>JAMPIT010000550.1:0-1257500 GCA_026261815.1 Monarcha castaneiventris obscurior
CCACACCTGGGTGTGGGCCCTGGACCCCTGACCCCAAGTGCAGGCCCTAGTCACCGCCCCCGGAGCTGGGCGTGGGCCCGGGACCCCTACCCCGGGCCCTGACCCTGGGCACTGCCGCGAGACCTGGGTGTGGGCCCTGGACCCCTACCCCGGGCCCTGACCCTGGGCGCTGCCCCCAGACCAGGGCGTGGGCCCTGGACCCCTGACCCCGGGTGCAGGCCCTGGGTGCCACCCCCGGGCGTGGGCCTCGGACCCCTACCGTACGCCCTGACCCTGGGCACTGCCTCCAGACCCGGGTATGGGCCCTGGCCCTGTCCCAGGGCGCCACCCCCAGACCCGGGTGTGGGCCCTGGACCCCTACCCCGGGCCCTGACCCAGGGTGCTGCCCCCAGACCCGGGTGTGGGCCCTGGGCCCCGGACCCCTGCCCTAGGCCCTGACTCTGGGCGCTGCCCCCAGACCCGGGCGTGGGCCCCGGACCCCTACCCTGGGCGCTGCCCCTACTGTGGGCCCTGACCCTGGGCGCTGCCCCCAGACCTGGCTGTGGGCCCTGGACCCCTACCTTGGGCCCTGACCCTGGGCGCTGCCCCCACACCTGGGTGTGGGCCCTGGACCCCTGACCCCGGGTGCTGGCCCTAGTTACCGCCCCCGGAGCTGGGCGTGGGCCCTGGACCCCTACCCCGGGCCCTGACCCTGGGCACTGCCCCCAGACCTGGGCGTGGGCCCTGGACCCCTACCCCGGGCCCTGACCCTGGGTGCTGCCCCCAGACCTGGGCGTGGGCCCTGGACCCCTGACCCCGGGTGCAGGCCCTGGGTGCCGCCCCCGGGCATGGGCCTGGACCCCTACCGTGCCCTGACCCTGGGCGCTGCTCCCAGACCCGGGTGTGGGCCCTGGCCCTGTCCCAGGGCGCCGCCCCCAGACCCGGGTGTGGGCCCTGGACCCCTACCCCGGGCCCTGACCCTGGGCGCTGCCCCCAGACCTGGGTGTGGGCCCTGGGCCCCTGACCCCTGCCCTGGGCCCTGACCCTGGGCGCTGCCCCCAGACCTGGGCGTGGGCCCTGGACCCCTACCCTGGGCCCTGACCCCTACTTTGGGCCCAGACCCTGGGTGCTGCCCCCAGACCTGGCTGTGGGCCCTGGACCCCCACCCTGGGCCCTGACCCTGGGCGCTGCCCCCAGACCCGGGTGTGGGCCCTGGACCCCTGACCCCGGGTGCGGGCCCTGGGTGCCGCCCCCGGAGCTGGGCGTGGGTCCTGGACCCCTACCCCGGGCCCTGACCCTGGGCACTGCCCCCAGACCTGGGTGTGGGCCCTGGACCCCTACCCCGGGCCCTGACCCTGGGCGCTGCCCCCAGACCTGGGTGTGGGCCGTGGGCCCTGGGTGCCGCCCCCAGACCCGGGCGTGGGCCCCGGACCCCTACCTAGGCCCTGACCCTGGGCGCTGCCCCCAGACCCAGGCATGGGCCCTGGACCCCTACCCCGGTCCGTGTCCCCAGGCGCCGCCCCCAGACCCGGGTGTGGGCCCTGGACCCCGGGTGTGGGCCCTGGGTGCCGCCCCCAGATCTGGGCGTGGGCCCCGGACCCCTACCCTAGGCCCTGACCCTGGGCACTGCCCCCGGACCTGGGTGTGGGCCCTGACCCTGGGCGCTGCCCCCAGACCTGGGTGTGGGCCCTGGACCCCTGACCCCGGGTGCGGGCCCTGGGTGCCGCCCCCAGACCCGGGCGTGGGCCCTGGACCCCTGACCCTGACCCTGGGCGCTGCCCCCAGGGCGTGGGCCTGGACCCCTGACCCCAGGTGCGGGCCCTGGGTGCCGCCCCTGGGCGTGGGCCTCGGACCCCTACCCTGGGCCCTGACCCTGGGCACTGCCCCCAGACCCGGGCGTGGGCCCTGGACCCCTACCCCGGGCCCTGTCCCTGGGTGCTGCCCCCAGACCTGGGCGTGGGCCCTGGACCCCTGGGGGGGCTGGGTGCCTGGGTGCCCCCAGACCTGGGTGTGGGCCCTGGACCCCTACCTCGGGCCCTGACCCTGGGTGCTGCCCCCAGACCTGGGTGTGGGCCCTGGACCCCTGACCCCGGGTGCGGGCCCTGGGTGCCGCCCCCAGACCCGGGCGTGGGCCCTGGACCCCTGATCCTGACCCTGGGCGCTGCCCCCAGACCAGGGCGTGGGCCCTGGACCCCTGACCCCGGGTGCGGGCCCTGGGTGCCACCCCCGGGCGTGGGCCTCGGACCCCTACCCTGGGCACTGCCCCCAGACCCGGGCATGGGTCCTGGACCCCTACCCCGGGCCGTGTCCCTGGGTGTTGCCCCTGGACCTGGGGGTGGGCCCTGGACCCCCACCCTGGGCCCTGACCCTAGGCGTGGGCCCTGGGCCCTGACCCTGGGCTCTGCCCCTGGACCTTGGGGTGGGCCCTGGACCCTGATCTGGGCGCCTGGGCCTCATAGGAACCTTGGAAAGCCCCACCTGGATGGCCGTGAAAAGCTGCGTGGAGGGGGTGTGCGCGGCCCTGGGCGTAGGGGGCGGAGCTGCAGGTGTGGCGGGGGTGTGGCTGGGGGTGTGGCACGGGTTTGGTGTGAGGGGCGGGGCCTGACACCTGCACTGGTCACCTGACCTGAAACCTGACAATGTAATCTGATCCCTGCAACCTGACACCTACGGCTGTCACCTGATCCCTGAAACCTGGCACCTACCTGTGACACCTGACCCCTGGGACTGTTGTGTGTGTTTGTTGTGTGTGTTGTTGTTTGTGACACTGACACCTGGGACCTGACGCTGTCACCTGGCCCCTGGGACCTGGTGCGTGCCATTGCCAACTGACCCCTGGTCCTTGACGCTGGCACCGGACACCTACCCTGATGGGTGACGCTGCCCTGTTGCTCTTGGCATCTGACCCCTACTTCTGGCGCTGCTGCCTGGTGTACCCTGACGTGTGGTGCTGGCCCCTGGCGCCTGCTCCCGATTCCTGAGCCCTGGCCCTGTGCCTCTATGGTCCCGACCCCTGCCCCTCTGCTCCTGTTCCTTGGCCCCCTGCGCCCTAACTGCTGCTGCTGTTTGTGGCCCCCAGGTCCTGCTGTGTGTCGCTTTGCCCCTGGATCTTACCTGTCGGTCTCTGGCCCGTGTACGTTGTCCCTCTTGTTGTGGGTGTCTGGAGCTGTGCTGGTGGTGGGCTTGTGGTATTGTGGTGGTTTTGGCCTTGTCTTGGCGCTATGGCTATTACTTGTGGGTGTGGGGAGGGTGGTGGCCTTGCCTTGGTATTGGGGTTGTTGCCTCTCTGTGGGGAGGCTGCTGGCATTGGCTAGGCATTTAGGATCGTGGCCTCCGGCTGTGGGGAGGCTTGCTGCCTTGTGGCTGCTTTTGGGGGGAAAGGGGTCTTGTTAGGGGTGCTGGTTAGGGTTAGGGTCAGGGGATAGAGCTTGTGAGTCTGTACCCTAACTTGTGTGTTGTGCCCTTTATATGTGCTGTGTAGTGTCTGATTCTCTGACCCTCTGTGTTTATTCCCTGAGCTTCCCAATGGCTCTTGGCCTTTATTATGTCCCTGTGGAGTCTTTCTTCTTAGCTCCCACCCTCTGTGTGTGTCCCCCTGTGGCTGCCCCTGTGGGCTCTTGGCTTTTATTGTGTCCCTGTGGGGTCTTCTCCCTTGGCTTCCACCCTCTGTGTGTCCCCCTGTAGCTGCCCCTGTGGGCTCTTGGCCTTTATTATGTCCCTGTGGGGTCTTCTCCCTTGGCTTCCGCCCTCTGTGTGTCCCGTGTTGCTGCTCCCTGTGGGCTGTTGGCCTTTATTATGTCCCTGTGGGGTCTTCTCCCTTGGCTCCCACCCTCTGTGTGTCCCTGTTGTATCCTCCCTGGGCTGTCAGGCTTTATTGTGTCCCTGTGGGGTCTCCTTGGTGTTTGTGTGTTTGGTTGGTTTGGTTTTTGTGTGTGGGGTTTTGGTTGGTTTTTGTGTGTGGGGTTTTTGGTGTTTGTGGTTGTGTGTGTGGGGTTTCCCTGGCCTCTTGGCCTTTATTGTGTCGCTGTGGGGTCTCCTCCCTTGGCTCCCACCCTCTGTGTATCCCCCTGTTATATCCTCCCTGGGCCCTCAGGCTTTATTGTGTCCCTGTGGGGTCTCCCTCCTGGACTGCTACTGTCTGTATGCCCCCCGTAGTCTCCTCCCTGGGCTCTTGGCTTTTATTGTGTCCCTGTGGGGTGTTGTCCTTTGGCTGCCACCCTCTGTGTGCCCCCATGTGGCTTACCTCTGGCTGCTAGGCTCTGCGTGGCACCCTGATGTCTTTGGATGTTTTCCTGATCTTTTTTGTCCGGGTGTTGTCCTTCTGTGGGGGCTCTGGTGTCCTCCTGCTCCTGGGATGTCTGCCGGCTGCAGCTGTGGGTGTGAAAATGGTGATCTGAGGGGTGCTGTGGGGTGGTGCAAAATGGCGGGAAGGGGAGTGCCCTGAGGGAGTGCAAAATGGCGGGAAGGGGGGGCCGTGGGCGGCTGGGGGCTCCCCTGAGGCAGTGCGGGGTGTGGGGTGCCCTGAGGGGGTGCAAAATGGCGGGAAGAGGGGGGCCAGGGCAGCGGGCGATTTGGGGAGGGCGGCGTGGGGTGGGGGCTGCCTTGAGGGGATGCAAAATGGCGGGAAGGGGGGCCGCGGGCAGCGGGGGAGTGCCGTGAGGGCAGGTGGGGCCGGGGGTGCCTTGAGGGGCCGTGAAATGGCGGGCGGGGGAAGCCGCGGGCAGCGGGGGGGGGTGCCGTGAGGGCGGGGGGGGCGGGGGTGCCGTGAGGGACCGTGAAATGGCGGGCGGGGGAAGCCGCGGGCAGCGGGGGGGGTGCCGTGAGGGCGGGGGGGGCCGCGGGTGCCGTGAGGGGCCGTGAAATGGCGGGCGGGGGAAGCCGCGGGCAGCGGGGGGGGTGCCGTGAGGGCGGGGGGGGCCGCGGGTGCCGTGAGGGGCCGTGAAATGGCGGGCGGGGGAAGCCGCGGGCAGCGTGGGTGCGTGAGGGCGATGGGGGTCGCGGGTGCGCGAGGGGCCGTGAATGGCGGGGGGGGGAGCCGCGGGCAGCGGGGGGTGCCGTGAGGGCGAGGGGGCCGGGGGTGCTGTGAGGACCGGTGAAATGGCGGGGGGGGGGGCCGCGGACAGCGGGGGGTGTGGGGGGGCAGCGGACCGGCGCCGGACCGGCCCGGGGGGTGTGGGGGGGGGGGGGGGGGCCAGCGGGGGGGCGACGCCGGGTGGTGGCTTACCTAGAACCGGTGCGGAGCCGGCGGGTGAGTAGCTCCGGGCGACGGTGGATGCCAGACTCGCAGCCAGAGATGTGCGGTCGGCGGCGGCAGGCGTGGGACTGGCAGGAAAAGTTCCCGCCGGCGGCAAAATCCGTGAGGGGCGAGGGGAGGGGCTGGGGCGGAGCGAGGGGCGGTGCCGAAGGCGGAGCGAAAGGCGGGGCGCCGTTACGCGCGCGCGGGGAGGGGCCGTGGCAGGGTAGTGGGCGGGGCCGGGGCGGTGCGACGGCGGCACGGGGGGTGGGACATGGGCGGGGCATGAGGCGGGGCGGGGGAGGGGCGGAGCCGCGTGACACATGCGGTGGGGCGGGGCAGGGGGCGGGGCCGCGTGACGTGTGCGGTGGGGCGGGGCCGAGGGCGGGACCGCGTGACGCAAGCAGTGGGGCGGGGCCGGGCCAGCGGCGGGGCCGGGGGCGGCAGTGCCGCTCTCTCGCCACCAGGCGGCAGCAGCGCCGCCGAGCGCAGCCCGGGGCTGGGACGCGCTCAGGGCCGGGCACAGGGCACTGGCAGCAGCAGCCGGCTCCGAGCGCTTCTTAGCGCCTGCACCCCCGTCGTCTTCGCTCCTGCTTTCAGGCACTTGCTTGTTTCCTTTCCTATATGAAAACGTCAGCCCATTATTTTCAAAACCTACCCATCTCTAGTCCCAGTTTCTTATATTCCTGTATGTAATAATTGTAGATAGAGAGGGTTTATTTTGCAATTAATTTAGATCTAAATTAGTATCTTTGTCAATATATATAAAAATTAAAACCTTGGCAGGTTTTAGTATTCTACACACACCCCTCCCTGTGGATTTTCTGGCAGCTTTGGCTCCCTCTGGCAGAGGGCACCCAGCATTGCCTGCACTGCAAATACTGAGACTGGTTATCAGCTGAAGAAATTCTGCTTTGGAAATGTAATTGTTCATCAAAAAAAACCCCTGAAAACTTTGTTATTCGCACATAGTCAAAAGCTATAAATAGCACAGCTCACAAAAGGCCAGTCCAGAAGAACGTCTTTCCTTGCTGCTTTGAATGGTAATTTATCCTTCCAGGCTGACACCACTCCTTTCCCAGCAAGACAATTCTTCAAAGCACATGGAAAAGTCTCTTGAGCACCCACGATGTTGCCATCTCTCAAGCAAACTTTACTTCATGTCACATTTGTCAGTTTACCTCCCAGCTCCCAGTGCCCATCGTCTGCCCTTGTTGCAGCTTGAGGAGTTGCGTGGCAATGTTCCGAGGTTACTACAGAACAGAGGAATGCAATGAGTGGGGCTTGCTGCTTGTTGTTTTTTGCACTTACAGCTTTTGCTGGTCTCCCCACCCCCCCTGCAAAGCTCTAGCATTCCTCTGGCAGCAAAGACCCAGGACCCCACTAGAACCCAGGACTCCATCTGCTATTTAGCATTAATCAGTACTAAATCCCCTGTTACACATGGTTATGATGCCTCCCCATTAACTGTATGAAGTTCTCTATGACTTCTGATTTCCTAAGCTTAGTTTCTTAAGGATTTGTAGATCAGTTCAATTCTGGGAACTTCACTCTTGGCATTTGTTTCTAGAGGTGAAGTGATGGGTCACAGTGTTCAGAGGTGCTACCCACTCACCCAGTGTGCTTAAAATTCTTCTTTTCTCATCCTCAAGTGTCCCTGGACTTTCAAAGTCTCGCAGGAGACATTTCCCAGGGCTCAAGGGAGTATGTACACATACAAAAGCATTTCTGAAACAGCCCTCTGCAGCCTTCACTGGGTGCTAGGATGAGGAAAAGCAATTAAGGACATATTGATCTCTGTGCCAATTTCAAAATCTACCCTCAGGAGTCTGACCTACTTTGGACTAAGCTTGTTTATTGGCAGTTTCCTCCCCGCTCCCAAAAGTAGCTGCATCAATAAGGACACTGCTGCTTTCCCAGATGAAAATGGGGACATACCGGTGTCCCTCAGGCTGGATGGAGCCCACAGCTAGTAACAATTAGAGGGATGCATCAGTGCTTGGCATATACTTCACAGCTGCCTCCATAACATGCCCATAACAGCCCAACCCAGGGCTGGATGCTGCTGGGTCCGGTACCTGGAGAAAGCTGGGCAACCCCCCCTTTTTTTTTTTTTTTTTTTTCCTGTTTCCACAAAGAGAGCAGAGACACCGGGCAGGAGCTTCTCAGGACGAGGGGCTGGCTCTATATCACCACCACTTGCCCTGTGGTCCAGACACCAGTCCATTGCAGATGGACAGCACAGGCTGTACAGATGAAAAAAGAGAGGTGTATGGTTCCCAGTCACCCTAGAGCTGCCCTGCACAGATCTCTCCCTCCCTAGCACCTGCCAATCCTTTTTCTCTTTCCTTCTGAAGGAGGAAAGGACCTGATCTCATTTTTTTTCCCCAAGAACTGCAACACAGCAGTTGTTACAAGTGAGATGCTTTTTCCCATGTAAAGCAAACCCCAAACTTGAATGCAGCCCATCTCATCACAATTCCTCTGATTTTCCTGCAATTTTTGCAGATGGGAGAAGGAAAGTAAGGTGTGCATTTCCCTGCCAGAATTGTTTCTTAGGAGTTAAAATGACTGCGATGTCTACTGGGTTATTATTTTATATTATTATTTATATGAATAAGAGTATGCACGAGTGTGTTCATGTCTGGGCTATATGTGGCACAAAGAATTTAAGTGACAATCCAATACTTACCTCTCCCTCGCTTTCTTCCATTTGCTTAACATTAAACTGTCATGTATCATTGGAAGTTGGGCTGTTAGAGGCACCTTATGATAGAAGTTCTTGAGGGGGAGCTGTGTTCTGCCTCTGATATCCTGGGAGAAAGGCTCCAAGAAATCTGTCTCCTCTGAACTGGGATGTAACAATATGGAGAAAAAACTTAAGTTCTGCCCTCTACTAAAATTCATAAACTTCACAGGCTCTGGGTCTGAAAGTAATATGGGGTTCAGTCTTGATGAAGCGGATTGGACCTCTAGGGACGCTGCCACAAATAAGCAAAGCACACGGTGAAAGAAACCAGAAATCCTGCTCGCTAGTACGATGAAGAGTTGGGGGGCACAAAAAAAAATCAAACATGCCTGAGGTACCTACCCTTGCCTGAGTTTGAACTCTGTCATTCATGAATCATGTACAAAGGGAAGCCTGAAGGGCTGAGAAGTTGTGCTGGGCTGACAGGCAGGAAGAGCATTGGAATGTGAGCCAGACTGTGTAGCCTCTCTGCCACTGGCCTCAGCTGAACTTGGGCCTTTGACTCCCAGTGCTTCAGTTTCCCCATCTACACAGTAAGTTCTCTTCTCCATAAAGGGCTACTAGCAGGCACGATGAGGGAAGCTGTCTGCGCTTAGGTAAATATGTTTTGCCAGTTCATTTTCTCTAGAAACACAATAGGAGAAGGGAAAGGCATCCAAAATGTGTGGAGGACAGAGGTGAGGCAGGCTGGGGCAGCCAGGCAAAAACTTTCCCGTCAGACTTGTGGAAAGCGGCTTATCTGTGAAACAGCTTGAGACCCAGCCAGGCCGCAGACCTGAGAGCAGCCAGTGGGCAAGTGCAGAGGTGGAGCTTACACTGAGGCTGTTTGTGAGACATAAAATGCTTGGATGGGTCAGTGCTGGTCACAGCACCTGGGAGGCAGCTGAGGGGAGCTGTGCAGAGAGCAGCGCTGGCCATGGGGAGGGCAGCTCCAGCCCTCCTGATACTGCTCAGCCTAGAAGTGACTATTTGTGATGCTGAGGACACCTGCTCAGGTGAGTAGAGCACAAATATTGCTGCCGTCTCACTGAGACAGCCTGTTTCCCTTATCTCCTGATAAGAGAAGGAGCTTGGGGAGGGAGAGGGAGAAGTACCATATGAGTTTTTTTACTTCTATGCTTTTTTAAATTCAGCTGCGGGTGGGAGGAGAGTAAGGGGGAGGCTGAAGTCTCAGCAGCCGCTTAAGAAAGCTGCTGGCTCCAACTAGTGATGTAACATCGTTCCCTCACCAGGAGGATCTCTAGGAACAGAGAGTCTCCGGTGAGGTTTTCCCCCCTGGTTAGGGTTTTTTGTTAGTAGGGCCTTGGTGCAGTTACCAAAGGATACAGAGCAATACAAAGGATCAGCCTGGGGATGCTGTGCAGCACAGTGTTCTGTCTATTCCTCAAGAAGGCCATGGGGCAATTTCAAATAGGCCTGCCATCAGAAAATCCAGAAGAACCCTTGCCCTTACTGTCCACAGATCCATCAATGTCAATTACTCTGCTGTCAATACCCCATTGGGGCACCTCTCAGCTTTTGTTTTATTAAGCTACAGTGTATTTGTCGTGCATGCAATGTCATATATATTAGCCTCCTCTCCCACTGAACTCCCCTGAAGCCAGAGAGATGCAGAGTCTGGCTCCTCTAATATGTGAGATCTTCAATGCCATCTGTCAATCCATACAACACCCCCAAACTTCCGCACTCATTGCTTTTGATTGCACTGTTCCTCAGATTCAAAGGGTTTGGTTTCCTCTCCAAGACATTTCAGAGCCCTAATAATCTCCACAAAGACTGTCTTCATTTCTCAGAGGTGAGAACAGTGGGACTGGGTGATGCTGACCATCTCGCCATTCTTCAAGGATGTCCAGGGATCCCAGGTGTCTCTGGCCCAAAAGGAGAACCAGGTCTCCCAGGAAGAAAAGGTGAGGCCCCCAAAGCCAGTGATGAGCACTGTGATATGAGGTGGTTTTGTTGCTTTGGGCAGGGGAAGCAAGCTGAGGCTGGAGCAGTTGCTGGCCTGGCACTGGCTGCTGTGAGGAACTGGAGAATTGGAGCGGAAAGCGCTCTAATTAGACATATGCTGCTACACATGGAGTGACCTCTTTCTTCCTTGAGTCCCATCACAAGTCTGAAGTGGTCTTGGAGTACGAAGTGTCTCATTCGTTCCTTCTGTGGAAAATCGTCCATGTATTTTCTGGGTCTTTATTGAACAGTCTGGGTGGGAGGGAGGCTGAGATGCTCCTGCCTGTTTTCTGGGGAAGTTTGGGAAATGTACTGGCAACCCCTATTCCGGGGTGTAGGAAACCGAGAAGGAAGAACTCCGGTAATTAGTGGTGGATTTGATTTACAACCCTGGAAGAAACTTGGTCTGGCATAATTAACAGAAATTTATAGTCCTTAAGCATGAGAAGTACAAACCTATGTTTCCATAGTTATAAGTAAAAGTGTGTGCTGGGTGATTTGGTGGAGAGTTTTGAGTATAATAAAGTAACTTCATAGTTCAAGCTAAGGATTTAGATGTTATAATAGAAGTACATAGGGGTACGTGACATGACAGGTCATTGGTTAAGAGACCTCTGCATTGCAGTAGAAAAGAATTACAGCTGATAGGTCAACAGGTCAAAACAAGGTGTCATTTTGAATGCCCATTGGATTAAAAAGTTATAAAAAGAAATGTAACCCTGAATCTTGTGACTATTTGCCATTTTGGTGGTGAGTTACTTAGACTCCCATATCTTGAGACTGATGCCGTGTTTGTTATTTTAAGTAATAAACCTCCTAAAAAGCTGATAGTATCATCTCTCTAATTAAGAAGTCCGATGAGTGGAGGAGTGCCGGGAAAGAGCATTCCAGAGAAGAAATTTATGGTTCCTGTGAGTAGCTCCTGATAAGCAAGGAGCTTGTAGCAAGCGCGGCTACAAAGCGGCTCCCTGAAACAACAAGGACGGCTGCGAGAAAATTAAGAAGTGGTGCCCCTACAAGGGGCGCCCATAACACAGGGAGCAAGGGAGATGGGAGTTCTTCAGAGTTTTCATAGCCAACTCACAGAGAAGGTGAATCACATCAGCTGAGCAAGCTGGTCCACCACAGCAAAATCCACGGACTGGCTCCACGATGTACAAAGCTCATAAGAATTCATATGTGAACTGCAAATTAAGACTTAAAATGGCAGTACCACTGTAGTGAGGCTCCAATAGAAAAAAGGAGTAAGGTAAAAGAGTAAACTATGTCGCAAGACTGAATTTTAACAGAACTCAGCTCCCTTGTTTCTGTGAAAGCCGAGGCCCCGTTGCCCAGGCTTCTGTGACCTCCCCCCTCTGGTCAGTTTGTAATGTGCACATAAAAAATGAGTCTTTCTTTGCAGGAGAAATGGGAGAGCAGGGATTCCCCAGGAAAGCAGGACCACCTGGTGCAAAAGGTAATGCGTAACATATGCAGTTCTAATCTGTAAATGCCCCCGAGCTCAGGACGTGCATTGGGAGATGGGGTCTACAGAGATGAACTGCAGGGTTGGCCATAGGCTAAGAAATGGCGCTGAAGTAGCATAGGAAAAGACTGATTTGGGGGTCACTGATCTAGAACTCTGAATCCCCCATACATTCCAGGAGATGGGACAGCAGTCCTCTCTCCTTTGTATCCGGCTCTTCCTGCTGTTCCTGAGAGATACTGCTGATCAAGAGAGCAGCCAGGCTGGGGCAGCAGGACCACCTGGGACACTCAGTCGAGCGCTGTAGCTTTGCACCTCTTGACAGCCTCTCCTGTGCATTTGGGACAGATGGAGGGGCTGGAACAGCCACCTGAGGAGCAACAGTAATTCATTTGCACTGGATAGTCTGTGATGAGCATTTTCCTCTTGTGTTTTGTAGGAGCAGGTGGAGAGCCTGGCTTCCCAGGTCTGAAAGGTAAATTATGCTAAGCTAAATTTATCATGTGAGCTACTTTGTAAACTTCCGCCCAGCGCAGTTACAGAGACTGGATGGGGCCGTTTGGTGAGAGTTATACTTTATCATAGGCTCCGCCCTGGGCCAGGTGCTGTGGGTAGTCCCGCTCCCAAAGCAGATGTTCAGCAACGGGTGCTGTCCGCAGCTCAGGCAGCTGGTGCTGCCACCTGGCACCATCAGCTGCAGAAACCACAGGGCTGGACCCCCACCGCGGACCCCGACCCTGGGCGCCGCCGCCCGATCCAGGCGTGTGCTCTGGACCCCAACCCCTGACCCTGGGCGCTGCCCCCCAACCTGGGCATGGGCCCTAGACCCCCATCCCGGGCCCCGACCATGGGTGCCGCCCCCAGACCCGGGTATGGGCCCTGGACACCGACCCCGGGCCCCAACCGTGGGCACCGCCCTCTGACCTGGGCTTGGGCCCTGGACCCCCACCCCACGCCCCGACCCTGGGCGCCACCCCCAGACCTGGGCGTGGGCCCAGGACCCCCACCCCGGGCCCCGACCCTGGGCGCCACCCCCAGACCAGGGCGTGCGCCCGGGACCCCCGACCCGGGCCCCGACCCTGGGCGCCGCCCCCAGACCAGGGTGTGCGCCCTGGACCCCCGACCCGGGCGTGGGCCCTGAACCCCCTCCCTGGGCCCCGACCCTGGGCGCCGCCCCCAGACCCGGGCATGGGCTGTGGACCCTGACCCTGGGCCCCGACCCTGGGCGCTGCCCCCAGACCTGGGCATGGGCCCTGGACCCCCACCGCGAGCCACAACCCTGGGCGCTGCCCCCAGACCCGGGCGTGGGCCCTGGACCCTGACCCTGGCCCTGGGCACCGCCTCCAAACCCGGGCCTGGGCCCTGGACCCCAACCCTGGACGCCACCCCCAGACCCGGGCTTGCGCCCTGGACCCCCACCCCAGCCCCCGACCCTGGGCGCCGCCCCCAGACCTGGGTGTGGGCCCTGGACCCCAACCCCGGGGCCCGACCCCCTGGACGACGCCCCCAGACCCGGGCATGGGCCCTGGACCCCCACCCTGGGCCCCGACCCGGGGCGCCACCCCCAGACCAGGGCGTGGGCCCTGGACCCCAACCCCGGGCCCCGACCCCCTGGACGACGCCCCCTCTGACCCTGGCGTGGGCCCTGGACCCCAACCCCGGGCCCCGACCCCCTGGACGACGCCCCCAGACCCGGGCGTGGGCCCTGGACCCCAACCCTGGGCGCCGCCCCCAGACCCAGGTGTGCACCCTGGACCCCGAACCCGGGCCCCGACCCTGGGTGCCGCCCCCAGACCCGGGTACGGGCCCTGGACCCCCACCCCGGGCCCTGACTGGGCGCCACCCCCAGACCCGGGCGTGAGCCCTAGACCCCGACCCTGGGCGCCGCCCCCAGACCTGGGCGTGGGCCCTGGACCCCGACCCCGGGCCCCGACCCTGGGCGCCGCCCCCAGACCCGGGTACGGGCCCTGGACCCCCACCCCGGCCCTGACCCTGGGCGCCACCCCTAGATCCAGGCGTGAGCCCTAGACCCCGACCCTGGGCGCCGCCCCCAGACCTGGGCGTGGGCCCTGGACCCCCACCCCACGCCCCGATCCTGGGTACCGCCCCCAGACCCGGGCGTGGGCCCTGGACGCCCGCCCCAGGCCCCGACCCTGGGCACCGCCCCTAGACCCGGGCATGGGCCCTGGACCCCGACCCCAGGCCCCGACCCTGGGTGCCATCCCCCAGACCTGGGCGTGCACCCTGGACCCCCGACCCGGGCATGGGCCCTGGACCCTAACCCCGGGCCCTGACCCTGGGCGCCAGCCCCAGACCCGGGCGTGGGCCCTGGACCCATACCCCAGGCCCTGACCCCAGACGACACCCCCAGGCCCTGGCGTGGGCCCTGGACCCCAACCCCAGGCTCCGACCCCGGATGCCACCCCCAGGCCCGGCCGTGGGCATCTGGACCCTAATCTGGGCACCTGGGCCCTGACCTGTGCTCTAGGCCTCATAGGAACCTTGGAAAACCCCACCTGGATGTCCTCAAAATGCTGCATGGAGGGTGTGTGCGCGGCCCTGGACGTAGGAGGTGGGGTTGCAGGTGTGGCGGGGGGTGTGGCTGGCAGTATGGCAGGGGCGTGGTGTGAGGGGCAGGGCCTGATACCTGCACTGGTCACCTGACCTAACACCTGACACTGTAATCTGATCTTTGCAACCTGATGCCTACGCCTGTCACCTGATCCCTGCAACCTGACACCTACTGCTGTCACCTGACCCCTGAAACCTGACACCTACCTGTGACACCTGAGCTCAGACCCCTGAGACCTGACACTGACACCTGACATCTACTGTTGTCACTTGGCCTGCGACCTGACGCCGTCACCTGGGACCTGGTGCATACCATTGTCAACTGACCCCTGGTCCCTGACGCTGGCACCGGACACCTGCCCTGATGCCTGACACTGTCCCCTTGCTCTTGGCATCTGACCCCTACTTCTGGCGCTCCTGCTGGTGCCTACCCTGACGTGTGGTGCTGATCCCTAGCCCTGTGCCTCTATGGTCCCGACCCCTGCCCCTCTGCTCCTGTTCCTTGGCCCCCTGCGCCCTAACTGCTGCTGCTGTTTGCGGCCCCCGGGTCCTGCTGTGTGTCGCTTCGCCCCTGAATCTTACCTGTCGGTCTCTGGCCTGTGTACGTTGTCCCTCTTGTTGCAGGTGTCTGGAGCTGTCCTGGTGGTAGGCTTGTGGTGTGGTGGTTCTGGCCTTGTCTTGGCACTATGGCTATTACTTGTGGTTGTGGGGAGGGTAGTGGCCTTGCTTTGGTATTGGGGTCGTTGCCTCTCAGTGGGGAGGCTGCTGGCATTGGCTCAGCATTTAGGATTATGGCCTCCAGCTGTGGGGAGGCTTGTTGCCTTGTGGCTGCTTTTGGGGAGAAAGGGGTCTTGTTAGGGGTGCTGGTTAGGGTTGGGGTCAGGGAATAGGACTTGTGAGTGTGTACCCTAACTTGTATGTTGTGCCCTTTATGTGTGTGCTGTGTAGTGTCTGATTCTCAGACCCTTGTAAGAGACGGTCCGAAGACCCTTCATCTGTCTCACGATCATCTACAGAGAGCGAGACGCTGAGCCTGGGCCTGCCCCAGGTGGAGAGCTAACCAAGCACAACATGCCGGTGGTGCACCTGTTTGCAGTGAGCCGTGCTGGTCCTGCTGTGACAGCAGCGGGGACAGCGCGGGACGTGCTGCCCGCTACCTGTTCTGTGCCATTAACCAAAGACAGTGGGCATTGTTCTTGCACCTGTTTGGCCACTTGCCCCTCGCTCCCAAAAAGGGTACAAAAAGACTCTCTAAGAAGACCCCAGCTGAGATCTCCCCACGGAAGAAGACGGAAGACCACGAGGACTCCACCGGCCGTTGGTAGCTATAACCCTCCCCTTCCCCTCTTTCTTTCCTTCTCTCTCCCTCTCTATCGCAATTACACAGCGTTGGTACGCAATAAAGTTTCTTGTGCTGATTAAAATTAATATTTTCCCCATTTGTGTTTCCTTTGCACTTTGAGATTCGGTTAACGAACCATCACGAAACCCGCTTGTCCTAAGCGGATCGTGACAACCCTCTGTGTTTATGCCCTGAGCTTCCCCATGGCTCTTAGCCTTTATTATGTCCCTGTGGAGTCTTTCTTCTTAGCTGCCACCCTCTGTGTGTCCCCCCTGTAGCTGCCCCTGTGGGCTTTTGGCCTTTATTATGTCCCTGTGGAGTCTTCTCCCTTGGCTCTCACCCTCTGTGTGTCCCCCTGTAGCTGCCCCTGTGGGCTCTTGGCCTTTATTATGTCCCTGTGAGGTCTTCTCCCTTGGCTCCCACCCTCTGTGTGTCCCTGTTGACTCCTCCCTGGGCTGTCAGCCTTTATTGTGTCCCTTTGGGGTCTCCTTCCTGGACTGCTACCCTCTGTGTGTCCCTCTGCAGCCACCTCCCTGGCGTCTTGGTCTTTATTGTGTCCCTGTGGGGTCTCCTCCTTTGGTTGCCACTTCTGTGTGTCCCCCTGTAGCTGCCCCTGTGTGCTCTTGGCCTTTAATGTGCCCCTGTGGGGTCTCCTCCCTGGCCTCTTGACCTTTATTGTGTCCCTGTGGGGTCTCCTCCCTTGGCTCCCACCCTCTGTGTGTCCCCCTGTTATATCTTCCCTGGGCCCTCAGGCTTTATTGTGTCCCTGTGGGGTCTCCTCCCTTGGCTCCCACCCTCTGTGTGTCCCCCTGTTATATCCTCCCTGGGCCCTCAGGCTTTGTTGTGTCCCTGTGGGGTCCCTCCTGGACTGCTACCGTCTGTGTGTTCCCCTGTAGCCTCCCTCCTCACATGCCACCCTCTGTATGCCCCCCTGTAGTCTCCTCCCTGGGCTCTTCGCTTTTATTGTGTCCCTGTGGGGTGTTGTCCTTTGGCTGCCACCCTCTGGTGTGTCTCCCTGTAGGTTCCCTCCTTGGCTGCCACCCTCTGTGTACCCCCTTGTGGCTTAACTCTTTGGCTGCTAGGCTCTGCGTGGCACCCTGATGTCTTTGGATGTTTTCCTAACCCAAAGGCGCATGCGCACAATGCCGCCACCTTTAGAAGGCCAGAAAAATGAGCGCGCTGACACGCCACATTTGGTGCGTCATCACGTGACTTTCGCCCTTCCTCGCCATCTTGGGATCTGGCAGAAGCCGCTTCCGGCCGAGCCGCCATCTTTTGTGTGGCTCGGTAAACATGTCCCGCCCCTCAGGAATGCGTTTATTCCGTTGCCTGAACCCAACCCCAACTCTGATGCCAACTCTGCTCTCAGACCATCTGCATCCCTACACCGCAAGCGCGGAGTCACGGTTGGGGTCGGGCTCAGGCAGACGGGAGAACGCCTTTGTGAGGAGAAAGGTCTTGCCGATGGGCCATTTTGTCCTTCCCCAAAGCGCATGCGTGATGACCCCCCATCTTGGGAAGGACGGCGTCACCTGTGCCAAAGCCGCCATTTTTAGTGTGGCATAGCCTCACTGAGTGGCTGCAGTACGTGGTTCTTATCACCAGGTGGCAGCAGCGATTTAAATACCAGCCACGATCTCAGGCTGTGTTACACTGAAAGAGAACCAAACTCTGAATACACTAAGCTATTTCTATTGCCTCCATAGATATCATATTTTCTTCCATTTTCAAGCCGTTTACGGTTTAATTTATATATACAAAAGTTGTATTTCCATTTTTAAACCCTATATATCCATATTTAGAATTTCTTATCCTGCAAGATCCTGCATATAATACAGTGGATATGGGGTTGTATTTTGAAATAAATTTTAATAAAAATTATGAATTTTATATATATGTAACGATGAGAAAAGCTATAGTTGTAATATTTGCCGCACAAACACAACCTCTAAACTTCCAAGCATTTTTGGGCTGTTACCTTCCTTTTTTGGGAGGACACCACCTAACCCATCTCAAACCCTACTCACCTCCTCCTCCACTGCATTTTCACTCTCCAAGTGACACTGGGGTGCCCGAAATGACACCATCACCTCGCAGACTCCAATTCCCTCCCTTTTTACTCGTCCCCAAAGAAGGCAAAAACTAATCAAACTAGCACAGACAGCAGCATGTAGCTTTAATAATGCTACTTGGATACATGCATCCCCCCTCCAAAAGGGGCATCTTCTAGAAAAATAAAGGGAGGGCAGTCCCCCAAATGGTAGAAGTCCCTCCCCAGCTCCCCTCTTGCAGGCTGGCGGTAGTCTACAGCAAACGGGCAGTGTGTGTGAGGATGGTGCCTTGTCTACCGCTCAGGCTCTTCTCTGCCTTGTTCCTCCCCTGTTCCCGTGTGGCGTCCGGTATGCCAAGGGCAGCCAGAGTCCTAGTGGCTGGCAGCTTCGGTCTGGGAGAAATCCTTCCTAACCCTAACCCGCAACCCTAACCCTACCCTAATGCCTAACCCCTAAACCCAAACCTCTAACCCTAACCTGAAAAACTCCTGGAAAACCCTAAAAATGCTCTAAAAATCCCTAAAAACACCTGGAAAAGGCCCTAAGAAACCCAAGAAATTCCCTAATAAAACCCTAAAAAAAACCCTGAAAAGACCCTTAAAAACCCTAGAAAATCCCTTAAAAACCCTAAAAATACCTTAAAAATACCCTAACCCTAAAAAGCCCTAAAAATACCCTAAAAGAGGCCTAAAGAACCTTAAAAATACTTACAACTCCTAAAAAAGCCCTGAAAAGACCCTAAAAAGCCCTAAAGATTCCCTGAAATACCCTAAAAATTCCATTAAAAACCCTGGTCCCAAAAAAATCGCTAAAAATCCTGAGAAAATCTTAAAAGTACCCTAAAAATATCCTAAATATTCCTTTAAAAGCCCTAAAAATGCTGTAAAAAAATCCCCAGAAAGGCCTGAAGACACCCTAAAAATTCCCTAAAAGAACTCTAAAAATACTCTAGTCCTGAAAAAGCCCTAAAGAAAACCTAAACATCTCCTAAATATACCTTAAATAGTCCTAGAAAAGCCCTAATTTTAAATAGTCCTAAAATAGCCTTAAAGATACCCAAAAGATCCCCCCAAAAAATTCTAAATAATCCTGAAGAAGCCCTAAAAAGGCCCAAGAAAAATTCTGAATAGTACCAAAAAAAGCCCTAAAAATATGCTAAACAGTCAAATAAAGCCCTGAATAAGTCCTAACAATACCTTAAAAAATCCCAGAAAAGCCCTAAAAACCCCTGAAATATCCTTAAAAAGTCGTGAAAAAAAAGGTAAAAAAAACCTAAAAAACCCCTTAAAAAACTGCTCAGCTCCAACCTCTACCTGTTGCTCTCTAGTCCACAGATCTCATCCCTACCTTTTTGCAGTGGGTCTTGTTTCCCGCGGAGGGCTCTGGCATTGTCCAGGTGTTAGGGTTGCTGTGTTGTGCTGCTCCTGGGGGGAAAAGAGTGTTGCTAGGGGTGCTGTTTAAGGTTAGGATTAGGGGTGGGGGGAGGGCTGGTGCACCTGTACCCTAATTTGTATCCCAGCTTGTATCTTGTACCCCTTATCTCCACTGTGTACTGTCTCTCGCAAAGTAGTGCGAAGTGGTGCCAGCGTGAGTCGGGGGTGGTGCGAAGCGGTGCGAGCTGGAAGCGGGGTGGAGGGCGGTGTGAGGTCCCCATTGAGCTCTCCCAGGATATTGTGATACCTGCTTGGGATATTTTGAGAGAACCAAACATACGTCATTCTAGAATCAGCTTGGAGTAAAGGACATGAGCAAATCTGGAAGTGCAGTTGTCTTCTTTAAGTTGTATTTCTTGAACGCCTACAGCTTCATGTGGATTTTACCCAGGTTTCTAAAGTACTCACTTCAGGATTCAGTAACTCACGGTCAAAAAGATTTTCTCCTAGCTGTGAAATTAAAAAAAAAAAAATTAAAATGTCGATTTTGAACTTAAACCAATTTGTAATCTAGAAGTTTGTATGGACTAGCTGTCAGCTCTCAGAAAATACTCCCTAATATTTGCATCTTTCAAGGTTGTTGAAAGAGAAGATGAACACCCTTTTGTCTTTTCCTGCCCTTATGTAGTGAAGTAATCTAATATTTTACAATAACATTTACTGGCTTGTGGTTTATGATCCATAAATGGTATTTGTTATGATTTTGTGATGCTATTTACAGGTCAGTGTCCTGAGGGTAGTTCCAGCCCTCCCTCCCTTGGCCAGCTGCCCTGTGGAACTAGGTCCCTGTGCTGTGTGACTGTGCAAGGCACCTGATGCATCTGTTTTGAACAAAAAGAGTGATAATTGTGTGTTGAAACTTAGTACTGGTTCCCTTTGCTGTTCAGTATTTCACACTGTTTATTTTGAACAGCAGTGTTCTGATTGTTTCTGATTCAAAAGGTGTATTTTGGGCCTTAATTCTTTTCTAATAGTGCGTTATCTCGAGGGAGCTGTGCAGGGCTGGGTGAGTCTGTTGACTAGAGTGTGGATAATATTTGCACAGCCTCTGTGTTTTCAGTGCTCAGTGAAAACTGAAGTAAATAACAAAAGCTGAGGAAATGCAAAAATACTGCCGTCATTGTGCACTTTTTAGTTTAGGGACCAAATTGAAATGTGCAGTGACATGAAGAAAACTCAGCCCAACTGGAGCCAAACATCGTTTAATTAACCTTTGCAGGACGGAAGGATTCTGAAAAGGGAGCCTCTTAGTTAAAAATTACTCAAGAAGCTCTTCGAGCATGGCAGCCAGAAATGCCTGAAGCGTTCGTAGAAACTGTAAACACCTGTTAAAGGCACAAATATATGAATCTTTTTGTTTCAGACTAAAAATGGCTGGTTAACAAACATCTTGAAGAGTCAGCCACCCACATTCTTCCTCTAGAGAATCAAAGATTCCTAGCTCCCAGGCTCTGAGATGTAATTACAGTATGAGGAGGTTTGGGAGAGCTGAAAAGTCACCATAGCAACCTCCTGGCAAAAATCTTAGCTCATCCAATGTAAAGCAAAATTTCTTTTTATCTGAATGGTCCTAGTGAGCCTGAATGTGTTCTGTCTTCGCCCTCTGCTTCTCTTAATTCCATTGTACTCCTCAATCACAGTCTTTTCCTGCTCTAAGGGTCATCTTCTAAATCTTCCCATGGAAGTTTTGACTAGAAACGGGTGCAGGATGCTGGCTATTAGATCAGGCTCTGCCTCTGAGTTAAAGAAGAGATGCCCTCTCGTGGCGTTCCAGACCCTTTGCAACCATCTCCAGTGAAGCTGATAAACAACTCGTGCTGAATAATTGCAAGCATTGAAGTAAACGGAAAAACATGGAAACAGATAAAAGAAGACGAAGGAAATGGAAATCATTGAAAAGTCCTGTGCAGTCCCTGTTCAGAAGAAAGGCTCTCCATGCAAGAGTTGATGTGAATGACAGAAGCTATGCAGCATGGATTTCGTGAGACGCAGTGCATGCCAAGCAATTTCCATGGATGTGAGCTGCCTGTAATAGGAGACCGAGACCTGCTGGTTGAGGCTGGTGGATGGCAGGAGGGTGCTCGGCTGTGGCTACTTAGCTGTGAGAGGGTCTGTGCTGGTGCACAGGGAGAAGGCAAAGCAGAAGAGAAGCTCCTGAGATATAAAACAGTTTGGCTAAGGGGTGCTCTCAGTTTTTTAAGGAAAAACTCGAAGTCTGGGGTGCATAAATGGGGATAACCAAGAGGAGATGTGAGGAATAAAGCGACGATGGATGAGTAGGTGTAGTGGGTTGAACCTGAGTTGATGGACAGACTTTTAGACTAATGACGCTTCTCATAATTTACATATTTAAACTGCGCGGAAAAGCGGGATTTTTTTTCTTTCGTTCCAGCTCGCCTGCCGGAAGGTAGTGGGGGGGGGGCTCGCAACCTGCGGGCCCCGCAGGGCCAGGCCGGGGCCTCTGCCCTCCTCCCCCTTTTCCAACGCTGCGGCACGGACCTCTGGGTCGCTGGGAGGTAAACTGTCCCAGAGCCGCAGGCAGCTAAAGGCGGCCATGGACTGCCACACAGCTGAACCCATCCAGCGCGGTTTCTTGGGAACGGCGGGTCCCTCTCCTCTCCACGCGGAGCCGGCGGAGCCTCCTGTCTGCAGCCAGCATATTTCGTGCCAGACTGAAGAAGAGACCATGCAGCCAGCAGCACAAAGGGAGCGAGGCTTTCTCCACCGTAAAGCCTGAACAAGAACACTCTTCAACACGGCGCCTTCAGAGTCAAAGTGAGCCGTGTGAGACGAAGCTGAACATGGCGACGGGAGAAAAGAGGGCGGTGCCGCGTTTCTCGCGCGTAGGTTAAAAAAACTTCTTGCATGCCGTGGTAAGAAACTGTAATATCACAGACTGTTTGTCTCTTTAATCCATTTGAAGTACATGGGGAGATGGAGAATTCACGTATGGCCCGTGAAGATTGTGAAGAGTGCCTATGCCTTCTATATGCCAGGCTATATAGAAGCAGTGAGAGGCTTTTAGAGACTTGAGGCGAAGAAAACTTTTGTGTTCAGGCCAAAATAACTCATCTTTAAAAAGATTATTAACCCCATGTGATGGCCCATGTTTTGCAGTGTGAAGGAACTGTGAGATTTTTCATGGAAGAGATGTTTCTTTCTGGGTGGGTCTGCTGTTGGTGGCAGTTTGGGAACTATGTGAAGCAGAAGAAAACCCTTTTTTCCTTAAGCATAAGAAAAAGACTTTTCAAGAACTGCAGCACTAAAGTCGCATGTTCTGTTATCCTTTGTGTGGGTTGGGTAAAAGGAGGGAAGTGCTGGGAGATGGGGGGGTTGCTTTCATTTTTTGTTATTTCTTTTTTACTTTTAATTCTATTAGTAATAAAACTCTTTCTTTGTACCGCAGCTGTTTAAGTTTGAACCTGTTTTGCCTCGCAGCGCTCTAGTTTTCCTCAATATTTTCTTATTTTCCCCTTATGAAAATAACATTTCGTGTGCTTGACGCTTAGCTGCATCAAACCACGACAGTAGGTTATGTAGGAAAGCAGAAGTGAGGGACACTTATATTCTAGTCTGGAGACTAGAGCGCCTAGATGAGCAGGGTGCAGTGTTCAGCAGCCTTGGGAGGTCCAGGCTTTCTCCGGTTCCTCTTACATCCCTCTCAGATCCAGTAAGGGAAACGAACTACTGGGAGCTGCTGCCAAAACATTTAAGATCACACTCCTGCAGGAGACAGCCACCAGTCCTCCAGGGCCCATTTTGTCCCTCTGGAGCTAACTCACAAAATTCAGGAGTTGACCTCTGGCTGGCCAAAGTGACTGGCACACAGGGCTGTCCTTCCCGGAGGAACTCTCTCCAAGACCTCACTCATGAAGTCTTTCTCAGCATCAAGCAATAATTAGGATTTTTTGAACTTGGCAATGACTAATTAATATCTTGCAGAAGGGAAGAAAGATACTGGTGTTGATCTTTATACTATAGTGTTACATACTACAAATAGAGGCTAGACAGCTGTTGTGGGAAATTTGCAACTAGCGTTCTTTAGTGCCGTCACTTTTGACACAGAAACGAGGGGAGCTCTTCAGTTGTTTCTTTCTAATTTGTGTTTTACAGTGCTCCATATTCTGGACTTTGCTCTGGACAAAACCTGCATGACCCTGTGACGTATCACAGGCTGGGAGTGTAATGATTTGTTTCTTAAATATTATTGCAAAAGTCAACAAATCATTTCTGGAGTAATAAAAGAGAAGGTTGGGAGCAGAGATTTGTTATCACAGCAGATTTTTGAGGACCTAAGAAATGTGGTTTCAGAACAGAAATAACCTGCTCTTCATCTCCTGACCGACTGAAAATATCACAACATTCCCTCTGATTTTCTCTTCATATCTCCTTCACCGGTCTCTTGGCATCTGACAGAGGAAACAGTGTGGAGCAAAAATCTGCCTGAATTTCTGTGCTACACGGTGAGGTGAGTTTTTGAGCAGGGCTTTTAAATAATGGTGTTTTTAGAAGAAAATATGTAAGTATATAGGAAGTCCTATTTAGGTGCAACAGACTGGGAGCATGTTTTATTCCTTAAATGTTAAAGAGATTTGTTGTCACAGCAGTAAATGGAAAACTGGATGGCATTTCCTAATACTGTAAGTTTTGTATAGTGCAATTTTTAAAGGAAATGGAGATAGTTGTTATTAGCTCAGAGGTTTTTATAATTTTGTAATGTTCATTTTACATGTCTGAACACAAAGGGACAGCTTCCATTTTGCCAGTGGGCAGGGTGCTGTAATCCTTTGTGGGGAGCCCCAGGCAAGGGCTGTGTCTGATGTGAAGGCAGGCGACTCCACTGAATGGAGCTTGGCCATCTTAGACCATCTGGGGATCTGGTTCATCCCTCACAGTCATTTTATGTAACTCACTAATAGGTGAATATTTAGTCCAGTGTGGCCCTAAACCAAGATTAAGTCCTTCCTTTGATGCCTGGTGAAGTGAGTAGAGGAAGCAGAGCAGCACAGGGGAGCTGCAGGGCACAGGGAGCGAGTCTGGGGCTCTCGGACATTGAGGCTGCCTGTCCACTTCATTGCTCTGGTTTAACCGTAGTCATTTTGGAAGCAACTTCAGTCAAACTGAAGCACAAAACAGAATAAAATCCTTCACGTTTAGACCAGCCTATTTGGATTTTAAGTGTTCAGTGTATGCTTATACCCTGGAACTAGCCCTTTCTTGATGATAAGCACGTTCCCAGAGCTTAATTACACTCATGAAAATTTGCTCGTACACAGAGCCCAGGGGTGAGAACAAATACTTTTATTGGCTGTGCTGTCCATGAGCAGCTTTGTGTCCTGTTTATCCCTGTGCCGTTGGCCCTGTCTGCTGCTGTGTGTTTTACCATCCCACCAGAGTCTGTAGGATATAACTGGGGGTCAGCACACCCAGCTTAGAGGCACTTGGCAGGGCTTTCTCTTCTTGTTTTCCCTACGTCTTTAGGAACTTCACCACTTTGTCAAAGCAGATTGGAAGTTGCTAACAGGTTTGCATAATTGTGACAGATGAACAAAACACGTACAGCGTCGTTGTATAAACTTTGTCTCTTTTAGAAACCAGCAGAATCCAGAGGGTTTGTGTAGCTGTGACCTTTACAGAGATGACTGATCTAGTGACTCAGCCCAGTACACAGGGAGCAAGGACTTCTGGGCTCCTGTGCTGTCAATGCCATTCCAGCAGATTGCAGGAGCAGTTTGAATTTCTCAGCCAAGTGAGTGGGAAGGGGGTGCTCACCAACATCTCTTTTTCAGAACACGCCTAGAAAATGAAGAGGTTCCTGTGTGGCCCTGAACAGCACTCTGCTGACAAGGTTCTTTGCATCTTGGTGACTGTTGCTCGTCTTTTTCTCCTGACAGGTACAGTAATCCCGCTCAGGATTAATCACAGGGATGCCAGCGGGCTCTGGGCGTCCCTCAGCCCAGAGAGTGTCTGATGGTGTCCTGGTTTGTGCACACACAGTTTATCCCTACAGGAGCCCACTTTCCTCGTGTTCTGCCCCAGAGCAGCAGTTGTTCTTGTTCTGGACCTTTCCCTTCACCCGGTACTAGCGTCCCTGAAGCACGCTGGCCAGAGACCTACAAGTCTGGACGTGATGCATACTCTCTCCTTGGATGCTGGTTCAGTCTGGGCTGCAGATGAGCCAGTACAAATGAGAAAATACATCAAGGAGTGAAATGTCAGGTTTTGGTTGCATCACAACCGTTGTCCCTGTTTAGGGGTGAAAAGGCTCATGCTTTTGTCATTATTCACTTCTTTCCCTGCTGGGTGTCTTCCTGCATTTCTGTATGGTTTTTTTCTAGTTTTGCTTTAAAATAAGAGCTGTGCAATTGCTCCATGGTGTCCTGGGAAAAGCACAAAGCTACTGACAGAACCAACTTCTGCAGTAATAATTCAGGCCCCGAGTCAAACACAGTAAGTTATGCATCATGAATGCACTCGGCATCCTTTCACTCCAGCAAATCCCAGCAAAACAGTAACTTGTTCTATGCTGGTTTTTGTATTTCTTTCTTTGACTTCTCCTCAAGAACAATGCAAGGCACAGAGGTAATTCATGCTTCTAAAATGCACCCTGTAGGACTGGGGTCACTTCCAGCACACAGGGCTGTCGAGGAAAACTCTTTCTAAAGAAAACCTTCATAATAAAAAGACTGAATTAACGTCTAGCTCCTGCCGAATCGATCAACTTTCTCTCAGCTTTGGATGAGAAAATCGGACACCCAAACTGATACTGAACCATGTGGACCCTAGAGCTGAACTATGTGTTGACTACTATTTGACACGCCTTAAGGACTTTCTTTCTTTTGGCAGAGTTAAACTTGTCTTTTTACTGGTAGTGCAGGTTGTCTCAATTAAATTTCAAAGGCAGAAGAAACGAGAAGTAGAATAAACTTAAAATTTTTTTAATCATAATGCAGGGAGGTATTCAAATGAGGACATAGGGCAGCTTTTTCTTTGGAAGTGACATTTCATTTCCCTTCTTGACTATCTTTCCCAATGCTGTTTGCTTACAGAAACGCGCTATCTGCATGGAGAACGCCTGGATTTACTGGGAAGGAATGACAAATACGTGTCCCTGGTCAACTTCAGTATCCCTGAGCTCTGTCAGTTCACGGTGTGCATTGACCTCAACCGGACTGCCAACGTCAGCTCATGGGCAGTGTTTTCCTATGACATTGACACCACCTCCACAGACTTAAATGACCTAGAACTTGGGCTCTCTGGAGAAAACAAGCACCTGAGACTTTATCTTTTTGGCACCAGACGAGATATTGAGATTGACCTGGCCCTTTTTGGGTGGTACACTGTGTGCTGCTTGTGGGACAGCAGGACGCAGCTGCTGCAGGTCTACTGCAGTGGTGACCTTGTGCACAGCGAGGCCATCGGCAGCACGGAGTGCCTGAAGCCCAACGGCAGCCTCTTGCTGGGCCATCTGCACAAGAGGACGGGTGGCTTTATTGGAAGGGTCAGCAATAGCTTCATTGGCAGCTTGTACTACTTCCAGCTGTGGGACCGAGTTCTGGGCCAGCAGGAGCTGCTGGACTGCACCATGGGCAATGCTGTCAGCTGGAAGGAGGAGTTCTGGAACTTCAGCACCATCCACCCTGTAGGGGACCGTCACCTGCGCTGCGGTGAGTCTGAGTTACTTCATCTTCCTGGGGCTTGCAAGTTCCTGGGGATCACACACAGAGTAGGGAATCCTCCACTGCTTGGGATTGTCTCATGGCCCCTGGGTCACTGCTGCTGTGATTGATACTAGGGGTGGGCGGAGCTGTGGCCATGCTTATGACATTGCCTGTTCTCCCCACACAGGCTCCTCTTTACAGGGATACAGAGGTTGTGGATGAGGGAAAGCTGACAGAGGCAGGCTCTGCCACTGAAATCCTCTGAAGGTGGCATCTTTTGGATGAACCAGCTAGTGGTTTGTCCTTTGCTGGGGCACCAACCTGCTGCTGAGCTGGCCTGGCATTGAGTGAGGTAGACTGGACTCAGATGTTTTCTTCTAAACTGTTTAAAAATATTTGATGCCATTACTCAGATGATAGACTCATAGAGCCATGGAATGATTTGGGTTGCAAGGGACCTTTAAGATCATCCAGTTCTACCCACTCCTGCCATGGGCAGGGACACCTTCCACTAGACCAGCTTGCTCCAAGCCATGTCCAACCTGGCCTTGATCACTTCCGGGGATGGGGCATCCACAAGTTCTCTGGGCAACCTGGAATGATGGTAATCACTTTTCTGCAAGGCTCCTGTCTGTTGTGTGCCTCAGATGGATGTTATTTCCTTGACAAGCACTCTTATCAGTGTTTTGGGTTATCTTACCATTCAGCCCTGATATCTCTGTGTACTACATGGTGTTTAAATTACGAAGAGAACCGAGATTGACTAATTGACTGTTTGACTGACTGATTGTAAAACTAATGACACATTTAGGTGCTCCACAATAACAGTGAATGTTTCTCTGCTAGGCTGATGGCTTCACGGGCAAAGCAGAGTCACAGCATGAAGTAATTGGTCATTTCTGGTGTCCTCTTTGAGAATCCAAGGAGCATGCCAAGAGATGGAGTATCTCCATCACATGTGGCACCCACTGACTTCACCTCAGTTCCCACTACACTTTCCCATCCCCTGCTCCAGGTTTTATCAAATCTGGGCCCAGGGCAATGAGATCATCACAAAATTTCTGACTGCTGATGAAACCTGTGCTCAGAGGGATTCCCCCTCCTTGGTGGCACCCTCCCTTGCTCTGCACCAAAGGACACAGGCACTAATAACAATTGCTGTAAATTACAACCTTTCCATCTGTCTCCTGGCCGCCTGCTGCACTGCCTCTATCCAAGCGCCCCTCCTCCCGCACTACCTGCTGCCAGAGGTATTTCCCCACTTGTGTCCCTGGCTGGGGGGACATGATCTGATGAGGGAGGAGGCCTGGTTTCCCTTTTCCAATTAACACCTTTGCCCTTGGGCCCATTTGATCTGTGGGAAAAGTGTGTGCTTGGCTTGGCAAGAAGTTGCAAGAAGCTTAGTCATGTTTGAGGATGAAAATCTTAGCTCCTCAGATCAAAGCCTCCACTCGGTGTTCCTGGACTTTAATTTTCAAAAAGAAATAACCTGGATGAATTGGAACATATTTTTAGTGAGGCAAAGCATGTTAGAGAGAGGCTTTCAGTGGTCAAAGCATTCTTTCCTTCTAAAGCAGTCCCCACGAACCAGGTGATTTCTTCTAGTTAGGATTCTCCAGAGCAGCCTGAATCGGACGTTCAGTCAGTGAAATGTTGGCCCAAACGTTCAAAAAATATCAGCAAGGAGAGGCAGCAGCATGTCGCACAAGTGAGGAACTACACTGACAGGCACCAAGGCTACTCTTGCCTATGGAACCACTGGATCCACTTTATGATCCGCACTGGGAGGAGGTTTACTGGAGTCTGACATCTTCCCAAGAGCAATAACTAAGATGACTGTTGTGAAATTACAGAGATGTTCTTAGAATTTAATAATGTTTCAGGATTTGTCATGTGTCAGATCTTAGCAAGACCTTTAGTACCGCTTCAAATCTACTCTTTAATTAACTGGATTTCATGAGCCAGCAGCAGCACAGAAGCAGACTGATGGTACCTGAGGTGGGGATAACAGTGAGCAGTGTAAACACAGATTGACATTTATGTCCCATCTGTCAGGCAGGGGAAGCTGCACCTGGCTGTGGTTCGTGTGGATTGTCCATATGAGATCGTGCATGTTCAATCTGCGTGAGAAAATCTGAAGCAGGCGTGTTGTGCCAAAGCATTGCTGTGGAATGAAATGCCATGGGGAAGTGCCATGTCAATGTGAATGTCACATCTCAGATTGTTGCTTAAGTCCTGTAACAATTTCTAGCTGCAAGGTTTGCCTCTTGTGTTAATAGGTATTGTTTGTAGATGTTTTATGTTAATGTTGCTTGGTTCTCTTTGACAGTAGACCGGTTATGCAATTGTGCTGGGAAGTTAGGCAGCCTGCTTTGTTTTGGAAATCTTACATCACTTTTGGAAAGCTAGGGCTCATTTAGGCAAAGTGAGTGGAACTTCTCATATGAACGTAGCCAGAAGCAGCCTCAGAAAGGCGTGTTGGCATTTTAGAAGTGCTGTAATTATTGCAGCGATTGCACTGGTTTTGCTTGATGTAGCAGGAGTAAAATTATTGTTCTGCCTTCACTTTTTTCCCAGAGATCTTGAAGATGATCCTTTGCTTTTCCAGCTCAGCTGGGTCTTTACTGAAAGTGTAGAAGTAAAAGTGTGTGTTCTCATCCTTTCACTGACTCAGTCTTCATGTCTTCCTCCCCCTACCTCACCCACACACTGCTTTCTGGCTTTTTTCTTAATTTTAAATAATCTGGGAGAGGGATGAATATTCGATATCTGAAAATGACTGCTAATAATATAGAAATATATTTATTGCAGTTCTCTTACTGGTTAGTCCCATTTTTGATGCTCATCTATTGGAAACCGTACGTATTTACAGGATGCCAAATAAACCATTTATTAAATTATTAAATCGAAATCCTTGAGTAGGACTTTAAAAAGTCAGTGGTACAGTGCTCTCGTAGCTTCAGACCTCATCTGTCGTCACGCCTTAGTCCTCTTTTCACGAGCAGGATTACATACATGTTAATTAAAGCAAATGAGGTTACAGGATGCAGATTGCCAGTCCCACACCTGCCTGCTGGTAATGTTCCTTGACATGTGAGAATAAATGAATGTGAGATTTTTTTTTTCTTCTGCTGATAACGAGAGAGGAAGAAATAAATTAATATCTGTGAAGTTGTAACCATGCTTTCATTTGTCAGGAGATGGAAACAGAATTCCGAGTGACATCCCTGACCAGAATGGGTTTGGGCTTTGTTTGGCAATTTCTCTGTTGGTTTTTTTTCTTTCCCCTAGCAGATTTTTCTGATCCAACCTGCCTGACACTGGGTGATATCATACATCACCCCTGAGGCAATGCTTTTCGAAATACTACACTGATAAAAACAGGAACAGAGTGGAGCCTATAATCGCCCTATGCAGCAATTGATAGATTCAATCCTACCTGGAGACCATCTGCAGCACTGGAAAATGCAGGGAGACAAGTTAAACTCCAGGTGTTCTAATAGTTTGGAATGTGGCTTGATGGATCATATCCTAATATTGTATCTATAATTCTGTAGGAAAGAAAAAAATATTTATTCCAGTGCTAAGGCATACCTGGCCCCTCTGCATTCTCATCTCACTCCCTGTGTGGCAGCGATTCTTTAAAAGGCTCATCAACAGATGCTCATATTCTGTCAGTTTGAAACCAGGGACTCATTATTTGCAGCATCCCACTGGGGCTCGCAGAGCCATCTCTGCAGCTTCACTCTGCAGGTTTTACCTTCACTCTGCCTTCACTCTGAAGGCATACAGGTTTTCACTACAAGTTTAAGCTGTGGGATGGAAGTTCGTGGAGATGCTGGAATATCTGCCTTTCTGCAGTGCCAGGGCCCAGGCCCTTTGTATCCTCACTGTAGTATATTGTGAGGATGGGGAGGGCTTGGTGTGCACAGGTGCTGGAGGAAAAACTGCATCCCCTTAGTTCTGGATCCTTCTGTTTTCTTTTGAGCAGTCAGTTTCCTTTGTCTCTTTAATTTATTAGATACTTCTGGCTTCTTGTTTTCTGTGTATTCCTGAGTCTGTCAAACAGTGTTAGCGTTGGTAGGAGCTCTGTGGATGGAAGATCTGTCGTGCAGCTCGATGAGCTAAAGTCCGCTGATCTTCTTCCAAATAAAGAGTCAGCAAACACCCATCATGCCAGGTCATGTTTCTGACCTACTGCAGGCAATGGGTTTGAAATGGCGATGTGGCAGCTTGCTCCTGGACTTGCCAGTGTTTTGGTGGAAGAGTAAAGCAGAGTAGACTAGTTCTCTGATTTCCAAAGTTTACTGCTATCTCAGACACAAAAGGCCTGAGTAAAGAGGAGAGATGTCCAAATGGAAATAATAAGATTCATCAAGCATGGGAAAAGCAGGCTTGCTATTTCTACAGCTTTCTGTGCATCCCAGGAGCAACAGGGACTGTGCTTTATCAAAGCAGGTTGCTGGACAGTTTGATCTTTGGAACAGCTGGTCCATCTTTCTTGTTCCCCATCCTATACCTGCCAGGTGTGTGGGAGCCTCCTGGCTCAGCTCTCCATCAGCCCTGAGCACTCTGCCTCTCCTGAGGAGGCACAACCATTTCCTAGATCATGAGGTGACACCAAAACACCTCCGAGGAATACTCAGAGGCTGGAGGTCTGAGCTGAAGATTGGGGGTTCTGAGCTTAGTCTGCAAGAGCCAAACCTGGAGAGACAGCTCAGAGCTGGATTTCAGTCGCTTTATTGTCCACTTGCTCCAGTCTGACTCTGTGCTGAGTTCACAGCCTGTGGCTTACTGCAAAATCAATTCTGTGTCTAGGAAGTAGAAGCTTAGGTACTGTAGCATGCCTGCTCAGAAGGGACTTTTGACTTCAGCTGTCCTTTGAACTTCACAAGATAATTTGAAGTCATTTAGGATAAAAATAGGAGATTTCAAGTTATTAACAGCCCCTGTTTCTGTTATTGCCATTGATCTGAGTGAGTCAGAGATGGACTGTTGTACTTTAAGCGTGGGTGAGTCTCCTTACCTTGAACTACCTAGAGAAAACAATGTTTTATGTATGAAGCATGGTCTTATCCCGCTTCTTTCTGACCACACTCCTTATTCATAGACATTTGGCTTTGTATTCATATGTTGAATTTGTTTCTCTTAGTCAGAGCTGGAATGTCAAGTCTCTGACAGTCATGTCAGAGTGTGAAGTAAAAAACACCAATTACCAGCCTTGCAAGGAAATGGTACTTCAGGGGCAAAATGTTGTGATCCTGCTTTTCTTTGAGCACCCAGGCCTGTAATGTTACAGGGTGATTCAGTTCACTGCAATTTTCTGTTGTACATGTGTGCGGAAAAATTCACAACACCAGAGGTTTATGTCCAAAAAGGAGACAGAGGAGTCCTGTAACTTTATTCAAAAAAAGGGAGAGGCCAGGGGGCATTTCCCCTGGGGTCTCTCAAATTGTTGGAGGACACAGCCTCCTTTTAATACTGTTTTCTTGGCTACATCATCCTCTCTCTTTCCCCACTGCCTGAGGTACTTGAGAGGTACAGACTTCCTGACTCACCTACTACATGACCCCCCTAATATGCAACACACTCACTCCCAGCTTTTGTATCTCTGTTCTTCTTTAAATTCAGGAATTTCACATGGCTTTGATTGCACAACACTCCTTGTCAATTAGTACCATTCCTCTGAATTTTATGGCTCCTCTCTGTTACTGTCTTATCTATCAGTCTCTGGTCTTACCTACAAGCAGGCTCACACAGTCTGTTTGTAAAGACACACTCATTCCTTTCACACATGACAAACATCATCTATTTTCTCCCTGTCTGCCTGGTGATGTGGCAGATTGCGTGTGAAATGCAAAAGTCGTATGTGCTTTGACAAGGTGATTCACTTCGAGGAAAATTAGCTATGAATGAATGCCTGGAATTCTTTACTTTGAAAACAACAGGCAGGATGGTCAGCATTTAAAATGGGAATCTTTATGCCAGAGACCAGTATCAATGTTCCTCTCATAGGCATTACAAATGCCTTTCCCCGAAGGCTGGCCCAGCTTACATGGGCAAGAAGGGAACACGGATGACTGTCCTCCAACACAAGAAATGAAAAAGGATGAAGGTGCATAAGCTCTGTTTTTCCCTGTGATCTAAATCCTGTTTTCTCTCGTTATGCTGTGTTTACCTCTCTATAAAGAAGAAAGCCCTGTGTGGGTGTATTTTCCCCTTTGCCTTCACCCTGCCGAGGTCTGTGGAACCAGAGCAGCTCCCTGTAATGATGACCTTCACAGAAGGACTCAGACCTTTCTCTCACCTGAACTGTGCTCTTCCTTGCACTTCTGCCAGTGTGGATTCTCAGGCCTTTTATGGTTCTTTCCAGCAGATTTCAGGGAAGCATCCTCAACAGTGCCTCCCATGCTGCCCCTGGTACCTCCAGCCAGTACCAATGGTACCATTCCACGTAAGTGCTCAGGGGGGCATTTTAAATGTTGTCATGATTGTCACTGACACTGACTGACACCGACTGACACCGTAGATGTGACAATTTAAGACTAAGTCGCATGTTTAAGCCTTTGCTGCTTAGCAAGATGTCCTGTGTCAGCAGATCCTCCTGTCTCTGCCTGTGCATTCTCAGCAGGCAGTAAAGACCAAGACAGTGCACCCCAGATATGAACCACAACTTGGTTGTTAAGGTGTGATAATGTGACTGTGTGTTTGGGCCCTTGAGGTCTTTAGTAAAATTCCTGTTAATGCAGCAGTAACATAGACTTGGGCACTGCAGTCTGGGGTTTCCCAAAGAGCCTCAGTGCCATGGGAATGAGAGTACAACCGTGGTTCTACAGGGGGGTGAGGAGATGGGAAAGGGAGCAGGCACCTTCTGTGCAAGCTGCCGGATGCATCTCACCTCTGTCCTATCCTTACAGTCAGATTCTTTAATGTTCACATGAACTTTTCTCTTCTCTACAAAACGGAGAGAGCTCCTGATTGCTATGATGCAAGGAGGCTTCTTGAACACTGGGTGAGTAGCTTGCTTTTCTCATTCTCATGTGTTTCTCACAAGTAACACATGAAGACAGCTGGTAGGATCATAGAATAGTTTGGGTTGGAATAGAATGGGTTGGAGGGGACCTCTGTAGGTCATCTAGTCCCACGCCCGATGTACAGAATGCGAACTGCTGGGACAACACAGAAATGAGCATCCGTGTAACAATTGCGGTGTTTCGGAGTCGTGTTATCCTATATATAACAGGACAAAATGAAATTCTGAAGGAAGGGGAAAGTGTTAAAATTTTGCAAAAATTCTTACCACTTTTACTGGGATTTAGAATTCTGATGACAATTTTAAATTTACAAGCAGGTCTAGAAAAAGTATTGATAGATAATGTTAAAAAAAATGTTACTTTTTTTTCCAGTTTAATATCATATTTACTGGAGAAGGATTTGTTGTGACAAGCTTTAAAGTCAGGTAAGGTTCTGGGTGTGTGGTTGTCACCTTGACCCTCTGTGCTTTGAGCAGTCAGGTTCTAGATACCCATTTCAGAACTAACCAGTCTGCTTGGAGGTCACAGAGGAGAACAAGGCTCACAGACCCCTGAAGGCTGGCTAGGATCACACTGGCCCTTGTGTGGCAGTGTCTAATGAAAGGATGTAATAGTTTGAAAACGCTAGGAAAAATGGTTTCTTGAACCAGACTCCCCTATTTCATTCCTTTTAGCCCAATCCACATATATTCATATCTAAACTGTGAGCAGCGGAGAGGGATATTTTAGCAATTTGTAAACATGTCACTTATACAGACAGTTTTGTCATTTTACATCTATTTTGACTTCCTACTTTCTTCTCTGACTTCCACAGGAACTTCTTGTTTTGTAGATGATGACGGAATAACGTGCTGCACTGTTCACATGGGATGAATCCAATTCATAAAACATTAAGGGAAGGTTCTTCCTATTTTGGAAGAAACATTTTTTGTGAGAATGCATATCAATTATAGCGCTTGGTCCTGGTAACTTCTGTAGATATACCTATGCTGAATTCAAGATGACTTCTAAGTTGTAAAGTCTGGCTTATTGTGATCATGAGATTTCTTTTTTTAGGTGATAGCAGAATGGGGCATGTTACAGTCACATGCTACTGTGAAATAATTGTTCTGTTCTCTTTTGTTTTCAGGGGTAATTATCCACACTATGGTGCCTATAAGAGAATTCACGTATGTAATTTGTTATTTTCTGATACCTCTTACAGACAGGTATATTTTCTTACCTCTTATATAGAGGATATAGTAGTTGAAGGGTCTAAATGTTGATGCTGTTGTGTTCTGTTGAAGTTACTTAATTATCCTGATGAACCTCTGGCAGTATTGTGAAACAAAGGCTCCTCCCAGGTGTCAGGTCCCAGTAACACTTAAAACAAAAGGCTCTGTTTTAATGAGTACACTGAGTTTCTGCTGATTGCTTTCCTTAAAAACCAAATTGTGCCTGTTGATTCTAACCAGTTTCTAACTTTCTGTCTCCTTCCATGCGAACTGAAGGGGACGGTAAAGCAGATGTCACAAAGGTAAGACCCAGGGTTATGAATTGGGTTTCCATACTTTGTACTGATTTCATTTTTAGGGGGAGGAGGAGTTATATCCCTCCATGGCTCTTTGAGTTTCAGAGTGACCAGAAAAGCGCACATGGAGGTCAGAACCACAGGAATACTTGACTTGGGGAAACATGTTTGGGCATCCAGGGTTTCCCTCTCATACCCCAGATCTTGGGTGATTCACAGTGCTTCCATGGCAAGGTGTGAGGTTTGCGCTGCCCTGTAAGAGCAGACCCTGAGCAGGGTCCTTCACTGGGGCCAGAACCGTGAGTGGACAGTGCCCAAGAAGGATACCAGAATGAATCCTGCACCTCTTCTGTGGGAAATCCTAATTGCCTTCTGACCCCAGGCCAGGAGGAAGAGGAGCTGAATTCCCATCACCTCCAAGAGGCTGCAAATGGTTTAGAAAGACCATGATGAGTGGTGGACAGCTGTGTGAATTGAAAAAGCTTGAAATATCCCAGCCCTAAGGAGCTCCCACTCATTAACCCTCAGTTAAATTAGAGGTCCATGAGGCATCTGCCCGTGGCTTCTTGCGTTTTTCTGCCATGTCTAAAGCCATTCAAAGAGACATACAGTCTTTCCAAACCTTCCAGAATCAGCAACGGTAATTACTTGGAGCAATAGCTGTTCTGAGGAGAAGTGGAATCCACCGGAGATACTGAAGGTGGTTAGTTAAATCCAGGGAGCCGTGGAGTCACAGGGTGCTTAAGCACCTCATTGTTTTATGACTGGCTCTCTCCAAACTTTAAATGTTGAAAAACCCTTACTTGTGACAGGGGTGTTCCTTTGCCAAGATAATGTTATTAGGAAACCTTTAGAGGCATTTGCCATGAAACTATGGAGAGATTCTTGTACCTGTATTCCCAATATTTTCTACTTTAGAAAGCATTTCCAGAGATAAGGTGCTAGTGTACTTTAGAAGTGGCATCCAGTGATGTTCACCATAGGACTGCACTTATGGTGAGCAAAATACGGACATTATCCAATTCAGTGTAATTATCTGGGCTACTCTTTAATTTTGTAGCCATTTATATTTATGAAATGTCACTAATATGGCGGCCTTGTTTGTGTATTCTCTTTGTAGCTATGTCTGTAAGGGCATTGTAAAGGCCACATTCCTGGAAACACGAGAAGTCTTGAGTCTCAAGATCAAAGAGTTGTTGAATGACACTTACAAAGAAGGACCATTTTCCCTGTATGTGAAACCTGAAGACATGGCTGTGAAGTCCATAGGTAAAACTTCACTGAAACCTCACTGCAAATCACATGCTTTTCAATTCTGTCTATAAGTGTTTTTTATCAAATTTATATTCTGTGGAGAGGTTAGGCTAGAAAACATCCTTACAAGTAACCAGACTGACCTCATGTGATGTACAATCTGTAGAACATCATGCAGTGACAGCGATATCAAAAACTTGGGTTCCAGACAAATGGGGACAAGGTAAAACATGAATCCTGGTGCCCAGGCAGGTCTGAGCACCTTTGCAGTGAAGGCAAAGTAAAGCTGATGCAGCTACAAATCGAGGAGCTCTTGCTGGTAGCCAGTACTCCGGGGAGACTGAAACCAAACAACCAAACCAAATCCCCTGCCAGCATTTTCTTAATGCCTGTGCATATTGGACCAATACTCAGATGGCAAATAAGTATTTTGTTGGTTTGGTTACTGTCTCTGTTCTTCCCTAAAATACAGGAGTAAGCCAGAGATAAGAGCTAATAGACCATATCTGAGATTCAAAACCACATTTTATAACAATAACTTACAAAATATCAGTTGCAGATGATAAAACAACAAGCCTGGAGGAAGGACATTGATGGGTTAATGAGGGGCAATGTGAAGCACTTCCTGATAGATTAGAGAAGCCTGGAGGGTGTGCTGTCATTGAATCTGGTTTGTGATGCTGGAAACTCTCTACCTAAGAGCTGACCTTATCAAACAAAAGAGAAAAAATGGTAGAAAAAGAGATGAAATATTTAAACAAAATGTTGTCTTACAGACAGTAAACCCGTAAAATGTTCCTGTCCAGTCTGCAAATTAGAACTCATTCCCATCAGGAGACCAGGTCCACAGAACAGCTGGGTGCCTGGGTGTCGGGGTGGGGGGGGTGGGGGTCTTCTTTTTGACTATTGAGTCTTTTTAAAGAGCTTTTATTTATTTCCTCCTCAGCATTAATGGGTTGTCCAGAAAGCTTTTCCCACACGAGGTACAAGGGGAATTATTCCTGGCCTCTAACAAGTCCAGCCTCCAAGACAGAGGTCAGCTGTAGGGAAAACCCTCTGCAGTCTGCTCAGAGGAGCTGGTGAGTGACGAGACATCTTGTTCTGGTTCTTCCATGGAAAACAGGAGAAGGTTTTGTGATGGCAAATCAGATGGCAGTCTGCCGCGGCACAAGCAGTGCCATGCCGAAGAAGATGCAAAGAAATTCAGGGCTGATCCTTCCTGGGCTGCAGGAAAAGGGTGTGGCATCACTCCCATCACCTGCAGGGAGAAACTGCTGGCACTGCAGGGACCTGACTTTCTGCTTTGGCAGAAAGGGAAAACCTTGCCCTGGTGCATTTTGTGCCTTCTCGTAATGGCTCCTGCCCTCGAATACCTCAAGGTGCATTTCACATGACTCTGGCATTTGGGTTCTGCTCTCACTCTGCTGGGTGAGTGGTAAGTCAGCTCTGACTTGAAAATCCATTTAAAGTTGGGTTAATGAATTACATTCTTAGCTACCTGAGTGAGAAATATGAGGAACATCGTGATTATATATTTTTTCTTGTAACAGTGTACATTGTTTTCATTTTTCAGTGAAATTAGTGTTGAACTTGAGCAAGCTTTTTGGAAAAAACCAAACATGACTAAATGCAGCTTACTGGAAAAACTTCCAAATAATATTCTTGACCTCCAAGATATCAAGATAACAGAAGGTAAGGCACCAGATACTTCAGTGACACAGTGAATCACAGTAGAAATAGTTGTAGTTAGATAATGCTCACGTTGCACATCTGAAGAAGTGGTAAGGTTGTTTTTGTGCATCTGGTCATCTTAAAGGTTTTTTATTGTTGACGAATTTTGCAGGTGCTTCCAAGTTCTCTATCAAATCATCTATTCTCAAAACCTACACTTAGATTTATAGTTAAGTAAGTATATGTGAATAATGTGGCAGGTTTTGCCTGTCTATACACTCTGTTACCACATCAAAGCAGTTCACAGTTATCTCAGAGAAAGAAGCACCAATCAGTGTCTGGAGTTGAAAAGCTGGTGCTGTAATTCATCTAAGTTACGAGATGGCCTCTACCACCTGTTTATACTTTTTTTAAGCTGTGCCAAACAGCGCAAGTAGTTTGAATGGTGAACAAACCAAATACCAGAGGGTTTATCCTCATCCTCGGTAGTGTATCAAATAATAGATCATGGAAAGATATCCGCAATTGCACACAGTCTGTCTGACTCCCAGGTTGTAAAATCTGCTTCTATAAAAAAATTATAGAAGGATGATGAGATGATGAATGGCAGATAGAAAATACCATTCAGAATTAGCTTTTGCTGCTGTACCAGGTAGGCAGCATTAGGGACAGGGGCAGATCTTGTGTAATTTGGAACTCACAAATTCTTGTAAACACAACCGAAGTTAAAACTAAATATTATTTGCAGATAGTATTTATAAATCCAAAAGCAGGTGACAGTATTCTTATGAAAAGTACATTATTTTCTTCCTTTAAAATACAATCTGAGATATGCAGATTTTACGTGGAAGTTTTTGCTGGTTTCGTTGACATATCGACGGCTTATTGACTTATTCTTAGGGCATAATTTTGTAATAGATCAGGAGCATTAAGACCATCTGGAAAGAACTGAGAAGCTGATCAACTCCTGGATTTAACAGAGACGTGTAGCTGTATGGCCAGACAGATAGCTATGTCACATAAGTCATCTGTACTTCCTTTTTTTTCAGAGAATGCACAAGATATTGTACAGCATATTTTGTACCTCTTGCCTGATGCAACACTGCATGTGGAAGAACTGGAAATCATTGCAAGTAAAATTTCTGATATCGTAGAGCTTGCAGATGTGAGTGTGACACTTGCAGAGACTGTATTGTCTATACTAGACTATATTGTGCTGCAAGAAATAGAAGATGAGAACTTTAGAAAAATAACCAATAGGTAAGTAAGATAACTTGCCTAGAAGAGGCTTCCTAAGCTGAAATGGCACCACGGTGTAATTTATTCAGTCTATTAAAATATCATCACTGGAGCTAGCAATTTCTGTACTTCAATCTTTACCATATTTGAGGTTCTTACCAGCAGAAATTGGTTATTGTGTTGTCAAAGGTGCTTTTAGCAGAACCAGTTCTGCAGAAGTCCCCATTCCAGTGTTGTTCCCTGTGGGCATCCCAGCCTGGAGGCAGCCCAGGGACTGTCCAGCTGCCATCTCCTCTCACAAGGATCTTTGTGGCTCAGCAGTGAGGGCTGTGGACAGGTCAGCCAGGAGACACAACTCTCTTCCACACTCTACCTGTGCTGATAAAGACTTTAAACACAGCTATTCAATGTTAGTCTTCAAAATCTATATTTAGGATCATGCATCCATGGTGTGATTTTCACACATGCTAAAATCGAGGTTCTTAGCTTTAAAAACACCTCTCTTCTTTGAGGTCTTAAAGGGAACGCAGCTACCTGGTTTTGAATGTCTTAGCAGAGCACTGTCCAGAGCAGTGCAGCCAGCCCTGACAAGGGCAAATGCAAGGACACCGAGTTTACCCATTCAGAGCTTTGCTGGACAAGCCCCTGAGCAGCAGCTCTGCCTTCAGAGCATATCCTGCCTGAGGTGGTGAGGAGCTGGAGGATGGACTTCCAGAGGTTCCTACCAGACTAAATGGTTCTGGCTCCAATATTTCGTCTCCTGGTACAATTAGATGGTTGAAAATAATCAGATTAGCAGATTTTACAAGTTACTGCCTTCCAGATGAAGTGCAGTTTTTGACTGGGTGTGGATTTTGATTCAGTTCTTCTTAGAACCTCCTTCTGTGGTCCCCGCAGGAGGGGTATCTTCCACCTGCCAGAGTCCACTGAATCATGCCAACTCAGCTGTTTGCCATCACCTGAACCTGTGCAGACAAAGTGCCATCTACCCCAAAATGGACCATTCTGCTGTAGTGCTTGCTCCTTGTGATCATAAATCCGAGCAAAGGGTTTTAGTCTCTTGGGTGTGTGTTGTGAAACCAGTAGAACATTTCAAGAGTTGTATTTTTTTTTCTTTCTGTTGCTCTTGTTGAAGCATCCTGAAGATGGCTGAGGAGATGGGCTATAAGGTTACCTACACAGACAGAAATATGTCAGTCATAACCACGAACTTGGCCCTGTTGGTGCTGCGTCCAGATCCCAGCCTGTTTGGAGGACTGGCCTTTGGCGTTGCCTCCTACAACAGAAGTGCGGATCTCAAGGTGAGAGCAAAGTATCGCCTCAGGGACCACTGACTAAACCAGACAATCCTCCTGCTCTTTTGTCTCATTTTGAATTTGACCTGAGGATGGCACCTCTGAGCATGTCATCTCTCTCCTGCAGATCAGTGTGCAAGAAAAACCTTTCAAAAATGCTTTGGCCTCGGTGTTTTTGCCAAAATCCCTGAAGAACTTCCTGGGGATCGAGTACTCTGACCCAGACAAGCATTCAAAGATCCAGTTCAAGTTTTTTGGCACTACTTCACTTTTTGTGGTAACTACAACTCCCAGCAAACCCTAACAGCAGGAATGGGCTCAGCTGTTCTCAGTGCCTAGAAAAGAAATCCCAACAGGATCATCTGTTCCGGGCACATTTAGCATCGGACTGATGGAGGGATGTGCAGGCAAAATGTACTCAGGCAGCAAAACCTTCTCTGTAGCAAGGTGTCTGTAGACCTTAGACTTTTTTTTTCATTTTCGGTAGCTGGTATTATCCTAGTCCTTCTGTTTTGCAGAAAAAAAACATACCCTAGCCTTCTTCTGATAGTAAGGATGGTGCACAGCATATGCCAAACATCACAAAAATAATTTCAAGATTTATGTCTCCATTAAAATAATAGCAGCATGATGTGCAGGATTTATGACTATTCTAGTACTTACTACATTTCCTTAAGGAGGGGTGGGTATAATTTAGAAAGGGAGACATTTCTTTGAAATGATGGCTCATACAATGTACTAAACAATGTTTTTCACAATGAGGGAGCATTCACAGTTGTGTCCACTGTCTAATGAGCTTAATGATGTACAACCAAATGTTTAAATGTACTGAAACAATTAAACAGCTTTCTCAATCCAGCTGGTGCATCTGAAACTCAGTTCTGCTTCAGCTGATGTGGAGACTGTCCCTGAGCTGCAGCTAACTATGTTTTTTAATGACGTAGCAAGTAGCTAAATTACATTAGGCATCCCCTGGAGTTTAGCCGATCACCATTTCCAAGGAATAGAGTTTAAAAAAAATGAGAGCAGGGAACTTGGATTCTTTTTACATGTGTGTGTTTTTCCCCTGCAGGATGACAGTTTAACGATGGAGAGGTTGAACACTTATGTTGTGAGTGCCAGCATTGAAAATGCATCAATTCAGAATCTTAACGAGCCCGTGACTGTCACTCTCCACCACATAGACCAGAACAGGGTAGGATATGTTCATTTCATCAGGAATGGGGTGAGGCAGAGCTGACTTCACTTACCCTTTCAATAAATTGGGAACAGGACAAGTAAGCTTAAAACACTTTGCTGCCTGACCTCTCCATAATACATGGACCCAAACATTGGCTGACCACACAGATCTCAGTGCTTAATAATTCCTGCCGGTCACTAAAGCTTGTGTCTCCACTCTAAATCCATGCTTAGCAACAAGGGACACTCTTATTGTTTCCTTGTTCTGATCTAGACAATTTTTTTTTCAAGGAATAGTTTTATTTGCTAAAAAATAGCGGGGTTTGGATTGGACAATGATTTATCCTTGATCTGAATTTGGAAAATAGTTAAAGTCACCAAATGAGTGGAACTTTAAAAAACCCAAAACCTTGCAAAGATATTTTCAAAATCAAATTGCTTTGTTTTGTTTCAAAATGGTGTTTCAAAAAGTTAGTCTGTTTTATTTTTAAATGTGCATGGGTCAAATTTGTTGACTGAATTCCTCCTTAGCATTTTTGTGCTGCCAATGTTTATGCTCCAGCCTCCACATGAGTATATTACAAACCCAGGGCAGAAGAAAATTACTCAATAATATGAACTCGATTAAAGTTCAAGTTAATGAGGACTTGCAATTGCTGCTTTTATGGCAAAATGCTCTTTCCATTCAGTTCTAGCAAATACATACCCAGAAATTTCACCTAGATATCCCCTCTCTTCTGACATTTTTACTCCACCAGGCCATCTGGCACCTCTCATATTTTTTCCTTGACCTTTCGAAATTATCTTAATTAAATATTTAATGAGTTTTCATGCAAACCTACATCTTTGGCTCTCTGCCTAATTATATTTGACAGCCTACAAATCACACATCTTAACAGCTTATCTGTTAGGCTGGCTTCCTGTAAGCTCTGTGCATTATTAAACTTTATTAATGATATAATAATAATAAAAGTAAATTAATCTGTGCCTTGGAAAAGTTTGCTGCAGCATTATGAGTTATAAACTAGAATGTCCCCACAAGAAAACACTGCATTGAATATCCATGTACCTCTGTTCAGCCCTCGCTTGTCTTCTGATTTCAGAGAGGGCAATTGTTGAAATTCTAAAATAAAAGGTTTCTTGTAGGGGTTGTTTTGTTTGTTTTTGTTTTTTGTTTGTTGGGGTTTTTGGGTTTTTTTTTCATAAAATCTCAGGTTGTTATTCCAGGTCTTAGTCATAACTTTTGAATTTCACCAGTAATTTGGTGTGACATCTCAGGCACCACATGAACCCAATGAGTTTAGACACGGGAATTGCTCTAAGGTGAACCATTTGTCAGATTTGCTGCTGTCCTTAAAAGACTACAAGGTATTGAAAGATACAGGTAAAACTGGGAAAATCACTGACTCACAGGATTTCCCTGGGTGAAGGGGAAGGCAGAAAGTGGGACTCGGCTGGTTTAGTGCCATGGTTGAGATGGCCAATATCCTGGCTGCGTCCCCAAGCCAAGTGTCCAGCCCCTGACCTCGTGGCATCACCACTCACCCACAGACCTTCTGCAGCACCACCACACAAATAAACACAGACACAAGTGGGCTTTGCTGCCAAGTGGTGCAGGGGAAATCAAATCCAAGTGCCCAATTAGAGACGAGATGCACTGTCTTGCAAGTGCAGATGGAGTGCAGATGTCCTGAATAAATGTCACAGCCTCCTTTCCTCTGCTTCCAGGGCAATGCAGCAGTGCACTGCGTCTTTTGGGACTTTGGGAAGAACAGTAAGTGTTACTTGCCAAGATGGCTCTGTCCCCAGCATCACAGAGGCTTTGGCTTCTTGACATTGTGCCTTGAAACTTGAGATTGTGCTTCTGCTTTGTGTTGATGTCAATACCTCAGTACTCAGTGTTATCCCCAGGGATATGGATATGGCATTGTGCAGTGCTGCATCTACATGAATAAGAAGACTTCGCCTAAGAAAAAGGCAGAATTGCAATGAAATGTCAGATGAATTCTTACAGTGACTTCAGGGAATACAGTAGGGGCTTTGCTGGGATCAGGTCTTTAAAATGGCTCGGACAGTCACCAGACGGAGAGATGACTGTGAACTGGGTTAACTCAGAGCATCTGGGAGAGGTTTCCTCTGCAATTACTAGGATTAGAATTTTTTTTTTTTTTTAAATCAGAAGCTTAGCTTCTGGGTATGTGATGCACACCACATAAATAAGGTCATAATATTCAGTCTTGCCAGGGAAGATCTGGCTATTTCAGTGCTGCACTCTGCCTAAACACATCCTCTGCCCTGTACATGTTTCTTTTCTTGTGTTTCCACATCCTCCAGCACAGTCTAGCCCAGCACTAGGTTCTTTGTCTTCTTTCTTTCTGTGTGTGCAGACATTCATTCCACCAAAAGCTTTGAGGTTCTCAGGCAACTACAGAAGATGTGTTTTGGTGTGAAATCTCACTTGTGTGCTGCTAAATGACCCTGCAATCTGAACTAACTTGAGCTTATCTTCACACACCCTGCATGCTACAGAGCTATAAATGATGGAGCGTGACTAACTCTGCTTAAAATTCCTTTTTCTCTATTACACAGATGGACTGGGTGGTTGGAATACATCGGGGTGTGAAATGGAATATACAGATATGAATTACACAATCTGTTTTTGTAACCATCTTACCCATTTTGGAGTGTTACTGGTAAGTACTCTATGAATCATCCTCCAGAAAATCCCGTGGCACTAAACAAAGTCATCACTAGCTTTGGAGAAGAGATGGGAGATTCATACCTGTACAAGCTGTTAGATATCTGCAATTTTGCCAAAATCAGCCATAACAAAAAAGGCAGTTACAATAATTTAATCATGTAAAGTCCTTTAAATGTCACTTGCTTCAAGGCAATTTTGTTTTACAGATGTAGCTTGTACGTCTTTGCAGTGTAACTTAATCAGCCTTAATGTGTTATTTACTGTGTTGGAAGTACTGTGTTAAATTTACTGACTGCCAGCAGAAACTAATGACATTACATCTTTTTGAAAGTTTTACCTATGCTCCATCAGAAAGTGAAGTTTAGTATAAATATGGGAGATGTCATTGTCTATCACCTCTTATTTCTCCAGAAATAAATAATTAGAGATAATTATTATATTAGATAGTTATTATTATAGGGGTAATACAGAGAAAACTGCTTCTAAAAACAAAATGTTGAAAGTTTGGGTGACTGCCTGAGAATGGGCTGCAACAAAGGCAAAGAGACAGGGGAGTTCTATGCAAACTAAGTAGATTAAATTGTCTATTCCCAGTAGGACACTGCCCACAGGATGGGGTGAGGCCCCACCTTTGCCTTTGGATGACTCTCCTAGAGGTCAGCATGACCCTGCTCCAGAGGCAAAAGCCCTCCTGGGAGCAAAATTGTGGCTTTTCAGAAAGGAATTGAGATGTTTCAGATTTCACACACTTGCTCAAGTTTCCATCCAAGCACGGAGAATTCAGTCTGATTTTCAGATCACATCTGTCACTGCCACTTTGGCAATTGGCACAGCTACAGGTATTCAACAGCATCGTCCATGGTACATCTGAGATGTAGGTTACTAGTCTGAGGTTCAAAGTTTCACGAAATGGCAGAGAAGCTGTGTCAGGGAACAACAAAATCCTCTCAGTATTCCTCCTGGCAGCAGCTGTGGAGAAAAGCAGGGCCCAGCCTCCTGTCTGGTCTTGCGGTGGTGCTTTCTGGACAGGGAGGATCTACCATGCTCCAAGATATTTAGCAGGTTTGTGCAGTTCCCAAGCATGGCAGCTGCCACTGAAACGTAGTTTCTCCTACAAAGCGAGCTCCCTGTGGAATCCATGTTGAATTTGCAGTTTCTGAAGAACAGCTTTTCTAGCTTCACAACTTATTGCTGGATACTTTTAACTCCTGCTGGTTAATTTACCATTTACTAGTTTGGATATTCTGTGGGACTATACAATTAAGAATCACATAAAAATATTAATGGAAAACCTCCAAAAGTAGCAGTAAGCAGAACAGGAGTTTCACAATGTGAAAATGTGGAAAGGAATTTTCTAAATCTGTCTTGGCAAACAACTGTGTTTCTTTATCTTGTAACACAGGACTTGGCTCGGACAGAAATAGATGTCACGCATGATCATATATTAACTCTGATAAGCTATGCAGGATGTGGTGCTTCTTCCCTTTTTCTGGGAATAACGCTCATGACATACCTAACCCTTGAGTAAGTCTGATTGCTTTTCTTATACTGATTTTAATATTTTGGCAATAATGAATTTGCAGCAATTATCAGAATCAGTTTGCTAATATTTGATTCTCTGATGCATAAGAGGGAAGACTGAGAGGTGACAGTATAAATATTGTTTTATTTTGATGTCTGACTGGTGCAAAATTAGAGGGATTTGAATACTCATACTTCAATACAAGCTCCTATCTGAACTGTCCAGCAATTTTTATGTTCCTAAATTCCACAAAATCATGGAATGGTTTGGTTTGGAAGGGATCTAAAAGGTCCTTTAGTTCTGACACCCTGCCAGGGGCAGGAGCACTTTCCACTAGACTTACATTGCTCCAAGCCCCGTTCAACCTGGCCTTGAACACTTCCAGGGATGGGGCAGCCACAGCTTCTCTGGGCCATCTGTGCCAGGGCCTCACCATCCTCACAGTAAAATGGTCTGTAAAAAGTAAAAATTTCTGTCATTTCAAAAATTTCCCCCTGGACGTGGGTGAGATACTACGTCAAGATTCTGGAATATTCCTGTGTATAGGCTGTACATTGGATGATGCAGTGATAACCTTGTGGACTTCCCCCTTCTTGTTAGGAAGGTGAGGAGAGACAACCCCTCAAAAATCCTGCTCAACCTTTGTGCTGCGCTTCTGATGCTGAACATGGTCTTCCTCACCGATTCCTGGCTGACTTCGTTCAACCATCCAGGCCTCTGCATCACCATGGCCATGCTCCTCCACTATTTCCTTCTTGCAGCATTCACATGGATGTGCCTGGAGTCTGTTCACTTTTATTTGGCTCTTGTCAAAGTTTTCAATGTTTATGTCCCAAAGTACATCCTAAAATGCTGCATTGTTGGCTGGGGTAAGTAGACAGATTTCCCCTCTGCTTCTGTGCTTGTCAGCTTCTTTAAGATTGGGGCATATTTACAGAAGAAAGTGAAGACACTGAGCTAGCAGAAATGCAATGCACACCCTGCACTATAAGGATGGATCTCTTCCCCCAGGCTGTTCAGCTTAGACTTCTTCTGTCCGGGGAGACGTTAGCAGAGAGTGCTTGTTGATCCCTGCACAGACATATGCAACTGAAAGTGGGTGTAAGACACTGCTTTCCTACCTGTTCTCTCTTTACAGGATGATTTATCATGGTACCTCACGTCAGTGGGTGTGACTGGGGCAGTAATGCTGTCCGCAGCCTTCACCCATGTGGGGATGCTCAGAGGTGATTTTAACTCCCCCTTCAGGCCTTTGTGTCCGTTCCTGGCATTCTCTTCCTGATTTCCATGCAAGGAGTGGATTTGACTCATTCATTCATTGCTCTCCCAAGGACTTCCCTTGACAAGTATCAGAGACTTGTTTGGGAGAAACATACTAAAAAGAACCCAAATTCTGGTTCACCTGTGGGAAAAGGCGTTATCAGAAGCACTGACCTAGAGCAGAATTTGGGCTGTATTATTTGGGTCACCATTAGATGCTGTTTTAGAGGGGTTCTTTTTGCTCTTGAATAGTGTGCAGGATATTATCAACCCTATAATCAGATCTGATGTCCCACGCAGTTGTTCTTAGGGGCAGCCATGCTTGATGGTGCTGTTGGCAGTTCTCTAGAGAAAAGCCAGAACTGAAAAAAATACGGGAAATGTGTGGAAGGGAAGACTAATAAAGCACTGCCTGGGAAACATCTGTCTCTATAAGCTCTTAAAACAAATTGCTGTGGTCTGCTCATCTTTCGACATTCAGCTTTTGTAATAATCAGTTGGTTTTATTTTACCAGCTTGGATCCCTTCTGGAGATGTTTGAAGACTCACAAACATTTTGCAAACAGAGATATTTTTATGCCTACTCATTTGTAATTTGCATAAATAAGGAGATTAAATCTGCTATGCTACACATCTAATTACACTTGTTTCAGAAGGAGCTTTGGGGGTAGAGTTTGATCCAGAGAGGCACACGTCTGCTGTAATTATATATCAGAGATTATCTGACATCTTTCCATATTCTCAATTTTTTCTTTTGAATAAAACTATTTATTTTTCTTTTGCTTTCCACGTTAGGAATACCAGCTATTGTAATTACTCTTGTGCTCATTATAAATAAAGACTTCTATGGCAATGGGTCACTCTCTGAGAGCCATCCTTACAGCAATTTGTAAGTACAATATTTTAAGCTTTTTGATAGTCACCAGAGTATCTGAAAAATACAAGGAATAACCAGAAATAACTCACTTTAGTCTCTTCTCCCCCATCTTTACCCTCTCCTTTTAGTGGTTCTGGTTCATAGGAACATTTTGAATGCATGGCTGCTATATGGAGTAATTTTCACATTGGTGAACTGGGCTTGAGGACAGGAAAGGCTTCTGCCAGTCAACTCCACTTTTATTTTCTGTGAAATTTCTTTCTTTGCATTAACCCAGTCTGATGGGATATTTGTATATGCTTCTGCATGTCCTGGGTTTCTGGTAAAATCTAAAGGCACAATAATTGCTCCAGTATTTTGCACATTTCCTTCTGGTTTTTTTTTTTTTAATGTCAATTCACATCACTGTCCCATCATAATTTCAAGTAGTTTTATTTAAATAATCTCAACCTCCTCTCTTTTCCAGTGGGAGAACACTGCATTTTTTCACCCTTTTTTAAAATGCTTTTATAGCAAAGAATATTTCCACCTCCTTCTTGTTTAGCACCATCTGATCACTTGTTGGTGAAGATTACCTGGAATACTTGAATTTTCTCCCATCAGAGAGGCAACACACACCCATGACACCTCAGAGGGAAAATTGTTCCCCATCTTTAACAAAAAGATGTAAAGAAAAAAAAAGTAAAAGTCCCTAATTGTGTCTAAGGAAAAGCTAACCAGTGGCATGCTATTATTTAGACTCCTAATTAAGTCATATTTAACTTGGTTTTCCTAAGGCAGTGTCTCTTTGTGTTTATACATTATTAAGTTGTGAAACAATCATCAGGTTTATCTGAATTTGGCAGAAATATCAATGTCTTAAAGTTACAGAATTTCCATAACATCCATAAAAAAAGGTAAGTGCAGGGATTCTATTAATGTCCTCATTGGGGGAAAATAACAGGTGCTAGGGAATGCCCCTAACTAGGTGTTGGAGAACCATATAGAATGCTTATTTTGGGAGCTAGGCTTCCTGAGTTTCCCCCTCACAATACTCCTTATTGAATACACACCTCCCTTTCTTGCAGTTGCTGGATCCAGGACAACACAGTGTTCTACATCTCTGTTGTGGCCTATTTCTTCTTAATATTTTTGATGAATACAACCATGTTCATCACTGTTCTCCTTCAAATCCACTCTGTAAAAACAAGGACACAAAAGACATCCAGATTCTGGAAACGGGGTGTTCTCCAAGACCTCAAAAGTGCTTTCAGCCTGATGTTTCTTTTGGGCTTAACTTGGGGCTTTGCCTTTTTTGCCTGGGGAGCAGTGAGGATATTTTTCTTGTATCTCTTCAGCATTTTTAACACCTTGCAAGGTAATTTCTGAATGGAGTGGTGCAATAAGCACAATGGTTTAGGGAAGTGGAATAGAAATAAATCTGTAATATCATGTAACTCAAGCACGTGTGAAGAGGAGAACTGATACAGCTTTTGTATTACAGGCTTTAGCTATTTTAAAAGGAAAGTTCTGTTGCAGTGGGATGACAGTGTTGTTTAGATGGTATTGCTGTGATAGACAAAGACATGAATTCATGCCTTGGAAACACAGGTCCCAATAAATGTGTCTTCTCAGGAGCTGGCATGATCCTTTTCGTCTGGGCGTAAAAACGGCTGATAGAATCCACATTGACTTGCAGATTGTTCTTAAACCAAATCTGCAGAAAACTCTGCCTATCACCCTTTCACATGCACAAAAGTCAGTGCAACTCTGGGCCAACATGATTATAAAATCATAGTATGGCTTGGGTTGGAAGGGACCTTAAAGATCCTGTGGCTGGCCCAGGGACACTTTGCCCACACAGAACACACTGGTATCAGTGGCATGACAAAAGTTTAGAAAATGGGCAGCAGGTTGGAGAATACACATGAAAACCCATGAATCTCTCCTTTCTTCTTTAGGGTTCTTTATCTTTGTGTTTCACTGCCTAATGAAGGATGAAGTAGTGAAGCAGTGCCGAGTACACTTCTGCTGGGGAAGATTTAGTCTGAGTAATTACTCTGGTAAGCTCTGAAGGGATTTGTTTAGTTGACTCATAAATCTTCATCTGCTACTGGTGTCACATTTGTTCTGCATTAAGAAATATGGCTCTCAACAGCCCTTCTGCATTGCACTGCATAATTGTTCTTTAATAGGTCTTCATCCTCTTGCATTAACTGCTTATATGATACGATGACGGGGTGACAGCATGCAGTAAAAACTGCAGATTTCCAAAACAGATTTCAGCTCTGTCTCTTAATTCTGTTCTCACGTGCCATTCAGTGTTTCCTTATGTGAGCCATGTTTTTGGTGGCTTTCCAGTCTTCATAAAGCTGAAATTTATGCAGGATATTGGGCATACTAGTTGCTATTTTTTATGTGCAGGAGCTGGATTTCCTCAGCTTGGGAAGGAGAAGGGAGATGTCTTGCTGTCTTTGGCTATCTGAGGGGTAGTTACAGAAAAGAGGCGGATTTTCAGAGCTGCACATCAAGAAGACAAGAGGCACTGGACACAAGCCACAATGATGGAAATTCACATTATTTATAAGAAAACACATTTTTTTCACGATGTGGGTAGTTGGGTGTCAGTGGCCCAGAGAGATGGTGTGGGGAGTCCCTCTCCTTGAAGAGTAAAAATTCAGCTAGACACATGCCAGACCAACTCGATCCAACTCTGGGCAGGAGGTTGGAGTGAAGACCTCCAAAGGTCCCTTCCAGTCTAAATTATTCTAAGATTCTTCTTGCCAGCTCAGCAAGAAACAGCATGTGCCGTGGCTTATTCTGGCCTACTTCCAGTGATGTTGATTTTTTACAGAAAGGTGGAAGAATTGAATAACTCGGTGCGTCTATCAAAATGAGTTGATGTTATGAATGGGTATAACAAAGGAAAAGCTTAACCAGTTGGTTTTCAGGAAACCAGACAAAAAATCCTGTATTAACACCTGTGTCTTGTGCACAGCATCCTGTGCACCCTGTGCTGCTGAGGAAAAGGCAGCTTTCCATTTGCAGAGGGGGAGTTCAGCACAAGTGCTCTCAGTAGCACACAGAGTGTTCTCCCTTGAGCAGGAGCCAGTTCAGTGTTATATGACAGAATAAAGATGAGGCTGCAATTCCTACTCTGTGTGACTCCTGCCTTCTTTGTGACCTTATCAAATTAGTATTAGTAGATTGGGTCCTCAAGAGGAAATAGAAGACTAAATTGCTGGTATCCAGCCCCACCTGCACAAGTGTGATGGAGCTAATGTAAAAATTAACATCAGGAATTGTGCACTGCGTAGCACAGAGACCCCTGGCCTCCGGGCAGGAATAAGGATGGCACAAGGATGGCACAGGAAGCAATCACAGACCATTCCCCTCTCTGCTGTCTGGTAGCTTGAGATGTGGCGCCTGTACAGAATTTTATTTCTGCACCTTCCACTCTCTGATTTCAGACTGGAGTGGGTCAGGTGGAACTGCTGGATCTACACCAAAGCCTTTAAACCACAGATCACCATCCCAGGCTTTGTGGAGTCTACATTCTAATGGAACAAGTTCAACTTTCAATGCAGATTTATTTCCCGGGACTTCTCCAGATACAGATTTTACAATTGGTAAGAAAACCCATGTGCACTGCATAGACTATAATGGATATATACTATAATAAATTCCATATAGTGACAGTCAAATCCTAACCAATGGAATTAAATAGGAAACCTTTCACTGCTTTTTCTGTGCCAGGCTTCTGTTTGGGGGTTAACATTACGGATGGCTTTTGCTGTACTAGGGGAAATAAGAAAGCTCTTAAAATCCTGGGATGGCTCTTCTCCAAAAGGACTGCCACCCTAGGTACCTAAGGAATATTCTACCCTCTGCCAGCTGACTGCCACTCTTACGGGACCTATTTCCAATTAGGGAGCACTGTAGTCTTGAGATAGACTATGGTGCTTTCTAACTGGAATTGCATTCCCAAAAGAGCAAGGATCTTGGGGATTACAGAAAGCTAAACAGGACATGCTCTGAGCCTTTCTAAGCCAGGAGAATCCCAGCAGAAGGTTTTGCCTGTTTTGACGGAGAAATTGTTGCAGAGCCATATTCTGAAAAAGGCCTAGCACTGAACATTCCTGGTTGTTTTTGGAAAAGTGCTGATTTCTGTTATTTCCCCAAAGACATTAAAACTGCATAGGCAGGTTCTTTCTAAATACATTAAACCAAGTTATTATAATGGAAAAATGTTTGCAATTCTTTCCCACAGCTGAAGTCCATTACAACCCCGGTGCTGTATCTCCAGAAGATGATGAGACCAACCATCCTTGTTCACGGAGAATACTATCCATGGATACATGGGTATCCACAGATTGGGTATCCACACAGGGTTGCAGTATCCACAGAAAGTAGGATTTTTACACTGATACTGAATTTGTTTTCCTCTGCTTATCTGATGATGGTTCTCTTTTGAGGCATGTAGAAGCATAGTTCTAAAGAATTACTTCTAATGTACAGTTAATCACTCTGGACACAATTACAGAACTAAAACATTCAATGACTCAACTTTAGGCTTCATTAGGAGTAGCAATACTGATCACAAAAGGATTTGGTCCCACTGTGTTTCCAAGATTAGTCCTCATGTTAAACAGAGACTGGAAATATTCCTCATCCTGAGCCCCGTTCTGTCGCTGTTCTCACCGCGGCCGAGTAGAGAAACGACACAGAGTCCAGGCTCAGGGTCAAGTGGCAGTAGCCGATTTAATGAATTCTCCGAGAACTTTTATATGTTAGTTCGCAAAGGGTATTAAGTGGCATAAGGTGATTGGTTTTGCCATCCATCCCTTAAGGGGATTGGTCAAGTTCTAAGACACCCATCTCTGAATGTTTTTCTGGTCAATAGCCATAACAATACTGCAAAACAACCCGCAGGTGCAAGAAGTTTACAACACTGTAACCTTGATCAAAGTAATCAGCATGGGAAAGACAGAACTCTCACAAAATGCTGCAGAGAGCTGAAGAAATTCTCTGCTGGGGCTTTTCAGCATCCGTTCCGTTCATAGTTCGTCCTCTTTTTTTTTTTCCCCTTTCCACTGTCCTCATAGCCCTCTGTTTCCTTCTTCATCTGATACTTATCTTGATGCCTTAGGTTTCACGTCAGGCATCAATCTCAGCATCTCATACCGGTAATACTGAGTTACGAGTGATATTTTTGAGCCTGTTGGCTGACTGCCTCAGGCATGGATGTCTAGGATCCTCGATCAGTATCTTTCCTTACTTTTCTGAAATGGATTTTGACCAACTTATACATGCAGAAATTGTACTCAGATTTCCACAATAATCCTCTCAGTTGTATGTTTTTATTTTCAGATATGCTGCCACTGATGACTTGAACTTAGATCCCTAAAGAGATGTAGATGCATGTCTAAATGTTTGAAAATGTAGCCCAGTACCTTCAAGTGGAATGTGGAAACATTAAAAACTGAAATTCCCACCTTCAAGGGGTATCCATATGTATGATACAGGTTTCAGATTATCTCTCCTAAAAAAACTCCAAAACTAAACCCAAACAGAACAATAGCAGATAACGCCCTACTACCGTTGGAGCTGGAAATAAGGAAGTTTTCCCTTTAGTGTTGCTTTGCGGTGAATACAGCAGGATGTGAACTCTATTTCATAACATCACAAGAGAGATTTTCCTCATCTGCTGAGGAGGGGCTTTCTTTCAGCAAATGTGTTTGAATCGGTAATTTGCCTGCTCAACTGAATCCTAGTTTCCGTTTTGAATGCCCTTCTCTGTATCATTCAAGTAAAGATTTTTAAATGATTATTAATATAGTGGAACATGAACCTGTACCCATGATAGAGGAGTAAAATAATATAATGGAGTGATGTCTTAGAACTGGTGTGTACAATACAAAATACAAAAGGTTCTTTCAGTCTGTGAATAACTCCCACATAGCAATTCGTGGAAAAGGATTAATATTTTAATGTACAGTAGCTACAGCAAACCTACTTGAAATCAGACAGATCACCCTCAGTTCCTTGGCTTTATGGGAGAAATCTCGGCATTAAAAACATGCAAACAAGGTCCAGCTTGTACTTGTTTTTAACTTGAAATGGCTTTCAAGGGGAATGAAATTTAATATAAATGGCAGTTCATTATGTTGGACAGGAACTATTGTATTTTTTTATTTTCTTTAGTAAACTCTTTGTTCCACAATCGGCTGCTGTTTTCCCTGCTTTCCAATGTGAAGCACAACACACTGTGCTGTAGTGCTAAAGCTGTGCCTAACCTCCCCTGCACCCCTAACCTGGCTGCTGCACACCTCAGGGGGATCCTGAGAGACTAAGGAAAGAGGCTGTGTAGTTCTTTGGGAGAACTGGAGTTTTAGTCCTCCCCCAAGCCCCTTTGAGACCCATTTGTCTCTGCCACATCAATAAGACCAGGTGGATGGACAATGTGATGTGTCTCTATCACCCCGCTTTGACCTGCACTTTTTCCTTCATGCAGTAATTCTTTCTGCATCCACTTCAGAGGACAGAAAATAATAGGCTAATGTTACAAATAGACATTAGGTAACAATTTCTATTTTTAAGGAATAAGAGGTCTAGAGAGCACATGGAATTGCCATCACTGCAGACCTTAAAAAACAAGTCAGTGTGATGAGACAAATATCTGCCAGAATTGGTATAGATTTTTGGTTTTGCCTTAGGGCAAGTCCTTCCAAGTATATTTTCTATGACTCTAATTTAAAATAAAAAGACATCAGAAGGGGGCAAAACAGGAGAGCAACATAAGACTGGCCTTGTCTCCTGCATCCTGTAATTGTTTTTTTATATTCCTGATAAAAGCTGAAATGTACCTTGATTTTATAAAGTTTTTGCTAGATGCCCTCATAAAGGATTAGGAGCAACAAAGATTCAGGTAAAAGCTGGACAAGCAGCAAGAAAAGTTCTGAAATATGGAAGACTTCTCAGGCTGCCGAGAAATGTCTGGAAATGCCATTTCTTGGGCATATCCATCAGCATGCTTCCCACTTTGGAGGTGTACCAATGGGAAGAAGGGCAAGCTGCACAGAGGGGAGGTCTTCATTCTTCCTACTGATTCTTTTTTTTCTTTTTTTTAAGCAAAATCTGGAAGTCAATTTTTAAAAACCTGTCAAATTGCTTATGTAAAATGCAAAGCGCTATTTGTTCTGGGAAGGTGGTTAGCTCACTTCTACTCTCCATCACATACCTAATGGCTTTTCCAGCTAAACAGTGTATCATTTATGTTTCAAGCATGGCATTGTGTAGGTTGTCAGCTGGAATGAAGATGTGTAATTTTCCTTGGGCTGGAATAATATCTTCCGCACCAGCACTGTTGCATTTGCTCTTCTCCAACATGTATGTGCTGACATTCTGTCACAGAATTGTGCATTGATGGTTTTCACAGGGAGAGGACACGCACAAAGACAAATCTAATAAAATTTTCTATGCGCTTGTGTTTCACATCCTAATAATTTTAAACGATGGGAGCAGCTTCTGCAGCTCTGGCTGGAACGTGATCGGTGTGTGACCAATACAAGCACATCCTCCTCCCTGTTTGGATTCTATCGTTGACTTCTGCCCATGGCAGGGGGCTGGAATGAGATGATCTTAAGGTCCCTTTCAACCCAAACCGCTCCATGATTCTATGACTCAATGTAAAAGCTGCTTTGATTTCTAAGTTGCTCTCAATTTACTCCTAGATTGCTTATTTTTAGTGATACATACACCAGGAAATGTGTGCTCTATTTTAAGGCAATAAAAGGATTTTAGAAGGTATATTTATCTGTGAAGACAATTATTTGATGTCAGATCTCAGTGGGTTGTTAACAATAGGTTAGATGATACAAGAGAAATAAAATATCATAGTAAAATCACAGCAGCAGTTGTGGTAAATTGAACAAAACATTCCCCGCTCCCACCTTACTATTTAGGCTGGCACAAAACTCCACCACTCTTCATCCTAGCTAAGTCACGGGATGCAGAACCAAGGTGTAGTTAGGTGTTCCTGGAGACTTTTTAAGTCTCCTCATGGACAAGTAGCTAAAGCTGCCTTCTAGTTCAGCATATGTACAGTGGTTTGGTAACCCTGGGATAGATAAATATTACATAGGATGACAGCTAAAGGTCAGTATGCTTGTTTAAGCTTCCTCCTGACTCTGTGAATCTGCAGTAGTGGTTAGCAGTACACCCAAGATGTATAATTCTTTCTAAATTTAGCAGACAGTTATTGGGACAATGAAAGAAATGTCATTTAGGGAAAAGGATTTGAGATTAAAAATCAAAACACTGGGAAGATAATTGCTTATTGCATAAGATGATTGTTGAGTCTTAATGCACAATTCTCTGTGCTTTTAAGTATCAGAAAGTATTTAGCATGTAATGGCACTTTAATGGTTCCAAATTAAATGTATCATGGAGAGTTTCAAAAATGCCCAAAAGAATTATCCCTGCTATATTACTTCATTGCCTAATTGCTCCTGTAACTAGAGAAGTGTGAGGATACATTCCAGTGTTTATTTTTTCTCTCTTTTTTAAGAAATTACACCAATATTTCACTGGCCATTCCCATACTGAAACTGGCTGAGGAAACTCCTGGAAAAGGGGGCAGGAAGGGATGCAAGAATGGAAAAACAGGATAAAAAGTATTTGGAGCCATAGATTAATGACTGCATGTAAGATCCTGTTGCAGGCAAATTGCAGCACACTTAACTCCACTGAACAGTCTAGATTTGGGTATTGTAACAAAATCAGAAACTCTTTTCTTGTATTTTAACCAAAAAGATACTCCATCTTGTTGCTGCCTCACTGAATGCTCCTCCGGACAGCTCCTCTGAACTGACCTTCCATCTCACTTTTGTAACAGTGACGGCTGAGATGGTATTATTTTTACTTCTAGACATGCTGGTAAGTCTTGTGGTATTTGAAAGTTTAATTGGGTAGCTCATCTTCAGTTTCAAAAAACAGGGACACTCTTCCAATTCAACATTGCGACAGGAATGCCCTGAGTCTCAGTACCTGCACAGCTCCCTCTGCCCTTGGTGTGAAATCAACTCCACACAGATAAACCCAGAAATAAACCAATGTATTTTTCCTCCTGAATAGGTAGTCTTTGACAATAAATGGTTACACTCTGCTATGAATGTGACACAGATGAGGAAATTGTCACTGAAGTGTACTAAAAAGTATTTTCCATTTTCATAGCTCAGTAGTTGTTTAGTCTCCTGCTGGTGAGGAGACTGGGCAATGGTAAAAAAAATCAATACAGGATAGAGAAGATGTTCCCACTTAGTGGTGAAAACCACCAGATTGACAGACACTGAAATCGAGCTCTTGTCATCACAAGTGAAGGAGTCCACTGTGGGCCGTGCCCTCTGCAACATTCCTCCCCTTTGCCTGACACTAGTAGCTCTGAAGTAGATGCCTGGCAAGATGGGGAGGTGATGTTCTCTCTGTTTTAGAAGGCACTCGATGTGGTGCATGGAAATGGCTTACTCCCATTCTCCCAGTAGGACAGAGCAGAACAGAACACAGCCCTGAATATGTTGGTAATCTGCTCTGAACATGGACTGCTCTCTCTGACATGGATGCTCACTCCAGCGTGCATTCAGGCTTTTCCACTTAATACTTGCCTTCCTGAAAATCAGAAAATGGATTAGGAACAGTCACACAGCCATGACATGGCTTTTTGTCCCCTCATCTTGCCATTACTTGTCATGCCATTGGCAATAGCAGTTTAAAGAGAAGACACTAAAGCTCTAATACATTCTGACTGATGTAAGTCAGAAACAAGGCAATTACACACACCCATCCATGAGAATGTTGTCTCTAGAGCAGGGACTCCTCTTCCCAACACAGAGGTGGCAAAGCCAGTTCAGAAAACACTAGGAAGAAAAATACATTTCAGAAGTTCGAGTTACAAATGCAAAGTCTGGTTTATAAATTGGACTTGTTAAAGGACTCCAGCTCAGGACTTCTTGATGAAGGAGCAAAATGCTTTCCTTCTTGTCAGAAAAACATGACCTAAAAGGAAGACTACTGGGATTTGCTGAAAGGGAAAGATTTACATTGATCTGGGCAGACTGCTAGACTTAAATCAGTTTTCCTCATCCTGGGAGGAGAAGGAGGAATATGCCTGTGGCATCCCAGCAGCAGAGTCCCGCTTTGCACTAAAGAGTTTGGGCACATGGAGAGCAACCAGGCTTATCTGTAGGAGAGATCCTAACCTAAAACCAGCTTTTTGTAAGACCAGATGCCACAATGGAGTCTACCCAATTCAGAACTAGGATAGACAAGCTGTTCAGAACCTCTTTACTGTTAACACCCGACAAACATAAACGTCAGTTCACTCAGTGGAGAGACAGAAGGATACATCAGCCAACAATAAACAGATGGTGAAACTGCTAGGAGAGACAATCAAAGGGTCTAAAATGAATTTGAGACATAAAAGAAGAATTAAGACAACTAAATAGTTCTATTCAGAAATGATACCAGTAACAAGCAAAAAAAATTATCCTAAAAACACCAGGCTGCCTAATATAGCTGCAGTTCTGTGTGTATCAGTTTTGTGCTCCTAGAACTTTAGCTACAAAGCATTCTGACATATTTGTATAAATAACGATCAATGCAGCATGACCAATGTACCTTAAAATAACAAAAATAAGCAACACAAAATAAGTACTATTTTGGAAAATAATTTTCTTAAATGTGAGTTAAGGCTTTGGCTCTTTTCTTCATATTTTGGCTTGGCGCAGAGCAAATGGTTCTGAAAGATTTTTCTGAGTGGGTGACGCTATGCAGCACATGGCAGTGATTTAAGTCAGTCATCACACTGCATTAAAACAGAAAATTTGCATTAAAAATGCAGCTAAATTATATACTCTTGAGTATTTTTTTTTTTTTTTTTTTTTTTTGCAGCATGGAGTTCAAACGGAGCATTTCTTTTCTGTGAAGCTGGAACTTGAAAAAATAGCTAGAATTACTCAAATTGCTTTTCACACCAGGAGGCAAAGCTCTAAAATAATGCCTTAGAGTACTTTACAGTTTGGAATAACAATGCCATTCTCTTCCTTTTCAGCTGGATTTGTACAACAGAAAGCTATCAGAAATAGCTAAAATTCTACTATCATAAACAAATTGCAGATGTGGTTTGCTGTCTGTCCTTCAGATTTTCATTGGGCCTAAACAATGTTATTTTGTGTGCTTTTTGAAAATAGTGGTTTTCACCTCCTACTGATCCACTAATACAGTATCTTAGGCTCCATAAAGAGAGAACCTGGGCAACTACCTAAAACCTCCAGTAATATAAGGACTGAAGAACGAACTGTGAGAAATGATGAAACTTCCTTCTGCCACATTCCCACAGGGAGGCAGAAGGATGGGTAAAAAAGCAGTCTCTCAGTGGATAGAGAAAACCAAGCAGAATTTCATGTTGCTCTGAGCAGGATAAGACATATTTACTGTGCTCTGTTAGAGGGAGAGAGCAGGGAAAATGTGTCTGTGTTTCCAGACTGCGGGGGGATTCTAAAGCGTGAAGCATCAGAATGGGCATTCAGGTCCAGGTACATGAACTCAGATCCAGTTCAGGATGAACAGCACATGAAGTATCAGGAGTAATGAGAATTTTAAGCTTTTGTCACTTTCTGGAGTTGCTTGTATCTGTGACACATGTTGATGTCCTCAAGAGCCTTTAATTTGGGTCGGGAGGTCTGTCTGCTTTCTCTTCACACCTGAATCATCCCCCAAACCAACTGCTGGGAGCAAGTCACAGCTCAAGAGTCCAGTTCTGTGGATTATGAGTTACACAGAGGGATATCAGCTCAGGTGCTCCATCCCAACATACAAAATGCCCGAGTGACAGAACTACCAAGCTTCAGAGTTCACATTGCCAGCCTGAATCTCTCAGACAGCTCTGGAAGCTCAGGGACTGTAAGAGTTGGTTGGGATCTCTGCTGCTGGCTGAGCTTTGGTGCATTAACCAACCTGTGGTGTAATTCAAGGAAAGCAACAAGGTTCTTTCAGCTCAATTCCAGTTTCAGCTAAACACCCGATGCTTCATTCAGATGCCACCCTTGAGTACTCAACACCTGGTGGAGTGCAATTAGTTCCCAATGTTTGGTGACACCCCGCTTCTCCCATACAGGAAAATGAAACATTTTATGTAAGTATCTGACATTAAGCTGTCACAATCTGCTACAGTTACTGAACTCTGTATTAAATATAATGCATGGTACTAAGCCAGTGTGGGTGGACAACATAATCAGGATCCTCAAAGACACCTAAATCTGTGAGCAACCTACATACTGTGCCTGCATGAAAGGACATATTCTGGTTGATGATGAAAAGAGCTTCTCTTCTAAAAGCACTTTCAAAAAGCATAATTGGAATTTTTAACCCATGAATCCTCTTTCCATCAGTGTCTTCTCCCACCATGCCACGGTACAGATCTTCCATTTGATGTACAATCTACCACCTGGTCTTTCACCACCTGATATCTATGGCATGGTTATATTTGAAAGGATTGTGATTGGGAGAGGACAAATTAGGCCTTTCATGCATAGTACTTAGAGAAGTTTTTTTGAGTAAATGAAACAAGCTTGATTTTGTGTGTCTGTGTGCAGCTAAAGGGACACTGCTATAAGGTTGCTTCTGTGATTTGAGCAGGGTACCTTCTCCACTCCAGTGTCACAGCTCAAGAACAATCCAAATTAAGATCCAGTACCTGATCTTAATTTTCAGGGCATAAGGCTTCAGTCCTTTGATCCCTTTTTCACTCCCACTATTTAGAAATTAGATCTTGGCTTTCTTAATTTTAGGAGATTTAACTCAATGCACCACATTTCTTGTATCTTAGTTTACACAAAAGTTAATCAGGAGTTCATCAAAGTAAGATGATTTGAGCACATAATGAGATGATGTGAGATTTGACTGTTTACTAATCTAAAGATAAGAAAACCCATACTACTACTAACATCTCTGATTGAGAAAGCATCAGGAAAAGTTATTTTTCTCTCAGAAGATTTGAATCATCAGTTGTACAGCCAATATATTCATGGGATTGCAAGACAACAGGCATCTATCCATCAACTACCTATAAAGTTGTTCAAACTTTAGCATAAATTGTGGTTTTGATGTCAGTGGGACTGTTTCAAGGGGAAAAACCTAAGTGTTACCAGGGCTGTCGCCATGAATTTTGATTTTATATTGCCTTTTGGAAGGTCACTGCATTTCTGCGATAGAAAGACTAATCAGAGCATAGTCTGTCTCTATAGCTTTTACAGCAAATACTAACTATATTCTGATATATTTTATCTGCCATTAATGTATACTGAAGAGTTTTGCATTAAATTAAGTATATTCTCTGCTTACCTGTACTATTGAGAAAACTATTTCAGGTTTTCATTTTATTTCCATTTTAGAAAATTTTTAAACAGCAGTAACAAAGGTTTGTTATGTAATATACAAACCCTAACATTACAGTTTTGATACAATATGATATTTACTTGCCAGACATCTCCAGGAAAAAACCCACCTCATTTCAGCTAATATCTTTAAAGAAACTTCGTTTCCCTTTTCCTCCTCCCTCTCTGTTCCAGTAGCTGAAAAGCCAATAAAAATATTCTCCTCCTCCCCAGTTCAGAACAAGATCTATGTTCATTTCTCCTAGGCGTGCTTTGAGATCCAGAAGGGGATGAAAGTAGTTAATGTGCAACAGGAATATGAATTTCAGATGCAAACCTGTACCTTTCCACTGACCCTGCTGATATGCTGCAAGCTAAATATTAAAGATTTTTTTGATCAAATAAAGTCCAGCCTGGGGAGAAGAAACAGTTAAAGAAATGTCTCAATTATACTTGCAATCAGCTAATCAGACATTGTGTGCATCTACAGATAGTACAGAACTGAAATCAAGCTCTGATAATGAAACCACGAATGAAAAATGGACCGAAGACTCCTTTCCAGGATTAAAAATACTGTGCATAATTTATGTTACATATGCTGTGATCATTTCAGTGGGTCTCCTTGGAAATGCAATACTCATCAAAGTTTTTTTCAAGATTAAATCAATGCAGACGGTTCCCAACATCTTCATCACCAGCCTGGCATTCGGAGACGTGCTGCTTTTGTTAACGTGTGTGCCTATAGATGCAACACGTTACATTGTGGATACCTGGCTCTTCGGAAGAATTGGGTGCAAGCTGCTGTCTTTTATCCAGTTAACATCAGTTGGAGTATCAGTGTTTACCCTGACTGTTCTCAGTGCTGACAGGTGGGTCTGTGCAACTGATTTACCAGGATATGCTGCAGGTTTGAAGTTAGAAATTGATAAAATAGCAGGTATTATCATTTTGCACAGTCTTAAACGGCACGTTGTAATAGAGTAAAAATCCCAAACTACCAGTCTCCCATGTAATTTAAAAATGCATGTTAGTAAAATCGTAGCACTTCTTTTTAAGGTAGTGAAGTGAGAAAAACTCTTTAACTCTTCTGACCTTTTATTAGTTTGAAGTACACTACAAGGGTTAGTCTCAATTGCACAAAAAAGGGAAATGGCTTAAGCTGGGAAAAAGACAGTATATTGGTGCTATCTAGTGGTACAGTGAAGTAGTCGAGGAACAATGAAAAATAAAACTGAATATGAGTGAAAATTCTTTGACCTATGCACTCAGGGAGGCTTTAAAATCCTAGAACATAAAAGACTGACATGGGATAAAAAGCCAAAAGAAAACACAGAACAGACTGACGGACAAATTAATTACTCTCATGATTTGATGGCTAATATAATTTTCAGCTTGAAAAGTGCATATATATTATTTTTTTTCTCTTGTAGTTCTTCTATCTTTTAGAGAAAATATTTTAGCCCAGGGGTCCTGAAGTTAAACTCAGGTTGTAATGACAGCATTGCTAGGAGGAATCAGTGTTCTGACTGCTGTCAGGAAGTGCTGAATCTGTTTTCTGTGTACTTCTTTGTTGAATGGATAAAACTAAGATGATTTTTCAGTTCAATCAGCAGGACCAGGAGCATTGAGGAGTAGAAAAACAAAACAAAAAAAAAATAGTATTAAGAGGGAAAAATATCTTCATCTTGTCTGCCAGTAACTGTAGATTGTATGTAATAGCAAATTGTTCATATGTCCAGAATTTTTCCAGAGGCACTATTACTGTACTTCAAAATAATCAGCCAGCACAGGAATGGGCACATGGGGTCAGATCAAGGATCCACGTAGACCAATACCAGCCTCCAGCCGTGGTAGTATAAGGACAAGAAAAGACACATAGGAAGAATAAAAATCTCTATCCAACTACATTTTTGACCCTATGCCTTCAGATGACACTGGACAGACGTGGTTTCTGTCTATTTAATAACCTGAAAGGATTTCTCTTCTGGATACTTGTTCAGCCTCTTCTTGAACTTCTTTAGCAATGACTTTCACTGCCTGTACCAAACAACTCCTTTTATTTCTGCACTGCACATGGCTTCATTTATGGTGCTGGCTCTTGTGTCAGAAGAGACAGTGATCCCTATTTATGTCTCCAGGCTATTCATGTCATAATCCATCCTTAGGTTGTTTGTGTTTCTTTTAGTTAAGGCGTGCAGAGCAACACATGGTATTCAAAGGTTGCATGAATCAGGGGTACAGGTAATTGCACAATTGTCTCTTTTGCTCTCCATTATTTTCCTAATACTACCTAATATTTTGCTTTTTTGTTGTTGTTTTGGTTTGGGTTTATTTTAGGGTTTTTAAACTACTGCTAAAGATAAAGCTAATGTTCACACTGAACTATCTATTGTAGCTCCAAGGTCTTGGTCCTGTATGACGTCAGTTCAGAATTCACTATGACTAGATGACCTTTAAAGATCCCTTCCAACCCCAGCTCTTCCCTGATTCTATGGTTTAGACACTTGGTTCTGTATTTAGTTCTTCATGGTAGCTGTTACATAAATACTCTGTGCTACATTCTCACAGAGTAACTACATCCTAAACTTACAGAGAAAGCTCAGGTCATCTGCTCAACACCAGACTGTTGTGTTCCACTATACTAGAAGAGCTCAAAGTCAATAAAAATGGTATTTATTTGATAAATAGCAAGCCAACTGCCAGCTTTCTATTTAAATTTGCCTAGAGGAAAAAAAGACCAGATCCTCAGCTTGCGCAAAATGGTACAACTAAGCTGTCTTATCCTCTGGGTCCTTTTTCACCACTTTTCTTTTCACGCCAGCCTTGTGCCACCCTGGAGGGGTTGCTTCTTTCTGCATTATCAAGACTCCCTGGTCCTTTAGGAGCAGGGTATAACGTTTCCTGTGCTTCATCTGCCTTCATGGAAGTTGGTCTTTTTCCATGTGCCGCTTCCACACAGATTATCATACATCTGTAGATTAATCCAGATTTTTCTCGTATGCCTGACTCAGTCCACATACTGCAGAATCACAGGCATGAATCAACAGCAGTGCCCTCTTCTGCTTTATAAATATGAATGAATCCTGGAGCATTATTTTGAGTCAGATCACTGCACTCACCTGTGGTCTTAGGAAGATGGAAGAAAGGAGGGGTGAACATGCTTGGTTTCATGTATTTATAAAATAGTTAACCTGTTTCATACCTTCATCAGTTTTGCATACTAATTCCCCCGTTTATCTTTCAAGGCAGTGTCTTAAAATTAGGAGTGATGATTGCCCTTAGTGATCCCAATTCAAACTGTAGACGTCATCTTTACATAGGAAGGTTTTAATGGCAAGTCCTGCCTGCCAATCCATTAAAATACATGCTTGAAGTTAATTTTTACACTTCCATTTTAATTCCAAAGAGCTAGCGTCTGTTTTCTTTTCCAAAAGAATTCCAGCTTTAGCCTTAAGAATTTTGCAGTGTCAGCGCTCCAATTATTTCTGTGTTTATTCTGATAGTGATGTTGGTCATTCTAGGTACAGAGCCATCGTTAAACCCTTGGAATTGCAGACTTCAGATGCACTCCTGAAGACCTGCTGTAAAGCTGGCTGTGTTTGGATTGTCTCCATGATATTTGCTATCCCAGAGGCTGTTTTTTCAGATTTGTATTCTTTCAGCAATCCTGAGAAAAATGTAACTTTTGAGGCATGTGCCCCCTATCCTGTATCTGAGAAGATCCTGCAGGAAGCTCACTCCCTGGTTTGCTTCTTAGTGTTCTATATTGTGCCCTTAGCTGTCATTTCTGTCTACTACTTTCTTATTGCCAGAACTTTATATAAAAGTACATCCAACATGCCAGCAGAAGAACATGGTCATGCCCGTAAGCAGGTAAGCTCTGAACAAGCACTAAACCCTCCAGTTTTCCACAGTGTATTGTGCTGATTAAATCTGAATTCTTGAGTACAAAACCTGATAATGAAGTAAAAAGCTACACAAACTCAGCCAAACTCAAATCCAAACTCAGCTGTGCACTTAGGCACATGCTCATGACTCATCACTTGTGAGTATCCACACTGCCCTAAAGAGGGATGGGTCTGTCATGCTTTATCATGACCCTGTAAACTCAGGAGTTAAAACGCTGAATTTTAAACACTGGGGCCTCATCCATGTGAACTGACACGTTAATTACTGTACTTCTAAATCCAGGTCTAAATGAGAGTGCCATATGATTTATAATGGAAAAGAAATGTGCTCTGCACATTTAACATTACTTTGTTAAAAAATTATGAAATAGATTTATTTTCCTGTTCAGTTCTTCTGGTTTGGGGTTTTTGTTTGTTTTTTTTGTTTTCTTTTTATTTTTTGCCTTTTTGGTTACTCATGCATTTAGACTTTTACACTGCTTTGCAAATCAGCACCAACAACACAAACATTTTACTAATTGGTATTAATACCAGCTATGCATTAATTTCTTGTAGATTGAATCCCGCAAAAGAGTTGCAAAGACAGTGCTGGTGCTTGTGGCTCTGTTTGCATTCTGCTGGCTGCCCAACCACATCCTCTACCTGTACCGATCTTTCACGTACCACACGTCTGTCGATGCTTCCACTTTTCATCTGATAGCAACTATTTTTTCCCGTGCCTTGGCCTTCAGCAATTCTTGCGTCAATCCTTTTGCTCTTTACTGGCTGAGTAAAAGTTTCCGGCAACATTTTAAAAAGCAAGTCTCATGCTGCAAGGCAGCATTCTGTGCAAAGCCTCCCAGTGCTCCCCAGAGCAGTTCTCCTACCAGAGCCCTGTCGGTCACAGGCAGCATGCATGGCTCAGAAATCAGTGTTACACTGTTAACAGATTACAGCATCACGAAAGAAGAGGAAAGTGTTTAGTCCATGTGGGATGAAGAAGGACAGAAACTGAGTCTTTGCTATCAAGTCACTGCTGCTGGGATCCTGGAAAGAGGTGCCATGGCTTGCCCTGTCTGTGTAAGTGTGTTCATCAGGAGTTCCTCATTTTTCAAAATATAAAGAAATCAAACTGCGGGGGGGAAGAAGCTGCAACTTTCCAGCATAAGCTCAAAGGGATTGCTCATGTTCCCAGGCATGAGCACAGATTCCTAGCTGGAATTCCTGGACTGGAAAGGAGAGGACAGCAGAGTTGGTGCAAGAATTGGCTGTCAGGATGGTTTTATTCTTGGTGACTTGCTCTTTGAGTCATGCCTGAGAGCTCCCTCTGACAACTACTTGCTTCTACAGCAAGCAAGAAAAGCCACTTGGTCGTAACACGACCAACCAGGCACATTTTTTATTCATTTATTTTCTTGTCCTATATGTTAATAATTGGTAAACACATGAGAAAGAATGCTAAAATGAAAGAAGGCTAAGGCTTGTAGTACTGTGAAGTAAGAAAAGAGAAAGCATTATGGGCCAGATCCACAGTAGCTGTTTCTGTCAGTGACTTAGAAAGTCTGGGTAAGAGCTGACTGCTGTGAGATGGATGTTCCTATGGAAGTCAAGGGAACCAGCAGGTGATCATCTCTCTGAGAAAGCTATAATCATCTTTAACCACACTTGTAAAATTCTTTGTGATATATGGGTAAAACATCTCGATAGTGCAGAGTTTCTTTATTGTTACAGCAATTTAATATCAGGAAATTGGGGTGGATCTGTATCAAGGGTTCTAGTTGGGATTTACGGTGCACTTCTGAAGTGCTTGAAACATCCTCTCCTGCCTTACTTTATATCCCAAAGTAGTCTTGAGTGCACAACCTGGATTTCTTTCAGATGTGGAACTGTATGTCCAATCCACTGAACCAGACTAGAGCGAATTTGAAGTGAAAAATGTACAGTGTGAAGAGTCAGACTGACCCTTTACCTGCAGAGATCCACTCCTGTAGTGTACGTGGTTGTATCTAAGTGGTCTGCACAAATTCAAGCACACTGAGAGAGCTGGATTTTTTTATTATACTAATTTTCTATTCTTCAAGTTGTATCCCTTTTTAATATTAGGATAGGCTATCTTAATGCCATAGGCCTTCTAATCTCAGACCCACTGATTTTATGACTGGGTTTGCAGAGGCAAATCAGGTCAGCCTGCCCATGCTCAGCAGCACTGCTGGCAGGGACTGCCTTCCCATCAGGAAGTACAGGAGGTAAGTCTTCCTACCCCATGTTACAAAATAGTTGAGTGACACTTATTTTTATGAATTTTGTGTTCCCTGAACCAAAATTTTGTTCTGTGGAAGCTGGTGATAGAAAACACAATAGATTTTCCATTGTTTAAACTAAGGGACTTCTAGTCCAAAAAAGAATTTATGCATCAAAGTATAGAACAGAAGTTGCAATGTAGGAATTAAAATAATTCTGTCAGTCACAGAAGTGTCAATTTTAACTAATCCTTGAAGGTATAGCCCCCCTTCAACTGCACAGAGCCTCTTAGCAACACATGACTAGAAATCCATCCACTGATGCACTATTATCTGAGTTGATTATAAGATGAGAATATATTTATACACTCTCTCTGTTGCCTGTTCTAATCAGAAAAATAAAACCAAACTATAAATCCCAGGGGCATTGCAATACAACCTCTGTCGTCGTTGTAAACCAGTTAATGACAGACCAGTTTAATCCCATCAGGCCTGGCCTTATTTTACTACAGTCCTTCTGCTACAAGCTGCAAGACTACAAGCACTAATTTTCAAATGGATTCCTCCTTTTATTGTACCAATTGTATACCAGGATAGGATCACTGACATAAATGGAAATCCAACAGCACAGAAATACAATTCATGGCACAGCAGTCTCCAGAGACCTTATTTTGCTCTCTTTGTCTGGTAGAGAGCTATGTACAAATATAACAAACATTGCACTGCTATTTTCTTCTTCTCCCTTTCCTTCATGGAGCTGCAGGGTGAAACTGAAATAAGTAGATATGCCTACATACGTATGAGCCTATGTTCCTATTATCCTTCTGGATCTTACTATAGGGAATTCTAAACAAAAGAAAAATCCACCAACATTACCATTCCTTACATCATTCTTTATTCTAGCTTAGTAATGCCTTTGGGAAACAGATCTCCTACATGTTTCTTGACTTCACAATTTGTCTCTGTCAGAGACCAAGTTTCTCACTGCAAAATCTTTGGCTACACCTCACAGTAGCTGTTAAAACCCAATTTCCTAATTCACCATTTTTCTTCCTTTGCATGCAGCTACTTTTTGCTTGTGTAACTACTCCTCGAACTGGATTGTCTATATACTGCTAATATATCCTGTTACAAAACTGATGGTTTGGCTGTATTCTGCACATGTTCTGGTTGAAGACTGGCAATATTTCAAGCCACAATTTAATTATTCTGTGTAATTTATGCTTTGGTGATTCTGTACTTTCAAATCTTCATGGCATGATGTATTGGAGTGATATATGGGTCAACATATATTTTTATCTAACCAATCTGAAATTATTAATTCCATCTACTCCCCATAATATCATTATCCATAAAAAGTCTCCACATTACCATAACGGGATTTAGGGGGAAAGAGTTGTTTCTTTTGCAATCTTTTCTCGGTGTTCCAAAACCAGTTTCTTTCACCGCTAAGTAATACAAGTGTAATTCTATAGGAGCATGTGGGAATACCATCTATTTGCATAAATATTGAGTGTTATCTAGCAAATAAATAGGATGAATAATTAGGGGTTCACTATTTATGTCCACAGTATAAGAATAGGTAAAAAAAAAAGTCACAGAATACTGAAAGGCAGACTCCCTCAAAGGTCCTGTTCATGTGGAGTCATACTGAGAAAGTAAACACAATTTCTAGGATGTACTTCTTTTTATAGTTTGTTTTGTGAATGAGATGTACACATTTCATGTTCACATTAGCAATAGCTTTAATACCTATGAGTCACTACGAGTTGCTGATTTAGTTAATTCCCCCCAAAATCCACAAAAATTAAGAAACCTATGTCAAAGCACTGCTAAAGTGCAAATGACTGGGGTATTAAAGTCAGTTACACAATTATAGCAATTTTAAAGCTCCTGCTCCTGTTCCCATAGAAATTGTTTTATTTTACAGAGGCTGCCTGTTGACACTCCCATGTTTCTGTTGAGAATATTACAATTAAAGAATAACCCAAAGCTACATGCAGCTACAGAACTTACACATTTCATTATTTTGAAAATGTAATATGGGCTTTAATCAGTGTTTAGTTGTTGGCTCTGCCACAGATGGTCCCCTCAGTGCAAGGTGAACTTTGAGGTGGAATTTCTATGCATAGGACAGGATATGGAATTTTTAGTACATCTGTACTGGTTCAGTAATTTTTCCCACCATGAAGACTCCTCATCACTGTCAGTAATCTGTGTTACAGCTACAGGCTCCAGGCCCCTAAAAACCTCAAAGAGGGGTAGTAGCCTGTCTGTACTTAGTCACTAGTTACTGCCTTCATTTAACATAACAAAACAGCTTAAGAAAAGAGTGTTTACCTAATTAAGGATTAGCTAGCAAATTGCTGGTTCCCCTCTTATAGGGAGCAAAACATTTCATTCCTGGAATGTGTATCTGTATTTTTAGTAGGTGGTACCTCTAGAACAACATTCAGGTGGTATCTTCAGACCATCAGTCAGCTCTGATGAGCCAAAATTGCCTTGTGTCACACAGACACAGATACAGAATCATCATGCTAATGCCTCCTTTTCGTATTTACTTTGAGATGTTTTGCCAAGATTTAAAACACCATTTCTTGACAGCTTGGACTGATCCGAGCTGTGGAACTCTTGAGCTCTTTGCAGCCTCCTCAGAAGATGCAGCTTGCAGCAGCAGTGCTTGTGCAGCCATGATCTATATCATTTCAAGGGTGAGATTGAGAGGAAAGTTGTCTCGACCCCACAAAATGATGAGTTTCCAGCTGAGTCGGCTCCCCGGGCTATTCACTGTGTCTTTATCAAGGAGGAGGGGAACAGATGGCAGTGGAGCCGTTGGAGGCTGTGCCGCAGCAGCTGCAGTCACACGTTCTGTTATGTGAAGGAAGTGTGAAGGAACTCGAGGCAGTTTATCCTCATAACTACAGCACAGTGTGCAGAGCAGATTTACTGCACATTAACCCTGCTGCGCACAAGCACTCTCTTACTCCCATTGGATTGAGAGTAAATTTGGATCTCCTGCTCCCCAGGACAGTGTCCCTGTGCCTCACTGTAAATCTGCCTACTGTGCAGATCTCTACAGTAGGGAAAGCTGTACAGACCTCACTGCAATCACTCAGGTAATAAACATTAAAAACCCTGCAAAAATAAAGCAAGCAGTTTAAGACTTAAATTGTATTTCTCTTACAAAGGTTAAGGCGATCATTATCTGATTTCCAAACATATATCCAATTCCAAATTTTATAGGCAAGTGCAGTTTATGTCAAGCCTCTCATGCTTCTCTCCAAAACCCAACAACTGTTTGAAAGTGAAGACAAATATCCCTTAAGCAGTAAGTTTATAAGTGATCACAAAGCAATCTTTCGACAACTACCGTAATAGACCTGCCAAGAGAAAGTTCTTGAAGCATCAAAGGTGTCATTAACTAGGCTGGATGTTCTTTGTGCAACAGCCAAAGGTTACTAGAACTCTATATTTATAATTCTCAGCAATTTTGTCTCAGCAATTTGGTGCCCAGGCAGGGAGCTAAGGTTCGTCTCTCCCTGCAGAGCTTCACAATCACGTCTTTGACTTTATTATCATTCCAGTCTGTATATTTGTTCTTGGTATACTGATTTCCAGAAAACTTCTGTTTATAATTTTTATTTCTGAGTGGAAATGTTGTTTTGCCCCTGGCAACCAGCCACTGCCAGCTTTCCTGGGGCTGTTCAGCTCAATTTTCATTTATAACATGTACACTGATGCACCGGGTTTTATAGCTCTAGGTTAAGGTTTGCAAAAGAAAACATGAAGATGGTGCTGCTTTATCCTCTAAACAGAAATACTTTAAAACACATTAACAATTGAAATTCGGTTTTGATGTAATGCTGTCTGGGCTACACTAGATGGCACTAGATGAAGGGCATTTAAAAAAACTGATTTGAGAGAAAATTGTATTTAAAATATTTAAGTACCCACAGACAGAGTACTAATTGCAGCTTCATTAATGCAAAAGGAATTGAGTGGTTTGAAGCCAAGTTTCATCCCACTAATATCACGTACTAACCCTTTCCTAAGGGAACACAACAGCTGGACACCCACAGCCAAGAGACCAAAGAGAAGCAACGTGATTTCTTGACATTTAAGAGTGCCATTTCAACCTCATTTATCTATTTTTGCTTCTATCTTTGCTTCTAGTAGGACATGAGTACACTTCCAGTGCCAGATGGCAGCCAATCCTGCACAGCACCACTAACAGCAAGCCGCTTCACTGCCCAGTGTTGTCCTAGGCGCAATAGGGGAAAACATTGCAGCAGGGAGGACTTTCTGTGCCCCAAACTTTTATTTAACATGTAAGAAAAGCTGCAGTAGTCCCCATGCAAAGCCCGTCAAGGTACAGCTTCTTGCCCAAAGCAGTGTGGTCCGCCCTCATGCAGAACCCCCACCGTGGTGAAACAGTGCAGCAGCTGAACCACGAAGGAAAAGGAAATAAATAAGGAAAGAGAAAAAGGGGTAGGGCCACTGTGGCGACCGCCCCTGGCCGGTGGCGGACCCACAGCCCTCAGGGCCCGCCCAGGGGCGGGAAAACACGCCCCGCTCCCTGCGCGCGCCCGCGCCCGCCCCCGCCCCGCCCCCGCTCCCGCCCCGCCCCCTGTGTGCGCCCGCTCCGCCCTCCCCAGGAAAGGCTCCCCTCCCTTCCGCCCTGCTCCCCATTGGCTTCGCTGCTTCCGGCGTGACCCAGCAGCGCTCGTCTCATTGGCTACAACGCGGGGTAAAGGGGCGGGACGAGCGGAATGTACGGTGGTGGGTGGGGTGTTTCCGGTGTCGTGCGCGCGTCGGGGCCCGGGACGGTCAAGGCGGCTGCGTGAGGTACGGGGTTGTCCGCGCGCGCTCCCGCCACCGAGAGGGGCGGGGTGCGCGTGCCTCAGGCGGTGGCGGAAGGAGCGCGGGTGCCCGAGGCCCGGTGAACGGGGCAGGATGAGCGGCAAGGACGGAAACGAGGAGTTCTACCGGCAGCTGCAGCTCCAGCAGCAGTACGAGGCCAAGCCAGCCGAGGGCGAAGGCGAGAGCGAGTCTGACCCCTTTACCTACGTGGACCCGGCGGACGGGGCTGCTTACGAGTGGGACCTGGAGAAGAAGGCCTGGTTCCCCAAGGTGGGTACGGGAGAGCCCCGAGGAAGGGGTAGAGGGAGGAGCAGTTGATGCCGGATCTGGTCGGTACAGAAGTGTCCACATTCAGCCACATCGTGTCCGCTGCGAGGTCTCAGCAGCACCAAAACACTCCTTTTTACAGGCAAAACCACGGTGTCGTCTCCGTCTCTGACTGGCTGCGCTGTTGTGAGGAGCTGTGCGTTGCGTGTTGGCCTTACCGGAGAATCTATAGAGTTGCTCGGGCCTGGGATGAAGTCACGATTATATTTGTGAATGTTGATCGGAGGTGCCTGGGATGGGTTTAGGTCTCTGTCACAGTAGCTGTGATCTCTTTGTGGGCAGTCTAGAAAAGAATTTGTGTGCTACGAGGTCTAGATGAAAATAGAGTAGTATTATCGCTGTTTTATTATTATCTGAAAATGTCAAATAAGAGATGTGTTGTTCCAACTCCTTCAGTCTTAGAAGTGCGCTTGAAAAATAAGCGTGTTTGTCTTAGTGGCACTCCACAGCATGAAAGTATGTTACAGTTTCTAATTTCTTAAAATTTCTTAAATACTTTAAGTATAAAATATGATCTTGCTATAATAACATGGCTCTTCAGGGGAAGAATGAACATAGATTTAATATGTTGAGCCAATCTACTGATCTGCAAGTGAAATAGTAGTTTTGTTATTATATAGCAGTGCGTGAGGGCAATTACCTAATTTAATATTAAGACATTTTATGGTATCTACTTGATGGATGTAATATGCCAGTTCTAGCTTTTGACTGTGAATTCATTGCAATTCAGAGAATCTGAGTGAGAGTGAAGCCTGTAGTGCCAAGCTTGAATGTGTGTAAACCTAGGAAGGTGTCTGTGGAGCAGATGGCTTATGGAGGGGTAAAAACGCGAAAAATCCAGACTCACAAAGTGGAGCAGTGGAGAAATGAGTATTCCTGGCTCCCTGTGGGGTGCTATATCCAGTAAGCACAGTAACCTATAAAAGGGTTCTTCCTGTTTTGATCCCATTTCTTCCCCTTCTTCTCAGCTCTTTTTTGAAATGTGTCTCTTCTCAGTAGCATTTGTCTTTCCTAAGTGCTTTTCATATCTCTCCTGTCTTGGAGAGGAGATAACATTAAGGGTTGGACAGGTTAAATAGGAGCAGCAAAGTTCATTAGTAAATATGATGTATAGTAGAAGTTGGTGACCTATCCATGACCCATAGTGCTGCACAAAGTTTCTTTACCCAGCTGGATGTCACGGTGTTTTTCAAGTTACTTCTTTTGGCTGATGATTATTAACAGAATGTTTTATCCAGATAAACTGAGGAGACTGTTGTAACCAGAAGCTGTACCTCTTTCTCCATGAGCAGTAATAAAATTTTTAATGTTTCTTGACAAACGATGAAAATATTCTGACTGGTCTAAGTAATCATTATGTACAGACTGGGATTGCACTGCTGCTCTGCTTTGAGAATACAGTGTCTGCTGAACGTGCACTAAAGCATATTTCAAAGCAGTGCAAAAAGTGATTGATACTAATTGCCACCATTCCCCAAAAAAATTTGGAGACAATCAAATATTTAATAGAAGCAATTGTAACCTCATGTATTGTTTAATTATTTTTCTTTCAATGGTACTGTATAGATGAATACCAACTTATTTTAGTGCTTCACAGACATAGCACAAAGTAACATGTGGAATTCATCTGCTGCTTGCATCACTTGCTATGAAAATACAGACGTTGCCTGTCATCTGCAAGCACAGGGTATCTGTTCTTCATTTGGTTAATCTATTCCTTTCCATTTCAGCGGGACCAGCAGTTAATTACGTGCTCACATGTCCTGTAGTATCGTGTTTCTTTTCCTGTAAGCTTAATCACCCCAAACGGCATGACTGTGTGGGTGTGCGGTAGGACTGATCTCTCTGTGATGTTCTCCACCAGAATTGGATTGAAGCCCCCAGTAACCAGTTCTGTGAGTGCTAGTTTCTCATGCAGTCATGGTATGACAGAAGTTCCAATAAAAGCCTCTATATACATGTATAAGCTTCTCTGTGCTTCCAAAAAAATCATTTCAGAGTGAAGTAGTGGTAATGGCTATATGGTAGGATGATAGCATGTTATGCAAAAACCATCTTTGTTACTGAGTGGCAAAATTTGCTAGTCCATGGTAGGTAATTTGCTAAGAATAAATGGAAGTTTGCACAGAATCCAGTTTCCCTGGAAGCTGAAAAATAATCCTGTTGCAGGAAGGTGGCTGGTTGTTCTATGTTTAATCACTAATTTACCAGTAGGTTCTCTGATGAAAATTAATAATGCTGTTCACCAGAAAGTATAGAAGCTTCCTAATTTTCTGGCTCTCATCAAGTGTGACACTAAGGATTTGCTAAGATTGCTAATGTCAAATATAATGAAACTGATTAGAGCACAGAGTCTTCTTTTCTTCACTAAACATGGTTGTACTTCTTCTTTCTCTTGACGTTATGTCACACTTGGAAGAGCAGCCATTTACTTTCTTTATTGAGGTGTGTGGCAAATCTTGTTTAGCCTAAGAGCTATTTTGTGCTAACCTTTAAAGTTATGGGGCTCCATGGCATCTTGCATTATTCCTGACAAGCCTGTTACTGTCAATTTTACATCTGTGATTTGTCATAATGAAATTTTAGAGTTGAAACATCAAGCTTCAAATCACTATGGAAGGTAAGAGATTACGTTTTCATCACTGACACTTGAAATTGCTCTCTTACAATAATTTAATGGCATTAAGTTTTGTTCCCTTTTGAATACAGATGAAGCAAGTGCAGCACAGATCAGAGTCAGATAAAATTTTCAAAGGTCAAGGCTCAAAAAATATTTCAGAGTGTGTAACTTCAGAAAATACTTCATAATGCAGGGATGCTGACAAAAGCAGCTATGATGTATCTCTTTGCATGTGATGGCTAGTGGGTGGAATTACTGGATGTAATTTTGGTGGGGGGTTTGGCGGGGTTTTTTTGACCTCTAAAACATAGGCATTAGCCAATCTTATTTTTTATCCAAATATAGTCTCTCTCTGGAAAAGAGCAAACTAATTCTTTGTCTATTAGTAGGATATAAAGTAAAGCCTGTTGCCTTAGAAGCAGTGTGTTAAGATACATCTCTGGTTAAGTGCAATATTTACTGCCTGTCAGCACAAATATATGTCATTTCTGGAAATGATTCCATGAAAAGGCAGATGCCTGCAAATGTCAGCCGTTCATCATCCATGGATAAGTTGTTGGCTTACCATCAGTATCACTTTATCTCTTCACCGTGGCCAGGAGTGCTTGGTTTCTGTCCTTCAGGCAGATCCAATTCACATGGAAAGCAGAAAGCTTGCTTTGAAAAATGGCAGAACTTGTGAAATGTTTTTGTAAAAACTTCATGTGCGGTATGGAATTTGTCTTTGTCTAGTTCAGGTAATGTCTGCACTGGTTGTTCTTGTGTGTATGGCTTTGCAAAGATAATTTCAATAGTTTAAAAATATTGTTATTTTCTATTTTGCTAGATTAGAAAATGACCGTCATCTAACTAATGTTAAAATACAAGCCTGAATTTATAGTTCTTTTGAAATTATATTCATTTTCCTAATTTCTCTTCAGATAACAGAAGATTTCCTGGCAACCTATCATGCCAACTATGGTTTCCACGCAGATGAGACAGACACTTCATCTGCTTCTGGTACAGCCATTGAAAGTAAGCAACCAGTAAGTTCTAAGACATCAGGAACACAACCATCAGCAAATGAGACGGGACGAAAACAAACAGATCCAAAACAAAAATCAGAAAAAAGGAAGTTAGAGCCAGGTAAGTGACAAAGCACTTCCCTCTGTGTAGTCTGTGATCTGTATTGTGCTGAGGGAAAACTGGCAGTTGATTGTTGTTATCTGGTACAGCAAAGATAAGGTTGTGCTGCAAATTTCCAGAATGGTTCTAAAATTGTGTGGTGCTTCATAGGTATCCTGAATCTGTATATGAGGGGGGAAAAAGCAAATTAAGGCATGTTCAGAGTTTCCCTGTGAGCAAGAAAAAATTCTTATAAATCTGATGGAATATAAACGTCAATGCTCCCATGTTTAATATATTACTATAACTGAATTAAACTCTTGTGTTTAGGCTGGTTTCATGTTGAAGAAGACAGAAACACTAATGTTTATGTGACAGGTAAGTAATGGTGTTCATTTATCTACTTTGAGCTAAAGATGGTAGAAGAGACTCATATATGTCTCTAATATTATCTATTCAGTCTGTCACTTGCAAGCTACTTATGTTCCTGACTGCATAATGTCTTTGTGACCTTTAAATTGCAGATGTGGGAAAGAAGTAGAAGGGACATATTTCATGTTTTTACCTGTTACCTGAGGTATTCTGTGAGCTGTGTGAGCCAAGTCACTAATATATTCTTCTCTAAGAAAAATAATTTCTGCAGGTTTTTAAGGGATAGGATAATGACAAGTTCATAATAAGATAGTGGATTAACTACACACATCACTTAATCTATAATTTTCATTTGCTCTAATAAATAATTATTAGGCAAGAAGGAGGAAGCAGTAAAAAAGTTTGGAACAGTGAGAAAGTAATGTGAGAACTCAAATTATCTGTGCACTTGTTATGGAATTTCTCTACCTCTTTTGGATCGTGGGATGCCATCTCTAGATGCAAATACTTAGGTACACTTGGTGGTTGTGAGCGGTCACAGGAGCGCACATACTTGCATTTTCAAAAGTCTTCATGCAGACCAAACTAGCATGGGGCATCCACATAATTTTCTCATCCATTTTGGTTTCTTACTTAATTCAGAGTTCAGATCTTAAAATCTCTGTACATAATCAGTTACTCTTTTTATTGAATTTGTGAGTGGAGAAAACAGTTGTCTGTTTATAGGTTGTGTTCTTATGGGGTTTTTTTGTCTCTGATACCTAGAGGCGCAGTGGTACTTGAAGCTTGGGCAGGAGAGTTACATTTGCAGAGGCCTTTATGTCCACTGCAGTGTTGATGACGTGTGACAGTAAAGCTTTAGGTGTGCATGTCAGGGAGCACAGAGATGTTTCTTTGCATTCGCCTATTATAAAGTACAAGGGTTTTCAAAATACTGGTATGAGCTAATGCTTAGAGGGTAATGCCCAAGGGCAGTGGTTTCACGCAGTGTATGTAAAATGTTTTTCTTTATTTTGATATCTTTCATTTAAAGAAACACTATGGGAAGATTTGTTCTAAAGAGGTTTTTTTTAAAAATAGATTTTACTTGAGCCTTCTGTTTGAATTTATTTTGCAGGTTTGCCTCCAGATATTACAAAAGATGAATTTGTACAAGTCATGTCAAAATGTGGTATCATCATGCGAGATCCTCAGACAGAAGAACACAAGATCAAACTGTACAAAGATAAGGAAGGAAATCTTAAAGGAGATGGTCTCTGTTGTTATCTGAAGGTCAGTGGTGCACTGAAATGCAGTTTTCCTTCTCAGTGAGGGCAGATATGGCCACTGTTTCAGAATCATATTCAGAAGATTCTTGAAAATCTAAAGCACAATTTGGAATATAGGTGTCTGTTTTAAAGATTTACTCCAGAAATGCTCACTTACCTTATTTGTTTCCTCTTATCCAACCTCACCCTCCACCTGGAAGTGGCCATAATACCTGCTGAACATGTCCCTACATGCTCTTGTCTTGGGTGCCAGAGATTATGGGCTGAAGTGGGGGGCTCCTCACCTTTTACTTTGAAAAGATGCCACTGTGTAATCAAGGATACAAAAATAATGATCCAGGGAGGAACATACTGTAGTCCTGTATTTAGAGCTTTTAGTTGAGAACTGGTTTGGTTCAGAACTGTGCTTTCATTCTTTATTAAGCTATAAAAGTTTAGGCTGCAGTACTATTTCTTTATGTGTTTCACTTGTGAATCATTCGGAATTCACTTGTGAATCATTGGTGATTGCAAGTGTAGCCTGCTTTAGCTCTGCAAGAAGCACCAGGCAGTACTAAATAAAATGGCTTGTAGTCTGTGCTATTTTTGTAATTGTAATAGTTAGGGCTATGGAGTGCACAAGCATAAATACAGTCTTCACTCTAAAGGACTTTTAGGAAAACATTAAAAATTACTTAAGGGTCTCAACATCTGCTGTTCATGCAAAAGTGATACAAGTTTTACAGGAAATCAGTCCCCTGAAATATTTTTATTCTTGCTTTTAAGTTCATCAGCTTGCTTGCAATTTAGCGTCTGTGACATATTTGAATGAAGTATATGCAGCTGCTTTTGGAAGTATTAATCAATTACAACAGGAGTGAAGAAATATTGTTTTGATAGGAAAGCATTGCCAGCTGTGTGTCAGAAGACATCACTATGGTTTTCAGTGACAGGGACTTGATTCTTAGCACAGTCTACTTAATGATATGTTCTTGGAATACAGTTTGACTTTGCCATGGGCTTTAAAGTATGTGCTGTGTTTTATCTTCAAATAGAGAGAATCAGTTCAACTTGCTTTGAGGCTTCTGGATGAAGCAGAAATCCGAGGCTATAAATTGCATGTGGAAGTTGCAAAGTTCCAACTGAAGGGGGAGTATGATGCAAGCAAAAAGAAGAAGAAATGTAAAGACTACAAGAAGAAGCTATCTCAACAGCAGAAGTTGGTATTTTTTATTTCAGTAGAGTAGAATATTGCTTGACTTCTAAGTGCTATTAGTAAAGTGGTGCTTTCTTTCAAATGCAATGCTAAGTTATGCCAAAATTAAAGTATTTTCTGACAGTGCAATAGCTTAACTATTGCGTGTTTGAAAGGGACGAACTCCTAGATTAAGTGTTGATATAATGAACTTCTTTGTGATTCACACATTAAAATAACACATAGGGAGCAGTGGTGCCTTCAGATGTAGAAGAAAATACTACAGCTCTGGGGAAATAAAAGACACTCTTCCTCAGTGGATAAGAGCATACAAGTCCTGTCACAATATCTGGGCTTACTGCTGGAAGGTTACAATACTGTGGTTGCTCACATCTATTTAGTGCCATACTGCAGTAGTTGCAAAGGGCAAGAAATACTGGCTGCCACAGGAGCAAATACTAAAATATCTCTGTAGGTTCCCCCAGACATCTCTCTGTACTGTAAAATATACTGGGTTTTGAGTTCATTGCTTTTGATTCATTGCTTTTGTCACTTTAGAAATGTTTTTCTTCCTTTTGGAAACAAGAAGATGCAGATTAAAGAAGAAAAAAGTTTGAATATAAGACTTTTGATATTTTAATGAAAGCAATATTCCACTAAACATTGTAAATAGTAATGCAGAAATGTTTTCCCATAGTTAAATAAAGAGCAAAGGCTACTTGATATCTTATCAATTAAAGCCAGAAGTAGCTTGAAATGTATCTGCCCCAAAGATACACTGACAGTTCTTGCTGTAAGAAGTCTTCAGTGTGTAGGCAGGTGTATGCAAATTATGAAATTGCACTTGACAGCAATTAGTGTGAATAAAAGGACTGTGTTCCTTTTGAGTTGAAGAGCATAATTTACTCGTAGAACTACTCTAATTGGGAATCCAAATTTTCTTCAGCTAAAGTAGCAGGTACAAGAAGAAACTTAAGATTTCTTCCCCCCTGAATGTATGATCTTGAGATTTGAAAGTGTAAGTAAACGTGGGGTTTTTTTGTAATAGGATATTGCCTACTATGAAGTAGGCATTCCTCTGAGAAGTAAGATTTGATGTGAGAAGGCAAAGTCCTAGAACAGATGTGCTGGGCTACATGACTAGTTTGTGTTAGTGGCTCTACACTGGGGAACAAAATACATCTTGTAGTAATGCCTGTGTAAGAGTCAAGGTGTTCTTGCATGTTCTTTTAAATAAAAGCAGTTAAATTTTACCAAGGGGAATAGTGGATCTCCTTTTTTACAGAATAAGTTAGGAAAAAATGGTAAAACACTGACATTTTAGTTGTAGTTGAAAACAGCTGGTTCCTTTCTCTGAGTTGATATTAGGAAGGAATTAATACTTCATAAATATATTCTCAGTGTTTTAAAAAATACTTCACTTTGAAAAATTATTTACATTCTCTCTATGAGCCTTTAAGTACCTTAAAATCTCAAACGCTTTGTAGGAGTACTAAACCTGGCTAATTACTGCATTTTTTAGAAGAATAACTTAACTCTTTGTGTCAAAATATATGTTAATATATTGCAAGAAATGTCAAATTAATGATTTTTTTTCAACAAATACTTGTAGAAACTGAAGAGAGCCGCAACAATATCTTCTTACTGTTGCTTCATTTCATTAGACAGCTGGATTGGAGGCCAGAGAAGAAAGATGGGGCAACTCGCATGCGGCATGAACGCATCATTATTATCAGGAATATGTTTCATCCCAAGGACTTTGAGGTAGGAAGATGCATTTTGCTTCTGTAGATTGTGCTGTTAAAAGTTAACATTGTCTGAACTTTCTGCTGTAGCAAAATTTTAAGCAGATGAAAAAAAATTAAACTTGCTGTTTGGGAAGGACGTTCTCCTGTGCCAAACATCTGCTTTAAATTCATTCATCTTTCTCCAAAAGCGAGAAAAATATTTTGGTAAGAACGTATTTTTCAAATCAGGGGTTTTCACTGTCTGAAAAACCTATCTGACAATATTCCTTTCTGGGATTGAAAGAGGAGTAAACAACAGTAATTGTTAAAATGGAGAAATGAGCACAAAACAGCTTTATTAACAAGTAGTATTTATTATATTCAAATAAGAGCTGTCTGCCAACTCCCAGGTGGCTTTGAAAATGCTGCATAGCAGCACTTAATTTATGGACTTTAAACAGACTGGCAGATGTGTACCACTGATTATGGAGCAAAAATGAAGCTGAGAGAAGTGAGTGCTTGTGTTTAATAAAACCTGTGTAATTGCTTTGTAGGAGGACCCTTTAGTGCTAAATGAGATAAGAGAAGATCTGCGGACAGAGTGTGAAAAGTTTGGTCAAGTAAAGAAGGTTCTCATATTTGACGTAGGTATTTTTACATTTTGTGTTGGCAGAATTGATGTAATGTGCAACGGTGCGAAACATTTAGGCTGCTTTTACTATGAGTGGAGCATTTATTTGGGTGTGTTGACTTCATGGAAACTTGACTTAATCTTTCAGTACTTTGAAACTTTTAGAACTTTATGTCTAAGCACCTGTCTGCTTCAGCCTATGTGAAGGCAAACTAACTCTTTCCAGGAGCTTGGATACATGTCACAAGTTTGAAAGTGTATGGATCCATTATTTGTCCCTAAGCTAGCTGAAATGTTTTTTGTTTCCTGTGTTCAGAAATTGTGTTCTGTGTGCCAGTAGAACAATATATGGAAAGTTGAAAACTGAACTTTTCAAACACGATTGCATATGATCAAAATAGAGCTATATCTTGATTGATTTTATAAGACAATCTAAAGGGTATTGGAATAAATACATTGCTTAGAATATTATTAAATGCAAGTTGCCTGTCCTTGCAGAGGCACCCTGATGGCGTCGCTTCTGTGTCATTTAAAGAAGCAACAGAAGCTGATCTGTGCAAGCTGACTCTAAACGGCAGGTGGTTTGGTGGCCGTCAGCTCAGTGCTGAAACATGGGATGGTGTAACAGATTATCAGGTAGCCTTTCATGGTTCTGTTTTATCAAGTATGTCTTCCAAACAGTAAATCTGCTTGAATTCTAGGAGTGATTGGCATTCCTGTCCCCATACCCTTCCCCTGCCCATCCCTGCATTATCTTGCTTTTCTTCAAAAGCTGTAGAATGTCTCCAAAAATCATTCTCAATTATTCAACTTAGCAGAAAATTAGAGGACCTCTTTGAGTACTGAAGTGTCAACTTAGAGGATTAGCCACTGGATGTACAGATCATTAGCTCACAGGCAGCATTGAGATATTTCTGTAATATAAATATTTGTTTAATTTTATCTTGTAAATACTCATTTTGACAAGTATGACTCTGTAATGATCTGTATAAACACTTCTTTAACAGGTGGAGGAGACTGCAAGAGAAAGGGAAGAAAGGCTCAAGGTGTGGGAGTCATTTTTAGGGGATCCTGATGCAAAGGAGCAACAAACTACATCTGATTCAGATTCTGCGTCAAGTAGTGTTAAACTGCCTGAAGGGAAACAACCTCCTGAGGTTAATGACACACCTAAGGAGGATGCAAATGATGAAGCTCATAAGAGGGAGAATAATGGTGAGGGTGTTAATGAAGATGGAGCTCCATCCACAGACAGCAGCCTTGCAGGCAGTGATGGTGAAGCTGATACATAACACCTTTAATACTTTATGAAAGCATGATTTTTAGGGTGATGATTGAGTGTATCCCTTTCTTCGGGGTGACTGCAGACAATATTCATACAAATATAGGCATATTAGAATGTCATCAACTGTGTGCTTTGAAGTTTTCATTAAAAGCAGTATTTAATGAGGTTCTAGAAGTTTGTATTAATTGGCTGTTCAGGTAAAGAAGCTCAAGTTGCCAAGAACGCAGTAAAACTCATCAGGCTTCTTTTGTTCTAACTATGCTTGTCAGTGTTTCATCATCTGAGTGTGAAGTATGTTCCAACCGTTAAGTTTATGTAACTGTATGTAACTTAAGTAATGCAAAGCTTTTACAAGATTTGTGGATTGTACTGTTTATTTTCCTGTACCCCTTGGAACTCAGTATTTCAATAATTTGTGTCCTGATATGTTGGATCATTTTATGGAACAGGTGCTGTGATACATATAGGGTGAATGGATGTGTTGCTATGTATTATGTGGCAGATGATGAATAGTATCAGGTCACAAGCTTAAAGAAAGTGGCAGACAGTGTTCCCATAGCAACCCTAAGGCAAACTGAGTGAAGACAGGTTATTAAATCACAGCATTCAGCAAATTATTTTTTTCCTTTCCCTGTTTAGATCTTCTGTTAATGTTGGATAGAGGCTGGAATTATATCAAGGAGACTAGGAATGCATGAACACACGTATTCTAGGCCATAATAAGATTGGTCTTAAACTCTCATGGTCTTTATGTAGTAGGTATCAAAATAGGCTTTGGATTTTTGTGGTGGCTTTATTAGTTCTTGCTTTTATATTAGAGTAAAGGTTTTTGTTTAACTTTTTTAGCATGATGAATGTACGTTCTTAACATTTTAGTTTATCTCTGTGTGCTGTTCACAGTGGGGAGGATCTTCCATACTTCATAAAATTTAAATGCTTTTGGCAGCTCAAACTACAGTTTGTTGTGCAAAAGTTAGAATACTTTAAAATATGCTTTCAGCTAATGCTCTTATATGGAAAAAGCAAGTGCTTGTCCCCTTCAAAATATTTCCAAAAGCAAGGGCTTAGGAGCTATTCTGACTTTAGATATCTTAATAATTGGCAGGCTTTCAAAAATAACTGGGGGGAGCTGTTTTGGGCATAATCATTCTTAATTTAGAATTCCATTATTTTGATAAGTAAGGATAGAAGAACGTGGGTTTAGGCACTGAACAATTAAAAATTCATGGCATGCTGTTCATATTGATGGTTACTAGTACACATTTGCAAGGAGGATCATTTGAATTTTTTTAATTCATATTGGATTACAAGAATCTGTAGATGCTAATTCCTGTGTTTCCATCACAAGGTAATCAGAATACTCGGAAAATGTTATTTTCAAACTTCGTGCTCCGAGATTACCATACAGATTTTTTTCCTGAAGTCTATATGGTTCTCTAAGTTTATTTTGTTGGGTTTTTTTTAATATGTATAGTTAATATGTGTGGGTGACTATGCTAACCAGAGCATCTAAGTTGTCACTTGCCACTGTGGTTATAAATTACATCATTTTGTGACAAAAATAGCTGTCATATTTGAATTCAGGGGTAAAAAGTCGGGGGGCTCATAATATGCTGATATGACAAATTTCCCATTTTGAGTTGCATTATAAAGAAGAGATATAGCTCTTGACAGCTTCCGTTTTCTCATCTTTACAAGTGTGTGGACTGTGTGTTTCAGCAAAGCAGGTGTTTAAAGAATTCAGGGAATCTGGAACACTGCCTGGTTAGTACCTGCACGTAGTGGTATATTCAGATATGTTTCTGGGTTGGTTCTGCCTTAGTTATTTTTATTGGTAATAAGCACCACAGACCTTTGAGAGCTGGAAGTGTTTGCATATGAGGAGTGTAATTTAGTGTGGTGAGTATTTCTTTCAGTGCTCCTTTTTTTTCTTCCAGCTTCCAGACTCCAGTCTTTAGATGTCTTACTCTTGTGTTTTGTTGGCTTTTTTTTTTTTTTTTTTTTAAGGGAGCCCATTTGTGTAACACTACACAGTTAAATCACCTGTTTTACATTGGAATGACAACTGATACAAGGAAACTTGTGGACAAATATATAAAACTTATAAAGTTCTATGAAGCCTTATCATTGTGTCAGATATGGAAAACAAGGATAGTGTTAGTGTTTGAAATAAGATTTTGAAAAATAAGGAATTGTTGTATGTGCAGTAAACCTTCCTCTTCAACTGATGTGCAGATTTAACTGGCTTTCTGCAAAAGTCCTTTCTTAGTCCTTTCACCTTCTCCTTTAGACTTCACACTAAGATAGAGCACCAACAAAGACTGAGACCAAATGCTTTACTGGCTTTCTTATTAACTAGGATTATTAAAAAATAAAAGCTCTTTTTCCGTGCAAATATATTGTTCTCAAGTGTGGCATTATACTCAAACTTGTATTTTCCTTTTGTCTACCTCTGTTTTCCCGAGTAAAATGTAAAAATATATTTTTATAAACTATTCATTGAGTTACTGAGGCATTTAGTAGTCCCAAGGAGAGGTTAATGCAGCTGTGACTCTTCAGCAGACTTTCATTGAAACCAAATTCTTTAGATGTTTTCCTTTCTGAAATTATTTATGAAATTATTTTGAATTTATGAAATTTTTATAAATCAATCTGAACAGAAATCAAAAATTTTCACAGAAGTTAAAATTGCTATTTTGAAGTATGATTATGAAATTCTTATGGTATAGAGCAATAATGTTTAATAAGAAATTTTAACAAATCTGAACTAACCGAGTTGCTTTTTAAATGCACACATTTTTCTCACTGATCAGCATCATGCATAAATTGGTAAGAAATTAAAACCCTAAGCAATTTTCACTTTATTTGTTCTGTAATTAAAAGGGTTTTCTAATGACTTTTCTTGCTCATTAGAAGTGACAAAAATAACCTTCTTTCTCAGTTTCTAAGGGTTTTTTAGGTCCCATTCCAGTGTTCCAGTATACTGCATGTTCCTCCATCCCTCTGCTTTTGGTGAGAGGTTCATTTTAAGAGAATCTGTCTCCTTTCCTGTGTATATGATGAAAACAATAACTAGCAGCAGGCAGAAACAATTTTTGGGTAATCATTTTTGCTCAGTTTTGAACTAGAGAAATAGTTGTTCCTACCAATTCTCAGTGTAACAAAATGGATGTGAAGCCACTTAAATACAATACGACAGAGTATAAATTGATCCTTTAGCATAATTTGGCAGAATCACTTTCTTAACCATCCAAAATCATTGCTTAGCTTCAGGATAAATTGGTAGTTTGCTTTAGAAGCAAATGCTGTTCAGTGGTTTGCTGAGAAGGAATTTTTATGGAGTTACAGGTATTCACCAGAGATGATGTGGTTTGAGGCGCATGGCCAAGGTTGCCACCTGGAAACAAAAAGCGGCAAAATAAAAGGCTTTCTAGAACATTTTCTCTTTTTTCACAGGTTCTTGAATGTTCATATACAGGTGTAAAGAGAGAATTAGTTTCATTTTGCATCAAAATGTTTATCTGTTTCTCCTGCTGACTTTTAAATTAAATTTTTTTTAATTGAATTTCAGTCCCTCATACAGCTTAGATTTTGTATAAGGATTGCAATTCACTTAAAATCTTTAGTATGTTAAATGCAGTGCATTTTAGCTAAAACATGTCCTAGACATTTAGTTAAGGTTAACCTGTTAACAATTGCAAATAATTAGCTTAATTCACTTAAGGAAACTTGAAGGTGTTGGATGCTTCATAGAAACCCAAACCTGCCTTTCATCAGTATTCGTACCCTAAATTCTTGAACCTAAACCAAACCAAATTTGGAAAAAAATATACATTCCTATAGATTTTAATTGGAATTTAAATTCTTATTTTTGTTTCTGCATTTGAGGAAACATACTGCAGTATGGTAAATGAATTCTGTGAGTTGTGTATTTGTGCTGATTTGACTTGTGTATATTTTAGTGCTCATTATAGCTTGACATCTTACTGTCAGGATACTCTGAAAGTTCTGTAAAATATTTATAGAATTACGAAACCTTTTGCAGCAAACTTTTTTTGCTCATTCTGTAATATGAAAGTATATTGTTAGATTAAACTTTTCAATAAGTAGACTTGGAATATTTTCTGACAGGTGATTTTTTTTTCAATAAATTAACCATTTTCATTTATCCTTTAGAAAAGCGACGTTAAAAAGCAAGTGGTATTTGAATATCTAGACTTGTGACAGCATCTGAGAATACCCTTCGTTTGTCTTCAATTTGTTTCTTAAAGGGGTTGTGTTTTATACTACCTTTTTAATAAACAAACTCATGAACAGAACAAGTCTTTGCTGATTAGTTTTAAGGTAATGTATTTGTCTTATTTATCTCAGTAAAAGATACCAAGCATTTGGTGCACAGGAGCTTCAGTTTATAAAGCACATGTGTTAATGTGCCAGAGCTTCCAGCTGGACCCAGTAGACACTTTGCTGGAACTGTAAGTGGGATATGGTATTTGCTCCCCATTTATGGGTTTGGTCTCAGCCTTCTTCCTGGCTTGGGGTGTTAGTGGACCTGCATGGAGAGAAAAGGAGCAGGAGGGACCACTGCAGACACTGTAGTTAAAATTGAGATTGTGAAGATATTTTTAATAAGGACAACTAGAATTTTAATTTTTAATCTCAAAGTCTTTTTAAATTTCTTTTTCTTCAAAGCTTTGACACTTTGCTTCAAAAGCACTGGAAATCAGTCATTCAATTCCTGTACTGAAGAATAGGGATTATAATCCCATTTTACCCTGTACTATTTTCTAGGGGCTTTAAATTGATGTCATCTTAACCTGAGGAGAGCTTTAACTGCCAGTATGAGAGGAAGATCTCAAATAAGGTCTTGAAAAGCTTTAGCAGAGGAAGTCTCTGCCATATGAGACAGTTTAGAAAAGGGGGTCAGAGAAAGAGCGATGGAGATGTTGAGGGCTCTTGCCCTGCTGGTGGACTGAAATCCAGTCTGTCTGACAATGAAAATGTGTTCATGCAAACAGTGTGTCAATAAAAGACTAAGCACCGTCATGGGAACTCTCCCAGCCTGGTAGTTAAGTTGTTCTGGGAAGGGCAGAGGGTGGATTCATAAGTATTTAGGCAGAGGGAAATGGATTGTGCTCTCCAGCTTTCTGGGTGAGTAAACAAACTCCTAAGGTACTCTATAAAAGACAATGTCACCAGTTTGGTGACTAGTTCCCCAGTGTGTTTTTTTCCATACTGGAAAAGTTATGGATACTGGCAAGTCTGATCCTTTTTCAGCACTTCTGTAATGGCTGCAATTTGCTGATTTTGGTAAACTTGCTACAAAAACCCCCAAACTCTTTCCTGCTACAGCCCTTACAGAACAAGACTTTTTTTTTTTTTTTTTTTTTTTTTTTCCCCTGTAGTTATTAAAACAGATCCAGCAAAGAAAAGAGAGAAAATTGGTTATCCAGTTTATCTGGGTTGGAAACAGGTCATCTTTTTCTCATAGGTGTTTGTAGTTACCAACTTCATAGTGAATATTCTGTAACATGGCATAGGAAAAGTCCTTTGTCATCCTGGCCAAGTTTGGTTCTCTGTCATAACTTGTTTACCATTTTACTCCAAACTTTTCTGAAGTCCACACTGTCTTCTTTATTGTGTACGCATTGTCATAAAAAAAAACCAAACAAACCTAAACCTACTTACAATCCTATTTTCCTCATTCCTGAAACCTCCTAACCTGGTTGACTCGTTGGAGTGCATTTCATGCATTCTTAGCAGATAGGCTGAAGGAAACGCCTCGTTCCGCGCAGCTGGAGGCTAGAAAGTGTGGGGAGTTCATGAACGTGGCTTGTCTTCTGCTGCTGTCGCTGCAGTGCGCTCAGAGCTGGCCGGGCCCAGGAGGGATCCCGACCTGCTGGACACAACATGAGTGTCCCACATCTGGAAAATCTGACTGGTGTGACACCGCTGCTGACAGTGAGTTAAGGTAGGAGGACTCACTGACTTCCTCAAACGTTCCCTTATTTGAGGGATAACTTGATGAGAGGGAATGCCTGCTTGTTAAATTTTGGCTTAATACTAGGGAAGTGGGATTTTTTTTTGGTTTAAAACTGGTTTGAGTCCATGAAATCAAGAATGAAGAGTTCCGTGTCAATGCTCCAGTGATGGGAAGTCGATATTGCTGGCAAGGGTGGGGAATGTGAAAAATATTGTAGTAAAGAATTAGCTCTTGTGGTGAGCTGTCAACAGCCACCACTCTTAAGCCTGTGTTGACCATGGGTCCTTGTCCACCTGAGGGAGAAATAACTTGGACAAATGCTTGCACTACTTTGCCATTATTAACTCATTCTGAGAGTAGTGTGATATGAGCTGAGCCTATTTCATCCTGAGCTCCACTTCTACTCTATTTTGACAATGGTTTGTGGCAGACACAAGTTGGAAGGATTTCTACCTTTTGAAGTTTGTGCTGGATGATGGAATAATAGGAAGTTCAGGTAATGAAGACTACAGTGCTCCAAATTTAGGTCCTGTCTCCTGGGACATTTAGAATCTTTATGTGCATATGATCACTGAGAGGACTGAGATGTAACCTAGGTTATACCCAGCCTACTCTTGGCTACTTGTTGGAAAGCACAAGAGGTTTTTAATGTAAACGGTGGAAAAGAGATAGAGGGCCTTTTTTTTTTTTTTCTTTAAAATATATTATTTTTCCAACATTGTAATTGGTCATAATCACACAAGCTGCTGCACATGAATAAACTATGCTAAAGGAGTCCAGAATTAATGTCAGGAGCCAGTTAAGCATGTTGATAAAGTGGTACAAAGACACAATGGCTTGTACTGAGTGAAGAACAGGAAAAGTGATCCTCTGGGCCAGTGCTAATGCTTTCTAAATTGTATGTTGATGTGTAGTGCTGGAGCAGAGTAGGAAGAGCTGCTTTGCTTCTTGCTGTCAATAATGACTCCTTGTCTTTTCTCAGGCCATCTGTTTGCTCATGTCTTTGCCAAGCTTTCACTCCTTGGGTTGGAATTTTCAATGGCAAGTGTTGGCCCCCAGCTGAGCAACCCTAAAGTTACTGAACAGCAGGATGCTTTCTAAAACAATACTGGAATAAAACAGTGTCTCTTCCCGTGCTCGAAGTCCTTCCAGTTGTGTGGCTGGGTTGTGCTAGTTCCTGCTTCCTTCATGGGCCTTGGGAAGGTGGCTGTAGATTGGGAAGAGGTGTATTTTGGTTTTGAGTCTTCCATGTCTGGGAAAGCTGGGTCAGTTTTAAAGTTGTGGAAGATTGTCTTCTGAATCAGATGACTGTTGGAGCATGGCCTTGCAGTCCTATTCCCACTGCTGTGTTTAGGTAAATCTAGGAGGATGGAACTGGGGCAAAGCAATAGAAATCCTAAGATAAGGACTAAGGACCTCTTGAATTTGGACATGAGTTAGCAGGAGTGACTCTTGGTGACAGGAGATATGGGTTGGCTGAGCAAGTAACCATGAAGCAAGGAGAACTGAACAGAGAACATGGTGGAGGGAGATGGAGGTAACAAGCAAAGCTAGACATGGAAGCAATAAACACGGACAAGAAGTTTGTAGGTGAAGGCTTAAGCATTAAAATGGGGATAGATTATGGCTTGATTACCTTCATCCTCCATATTTCTTAATATCTGGATACTTGTTTTACAGCCTGAACAGTTTTTTTCATGTGTAAGAAAATTCTGAGAAACCATTTGAAGGCACTCTTCACAGGCACTTCAGAATATCCTTTGAGACACAGATTAGTGCAATGCTAATTGGAAAGCTTCTGAGGACTGGGAGGTTTATGACTAGGAAAGAAATCAGATAAATGTATTGAACTAGGTTAAGCAGTGCTGTGTATTGCAGGGTTAGTTGGATGAAAATATATATGTAATGATTCATAAGGTTTTGTGCAGTACAACTGGCTATTGGCTAAAGGTTTCCCTGTTGTCTGAAAAATAACAGCCTTCCTTTTGCTACCAAGGTAAATCAATTATGCTATGCAGTGTCATGAGCTGACAATGAGACTAGAAAATGGAATAGAAACAGCAGGCATTTCACTGCATTTATAACCTGAGCTTTGCTAAATATGATTTTGATTAGAGCAGGACTTGTGAGCTCTGGCTGGGAACTTGCTCCCTTGCAGCCAGAAACTGTACAAACGCATGAAAACAATGCTTCTCCAGGGCAAGCAGTGACATTCCTTGTCTTACTCTTACCGGATCTGGCAGCAAGGATTTTTAAAGAGAACAAAAAGAAGTCTTATAGTCTTCTGTTGACTTCCTGCGAACTATTTTAGTGTAGTTCCTGCCTTGAACCTGTAAATTCTGGTTGACCCAGAGTGCGTGTTTTAGTCTTGCTCCAAAGTTTTAAGCAGCTGGCAGACCCACCATGTTCCTACTAACTTGTTTCAAACAAGAAAAGGTTATTTGTTTTGTTGTTTGGTTTTTGGGTTTTTTTACTTGAATTTGCCATCATTTGAATTTCCAATAATTTAATCCGAATGTCTTTTTCTAACAGGTTAAGCAACTAATTACTTTTAGAAGTCTTTTTGTTTTGGAGATCTGTGCTGACAGTAATCAAGGTATTTCAGACTTTACCTTATCTAAAATTATTATTTTCAGTTCTAATGTAATATAGTGGGGTTTGGGGTTTTTGTTGGTCTTGTTTTGTTCATTTTGTTTTCACTCTATTGTTATGCTTTTTTGAACAATACAAAAACCAAAATTAGACAAAACATTTTGATAAGTTCACCCTGAACTTCATTCAGGGATTGTGCCACCTCTGAATTATCTTTTTAAGTGTTTCAGTTCTTCCAGCACAGCTCTGTCCTGAGGGTACATTTGCACAGGACTTGGTCCTAAGCCCAAAATTATAAAGTCAGGGTGAGAAATGACAGCTGGTGGATAGATGTGCCCATTATGCCCAAGTATTTCATTTTAGAAGTATCTCATAAGGAAATCAGGAAGGAAGAGGTGCATGGAAAAAGAAACAGAGAATCTAATCCTACTAGTAAGTGTTCTTCTGGCCCCTACCATTTTTGGGAGAAAGCTGGGCTCACCACTCACTAGGCACTTGAAGTTGAATATTATCTCTTTGACCTGTCTGGTTTTGGTTTGGTTTTGGTATTTTGTTTGTTTGGTGGGTTTTTTTTGGTGTTTTTTTTTTTTTTGCAGGGACTGTTGCTCATCGAAAATGGAAGAAACAAGGAAGCTCTCCCCAAAGCTGAGTAAAAGCAAAGAGGCTGTGAAAACAGAATGGGGATCTCAGAGCGTGGTGTTCACATATTTCCAAGGGGACATTAACAGCATGGTAGATGAACATTTTTCTAGAGCTCTCAACAATGCCAAGAACCCTCAAGATCTGACCACAAAGCACAAGGGTGAGACTGTTGTCCTGAAAAACGGTGAGCTCCTTTCCATATATAAGCCTGGTGTTGGATGGGGGTGACTGGCTTTCACTAAGGAATTTAAGATCCATTGAGCTTAAATTTGGAATTGTGTGCATGCAGAAAGCAAGAAAATCATACTTGTAAAGCCCTAGGGTTATGTAGCTGGGACTTCCTGGGTAAATCCCTGTGACTGCTGGATTGATTTCCAAGCTTTCCATGGGCCTGTTGGCAGGACTAGGTCATCATTTTCCAGCCAAGTTTCTCCATCACTGCTGGAAGAAGTAAGTGCATTATGACTTATCATCTTCACAAAAATATATTTGTCCAAGCTTGCAGCTGTCAAAAACCTGCCAAAGTTGGTGGTTGTGTAGTACACATTTAATACTTAGTAGAAACACTGATGGTGGTGGTTTAATCTGCTTTTAGTATGAATTTGTGATTGATGTTTAAGATAAGCAGCACTAAAATGATTATATATTTCTGTAAAAATGAATATGCCATCTAGTAGCATTCCCTTAGAAGTCCACTGGAATTTGTCTTGAGAAAAGAAGTAAGAATTTCTGAGACTTCAGATGCTTTTTTTCCTCTTTTTAAGTAGACAGCATGTCTCCCCATCAGTGGAATTTCTCTTCACATTGCTACAAACCATATCCATCATCTTCCGCAACAAGCGTGGCAAATTCTGCTCTGAATTTTTCTGCTGCTGGTGTGGTAGGCCAGTGCCAGCTGTCATCTCTGCAGAGTCGTCCAGCTCAACCTGCAGATTTATGGCCCTTCCCTCCAATTGGAACTCCCAGTGTCACCAGTTCAGTGTATCCTCACACCCTCCCTGACCTGCATGTGGCCGATGAGCCGATCTCTGATAGGAAATATAGTTCTCTTCTTGGCCTTCTGCAACAGGAAAGATGCTTAACATCCATGCAAGAATGCACCATGAAGCAACACTCAAGTTCTGCTTGTTTGACTGGACCTGCGAGGTTACAAAATATGAGTCAAAGTTCAGCTCCTGTGGGAGGTAAGAAAATAATTTATTATCACTTAATTCTTTGATGGCATCTGATGTAAAGTGACTGAATAATAGAGCCTGTTCTTAAGCTTCTCAAGCTGGATCCAACTTCAGGCAAACTCACAGAAATCTTTTACAGTATATAACCCTGATATGTACTATGGTACTTGGGATCGATTAGCCATATACTATGGGTTAACCAAAAAACGTACATTGTCTACTCACACAATATTTTACCTTCTGGCTTACATTGGGGAGATATTTTAAGTGAATATAAGCATTATTCATAGTGCTATCATGATCTCTAATACCCATGGGTATTAGGTGTGGTGTGTACCACACGCTCCCTCATTGGGACCAGAAAGGGGTGGCCAGGAAAGATCCCTGAGCAGCCTCTCTCACTGTGCAGGCTGTTAATTACATTCTGAATACAGGATGGGAAACTGCAGCCCTTACCAGCATGGCCAGGGATTTTTCTCCCTCCCAGTCTCTGTCTATAGCTGGAATGATGAGGGTACAGGGGCTGGTAGACCAGCCTTGCCTTGTGGCCTGGCTAAGAGCTCCTTGCCATGAGGCACTGCTGCCCTGCCTGCCAAAGGCTGTGTCTGCTCCCCGCAGATTTCTCAGAGCTAATGCAATTCACAGAGTGATGATTGTTGCTTGTTTATTATCCACAGTTACTAGGAATCCCAATACTAGGTACTACCAGCACACAGCAGAAAGATGTCTGAAGTTCATTTATGTCCCCACAGTGTCTAGATCTGCTGGATAAAATTGCTCCCTCGTGAGTAATTCTGCCTTTGAGAAGCTCTCTGGGGTCAGACTTCCTGGCCAAAGCACTGATGCCTGTTGGGGTACATCTGCATTGCTATTTCTGGGCATTCCCCAGTCAGGCAGCTTGACCCTGGTCTCCAAGAAAAAGGGTTGTGGAATTGTTTAGGGAGTCTGCTGGAAAAATACAGTGCGTCCTACCTGGTGCTTCTAAACAAAAAAGATCAGGCATGTGAAGAAGCAATCCTGAGGCTTAAGTTTCGAAAAATAAGCAGCTGTGAAATACCTCCTGGTTACCCAGTTTCAAAACTGCATCACCAGGACTTTGGCAGAATGCAGGCTAAGGACTGCCTGCAGATACGAACAGGAGTTTATCTACAGTTCCTCTTTTGAGGATACAACAGAGCTATGTTGTTATGAGGACCCTGACTGTAGGTGTTTTGTTAACTTATTAATGCTAGAATGTCTAATGCTGCTCTGTGTCTGTGCATGGTAAAGTGAGAGTGTCTAGATCTTCAGCTGGAATGCAAACTTTCTCCTCGTGGTATATGAGCAGAGGTTTTGTGTAAGTGTTGCACAGGCACTCACCCTAGACTTCGTGTAGGTAATGAATGAGAGTTTAATTACTTCAAAGACACTGTCTGAACTGGGATTTCATTTAAGAACAAGGTAAGGTGCCCTCTTCCCCCAAGGGGGCAATGTGACCCTATCAAGGCTTGGAAGCCCCAGGAACCAACTCCTTCAGAAAAAGAGATATTTCATGAAATTAGTCTTATGTTGAAAACAGGGAAACACTGCTAACAACAGTGGACTTTTTTCCCAAAAATTCAGAAAGAAAATAAGTGAGGAAAAAATTGAAAAGGAAATTAAACAGCTCAGTATTCCCCAGCCATTACCAATTAAAGTCTTTGCTTTCAGGAAGTATACAGGGCTTTTCTGAATATTTGGAAGCCTCTAAACACCACACATGTAACACTATCCTTGTGATTATCAAACAACCCAACAAGGATCAATAAGAAATGGTTGGTCCATGTTCACAGGGAGTCTTTGGCAAATCCCTAGGATGTGTGCATTTAGTTTGGCTGTAGGAGTCCCTGTTTCCTGGCTCTATCTGTTAAATATACATCTTGCTCTGTGTCATGTTTAAGAACAGCTGATATTTATATTTCTGGAAGTGTATGTTGCTGTGCCAGACAGCACAGAGCTCCTCAGCACCTGTGCTATAGGCTGGGCTGCAAAAGCACAAGGTTTCTTTAGTAACTACTGTCTGCTTTTAGCTCTGTGATGAATCTCTGCTCATCCCTGGTATTTTAATTTTTTTTTAAGAAAGGAAAGCAAGCTCTTACCAAGGCTCAGAAAATCCCAGTGTAAGTCATGCCACTGCAGGTGAGTAAAGAAACCAGCAGGTTTGGAACAAATCAGACAGGAGCCTTGCTTATGCATGCAGAATTAAAGATGCTTCCTTGTTTGCTTCCAGACTGTATTTCAAAAGCTTGCTTTTCCCCCAGATAGAACCACCACCCCCTATAACTACATTAACAAAGAAGAAGAAAAACATTACATTATATTAAAATGAAATACATTATTTTTTTAGCCCCATCTACCTTAGTTTCTGTGCTTATACCATCAGGCTGCCATTTCACAATGCCTGTTTTGCACTTACCGTCCAAGTTTCAGATCCCAGAAAGATAGAACAGCCCTTGCATTGTACCTCAAGCACTCATGTGGTAACACTGCTGCAGTTTGCACCAACAAACCCACCATACTGCTGGGTGAGTTGTTGTCAGAAATTATTCTCAAAGCATTCAGGCTTCCATATTTTTATTAGTCTCTTGAGACTGGTCATACCCCATGTTGGTTCTTTGATGTGCAATGTTTTGGGGATACTTCAAATGGGTCATTCTGGTTATTCTAGTAAGGGCTCTTTTGCACCAGACCCAGAGGTGCAATTTTGTTTGCACAACATCTTAAGAGATTGTGAGGACTGTGCTGTTTGACTGTCCTGATGCTGCTGTGTCTTTCAGGTATTCAGATTCATGACAGAAGACGAGATTTGTACTTCTAGCAACTGGATGTTTTCTACTTTATTGTGAAAGAGAAAGTTATTTCTGTGAACTTTTATTATTTGCGACTGTGAATCAAGAAGAAATGAACTGCAGCTATCTATCCTGTGTTTTTTCTCTCAGCTTGAAGAATACATGTACTATTTACTGTTAGGTGAATGGCAAAATAATCCTTTTCTGTACAGTAAATAATTTCTAATATTTGTGGTATTAACCTGACAGTATGTTTGTTGTGGTGATATATTGTCTGTTTAAGGCTTTTCATGTAGTCCTCTTGAAAGGACTCCTGCACTTCTTAATCTGTGTTTATTCATTTACCATCCCCTGATAAGAAGCACAATTCTTATAAATGCGGCTGATAACCAATAAGTGCAGGGATGCAGTTAGCATAAATTCAATACTGCAGCTTCTTAGCTTGATTTGATATCTCCATATTGTTTAAAATAGTCTTAGACCACTTTCAGGAGACTTCAACCACAGGCCAGTAAAGCACATTATAGTATTTATGTTTTGAAAGTGCAGCAATTTGTAACCATACTTGCAATTCCCAGGGATACTCTTCAGAAGTTATATAATATGCTTGTGCCTGAAGGCTCTGTTTTGCCCTCTCACTAATGTATAATCATCCTCTAGAAACCACTGAGTTTACAGTGAGTTCTGAGAGGAAACCTGGATTCTCATTGAGTGCAATTATAATACCATTCAGCAAAAAGCTGTAGGTAGGACTGTTCTATTTTCCCAGCCTCTCTGCAGGTGTAAAATATTAGTTTTCTAAATAAACTCTGTGGGTTTATTTTTTTCCTTCTCCATTGTTTATACATTAATATAATATAATGAAGCATGATTAGCATTTTCTGACAGCTCTATACAGTTGCTTAAGGCAATTTGACCTCTGGCATCACAGAGCTTGTGATTTTATAGAACAAATCCTGAGCTGGTGTAAGTGTTTGTGACTGTTGCACCAGATATCTCTGCTGCCACTGCTCCAGTCATAACACCTTGTGTAATTTTAACATCAGGTGTTTATGGTACTAATTTACAAACTGAGATTTTAAAAAGAAGGTTTTTTTTGTTTTTAAATTTTGTAAGTTTGCTCTAGCAGTTACATGCTCTAGATCAATCCGAGATCACAAGGGGAGCTGTTTTAACTAAATTAATAAAAGATACACCAACATCCTGTCTCCCTATAGATGAGCACTGGAAAAAAACCCCACTCCTCTTTAATATTTCTACAAAAATACCTTTCTTCTCTTTTAAGAATACTTCTCCAAGTAGTTTTATTTTGTTATCCCAAATCACTTGATTCCCTGATTTTTAAGGCTACATGGTAATATAATCTGACTTCCTCAATGGGGCAAAGCCAAGATTTCCAAGCTGCGCTCTGTACATCTGTCTTACTGGCATGTGCTATAAGTCTAGTGAATTACAATTCTATTGCTTCAAAATATTGAAATATCTTTTTTTCTTCCTCTTCCATCCCTTCCAAAGGAAAATGCTTATATAATTTCTCTGCAAGGTCTGAGAAGACAGTGTGTTTAAATGCTCTTAAATGTAGTGCTTCCTTGAACAACTTGGTTCTGGGCATGTTACAGCTGGGAACATTCAAGATGGCTTATAGAGTCCTTGGTTCTGGTCAATCAGCCAAGTGGGGTTGGACACTGTGGGGGGGAAGAAACATTGTTTTTAAATGCATGTCCCTCATTGCACGAACATGAGGCATCTGCCGGGACTGGGTAATGCTGTGAGCCATTACTGCAAGGTTTGTCTCCTCACTGTCCAGCTGTCTGGCAGACCTGGGGAAAGGGACAATTGTCCAAGTAGCCCAAAGGTCCCCGGACCCCTTGGCAGTGCAGGCTCCACACCAGGAACACAGGTGCTTGCTCTCCTCCCTGGCTTTTAGAAGAATGAGGATGGAATACAAGGCTGCGGCACAGAGGCTCTGCTACTTAACATTTTGTTTTACACCATCACAGCACTGTGCACCAGAGTGTGCCTGCGTTTATGCCATCTCACTGCTCTTCTGCAATAAACATAATTAACCCATCACTCCAATTTGCCTCTAATGATTTAGTATAATAGAGTTTTGAACATTTCACAGAAGTTCTCTGCATCAGGTAGGCTTTTATTTATACGTGTATAGATTAAAGCAAAAGTTACACATATATGCTCCTCTAGAATATTGTTTGTCCAGAGTGGAGTGTTTCTTGCTCTCCAGCCCAGGCTGTTGCTGTGTTCCTGTGCTGTCCTGCTGTTGTCATGCTCCAGTGACTGTGTCTTCATTCCCATTCAGTGCGTACTTTCCTTGCTGGGAAGGACTTGGCAGCCACGACGCTGCATCCAGCAGATGCCATCTGGTACTTCCCACAGTTATTTTCAGTCCATCCTCTGAATGCAGCAATCCTGGAGGTGATGGGAGAAGGGATGCTGGATCATCCCTTTTCAACAGCTTCTGACTCCCTGAATGCTAATGCACCTCTGCAGAGACCATTCTGAAGGATAGACAGGGGCCAGGTGCTACATCCCTGGAAGTGTTCAAAAAGTGTGTGGATGTGGCTCTTGGGGATGTGGTTTAATGGTGAACACAGTGATGCTGCGTTAATGATTGGACTTGATGATCTGGGGAATCTTTCCAACCATAATGATTTTATGATCTTCTATTAATTTACTGACCCTGTGAGAAACCACTACTTGCCTTTAATTGGGTGTCCTCTAGTCCCGGAATAACTTGTTTGCACAGATGGCTTTTGTCCTGTCTTTTTCTGATGGGCCGATGACATGCCAACTATACATGCTCTATGAGCTCTGGTCAGAGATTAGTGCATCTCTGAGATGCATTCGTCTCAGAGACTTATGTCAAGAACTGGACATGCCTGCCCTGTGTGGAGTCTGGGCCTTTTTTTACTCAGCTGCAGGAACTGGTGTGCATTTTTTCCACCATGTGTGTCCCAAGACACAGACATTTCACAGGCGTCTTGCTCTGACTCCTCACGTGAGCTGGCCTTGGTCCAGGTCTTCCTCTGATGGTCAGATAAACCTTGTGGGTGGCTGGGAGCAGCGAGCTGGCTTAGCTACTCCACCCCTCTTTAGTCACTCATTAGTAAAGTTAAAAATAGTCCCAGGCTGCAGTGACAAACAAGAGAGATTCTTTTGCTATGAAAGAAAAACTTACAGTGTTATATATACTTTTAAAAAAAAAAGGCAGGAATGCTCATCCCTTTCAAAGAAGGGAACATAAGTTTTCATTTGCTTTCATTTTTGTTCAGGTGTCAATTAATTTGTCCCATCCCAGGTGCACAAGGGACACCTCATGTACCCATGTGGCATGTAGCCTTTGGTAAACACTCACTCATCACTGGAATTTTTGACCATCTTGTGGGTTTTAGTTTTCTTTTCTGGCAGGCTTTACCAAGCACAGCAATCCTGGTCCAGGGAAAAAGTGTTGTTGCGACACTTTGTTCTATGTTGTTTTCGCGCAGTGTCTGATTTAAAACACTGCATGTTTTGGGCTCAGGGCTTTATTCCACTTAGCTGCTGACCCACTGAAAGTTTGGTACTCCTCTGAGCTGGCATATATCATTACACTTGGAGGATTTCAGCAGGAAACTGGTGCAAACTGCTGGTTTTAGTGCCTTGGTATCTGGGAGGGGTTTCAGTCATGGGCCATGTCAGAGGGCTGTGTGTTACTGCTCTGACAATACTGCTGCACAAGCAGCTGCTTAGGTCACGTCCTACAGATCACAATTTACTGAGGAGGTGCAAGGGTAGCTGAGAGGTAGGCAGGCAGCAGCTGGGCTCTCCAGGACAGAGGATGTTTTCAGGTGACTGGAGCCATAATGGAGCTGGCTGAGCCAATGTGAGCCAACTCAGATGTGGTGTTCCCCAAAACAGGGTCCAGCAGGAGTGCCCAGGGTCCCCTGTGAGCCACCCTGAACCTTGCTGAGCCCAATGCCAGGAATTCACTGCTGATTTGTGCTGTCCCCAAGCCTGGTTTCTAGGTGGGGGTTAAGTTGGGTGCAGCAAAGCCCTCAGAAAGGTGGTTGCTTCCCTGACCTTCATCCTCACCTCTGTACCCCCATCTCATTCCATTGCCCCAGCCTGGGATTTGCAAGCTCTGGATTTGTGTCTGAGCAGGGACATTTGTGTTTTCCCCATCTCTCTTTCTCTGAAAGGCTACTGCTGGAATCAGCACAGGCTTATAAAAGTATTATCAAACAGCATTTCATTCTGGAATACAACAGTATTACAGCTCCTGATTATGACCTTTCCACCTGAGGTAGGGATAAAATAACAGCTCTTTCCCACACAAAAATAAAAAATTTCTATGCTCAAAATTATAAAGCACTCAATTAGCTCCCAATACTGTGTTTTCCCAGAGCAAGATGTCACTTTAGCTCTGTCTGCCAAACAGAAAAACAAATTGAGTGGATGGAAGGAAACTGAATGTACTGAACACCCAAAGGGTATCTCTGGTGACTGAGTACAGCCTAAAATACTCCTGCACCAGCTGTCTGTTGGACACTGTCACCCTGTGCTTGGAGAGCAGTGAAGCACCCACACTCAATGGGCTTCATGTGAATTGCCCAAATATCATTAAGTCTCAAGCATGTGCTGGATACATGATATATAAGAGAAGTTGCCACGTGCAGTGCCCCAACCAAGGAAAAATGTGTGTAGTCTGGGTACTGTGCTCAACCCACTCCAGGGGAAAACACATCAGCTAACTGAAAATGATGGGCAATAAGGAAAGTTCTCCAGCTGGACTTTTTGATGCACCAAGTTGTTTGGTTTTTCTTTTCCAAGGTAGACTAAGTAGATTCTAAGGAAAACTTCCTGGCTTTAGTCAAGCTGTCACATAACCAAGATATCTGAGGCATGTGATGCTATCACAGTCCCACCTATCCCACATTGTTGGTGCTGGATTTGTGCCATATTTTAAGAAAAGATTAGCATGAAAACACTCTTTTTCCCTCCTTCTCAAGGCTGCACTAATGACTGCTGACTGGAAGTGTGTAAAGAACAGACAGGCATTATTTTGCTCATGAATGACAAAGGGACTGCTAGAAAAACAGCATTAAGGACTGTCCTACTTGTGGGTGCCCAACAACCAAGTTTGCTGTGTAGCACAAAGGTGAGTGATTTACTCTGAATAAAAGAGCAGGGGCAGGAGAGGCTGGGCCTGTTTCCACTCTGCTCCATGCAGGATTTAACATCCCCTTGCTGACCTCTGCGTTTGCAAACAGAGCATGAAATGATTGCCCAACTCCTGCCCTGGACCATTGAGACTGTTTTTCTGGGTTTGTTCAAATATGTAGGAGCAAGATCATGGTTGCACCACTGTCTCCTGCAAAAAAATTATTACAGAGAATTTGGTTTATTAGATGGATTTAAAGCATAAAATCCACATGCATCACCTCTAAGGTGGTACATTGAACAGAGCTGGTCAGTGGGGCTCCTTCCCCATCAAGCTGGGGTTGAGCTGCTGACAAGGCATGAGTCAGGACAAGGCGGGAGGAGGCTTCTAGGTCTGCCCTTCAAAATACGCTGCTGTAGAGCTTGTCTCACTGGAACACCCGTGGCATGGCGGGACAATGGAGAAGATCAGGAAGCAAAGTCAAAGTGGAGCTCACAGACATGGGCAGACAGCAAGTCAGTAATGTGCCTCATCCCTGCAAGGCATCTTGGGCAGCATCCTCCTGGCACAGACACAAGCAAGGACCCCCCTGCCTGCACAGAAACCTGTTGTCTGCCCTCAGGCTGTGTAGAGGTATCCCAAAAAGGAGTTCGGTTTATTTGGGGTTTGTTTTTTTTTTCCTTGCTTCACAGGAAAGCAGCCTGAAAATACTGTTGAGAAATGACAGTTTGGGAAGGAGCTCTGGAATCATGCTGCAGAGTGCTGGTGCTGCAGCAGGCTGCCAGGCTGCTCTGATTCCGGGCAGTTTTCCCACACTGACAGGCTGCAGGGCACAAAACAAGTATGTAGCAGTGACTAATGAGAACGGCTGCCTGTCTCTATGAAAAAGCTTGGGAAGGGAGGGGTTTCAGGGAAATAAGAGCCTTCTCTATTGCTCCTCCTTGCCTGGGAAAAATGCTTTCTGTGGTTTTGCAAACTGGGGAGCATGAGAACCCAGAGCCAGGTTTATACCCCTGTGCAAATCCATCCCCTGGTCTCTAATATGCACAGCTGCAGCAGGCACAGAAATCTGCTTTAATGCAGACTGAAAAGCCCAGGATTTCCTGGCCTGATTCTGCCTTTTATGCTTATGAAGGCAGACACAGGCTCCCCCAGATGCCGTGGAGCATCAGGAGCTGCAGCTGTGGCAGTCCTTCCCATGCCTCTGAGTTTGTTTATGTCAATAAGAGCAGGAATGTTGCACATGTCTGTAGGCATGACCAAAGGAAGAAAATAGTGTCTCTAGTCTCTCTGGCTCAGTTTGTGCAGTTCTGGGATTGTGTTCATCTTTTTAAGCAATCCTGAAAGGAGGGAGAGAAATCTGTAATTAAATCAATACATATGTAAATGAGCATCTGCTACAGAACCAGTTTTACTTCTTTGTGTTAAACATGTATTTCTGTTGATGCATTATTTGTGACATATTCTTTGTATATAAGGGTGTCATTAAATTGGATTTTGGCTTGATGTAAGCAATTAAATGAGTCAAATCATTCTAAGCATTTGCAGGATTTTTTAAGCTGTTATGTTGGCTCTTGATGTGTGTTCTTGATGCTGTCTTGGCTGACAGCTACTTTGATGATTTATGATTATTCAGAAGTAGGTTTGGATAAATTATTCAGGTAATAACCAGTTTTTGGGTTTTCACTGATCAAATGTGGTTGGATGTGAAACTAAGAGCCCTTCTTGCGAGCCTGCATTTAGATCTGGTTTGTTTCTGGACTTCTCTAAGAGCCTTTCGGAAGCAATGGCTTCAATCACTTCAGTCTAATTCCTTGGTGGGTCTAAAATCAAGTAGCTCTATTTCATTCATCTAGCATACAGGAAAAATACTGAGAGTCTGTAGTCTTTATGGCATGAAAGAAGATACTGTTACTGCCCATGTAGGAAATTAGTCAGGTCTTACATTTTTCCTGAATGCTCAGTGTAACTGAATATCCAGGGATAAATGTGATCCATTATTTTTTGTTTGCTTTCAGAGCTTGGACCTCTCTAAATCTCTCTTCAAAAAATTTAATGTATTCCTATCTGATCTCTTTGGAAAAATAATAGTATTGGTGATTGTGCTGTTTGTGATCATTCATTCTGCAGTGGCACTCCAGGAGTTGCTGGGCTTCTGTGTTGTGCTTGGGTGCTGCTGGTGTGTGGGTGGCAGGGTCAGAGGATGAGCTTCTCCTCATAACTTGGGAAGTTCCACTGTGTCAGTATGGCTCAGCCAGGAAGGCTGTTTGATCTCACCCTGTTCTATATGTAATTTTTTTGCAACAGGTCTTCACATGTATGCAATAGTCCCCCATGTCATTGGATCAAACAAATGCTGCATCTCTCTTTGCTTTCCAGAGTTTTTCTCTTTATTTCCTGCCTTGTGTTACTTCCACCACTACAAGGCAAGGAGAGTGAGAACAGTCAAAACAGCAAATCCAAACGTCTGGCTGCTTCTGCACATTCCAGCACCTGGCAATTATTACTCTGTGTGCCTGAAGGTGTGCAATGTATTTGCACATGTGCCACGAAGTTTACCTCTGGTTTGTGAGTTCACTTGTGGTGCTGCTGGGGCTTGGTGAGAGATACATGGTGCAGCTCCTGGGTGACAGATGCCATGTCATGATGCTGGTATGGTAATTCCAAGAGGCTCCATCAGGACAAGGCTCATCTGGAGATGTCCAGAATGAAAACATGCTCAGCGAACGCAAGGACTTTGACATTTGTCACGCTCTACTACTGCTGCAGTCTTTGAACAGTACATTGGCTGTATAAACAGCAAAAGACCCAAGAATAAGTAATGGTTTAGGACAAGGAACACAAATACTACCTTTTTGCCTTTTGATAAAAGAGGAAGATACTTTGTAAAGCAGCCTGCAAAGCCCAGTGGAAGAGGGATAATGCAAAGTTCATGCCTGCTCCAGGCACAGTACTTTGCATATGCCTTAGTCCTCAAAAAGTTGACAGATTGCAGGCAAGCCAGATCTTCTTCCTAAGATCCAGGCTCCGACAGCTACCACTGCTTCCCAGGGAGCCATGCTGTGTCCCAGAGCTGCTGTCAAACAGTGCAGTGTGGGAAGCAAACTTTCCATCAGGTTTAGCTTGGAGAAGTGCTGCATTACTGCACTGCATCAGTAAAACCAGTGAATTCTCAAGGCTAAGGAAATGGAAGCTGTAGAGCAGCGTGGCAAGAATCAGACAACGTGAAGCAAGGAGAAAGAAGTGTTTGTTGCAGTATGTGACCAAACTGTGGTGCTCCCAGCTCAGGGATGCTGTGGAGAACAGCAGGAAGCACAGGTCTCTCACAAATGCAGCTCTCCGGATGTAACTCCCAGTGTAGGAAGTTACAGGCAAACTTTGATGTGGACAAGGTGGATCCTTGATTTCCTTGGTTATCAGCTACTCTTGGAGGTCAGCATCGCAGCTGTGATCTTAATGTAGGATGGCTTTTATGCCTGGTGTCTCCTGAGCTCCAGCTGGGCTGGGCTGGAATCGTAATCCAGCCCTTGCTCCATGTGATGGTGTGTGCTGAACATCATGCAACTCCACCTCACATCCCCTGATGTTGTGTGTGTGGACCAAAACCTCTGGGCAATGTGCTGTCAATCCAGGGGAGAGCTCCTGCCACCACCACACCCTGCAGGGACACAGAAATTCAGGAATTGTGTCTGGTCAGTGCTTCCTTGGCCTTAGTCACATCTCAGAGCTGCGAGTGCTGGGGTTTGGTGTTCACAAAGGCTGCACATTGGACAGATGTATGAAACCCTCAAGGGCTCCTCATTAATTTTGTATGTTAATATCCCCAGGACAGCTATGGAATTTCAAGAGCATTTAATTTCCCATGCAGAGCTCTGATCTTTTTCCTACCTGAGGCATAATTTTATGAATGATTCACTGTCACCTTGCCGCCCAGCAGGAGCCACCATGCTGCAAAGGGTTGTAGTGGCGGCTGTTAGGGAAGAATTTCCTTCTCATTCTTGGATGGAGCAGAAATTTGCCCCACCCGGTGAACACAGGTTATCCAAGGCTGTGAAGAGGACATGGCAGCAGAGGTTTCCAGGGAACATTGCTGCTCCTGTGCCATGCAAGAAGGGTCCTCACCCTGTGGCATGTCCCCACCAGTGTGAAGGGATTGTAAATTGTGCTTCTTCCCAAGTCTGGAGAGGGTTATCTCAGGGTTTCAGTAAATCTACTTAGAGCAAGGAGTGATTATCCACATCTTTGCTATATGATAGTGCCTTTGGCCATGACCAAAGAGAACCTGGAGAACCTGGTATGGATATCACTGGGTCAGTGTCTGGCAGGTCCTGAAATGGGCTAAAAGTTTGTCTTAGAGATGCCCATTGCCTGCTGTCAGTCATATCCGGCCTTTCCATATCGTTCTTTCCAGGTACCTTGAACCTCAGGCTCTATTCTCCTGGGAGATGCCTGTCCATCATGCTTTACATCTTCTCCCTGTGATCTCAGGTATGTGAAAGAAGGTGATGTGAGAGCTCTGGGTTTGTACAAAACACTTTCAGGATTATTTGAATACTGGGGCTCATTCTCAGAGCCCTGAATCATGTGTTTCTACCCTCTGGGACAAGCTCAATGGGTTTTCTGCCTACTGCAGACCAAGAGGCCTTTTCTACCTAAAGTCTTGCAAGGCTGCTTTATGCAGCAGCCGGTGCTCAGAAAATGAACCTGGTAAACATTAGGAGATTGTGTAATTACCTGGTTTTGTGGTTCATGATAATTTTGCATGGGTGGGCACTGTGGTGTGAGCTGACTTTCAGTTCCATTGATTTTCTGGCCCTGCAAAACTTAAAAAAACCCACCCGAGTCTGCTTTTCAAAGACCCCAACAAACACCCAAGAGGCTGCATGCTCTGCTGTTATGAAGGGAATTTGGAGTAAATTTGCCTTTCTGCACCAAATCCAGGCTGTGACTTAGAGACTCTGTATGTGTCAGTGCAACAGAGCTTCACAGTTGTGTGCTTGTGGCAGCACTAGGACTCAGCATTGCACTACATCATTATTAGCTGTAGTGATTCAGCTCAATTCTTGGAAAACTAGGGTGAATTCCTGGGTAAGGAAGCCAGGAAGGGCAGTGATGTTCCCCAGGAGCTGCATTGCAGAGTAGGAACTCAAGAGTAACTCATGGTAGGGCTGGGACCTTGTGGTGGGTTGACCTTGCCTGCCAGATGCCCACCCAGCCACTCAACAAGACAGGGAAGGAAGGCAAGATGAAAAAACTTTGACATAAGGACTTGGATATTACTCTGCAATTACCATTGTGTCCAAGACAGACTCATCTTGGGGAAAAAAATATTTTGTTTTTCCTGCAGCTTCACATTGAGATACAATCCACTCTGAAACGATATTCCTCTGCAGATTAGAGATGGTGTAATGATTTTTTTCTATATAGGCTGAATCTATTTGGATGTTTATAACTCTGGATCTTTACCCTTCCCAGCAACAGAGATGCTTCATTTCACCAGTGATGAAATTGAGACCAGCTGACTTTAAGGTATCATAAGCAACCAGGCACAGGCAGCAAGAGAGTGTCCTGCCTTCCAGATCTCTCCATCTATATGCCCAGATCCCAAAGGCAAACAGGATGCACATCCTGGCTGGCTCATGGCCTGCAAGGGGATGTAAGGAGGCTGATGCTGAGGGAACAGATTGGGATGTGCGCTAGGTTTGCTTTCCTTTCTGTCCAACCACTGAACCTAGTTTCCAGCATGGTTCCCCCAATTACTGTCATAGAGATGACAACACAATATTTATGTGGGTAGATTTTCTTGTGGCTCAGCAAAATGGTGACTGTTGCATGTTCATCTTCCCCTCCCTGAACACTGGGGAGAAATGGTCCTTTTTTCCCTGTCCTTAGGCTTAGTACCAGTAATGTTTTCCTTGAACAGATTGTTTGGGGTTTTCCTTTCACTGTGTTTTGCAGCAAGTGGCCGTTCCAGCATTCAAACCTCTCTGACTGCATCACCTCTGTGTAATATTTCCCTCCAGGTGTGCAGGGAGTTTTAGGCCAAAGATTCTCCACTTTGAAATAAGGTTGCTTTTCTGCTAAAAGTGAATTACAGCCTCTGGGGTTTGGTGACTCATTCAAGCAAGTGAGGAGAAATATGTCCAACAGCCTGGGCTTATAGGGAGCTGCTCTGGAAAGAAAATGTGTGTCCTGAAAAGTATCTGTGTGTCCCCAGGCAAGGTCTCATCAGTGAAAGTAAGGGCAAAGTTGTTCCAAGGGGGTGTCGGGATGTGCTAGATCATCCAGGGGACCCTGGATGAGCCTGGGCACCAGCAAAGAAGTTGAAATCCCATGGCCCTGCAATTTGATGTGGTGATCTGGTCCCATAACTACCACCCACCCATGAGGCACATAGCTCTGTGTCTGATTTATTATGCATGAGATATGTTTGCAGGAGTCTTCTCCATGAGAAACTTGTTCCTCTGGTGTGACTTCATTCTGGGCAACCTGCATGTGGATACTCATCTCAGTTTTGGGGGTTTTTTAGCCCCATCATCTCCTGAAACACAGTGCTTGAACAAGCCATGTTTCTCTGTTTTTTCTACACAATTTTTTCCACATCTTACAGGAAATCTCTGGCAAGGATGAAGCTGCTGACACATTCAGGGGTTTTCAGCCACCAGCCCATCACAGCCTGAGTATGGTGGGAGAGGAGCCGGGCGTGGCGATCCAAGAAGGGTTGGTGCTCTGTGGTCACTATCTGGATGCACCTCTGGCCCCTGTGGTAAATGTGAGATGAGTTGAGGTCTCTCAACCTCTGTAAATAGACAGTGAGCTCTTAGAAGCACCCTGTATCTGCCAGTAAGAGCCACTGGTGCCTAGAAACAGTAGCAGCTTTGCTCCCAGCATCAGCAGGATGCAGGAGCTGGGGCTGCAGCATCCTCCTGGAGATGTCCTGCTTGCATGTCAGAGCCTTGCTGGCTGTGATCCACCCAGTCTGGAGCCACCTCTTGGAAATGTATATCCTCTGGGTTGAAAAGGGCAGAGGGGAGTGCTGAACTGGCCCATCCAATGTTGTGCCATCACCAGGTGCCGTGCGTGACCACCCCTATTGTCCTCATTGCTCATTTTCAAGTGTGCAGCACCCTTTGCAGAAGGGATGCTTAGCACAGACATCTCACCAGGGTGTTTGCAGACCTGCAGATCTTTGGGTGGTGACCAAAAAAAAAAATTCAAAGCAGGTGTTCCTAATGACAAGTGTGTCTGGCTGTGATGGAAACAGTGTGCCAGCAGGAAGGAGGGCTCAAGCCACAACCCAGCCTTTTGCCATTGGTACCTGTGTTGAAGAGGAAATAATCTGCCTTGGTAAAATAAGATATTGGTGGGGCAGCTCATCTACACAGCAGCCATGGTTTCAGCTTTCTCACTGTTTAGAAACTACTGTTTAGAATCTTAAAGGCCCTCATGTCAGTACTTCTGGTCACACCATCCCACTGCAGCACTGCCACAGGGAGTGTCCATCCCCCACCTGGTGGATACCCCGAGTGCTACAGGGAGAGGCAGTCCTCAGACCCAGAGATGCAAGCTTGGCATTTGTCATGATACTGCCACTATTTTCCTTTCCAGAACCCTCTCGGAGCTTTGGAGTGGAGGTGGGAATTTGGGGCTGAGGCCCTGATGCTCTAGCCTTGGAGCTCCTGCACCCCAGCGCTCCAGGACACTGCTGCAGAGGAAAACAAAAGAGAAAATTAATTTCTGGTGCTTCAACACTCCCACTTATCACACACAGCTGCCTCTGTGCTGCTTAGGCGTGAACTTAGGCCCAAGCTGACACTGTGCTGCCAGTGATGTCCTTGTCCTTATGGCTGTGAGTCTTCCCAAATCTCTGCAGCCAAAGCTCCTTTGCTTTGCAGTGCCCCAGTGTCCAGGATTTAGTTCATGAGGTACCTTCCCACACAGGCAGGATGGTTTTCATAGCACCAGGGATGTTTCTTATGCCTTGTTTCCTTTTAATTTCACTATTGAGGTGACACTGAGCTGATTGTGCTGCTCAGGTGTCTGTACTCAGCCCACAGTCAGGAGTTCCTACCAAAGGGGGGACATCCACTTCTGCCTGGGGGTTGTCTATGTTCCTTTGACCATCAGCAGAACCAGCTGAGTGAGGTCAGTGCTCAGCCCAAACCCAGGCTTTGCACCCGCTCTGGTCATGGTGTCAGGGCTGCCAGACTGGCTCGGGGCTGTCGCCCACTCTTCCCTGCTGTGGCTGCCAGTGTTTGGGCTGAGCACACGCTGAGCCAGCCCTGCTCCCATGGATTGTGAGGAAAGCCATTGTGAACCTTGACAAGACACTCACCAATCATGAGGTGCTGCTTCCTTGCAAAGGAAACCTGCACCTGAGGTCTCTTCAGACAGACGAATTCCTGAAACATCAGTGCTTTATGAAAACTGGGCTTATTCTTTTCTTTAAGCAGGTGTTGTCCCCGGCATGAGCACAAAGAATGTTGTTATGTCAGCAGCAGCTTTTGCAGCTTTACTTTGCTCTTCTCCCCACAAAGCCCTTTGCTCTGCAGCCTGAACTGTGACCACATCCCTGGGGCACTGGGCAGGTGAGGCAGGATGTGTGCTTGACTGCAGGGCTTCTCTGGCATCTCCTGTGGCATCACATCCCAGCATGGAGACCCTTCATTTTTAGCCACAATATTCCAGGTGGCTGTGTGAGGCAGGGATGGAGGGATGGATGGGGCAGGGAGAGGAGCCAGAGGAGTCAGTAGATGGCAGAGTTGTTCTCTGCTCTCTGCTGTTCCTCTCACAGGTTCACAGGGATTTTATGGTGGATTTGTTACCAAGATGATGCCCCAAGGCTGGCCAAGGAGCAAGCTGGGGCTGGAGCTGGGGTGAGCATTCCCACCATCGTGCCGCAGTTGCTGCAGGAGTGGCAGTGTGCAGGGAAAGGGCTCCATGTGATATCACCATGACCTGCTCAGAGCACCCTGGCTTACAGCTCCGAGGCAAAAGGGCTGTGTGACACCATTGCAGTGTCTATACATGCATGGAAGGCAGCAGTGCTCTGCCTCTGCATTGCTCTGCAAGGGATTCAAGATTGGCTTTGCTGCCTCTGACCATGCGTGCAGTGTCTTGGTTGGGCTCCCAGACTGAGATGGCTGCATGTGAATTTCCACCCAAGCACAGATTCCTGCTGTCCCTGGTGCTGCCTTCTCTGTGGGGTCAGTTAACCCAAGTTGGGGCTAAAGATTTCCTCCCCTAACTCTCAGGCCAGAGCAGCGTTCCTTCTCTGTCCCTCACCTCTTTGGTTGCTCACCCTGCCTGGCTCATATCCTGCCATTGACAGAATTGCCACTCTCTCTTGCTCACCTTGGGGCTGTGTGTGGCCCCAATGGGATCCTAGTTATCTGGAGGTTGGAGCACAGCCCCTGCAGGGGATCTATGATCAATGAGGAAAGAGGAGAAATGACAGCAAAGGCTGAAAGGGCATGAGTGAAGAGCCACAGAGGTGATTCCTGTAGTGGTGAAGAAAGCCCTGCGATGAGAACCTTGTGGAGCTTGATGTGTGAAAGATTTGGGAAGAGATGAGTAATTTGCAATAATACTGCCTTGGCGGGGGGACTGTGGTGTAATGCAGAAGAAACAGGCAAAATATTGAACTAGTAGCTGCCAAATCTGCCTTGGGAGATTGCTCATGTCTTGATAATTTCCAATCAGGATCCAGATGATTTGCTGCAGGATGTGTCACTGTGCATCCCCAGTGAGATAACCAGCCACGGCCAGCCCAGGACTCAGCCATGGTGAAGGCTCACTGCAAATCTCCACCTGTGGAGGGAGGGAAAGGAGAGAAAGGCTGAGCAGAATGGCAGCTGATTCAGGTTGTGTCTTACCCACCTCCCAGGACAGAACCCACACGAAATCCTTGGGGTCCCATCCATCCCAGCGCTGCACATGGCATCACCTCCCGGACTTCGGTCAAGAGCTGTGAAACTGTCCATAGGGCACAATGCCTTGATCCATTGGCATGTCCCAGCCGGTGGCCAGGGACCCTTTTGGGGTGATGGGAGCTGAGGTGGCTCTGTTGTGGCAAAGCTGCGTAGTGGCAAGGCTTGTTTGTGGAGTCCAGCCAGTGCTTGGAGCCAGCTGCAGTTGCAGCTGCCAGGGGCTAAGCCCCACAGTGGGGAGAGGAACAGCAGCATCCTCCCTCTCCTACCGAGGCATTTGCTAGTGCATACCACATGGATGCTAAACACACAGTCCTGTCCACCCTTTTGTCCCGATGGGGCAGGCAGGGAGGAAGGAGAGATGCTAAGGTAATGCTAGGACCCTCCCCACCCACCCATCGCGCGGCGCCGTGGGAGGCAGCTCTGGCACCAGCAGTCCTGCAGCCTCCCCGGGTTTTGCTTTCCCCCACTCCTCCCCTCTCCCTCCACAACATGAAAGGGCAGAGCGTCGCCGGGGCGTTTCACTGCGGTTTTGATGGGCGCAGGCCCCCGCACCCCGTGCAGAGAGAGCAGCTTTCGGCACTTGACCGAGAGTGGGGGAAGGCACGGGATGTTCTGATCCCTTCCGCCGTGACTCAGGCAAGAGGGGCTTGTTTGGCAGGGCCGGGGCCGTGGGCCTCCCCACACTGGGCTCTATTTTTAGGAAGTTGGGAGAAGTAGGTGCAGCCTTCACAGCACGAAGTTTCTAGTGCCATTTGTGGTTTTGCAGCTTCGGCAAAGCTCAGCATCAGCAGTTTCGAGGCCAGGTGCTCTCTGTGGCTCAGCACAGCAAGGCTGGCATTGTCACCCAGATGCGGCATGAAAACCACATGCCCTTCGGGGCCCTCCATCCTCCGCGGGGTCACTGGGGCTTGTTTCTTTGCTGTTCCCTGCTTGCCACCCACTTCAGTCCCCTGGGGAAAAGGCTGGCTTGGGGTGCAACCATGGGTCGTACAGAAGGGCAGGGAGGTGAGGGGGTAAGGAGGAAAGGGGGCACAGGGAACAGGGTTGCTCAGAGGGACAGCAGCACCCCAGTGCCACCCCCTGCTGCTCTTTTTCTATTGTTCTTTGCTGCTCTGGAGGGTGGCAGAGAAGATACCTGTAGGGGCAGATGTCCCCTCACATCTGCAGGGAAAATGTGGTGGAGATGACACTGTACATCTGATCTGATCTACCTGCTGGGACCACCTGTGTTCACATCTGCTGGAGCTTGGAACTTTTGTGGATCTCCATGTGGGAGTCTCCATGGCTGAGGACCATGGTGAGCAATGGGGCTGCAGTCTGCCGTTGCCACTGTGGTGGCTACAACCAGCATACTCTGCTCTTCTCTTCCACAGGGGGATGTGACTTTCACAAGCGTTGATACATTTGTCTCTCCCTGAAACTGCTTCTCGCTGCTCTGGACTCCAAGAATTCTCTCTTATTCATACTGAGGTAGATAATTAACAGAAAGTGCAATGCAACCTTTCCTTCTCCGGATGCTGGTGGTGTTTTCTGTGGTGTTCTGGCTATTTCTGTTCCCTCTTCCTCTCTGATGACAGGGTTGTCCTGGAGACGTGAGAGCTCAGAGGATGCAGGAGACTGAAAAATCTAAAGTGACAAAGCAAATGGCAGAAAAGTTCAAATTTCCCTTCTGCCCCTGGCCCTGGGTTGAAGGGATTTAATTTAGGTTTCTCTCATAGATTCCTTTCTGCATCCCTCCCACAGCATTGCAGGCAAACTCCTTTTCTGACTCAGAATAAAATCTTTTTGAGTGTATTGTTCATAGCACTGCACAACACCCAGCTTTTGTTAATTGTAAAGCGCATGTGGGGCAAGCAGCACATTTTAACAAGCTAGTCAAGAAACCACAGCGGGCACCCAAAAAACCCCAAAAAATCACTCTCTTCTCAGCAGCTTTCACCTTGCTGCCTTCAGAGATGCTCCCAGCCTTTGACAGAACACAGGCAGGCAACCGGATATTTTCTCAGTAAACAAAACTCAGAGCCCTGAGTACAAATGGAGACAATTTGCTGATCAGCGGAAATACCACAACTAGGGCAATAGGAATGCAAGCAATGGATCACATTTTCCCATTGTCTCACCCAGGGGTTATCTGGCTGGAGGAACTGTGCTAGTTTGGGTTGACAAGTGGGTGGGCATGGTTATGTTCAGAGAGTTTGGTGAAAAGTGAGAGAAAACCCAGTTCGTTTCTTGGTGATGGGCTCGTCACTGGGTGAAGATGTGACTTCATCTTCCCTGGTATTATCCCATGAAGGCAGACTCTTCCTTCTGATGCTGGGTCCTCTCTTCCTTGCCTATCATCTCTCTGGATCATGCCCCACTTTCCCCAAGACTGTGTTCCCAGATCTGCTACGCTCCCCCATGTTTCTACAGCAGCCAAACAGTCACAGACATGCATCCCCCCGATCCCTACCATCCTTGTGAGGTGGCAGCAGAGCATGTCCCAAGGGGCCAATGACCCCACACACCCTGCAACAGGTCTTTCCCCCTGGATTGCCTGGCTCTGAATAGCAATGGTGCCAGAACAGTCCACTGGGGCTCTGCCTGCCACAGTGCTTGGTCAGCACCTCCTGTCAGATCCAACACTCCTGGCAGAGCAGCTGTGGTGGTCCAGCACGAGCCGGAGAAGCCTCAGGACCAGGTGCTGCAGGGTGGATGGCTCCTGAGGGTTGCTCCCCACCAGCTGCAGCAGTGAGGGGCTGGATTGCTGGTGTGAAGCAATGGTTTCCTGAAGAGGAGCTACCACTGACAAACCTCTGCCAGCATGCCCACTGTCATATTTTCCACCTGGCTTCTCCTATCAGGGTGCTGCCAAGGAGCAACTCAGTTTCCTGGTTTGCAGCACAAGCTGGCCAACTGGTGATGTTTTGTGCTGGGTACCCAAAACTGGAGCCTTTCCCCATCGTCCTCACCAAACCTGTCAGCCCATCCAAGGCTCCAGCCTCCCCATCAAGGTGCATGCAATGGGATCTGTGACACACTTGGGCTTTTCAACATTTCCTACAGGATCTTCTTATTTCAGTGAAGCAGGTGGCTCTATAGAAATGTATTTGGAAAGGTTTTGTCTGCTGGAGAAAGCCAGGGCTCAGGAATAGCTGTGCAAAAACTCTCTGCATCACTCAGCGCTGTGGTTTCACACATTATTGGCTGCTACTGTCAGGAACAGTAGCAAATGATGACTTGTCCTATCATTTAGTTTCACATGTAGTGACTTCCCCCAGATGTGTTAAATTTAGAGGAAACTCTGAAGAGCCCTGGAAAATGCTGGTGTGATGGGGCTAAGGCATAGCATGAGGACTTTGGGGAGCTGGTGCTGCTCCCCACTGTGGCCTCACAGTCCTCAGCTGTCTGGAGTGTTCTTGGGAATTTTCAAATGGCTTTTTGCCTGTGGCAAACTTGCCATGGTAGGGACAGTGTGCAGGAGCTTCATGTCAGACCAGATGCCTGAGAGGAGGCTAGGCTTGACCTTTCCAAAGATTATGGCAATTTTAAGACAAAAAGAAATAACATCAGGCACTTGGCAGTGGCCCCAGGCTGTGTGTGGGCTTGGTCCTCTGCACAGCAGAGCTGCAAGCCTGAGGGACCGGGTCCAAAGCTCAGTGATGCTGAGGAGACCCCCTTTGGGGACACAACTAATGCATACCCAGCACTGTTTGGGTCACCTTCCTGCCATTGGTAGGATGCTCCTGAGGAGACTGGAAAGCCCTGGTGAGCTGAGCAGCAAGGCAGTCCTTGGATGCTGAGGTTGTGTGGGCAGCCCTCAGCATACGGCCACTCAGGGGCAGGGACTCCAGTGGCCATTCTCTCCTCTAGAAGGCAGAAGTGGGGCTGAACTTGGAGCTGGCAGCCTCTTCCCAAAGGAGGCAGCAGTATCATGGCAGAGGTGTGATAGTCCTGGCAATCTGAGGAGTTACATGACTCCAAAGCACCAGCCAGGGCCTCAGCCCTGAGCTGTCCTCTGCCCTGTTACTCAATTGCTGCCCACAAAGACCCTGGAGTCATCCCACACTTGTGATTAGGGTGTTATATTTAGGAGCACAGTGACTTGCTAAGGTCAAACCCTGATTCAGCTGCCGAGGTGTTTGTGCTTTGTTATCAGCATTTGCATTTGCAGCTCACAGCACCTTAACCACACAGGGCAGGATGCGGGAGAGGGCAGATAGCAAAAGCAGATGCTGGACTCCATCCTGCAATGCTCTAAGCAGCCCCAAAAGGCACTGTGTACCCTCCTGTCCTGGAGCTGCTAGCGAGCAGCACCTGCTCAGCACCCCCCTGCCTCAGCAGGATCCAACCATGTATTGGCAGTGTGCACATCTGATAAGAACATCTCCTCTAACACACCTCTTTCAAAACAACTCCCCATGATGGTTGATGATGCCTTCAAACCAGTGTCCCAGCCCTCCTCAATATATCCTTGCAGCCCTCCTTCCCTGCATCCCAAAAAAAAACCCCAAATTTATTCTCTTTACATGGAGAAAAAGAGGTCTGTCCCCTATTGCAAGCAATGAGAACCCCTTGGTATATTATTTTACAGGTGTTACATGTACTGACGAATGTCAGATTCCTGAAGAGCTGGGGGACAGGATCTCACCTCCCTGCAGCCAGCTCAAGAGGGGTCAGGGTGTAGAGGGGACATGGGTTTCTCAAAGTTGCATGGCAGTGATGTTGGGAGGTCAGAAGCTGGCAGGAATATCTGGAATTCCCAACAGCCCTTTTCATGCCTAGGGACATAGATACAGGTAACAGGGATAAGTGGGGCAGGGTCTGAGATGGCTTGTGCCCTTGGGTACAGGGTGAGCACCTCACTAGGGTGTCAAGAAAGCTGCTTAAAACTTGTCTCACCAAACTGATGGCCAAGCACCAAGCCCAAAGTCCCACTGTCTGCTGAGGAGCATAAAAGCTGTGCCCACACAAGGATCACAGTGCCTGTACAGTCAGTCCTTTCTCCCAGACCATCCAGCCTACCCAGGCAGAGACATCACCCATGGGTAGCACAAGGGAAGGCAGAAACCAGCACAACCCACCTGCCTCAGCAAGTATCTTCACTGCAGAAATCATCCTTCTCTTAGAGGAAACAAAGAGCAAAAAGCCATTCTTCCCCTTCTGAGAAACAACCAAATTTCTGAGTGCTTCCCAGCCTCTGGCAGCCCACAGTACTGCTCAGCAGCTCTGTACCTGTATTCAGTCTTCATTTCTTTTAAGACAACGTGCCACAAAACTTGCATCCACAGCAGTAAAAAAACCCCCACCAGGGAATATTTCTGAGTGATTCAAGGGCAAATATGAATATACAAAATAAGAACCTCTCTCTGTTTCTGGTAGAACAGTAGGAAAAAGCATGGAAGTGCAACAGAGAAGAAAGTCTAAGCAACTTTTTTGTTGTTGTTGTTGTGGAAGATGGTAGTGAACAAACCTACCCACTACGAAGAGCTTTTTCCAGGAAGTGTAGGTTGCTGTACCCTGTATCCCTTGAGCAGCAGGCGCTCCCACAACAATTCTCATGCTACTTGCAAGCAGCGCATTTGGAGGAGCCGCAGCAACGTGCATAGAGGATGAACGAACCCTATGGTCCTGAGGCACCCCGTCCCATCGGCAGCACATCTCCTGGCATCATGAAAATGTTCATGGGCTTCCTCACTGTATTTATTGTAGCGCAGACCATTGGGACTGTGCTCTTCTGTTTGTATCTTCACATGAAGATGGATAAGGTAAGCGGAGAGAGAAGGTTGTCTCTGTCTCTGCTGAATTGTTGGTATGGTTTGACTGCAGCTCTGGTGAGATCTGCTCACCAAGAGGAAGAACATGGTGGAAGATGGTGCTGACCAGTGGATGGAGGCAGCAGTATCATTTATCACACCCATGTTCTTATTTCTGCTTTAATTTGCTATGGAGATGCATGTGGGAGGAGAGATCTGTTCCCCTTGCTAATAAGAAGAGAATGACCAATTGAGAAGAGACATTGAGAGCAAACCTGGTAGCTGATGGTCAGTCTAAAGGACAAGAGGGTGTGGTTTAGACATGCAAGTGGCTATTTTAGGCTTGGTGGTGGTTCTTCTGATTTTGTAGCACTTAGTAGCACTCTGACACTAACTGAGAGGATGAAAGGTCCAGAAATGAAATTTTTTTTAGTGTTTCAGTGATTTTACCAATATCTCACTTCAGATGCTGTCTTTCAGTTTAGGGAAGAAGAGATTGGACCTTAGTACTTTCCCAGTTTTTGAAGGTACACAGTACCAGTGATCCTGTCCCATACTTGGGACAACATTTACCAAAAAGTTAAAGTCTGGAAAGCTGGTTTTGAGGTTGGTATGAGTGCAGCTGCACTGCATGATGCCTAAAATCACCAATGTAAAGCTACTTTCCTCCAAGCCAGAAACGACTGCCAGCTAAAGAAATATGTGCCTAACCCAGAATCCGTTTTTCTTACCAGATACACTGACAAGGTGGATGTTACTGACTTTTAAATGTGTTGTCTCGACTTAAATTGAAATATAAGTGTGTGGCTCCTGATTTACAAGGGCGGAGAGCAGTCTTGAGCTAGGGGGGCATTAATATCAGGGATTTGGAAGGGGACTTTGCTGCATGGAGGTTGCAACCTGTGGTGAAGGAGTGTGTAGAGGGTCTCTGGCAGAGGGAAATGTGACTTGCAGGGAGACATGGAAGAGGATCAGAGGCAGCTGAAATGCAGTCACAGGTGGCAAGAGGATTTCAGTTGCCTTCAGAGCTTGTGGTAGGGCTTCAAATCTGACCCTCCACATTCTAGTGCTGCCTGTGCTGAGCACTCTGCCTGGCTGTGTCCTCATGTCCAGCTGCACTTTCTCTTTACCATTTAACTGAATGTCAGGTTTTTACAAGGAACAAAAAACCAACAAAAAACCGAACAAGTGTAAATTTAAGAATCAGTATTTGGATGCATTTAACTATTTTCTTATTGGCTTTCTGAATTTTTTTTTAATCGGAAGATCTTGGCACAATTCAGCCCCAACACACATGTTTTGTTTGGTTGGCAACACTTTTAGTCAATAAGCGAGCAGAAAAAATTTAAAGCCCCTCTGTGGGGGCAGGGCAGTGAGGGGCTGTGTGAGCATCCCAGCTGCCTGCTGGGGCCCTTGGGGAAGGAGCTGCAAATCCCAAGCCCCTGAGCCACCCACTGGGATTTCTGTGCCTTTAAGAAAAGTCAGAGATGGACATTTAAATTATTTTTCAAGATGATAGAAAATAGATCCTGAGCAATCCTCCCCTCACCTAGCATTGTCAGTCAGGGTGAGTTCCATGGGTTCAATTCCCGGTGGATGAGGGGACAGATGATGTGCTGGCTGTCTGCTGGGAGTTCTTGTTACCCACAGGTTGTCTGCCCAGCTTATCCCAGTGCTGAACATCTGACCCTGAGTTTCCCAGGCTGGATTTGTTGCTGGCAGGAATGCAGCACGGCTCTGCTGCCAGCTGTTGCAGGTCTCCTACTAACATCCCATTGACCCTCCCTTCTCTCCCTTGTCGGCAGATGGAAGAGGTATTGAGCTTAAATGAAGATTACATCTTCTTGAAGAAAGTGCAGAAATGTCAGACAGCAGAAGGTCAGAAGTCAACATTGTTGGACTGTGAAAAGATTTTAAAGGGCTTCCAGAACACCCAGTGCAAGGTACGTGCTGTTGGGTGGATAAAGATCCCGCTGAAGGGGGAGCGGGGCTCCCAGTCATACACAGAGCTTCACCCCAACCTTTTTCTTAAAACCATAGGTACTCTTTACTTTAGGGCTGTGTAGCAAATGCCCTTTTTTGTACTGTATTCCTTTTACACTATATTGATATCATTAGAAAATGTCATTGATTCTTTTCCTAAAATGCTCTTGATCAGAGCACATCCAGCTGCAACATGCCATGGTATGTCTGGGGCTTGTGGTGGGAGGGATGGAGCTGCAGCCACCTTGGCTCTGCTCCCTGATTCTGGTCTGAAAAATGTTGATTTTCTGCTGTCTGGCACCTTGCTCCAATCCTGTGCTGGATGGCTCTGAGGATGCTTGTGGCCACCTGCCACTGGGAACACTTTTCCACCAACTTTGCCCAGGTGTCAATGACAGTGCAAAGCTTGGGCCAAGAAACAGAGCTCCTGGCAACCAGTGAGGAGAATGGGGATGCTGTGTAAATGCCATCCCATGGACTCAGGGATGGCGTCTCTCGTTGGAACAGTGGCTGCTCACATTTGGGTGCAGAAGAGCCAATTCGCATTGCTATGTCTTCCAAGAGTGGCTGAGGGATGGCCAGTCAGGGATGAGGTGCTCTCATCCTGCTAAGCTCTGAATTCACTGCTTAGAAGTGGCTGTGCTGGCCAGAGTAGATGGGAGAGGAACATTCTTCCTCATTGTCACTGCCTGATGACAACAAATGCCTCAGCTACACCTGCCTCAGCTAAACCTTCAGGTTTGCAACAGTACCCAACAAACCACCAAAAAATATGTCTGAGGTAGGCTGTGCTCAGCAGTCCTGAAAACCCCCACTGCAGGGCAGTGATATGCCTTGGCAGCACTTGCGGCATGTCTCCCACATGAAAAGGAGATTTTTTTTTTTGTTTATCTTATTGATTTCAATAAATGTCACCCATCATTTTAATTGAATAAAACCTAAGATCATAAACCCTACAAACTCCTTGCTGCAAACAGCCCATGGTCATATGTGAAGCTGGGGAAAGTACTAGAGGGGCTCTCTGGTTTCAGGTACCCTCTGTCACGAGCTGGCAGGGCTGCTGGAGCCAAATGTCACCAACCCCAGCAGTGACCAGTGCATCTTTAATATAGAAGCTTTCAAAATCACTGATTTGGAAAATAACCAATATATTTTTGCTGTTGTTACAGGATGGAGCCCTCAAGGAGCAGCCCAAGTTTGAAATGCAGAGAGGTGAGTTTCCTGATGTAACCAGTGCACTCATGGCTTGCAGGGGCAGAAGGAGTTCCTTGGCCTGGGAAGATACTTCAACAGCCCATGGGTGTCTCAGGGCATGGTGTAGAGACAGGGGACCAGTTGGGGTTTGGAGCATCCCTATGGGGGTAGGACTGAGCTCAGTGTGGGCTAGCAGAGGGGGGACACTGGACGTGGCTCTCTCCCCAGGGCAGGCAGTTTTGGGTGTCACAATGTCTGAAGTTGTTGAAATCGAACCCAAAATTAAATCTGTGCCCTTTTACATCTCAGGTCCTGAGCACCATGAGCATCCTCGTTTGACGCACAAGAATGAGACGTCTGTGGCAGGTGAGATGTGGGTACATCCAGGTCCTGTTCCAACCACGGCAAGGTGACACCATCTCCTCCACAGGTTTTATCCATCAGAGGTTTCACTTCAGAGGCACCTGCAGGTCTTTGCTGAGTAGAGGCCACATCCTACCTCACTCAGGGCTGGGGGTGGAATTTGGAGATGGTGTCTTGGCCTGTAGAGAAACATTAAGGGCAGGAGGTGCTGCAGTCCCTGCAGAGGAGCACTGGGGAAAAAGTGGGTAACAAGGCATCAATAACACTGGCCTTTCTAAATTGCAGCAGAGAAGAGGGAGCCAATTGCAGTTCACCTGGCAGGTCATCAGAGTAACAAGGCAGGCTCAGGTAAGACAGACTTGGTCCTACTTTGAGCAGGGAGCCAGAGGGACATAGCAGTGTGCATTCCCAATCCTGCCCTGTGGCTCTCTAAGGGCAGGGACAGGGACAGAACAATTCCAGCATGAAAGTGTGTCCCCAAAACACAGCAAACCTCCCAGTGGCCACATCGCCACATGCACCTGTGCCACATGGGGTTTGTACATCCCAACTGTCCTCAGTAGCCCTTTATGTGCCTTCTTAGAAATGTGCCACAAGGGCTTAATCTTTCCAGGGTTTTTTATGAAGGGAAAACTTTTTATCTTTGTATTTAAGGAAAAAAACATCCCACTTTTCATTTGTTCTTAAAATTGATCTTTTTGCTCTCCTGGCCATGTCTCACTGGGGTAGCTGCTGCAGGAGGGTTCTGCTCTCATTTGCATCTGCTGATTTAATCCTCTTCTCACCCATAGTGATCCTGGCAGCAATACGGGCTGGCTGAGGGCTTTACAGTCACATCATAGATGGCTCCAAACAGATTTAGTCAAGTTGCAATTATTCACAGCCATGGCCACATTAGGTTTGAGAGATATACCTGAGTTCTTTTGCGTTTGTGCATCCCACTGTATCGACCATGGCTGCTCTTGCTGCTCTGTCCCCCAGCGTAGCCTTAGCTGAGGGACTTCCCACAACAGCAAGGATTACCAAAGTGAGTATGATCTTGCAAGGTCAGTCACTCCATCTGGCAAGGATTTCACAATCTGAGCACTTCTGATTTAATTCTGGAGTAACTGACAGTAATCAGCAACTGCTCTTTCCATCTCTGACGCAACATTTCACCCAGAGCTCAGTCTACCTGTGGAAAGCTTAGTGTTAGATAAAATCAAAGAAGTGAGAAACTCGCTGCATTCCCTGCTCAAGCACTTGTTGAGCCTATAAAGCAGGGTCCAGAGAGCAGCAGCTGCCTGGAGCTCAATTCCATGTGGGGAAATGTCCCTGTGGGATGCTTGGTCATGGCCCATGGGCAGCGTGGCTCCCCCAGGACTACCCATGGCACACTGTCTCTGGGCTGAGACAGTCGAACCCATTATTCCCCTTGGAGCCAAATTGCTTCCCCTGGCTGCTCTTGCAGGTGTCTCTGTAGGCTGGGGAAGGCAGAGGTCCAAGTTCCAGAGGTCGTAGCTGAGCTCAAGCCTTACAGCCATGGCTTCCAGGTCTCTGTATTGGCTTATCTGCACCAACTACATGAGCTACTCTGATGACACCAAAAGTGTCGCAAAATCCACAGCAGCACCTGATCTGTGTGGACCGTAGTCCTGGCAGTGGGAAGCAGCACTCACTGTGCAAAGCCCTGGCAGCTCTACACCCAGGCAGGGATAGCAATTGTGCAATGTTAATTTTTGTACTTCCTTGGTAAAGTCTCACCATCCTCAGAGGCCAAGTGGAGGAAGGACTCTGGAGGAAAGGCAGCCCCCAGCTGGGAAAAACTGGGATGGAAGGCTCTGAAGAGCAGAGTTGCATCATATTTTGGTAGTGCTCTGAGGGCTTGGAGGATGTCCCACTGAAGTCCATGGAGGCAGCAAAAGGAAGTCCAAGGAGGCAGCAGTGTTTGGTCTGTTGTGGTAAACACAGGCAATCCTCCTCCCTATGCATTTCCACTTGGCTGGATGAAGGAAGCTGAACGTTCCTCCACTCACACACCGATTCAAGGGTGACAAAGCCAGTGATGCCAGAAAAGCAACATATGTTAACCTCTGGCCTTGGGGAAGGGGGCCCAGCTCCCCTGGGCTGGAAATGGTGTCCTGGGCTGGGTACCCCACTAACTGCACTCCACAAACAGACGGACAGAGGCTTTGAGGCCAGATGTCTGTGGGGTGCCCCCCCAAATCAGCCTGCCAAACTGGAAATCTCCTTCTCTGAGCTCACCTGCCATGCTCTCTCCCTACAGTGCTGGAGTGGAAGGAGACGATGTATGGCCCCACGAACAGCTTGATATCCAACAAGGAGGGGAAATTGAAGGTGGAGGAATCAGGGCTCTACTACATCTACTCCCAAGTCAGCTTCTGCACCAGGGAAGTGTCTTTGGCACCCTTCACCCTCTATATTTATTTGCATATCCCCAAGGAAGAGGACCGGCTCTTGCTGAAGGGACAAAAGACACAGAGCACCTTGAAGTCCTTCTGTGAACTCCAGTCCATCCGGGTGGGAGGTGTCTTCAACCTTCGGGAAGATGACATGGTCTTTGTCAATGTGACAGACTCCACAAAAGTGAGATACAGCCACGGCAACACATACTTTGGCATCTTCAAGCTGTAGTGAGAAAAGGGCTGTCCTGAGCTGGGAAACCAGCCCAACTGTCTTGAGCAAAGTGCCTTTCCCTGTTTCCCTTATTTATGTTCCTCTGCCTCTCTGTTTTTCTTGTTTCTTGATTTGTATATTTTGTTATTTATTAATGAGGACCAAGGGACCCTGAGAACACAAATGGAACAAAGTTTGAAGCTGTTTTTGTTTGCTCTCAGATTTTTTTCTTTCACAGCCAGTGACTTGGTGCCATGCTGGTGTTGTGTGTCTGGGTTCACCACACCCCACATTCCTGGCAGGGTCGATGTCCCTGTTATGTCACAAGAGCTTTGTTTATCAAACTCTACCATCAACGTTTCTTTCCTAGAAACGTAGGATGGCTCAGGGCACTTCAGTCAAGCTCGGTTCACACATATCTCCAGCACTAATCTGCTTACAAACATCAATGGAAAAACATAAAAAGGCTTAGGAACATCTCATCTAAAGGAATCAGTAAGCCCAGCACTGTCTTTATATGGTAGCTGCTGGTGAGGCAATGTTGCCACCCCAGCTGTCTTCTGTATCTGGAGAGCCCCCTTTTTTTCTATCCAGGCCTGTCTGTGAAACTCAACCAGCCTCCTCAGGGTCGCACTGCCTTGGCTAGTTCATACTTGGTGACAATCGCTCTGCACCAGAGGGGTGACTGGTGGCCAAGGGAGGACTGCAGATTTCAAAGCAGAGAGAGGGTAGGGCACCAGTGGTGGTCTGCTCTTGATGACCTGAATCTGCTCACCAGACTGTCCTCCCACCTCTGCCGGCAGAGGAATCTTTGCCTGTGGACTGTTTTACTCCCCTGTGGAAGGGGCACTGGGTACCACCATCAAAACTGGACCTGCACCTTCTCCTGAGACCCCTCCTATCCAAGGAGTAGGACCAGGAAAGCATGGGGATGGCAGGACCACCTGCTTCTTCCCTCCAAAGCATATGTGCAGAGCATCTTCTGGCTGCCCTCAGTGAGGGCACAGTGGCACTTTTCCTGGAGCTCCAGGAGAGTGGGACTGTGCAGATGGGCAGGACCCTTCTTGGGCAGGGGGTACCTGGGGGACACAGCACGCTAGGGTCTTCCCAACCCTATTCTCCAGCATGGCCTGCGGGGAAGGTGAGCAGGGCATAAGGATGTGGATGCAGCATTTTAAAAATGCCATTTGAAGATGATAAAGGTGACAAGCCTGGGGTTTTTGGTTATACAGGTCACATTTAGAGTGCCAAAGTTTGGAAATAATCCTGGAAGCCAGTAGGTTTGCAAATTGAAGAGCTTCCAGATTTGGGCAGTCTTTAGGCTTTGTTGTGCTGGTGGCTGCAGGTCTAGTCCTAACACGGTGCCCGAATGCCACCACTGTGGGACAGAAGGGGCATTCTTTGCACAGCGCATTGCAGAGCTGGGTGCCCAGCACACCCCCCTCCAAAGTTAGTAGAGATCAGAGACTGTCTCATTACACTATACTATAATAAGTATTTTTTGGTTGTTCTCCAAAACTGCTTAACTTTCTTAGGGGATGAACCACTCTTGTCTGACATCTTGTTTAAAGACTATTTATTTAACTAAACCCATCTTATATTTGTAACCAGAGAGACTGCGTGCCAGAGGACTGTGCATGGCTGTAGCTGTGTTTTGCAGCATAATTCAATGGTCATGGTTCCCCCTTCCACGGTGTGGGGTTTCTTCCACTGACCACCCCACAATTAATACAATTTATGAATTAAGACATAGGTGGCTCTGTATGTTTTGAACACCACTCACCCTTCCCAGACCCAGGCTGAGATTTCACAGGGTCCTGCTTGGGGTCTGGGACCACGAGGGCGGTGGGGTGGCACTGGAGGGGTCACCCTGGGGAAAGCCAGTCCCAGCAGCCTCCAGGGGCAGCCATTCCACCATGCTCCTTGGAGCTTATTGAGGTGCCAGGGCCAGGCAGCACTAGGGACATTTTGGCAGGAGAAGGAAGAAAGGAGCCCCTGTACTGGGAGGGTAGTTAGGCACGTGGGCTGAAGCCCCCAGCACAGCTGTGGAAGAGAGGGGTGGGGACAAGTTTTAAGGGGATTTAGGACACCTGACTGAAAAAGGATTATTCCTGTCTGTCCTAAGGTCATGGAGCCTGCAGGGATGTCTCTGCTTTGGAGCAGAGGGATGGATGCTGCACATGCTGCATGTGGGGCTGGGCAGCTGCTGCCTCCCACAGTACCCTGCAGTGGTGTGGGTCCGACCACATCCTTGCTGCTGCTGAAACACAGCCAGCCCTTGGGCCAGGCTCCTGGAGGCAGTATTGGCCTGCCTGAAGAGCCACAAACCTCCATAGGGGAGGTGGAAGTGCTCAGTCACCGTGGGAGTGTTGGCGGAAGCTACAGAAGAAACCAAAGATGGTGCAAACTGGGATAGTCTGAGACAGGGGGATGGGTTGGGAGCAAATGGATGAGAAGGAGAGAACTGTGAGGAGCACATGTGTGGCCAAAAACCTCCAGGAGTGGAAAACCTGCTCATCACAGGCAAGGAAAACCTGTGATCAGTGCACACTTTGAAACCCCCAGCCTCAGTGGCCAGGAGCACCTGCCAGAGACCTTGGGCTGGGCTGTGATCCCCAGCCCAAATCACTGAGCAGGGATCCAGGAGCTGCAAATTCCATGACTGGGGAAGACAATTAAAGAGAGGAGGAGAAAAAGTCATAAAACAAGTCCATAAAGTCTGCAGCAAGAGCGGCAGATGCCAACTGTCACCTCCCCTGCCTATGGGCTGCCTGACCAACCCCAGCCCCTGCCCACGCTGCTGCCTTTCTCAGGGCTTTTGTTCCTTGCCTCCGTTTCTTGACTTACCAAAAATAGCCCATGGGATTCAGATGTGAGGTAGCATGTGGGAGGGGACGAGATGCAATTGCTGCCAACCAGCTGTGTCCTTCTCCCCCAGCCGTGCCTGTTGCCATAGTTGGCACGGTTTCCTCTCCCCATGGAAAGTTTAAAGGTCATCAAAACACTGATTTCTCCCTTGACGTGAGGCCTCTGTGCCAGTCCTCAGGCTGTGGATTTTACGGTTTCCAAACTGATTTTTGTTCTTTCTGAGTTAAGAAGGGGTTGAGAGGGTGATGAGTTTGTGGGGCACATCAGCAGGACCAGCACAGGGGGTCATGGATGAGCAGTGGCAGGAACGAGCAGCAGCATGGCCATTTGCTGGGAGACGTGTTTGCATGGTTCAATACACACTGAGCTCACTTTAAAAAAAAACAACTATACACACACAAATATATATACATATACCAGGTTGCTCCAAGCCCCACCCAACCTGGCCTGGAACACTTCTAGGGATGGGGCAGACACAGCTTCTCTGGGCAACCTGTGCCTGGGCCTCACTACCCTCACAGGGAAGAATTTCTTTCTAATATCCCATTTAATCCTTCCATCTGGCAGTTTTGGACTTCAGTGTTTTTCCATGATGCACCCAAGGCTAGTGTTTCTTTTTTCTCTTGTTCATTTTCCCACTCTGAGTGCTGTGTTTGGGGAGGGAGAGCTGGGTCCTGCCCTGCTGCCCTCGATCCTCCACTTCTGCTGTGGGCTGAGACTGTGGCATGTCTCTACCAAAGAGTTAAAAAACCCCCAGCCTGCAGGAGACGTCTTGTCCAAGTGGTGGTAGACCAAAGGAAATCCTGTCACCACACCTAATTGCCAGAAAAAACACTAACTAAAAAAACCATAAAATCTCAAGCAGGCAGGAAGTCACTTATCTACAGCAGCTGCCTGGTGCAGCAGAACAGCCAGTTCTCCATAAAGCATCCTTGTGAACAGAGTGCATGTGGGGCTTGAGGGATGGAAATGCATCTCCTGCCCTGGAATCAGGTGCCCTTGGCCTGCTGCAGGTCTGGATGATGGTGGGAGCAACAGCCGAAGTGCCAGCGTCACCTTTCACACCAGTAAATCCACCAGTAAATCACAGAAGGGTGACGCTGCCATGGCATTCTGAGCAAATCAGTGATGCCCAGAGGAAGCACTGGCTTTGCTTTCACAGCAGAAACACAGGAAGCAGCACCAAGGGCTAAGAAGAGACTTTTATCTTTCTTTATTTGTTGAAAATGTCAATTAAAAAACTGTTCAAAATAAAAACATGTTAGAAAAGTTGAACTTGCATAAGTAGTTACACTAAATAAACCTACATGACAAAGATACACTGGAAGGCAGCTGACACAACATCCATCTAAACAGACTCACTGGAACCTATTTACAAAGCACTGTAAACAAAGTAAATACAGAAACATTGCTGTCCATCTGGCATGGCTTCTTTTCCTTTTTATTTTCTTGTCTTTTTTGGCTTCTAGCTCTTGACAAATGCTTGACCCAAAAAGTCCCAGTGTGCCCTCCATCACATTACATCTCACAAACATGCACATGTACACAGCATGGGTTTCAACTGAGCCTGGAGGCAGCAAGGACACATTTCTACCCTCTCCCTGGAGTGTCAGTGGCCCTTGGTTTGTTCTACACGTCAGCAGCCTAATCCCCAGCCCAGCTTTGGGCAGGCAGCAAGGCCAGGCAGTAGCGAGGGGTCTGCGCATGGCCTCCCAGAGCAGCAGTTCATGTAGCAAAAGTTCTGCTCCTGGAAAACGATCCACAAGCACAGCAGGGCTTGACTGCTGACCAAACCACTCAACTGTGTGCCCAGGCAGGGATGTGGGGAGCTGCCATCCGGCTGGGATGCTCTGGGAACGGCAAATGTAGCCAGACCTCTGTTTTGCACTAGAAACAGCTTAAAGAGGGTTTCTTATTATACTCCTTGAGATGTTTTGGAGTCTGCATCTCCCAAAACACCATTTGCAATGTCCTGGCTATATTTTAATGGCAAGGAGGGAGTTGTAATTATTGCCTCTGTTATGTCCTTCACAACCAACATAATGGTGTGACTGTAATGAGCTGTGGTGCCTCTGCACACCCTGGGACCATGCTGCCCTGTGAGATAAATAAGACATCATTAATTTTAACAGAAGGTTATTTTTATAAAGCTGTTAAGGAAGGAAGAAAAACACCAGTTCTAAACTAGGGTATAACACCAAATAAGATAAGGAGAGCTGATACATATGCATGTTGCCTGTGTGCTGTGGTCGAGGAGCTATGCAGGGATCTGTGAGGGTGGTGCACATCCTTGCCCCAGGAGCATTCCAGCTCTTGTCAAAGCATAAATACCTTCCCTATCACAAGAGAAAGTTCCTTTTCCCTAGCAGAAAGCCCCTTTGGGGTTGTGCAGGGAGAAGTGGCCGCTGGCTACATTCCCAGCCTTTGGGAAGGAGCAATGGAGAGCCTAACGTGGGCAGAAGGGAGCAGGGGACCCGCACATTTGGGGTTGTTTTCTGTTGTCAAGCAGTGTTTACATTTCATACAGAGAAAAGCATGTCCTGCAAGAGGAAGCACAGCAAAATTATAATCTCCTACGATACCTGGACACTCGATGTGAAAACAAAGCAGGGGGCAGGAATTCTACATCATGCATAAGAAAAGGGATGGGGGGTAGAACAGCAGTTACCTGTTGTGCTAATCACGAGCTGTAAGGAGGCAGCACTGTGCAAAATACCTTCCTATGCGCTCTGACAGGTGCTCCAGATCTGGCTTCCACAAGGAGTTCAAATGTCTTCATGTTAATTGCACATTTTAATCAGTATCAAGGCCACACAGGAACCACAGTATTGCTGGGCTCTAGTTCGCTACAGTCAACTAATGGGGAAAAAGAAGATGGATGGGAAAAGCTTCCCTGGTTGTGATTATCTGAAAAGAGGAGCATGGTGCTTTTTTGGTTTCTGCTCAATGCCACCTCAATAATGTTTTCATTTAATAAATAGGTACCGGTGCTTTTGGAAAGAATAAAAGCATTAAAAAGTGCTTAAGCTTCTAGGAAACTGCTGCCCAAGCCTTTGTGAGCAGCAATCACTAGCAGAGTTTGTATTTGCTCCCAGTAGCAGGTACAATGAGGTATTAGTTGCTGCAGATGAATTGTGAATCATGGACCACTTGCTTACTGGTTCAGCTGTGATTGATTGTTTCTGCTTTATTTCCTTACTGGATGGAAGAAAAACTATTTTTTTTCTCTATGACTTTTTTTTTTGGTAACAAAATACCCCAAACCAACAAAATAAGGAGCAAGAGGAGGCAAAGGATCCAGTTCCACTTCCCAAAAAAACACCTGAGGTCACACACCACTGCCAGCAGCTTCTCCACGAATTCAGGCGATCAGGGATGACTTGCGCCCAGTGTCCTCCCTGCCGCACTCATCTGTCTGCTTCAGCAGCCTTCTCACCAGCTTCTCCAAGTCCTTCCTGGATTTAAGCTCTTCTTCCAAACACTGTTTCATCCTTTTGTTTTCCTGCAAGGTGAAAAACAAAAGAATAAAGATGCAGTTAATGCCTGTGCACTTTATGCAGTGAGGTACTTCCATGCATCTGCTGCCTCAGAGGTGATGAAATAACAGGGACATTTGATAGGAGTTCGTGAGGATGTAGATTGTAAGTGGATCAGACCACAAGTAACCTAAACAGACCCTTACTGCCTCAAAGACCTGCACAGAAGTTCCCTGACTTTGGGCAGGCAGAAACATCCTCATTGAAAACCTAATTTTAGCTTGGGTTGAAGAACCCTGTTCTCCTGTGATGGTTTCTCCCACCTCCAGACTTGGGACTGGAGGGAAGAGGACATATTTCCTCTGAGTTTACAAGAACTGGTGTCCACCAAACCCCTATAAAATGAACAGTCAAGTTGAAAGAGCTCTTGGAATGGAGGGAAAGTTTCATGTTACCACAAAGACCAATTACTCCTTCCCTCTTGCTGTCTCTGGCACTGAAGCATGGAGGATGAGAGGAAGTGGTCTCCAGCTATGCCAGGGAAGGTTTATATTGGATATTAGGAAAAGTTTCTTCAAGGAAAGGGTTGTCAAACACTGGAACAGTCTGCTGAGGGAAGTGGTGGAGTCACCATTCCTGGGAGTGTTCATAAAATGTGTGGGTATGGCACTCCAGGACATGCTTTAGTGGTGAACATGGTGGTGGTGCTGGGTTGATGGTTGGACTCCATGATCTCACAGGTCTTTTCCAACCTTAAAAATTCTATGATTCTGTGATTCAGGGAGGTAAACCAGAAGAAAACTAATGCTCATTCAGGAATTTGCAGGATTGGACCAGGATCAGCAAGACTTTTCCTGGCACTGACCAGCTGAAAATAACCCAGCATAGATTGTCTGGCTTTCACTAAACTCCCAGCACAAACAATCTCACCCAAATTACCTGCTTCAGCTCTTTTACTTCATCTTTCAGTGCATAAACTGTGTCAACAAGGCTTCTGAAAAAAAAATTGAAAAAAAAAAAGAAGTAAGAAGAGTTGGTTATGCAGGCAAACAGTGACAGCATGGGAGGTGCTGACAGGGAAGTTGCATCCAGATTCTGCTTCCCAAGCATCAGGCTGCTGCCTGTGAGGTGGCTCTGGAAACACAGCCCAGAAGCATTTATAGGCCACTGGTCCAAAACTCAGGGCTTTTTTCTCAAACCTCAGTATCTTGTTCTGCTTTGAGTTATTGGCAAAGGTCTGTGGCTGTGGCTTCCTTGTTAATGCTATGACAATAAATAACAATGACTTTAAAGGTAGAAATGCCTGAGCATCTTTTGTAAAGTAGCCTTGATTTCTTGAGGTTGTGCTGCAGAAAATCAAACATGAAAGGAACACACTGACTGGGTTGGAAAGGGAGAGGCTCAACACAGTCACCCATATGCAGAAGTTACAGTACAGGCTGGGAGCACCCACAGGCAGGTGCCAGGCAGGCTCCCGAGGGGCAGAAGCAGCCAAGTACATCAGTAGTTAAAAAAATCAGAGCCACTTGTTTGGTTCTGTCCTCACTGATCCCATTATCCTACATCTGGATAAGCCATAAACTGGGGATCCAGACTCCCAGAGGGATACAGCCATGTCAGGGCTGCTGGGAAGGTGGCTCTGTCCTTAAAAGGGACAAAATAGCAGTTGAAATTGTCTGGTGGTTCTTTGCCAGAACTAAGGCAGGAGTCAATGACGCCAGCCCTGCTCCTCTGTGGGGACACAGAAGGAGAGGGCATTGGTTTTTAATGCCATTCCAAAAAGTGACACAGGGATCTGTCTGCAAGTGGAGAGCAGCTGCACTTACTTTTCCTCCGTGACTGTCTGGCCATTGCTTCGTGTTTCCTCTATGATGATTTTCTCTTCCTCAGGAAGAAGGACTTGGGGGATGGAGTCTTTACGGGAGCCTGTGTACAAAAATTATTCATCAGGTAGAAAAAGGGGGAATCTTCCCTAGTGCCCATGCTACATCAGAGACAGAAGCTCTCATTCCTCCTGCTCCACCATCAACCTGGGGCAGGCTGGAGATGTCAGCTACATCCCACTAACCCAGAGCTACAGCAGCAAGTGGAAAACTTTTCAAGAGTACTCATTGCATCTAAAGTTACATCATGACTTATAAATGAAACCATTTGACTAGGGTCAAGAGCTACCCAAAGAACCATGGCCTCCCTTTTTTCTGTGTACCATTATTTGACAGTTCAGTGATTTAATTTGACATCTCATCAGCAACGATAGTTTTATTTCCAGAGCTGAAGATGCTAGATAGGTTCCTATGAAGCAGGTTGTTCTTAAACATGCAGCTGATTGAGAGATAATATTCATGCTTCCTTTCTAAAGCTATAAGCAACCTGAGATTACCATCAGGTAATCACTGGTGAAATAGCAGTGTTTCATCTGCCCTCCTACCTGCTTCATTCTCTGTGTTTAGAAGAAAAACAATGGCAACTAAACCACTAGGCAGATGAAGCTCCCTTATCTCGAAGACGAAACACTTACACAGTTTCCTAGCATGAGTCTCATTGCTCTATGATGCAACATCTGTTTTTTCCCAGAGGGGTTATCAGTGTTGTGGGCAGAGTAGGAGCTAAATAATGTGGTTGTGTGCCCACCTGAGCTGAGAGCTTGCTGGAAGCCTGCCCCAGTACAGTATGCCTCAATCACCTTCAGGATCTGAGCATCCTCCTCCAGCGCAGCAGTACCTGTAAAACATTGCAAACAACAGCAGGCACAAAAAGCCTTGTCTCTCCCAGTCTTTGTTCCCAAGCCCCTTAAGAGATTGTACTGTTTCTTTGGCTGACTGTCTCTGGGACTTTGTCCAATCCCTTTTGAGGTCCTTTGCATATTCTGACCTTTGTGGCATCAAGCACCTTTACCAAATGGTGTGAAAACTCATCTCTAGTTGCTCATCTTGGCAAAACTCAGGGGGTAATGCCCTACTTTGGGTGCAGGCAGCACTGGGAGATGGGCAGGCAAAGCCCTAATGTGGGGGGTCTGGTACAGCAGCACCAGAGCAGGACTTGGAAACACAAAGTGTTAATTTCCAGCCTCCGCTCAGTGCCGTCTTCTCAGGGGAGAGAGCTAATCGTGGAGCTGTGCATGGCAGCCTCACCATGGCTGGGTGACCATGGCCTTTAATGTAAATCCCCCAAGGAGTGTCCCAAGTGGGCTTTAGGGAGCTGTCAGGACACCCCTCTTTGCAGGTGAACACCCCTGTTGGGATGGGGACCTTTTTGTTTCCTAATTCCCCATGGAAACTGTTCTGGGACCTGCTGGCATGGCCAGGTAAGGGCTTGTCCCAGCTGTCAGACATATTTTGATGACTCTTGATGTGCAGTTTAATGCAGTTTTTAATTACTTGGAACTAGTTCCTGGGCTTCATACCCAAAATAAGACCACCCACAACCCATGACCTCACGTTAGCAATCACGAGGAGGGTGGTGCCATGAATGGCAGTCATAACTGGGAGGGGAGGAAGGATCTGTCAGAGGCTGAGGACCAGTGCACTTCCAGAAGCCTCCCATGTTCAGGAGCACATAGGCTTACAGTGAGAGCATCCTGTCACATCCTGCACTGCAAGAAAAGGTGTTCTCAAAGTCCCATGGAGATCACTGAGAACACAGAAATCTCCAGAAACGAAAGAAAAATAGAATCACGGAATGGTTGGGGTTAAAGATAATCTAGTCCAAATCCCTGCCATGGGCAGGGACACCTTCCACTAGACTAGGTTGCTCCAAACCCCATCCAACTTGGCCTTGAACACTTCCAGGGATGGGGCAGCCACAGCTTCTCTGGACAACACTTACTTTTCCGAATAACAAACTCTTCATCGGATGGTTTTCTCTCAGTCTTCCTTTTTGGAAGAAACTTCTTCATTGTTTTTGGACTTTTGCTGGAATCCTACAGAGAAATAGACTCTTGTGTTTAACCAGAATCAAAGGCAGCTGGGACAGGGGAGCAGCACAGCTGGGTGTAGCAACCCATGCTACACACAACATGTTAGAGAACTACAAAGCAGACAATGACAAAGCTGGGGAAAATGATGGGTTTTGCCCTTCACATGTGCCAGTTGTAACCCACTGCTCCCTGGAACAGCAGTGGGAATTGCACCAGCAGGTTTGGGCCAGGACAGGCTCCTCTAGTAAATTCAACTCTTCTCTAAAATCCTTTAGCCAGAGAATTCAAATACATTGATAGCACTTTTAGTCTGCTTACCAACTCTGTCATCTGTGCTAGAAAACCCTAAAATGTAGTTTATTCCATTGACTTGATTTCTAATATAAAAGAGTTGGCAAATAGCTCTACTTCTAAATGCCCACAATTTGAGAGTGTAAATCCCACACACACATATACGCAGAGAACAGACAAACACATACAAAGTTAGTGTTTGCTATGACTCCATGAGTAAGAAACACAAGTTTTTTTCTCCTTCACTTAGTTAGAAGTCTTGCTGATTTGGAGAGAATTAGTGTATTAGTAGGTTACATGCAATAAGGATTAAAAGCAGGAGAAGAGGCATGCCAGGAAGTCTAAGTACCACAATACTAAATCCTTTCTGAGAGTTATCTCAAAATATATTTGCCAGTTGCTACTGACTCTGACAATAACTTCCTGATACAACAAGGCAAAATTAGGGTCATGCAAGCACAAGAAGCATGAACAGGAACAAGTGTTCTGTGCCACGACAAGCCAAAGAGATGTATCTACCCTTACCTTTAAGATATAAGACATCCTCTACAATGAATATGCAAAGAAAGAGAAGATGAGTGTGAGAGACTGATGATTTTTATCATCAAGTCCATTAAATCCACAATTCTAAACACATTTCAATGTTAGTCCTGCGATTAATGCAGCACACCCTCTGTACTGATTTTAAAGCACTATCAACATGCAAAGGAGCACCACGTCATGCAAAATTGAAAATTTACATGTGAGACGCAGGGTGAGTGGGCATTAAGACACTCTAAACACACAGAGAACATGCCTCCTCGGTTAGTAGTGGGTGTTTGTGGATGTTGGTTGCCTAAACTGGTGCTTACAACCACAGGAGCTCCATGTGCCTGGCTCCATCCAAGCCCCAGGGAGCACTCGGGGTCTGTGCTCAACACCAGTCCTGAGGGCCTCAACCCAGCCCAGTAAGGATGCCAGGATGCTCTGCCCACCCTGGTGACAATCTCCTAGGATTCCATCTTCTCCAATGGGACCTGCCATCCTCGCTGAAGACCTGACCATGCCAGGCATCAGCACTGCAACACCTCCCTGCTCCACTGGCAGGGATGGGGAGCTCCCTGCACATCCTGTGGATCCTGCACATCCCAGGGATGCTTGATCCAGGGAGCTACTTGGCGCTCTTGCAGGTCTGCCCAGCAAAGTCCTGAGCCCTGATGTTATAAAGCCTTCACCTAATGCAAAAAAGCCAGTTTAAAAAAAAAAGCAGTAGAAGAAATGATCTGTAAATCTTTTTCTCTTTGCTAAACTGAATCCAGACACGGCACTTTATGCACAGAACTTATCTGTTCTGTCATTTCAAATTACTACTGGAAACAGAACAGGAAAAATGACCCAATTTCAATGGAAATAACAAGAGTAAGGTGCAGTACACAAGCAGGGTCTGGGGTTTCCTGAGCATGGCTGGGTACAAAGAAATGCACAAGACTCTGCCATCCTGCCCTACACTATGAGAAGACAAGTAAAGTAACACTGGATGTCTGAGAATCTCTAATCTTTTAATCAAACTCTCCTACTCACTTGCCTGCAAATAACCTTTGAAATTTGTATTCCTTCATTATATCTTCATTATAGGAAGGTGCTTGCACGGAGCTGTTAGCACTGTTTATTTTGTGCTCTACTTCAAATTAAGAAAACTAAAATACAGTGAAACAGGGATACTGTTTAGTGATTAAACACCCCAGAAGGAGGGATGAGGCAGATGTGGATCTGCTTGGGCCAACAACCAAACTTATTTCCCATCTGTCATTACAGGCTTGTGTCCATGAGTCTCTCCACAGGCTCAAGCTGGACTGACTGGGTACCAGGCAGTGCCTGCCCAACTCTGTTGGGCACGCTGGCCTTCGGGTTTCTACCAACATGGTCAGCACAGCTTGTTCCCATGGAAGCCACATTTTTGGTCCTATGACACCTCACAGGATACCATCCAGCATCCCGTCCCTTGGGACTCGCTGTGGGCTAGGCCCCTGTGGCAGAAACCTCTCCCCTGGTTTCGACAGAACTGTGGTGTTAATGATATCACTCAATCTGGTTTTTTCCCACAGAAAAATTTCTCTTCTACCTCAAGCCTCTACATATATTTTTAATTCACCACACAAGCAAGAAATCATTTAGCCTCCATCAGGAATTTGGAACATGCAAAGATTATGGATCATTTTCAGTCTGCTCAGTTGGTATTTAAACAATTTCATTCCCAAAGTGAAATGCGTTACTTCACAAATTCTAAGAAATAAATGCAACATGATGCAATGAAGCTACATAAAGTCTCTACCTGGAGCAGCAGACCCACAGTCCTGCCAGCTGCCAGTCTCTCCATCCCTAAGTGCCTGGAGGGCTGAGGGGCTCCAAATCCCCTCCCTGTCCCCATCCTCGCTGGGGCAGTGACACTCCCAGGGCTTCTGTACCAAGAAAGGCAGCTGACTCAGATCTGGAGTGCTCACTCAGTAAGGGGAACATTACCTGAGGCACTGGTGAGTAATCCCAAAAATTTAACATGAGGTAGGGAAGGACAGCACTACAGTTGTGGTGCAGGGTGAGAATCAGAGCTAGGCTGTATTTTGGGTTTTCCCACACCACCTCCCAGTTCCCAGGCTGGGATTCCTGCAGGGGAAGCCATCCCTTGGGCTGCTGCCTCCCAGCAGGACCTTGCTCTGTAACACTCAGGTGGGTGGCAAAGGAGGGTCAATCCCCACATCCTGTTCCAGCCACCAAAACAGGGTGGAAGACACAAGGGCAGGCATTTTGCCTCTTCCTCGTGGTGCAGTATTGCTTCTCAATCCTGTAACACTGAGCTACTGCTACAGCTGGAGCTGGAACACATTCCAGCAGGGAGCATGCCCCTGTCCACAGCTCAGACCAAGGCAGGAGGAGGAGAGGAAGCAGCTCCACCATAGCACTGCCAAAGGACAGGGCTCAATGGGACACCCAGATGTGGGACTGGTGACATCCAGCAGCTGAGGGTGCTAGCTGCAGCAGCCAACAGCAAACATCCAGCCTGCAAACACATGGACTCATGAGTCCCTTGTAGCACAAAGCCTGGCACAGCAACCAACATCCATCACAGAACTGGGGCCAAACTGGCAGAGTCATTTTTCTCAATATTCCCAAGAACCTACATTTCTGTGCCCTTGCTACAGGATATGAAACCTGGACACAAGGTCTAGGGATTGTGTGAAATCAGGATCCTGCACAGGCAGGTGGGATGATTACCTCTTTGTAACTCAGCGCTGCTGATGGTCTGAGTGGAGGAGCAGGGCGGAGGCAGCTCAAGCTCCAGGGCTTGAGGATTTTGGGGGGTTCCAGAGGCCCACGGATCTGCCCAGCTGAACTAAATGTCTGAGAAAATAGACGAGAAACAAACCAAGACTGTTAACCAACAAACAAGGCAGAGAAGTGGAGGGGGATGGACAAGCATTGAGACATCTAAGTTGCAACAAAAATAGGGCAGGCTACATGTAAAATGGTATAAGCACAACATGGTTACAAACCAAACTGTGGGGTGTGTCTTACAGCTGTCATGTTACCTTAGTGTCAGGGCGCACTGCTGAAACAGAGAGCTGAGGCAGCAGCGAGGAACCCAGGCAGCAAAGGCCAAGAGGTGATACTTACGGAATGAGGGCTCCAGGACTGTGTTTTGGAGACAGTGTTGCATGTCCCTTTGGTCAGCCTTTGCAAGTGGTCAAGCCATTCGTGCAAGTCCTGGCTGGTGCTGCAGGACACAGTGATCCGCTCCATCATGCTCCCTGTGGAAGAGGGTTAAATAACTGTCTTTAGCAAGTGGAAGAGACTTAGGAGGAAACATAGGGTGAGATCACCTCAGCACAACAGGAAATGGCTCCTCAGTTTGCACAGTCCAGTGGCTCCAAAAAGGCCAGGGCAAAGATAGAATCATGGAATCATAAAGGTTGGAAAAGACATCTAGGATCATCAAGTCCAACTATTAACCCAGCATTGGAAGGTGCACCACTAAATCATGTCCCTAAGCATCTCATCTACAATGACGATGTGACTGCCCATCCTGCTCAGGCCAACTACTGAAAATGTGAGAGCTGCAAGAAATGCTAAGGGAACTGGTGAGATGAATATGTGAGGATTATTTAATGTTAAAGGTCATTAAACACAACATTCCATGATTAACAGGATCCTGACACGAAATACCAACAGCACAAACAGCTGTAGTGCAGCCCAGGCACTGAGCATGAAATTACTGTGTATACATGAAATAAATTGAAGGGGAAAATGGGAGGAACACTAGGAAAGCTCCCTGATGACCAGAACCATTAATCTCTCAATAGATTAGGTACTCAGAGCTACAAGGGATGGCCACTGGATGCAGACAGGGCACACCAGTGCAGAGCAGTGCTACTGGGGTGGGAGATTTGTCCCATATGAAACACTACAGTCTCCAAAGGCAGCAAAGGCAGAGCTCCAGGGCACGGGGAGGAGATTGCCTCAACCAGGACAGAGGTGCTCAGAAACTCAGACAACACACGATAAAAGAGCAGGAGGAAGATCATGGTGGGGGTTAGGGAAAGGAGGACCAGTGCTTCCAGTGGCACTCGGAGGGCAGCCCCAGGCAGAGGGCCCCACTGACCTGTGATTTCAAACATGTGCTCATTCCCTTCGGCATCTTCCAGCTTTGTCAACGTCATTCCTGTCAAAGGCAGCTTTCCCTGAGAATTGAAGAGCAGTCAGTGTCTGCATTTGCTTCCCAGCAGGTGTTGTTCTGCTTGTTTCTGCTGATTCCTTTCTCTTTGGGAATTGCCATTTAAAATTAATTTGTGAAGGCTTCAGACTGCAGGAAGAGTCTCCTTTAATGTATGGATCTAGATTTCCCTGCACAACTAGGTCAAACCCCAGAGATGAGGCTCTCATGACAACTGAGTCATCCCTGGCTCATCTGCTGCCCTTTCCCTTCATTCAATGCAAACCTTTTTTACAGTCAAGTCAGAAGGATCAATTTCCCCTGTTTTTTTCTGAAAGCCTTCACCATCCTTCTGATTTGCATGCTGAACTGCCTGCTCACCTTACTCCCATCGGTGGGTCAAGTCAGAAAACCCAGCCAAATATTTCCCATATCTTTCTCATCTCCCTTGCTATGACAAATGACACATCAAAACAAGAGCATCCTTTTCCTGGCAGTATTGATGGTTTCAGACAGCTGGAGAAAAGCAAAACTCTCAACAGCCTGATTCCAGCCATTGGATGGTATGGAAAATGGTAAAATACAAGAAAAGAAGAGTTATACATAGTACCTCATGGAGTGGAATTTTTGTGCTCTTTGCAGTGGGATTTATAAGTATTTTCCAGAGATGGCACAAAACTGAGAGCCAGCTGGCTGGTCAAAACCCTACAGCTGGGTCAGGACACCTTACACACACACACCCCACTCTCAAGAACAGCAGGTAGAACAACAGGTTTTGAAGTTTTTCACTTTTTTTCTCTAATTTCACGGCATTCACTTACCAAATGCTGCTTAACCATTTATCAGGACAAAGGCATTGACTATCCTGGCACATGGTAAAGCCAAGTCCTGGTTCCCAGCCTGGGGTGTTTGCATCACAACAGGGAGTTCAAAGGATGACGAGGATTTGAATTTGATAAGAACTATCTGATTTCCTTTTTTACACCGAACGCCTTGCAACTTCAAACTAAGCAAGCCTACCTGATAGATGAACCCACTCATCCGTGGGCTTGCAGACAGCATCAGCAAAACATTGGAAAATAACAAGAAATACCGCTCCTCTTTCTCCTGGGGGGATAAGAATTTAAGTTAGTCCGGCTGGCAGTGCATCACAAGCACCTACCTCCAGCAAACTGAACCTGTTGCAGCTGGAATCACAGCCTGTAAGATCACCCCCAAACCAACTATTCTGGCTTCTTTTTCTTCACAGCATCTCATTTATGTACCAGTTTTCCCCACACTGATTTTTGTCTGCATCCTGCTAATCCTCTTCCAATCATTGCAGAGTGCCTCAGAAGGCCTTATGTCCCCCAGCATCTCACATCCCAAACAGGAAAGACTTTTGGGACTAGATGCTGCACAGGTTTGTTTTACAGGTCTTCCCTTCCCAGGGAAAAGTTGCTACAGCAAGCAGTTCAGTGCTAACAGGAACTGTCCTGCATCGAGCATGCAGCACACCTGCCTTTAGCACCACTGAGGAAGGTCTGTGGCAGGCACTGGTGCAATGCATTAGGACCAGTAGGACAAGAATCACTCCAGTTAGTTCCAAAGCACAGTCAGCTCTGGGGTGGGGCATCAAAGCAGCCCCTGTGCAGTGCATAGGACACTTTCTAGTCACTCTCATTTCTCAGAGTAAGTCACAGGGGAGAAAGAGGGAAATTAATGTGCTATATGACACTGAGATACTTCTTTTGCTTGAAAAGTGTGTCACCAAAGGCTTGAAGCTAAACCTATGGGGTGCCTGACTCACTCCAAAGATGTGCACAGCCCCATTGCACAACTCTTCCTGAAGTAAAATTATTTATCAGCATTATTTGTCATCAGTTTGTGGCCGGGAAGGAGAGGAGATGCCACCTCGCATCACTTATCCCGGGAGCAAGCAGGTATTCAGACACGAGGCCTTTAGCCAGCAGAAGGAACATTACACTCACCTCATTTCCTCCAGACTGCACCATAACCTGGGACATGTAGATGACGTTTCCCATCATTTTTATGTCCTCTCCTTCCCAGCGCTGGATGGATTCAGAAAGGATTTGCAGCTCGAGTTGTTTCCTCTTCCTCAGCTCCTGGCATTGCAACTAGGAATCACAGCAGAGCTTTGTTAGCTGAAGGGCAGGAGCCAACCCAACAGCTGCAGTTGCAGTTCCACCAGCAACACTCACACAGCCCTGTGGGCTCAGGGATGGTTGTGTCAGGGATCAGGAAAGCTTGCTTTGGCTCCATTACACAAAGTTTCTTAAAAAATCACACCCTAGTGATTTATGAAGTAATGATTACATTCAAATGTCAAAGAAATTGCAAACTGCACTGAGCAAACTTTTCTTTCCAAACCAGCCCAACCTCTGAGAGTTTAGGGTCACAATTTCCAAACCAAGACAGCTGCACAGTTAAATGTCTCTAATTTTGCTACTGCTTAGAGGGATTTTGCCCATTTTGTCCAAACGGCAGAGTTGTACTTGCAGCACTGCAAAGTCCCCACAAGTCAGATAGATAGGTATTTTCTACCCAAAATCTGCGAACCCAAAAGCAAGACTGGGCAGTGCTGTAGAGTAGCACAAAAAAGAATCTTCTCAAAGCGAAGACTGAAAAGACTACACCACTGCTGGGCAGCTGGGGACTGGAGAAGCTCCAGGGAGCGACCAGTCTCTCAGCAGCTCTCAGCAAGAGAGAACAGTGCTGACTGGACAAAGACAGTCCTGCAAATCCAAGAAAAACTTTCTTTAACTGACCCCTCTGCCAACAGGGAAAATTGCTGCAAAGCCAAACCAGGGCTGTTTTCACCAACTGCTTGGTTTTTTCAAAACTCTTTTTCTGAGATTTTCCTCCTTTCCAACTCTATCCAGCTCTTCAAAGAGAGAAGCTGCATTGGGTCTAGTTTGAAACCACACACATTTGAACCAAACTGTGGGGGCTTACTCTGGTTCTACAACTGTTGTATGTTTTGATGGCTCCCCAAGTGTCTGAATCCCATGTTCCCAGGATAAAAATCAAAATAAAATCCACAGGAGTTCATCAGTCTGTGCAGAGGCACCGCTGTGAATCACAGCGGCTCTTTGGTCCCTCCCTGCCTTTGCTTGGGAGCATTCCTGGTCCTATAACAGGACCACGTGCCCATCACAAGGGGCACCTCTGCCTGTCTGACCTCAAATCCACACTGAACCTCTTTAGTTGTGTCATAATGACATTAAATTACTCATCACCCTAGTACACATTTCAAGTAAAACCATCCAGCGCTTACGAGATTTCCTAAAGATTAATGACACCTTGTAATTTAAATGAGTTATTCCCCTATTAGCTTCCAGAATAAATGGAAAGGGTACTGAGCTTCTAAGTAAATGTAACATGATCGCCCTTTCCTGTTTTCTATGAACTTTCTCCTCCCCATCTTTTATCTGCATTGCTAAACACTTGCATCTGTCACGAACGTGTGACATCTGTTGTGCTAAGGGAAGGAAGCTGGGCCATATCTGGAGTGGTTATAGTGAAAGGTTCTTTGTGGCTACAAAGCAAGAGAAACTACAGCTTTTTAAAAGCTTTTCCAGGTAAAACCCTTGTGCACACGGATGGCTTTCCTGCCTCTATTTCATCTCAGTGCAGCAGGACTTTGAGGGGTGCAGGTGACAAGAGTTCACAGAAGTAGGTTTTTTTATCTCTGAGTCATCCCTCCTCTCTGTTCCCCACTGATAGCACCTGGAGCCACAAATTACTGGAATGTGGTCCAAGCCTCCCACTGCCTGAGCAAACTTCAGCAAAACCAAGAGTTACTCCATAGGCTCAGAGGGGAACTTCCCATTGGCACCAGCACTGGGGTCAGTCACAGCTCTGATAACTGCTTCCTCAGTGAGCAAGGGTGATCTAGCTTCAGGTGCCAAATGATTAGAGAATGCAGGCAACAGGAGATGAAAGGAACCCTGCTGCCACCACGGTCCACACGTGGCTTTCAGCAGAAGAGAGAAAACCTGGAGATCCAGCATCTCTGCCCTGGGACCACAGAGCCAGCATGCATTTGCCACAGCCAGAGGAGCAGCTCTAGGCTTGAAATGCGAAATTAAGTTTCTTTGTAACCCATCTTTTCCATTCCAAAAGACCTTTTTTTCTAACGAGGAGACAAATGTCAGGCTTGACTCATTCTTCATGAAATGCAGAGCTGAAATGGAGTGCTCTATTTTAAGAATTGCCACCTACCACAAGGGACTTGAAGGATGTGACAGCTTTCAAAACATCTTCATGATCTGCATGCGCCTCCTAGTGAAGGGAGAGCAAATTCCTCAGTCACCAGCAACAGCAGCAGCACCCACCATGAGCAGCAACCCACCCTGAGTATCACCCATCCTGAGCATCACCCACTGTCCCAGTACACCCAGGGCTGAGGATACAGGCAGCATGGGCCTCAGGAAGAGATCAAAGTCCCCCAGATACCTTCCCCACCATCCACTTCAACATGGCATGGCTAAAGGCAGCTATGCAATTCACTCATATCAATTTAATCAGTGTAAAGTGGACAAAGAAAGAGAAGGTATGATTTGACTTAGAACATATCTGACTTGCAAAGAAAAATCAATGAAAACAGGCAATGGTGCAGGGTGCGCCTTTAGGAAGGAAACTTCCATTGATGTGCCAGGTATTCCAGCCACTGCCCCATCAAGGGTGGAAATCCATGAGCATCATGGGTATAAGGGAGGGCATGTCTGAGCAGAGCGCTCTTGGGCCAGGTAAAAGCAGAATGCTGCCCCTTATCTCTGACCACAGCTGTATGCTAGTACTCTCCCAGAATTTTCTCCTGGATCTAGGACCCTGCTCCTTACCACCAAGTCCTCATGCCAAGCAAATCATAAGGTGTCTAGGTTGTGATGGAGCTGTCCCTGCAGCCTGGGATTGCTCATCTGGAATGTGGGATGAGTAGCTGCCCTGAACACACCTGCCCCCTCAGTAGCTGTGCAGCAGTGCAGGGAATGCTGTGGTGTACATCCACACTGCATACAGCCTGCAGCATCACAGCTTAAACCTCAGCCCTACTGATTCATGCAACAAAATTCCCACACACGTCTTAGAAACTAAGAGAAATAGGTGATGCGTGTGTCCCCAAATCCACTGCTGAACTGCCTGCAAAGAGCAGGCAAAGACCACAATGCATATCCTGCAAAGAGCACATTATCCCTGCATGGGCATGGTGGCTGCAGCCAGGCTCAGCTCAGTCCCTGTAGCTCGGCTCAGCCAGGTGAGAGGGTACAGGTAGGTCTGGAGTGTGTCTACCCTGCAGGCTCTCATGCCCTCTCCTATGCAGGAATATCCCTGGCTCAAGCATAGAGGTTTTAATCCTTTGGCTCAATTGTAGGCCATGGATAAGTGTGCTGAATTAACTGGTAATTAAAAGTGGATGAGGGGAAAAAGCAAACGTGGTTAAAAACAGACTGTTACTTCTGTTTTCTTCACCCCCTTGCACCATCCCTGAGTTTTGCCTTCCTGCAGTTGGAGTGCACCAGCAGCGAGTAGCAGAGAGCTCTACAGTCCCTGGGGCAAGAAATGTCCTGAGGCAGACCTGCTTCTTGCCAAGGAAGTCTTTGTGCCCCTGGCTACACTCCTTGCTCCCAGGGACTTGCTCTCCACCCCTGTGTCTGTGCTGGCTGCCAGATCCATGTCTGTCTCTGCAGCTCTGCCTCCACCCAGGAGCACAACCCTGGGGCATGGGGTGGGGATGTGCCTGCAAGCCACAGGAGTGTGTGGCCAGGCTTAGAAATCTCATCAAATGATAACAAAAACACAGATTTATTTCTGGCTATGCAAATAAATAGCAGGTGCAGCCCAACTCTGGACTCTGCTTTTACTTGTGCTGGAAATGGCCCATCTTTGAGGAAGGGCTGGGGTGAAGAGCAGCCAATGTATTTCCTTAACATTCCTCAAACTCTTCCACCGGTTATCTGAAAGGTGGATAATGTCCGGGGAATGTGGGACATTGAAGATGTGGTAAGTACTTTTAGCCACACCAAGAGGCAGAGGTGTATCTTGAAGCTCAGGGAGCAGCTCTGGCAGCACCAAGGGGCAGAGCCTGCCCAGCAGCCCCACACCCCACCTACCTCCATGTGCCGCTCCAGCTCCTGCAGCAGTGTCACGTATTTATCCAGCCTGAGGAAGGGTTTGCTGAGGCTTGTGGTCAGGATGAGAATGCCTGGGTTGGCCGCACCCTGGCTCTCCATGAACTTCTCCAGCTCATCACTATAAAAAGAGACAACAACAAGGAAGGGTGTTAGAGCTGAGGGCCATGTTTTGCTGCCTCCCATGGTCTCCAGATGGCCAGGGCTCTGCTCTGAGCTGGGCCTCTTTGAAGGCAGCACAAACTCCCCTCTGAGCACCCCCACCACCACCAACCCCATGGAGCAGGCAGGGAGCTGGGAGCTTCCCACCAAGCAAGACCCTTCTCCCCTGGGAAGCAGCAGAGGATGCTGTGTGGCCACAGGTGTTGGAATGTGTAGCCCCTAGGGCAGATTGGTGCCAGCAGCTGGTCTCCCAGCACAGCAAGGTGGCACAGGGCCAGGCATCTGGTGGTGGATGGGGATGGGGGAGAGGGGTGGGGGCTGCATAGGCTGATGCTGTGCTGGAGGAGGCTGCAGCAATGCACTGGGACCCTGCTGGAAGCTGTGATAGATTGTTTGCATGTGCATTGCTCCAGAAAACATGGCTTGTGTGTGTTAGCACATTCGCCGAAGCTGAGTCTTTGCTTGATTTAGGAAAAGGGGTCAAACTGAGGAATCACATGAACGAGTCATTTGCTCTAGCCAGCCTTGTTGTTACACTGAATGAAAGCTGGATTTTAGCAGGTAAGTAAATACATTGAGAGTTCCCATTGCAGAATGGGAAGACATAAACACTATGGATGTGGTCCTGGCTTTCCCACCGTTGCAGGGAGGACAGCTAACCTGCATTAGGGATGACACAGTGGTAGCATCTTGGCTTGGCACACTCTTGAGCAGAACATCACACAAATTTAAGTGCCTACTCATGTGGGTCATGTTGAAGAAAGATGTTATTAATGTGATCTACCAATGACCCTGAAAATCAACCATTTGGTTGAATAGAAACTCAATTAATAAACTGGGTAACTGGGTGACGTGATGACCATCCTCCTTCTGCAACGATGTGCCCCCCACCATGGTGCCACAGGGGAACACCCTCCCATTTGTCAGTGTGTGAGCGCTTGAGCAGTGAGTCTGAAACAGCAGCTGGGTCCTTTGGCAAGGAACAATCACAGGAGATGCTACTGCCAGAGCTGAGGCTGCCTGTTTGACCCAAGGTGGGAGTCCTGTATGTGCAAAAAGGACCTGTGAGATCAGCTCTGAACACGAGCCGTGAGTTGTCTTCACGTTAAAGCTGAAAAGCTTTGCTGAAGAGCCCAAAGCCCCACCACTTTTCTCAGCAGCAGGAAATCCCCTTGCCCTATTGTCAAAACACAGGTCAACAGCCAAGCCAGGCCAAGTATTAATAACAAAAGTTAACTTTTTAAAGGAGTCTGAATCTCCTTCACCATCACTCACCTGTGCTGTGTGAGGACATTCACTGCCGAAGGGTGGTTAGCACAGTACGTCAGGTACAGGGAGCGGAACTGGGGCATCAGGTTCATGAAACAGCCTCCCACACGCTGCTGGTTCTCAGGAAGCCTACAGACACCAACACACAAGCCACGTTAAGCCTCAAGATCTGCACTCTCAGGGACCTGCCCAGGAGCTACCCACTACACAGGGACGTTCCCAGGTCACCTCGTAACTGCAGCACTGAACAAAATACCCACATCTGCCACCTGGGGAGGAGGAAGAGGGGGATCCTCAGGAAGGTCTGGGTTTCTGTGGTGCAGACAGTGAACATCACAGCCTAAGACAACCTGTGACTCCGCCTGATCTGTCTCACCAGCAAAGCTACAGCTGGGATGATGAGGATGTGCTGGAAAGAACTAGGGGTAATGCGGGGGGGGTCCCACTCTCTGGGCTGTCCATGAATATGAAAAGATGGAGAAAGAAAGAGAAGCCACAGCCTGAATATATTCCAACTATTCAGTCTTTCCCCATTTCTTTTCAGCCCTTAGCTAAGGCTAAACGTGTCTGTCAGCCTCCCTGCAGGAAATTATCACCTCTAATAATTTGCTCTTTGCTCCCTGGCAATTCCCATCTTCATGCCTGCCAGATCTCCCACCCTGCATGTGTCTGCATCTTTGGGTTAGGCACACTTCTGTGTCAGGTCTAGTGACACTCATTCAGCAGATGCCTTAACACCAGAAGTGTAAGAGTTCCTTCTACCTTTCCTCCTGCCAAAGCACTGCCTGTCACCTTTCCTCAATACTGTTATTTTCTTCTATATTTAACAAGTCTAAGACAGCAGCCAGGAGGAACATTAATGAACATGTCTTTCTATTATTTTTAGCTACAGTTTAAAAGCTTAACAACCTCAGTGCTATGACACAAACTTACTTTGCAACTTCTTCCAAGGCTTGGTTCAGTGTTTGCTGAAAAGCAGAGATTTCTTCCATGTTTCCCAGCAATGCCGCGATGTCCCCGGCGCTGAGCCTACAAGAGCCACATCACCAGTCACTATCAAAGAGAAGTCACTCTCAGGAGCACCCCGTTTTTATTTGTAAGCAGCCCTTCCAAAAAGACACAAAAATTTCTCCTCCAGATACACAAAATTCATGATCTGTGAACTACAGTCCACAGTCTCCTGGAGAAGATGTCTGCTGCCAAGGATTATCTTAATTGGATTTTAATCACTTAATCACACTAATCTTCTCAGATCTTTAGCTGTCTAATAGACACAGACAGATGGGATTTCAGCCAGAGGTGGGGAGGGAGGTGTGTGCACAGATACAGAGACAGTTTTGTCTTCAGGGATTCATGCTATGGATTTCCCTATGTGAGGAGGGTCCTACAGGTAGGGGCTCCTTTGTTCCTTTAGTGAGGTTGCATGTTCCCAAAGCTAATGTGCCTGCTTCTGTCATCCTGCGAGTCACTCTCCTACTACCCTCATTTAGGCCTATAAGGCTGAGAGCACAAGAAATTTTCCCCCATGAAGATTCTGGGAAGGAAGAAGTGACTGAAATACAGAGGCCTTAGGATACCCCTCTCCCATCTCTTCTGACTGGACAATGTCTAAACATGTGCCCTCTCTCCATGACACCCCAAGGCTCCCACAGTGTTCTCTCCACCTCAGATGCCCTTATATCTTACTTATCATAAGACTGGAGGGGTCTTAAGTAAGTTCCCAGAAGTGACTGTAGTTCCTTTGCATAATCTCGTTCTGTTTCCAGAATATTTTGCAACACCTAGGGTGAGAGACAGAGCACTGAGAAGATCTATGTACTAGCAAACTAGTCAAAAGAACATGACATCAGCTTCCAAGTCTGGAAAAGCATGGAAGTGTATTTTAAGTCCACAAATCACATTTCTTAACACAGAACCCAGAACACTTAGGAAAGTCCTGGTGGTCAAATATTGAGATTTTACTTAAAAAACTTGAGAAGGCCTGGAAAGCAGGTGTTAAAACCTGCACCAAGGATGGCTTCTGTGGCAAATCAAGCCAAGGCACACCTCATTCGCCACTTTAGGGATGTGGTGATCTGGGTTTGCTCCTGCTAATCCATCTCAGCAGCTGGTTTGTCTCTGGCCGCACAGCAGGCAAACCCAGTGCCTGCATGCTCCCGGTCAGCACTCCAGTTTCTCAGTGTGGTTAAGCACTGGAGAAAGTGGAGGTGGTTTCCAGCTCCCTGGACAAACTGTTTCTGCTTTGCTTTGCTTGAAATATATTTAGACATACTGATAAGCAGGATTCGGCTCCAGCACGAAGAGTACAGGGATGCTCACATGAGGCATCTTCACTCTCTTACACGGTGGGGTTCACTCCAGCCTGGACACAGGCAGTGAAGGTAACTGCCCCTGCTTTGCCAGACCTCCTCACTTTGGCAGCAATATGCAGAGGAGGGAATGTTTCCCCACCCCTTCTGCAGCAGCAGTTCATGGCCTGGCAGGCTGTGAACCTGCTCCAAAGCCAAGTCCAGTTATGAAGCCAGGCCATGAGCTCTGGCAGCTGCCCGTCCTCCGAGGGCTACAACTGCTGGCAGAGGCACAGGACAGGCACCTTGGGGTGTAACAGCTCCAGCCAAATCCAAGAAAGGGACCAGAGCCCTGATCTGGCTTGCTTACACCATGACATTATCTCCCCTTCTTTATCAACAGGAAATACTGTGCCTTATCCCCCCGCATTGATCTGAAAGTTGTCACCTCTCCTTAATTATCTCATTTGTCTACTTCAAGTCTCTACTTCTGACATCTTGCAGCCACTTGCATTTGTGGTTTATTGTCTCAACGGCCTTGAATCAAGGAAATGGAAACAGCTGCATTTAAACACAGAGTGACATCCCCAATTGTTACAAATGGCTTCAATGATTTTTAAGGGAAGGAGCCAGTTCAGAAGATAAATAACATGGTACTTATTAAAATGTATGATCGGCACTTTAAAACTTACCACAGGGTAATAATTCTTTGTCAGCTGAGTGTTTTCTAGCCCTTTTAATGCTTTGGGAGAGAGTGGTTTATCTGTACATAAAAAACACATGAATAAATTACAGTGCACAGCTCTCATTATTCCACCAGGAAAAGACACTGCCACATAATGTCCAGCAAATGTAACTTCACCCCTATGACTACAAAACTTCAATTGAAGGGTTTGTTTCCCCATTTCACAAAAAACTAGGATCAAAGCAGTGGCATGCACAACACTGACAGCAGGCAAGCAAGTTACGCCAGGAGCTCCGTGCAGCCTCTGCCAACCAATGTGCAGGTTTGCTCCAAAATCCCTGGCAGCAGCCCAGTATCTGGCACTGTTTGGAACAGTGTGGCTTCACCTGTCCCACTAAATTTGGTTTTAAAACTGGGTGTCTGTCAGAAATGACAGATACTGTGTTTTTTTCCAGGTGATTCACAAGGCACTTGAAGCCAACCTCAACAAATATGCTGAACTCTGATCCCCGCAGTCACTTGTGATGCAAAATCCTTCTCTGAATGAAGGTAGATTTAAATGAAAGGTTCCCAAAAACCTGGAAATCAATTCTCATTCTGCATTTGCTAAATCCCTGTGGATGCCTCCAGCACTGTACATATGTGCACACACACACATATTCCATTGTTCCTTCCCTAGAGAAGCCCCTTCTCTGCCAGCAGCCTGGCTTTCTCAGCAACACCATCACCCCTCTGGACTGGAACAGGAAGGCAGTGCAAGGCTGTGCCAGCCCTGGCCACTCTGCACATACTGGAACAGCTCCACACCACGCGGAGCAGCCAGGCTCTCCTGTCTCCCTGCAATCGCTCACACAAGGCAATTACTTTCACACTGATAGCAGGGGAGAAGCTTGAAATTGATAAATTTAGCATCTGGAAGCTGCAGCTTGATGTACTTTCTAATTATTGCCCTTGCAGTGCTTCCTGTCACTTCCAGCCAGGAGCTCTGTGCCTGATCTAAAGACTCAGAGGAGCTCAGCTCCACAGTTATTTCACAGAATTACAGAATATTTCCACCCAAAGGGCACACCTAGGACACAGCAGAGGTATGGACACTGCTGAAAAACAAGTAACCCCATTCAGAGTGACAAGTCTAAACATCGTGGAGATGGGAAAAGCAGCTCCCTGCCAGCTGCAGCCCCATCAGCACTCCTGGGGGATGGAGGGTTTACTGATGGTCCCTCATTCCTCACTTGCAATACAGCCACATCTCCTGAACATGCAGACACCAGGGCAATGAACTGTCCTGCCATGTGAAATGGTGCTGAGAGAGGATCTGGAGGGAAAAGCTCTGCAGACAGAAAAATGTGACAGGCTCCTACATCAGGATCTATGGGAGACTGGCCCTTCACTTCAGTGAGGTACTGTCATTTCATGCAGCTCCCATCTGATTTTCCCTACAGGACTCAAGTTTATTCTCCTTTTTTTAAAACATCTGTCTTCTCCCCTCACTGAGTTAATTAGTGATTCCTGAGTTGTGCCAGACAAGCCTTCAATCCCTGCTGCAATGTCCTGCTCCAGCTCAGACATCGTTTCCCGGAGGGAAACGGTGGGAGATGAGATATCCTAACAATTATATTTTTCATTTAGAATTAAATAAAAAGTGACCTAATTCTGAGCACTAAATCATGAATTTGTTTCTTCCCTCCTTTGCTTTGTTTTCACAAGTGTGGAAGCAAGGATGTCTAACAGGGGCTGCACATTTTGCAGCTACCGCTGGCATCTCAGTGTTTGAGGCCAGAGCAGATCCTGAGCAGATCCTGAGCCACAAAACCAGCACCAAGCACACAACTGGTCTCTGTCTATGGTAAGTCCTCAAGGCACGTTACGGAGTTAAGTTGCATTTTGCAAAAATTCAGTTTAATCTCACACAAAGGCCTGAGCAGGGGTGAGCTGCTTGAATGGATGTGTAATGCCACAGGGTAGTTGGCCAGGGGCTTCACATTATCACCACCCTATGTCTGGGTACAACCGCATCGCAGAAAATGTTAAGAACACTCAAGACAAAGCTCAGAAAAGGCAGATGTCACCAGATGGATCATCCCCTCCCTCTTCCTTTCTCAATATTGCAGCAAAAGCATCTGGGGAAAAATGTACTCTGTGAAATCAGCCATCACTATGGACCATGCCCTGTGGTCATGCAGTTTTTGTCAGATTCCACAACATGATGGTGAGCATCCATTCCACTGATGCCTGAAAAGCCAGGATCAAACACAAGTACATTGCCTGACCAAGGTCTCTAACAAAAAGCTAGTTCTGTGCTCAGATGCTAGAATGACCTGACGGCTCCCCAGGGCAAAGGGGACCCACGTTCATCTCTGTCCTCATCCTCTGACTATATCACTGCTTCCATGCTGCTGGGGCTTGAGGGGCGCAACAGAAAGGCACAATGTGCTGGGAAGAGGGTAAAGCAGCTCTCAAGCAACTCATCCGAAAGACTAGGCTTTACCCTTCCGTTCATCCTTTCATTAGCCCAGCTGCCTGAAGTACACAAATGGTCCTTAATAAATAGCAGCAATTTCCCAAAGGCACAAGGGTCCTCACTGCATTATGCCACTGTCATTCAATCAGCCCTTGAAAGCAATTTGCTTACCGGTGGATTTGATTTCTCTGACGTAGTTGCTTGGGAACCAGCCTGTTTTTCCATTCAAGGTCCCTTCCCACCAGCCCCCTTCTTCAACTCGGGTGACATAAATAATGTCTCCTTTGTTAACAGAGAGTTCATCCTCATTGGTCTGCTTAAAATTGAACCTGGCTTTTACCACCAGCTGATGACTGCCATTTTCGGTCATCTCCTAAGGAAAGAAATGTGGAAAAACATCAGTAAATAGTCAAAAAAAGCAGAAACCATTAGGACAAGCCATTGTTCTTCTCTGTTGTGACAGCTGTTTTTTCAGTATTGCTCTGTATAACAAGCAATAATATCTTGCTGTTACGTAAACACTCCCTTCAGAGGACCACAAGGTCCCTCCCAAGCATTAATTTAGTTTCCCAGTGCAGTGGGTGGCAGATAAGAATCACTCTCCTCATATCACACAGAGAAACACTGCAGTTTGGAGAAGCTGCGGGACTCTCTCCAGCTGAGGCAGCAAACCCATGATGGAGATCAGGGGAGGACAACCTCTAGTGTTGACCCAGAGGTACCAATCACACTCCTCTACCCCCAAGGCCATCAAACCCACGATTACATGTTAAATAAAGGGTACCACAGGCTTGGACTGCCTCCGTAACACCCTTGCTGACTGGGAAGCTGTGCCGTTGGAGTCACTCTGGGGGTCTCCAGCCGAGGAGTTAAGAGAGGACAGATGTGAACATGGCCCTTCTGACAGCTGATCTGGGGAAACAAAACAACGTCTGAGTTTTACCCAGCTGTGCACCATCCCTCCACATCACAGCAAAGCAAAGAGTAAAGCCTGCAAAGAAAACGGGAACGGGGCACAACAGTACAAAGACTATCTATCAGAGCAAGACAGCAAATGCATGGCATCTGCAGTGTGGGTACTCCCAGTTAGCACTGAGAGTGGTTTTCTGGGCTGGGATAACCCTTCCATCATGGAAGAAGTTAAATTGCATCCTGAGGCACTCCTAGGTTGTGCCAGCTCTGCAGCCACATATTCAATTGCAGTATTTCTTTGAAATCCCCCTTAAAACTGTAGAAAAGTAGAATAGTACTCAGTACAGTGATTCCCTACTGGGAATGTTTCTGGGATCCAAGCAAGCACTGTTGAAGGTGTGTCAAAGTTTAGCTCTCGAGTGAGTGCTCTTAGGTCACCTCTGCAGCTGCAGTGTGGGCTATCCCGCTGAGTGGGGAGGAATGCTGAACAGTTGGTCAACACAATCGCTCCTCTATTTAGAGAAGTCCCTCTGGGTTCATTATCCAGCTGAGAGAGGCTCAGCACTATTTTGATTGCTGTTCATGGACGGCTGCCATTAGTCATGTGAGAGAGGGATTCAAGCCACGCCGAGGAAGGACAGGAGTGTCATGCCCAGGAGATAAACTGCCCATGGAAAGGCTCATATCATCCCAGGAGCTCTCGGAGCTACCTCATTCACACACTCAGAGCTCCTTGCTTTGCAAACCAGTCTCTAGGCTTGTTTCTGTCCCCACCTGATGCTGGAGGCAATGCTACTACTCTGACACATCTGTTTTCATAATTAGTGATTTGTTTCTATATTAACACTGAAAAAGTTGCCAGAGGGTAAAAAGTTTCCTGGTCCTAACTGTGCAGAGACTGAGTCAGTGGCCTTGTTGCTAAAAGCAGTTCCAGCTCCTGCAGGACCTGGCAGTGCTCAGCCCCAGCATCCTGCATGCTGCAGAGGTGTAAAAACTTGAGATTCAAGCTACCCAGTAATTCCCAGTACTTCACTGCTACTGTACCCCACACCACACTCTGGGACACCACTCAGATCACCTCCATTCTGTGTTCCATGGTGCTCAAAAGACACAACAGCAGATATTATCACTTCAGTAAACTGTGAAGGACTTTTAAGATTGGTCTTGTAGCTTCTCTTCAGATTTTAGGACATTTCTGCCTTCCAGAGCTGCAGTTTTTCCACCTGCAGTGGGGACCTTGCAAGTCCACGGACCTCAAAAGCAGAACAGAGAAGAGCAGCCTGCAGGAATCCTTGTGCTGGGTGTGCAAGTCCCTGGACCACGTTTGGAGCCCTGCCTTGAAAACACTGCAAGAGGAGAGGGTGATGCAGCCATGAAATGTGCACAGAAATTGGAAAAGACAAACTCCACGGCTGCTTTTCCTCCATTCTCCTCCACTCTGAATGTCAGCATGGAAAACTCATTGTGAAGGGGAAATTTGGTGGGAGTTACAGGAACTCAGCTGGGCTTTTATTCTCCTCAGAAGATTTTCGTTTCAATAGGAAAACACCTCATCCTTAGATTGGACCTGGAGCAACACAAACTGTGAGCTCTTGGGGAAGGGATTTGCTTTGTCTCTTTCCTACCCCTTGCACAGTGGGGACCAGGTCCATGACTATGACTTCCAGGTGCTGCTGCCTTACAAAGCCCAGACATGCCATACCCACACACCAGTCTAGCCAGTCTGTGCTCCAGCAATGGACAACATCCATGGCAAACCTTGTGTGCTGTCAGTGAGTCAGTTTTCTCTCTTGCCCTGCTTGTTACACAACTGCCTGACAACAGCAGGGTGAATTCCCAGCTCCCTGGGCTGCAGCAACTGCAAAACCCCTCCCCATGTAAAACCCACTTTGCCAACAGAGTGGGTTTTTCTCTCTGAAGCATCCTGATATTTGAGCAGGAGCGGTTTTGGCTGCTCTTGGTGACTCACAGGCCAGGGGTGTGGCTGGCTGCCAGTGTGAGATATTCTTCCCCTGATTCCTTCTGAAAGGGAGGGCATAAATCCTGAGTCCAGACTTCACTTATTCAAGTCATCAGCCACAGTCCCACGGAAATGACTCCATTACTGTCGATTTTAAGATTCTCCCTGCCCCTCCCAATCTTCCCAAGCTTTTATAAATATCTGCAGCAACCTAGAAACAAATGCAAAACTGCCTTTGACAGTTTGGCAGGGAAGTGTATCATTTATATTGCATCATGACAGTGTCCTATTTTATGCCTGGTCCAGCATGGAACACTCCTGCCATATGTTGCTTAAACTATGGTTAAAATAGCTGTGTTTTCTGCTCACATTCCTACACTATTTTTGGCAGATGAGCCTTGTCTGATCCAGCACAGCTGGTTTTCCTTCCCTGCCCTCTCTTGCAGACAAAAGCATCAGGCTCTGTATTGCTGTGTTTTGGTGGACAGCTGCTGAACTATAAGTTTATCTGCTAAAAATTATGCCTCCAGTTGCTTGTGTAAAAAGATCCATGAAGACACAAGGATTTGGACTTCAAATAAATGCTCAGAAACACATTCCCACAGCGTTTCCTTAGCTGACACCTACTTCCCTCTGCCTCCAACCAGGATGTTGGGATGCAGCAGTGCTGCGGGTGTTGGGATGTGCAGGCATGTCAGAGCCTTGGCGACAGCAGCAACTGCAGTAGCTAGTACCAGGCTCATCCTGATGCTCCATTCAGACCGCGGCCTCTGGCAAGACAGACAAACCGGACCATCTGCAGTGGCAGTTTGTAGGACACAGGCTCCTGCTCCTCAGGAATTTGGCCAAGCCACCAAAAAGCAAATGTTTTAGACATGTATTTATTTTACCCTGTACTTTTCCCAAGGGTGCTCTCTGCCTGAGCAGCTAATTATATCGCAGGCATTGTGCTTTTTAACATTTAAACACAGAAAGCATATGTTCAAACTGATGTTTGCCATGAAACTAAGAGGATCCCAACTTCTCTATAGCCCCATCAGAAATGTATGATAGGAACTATTCCCCAGCAAAGCCCTGTCCCGGGCTGAGCTGGCACATGGGTGGCTGGAAGAATGGAGTTAGGGCTATAAATAAGGGGACTGATGTGCGAATGGCATTGCAGCCTTGCCACCCTGTCAGCACACACCCCATCACACCCCTCCAGTCCAGCAACAGGTAAGGACAGAGGCAAGAAAGTTTCTCTCTCTTTTCACTTTCAGAATAATGAAGCAAATATCAATCATAACAGCAGCATTTGCAGAGGTTGCTCCCAGTCGACTTAACCTACATTTTGTATCCCCTATTGCACTGAAATGCAAGAGCTTCTACACAGGGTCAGCGGGTGCTGTTGGTAATTTAGTGGTGAGAGGCTGGGAGGAGGTGCTGAGGCTGAAAGATGGCATGCTGAGGCCAAATTCCCATTCCCAAACTTCTACGGAGTGAGCTGTCAGCAGAGCTGAGTCCTGGCTGCAGAACAGCATCCTCAGAACCTGAATTTCTTCAGAGCAGCATTATACACACAGACACACACATATATGTGTGTAAAAATCATAGGAGGGGTGTGTACAAATATATACTATTATTATTATACATTATATATTATTATTAGACATACTATATTATTATATGTGTTGATGTACAATATATGCATGATAATTTATACACCAGTTTATATAATGTGTAGGCAAAATGCAGTAAGCCAAAAGGAAAACCTTCCCATGAGAGGAAAATAATGAGTTTTCATTTTGAAATTTCCTCCTTTATATCACCTCAAATGTAACCTGCAACAGGGAAATGGAACTCTTCTCCTGGTGCTGGACTTTGGTGGGTGTGCAGGAGTCTGTCCTAAACCACCTGTATGACAAGAGGCTATGAACTCTTCCCAGCACCAGTCAGACCTGCTCCTCATCCCCTCAGAAAAAAAGAGACCCTGGTCCCTTCACCCCTCCCAAGAGCACCACTGTGCCGTTGTCCCCCCTGCTGAACTTCTCCTTTCACAGCCTATGAACATAATTTTAAAGCAAACTGTAGGGAAACAGCTACATATCTGGGATGGAATCAGGATGAGCTGATTTGTTTTGCTTCAGCAGCCTACTCCTGCTCCCAGGGATGCAGGACAAGCCATCGGCTTGATTCCCAGATCCAGAAGCCTACTCCATGGAACCAGGGAGAGGAGAGAGAGAAAAACATCAATACAATTGACTGAGCAACTAGCAACATTTGTTTTGACATTCAGAAAGGTATTATGCAGATGGAGCTGTTTTTCTCTTCAGCTTTAAAACACACTCTTTAAAATCTGATATTTGCATTTTGGGAGGTGCATGCTCATTTACATTGAGGATCCCTTACACTGACCCACTTTGAAGTCCCTTAATACTGTCAAAACTGAGCAGAGGTCCCTCAGTGTAAAGTGATAATCGAGCTCTGCAGAGTTTACACAGCAACTCTGAAACGTCACATTTAACCCAGAATTGGTAGAAGCCTGAAATGTCAATCCCACTGTCCACCATCAGCCATCGGAGCTGGCAGCACAATTTGACAAACCTCCAGAAATCACCGTAACTTAGGAATTAGCAAGAAAACAAAAACTGGCCCTGCATACACATGAGAAATAATTTGAAATTACAACAGAAGAACCTCTTTTTTCTTACCTTCAGTAGCTTTATTTACAGCTGTTAACGTGCTCAGGACCTTGGAGAACTGATCTCCAGTGTACAAATCATGTGGATCAAACACCTGTGAAAGATGAACTCAGTCAGTTGAGCCCAAAACATCTCACTCTGGCTGCTGGAGCTGGAGGGTGACAGTGAGGATTAGGAAGCCCCTATCTCTCTACAGGGACAGGGTGTTTATTCAGGGCTGACAAGTCCCATTTCCTTTACAGACAGAGAATTCCTGGGGCACCACTGGCAGGCAGCGTGGGAAGGGCAGGGGGACCCAGCAGCATTTGGAGTGCAATACTGGGAACAGGGAAGGAATCAGTGCTGTCTGCAGAGCAGAGACTCCTCTGAAAATCACTGAGAAGGTTATTGCTGGCCTTGAGGGAAGGAGAGATTTTGTTGCTATTTTTGTTATCGAAAGCTGAAGAGATTGAGGCTGTACATACAGAGATCTATGTATAAACACACATATTTTCCACAGCAGAATTAACACACATGGAATTTTCTGATATTGCAATATATACATTTACACTTTTTTACAGGAAGACAAACCCAGTTATCTTATATACCAAAGTTTCCCCCTAAAAATTTTGATGTTGCTAATCCTCAATGGCAAAACAGAAATACATGGTTAGCACGGGCTTGTTTTCCATGATTGATAACCTGAACCTTGTACACTTCAGAAATCATCACCAGTATAATGAGGGGCAGTTTGAGTATCCAAAACAGTGCAACCCACTACAACACCTGAAAAATGCTCTCAACTTCATACAGACTGTACAAATCCTACCATCAATGAAACAAAGATAAGAGATACCAAAATCCCCCTTGTTGGTACCACCATGGCACCATCTGCTAATCCCCAAATACATGTTGTCCTGCAGATGGAGACCACAGATACACAAACCCAATGAACAGGAAAGATGATTTTAAAGCTCTCCTGACAGACACCATCTAATTACGAACACCTCCAACACACTAAAGAGTGTATCCTGCTAAATAAGGACACAAGTCTTAATTACCTTTAGGCTAGTACTGCCCTTTAAAACAGCCCTTTCTTGCTTTCCACACAGAGCTCCTTGAGTATGCTTGGCATATTTCAAATAGGAAGGGGACTGGCCTCTCTCACAGCCCTGGATGCTCGTGGCACCTCCTCCTCCTCTTCCTCTTCACAGACACCCCAGAGCAGCACCAAAGTCCAACATGGACAGTACAAAGGCTGCTCTTTGTTGAGAATATATTTTCAAATTGACTCAGCTACTCAATACTGAGAGACATGCTTTAACCTAAAGAAATTTAATCCATGCTTAGCATGGGGACAGCCTGCTGTCATTACAAATATTAAAACCTGTAGCTCCACAGCTCAAATTGCATCTACTCCTCTGCACACTCCAGGGACATACCCACCTACCTTGGGCTGTTTCTGATCTATCACCTGTGTTCACTTGGGTTCGCTCCTTTGGACTATGCAAGTCCCATCCCCTCTGCCAGCTGGTGCATAAACCATTTTTCCTGCGCTGCAGTTGCAGGCAGTGCTATCCAAGCATCGCCTTCAGCCCTAAGCAGCGATGTTCCCATCTCCGTGGAAAGGGAGACGGTAACAGAGAGCCCAGGCATGCACTGACCATGTTGGCAGCTGCTGGAGGATGGGACATTACAGTTGCACAGGAGGAAAGTAAACATCCAGGCCAGGATGCTTGCATGCATCTCTCTGGTGTGTCATTTTCTCAGCCATACCCTTTTTCTTCCACTTCAGTAATTTCAGAAAAATAAAGTCCTGCCTTCAATGAATGCCTTTTTTTTCTAAGGAGCAAAGTAGTAAAATATATCTCAAATCCTTCAATGCAGAGAATAATGCTGTAAGCTCAGAATCATCGGGCTAAAAAAGTCCAGATAAAAATGGTGGGAAGAAAGATACGCAAAAAATTCCAGCACAAAAGCAATTAATAACATATAGAACTTCTTCATGGGGAAATTGTCTTGAACAGCTACTGTGGAACAGCAACTATGTGGAAAACTCTTCTGGGTCAGCTACTGTAATGTAAATATACTCTGCAGCTTGTTCCAGAATAAATTCCTCATACAGAAAAGTCCTCATTTATGACCTAAAAATTACTTTTTCCAGCACAATCCATCGATAATTCCATTCATAACTAAAAGACAAGCTGCGGCTAGAAGACAAAGAGAGGCAGAAAAGGCTTTTTGTCTTCTAACTCATGGAAGATCAGGTGGATGTAACTAAGACCGCATTTAAATCTACACCTAGCATCTGAGGATTTGCATTAAAACGCAGTTCTGACTTCAAGAATCACAGACTGCAGGTCCTCTCGGTAAAACGCTCCGGCTGTTTCGTCAAGCACCGCGCCGGGCGAGAGCTCCGCACTGCCGCACCGCCAGCCTCCGCCAAAGGCAGCGACGGGATGAGCAGGAGCCGGTGCTTCGCGACCAGAAGAGCACCCGGCTATTCGGGAAGGACGAGAATAGGAGGCCCAAACCCGGGTGCGGAAAGCAAGTTATCAGCACCCAAAATCCCAGTCCCGCGACGGGAAGCGCAGAAAAGTTAGGGAAAGCCGGGCTGTGTTTCGAGTCCGAGCTGTCCACGGTCGGATAACCCCCGGCAAACCCCCAGGTGGGTGCCAAGCCCGAAGCCCGGCCCGGTCGCGACCCCTCCAAACCCGAGGACGGGGCTGGAGCCGCCCGTCCCCCAGCGATGCGGCGCTTAGGGCGCTCGCTGACCCGGGTGCTCCTAGCGGAGCTGCCCCTGCCTCCAGCGGAGCGGCGGCGCGGCCGGAGCTCCGCCAGCATGGGCGAGACAGAGCCAGGCGGGCGGCGGGAGCGTCGCTGCACCCGCGGAGCGCCCAGAGCGCAGCCACCGCGCCGGCTCCGAACTCCCCGCTCCCGTGCCGCGGTGCCGTCACCCCTTTCAGCGGGGACACCCATGGGAGCTGCCCGGAGACATCCCTGCAGAGCGGCTGGGAGGTCCGCGGGGTCCCCTGGGATGGAGGTACTCGGTACTCACGGCGGCGGGCGGGCGGGCGCGCAGCCCCGGGGCATGGCGGCAGCGCGGGCGGTGGCGGAGCGGCCGCTGCGGCTCTGACCCGGAGCCGGATCGCAGCGCGGAGAAGGGAAGAGAAGGGAAGGGGAAGTGACAGGCGGTGCCGCCGCCCCGCTCCGCCCCGCCGCTCGCTGCGGGACGCGGCCCGGCCATGCGGCCGCAGCTCCCTCCGCCGGCCGCGGGCGGGAGGCATTGGGCGGCCCCCGGGAGAGCGGAAAGCGGACGGCAGAGGGGAAAGAGAGATGGGAAAGGGAAGAACAGAAAGGCCGGGGGTGGGGAGGAGGAGGGGGAAGGAAAGGGAAAAGGGAAAGGGGAGAGGGAAAAAGTAAATCAAGGGAAGGGAAGGGAAGGGAAGGGAAGGGAAGGGAAGGGAAGGGAAGGGAAGGGAAGGGAAGGGAAGGGAAGGGAAGGAAGGGAAGGGAAGGGAAGGGAAGGGAAGGGAAGGGAAGGGAAGGGAAGGGAAGGGAAGGGAAGGGAAGGGAAGGGAAGGGAAGGGAAGGGAAGGGAAGGGAAGGGAAGATGCAGAAAAAAGAAAGGGAAAAAGGAGAGGAAAAGAAAAATTTAAAAGGACGTGAAAGGATGGGACAAGGAAGAAATATCCACGCTATTGCAACAGTAATTGCAGCAGGTCTGCCCCACTGAGAAGAGAAACACCGCAGAAGGGCCCATAAATGGAGCAGAATTCAGTTGAGGCAGTGAGAGCTCAGAGATGATGTGTCCTCTGCTGCCTGTGCCCATCTATTGGGGGAACATTCTCCTGCAGGGAACAGGAAAATCCCCAGATATTTCAGCACACCAGCAGGCTGCAGCATGGACAGGGAACGGGGCACTGCACTGATACCCAGGGTAAAACCCAGCTGTAGGTCCCAACCCCATGCAGGGACACCCCACACACCTGGAGCCTGGGGTGTCTGGGACACTGGGTCACTCTGAATTCAGGCAGACCCATTCTCTAGTGCTTGTGCTGGTTGGTGCTGGGCAAGAGCTCTCGCTTCTGATGTTATCCAACTAGGAGAGGTAATGCCACTTTGGAGTGAAGTTAAAGCAGAGCAGGCTTTGGGAGTGCATGGATGGGGAGCTAAGAGGGTGATGATTTCTCACCTGCTCTGCCATGCCTTTAGTCCAGGTAGTTCGTTGGAGTTTGCAGGCACCTCCAACAGCACAAATAACCTCTATGTTGCCCATGATAGTAATGACCCTCTGCATACTCTATGATCATTCTGGACAGTCAGGTTTAATGCAGCTATTGATTTGTCTTGCAGATACTGTTCTTAGTTCACAAAATTCAGACCTTGCCAGAAGTTTTGTTGTATTAGCAATGAAATGCTGCTGCTGAATGAAGGTCTTGTGCTTCTTCAGCAGCAAATGGTTCTTATCTATTGATCTGCTGTTGTTATATGCACACTGGTGTCAAGAGCAAAAGCACAGTTCCCATTTGTGTCTACCAGCGCAAGCTAGGCCAGGAGCTTTCTATGATTTTTCTCTTTCCTTATGATCTCTTCCCTGTCTCTTCTACACTAGACTCCACGTGGCCATCAGGACAGAACCCTTTGTCTTCCACTTTCCACCTCAACCCACCTGCATCCAGCCGGCACTACCTTAGCAGTGCTCACTCACTGGACCAACTCTTGGGTCAGATACATAGCTCAGATGTTGAAGCCACAGTATAAATGAAGCAGATTCAGGATTTCTGCACTGTTCCTCAGTCCAAACCACAAAAGAATCCTCTAAGGACACTTAAGCTCCAATGAAGTGCCCATGTCTTTTGCCTAGTCCTTTGTCTCAGCAGAGCTGGGTTGACAGACATTCTTATAACTTGGATCAAATTCTAGCACTGAAAAGCTTTTGGAAAGTTTTGGATATAGTCTCATTGTTCCACCTCATTACAACTTTTGCCTGGTTAGAAGGATGGGGCAATTCTCCTGCTTGCCATCTCTTTTAGGACTAACACACATGAAACAGCAAAAGATTTCAGGCTTCAGCCCTGAGCTGAAGCTAAGAAACAGTTTTGTTATTTATACTCTGCCTTGAGGTGGATTCTTCCAGCTCACACCTCCGACCTGTAGAATGGCTTCAACTTACGGAGCCAGCTCATAGTAGGAAGGTCGCAAAGTGTCCTTTTACCCCTATGTCCAAATGTTTCACTGCTCCTGTAAAACACAAGAAGTTGCTGTTTGCCTCACTGTGTCTTTCTTCCACTTCCCGAGTTACCAGGACAACAAATGGTAGGAGGGAAGTGCCTATGTGTAGCTCTGAAAGAGTAACCTCTATGCATTCCCTCCTACTGGTAAAGATTGGCAAGCAGTATCTGTTCAGCGGAAGGTGGGACTTGGGTTTCCACCAAAAGCTGCTGGAAACCCTACCTTCCACACTGACCACCCCTCCTGCACCCTGGCAATGGCCAGTGGTGTATTCCATGGCAGCTGCACAAACATCCATGACAAAAGCAAATGGAAGGCAGAGAACAGTGAAGCCATGGGATGCTAGGATGGGATGCTAATGTCATGTTTGAGATTCCCCAGGATGAGGCCCTTTTGTACAAGTCAGCATTCAGAAAGTAAGTTGTGAACTCTCATTTTCCTCGGAACATCCTCTTTTGTTCATATCTGCAACAGGAACATTATATTTGACCTTAACGTGCCCTGTCAGTCTCAAGACAGAAGTGGCTCAGGTCCACTAGGGTACTTCTACATATCTAAGGAGCAAGAGTTCACTGTGGCATTTGGAGAAGGGCGGAATTTGAGAGCCATCAGGGTTTGAGTGTCATTTCCATGGTTTGGGTAAGCAGCAGGATGGCTGTCATGGAATTCAAATGTATTAAGCCCAGACCTTTCCTGATGTTACCCTTTTCTCAGACTATGTTGCTGAGGCAGAACAGATTCCCTATGCTGTGCTCATCTTCCTTTTACCTAATACCTCATCACTGCAACTTCAATGCTGATAGATCTTGGAAGCAGAAGGTTCTCTGCCTGTTCTGATGCTCCAGACATGCTTCCAGAGTAAATGTGATGCAGTAAACCCTCTCCTAAAGGGCAACGGCCCTTTCCAAGGCAAACTAGGGATCAGGCATGAGGGAGGATCACCCGTAGGAATGCTGCTTAGAGTCTCCTCGTCAAGATGTTCCAGAGGAGCTTTTAGAAGGAACAGATGGCAAAGGCTTTGCCTGAGAGGACTCAGAAAAGCTGGCAACACAGGAGAAAAGTCAGAAGGAAGCAGAAGCACTCTGCCTGTGCCATGTCTTGCCCACCATCTCAGCTGTCCTACCTCAAGCCGCCTTCTGCATGAGGCTTCAGAGAGGAGCTAGGAAGAAGCAAAATTCACGTCTTCACTTGGCATTCTAATATGGCAATACTTTGGGAAAAAAAATTAGAAGAAATTGTTTTCATTTCTCTGCAAAATTTAAAATCCAGCTTGAGAGGTTTGAGTTTTCATCCAGCTTTTGAGGTCTCCTCTCAGCAAACAGGAGAGAAGCACATGAGTGTGAAAGAAGTTACTGAAGGCTCAGAATATTTCAAAGATGAAGTGGGCTATAAATCAGAAGAAAAAAGAAGTTAGAAACCTTGAATTTATTAAAGCCAAGGAAGAAAAGGCACATGGAGGATCAGAGAAACACCCAGAGATGGGCACACCATGTTGCCTCTTTTGAGTATCTGAAAATTGTGGAGTGTGACTGCAGTACTGCAGAACGAGCTTTCAAAGCTATGAGATTGCACTGCACAACAGGTAAGGACTGTTACCCTGTCCTATCTTTTAGTGGTTTAAGATTCCTATTTTTAAAAATACTTTCCACCACAACCATTATATGATTAGTTTGCAAATAGAAAAATGAACTCTCAGAAAAATGGAGGAAATCACATGGTCAGTGCCAGAAGACTGGCAACAACTGATTTCTGATGCGATAGTCCAGGGATTATCAATCTCTCTCTCTATATATATATGCTCTTAAAACAGTGCTGCCGCAGCAGGCTCCGAGAAATGCATCACTTGGGCAACAAAAGGCCAGGGAGACAGTTCTGAAATGAGCACATTTTCATGCTGCTTAGCTAAAAAGCTCTGAAGAGAAGAAAGGCCCTTTTCTTGTTTAGACCTTCAAAGGAGAAAAATGCAGGAGCAGAGCTATTGTGGGTTGGACTTTTCTCACTGTGGTGCATGAATACTCTATATAATGCCCAAGGATGCTGTTCCTGCTTCTGGCAGACTTTTTCTTCAGAATATTTTTTTCCCACAATCTTGAGCATATTTCAAACAAGATAGTGATGACACTTGGTTACAGGTTTCTTTTTTCACTGTAGGAATTTAGGTGTGACATTAAAGTCTTTAAATAGTAAAAAATTTGATGGCAAAATTAATTGAACTCTGAAGTAATTAATTTAGACTCTGATCTTGCAAATATGAGCTATGGTTAAGGAGAAGAATCTACACAGATAGGATCAGGAACAGCCACAAATAAAGGTATCTTTTGACTTCATTATGATTATTTTTATGTGTAAGGAACAGTTTAATACATGTTTGGCAGAATCTTACGCAACAGTTGTGGGGGATGAAAAACTACTGTAGTATTAAGAATACTTCATCTTCCCATTAAAGCAAGGCTAAACCCTGCAATTCCTTCTAATACTGAAAACAAATTATGAACAGGTCCAGGTAACAGTCTGTTTAGACAGACCTCCTGTTACTGCTACATGTTTTGTCTCAAAAGATGAAGATCTGTTAAGCTCAGAGTCAATGTACTGTTTCCAAATTCTCCAGACCAAATATTAAATCATCCATGCTCGGATTTGTTATTAATACAAAAGATGAGGAATTGATACTAACTTTTTCCCTCTGATATCTGGCTTCCTTTCAGAAGGCTGATCAAACTGGCATGTTACAATAACAGAAAAGATCTAAGCTGACTTACCTCCACTTTCAGGAGTGCGCAGCCTTTCAAGAACTCTTGAATATTACTGATGCAATCAGCTTCATTTTTAGGCTCCAGGCAATACTAAAGAAAGAAAATCCACTGATCTCACTGCATTGCCTGTGCTGAGATGGCCTGCATGAATATTGACATGTGCATTTTATACTGAATTAGGGAAGTTTCTTCAGGGGGCGGGTGGGGGTGGCAGGCAAGCTGTTGAAGCAGGAAGCAAGCCACTGGAGGAAGTGATGCACACACAGAAATGGTCGGCATCTTGTTTTGAATGTCAGCCTATGGCAGTGCCCTAAGTGACAGTGGGAAATTGATGACCTTAAACAAGACACTGCCATGACCCACCACGTTAGAAAAAGAACTGATTTCTGCATAATGAAAGGCTCCTGTTTCATAGGGTGAAGAACCTGTTATGCTGTTTTTATTTTTTTTTTTTAACGTCTCTTCTGTGTTGCCAGTTCCTATCTCTCCTTGGACTCCTTCCCTTTTTTTTCTCCTGCAGATTCTTATCACACTTCTGGACTGTAAATACACGCCTTGTCAAACTGTAACAGGAGGCATTCACGTGGCTTCAGTACCAACGGTTTTGCTGGTCTTGGGACAGACCAAATGGCACAGATGCAAGGGTTATTTTTTATTCCTGTCCTAATCTGCTTCTCGAGTGCATTTCCTGACTAACAAAGCATTTTACAGTAGGAGTTCTGAAAGTGTGAATATATTTACAGTCATAATTAATCATATTTATGTAAATACTGATACACTGCATATTCTTCTATTCAAAACCAAGATATTCTGGTCTCTGGTAGGCCAAGTATTTCCTGCCACTGACTGAACAAGTGAGCCAACTGCAACCTTGCAGGGTTTTTTTCTGGATGTAGAAACAAAATCAAAGAACTAAAGCTACAACCGTACTTTGCTCTCAATTAGAAACTTAAATGTAAAACACCTCTCTCTGAAGCTCCTTGCTCCTCTCACCTAAGTAACTATGCCTCAGAGTGCCCAGGGCAGAGTTTCACTAAGCAGGGCTCTGTCTCAGGTTAACAAAATACATCAGAAAGCATTACCTTTTCTGCAGATCCCGGAAGAAGTCGATGAATGAGTCTGCAAAGCACAGTTCCATCTTTCAGAGAAGTTTTCAGGAACTCCTCGGGATCATCTACTATTTTCTTAGGGGAATTTAAGACTCCTAGTGAAATAAGCCACGTTACAATCTGTTCTTCTGGATTCATGGCGGAGAGTTCTGCTACCAGTGCTGTTCTCCTGTGCAACAGCGTACTGGAACCCACATCCGTGATTACATCTTCCTGATGCAGCTCAAGTGTGAAACTACTTTTTTTTTGCTTGGTACAGAAACCAAATCTTAGGAACCGAAAGTAGCTACTCTAAGGTAAAAAAACGTTGTTAAAATAAAACAAATAAAAGTTTCCAGCACTCAGTAGGAGACAGGGAAAGCAGACTGTTAACTACATCTTTGCAAAATTGTTGAAAACACAAGTACTTTATACGAATAGTTATTACACCAAAAATATCTCACTTAGGGACTTCCTCCTTGCGGCAGCTGGCACCCTATCACCTAGTAAACTTGGTCTGAACTTAAGGTTATTGCCCAAAGAAATAAATTTCTTAATACTGTAAATAACAACGTATTTACGGTGTTAAAACAGAATTCGCAATGGTGATGTTTTGGAGGAATGTTGCACTAATTAGGTATTTTTTACTTTATGTGGCAAACCTAGTTATTAAAATTGCCTTTTACAGTAGTTTTCTATTCCCTATTGTCTGATTCTTGAAAATAAATTCTGATCATGTACTTTATGCGCAAATAATGCTTCAACTGTTGCGTCGAAGTCCATATATAATCCAAAACGGTTATTTAGACGATGATAATCTCTCAAAACAATTATTTGGATAACTTCAAAGAGGTCAGGAATTTAAGTCCTCCGAAGCTGAGAATAAAATTCCCAACTATTTCACTTGTTTTATTAAGATGCCCCTTTCTACCACCACTTCAGGATCCACTGAAGGTAGTTTTCCACGATGCCCAGGGCAGCATTAACCATCACTACTTATCACAGCAAGTTAGAAAAGTCCAGTCATCTTTGTGACTGTCCTTTCACCAGAACAGATGGAAAATGAAGCAATTCTGTTCATGATGAAGTTGGAACATCATGGATTGAAGCACTCGAACAGGAACAAAGTATCCTAGAGACCAGAATTTCTTGGTTACAATGTTCTGAGCCAATTCCTACCCTGTTACTTGAAACAGCTGTTTTCAAGAAACCAGTGTTACCAAACTACTTATGATTTAAAGGTTAGGGAAAAACAGAGCAGGAGAGGGATAAATTGTACACAGTAAATCTGCATGGATTTTTCTCAGTTTTGCAGGTCTTATGACTGGTACTGGGACCTACCTACAGACCATTTTAACAGCCACCAGTAAATAAGAACTGTCCTTTTAGGATTAGACACAATTCTGACCTTTTTGAGGACAAGTTCCAGGTCTCTGTTGTGTGGGAATACTCTTAACACACGGCTCAGGCACTGTGAACAATAAAGTGGGCTACAGCTCAATCACAACTCACTGCTCTCTGGTGAGGCACATCTACAAACACACATACAAAATATTTCAAAATTATGACTAATTGGCAATTCAGCTGTTTATTTTTTTCCAGTTGTCATGAGCACTACTGCTTTGCAGAAGGGAATACATACAGTATCCACTTTCATAACTCTTTTTTCAAATCTGCAGGTAGCCAAGACAACTGCTATTGCTCATTAATCAATGGGGACACACATTTGGATATAGAAGACACTTCAGTCACCTCATCAGAACACAGCAGTTTCTGATGTAAAGAGAAATACTTCCAACGCTGGGACAACTGCACACCTGCTTCACTGAAGTCAGTGTTACAAACCTGAACACCCAAGTACTTCACCCACTCCATCCTCTAGAGGAAACCTTCGGTATAGATGGGTGGGCTTAGTTTTATTATTATTTCACATGCAGCTGCTGCAGCCAAGCAGATATTAATGGCTGCAACTACAATTAAATGAAAATACTTTCCACATCTTGAACACTTACCAACTGCTTTAAAGACCTGCAGATTTGGATATTCAGAAAGCCCAAAAATTCATGGAGTTTTTCATCAGCCACTTCAATCCCAACCTTTTATCTTTTAGAAAGGACTCATCTAAACACATTCCAGCTTGTTTACCCACTCCCACACCAAAATTAATTCTGCGGCAAACCCACAGTATGAAGGTAGAGCCAGTAAGGAAGGAGCAGTGTCTGGTCTGGTCTTTGGAAAGGCTTCAATTTCGGCTATTTGCTGACTGCAATAAATCAAGTGAATCATCGATCATCTCTTGCAGAGTTACAAATACTTATTTACAGTGATGACTAATAGCACAGTGTTATTTTAGTAAGGGGGGGACTTTCCTATACCCAACTACCAAGCGACTCTGGCAGCACACACATCACAACAGCATGGCGACAGGAGCAAGGTAAGAACAGCAGTCACATGTTCAGACACCATTTTTGAGTGGTTCTTCTCAAAGTCACACATAAGCTTAAGTAATTCACTCTTTTTGTCCAGCAGAGGGAAAATACTCAACCACAAAGAACAGCACTGGAGTATTTGTCTGCTGCAGAATCTACTGATACATTTCAACTGCTAGCTTTCAATGACAAAGTTTGACTTGGTGCATGAGTTAATACTGTAGATCAGAATGTACATTCTCATTAATTAGGATTTTAGGCAGGCATTGATCTTAGAGTAGCTGCCATTTCAGCATTACATTTTAGATAGGATGATCCAGTTCAGCCTGAACAGCAGCACTCACGACTGTAAGTTACTGCTGAAAAAGGAGTCTGATAGTACAGCATGTTACTTTCTTCCAGAAGAGATAGTAAGATCACTTGGTAACAATAACCCTCCAAGATGTAACACTAGTAATCTTTACCACTATACAAGTGTCTTGAGTAAAACATGTTTTTCAATTAGACAAAAAAACCCCAAACCTGTAATACTTGTTAACAGCAAATTTATTTGCCCTGGGAAATACTGCAATTCTATCCATCTGCTACACAGATTTACTCCTAGAATCTGCAGCCCATAACTGAAATTTAAAGTGACATCCTTATCCCCAAACCCAGAGTTTTAAATCTGTAGACAAGGTATACATGCTTTTTCTTCTTTAGCTACTCATTATGAACCGAATGTTGTTTAAATGAAATCAGTTTACGTCTATCACAAAAGTCAGTATAAATTTTATTATCCGTGATTGTTTAAGTGCTTCACTTAATCTTAAATTATGAGTTCTCTACATGAAATACCAATGCCTGAGGATTCCTCTCACATACACTGGCACACCAACCTGTATGCAAGAGAAAAATGCATCAAAATCAAGACAATGTTTTGAAGGAAGCACCTACTCCCAAAAGATGTAGTACTCTCCAGTGTACATACAGGAACACTAATTATTCTGGGCATTCATCACTAACATTGTCTCAGTACACCAACACTCCCCTCCTCTCATCCAGAAGGTCTGGACAAAACTGTTAATGTAATGTAGCAGAACTTTTCATGGTTTCTTGGTAAAGTCCTCTGTATTTAAGAGGACTAAGACTCACTTCTGTGTAACTTGCTCTTTTTTCAGCATAAATGGCAAGCACACAAGTGAAGGGCAACCCAAGTACTTCTCTGCTGTAGGATGTGTGTGCAATGAATGGGCTCACTCTGTTGGAAGGTGCCAGCTATGGCAGACAGCGGTTGGCTTCCACCAGGAATTTTATGCACATCCAAGAGATCAGTAGTGCTACTTTCAAAGGCAACTCCTGAATGCTTATGCAATCCTCTAGAAAATGGTGGGCAACGCTACACTCAAAGGTCAGGCTGTATCAGCTGTGATTTGTTATCCTTCGATTTTCCAAAGCATATCCAGTGCTGCACTGCCACCTTCTAGTCACCGTAACTGGAAAAAGGAAATGCAAGTTAGTACCCTCTCAGAAGCCAAGAGACAAAAAAGCTGAATTATCTTTGAATTAGTTTTATATACACAATGAATACACTGGGATTGTATTTGATCTGTTCTAACAGTATGAAAGCACATCAATAGCTAACTAAAATAATCAAAATGCCCTGAGGACAACTTGTATTAATGCACACTCCTTGTGTAACACTGTCTCCAGAGCAGGTACTAAGTACTGCAATTCCTGTGTGTATTCCCCCTCCGAATTCCACCCACCACAAAATGCCACCAGCTCTTGATAATCTCAGCATGCTACTCAGGAGTTCTGTAATACACCGGTATACATACTGGTACTAATCTGTAAGTAATGATGTGCTATAAATTAAATAAAACTTATGATCAAGGGAAGGTAAACAGCTGGCAATTCCAATCCTGATTTTTCCCAAGCTTATTATTACCTTCCATGCCATAAGTTAAGGTCTATTTACTGCTCCCTTAACATTGGTATCATGTCTGTTAAGAATCTGGAAACATGTATAAGCTGAAGAGAAGGCTGATGAGAGTGCGCTTTTGTCTCTAATACCTGTATTTATTACAACATCGTAAAAACAAATTTACTGAACTGAAAAAAAGCACTGATTTTTTTTAGAAAAAAGGGAAGCTTTTTCACTTGTCAAGAATAATTAAGCTTCCGCTTCCCAGCTAACAGAGAGAACTGAGGTGCACACACATGAAGTTTAAAACGTTTTGACACAACTTATATGATGAACTGTCAATACCTTTTGAAGTCTCCTAGAATGCTGTGTATTAAAGACAGTATTTGGTCTCTTTACATTAGAGAATCCAAGACTTGGTATCTGGGTCGAACTGGAAATTTAAAAACTGACTCCTGATGGTTTTTTGCAGGTGGGTGGGGGAATAAGGGGGAAATGCTATTTTAGACGTTATTTCCCTAATCCACTTCACTGCCACACTAGTGACATCAGTGATTTTCCAATGAAAAGGGTTAGGTTTTTTTAACTTTTAAAAACACCTATTGTTCAGTGTCCTTTCAGTAAGACTCAAATTTAAATATTTTAACAGTCACTTTTTAAGAGGAAAACAAAGACAGCATTTGCTAGTTGAAATTTTATCAAGTAATAGAAAAATAAAAGGCTGGTTGGGCAATAGCTTTTGTTTTGCTTAACTACATGCTTCCCCTGAACAGAAAACACTTGTGGTGATTCTGTATTTAATCTGAAACACAATCCAGTACCCTGAAACAAAGCATATTTTTCCTTCATTATCAAGGTAACAGCATCAATTTATCAGGAGTATTTATAGAACATTACTGGCATATTCTGACAGGGCACTGTACAGTTACTGAGTTGCTGTTACTGGGACTCTATGGAATAAACTGTAACCCAGCTGAGGCTACAAAATCACACAGTATACAAGAGAACCTACCCTTCCCCCAAAATAGGATTTCCCCGATAACAGTAACCACCTGTCAGATAAACCAACTCTGCAAACTACAGCTTTTTCTTTTTTACCTTTTAAAAGTTGTTTCTTAGAATTTGAAACTAACAGCAAAACAGGTTCTTAAATTTATAGTAAAATTAAAAAATTACATAAAAGAGTACACATGCTTCTTTACATAAATGCTTCTCTTGGAAAAGGTAGTTATCCTCTAATCGGTACTAGATTTTATCAAATTCTGCATACACTGTAAGTTACTTCCATTTTTTTTACCAACAATTATTTAGTAGAGAAGTTTTCCAGAAAGCTGTGTTAGCGTGACAGCCACTACCAATTTTTCCTTATGAATTTTCAGAGAAACAGGACAGTCACGGTTTCACATAAAACCAGAAGACAGCTGCTCCTGAACCTACTTAAGTAATAATTTTAATAGGGTAGGCTTCAGAGCCATGAAACACAGCCAACCTAGTCTTAAACCATTCTGGAGATGCCTGAAGTCTGCAATTTAATCCCAGGACCTCTACAGAGATCAATTCCTAATCAAAGATTATACTCAGTCTTATTGCTCATGCTGCATGTTAAAAAGGACTTATTAAATGTCTATACTGACATTCATTACTACAACTCAGATTTTTATGGTCTGCTCTTATAAAAATTCATACTCAGTACTTTCTGCTACATGACTTAAAGTGCAGTTGTAAACATGTTTTTCTTTAGCTGTACCCAAACTGGACCTGTTTTTGCAGCTAAGTAGTGTCCTGCTGCCAATTCCTACCCTGGTTTTCAAAGCCTTCTTCTTAAACCTCCTCCTCCAAAATTTAAACAGAAGTCAAAAATAATACTTAGCCATGAAGAACATCCATCCAAACCTACTAACACAATGACCAGGAAACTTCCTTGCAGCTATTACACTGCTGAAATATTTACCTTACGTATTGGTACAGGCACCACTCATGTCTGCCATCAACACAGATGAACCAGCAGTATTTCAGTGATATCTTCTAGAAGTTATCCCCCTGCAATTAAGAGAAGATACAACAAATTGAGAAAAACACGTTTTACAGCACAAGTTAACCTACAGTAATTGCCCCCATTTCAAAACAATAGCACAAGTTTGGTTTGCAGATTACTCTGTTGCAAGTTTTTACTACTTCTTTAAATGGTGGAGGATTCACTGGCTTGACTGGAATGGCTTAGAGAGAGGTTGCATGGCTTATGGATTCTCATTCCTTTTCAATGGTGCACTGCCATGTTAAATCCATAAGTTGAACGACAAAATTTACTGAGGACTAAACAGTATTACAAAGGTTTTGGGTTTGTGGTTTGATTTTTTTTTTTTTTTAGTTGGAGGTCTTCATGCTTACTATATTCAAGAGCATCTTTTGAACTTCATGGCTTTACCCGAGTTATAACAACTTGCCACAGGTTCTGCCACATGTACTGGTTATCCCTGCAATGCAGCGTGAAACTAAACAGTTAGCATCCAACTAAATGTCTAGTTTGCATTTCTTGCTTTAAACTCCCAATGGCTGAGCTGGTATTTGTCAATCTAAACCAACTCCTGATTTCACAAGGCTTTAATTTTGTTAATATATTGTATATGCAGCCTCTTTAAGCATCTTCATTGAAAGATACTGGTCACAAAATACCCCCTCCCAGCCCTACATGGGAATATTCTGTCTACAGTGAGCTGCATTACAGCTTTAGTTTCAAAACTGAAATTAGGTGCTTTTTTTTCAGTTTAGTAAATGCTTTTATCCAATAATTGTTGAATTTGGAGAATTTGTAATGTATTGAGGAATTTTTTTCCTTTTTTTTCTTTAATCTAGACACCACTTCCATTGCCATGACATGCAGCTTGTCTAACTGTACTAGAAGAAGGTATGTTTCAATTTTGATTTAGACTGAAAAACTAGTTTGCTTTGCTTACCATCTTTGCTGTTTCACAGGCATTTGATGCTTTAAAGCAGCTGTGGAATGCTGAAAGATTCACTTGTTTTTAGGAAGCCATAAGCCTTTGAGAAGTTGGAGAGAAAGACTTCTTTGCTTATCTTATTTTCTCCTTTGGAATCAAAGATGTTCCTTTAAAAGTGAAACACTACAGAGTTGCAAAAATCGCAAACAGTATGAGTAAGCATCGTTTTGCAGCTTCTTTGATGGAATTGGTCAATGGTTTGTGGTTTGGTTTTTTTAAACAGTATTCTGTAGCTGACTTACATGAACATGATTTTGTTTTGTAGGGGAGATCTCTTTAAGCTCCCCATGAAACAGTAGGAAGGCAGAATATAGTATTATCCACTTGCTTTTTCGGCTTAAGTGAATGAAATCCTCTATTTTTCTTTACACAAGGATCTGAAGGCATTTTGTACTGCGAACACTGAGACTTCAAATTCTAGGCACAACTGAGTTTTTATGTGGAATCATCCCCACCACCCTCCAAATCACACGCAATACTTTCAGAATGAGATGTTGAACATGTAGAACAATCCATCTCCATGTTAGATGGTTGGATGTTGTGCGGAAGATCTTAAGAACAGCTTGTTCCATTCATGACGAAAATCAGATGGAAGTGTGGCATTTCAGGGAAACTTTACTTTGAAAATTACAACACTAGTACACAGCTCAAGTTTATACATTTAACATCTGCTTTCTGAAAGAAATGTTAACAATTTTGAAATGATATTAAACATTGTTTTAACTTTTCCTCACAAAAGCATAAAAGTCATGGAGGGGAAAACTTAACAGGCAACAATAAAAAAAGGTTAAAAACAACTTTTCCTTTTAGTAGTCCTCTGGTAGTAAAGATAGAACAGCTTCCACATTTGAGAAGTAATCTGTCTTGGTCCAAAAGTTTAAGAGTGTTTTTAGTATCTGCTTCTGCCTCCACCTCTATCGGATCTGCTTCCACCACGGCCACCCCCTCTGGGTGCCCCGCGGCTTGAACTACTGTAAGAATCCCGAGGAGGTGGATAACCCCTTTCCATGGATGGGGGCAGACCCCTGTCTTGTCTTCCAACACGATCACGGCCACTTGAGTAGACATCACTTCTGCTGCTTGAGTAACTTTCTCGGCTTCCATATCCATCTCGTGTGCTGCCGTAATCATCATAGCGACTGCTTCCACCATATGATGGCGGGGGCCCTCGAGCAGGTGGAGCACTACGTGAGTTACCTGCAGGGTCAATGGTCAGGTAATATGGCAACACCATAAGTTATATAGAACAATTTCAAGTCTGAATTTACAGAATTGCTGTATTAAAATGTTTACTGCTACTCTTTTATATGTATTGAGATGGTCTTAATATAATCGGCCACACTAATGGTATTTTAAGTGGGGATTGCATATCAGGCAGTGAGTGGATTTAAAGACTCTGAAGGAATGAAGACGGTGTTTGCTTATTCAGGCAGGCTCTTTAACTGGGTATTCCAGAACAGCTTGTTATTTTAGAGAAGAAACTCAGACATATTTTCCAGAGATAGTTGTCATTCTGAACTGTAGACTTTGCTTCTTTAGCCTATAGCTGATTTAACAAGATGATCAAATGGTAACCAACAACTGCACTTTCACTGTAGGGGGGAAAAAAGTGTGCCACTTCCCCCTAAAACACAAGCGACCTACTGAAAGTCAGATTTTTTGACACCTGTACAGTTACATCATCCTCAAAATGGATTCTTACCATAACTCTCATACGAATCTCTGTAGGAGCCTCCACTTGGATGATCGGAGTAGTCTCTGTCACGTCCACCACCATATCCATCACGATCACTATAGGAGGAAAGACTACTAAGACTTAGTACAAATCGCTAACACCACAGCAAGAATAAAGCGGCAGGGAGAAAAATCCAACAGTAGGTACCTATATCCCCTGGAGGGATACTCATCACGTGAACTGGAATGACCGTAATCACGATATGCGTAGTCTCGGGGAGGTGGTGCGTAGTCCCGGGTATCCCTGGAACTGGGATAATCTCTGCTTGAGTAACTATGAAGAACAAAAATTGAGATGTCAGCTGTATGTCCTAACAGAAGGTTTAGAATGAAGATCCTTCTCTGAACAAAAAACACTTCACTAAAATAAAACAGTGTAAGAACTTACCCATCTTTAGTGCTATAGCCATCATCTCTTGGAGACATGTAGACATCTCTCCGCGATGGCATTGGTTCTCTGCGCGGAGGACCGCCATAACCGTCTCTTCCACGTGACACGGGAGCTTCAGAGAAACAGTCCACATTTTTAATTTAATTAGCATTTAGCCATACAGAACGCTCAAGGCAAGTGCTAGTAAATAGTTTAGAGCAATTTGATATCATCTCTGGAGCCTACATTTAGAACACTTTACATTTCTGCTTGTACAGTTTTAAAGCAGCACCAGAAGAAACATATTCAAATTGCACTGAACTGTTGCCAACAGCTACAAAATTGTATTGGTAAGAAAGGAATGAAAAATTAGAAAAACAAAACACTATCGCACAGCAGACTGAAGTTAGAATCAATGATTTGCACCAGATCCTAAAGGAAGACTAAGGTGCTACAGCTAACCAAGCAATTAATTTAGTCAGGAAGTCTTTACCTCTTCCTCCCATACTACTGCTGCGCACTGGTCCTGAAGGTGCAGATCTTTTAGGTGGAGGGCCTCCACTTCGTGGAGGTGGACCTCTCTTCATAGGAAGTGGCCCTCGAGAAGACCCTAGAAGGATAAGCCATGAACCAATTATTATTTCTGTGATACTCACCTGCATGACCCTAAAGCCTTAACTACAACCACCTAAGGGTGCCATTATTGCCACTACATGATCAACAGTAAACCTCTAAAACTCCATCTCAAAAGCCTTCTCTTGTCTTCTAGCCACTATTAAATGCTACTGGCAGAATTGAGAGCCAAACTTTCCACAGCCTAAATTCCTGTCAAGAACTGTCTTTCAGAACTTATCCAAAAGCTACAGGGTGTGACACAAGGAAAAAAGACAGCTGGTATCTGTAATCAGTCACAGCTGAAACGCTTAACAAGTTACTGTTCTCAGAAGACAAGAGCCACCTGGGAAGATGTACTAGAGAAGAGACTGCAGAGAGGGAACAGAGGCACTACCAAGTCTGTAGAACCTACTACACAGACTCTTCAAGAGAGAAGTTTCATTATTTCCAGAGGTTTTTTTCTGCATTACAGCTTTTACTGTTACACCTCAGGTGCTGCTTGCTAGCTCTTTTAAGTGAGTTTTGTTTTGATACTGAAGTCTGAATAAATAGCTGTATCTTAATGAATATCCAGTATCAAGTAATGTACTATTCTTACACTGCAGAAAGCTCCAACTCAACCAACAAGGCTTAGCTGCCCTCTCACTCTGATCTGGAAGGATCAGCCCTACAATTTTCTCAGTTTAGACCTCTTGCTATTAAGAATGAAAGGCAGTTCCCTTTCCCTGGTGGTAGAGAATCACTTTTTCAACTTGAATACCAGAAAGCTTCCTTTCTCATGTGCAAGGCAGGAGTTTTGCTTTTCTTTCATAGGCAAAAGTCAAGTGGAGTGTTAGTTGTAGAAAGGAATCTTCATATTTGAAAGCCTTTTCTTAAGGTGTACTTGCCTAATCAAAATTTTGACTAAACTGCCGAGATCGTATTTCATCATTTTAATAAAGAACAAGGAGTGCACTATTCAGCTGTTTGACTTTTTTTTTCCAGTAGGATTATTGTCATCTTCCAATGGGATTGTCTTGTATGTTGTCGAAGTATATAATGAGAGAGGTCAATACATACCCAAGTGACTCCCTCTTGAAGGTGGTCCTCTCGCGCCACTTCCGCCTCTTGCACCTCTAAGGCCCCTGGGAGGACCTCTGCTTCGGGGAGGGGGTGGCGGCCCACGCCTACCACCACTTTCAAAGGATGGCTTGGTTGCTTGTTCCACTTTAATTGCCTTCCCATCTAATGACTAAAGAAGAAGCTGCTTTACTTACTGCTCAGTCATGTTTGTATTTCTTAAATCAAGCCCCTCTTGCTTCACTATTATAGGGCTTCCATTTTATAAGTTAGAGCAACTCTAGAACTGATTTCAGTCTTCAGTATTAGTCCCCAAGTACTCAGCAGCATGTTGGGCCTAATTTCAATTTCTACAGCACTTCACTCGTGTGGTATTGATGGGAAAAAACCACAGAGCAGCATCAGAAAGGACTTTCAGTGAAAACACAAGTGTCCAATGATTACGGCAGCCCCACGTCATTTATTCTGTAAATGAAACATGATATATGATCTACAATTTACTTTCAATTGCCATGTACTTTTGTACCAAACTAGGAGTGCACCTGTAGTTACAAGATTAAGCTGAAGGTAATTAGCTTCAGTCGGGATTTCTGGCAATGGGGAAGCCGTTTAGCACATTTTCTTGATGTCCTGATAAAACGGTGATCACTGAAGTATTTAGAAGTTATTTCAGCATCTACACAGCAGACTGAGTATGACAATTCACCTTTTTTTTTCTAGTGTTTCAAGGTGGGTTTGCAGTCAGGGTGACTGTCACAATTTACGCTATTACTTGCTTTTCCACAGTGAAGGTGCTTTGTGGTTGGGGTATTTTTGTTTGTGCGTTTTGTTGTGTGGTTGTATTTTTTTTCTGGTAGGAAAAAAGTAGAAGTTTTTTCTGGAATATAGACCTGCAATACCAGGAACTCTGCAGCCAACTATTACACCTCAAACATGAGCAAGTAGTAACATGTTGAGTAATTCAACCTAGTTAATAAAATTTCTGTATAATCTTTAGACACCGCATGTTTGGATATTACAGCAGAACCAAGACCATAAGCTCCACTGAAATTAGGTTACTGCATGCCTATCCTGGCAAACACGATTTATTTGCCTTTTTTAGCAGTTAAATATTTAACTCTGCCATAACAACTAATTAATTATCAGGCAGAAAGTGTTGTTCATTGCACTTCTTTGCTGCAATAAATGAACACAAACATGACTGCTAATAATGTGTTAATCTGCACTAACAGTATTTTATTGACGTACTGAATGTTTTTTGCTATCAAAATCCAGCTCTCTGAAAATTCACTGTAGTAGTGCATGTATTTTGCCACCTGATGGAGTTGTAGTGATTCTTTGAAAACCTGTGTGTAGGTACACAGGTCCAACTCGATCCATTGTGAGGGGAAAAAAATAAGAAATACCAGCAAAATCATACTGGGTCTTGGCTTTGACTTCATGAAATATTTTACTTATGGAAGGTTTCTCAAAAAAGCTTTTGGCACGACAAACTCAAACATCCCAGGAGTGAGCATTAGTACCTCCAATCACTGGAACTTCTCAGTTTGCATAATATTGATTTGCCATCATAATTAAGCTCTGTTTCATCCTTCTCAAGCAGAACAGTAGGCTTGAAGCCACTGCTGTCCTCAATTTCATGTAAGATGCTTGACAGCTTGTTTCAAAGTTCAGAAAGCAAACACTGTCCCCTTCTGCTAGCATGGGTTCTGAAAACCTGAATGCTGGGTTCAAGTTCTTGCATTTCAGTTACGTAGGAGGTACAGTTTTCCTTATAATTTCTCCTCCTATTTTCTTCTGCTTTGCACTTACACATTCTACCTTGGCAAAAGGTAGTTTCTTTGCAGACTGCTTTACACAAGCAATCTTAAAAAGCTATTCCAGAGGTCCAGAAAGACCTTTCACTAGGTACAAGAACATTATTTTGTTAACCAGAAAATATGTCAAAGTTTGCCTTATTTCAAAGCAGAGGGGACAATATTTTACAGTTTCTTAGCTCAAAGAAAGGTCTTATCTCACCAAACATAAAGTCACACAACCCATCTCAGAATAAGGAAGCTTTTTCAATGATTTCAAAGCACCAGCTGTCAACATGAACACTCATTAGTTTGTTTTTATAACCTTGATTCAGAGTGTTACAGCAGCATTTTTAGTATGATACGAGCACCAGAAAGTGAAGTCACCTTGGTGCTAAAAAGCATGGAAGTAATTTAAGATACAAGTCATTTAAGGACAATAATAGATTGGCAAAGTCTCCTGTATGTGGAATCTGTACAGATTTGTAAAGTTAGCCAGGGAACCTTAACCAAACACAATTAGAGAACTATCCTGCAAACTGTTCCACATTCCAACAGAAAAGATGAATGAAATTTTCATGATTTTGGAAGTGGGGCAAGAAATCAAGTATTTCAAAGAAACTGTTACAATAACTTGCATGAAGCTGGTCCCAACACCACACAGGACTTTCCTCTCCAATGGATCATTTCACTGGTGATGCTGCAATGACTCCATTTTCCCATGTTCCTTGACAGCACATTAAATGAGTTTCCTTTTGCCATACATATTCAAGAAATTAGGATTCATTTATTAAGAGGCCAAGCTTCTGCACATTGTATCACTTCTTCACCAAAGAACATGAAACACTTTCTGTCAATTAGAGTAAGACAACCTTCTGTAGTGCTGAGTACAGTTTACACTGTAGGGATTGTAGCATCTGCTTCCATCCTCTTACCAGCTGGCTTGGCAGGCCTACACTGGAATTAAATCTTTGGTTTGTCCTGACCTTTTGCCTAAGGTGATATCCTCTCTTTGATTATCCATTTCATCTTAAGGACTTTGAATCAGGAGATCATGAGAACAGCTCACTGCACCCAACAACCACTAGACCTGGGAGTATCCACATTTGTGTCCAGGTAAGCATGTGCATTTCGTGGCATCAGGATGTAGACTTGACCGCCATGATTTAAGATTCTTCTTAAAGAAAGCTGGGAAGCTGCTACAAAGTACTTCTACATTTCTTTTGCACTGCTCAGACATGTTTGCATTGATTCAATTCGGCAGACAAAGCAACTGGAATGAAAAATCTCTATCCCAACTCCAAAATAATTATCTCCTGATTTCTTTCTCCAGGACAAACTTATCTTCAACAAGCAAGCTTTGACTGGTCTATGCTTGTCCCAATAGAGAGTGAAATATAGTTATTCACTTATTATCCCTCACCCAAATTGGTGCAAAACTCTGGATGTATGATTTTCATAAACATTTGCGAAGTAAAAAACCAAATGCAAACTCATTCTTGCAGAATCTATTGGAGTCATCCTCTTCTACTGGCTACAGCTTCAAATTCCTTTGGGATTACAGAATGAGCAACCGACAGGCAATGCAGAACTCTTCCCCCTGGCTAGACAGATCCCCTAACTCCTTACAGACTGCTTGAACTGCAGTCTGCACAAGGCTTCTGCTGCTGCTTCTCAAGCACATTAAAATCTCAAGAATGCTCCAATCCATCTTTTCCAAATGGACAAAGAAACCTTCAAGTTGTGATTTATGACAATGACCTCTTCTCACACCATGCCTCAATCACTGCTCTTCCTCAGACCTTGAATGCAGAGTCTTTTTGGAGTATAAGCAGTAACTGTTGTCCAGAAGGCTTTCTGAAGACGAGAATGAGAGACCACCTCATGAATATCTTTCATATCCATGGTCAAAGCAAGTTGGACCAGAGGACATTCTAGGCCAAATCCCATTTGAGAATGTACTTTTCATACACTACTTGCTGTTTTAATTTCAAAGCAGATGAAGGTACTTCTAGATTTATAGTGAAGACAAACCCATGAGAGCAATGATCCACAAGGCCATCCCTTCTAGTATTTCTTGACCAGTAATGCAGGTTGTGCATTCCAGAACAAGTAGACATTACCTCAGCCATAAACACTGTCTCATTTAGCTACTTTACCAAGCAGTACTCTCCCAAATGTTTCCAATGTGACCAAACACATGCCACAACATTCAAGATGTAGAACAGTTGATTATTTTCAGAGGGATTTTGATTTGCAAGCTGCACTCCACAAACACGCAGATTAGTGACTGAGTTCCTTTCAGTCTGACAATTATCTATTGGTCCTTGAAGTTACCTTATGTGAGGATTCAATGACTGTTTCAGAGAAAATCAAGTATTTAAGCACGGCAGTAAACAAGTCTTCAGAACTGTGGCATACTAGACGGTGGAGAAATAAAAGTCAATAAAAAGGAGCACCTTGAAAGATGTTTAGGCTGGTCTGGTATAGAAAGAACATCATCTGAACTTGCCACTCTCTGCCTTGACAAAAACTACTAGCTTGTTTGAAAAGGAAGCAAGTCTTCAAAGAAAGTAACCCTAATTGTGATAAGGTTGTTACGAAGCACCCAGAAACATCAGTACATGGAGTAGAAAACCCACTATCCTTCTGTAACACATTGCCTGCTATAACACAAATACAAGAGGTTTTACTATTTGGATTAATGAACACTACAGCAAGCTCATTTTCTTATTCCTGAAATTGCTTTACTTACTGACTGCAGTAACTGATATTTTTCTTTCACTTCAACTTCTTACACTAAGAAGACAAACATATTAAAATCCCAAGTGTCAGTTAATGACAATCACTCAATGTTTCACCTTACTTGAACGGCATCTCAAGAGACACTGCTTACAAGGCCCATGCAGTGTGATCGCAACATAACCATTCAGATTATGCATGGAAAACCAGAGTCTGCAGTTCAAGTGACCTATGATGGCTTTCACTGCCTGAAGAGACAACACCTCTATGAAAATAAGCAGCTGTTGACCAAAAAATTGCTGACTTACATCTACCTTTTAAAACACATGCCACAACTGATACAGATTACAGCAGCCTACAGTTCCTTGACAAACTATCCTGGTATTATCTTGGAACTTGTGCTCCAAATTCCTGTATTTTTATTTTTGAAAACATTACACTTCTTATTTCTCTGAAAGCTAGGCCATTGCATTTTAAGGTGTAAATGAACAAATCTGGTTGCTGGCTAACTATGAAGCTATTGCACAATAACTGGAAAGATGCTCCTCACACACACCAAGCAGATCGATGATACAAGTCACAAATGTAGGAGATTATCCACAGGATACCAGACAGCTCATCAATGCTCCAACACAGCAGGGAAGTCACAGTCAACCCATGTGAAGGGAACCGTTAATAGTTTTCAGGTAAGTCACTTCCCTGAAGTGTAATTTACACAATACTGCATTCAAATATGATCCAAAAGAAAAACCCAACCCAAAAATCATTATTGAAAGATGCAAGAATGAAGAGCTGATTGTCAAAAAGTCCTCCATCACTGATTAAGGAACACTAAGAAAAGAGACTATAGCTGACTGACAGCCAGACTTCATTTTCTATTGTCAAATCCATGAACAGGAGAAACAGATTTCAGCTTCATGGAGACAAAAACATCTTGTCAAATTTAAAGTTATAGCTTGTCTCCAGGATGTTCTAATCCATTCTCTTTCCAACTTTAATTACAAGTTAATTTACCCCAAAGATTATTTGTCCTGGTCAGTAGTAAAAGCAACATATAATTGGTCGCAATTCCTACCTTTCCATTCATATCTCTGGCAGCATCTTTTGCATCTGCTGGACTCTCAAACGTGACGAATGCAAATCCCCTTGACTTGTTCGTTTCCCGATCTTTCATCAAAAGAACTGCATAAACAAAGTCACATCAGCTTTCCCTGTAACTCCCTGTAAGGAACACTTAATCTTTATTTAACCTTTTAAGCTCAGAACTTCTTAGAGGACATGTAAGCGCCATCATTTCAGATGATCAACGCCAAAAAAGTCATCACAGCTATTTGTTGTTTGTTTTTATTATTATCATCTTAAAATTTCTCCTTACCTTCCACAATGCGTCCATATTTGCCAAATACAGCCTCGAGGGCTTTCTCATTAGTCTCTGTGTTCAGGCCCCCAATGAACAGCTTCCCAGGACGATCTGCTTCAACCATTTTGATTCCGTAAATGACCTACTAAAACGAATGAGGCTATTATTAACAAAACATCAGACTGCAAGAGAGACTTCATGATATATAAATGACTTCTGTCCTCAAAAGTACAAGCAATTTTCTTCAAAAAGACGTTGGGTAAGAAATACGGGGTATAAAAAAATACCTAAAAATTACACTTTTTAAAATGGAAGCATTAACAGTTCCTTCTTCAAATTATATAGTGTGTTTCAAAGATACTAAATAGAACTTTGAAAAATGGAACAAAGCACTGTTAAAATGAAGCCATACTGGTGAATGTGAAAACTCTTCCAGAAGTGCTGTTCTTTTTGCCCTGGATGGCAATCCTTGTACACCTTTCCTTTAAATCCTGGACGTTTCAAATCATTTACTTAATATATCAAAGTAACACAAAATTATTAACTCTTAGAAGCATCTTGGGTGAGTATTTCTAAATTAAGCTCATTCTTTGTATTACTTAAAGTACATCGAGCCTATGATGAAGTCCTGGCCTATACAACGTGTGAGACTGAGCAGACACCAGACTACCACTGCAGTTCTACACACCAATGTCACAGCTACGGCCGCGGGAGGGCTTTAAAAGAAAAATAACCAAAAGCCGAAGACAAAGCCAAACCTCTCCGTGCCTGGCAGGCCGCCCAGCGCCTATGGACAAGGCGCTGCCCGCGTGTCTCCAGTGCGATGGCGGGAAGGCCCGCGCCGGCTCCGGCACACACGGGAGCGCAGACAAAGCACCCCTAAGGGAGCCGCGGCGGGGCCGGGCCGGGCCGCACAGGGCCCGGGTTCAGCCGCGCTCCGGGGCACGGGGAGCGGGGGGGCGCCGGACCCTCCATGGGCTCGGGCACCGCCACAAAATGGCGGCCACCTTTGGCAGCGGCCCCGCTCCATCCCCGCGCCCGGCGGCCTCCTCGGCGCTCACCCACCGCGCGACCCAGCTCCGTCCAGACATACGGGCGCGGCACTCCCGCCGTGCCCCCCTCGCTCTCCCCAGGGATGCTGAAGAACCCCCACAACTAAAATGGCGGACACCGCATCTTACGCCGCCAGGACCACCCTCGCCCCACCGCAACCGCACGGGTCCCGCCGTCCTACCCGGAGCCGGGCGGGGAGGGAGTGCGGGCCGGGCCCGGCTCCGCCGCACCTCCACTCCGCGGCAAGCGGCGCACCACGCGGCCCCCACCCCGCGGACCTTTCGCCGCGGGTCTCCGCAGCACCCCGCGATGCCGCCCGCAGAGCCCCAGCCCGCAGCCGTACTTACCTCCACCCGCACCGATCTGCAACTGCGCAATGGGGGCGAACAAAGGCGCTGCGGGCCTTTATAGCCTGACGTCACCCAGCGGACGGAGCCCCGGATGGGTCGGCGGCGGCAGCGCGGAGGCCAGTAAGGGGCGCCCGCGGCCTGCTGGGGCCGGGGAAATCGGGGCCCGGTGGGAACGGGGACGGCGGGGACGGCGGGGCCGGAGAGTCCCGTCCTGCCAGGAGCGGGGAGCGGGCCGGGGACCGTTAGCGGCGGGAAAAGAGCGGGAGTGGGCCGTGGGAAAGTCGGATGCGCCTCGTTCCAACGGGGTGAGGCCACATACGGAGTGCTGTGTCCAGTTCTGGGCTCCTCAGCACGAGAACGGTGCTGCTGGAGATAGTAATCATCACAAAGATGATGGTGTCTGGAGCATCTGTCTTACGAGGAGAGGTACGGAAGCTGGGCCTGTTTAGTCTAGAGACAAGAAGAATGAGAGGGGATCTGACTAATGCATATAAAATACCCCAAAGCCAGGTGCTGAGGGGATGGTGCCAGAGTCTTTTCAATGATGCCCAGTGACAGGACGAGGAGCAGTGGTCATAAACTAAAATACAAGAAGTTCCACCTCAACATGAGAAAGAACTTTTCCTTGAGGGTAGCAGGAGGTAGCAGAACCCTGGAATAGCTGCCCAGTGAGGTCATGGAGTCTCCCTCTCTGGAGACATTCCTGTGTCACCTGTTCCAGGTAACCCTGCCTTGTCAGGGGGATGGAACTGCATGATCTCCCAGAGGAGTCTGCTAACTGATTTTGTGAAGCAGCAGATCTACCACTGCTTTGGAAGGAAAATCACATTAGTATCAGTTTAACTTCGAAGTTTGTGCAGGAGCTTAACCCAGATCGCTATAACAGCCTTCAAAGCATTTTTAATTCGTTTGATTAATACATGTGCATGTCTGCACCCCTTCCTTGGAGAATAACAGCAAACCAAAACAAGTGTGGTTTAAAATTAAATGTGTTGTTGATGGAACAAAGTTTTGCCATTTTTGTTGAACTAACTCCATTTGTTAATTATTTATACTCAAAGTTCAAATGTGATTTTCTTTGTCTGGCTGAAACTGATAGTGGAAAAGTTAGGAGGAAATCTGCTCATGCAAAAATTGGCTAAATTTTCATTATTTGAACTTGTAGATTATCTAAATTGATATTAATCTGTCATCAAGGCCTATTTTCTTAGTGCCACCCAGTCTAATCACCACAAAGTCTTTGAAGTTCTCCCCTGCAGTTCTCACTTCCAGTTCTCCAGACCTTCATTTCTGGGAGTTGCCACAGAGTCTATGGACTCTACAGGCACTGCCCAGTGCTGTTACAATTGCACAGCTGCATAATTGCTGCATTCTGATAAGAGAACATCAAACTCTATTCTTATCTTCAGTTTTTCAGTCTGTCAGATACTGATATTCTGCTGCTGTTTGTGCTATGGGAAGCAGAAGGCAACATCGCCTCAGGCTAGCTCAAGGATGTGTTGAGAACACAAAGGAAGGGAGCTCTCAAACACTATTCTAAACTCCAGTATGTACTTGAAGATGACACCTTTCCAGTGTGCATGCTGTTACTGTGAAGGGGAACAGGGAAAGATGACCTTCGTAAGGAGGTGGGAGGGCACTGCCTATGATATCAATGAAGTCGCTGAAGAATGGCATTACCAGATATTTATCCAATTATCATATGAAAAAAAGCTTCAAATTCTAGTTTCAATACGAAAGAATTTAAGCTTCAGAGCCTCCCTGGGATGGATAGTGAAAACTAAAGCAAATTGTTAGTCCCGTAAGAAATATGCTAAAAATGGCCTCCATCAAGGTGGGGTCTCTGAGTGCTTTTCTGACCCACAGTGTATTTATTGACAGCCTCACAACTGGAAAAATAAGCAAATGCAAACAAAAGTCTCTTTTCCCTCCTCTGATAAAAGAGTAAAATATTCATTGACAACTCCAGGCTTCATTTTATTAACATTTTGTTAACACATACTGTACATGTAGTTAGGTTGGATTAGCATGAACATAATGACATTTGAACCAGCATTTGAACACAAATGCTGTAATCTCTCCCCTCCCCTCCCCTCCCCTCCCCTCCCCTCCCCTCCTCCCCTCCCTCCCCTCCCCTCCCTCCCCTCCCCTCCCCTCCCTCCTTTTTCTCCTGTAAGTTTGAATTTTTGAAGAAAAACTACAGAAATCATCAGGGAACAAACTGCAGTCTGAATGGAAACTAATTCCTCTTCAGTAAGAAGTTCAAGGCTGAAGAGCTCTGACAGTTTCTTTTGCAAATGACCTTTCAACTTTGAATTTTCTGATAGGAAATTAGGTAGTAATAAGAGGTCCTTATACTGGCCCATATGGAATATGAAACTTGGATGGGACAGCTGGGGAAAGAGAGAGCAGGAAAACTTCACCAACGTTTACAGAGAGGGCAGTTGCTCCCTAACTAGCATAGATATACTTGCCCTTGCATTATCACATTTTTGAAAGTAGAAGAAATGCAATTAAGTATGTTACAAACCCATGTATATATAAGCTGATCCCTTCCTGCCTTTTCATTGATAACCCTAAAAATGAGTCCAGTAGATGGGAGAGGTGGACAACATTCCATGAGGGTAATATTTTATGGATTTTTGTGATAGCTATCAACTAAAATGTCACTCTCTCAAATGAATCCTAGGACGTTTAACAATGTTGTTGAATTTACACTGCAAACTTGTTCAGGCAGAGGAAAGTGCTTTGGATCTCCCCTGTACCATGCTGCACATTTTCATCAAACATATTGGCTTTTTACCAAGTTCATTATGCTTTGGGTTTAAACTGGATAAAGGGTTTAGGAGAGCTGGGGGATGGGGACTAATGAATACATAAATAATCTGATCACAAAAGACTAATTCAGAATTAATAAAAAAGGGAATATAATTCACTCTAGATATGTAATCAAAAACTAATAACTGAAAAATCAGTTTAATAGTTTTGTAACAAAGAGCAATTTTCTAGGCACTGTCAGTTGATAGGTATTTATAGAAATTCAGGAATTTTCCTCTGTAAAACTCGGACTAGAGTAGATGAGAACAGCACAAAATAATTGTTTCTGGCACTGACTTTGTCAACCATTCCAAAACTGGAATTCCCTAATGGGCTTCTCCCAAATCACCTATTTGGGATCTCTTTGTGGCTCCTTTCAGTTTAGCAATACAAGGTGGATCATAGGTCCCTATGACATAGTTGGAGCTGCCTGAAATGACAGCTCTAATTTCCAGGCTCAGCCGAAAAGACACAAGAATTCCTGTGCACCCTTTATTATTTTTCCTTTTGCCTATTGCTGTTCTACGGTAAGGGCAACTCACTACACATTGATGATTTGGTTAAAATTATTGGACATGGAGGTTTTGCGGGGTAATACAAATGTAATGTCACAGTCTGAAAACAAGAGTGGCAACAGCTTGCCAAAACGGGAAATATAGAAAGAAAGATGGAGGTGTTTGCTACCCAGTATTGACAGGAATGCCTTTAGCGCAATGTCTCAGACAGCTGTGAGTACCAGTCTTGCCATGGTAGCACAGAGCTGGGCTTGCAGCCATCACTTGCACTTACCCTGCTCCTCAGACAGGTTTTGCAGCTGTTCAGAGTGCTGCTCCTGCCATCACCACCTGAACAGGTGACTGTGGAGCTTGGCATCATGTTTGTGGCACCACTGTGCCTGTGTTGTACCAAGAGGCCATGGGGCACATCCCACTGTTGTGGCTGCATCACAGGCTGCATCAAAAAACCATCAAATGTAATTCTTCCAGATTGCTATACGAAAACTTGGATTTCCACCCCTAATTTCTGAGCTGGTAATATCTGATAAATCAGCCTTTTACAACTCCCTGAAAACAGGATGTAGCCAGGTGAAGAAGGTCAGACTATTCTCAGGTAACAAATGACAAGATAAGAGGACATAGACTCAAGTTGTGCAGGGGGAGGTTTAGGTTGGACATTAGGAGGAATTTCTCCACAGGAAGGGTAATTAGACATTGGAATGCGCTGCCCAGGGAGGTGGTGGAGTCACTGTCCCTGGGGGTGTTTAAGGAAAGACTGGATGTAGCACCCTGTGCCATGATCTGCTTGACATGGTGGTGTTCGGTCCTGTGTTAAACTCGATGATCTCAGAGGTATTTTCCAACCTAATCGATTCTGTGCTTTTTTGCTGGGGGCTAAAATCTGGAAAGAGATTCTGGCATCATGGAATCCTAGAATGGCTTGGGTTGGCAGGGTCCTTAAAGATCACCTAGTTCTACCACTCCCACCCCACCCGCCATGGGCAGCGGTGCCTTCCCCAGGATCACATTGCTCAGAACCCAGTTCAATCTGGCCTTGAACACTTCCAGTGAACCATCCACAGCTTCTCTATGCAACCTGCGCCACAGCCTCACCACCCTCCCAGGGAAGAACTTCCCTCCAGTAGCCCACCTAACCCCGTTCTCTGGCACAGGGAAGCCGTGCCCCCCTCTCCGTCGTCTCCCGCTCTCCATAGTGCCCTTCCCCAAGATGGCGCCCGGCACGTCCCCCTCTCACTGCGCAGCCGCTGTGGCCCCGACCCGGCCGTGACGCGGCCACCGCCGCCTCTGACTGTGCTGGGGCCGCCTCTGCAAGAGGCTACCCGGGGCGCTCGGGGTTGCAGTCTCGCCTCATGGTGCCTTTTCCCGTCCAGGCTGCAAGATGAGGCTGCTGGCTGCCGCACTCCTGCTGGTGGCGCCTCTTGGCACCGCCTTCTACCTGCCCGGATTGGCGCCCGTCAGCTTCTGTGAGGAGGGCGAGGAGACCGAGAGCTGCAAGGTGAGAGCCCTCACGGGCGGGCCCGACGCGGGCCGTCCCCTTGCTCTGCCCCACTCGGGGCTCCCGCGGCGAGTGGGGTCCGCGGGGTATTCCCAGTCCCGCCGCACGCGGGTGTCCTCCCGCGGGCGGCCGCCTTTGCTCCGGGAAGAGAGACACCTCCAGCTGGTATTCCCTTTTCCCGCTGAACTTTCCAGCCAGCTGTGGGAGGACTCTTCGTTCCTGGTTCCTGGCGTGGCCGGGGCCTGTCAGCAGCCAAGGGTAACTCCGTCATGGGGTAGCAGCACTTGCTAGTTAGCCACGCGTTTCGTACCAGCCACACTTTGTTTCTGAAAGTCCGTATTTTCATACTTTTTCTCCTCCTTTCCTGTTTCAGTCACTAATTGAGCTCTTCGTGAACAGGCTGGACTCTGTTGAATCAGTTCTGCCATACGAATATGATGCGTAAGTACATCCCAACCGATTTCCAGAAGCGTTTGGAAAGGTGCTTGTCTGTTACCGTAAGGGTGTCAGTGTTTTGGCTGTAGGGATGAAAGAGTGAATCCAGCACTCAGTGGCAGGAATGAAGTACAAGAGGGTGGGAAGGATGAGGGCCACACCTGTGCCACCTGACAGTCCTCTGTTACTGTTAAAAAAGAGGCTGCAGGGTTTCTTACGGGTGCATTTTTTTGAGCTGAGTACAAGATTTAATGTTAACTGTTTGACATATTTGAAAGTTATTTCTGTTAGGCAAATCTAGGTAGTCCGATGCTTGGAGTTCCTTTTTTTTTTTTTTTTGTAGAAACTTGGAGATCAGTCACTGTTAGCTTTCCTTTTTTTTTGCTAAAGCTCTGTAGCTTATTCTTGGTTTGTTGGTTTTGGTTTTGTTTCATTTTGATTCTTTCCTGTGAAAACTTCTATCTGCTTTTGCAGATATTCATAGGCCTAAAAAGTAATGATAAACAATATGATTTGCAGTCTTGCTGTTGGGCACAGAAAAGAAAACTTGCAGGTGTTTTAGATCTTTCCCCCTGTCTCTGTTTCCGATAAACTTTATGGAAGCCAGTGCATTTAGGACCATTGATTGAAGAAAAGTACTTATGTACCAAAGAAAAGTATGGGTTTGTTTGTTGTTATGTTGGGGTTTCTTTACGTAACCTGCTGCTACCTGTGTTTAATGAAAAGCCAGAATGGTTACATTCTCCTGTATTCAGCACTTTCAGGCTGTATGTAGTTGAAAAGAATTGGTGAATGGTGTTTGACAGTATGGCACTGTAATACTAAAAGCACTTTCCTTCTTTGAAATGTGTTTCATGTTAAATGCTATTTATAAATGTTCCTTTAAGAAAGGGTGTAGTTTTTTAGAATCTTTTTGCAAGAGAAATGAAAAGTCCATAGCACAGTGCCTTTTTTTTTCCCCACAAAATGAAACATTCTATTGTTTGCTGAAGTTGCCGTTTGAAAAGGGCGGGTGGACTAAGCATCATGCATTTTGTTAAAGATACACTGGCATATGTATTGGTTCGAATTGATATTAAAATAGATGCCATCTTTCTTCTCAAAGACACTCAGATGTTTTACTAGCAGTGTCTGAACTGTCAGAAAAAAAAAGAAAACTACTGTGTTAAGGACATAATTTGTTTCAGCCTGGTATTTACAGTTATATGTTAATTTAAAATAAAAGGGAACCTTTGCTGCTTTTTTCCAGTTTTGACTTCTGTCAAGATAAGGAAGAGAAAAGACCCTCAGAAAATCTTGGACAAGTGCTGTTTGGGGAGAGAATAGCATCGTCTCCATATAAGGTTATTTTATACCTTGAAGTTGATCCTGTTTAAATTTGATAGCTGTCATTCTGATGGCTGTAATCCATAGACATAGCTGAAGATTTGATGATTATTTTTGTTTATATTTTTTAAAATAAGTACTATGGAGCTTATGTACCAAAACCAAAACTCATCCCAGCCCGAAGACATCTTAGGGTGGTTAATTACAGTTAGGAAACTGAGCCAGTAATCACCCTTCTTGCCTGTTGCTCTGTGGTAGAGACATCCAGAAACTATATCTTAGGTAGTTATTTAATAGCTGGATGTAAGGTGTGTTAGGTGATCTGAAATAATTTGTTTATTAAACGTAACAGTGGAGACTATAAAGTGATGGTTCAGAAACTGTTTCATATACTTGGTTGTAGTGTTGGGTAACTTCCAGAGTGGGAAGGGGAAATTACCTTATGGCTCTCTTGCGGCTTTTCTTTGCTTGTACATGCTTATCATCTGTTGTGTAAAACCAAAATTTTCATTGTTGATGCATATCACTTGGAACCTTCTGTAAAATAAATGTATGGAAATATTTTGTGGTATGTAGTATTTTTCTGTATTATGCCCTGCATTAGCAATGACCAAATGTAGCATATGTAAAAAGCTGTACCATCAACTTGGGACAGTTATTAGCAGTGGAGGAGCTGTGGTCAAACAGTGGCTCTTGGTGTTTGAGAGCTGTATGGTGTTCAAATGCAGTTTTCAGACTGGGATTTGCCAGTGAAGCTGAAAACTCTGCTATGTGTGTGTGTGATGGTTGCTAGATAATCCAAATACGTGTGAGAAAAAGAAGCAGCAGTTTCTGAGTCTGCTGCTGCTCAGTCAATAGGGGCCTGATCACATCTTTTCATTAGTCTGTAAAGCAGGTGATGTCCCCTCCCTTGTATGAGCTGCACTTAGAAATCTCCTTGATTCTCTGAGCTAATGTAATTTTAAGTGTTATGACCACAGGTCACACAAGAAGCTTTTAAATATGTAGCATGATGGGTCATTTGGACTGGATACATATTGAATAGATTAAGTGTTGTAACAATTGTTTGAAATGGCTGCGTACTACAGTAATTAGAAAGTGCTGCTCCTGGTTAGCATTTGGGCCTTGATAACATTAGAATTTTCAGTCGTGTTTTAAGCTAACTAACAGGTAAATCCTAACTAGGTTAGAAGTTGGAGTTGCAAATGTGAGCGTGTTTGTGTTAGGTGATGTCTGTGCTTGAAGCTTAGATGTTGTGCAACTTGTGTTTTTGGCATCCTTTTCTAACTTGATTGTCACGGGGAAAACCAGCTAAAGGTAACATGAAACATTCAAGAAGGGTGTAGTGAAAGTCTGTTGTAGCAGATGATGAAATTACCAAAATAAAACAAATTGGTAAAAGAAAAAGCAATACCTTTTCTACTAATTTTCAGTTTTCAGTCCTCAGTGTTTATCCTGCAGAAGCTTTTATAGCAAGGAGGTGAAGTAGCTAAAAAAGCCCCTTACTTTACATAAAGAAAAAAAAACCCTAAAAAAACCTATTTTTGAAGCAAAATTAAAGTGACTTTTTTTTGTGTGCTTTTTTAAACAGTTCACTTTTAAAAAGCAAGAAACATGCAAGAAGGTTTGTACAAGATCATATGATCCAGGAAACAGTGCTGATAAAAGCAAACTGGCTTTTTTGAAGAAAGGAATGCAATTGAATTATCAGCATCACTGGTAAGCCAAAACATGTGCCTGAGGTTGGATTTATTTTCTGCTTTTGGACATTTGTTATCTATGTTTTAAGTGGTTGCTTTCTTCCTTCTGTGTGATAGTTGTCTCTCTATTGTGCATCTTGTAGGCACAACTGAAAAGTGTGTGCATTACATGAATGTGAAATGTCACTGTGAAGTGAGGTGTATCCCTTTCTGAGGACGTGTTCTTTGATGATTTCTGTCTAGGATTATCGATAACATGCCTGTAACGTGGTGTTATGATGTGGAAGATGGACAAAAATACTGTAATCCAGGATTTCCAATAGGATGTTTTGTTACTCCAGATGGTAGAGTTAAAGATGCTTGTGTTATAAATGTAAGTGGTGGAACTTTTTTTTGTTAGTATAGGGTGGTTTCATTTGTGGTTTTACTATTAAGCTTTCTTTTCCTGAGAAAGAACAGATATGTTTGTAAACGTGGTTAATGTTCAGACTGTGGGCACTAAGAGAGCTGAGTGCTGCTAGTGTGTGCAGTGTCTCGCTGATACAGTTGTCCAGATAAAATGTTCATACAGGTCTTTGACCAATATCTGTTTTATAAACCTATAAAATAATGGTGTGGGTGTTTAAAAGACTTAGGAAATTGAGGTTTTGTTCTGAAATTTCGTGTGTATCCATCCTAAAACCTGTTTGTTCTTTGTCTCTGTCGTGTTCAGATGCAAGACGTTCTTTTATCAGTATCAGATAGAAGCTTTCTAGTGAAGTCCTAGAAATGAGCTCTGTGTTCTAGTTGCAAAAGTTACATCTAGCACAGTTTATAAGTTAAATGTGCCAGGGTTTTCCCAGATGGCTGAAGGATAACAAACATAGCTGTGACAGGGAAAATTATCTTGACAGTTGGAAATGTGTCAGTCATTCTGGGAGTTCCATTGTGAACTAGTACAGTTACAGATAATAGTGATAGAGTTTTGTCCCTCCTGGGTGAGGGACAACACTCCTCTTGGTGAGGAGAGAGCTCTCCATGACTCTGCTCTGCCACTTGACCGGCTGCTTGTGTGCAGTGCAGTCAGTTCATTTGTATGCAGCAAGTCTGATGCTTCTTTGAAGTGTTGCATTTATCATGCATGTTCAGTTTATTCTGTCTACAGCCACCTTCCAACTCAGTTACTCCTCAGGCTCCCCAGGCTCTTGAAAGTGATCTTTTATATAGGTGTATTAATGTTGAGGTGTTTCCCTTTTATTGCTCCTTCATGCAACACCTGTCTCATTTTAAAGTTCTTGCGCCCTCTCCTGTTGGAGAAGTTGCTCAGTCTCCTTACCGTGTTTTGTAGTCAGAGTTTAACAAGAAGAACACTTTCTACCTCTTCAACCATGTTGACATAACAATCATGTACCACAGTGGGAAGGATGAAAACTGGCCTGGTGCAAGACTGGTGATGGCAAGACTGAGACCACAAAGGTAATTGTGCATTAAAGCAGCAGGTTCTGGTACTCTGGAGTCCTAACAGCAGTTCCAAAGGGAACGGTTCCTTAGAGATGTTATTGGTGTTAATAAATTCTGAGGAACTTGTTGTTTTGACTTCTGGTAAAGCTTTCAGTATGCTGGTTTATGTCTGGAAATGTTTACAAGGACAGTTCCACAACTGTAAATTTAATTTTACTTTGCCCTTAAAGTGTTCCCCAAAGCCCCTTGTGATGGAAAACCTGCTTATGCAGACTCTTAGAACCGGAACCAAACAAGAGAGCCTTTTTCATGTTTTGATCGATTTGTATCTGGGTATGCATGTTTTCAGATACACTGAGAAACATCCTTTCATGGAGTAACAGTTTCCCACATCGGATCTGTTACCTGTGTCCCAAATGCACTTTGGATGAATGTACAGGTGTACTTTTTCCTGTGTAAGTTTGGATACTAAGGTGTAGGTGAAATACCATGTTAACATTGATATTCAGAACTGCAGATGGCAACAACTAATTTCCTAAGAAGGCTAGCTGATTTTCTCAAACAGTAGCTCCTTAGTTTTTGTGTTGACCAGAGTGGAGGTGCAACAACTCAGAGGTCAGAAGAAGACTGAAGCAACTACTTTGCCTCAGTCAGTCTGTTCATACACAGTTCATACTTATGTATATTTGAAAACTGCAGTCCAGTTATAAAATTTCAAAGTAGGTTTTTTTTTAATAGCTAAACTTTTCTCTCTTTCCTATAGAAGTTAAGTAAGTTAATAAATTACAGTACTGCAGTTTAAGTCATACAGACATATTTGGTACATCATGACTTGATTGTACTTGTTTTTTCTCTTGCAAAGGTACAGTGTGTTTTTAGTGAATTATACTTACTATGCAAGTTTATTCCTTCTGCGAGTGCCAGGAAGATTCTACCAAACTTATTCATTTTTCATTAATGCTTTATCAGTAGCATCCTGAATGGCTGGAAAATGAGAATTTGCCTTTTCCTTGGCAGTACAGACCACAAGGGGGCAGTTAGGTTGCACATAACCTTAATTTTGTCATTCTCTCACCTGGTGCTTTGCTTCAACTTCGAAGCTCTCCTGATGGAGAGTATTTGTGGTTGGAGCACAATGCTAAATAAAAAAAAAAATTTAAAATTTAAAAAATTTTATTTAACTTCTTTTCCCTATTAGCTACAAACATACAGATGAGAACAACTTAAGTTGTGAAGGTCCACCTATGGAGATTCCTGGAGAATTCACCAATAAACTGAATTTGGTTTACACTTACTCTGTGACATTTGAAGTAAGTATTAAATCTGTTGCATGAATACGCAATTCCCCAAAAGAAGGAAATCAAAGCAATTGGATAACTTGCTAATAGCCATAACCGGGTTACAGCAGTGTAAATTCAGTAAGGATGGTCTTGTGAAGTATTTTTCTGAAAATCTTAACACGTTTTTTGTTCCTGTAATTTAAGTGCCACTATGAATATATAAATGAAGACCTGTTTTCCCCCGTGTTTTATTACTAACAGAAAATTAGTAGATTGAGTAACTGCAAGAGTTGTCTTCCTTGAGGTAAACTCTGCTTTCAGGGTGCTGAGAGTCTCGTGTTGAAGAGCAGTTTATATTTGGGGACATTGCATTGTTAAGTATTGACTGTAAAGCTTTTTCTTGTGAGGTTGCAGGCTTTGTCTCATTTTGTGTGGTTTTTATTTAGTTTACTGGCTTTTTCTTGAGTAGGTGATCATTTATTTTTTACAATTAATACTCTAATATTTACTAATACACTAATGCTTTATTCAGCCTGTAATGAGTTAGGAGGAAATTAGGCTTTCTGGCAAATGGGTCTTTACCCCAACATGGAAAGTGAGCCTCCTGTACGTGTGACAATAATTTGATTCAAGGTACTTCAAACCTTGGTACCTCTGTTCCAGTCTGTCCTGAAAGCGTGGTTGTTTTTCTGATGTAAGACACCAATCTTAGAGGGTTTAGCTTGAGACCACCAGCTTGTTTTGTACAGGCAGTGAAGCAGCCATCATGTGGCAACAGCTTTCATCCTGCCAAATTGAATTTGATTTGAACCAGTGACCTTGAGGTGCAAGGCTCAATATCCTGTTACTTTTTCCTTGAGACACCCAATTCTCCTCCAGCTTTGATTTTCCTACACGAATGAGCCTCCTGTCATTAACATTTTTGTTTAAATCTTGAGGTAAATTGCGATTCAGAACTTCAGTGTGAACTTTGGTTAGTCATGCATGGGTTAGGTGTTTGGGTACCTACACTCTTTCTCCCTGTCATGGAACAGGTAAGGCTCACATCCAGTGGATTTGGATACTTCCAGCAGATGGCACTTCAAAACTGCTTATTCTCTCTGTCATCCATAAGCCTTGATTTGAAATAATACCTCATGTGTTTTACTTTTTTATTAGTAGTTGCAAAATGACTTAAAAGAGGAGTGTTTATAAGTGAGAAGTGTTTTTAAATAGGAAAACATCAGTTTCAGTAAGCCTGACTACATAAAGCAGTAAAATGTGTAGCTGTTTCATGGTCCTTTCTAATGTAGCAGCTGACTTCTGATGCGAAAGTTACGGTGTCTGCTTTAATTAACTGAAATGGGCAAGGTATTTAGCTCCGTGTGAAAAGAATACATCATCAGGGTGCTAATGTTTAGTACACAAGTGTACAAAAATGTAAGCATGAGAGCAGTTTGGTACTCAACTGTACAAACTTAGCACCTTGTGAGTAAATGAAGAAATTCAGCAGAGCTTCATGACAGTCAGGGGATGGAATTTGGTGGCAGGACAACACGTGTGTACATCCAAAGAGAACAACTGGGGAGAACAAGGCTTATGGGTCAGAGAGTCCTCAGCTGTACACATAAAGATCCATCACAGGAATACCTGGAAGTGAAAGTTGTCTGCCAGGAATCAGGGTGGAAAACCAGTCTATGTCAGCCAGCACTATGGCAGAGAGCAAAGAAGCCTGTGCTAAATGTATTAAAAGTGATGAGAAAAACATTTCTAGTTTCCCCTGGAATTTTTCTCTCGAGTATGTTTGACAAAGTTGAAGTTTCATGATCAGTGTGCTATGCTGGGAGAATCTTGTAGTGATGGCGTGATTGTTTTTCAGCATTTGGGATCTGCAGGCAGCTACATTGCAAATCATGAGAAGATGAGGCTTAGTGAAGCCAAATTTAAAGGTAGAAGATGTGGATCGGAGATTTCAATGAAAAGACACTCTTTCAGAGTCTCTAGAAATGAGTTAATGCAAGAGGAAGGTCTAACATCCAGGATTGATACCAAGCTTAGATATGAATGCTGACTGGAGGGTATGGGGAAGGGATGTGGTGTGCTTATTCCCTGTCGGAAACTGCAACAAACTTGTACTTGCTTCTATTAATTACTATTTCATTTCCTTATAGGAAAAGAATAGTATTAAGTGGGCTTCCAGGTGGGACTACATTTTAGAGTCCATGCCGCATACAAACATCCAGTGGTTTAGGTAAGATTTGCATTTATTCAGTGAGTAACCTTGCAGGGGAGCACAAAGATTTCTTAGTTGTACTTCTAGGGAAGCCTGTAGGTTTTCAGTCAAGAAAACTTTTTGCTTTCCTGTGTGAAGTAAGTTTTCATCTCTTGGGAGCAATTGTATTACTTCTTTTTGTGAAAGGACTGCATCATCAGTGTCCAAAAGGAAAGCAGCTTCCATTGTTTCACTTTATCGTCTCCATTCTGGAGAAGTTTTGAGTCATTGCTGCTCTGCAGTGTTCTTGTCACTGTCTGGCTTTGACTGCCCAGTGAGAGGTACATATGTGTAATGCATGTTTTGTACTCAGCAGCTGCTTAGAGTAAAAAGGTCTTTTTTTATGAGTAAAAGATGTATGTGAAAAGCTCTTGGTTATTTCCCTCCATAGCATGGGAATGATACTAAGTAAGTATATAATTTGTGTTGAAGTGTTAATGTTTTGCAATGTAAATACTGAAAAGGCTAATCTGAATAAATTGTTCTCTACAAAGTATTAAATGGCACAATATCCATTCCATTGCTTGATAGATATAAAACCTACTTGACAGTCTGCTTTAAGAACTGTAGCTGTTTCACCAGGGAAATTACTTCTGAGCTATGTAAGGAGGAAAATAAAGAAAAGCAATATATAACTGTCTTCAGAATTAGCAAGGTATCATGAAATACTGTTCTCCTCACTTCTGTCTCCTAAGAAGTCATAGACTTTTAAATTGTGTACCTTTATCTTCCCTGGGTGGGGAAATACTGAAAGGTCTGAATATCTAAGGCTTTTCCTCAGATCTGAGCTGTACATGTAGTATGAACTGGTACATCTCCTGAAACCTGAATAACTGGATTCAAAGTTTGACTTTTTCTTTATCTACAGTATAATGAATTCCCTCGTAATTGTTCTCTTCTTATCTGGCATGGTGGCTATGATCATTCTGAGGACTCTTCACAAAGATATTGCAAGATACAACCAGATTGACTCTTCTGTGAGTAGAATTTGCAGCTTTTACATGGGCATATTTTTCTGACCATGGTGATGTCTGTCTCTTAGTTTTGAGTACAGTCTAGAGAGATGTATTAACTAGGATGAGTTTGATACATGACAATATCTCGGGGGGTTAAAAATTATTGGAGATATGCTGATTAACATAGGCTGATACAAATTGATGTTATCTGTGGCTGGAAAGTGTGGTGGAATCACTTTGTTTAGTTAGGAGATCATAATATTGCAGTTCATGTGGAACTCAACTTCTGACCTCTAGCTGTGTTAGAACTACTTTGTATGTGTGTAAATGATATTTTATTTTTTTTGTAAATACAATTCCCATGGTAATCACTGTGCTAAACTGAGTCTAGTTTGTTTAAATTAGTGAGATGACTGAAGCCTGTTGCCATCCGACTGAACCTGTTGTGAGTTCTTTTGAAATATGTACTCCTTGAAATGGCAAAGCAGCAGGTTCCTATAGTGGAAGAGAATATAACTGATTATGAGTTAAAAAGACTTGACCAGTAGACTGAGAGTAATTTTTACTCAGCCTGTTACTCTTTGGTAAAAGTGGTATCTGCAACTCAAAGACGAGAAGTAATGTCAGATGCAGCAAAGGTTTGGATTTTCACTCTTGTTGCTATCTGTCTAGTTAAAGAAATTCTTCAAAATGCACAAAAATGTTTCATATTGAAACTAAAACATCTGAAAACACTTCTTTGTGGTTTTGATATTGAGTATCTTTTGTTAATGTAAATCAGACAGTCTTTTAAAGTGGAATGATTTTTCTCACATCCTTTAACTGATAATTTAATTGAGAGATCAAACAGAAGCCTCACAAAAACTATGTTCAATATCTTATACTGTGTTGTCTTTATTTGTTGATCATTCTTAATGTGATAAAGAGCAAGACTTGTAGAAGCTTCATTATGTTTTATGAGTAACAGCAGGGATAGGTGTGACTTTCAGAAAGCCACAGTTTTTTATTTTCTTGCCAGGTGTGAGAGACTTAAAGATCTGTTGCAGTTCAAGGAGCTTGTTTAAAAAGGTGTGAAATAATTGTACAAAAGAGGACCCTAGAAGATGCAGTGAAGTAAATTAGTATCTCACATTTAGGGGATGCTGGTGATTGTACTTCAGAAGAGATGGATGCACCAGCCAGTGACTGGGTCTTAGAATGTGCATTTAATGTTCCAGCTAATGCCAGCTGGCTTTTAGTGTGATGTGGATTTAGTGGGACATTCATTAATGAAGTGTTTAGAAATCATTAGATTACTTTTAAGGTCTTATGACTAAAAGAGGATTCCTGAATGGAAGAGAGCTCATGTCAATGTTTTCACTAGTGAGTGGTAAAACTCTCTTTTTTTTTTTTTCCCTCTAAAATCTCTTTGATAATGACTACTTGAATGTAGGGGACTTAAATCTTTGTTAGAATGTTTTGAGAACTAAGCTAAATTAATGGTAAGATGAGGATTGCTGCACCTTTGAAAAGTTTAGAGTAATTTTGCTGTAATATTTTTTGAAACTATAGCTTACTACTTGTACAGTTCTTATCGTTATGGTGTACGTTAAAGGTTAGCAATATAAAATAATGCTGAATTTTTTTAACAGAATTCTGAAAAATATTCTGACTCACAGGTAATTAGCCAGTGTTGAAAGAACTTAATTTAAAAGTGGAGCTTTGAGACAAACTGTGGCACATAGGCTCATACAGGATAAATCAGAGGTCTCAATCTGCCGGACTTGGTTTCTCTTTATTTCTTCAACCAAGATAATTACTATGTAGCTATTTGCTTTAACGTTCGTGTCAGAGCCAGAAGGTGTCTTTTGAGTGCATTTCCCGGATGAGTTGTTGATAGGGATTCTATACAAGCCATTCCAAATCTGTAAACATTTTCTGTGTTCTGTCGGGAAGTGAAGTACTAAGCATTTGTTCCTGCTTAGTGTTCACCATTTTGGAAACAGAGATTTGCTTCAGGTGGTAACCTTTGCAACTCGTTAATTCCTTACTTACAATTACCTGGGAAAAGCCTTTCTTCTGTCTTACCTTAACAATTTTCTCATCATTATCACATTTAGTTCAAGTTCAGACTTACAGGAAAGTTTTGTATTTATGCTTCTTTGACCAAACAAATATTTCTTTACTGGAAGATTGATGTGTTGGAATTCTACCTGGATATCTAGTATCATTTTCTATCACGTATGGGGTGTGGTTTTGTATTTTAATCAGTGTTATCTTGTGTTTAATAGTTTTCAATTTTTGTATTCATATATCAGCCTTCTGAGAGTAATGTCTAGCAAGCAGAGGTATCAGTATGGGGAAAGCAAGGACAATCTTCCAGAAAAAGAAAAGTTACATCATCTGTTGCAATTTAAGGTGCTCTGTGTCATTCACCAGTGTGGTCTGCTTTCTTTCTTACCCTGTATTTTGGCAAGCTGTGATTCTAGTGGTAAGCAGTCCTTTGAACTGAACTCAATATTCCTACATTGAATGGAACCTGTAGCTTTTAACTTTGAGGAGCAGAGGATCTTCTTGTGGGGTTGGTTATCTGTGGTTGTGTGTGTTGGTTTTGTTGTTTGTTTTTTGTGAGGGGAGCTGTCTGTTTTGAGTGACATCATTGAAAAGTTTTGTTCTTCAGCGGTGGTTCCTTAGAGCCACTGGACTGAGGTTTCCCCTTCCCTGTTCCATCCTTCCATCCATTCACCTCTGGCAGTGGCACAGAGTGTTGGAACTTGTCCCTCAGGATTCCAGGAGCAAACTTTCTTCTGGAGTACAGAGGCAGTTTCATTCTTTCGCAGTATTGTCATTGAGACCAATGTGCTTTGAAATCGAAACAGAAAAAGATAAATGCATGAACTAGATTGAAGTTAAAACTAAACTGAATGCTTTGTTTTAGTTTAAATTTAGAGTGATGTTCTGTGGTTTGACTAATTACATTTGCTTTTTCTTGCTTTAGGAGATGAGAATTTTCTTGATAAATGTTGCCTTTTTCACTGAACCATTAGGGGGTTATAAAATCAATGAGTGATGAATCAGATGCAATTAGTCTGGCTTTGGATCTTAACTGGAAGCTAATCAAACTTTAAATATGTGTTTTGCATCTTGTTTGTGTTAATTCACTACTGCATTATGTATCTCTGCTAAAGACATTGTTGATTTTATACAGGAAGATGCCCAAGAGGAATTTGGCTGGAAGCTGGTTCATGGTGATGTGTTCAGACCTCCAAGGAAGGGAATGTTACTGTCTGTCTTTTTGGGCCAAGGAACACAAATTTTTATTATGACATTTATTACTTTATGTAAGTAACTTCATTAAGGTGATGTGATTGCAGTGTAATAGTAATAAGAAAGATGCAATATTATTAAACAAATGATAGAAGCCTTCTTTTGGAAAGGAAGTCCTTCCTTTAATAACATAAAATCTCAACGCAACTTCATAACAATAGTTAGCTTCAGTAATGCTGTTGTAAGCATTGACATTGAAAACGTGATACCTCGGCTAATGCAGATTCTTTGTGAATTCAGAAATCAAACTTCTTAACCAATTTCTTTTTAAAAAACACAGTTTTGCATGGTGTAAATTATCCAAGGGTCCAGTAATGCAAGTTCAAAGATGTAGTCAAAGCTTTAATGTTCTGGGAGCCCTTTCTGTCCAATATGTTTGACACGAGCCTGCAGCCATACAGAAATAAGAGCAAGAGCGCAGGCCAGTGAAATAGTACTGACAGAATGTTGAGATAATGAGAGCCTACCATAAATAGCTATAAACGCATGTGATTATGTAACCTGTCATGAGATGGCATTTTTTTATTGGTTATCTGTAAATTTTACGAGCATTCCTTTTCTTACTGTACAGACAAATGGGAAAGTACACTGGTACTTAGTACAAAAGAAGAATCTTCCAAATTTTGTTCTCCAGGTTTAATTTAGATTTTTTTGGTCTTTCATAGGGGAACTGGTTTTTTTCCATTTATTGCATGATCCTGTAAGAGTACTAGAATTTTCTTGATAGGCTTGTCTTTCAGTGTTGATTATAACTCTGTATCTTGCTTAGCAATGATAGTTTCCTGTGCAATCAGTGTGATAGTATAAAAAGAAATTGGTGGCAAGAGAAAACCCTTTTGGTGGATGGTGGCATTTTATTTTTCAGCCTTTTGACTATGAGAAACTTTCTATTTAAGAGATGAGGTGGAAATAATGCTTTTGAATGAAACAGTGCCATTAGGGGTATGTTCATGTGATGGGGTTGTACAAGAGCTTATGCACTCAGCCTTCATTTATATATGTGGTAGTGAAAGGGATAAACCTTCACAGTGATCTGTGTTACAGGGGAATTTTGACACGTGTTCCCAAATAACTAAAACTTTTTGTTTCTTTAGTCCTAGCTTGCCTTGGTTTCCTTTCTCCTGCCAACCGTGGTGCTCTGATGACCTGTGCCGTTGTATTGTGGGTCTTACTGGGAACTCCAGCTGGTTATGTGTCTGCTAGAATGTACAAGAGTAAGTACATGCATTTATTTAATGTGACGCAACATGTTAAATTCAGAATTGCTGGGCTGAATATAAACCTCCAACTGGAGCTGGTGTCTCAGACAGTATATCTGCTTCTTGCTGCCATTCTGCAGAACAGTTGGAAAAAGTCTTGACCTTGAAATTGTTTTTACTTTTTCTCCTCAGCGTTCAGAGGTGAGAAGTGGAAGACAAATGTCTTGCTTACAGCTCTGCTCTGTCCTGGGTTAGTATTGTTTCCCCTCATTCTTTATTAAGTATGAACAAATCTGAGGTGGGAAGGAGCTGGGGAAAAGCCAACTGCTATGATGCTTGTGTGTGTGATTTTGTTTATGGTACTCCCAAGCTGCTGTTCCTTTTGTGCTTTGCCTATCTGTGAATATAAAGAAAAGTGAATTCTGAGGAGCTGGAGTCTGGTAATCTAGAATACAGCTTCTTGGCTTCTGGTTTTGTTGACAGCTGTGGGGGTAGGAGGAATGGGGCAACCCTCTTGCAAGGTTGTGTTGCATAGCGTTTGGGAATCACTGCACCAGAGCATTTGGCACAGTGATGGGGTAGTTCCAGTTTGGTATTGTAGTACTCAGTATGTTCCAGGTAATGCTGGTTATAATCTTCTTACATAAATGTAGGTGGTGTCCAGTTTGGGATACGGCTGGGGTGTGTATCGTACTACGTAGTGTGGCCAATGTGGCCGATGTCCTGCTTGGGAAGGGCAATAGCACTTCAACCTTTTGTTTTCTCATAGCTCTCATGACCTTTTGTGAGAATTAAGGGGGAGAGAGAGCAGAAAGTAATTTCTTCTGCAAGTCTTCCGTATTTCTTGGTTGCAGCTTTGGGTACATGAAGTTACCCCTTGGCAAATGTCCTTGGCAAAAGTGGAAGAAAATATTATAAATTTCTTAAGGTATTTCTTCCACCCAAAAACCTCAGAATGAATAAAACATGACTTGGCTTCAAGTAAAGCAGAATTTCATCAAATGAAAGATAATGTATTCAATAACAACCAAGTGTAGTATTTCTATGAGAAATCTTACTTCTAAACAAAATGTGCTCCAGTATCCCTGCTGTCATTTAGATGTTATCAGGAGAGAGAAGAAAATATATATCGATGGAAGGAATACTGTGCTGATTATTTAAACTACCAGATAAATTGAGTTTCACAGAGGAAGTAAAATGACTGGGGCTCATAGAATATGAACAGATGTCCTGATTACGCTGTGCTACTTCAGTGAATTTGCATAATATCATAAACAGCCCAAGGCCTTTTTAATCTCAGTAGACTGATGAGAGTTCATATTTGCAGTATTTTTTCTAACGGTGGATGGGATAAGTGAGGTCTGTGTTATAAGCCTGGGTAGATGATAAAGATTAAAAAGACTTCTAAAATGGATTTGATTTTTATTTTTTGTTCAATGAGATGCTTACACCAGGGGTCGCTTGGGTGCGCTTATTGAACAAGTCTGTTCCCCCAAACAGTTTTGGCAAGTGTCAGGCCTCTCCTAGGAAAAAAGGGAGCCTGTCTATTGCTCTAATCCTCCCTCCTTCATTTTTAAATGAAATACAAGGATGCATGTTCACTTCAGGGCAGCTGAAATTCTGCCTCAGGAGGACCTTTTTTAACAGAACCCAGACAATGGTGCATTTTGCAGGACCCTTTCTGAGGCTGAATTTTCTGTGCTGTATCTTCGAATCCAGGAATAATGGCAATTCACACAAGCTTCTATTTTATATGAGGTTCCTTTGCAGAATGAACATTCTGCTTCGTTTTCAGAATGGGATGTTTGAAAACTTAATCTCATGTCTCTGAGTTGTTTTCTAGTGGTTGTCCAGGATGTTTAGAAAATGAGGCAGATGTGTTTAATGGGAGACAGAAGAGTGGGTCTGGAGACTTGTCATGACTGATGCGGTCTTTATTTAAATTCTCCAGAAGCGTGAGCTACTTAATATGTGTAACTCCATGCTTACACAAATATTTCTGTTGCAGGGCAGAGCCCTCTTTAATCCCCCCTTCCCCTTGTGACACACCTGCAGCAGCACATTATGTTTGTTGTGAGAATCCATGGGGCTTCCTAAATAGATTTTGCTATCACTGTATTTATTCAGAAGGAATTTACTGTTTATAAAGGACCTAAATAAAGGAAATATTTCTGGTTTTAATAGGAAAGGAGGTTCAGATAAGGAGTTTTTAAATTTTTTCTATATTTTTCCATTCTTTGTATAGATTTTTTTTCAATGGCATGTTTCTGTTACTTTTTGTTGTAATGTGCAAGGTCTTTATTTAAGTAATGGCTTTACTGTAGGTACCCACATTACAAGCATTGGATGGTGCAGGCATTTTTACTAATGTTGAAAGGAGCTGGGACTGTTGGGAAATTGGAAAATTGAAAGAAGCTACATTTGTTTTAACCGATTTATGTTTTGTAATACTAAGTGATATTTATTCTTTCTTGAATATTTTAATATCTTTTCTGATTTTATTTTTCAGGATTGTCTTTGCTGATTTCTTCATTATGAATCTCATTCTGTGGGTGAAAGGCTCCTCAGCTGCCATCCCTTTTGGCACTTTGGTTGCTATCCTTGCTATGTGGTTTGGAATTTCAGTCCCACTAACATTTGTTGGTGCCTATTTTGGCTTCAAAGAGAAGGTGGGGCCCTTTGAATACAGATTTGAAATACACCTGTCCTCTGTAATTGAGCCATTGAGTCTCTGAGCAGGAGTTCTAGACAGGATCTGGTTGGATTGAAACATCTGTGATCCTATGATTGTAAAATAATGTTTTAGTCTTGATATTGAAACAGAACATATATTTGTAATGTCACACCAAACATTTTTTTTCTGTCCATTCACTAGAATCAGGTTTCAATTGTGTTCGTGGAGGTCTTACCTGCCTTTTGTGCTTCAGCGATACCTCAGTAGTATTGCTGAGTTTTGAAGTAGTGCTTCAGAGAGGCTTCAATTTTGTACTTTGCTAGTTTGAGGTAATGCCAGACAACTAAGAAAAAGGGGATGTTATTGGATTTTTTAAATTTCCTTTTTTTTCGATTAAGGACTGAACAGATTTATTTATTTCGTGTTCTGCCTTGCTTACTGGCTCATAGTTGTAATGTCTAAAGCACATGTGCTTTTTCTTAATGATGGACTTCAAGTTTGTAGGTTTTTTTGTTTGGTAAGTTGTGATGGCTTATGAATCAAATTATAGTTATGTTTATCAAATCTTTATGTGCTAATATTAGGGAAAAGTAATCTTATTTATGAGGTAATAATTAATCTTTTATTTCTATTATTTTTTTCTGCAGCCTATTGAACATCCAGTGCGTACAAACCAGATTCCTCGCCAAATCCCGGAGCAGTCATTTTTCACAAAGCCATTGCCTGGTATCATCATGGGTGGTATCTTACCCTTTGGCTGTATTTTTATTCAACTTTTTTTCATTCTGAATAGCATTTGGTGAGTATCACCTTTTTTTTTTTCCCCCCTGTAGTTATAAGGGTGTGATAATAAACCCAGTGAGTTTGAACATCCCAAAGCAACTAATGTAAGGAATAAACCAGTGTTAAAAGTTTTTGATAATTTACAGTTTTTATGGAATTTCCAGAGTCTTTATATTTACTTCTCCGCTTAGAGCTTACAAAACTAATTCTTCTTAATTACAACTTCACAGTATGATATGAGAGTCCTATTGCCTTGTTTAACTTCTAGCTCTGAACAGCACAAATGTGGTTTTGTGCCATTGTGATTAGGTAGAGCCTAATCCATTGTGTAACTGTGTTATGATTTATGAAACTAATGTGATCTAGCAGTTTCATCTGTTAGATCAGAATCAGGTCAAGATCTTGGGATTTCATGTCCTGCAAAAACAAAGACTCTACTCCCTATGAACAATCCACTCCACTCCTAAATCTTGCAAAATCTAATCAATCAAGCAGTGCATGAAAAATTAAACCAGTGCAATCTTTCATAACTTTCACAATGTAAATGTGAAATGTCTAATACATTGTTGTTCAATGTTAAATATTATCCTGAAGGTGCCAGGTTTTTATGTTGTCATGTGTATAGGTTGAGATGTCTTACAGAACAGTTTTCTAAATCAGTTCTTAAATGCAAATACATTAGTTTAGCTTTTTATATCAGTCCTCAAAAAAATAGAAACCGTGTAATGTAGCTGTGCTGAAAAATATAATCAGCTAACAAACAGGTGTGTTGTGGACTTTTGTAGTCGAAATTAGCAAATTCTTACATTGTTTCTCATTATTTATCCTACAAAAGTGAAGCATGGAGGGAATATGCAACTAATACTCCCTCTGTCAAATCCTGTACTGCAGTAATTGTCACCTTCACTCAATAAAGTTAATTTGGTTACTTCCCTTATCTGAAAGACACCAGATTAAAAGTAAATTAACGTATTTCCCTTGTACTTATTTTTGTGGGTGATTTTGTGTTTGGTTAGCAGTTGGGTTCAAGTCAGCCTTGAGCCAGGGATAGAATGGGAGTGGAGGAACATCTGGTTTTATGTAGTGAGGAGATGCAGAGCCACCTGGAAAACTTAGCTGCAGTAGCAGGAAGGAAGTTAGTATTGTAACTAGGGAAGAGTGCAGGTGATGCCAGAGTTGGGGAGGCTAAAGGTCTTCCCAACAAAGACAAAAACACCTCTGGTGGAAATTGCCTGTAACTATTTTCTGTGAAAGTTCATAGATGCTGATTTCAGGTGTAATTGAAGACTTCGTTGCTCTGTAAAGCAATGGTTTTATTACTGTTAGCTTAAATAAATGCATGTTTACAGAGTATATTCAGGTAAAGAAAACTTCTTACGAATTAACCAATAGTGCTAAAGGCACAGTTACCCCAGTGTCGTGGGTTTTTTGAGTTTGCTGGTTTGGATTTTTTTTGGTTTTTGGTTAACTCAGCATCTGGTAGTGTGACACTGTGAGTTAGCTCAGAACTTCAAGCAAAAATGAGACTCGTGTTTTTATTTGTTTTTAATTTTAGGTCTCATCAGATGTATTACATGTTTGGATTCCTGTTCCTAGTTTTTATAATTCTTCTAATTACATGTTCGGAAGCTACGGTTTTGCTGTGCTACTTCCATCTGTGTGCAGAGGTAAAAGTTACAATTCTGATGTAGATACAACTTGTATCTGGAAGTTTTTAGAAATAGAGGTGAGGTATTCACATACACTGTGAAGTGCTGGACACTGAACTGATTGCATTTTCAGCCTTGACATACTTGTCTTAGCCACTCTTTTGAAATGGTGCCTTTTGCTTCAAAATCCATTGCTGGCAGCAGATAAACAAAAATAAACAGCCTTGATCTTAGAGTAATTTCATGTTCCTAGTGGAAGCAATACAGCTGACTTTGAGGAAAGAAAATATCTACGTGCCATGTTGGAATTTTTCTGTGCTAAATTTTGCAGAATTAAATATGTTTCATAAGACAATGTTATTTTTTCACTGTCTTAGCTTTATTCCATTTCCTACATGATAATTCTTAGTGAATGGTTTATTGTTTCTTTCAGGACTATCACTGGTGGTGGAGGTCGTTCTTGACTAGCAGCTTTACCGCAGTTTATCTCTTTATCTATGCAGTCCATTACTTCTTCTCCAAACTCCAGATAACAGGAACTGCCAGCACCATTTTATACTTTGGTTACACAATGATCATGGTCTTGATTTTTTTCCTTTTCACAGGTAAGTACAGTGTTCGAACCAGGATTAATATAGAGGGCTCTGGTTTTGAAATGAGAAACATCAGGTAAAATTTAGACTACATGAAACATTAAATACAATTTATGACTCTTTAGGCAGCGTTACTTATATGATTTGTGACACCGCATAGCACAGTAAGTTACTTTTTACATTTTCTTCCTAAGTTGAAGTTACATTTATTTATGGTATAATTAATTTTCCTGTATTGAATATTATACTAGCAGTGAGTTCAAACCTTTATATTTACAAAGGCCTGTTCTTGTTCACTTTGATATCGAGTGTTAACTTGATTCTGGATTTCATAATTGGTTCTAGAAGTTCCGTAGATCGAGATAATTTCACTCTGCGTGTGGAGGATGAAAGATATTTTCAGCTTTCACTATCAGCAAGTGGAGGAGGCTGGTGCTGGGGAAAAAGTGAATGTTGACAAGATAGAGTTTTAGTACTGTTAGAGCTGTCTTACCTGCTCATTAAGCACCACTTCATAATGATGGAAATGTACCTTAACTGGAGGAACTGAGTTGAAATATGGCTCTCCAGTGTTAGTTGTCCAACTTCTGAGGTTACTCATGCAGACTAAGTGTCTTCTGCAGGATTATTCTAATGTTCGTAATCACTTGACTGCAACTATAATTTCGAGGTTGATTTGGTGAGAAATCTGTGCCAAATTTACCATGTGTTAGTGAAATAAGAGGCTTTTTGAAGGGTACTGGCCTTGAAAAATAGCCATGAGTGTTTTATCTTGGTGTTCATCATACTGCTGCTGTTTTATATGTAGATTTAACACATGAAATGAGATCTTTTAGGTGTCACTGACTGGCATCATGAAATACTGCAATGACAGAAAAAGAGAAAATGCTTGTTCATATATGATGGGCTGTTCATGAAAACAGCCTTGATAGTCACTCCAAAGATTTGTAATAGAGGATTTCTCTGTGGATGGCACGATAGTTTATATTGTTACTTTTAAATTTCTTCTGCCTGTTTGTTGAAAGCTGCTGTGATACTTTGTGTTCACTTTGTGAAATGCATCTTTTAGTTAAGTGCACTTAAATGCAGCTAAAATAGGTAATGAAATCTTAGGTAATGAACAGGTAATAGGTAATGAATAGGTAATAGGTAATGAAGTCTTAGGGTCAGACTTCAAGTTGGTCAGTGTAGCCGTGAGAAGGACCTCTTTCATCTTTGTTTCTTCTACTACTGGTTGACACAAAGCAAAAAAACCACTGTTCATAAAAAACTGAAGAAGAAAATTACTGTATGTGTTTAAACAAAGCAGTTATGCTGTAGAAATTATATTAAATAACAGTAACTGGCACTTATTGCTGGTTTTTGTTCTTTAGAAATGTGTCTCTTCTAAGAAGGACAATAGAAGTTCTAAAAAGAAGCAGGGGGAAAAAAACCAAGGACGATTTAATTTTTCTATTTTTTAATTATTAGAAGGCAAACATGGAATATTTGCATATTGTCGGGTAACCCCCTGCTTAAATCCTGGTGAAACAGACAAGCTCCAGGCGTCTTCTATAATATATATCTATCTATATTTAAAACCCCCCCCAAAAATATAGTCTAAAATGTTTTAATTACTTTTAAACTAAAGTAATATGTTAATATGTGTCTGGGTTTCAGCATAGGTTAGTTGCTATCCTGCCAATTTCAATATCACTTATAAGATGCAAATTGGTAGAATTAAAAATATCCCTTTCATATATAAAATGATATTTGAAATTGTCATAGCAGCTGCTGAAATGGTATTAAAAGCTTCAGATATGCTGATCCTGGGGTTCTTGATGTGAAGGCCAGTGAGGCCCCTGAAGTACGGTAATAAACTGTGCTGCTGTTATTTTTGCAGTGTCGTCTTTTTCTTTTGAAAGAAACCACCATAGTGCTCCCTATGCTGCTTTTGTAGCTCATGGGGAAAGCTACTACATGGTCCCCTTTTCTCTACTCACATTTAATAGAACAGCTAGTCACTAGAAAGCTAATGGGTACAACAGATACACGGAGTGCCTAATAAATCCTTGCTAATGTAAAATGCCGGGATAACTTTCTTTTACATATTTAATTTGGTGGTAGATTTTTGGGCTTGAAATGTAAGCTGTTCTAGACAGGTGGCACAAGCAGAAGACACCTAACTTTGTTTTGTTTTGTAAAATGTTCCATAGCAGCCCTTGTTTTAGAAAATAAGGGTTCAGTCCTTCACAATTTTTGGAGGTGAAGGAGTTTGCTAATGTAATTTTACACACTGTTTGTATTAACAGTGTTCCCAAAATGGGACTTTGGTCTGTTCCGCTTAATCTAGCACTAGGTTTATTGGTTTTTTCTATTCTTGCCTATTAGGTCTCAGCAACTATGACAGAAATATAAAGGGCAGTGTTAATACCTCCTCCATGGCATCATGTTGTGTTACCTGGGGCATTACAAAAGGGATCATAATGAATCAGTAAATAGGAACAGAATGCTTGTATGGCAACACTGACAGTAATATAATCTGAGCAGTGAAATCTAGTGGTGTGTACACCCAAACCAGACAATTTGATTTTAATGTACAAAGTGCAGCTAATCTTTCAAGAAATAACAAGTGTGGTTGGATGGGGATAGCTACATGATTACATGTATTTTATTCGAGGAGGCAAAAAAATGCTGAACATAGTCAAAGCGTGTTTCTTTACAGTGACCTCTATTTTTGAACATCATTTTCACTTGTGAGTTAATGCCATTTTCAAAATTGAGTTTTGATCTTCTGGGTAGATTGTGTTTAGAATCTCAGATTCTGAAGCACCCACCACTGTGCGGTGATTGAAACCAGTATGATACAGAGAGCTTTTAAGGTACATGAGAAGTATCAGCCAAGTGCAGAGTGCTTTTCTGTTTGCTTTCTTACAATCTGCTCGTGCTTTGAATTCTTTTTTCTTCATTAAACAGTAAAGCTAGAAGAGATTGTTAGAGCAGAAGAGTCTGCTTAAGGTATTTTGACATTATTCTGTGCATTAATCCTTGTTTTTAATTTTGAATTTAAACTGGTTTACTAATAACTGTCCCATACTTACATAGACACTGGCTTTGTGTGTAACATCTTGTTTCTGTGTATCAGAAAGTGGTAGTGTATATATCTGGCAGACCAGGCTATTCAGTAGAATATAAAGCTGAGGACAAGATGATCAAAAAACAACTGAGGTATCAGTGTCTCCCCACTGTGTATAAGTGGAGTTTTGGACATATCTTGCTTCTTGGCTAAAGAAATGTTATGAGTTATCTTCACATCTGGGTTTGTGAGTTTTAAATGGGTCCTGCAAAAGTTCTTTTACCTGTACCTCCCTAGAATGATCAATGATGTGCAGTGAGCTGCTGTGCACTGGGATGGCATCACTTTGCTAGGCTGGTAGGGGTTATTTTAAAAGGTAGAATCTTAAAATATGCAGGTCACCTGCTTAGGGGAAAAATAAAGATCTATCCCACAACAGTGAGTTCTTCAATGCAGACCATTCAGGTGCTTTTTCATTCAGTTTAAGCTGGTGAGTGGTTAGGATTGGTTAAAGTAAACACTAGCCAAGAAATGAATTTGTTGAATTGGATTAAACCAAACAAACAGATTATACAGGCTCATTGGAGGAACTGGTGTTAGGCTTGGTGCTGGGTCATTTGATAGAGATGTGCATGTGAAAGCTGTAAAAACCTTAAGATATGAAGGAATTTAGACCAATCAGAAAATAAATGTAATGGTCTCAACTCTTTCAACTTCAAATAGTGGTGTATTTTATTCTTTGTTTGGCAATTTAGGGATTTTCTGTGGGTTTTTGTTTGTTTGTTGCTTTGTTGGGGTCTTTTTTGTTGTTGTGATTTTGGGTTTTTTTTAAAGTACTTAGTGTTAGAATTTTATTTTAACAGCTTTACCAAAAACACCTTTGGTTTTCTGCTGCCTGTCATGTTGTGTTCATTGATGTCTGTCAGAGAAGCCTGAGCTGCAGAGGTGTGCTTCTTGTTGATAGTGCTTCAAAACTTGGGTTTTAGTTGGAATATGTTTTGAAAGAGACAAGTAAAAGCAGGATTCTGGTGTGATCTTACCTGAATAGTTCTCTTGTTCTAATTAGATGTTCATTTTAATAAGGCATGATTCTAATTTTGTTGCAAGATGAGCTTAGAAAAGTGCTCAAGATTGAAGTGCTGCCTATGCTCTTCAAGAAAATACATTTCAAGCCATGCAGTATGAGATGGTAAGGTTGGATTTTAACTAGTGCAACTAATAATAGCAATCTTACTGGGTAGAGGTACAGGTGTAGGAAACAGAGTGTGCTGTGTTTTAAGATTGGCTTTAGTCGAAGGAGTTAAAAGTAGAATCTGAGAACCTGTGATACTTGTCAGCACCAGCCTAAAGATCCAGTGCTGTCCAGTAGAAAGTGCTAAATTCTGGAGCAACTGACATATTTGTGAAATGGGCTAAAACACAGAAAATGTGGAAAACATTCTGGCTAGAATTTTCAAACAAGCCACACTAGTTCAGAGCTATTTTTTCTTCCCCAACTGCTACTCATTTGCAGATCCCTTTCACTGGGATATTTATTACTGTGCAGAAAATCAGAAGCTTTTTGACTGCAACTGCTTTACTTTTTGTGGACTTTGTAGTGTTCATGGTGTCACAAGCACCCCTAGGGCTGAGGTGGAAAACACACTGAATTTCAGTGGAACCACGCACTGTGCTGTAGTTCGTGTTCTTAAAAATAAAGGCAAAAGTTAAGCTTTTATTTTGCACTAACATAAGCAGTCATGTAGGTAAAGCAACTGTTCAGGGGAAACTTATAAATAATGTTCTCTTACCTTACATTAATTTCTGTCCAGTAATATTGATTTTTGCAATGTCAACACAACTCTGTGCTGACCTGAGCCTTTGGAAGCTTCTAGTCTGTTTGGCTCATGTCATTTAAAAAAAAAAAAAAAGCACTAAAACCACCTATTTGATTTGGTGTGATTAATTTGCACTCCTAAATCTGCAGTTGGATTTTTAACCTAGTTGAAAACCACTTTTCAACCTAGTTTGTGCCAGCACCTTTAAACCATTCTGATCTTAGAGATCACGTGGCTGTTTAGGAGAAGTACATTTGACAGATGATGGGGTCCTTAGTTTGATGTTCTTTTTTGATGTTTCTGGTCCTTAGAGCTATCCACATATAGAGTTTGTAGGATATATTTGTTCATGGGAGGGAAGAAGAAATTACAGTGCTGGTAAGCCCCAATTATTGATGTAGAGGTAACAACAGAAGAAATCTGTGCTCACCAGAGGAGGTTCTGACTACCTAAGGCTGTGTCTTGGTGATGAGTGTTGCCTTTCTCTCCTGAGTTCATGATTCAAATCTGGTATCTGACAAACAGTGTCTTACTCTGCTTCTAGTACATTGGCAATATTTTTGATAAAGTTTAAAAAATGAGCAAGGTATACTTGGTCTTTGATTTGCTAAATAGACTTTTTTTTTTAGGAGGGAGAGTTGAAAATCAATGTTACTGAAGCCTGTGAAAATCTGTTTACAGATTAAATAAATGCTTGTTCACAGTGTGAAGTCTTTGAGTTCTGTTATGACTGAGGCAATGTTTTATAGAAAAGCGATGTATTATAAAGATTCAGACTAACAAGGATCGAAGGAAAATATGTGGATTTACCGTGTGTTCCCATATTAAGTTGTGGCATGCTCAGAAAACTATGGTAGCTGTCATTCTTGGGATAGCTGTACATTTTTGTTATGATAGTACACTTCTGTTCTAGAACAGCAGATAAATTTTTACAGTACCTCATCTGTTAAACATTTGGAAGAAACTGCTTTCAAAGCCATAAAAGGCTCGGAGTGGGCTATTTTATAAAAACAACCAGGAAGCAGAGGCTGAGAACCGTTATTAGGACAAAACCGTGAAAGTAAGGCTTAGAGTAACAATGCTGCTATTGGAGTATTTGACACAGTAGGAAAGAGTGAGAATTGACCATGAGCTGCAAAGACTTAGAGATGTCAAGCCTACAAAGGAATTACATTCCTTGTGTGGTTGATGTCTGATCTCCTATCAACAGCCATAAATCTACTGTCTCCTACTGTTTCAGAGAATAACAACTGCAAACTTGGAGGGAAAGGGTAATCGGTGGCATGTAATAATAGTCTGTCAAAAAGCCTTTAACTGCAAATATACATTGTAGCACAAGGAATGTAAGAATTGGCGTACAGATAATAAGCATCCCAAGATGGGTTCCTTGCTTGGGAAATGTGTAGATGTGGTCTGAAAGACAGAAATGTAACTCATGTAAAAAACCCAAGTGCTTAATAAAGAATCTTCTAGTTATTAGGTCAGTCACAACAGTGGAAGAGATTGGAGCTGATGTTAAACGTGGGCTGTACAGAGAGAAAAGGATAATATAAAACAGGAGGAGCTGAGTGCATGATATTGCGAGTGCCTGCAGTAGAGCTGGGAGGGGCTGTCCCAGGGCTGGCATGTAGCTGTGTCTTTGAGAGGGAATTCAGTGCAATTGAGATCTTCCCTTTTTTTTACTCTGTTAAGGCTTAACATCTGTGTGGTAGTTTACAACTAGGTAAAAGTGTGAGGAGCAGTGCATTGCTTCCTTTAGAGTCTGAAGACTAAATTAATTGACTGGGACTCTTGCATATGAAGTCTCCTTCCATATGAAGTTCTTAAAGTAATTTAAAAGCAAATGGGATGGACAGTGTCTTTGCAGCTGCCCTGTAATAGTGACTGACTGTGAAAACCATGAATTTGTTCATCAGTTTAAAACTAGAAAATTGGTATGCACTAATCTCATTCAGTGTTTTGGTTTGTCACTGCTGCTTTCACTTGCTGCTTGCTTCCAGCTGCTGTTGTAGCACTCAGAGCATTCCTTTGCCAAAAGGAAGTAACAGGATATACAGAAGAAGAAATTTCTGTTCTCAAGTATAAATAGAGCACGATGAATATAAAACTGGGACAGGTGAATTTTTCCAAGGCCTTGTTATGTGTTGTAATTCGTATGTGGCAGTGAAGTATTGTAGACCAAAAAAAAACGAGGTAGGGACTGACTTGACGTGTGTATAAAAGTCAGTTTCCGAACTGGTGCTTGTGTCCCTGCTCATGGTGGTGGCAACATGGTCATCAGTGGCTTAAATGTACGTGAAGCGGCCTGGTCCGTAAAAGTCATCATTGATCTAAATCAATAACCTAGCCTGGGGATGAATGTGTGTTGTTAAATTTAAGAAGTGCTGTTTTTCTGGGTAGTTAGCTGGATTACAATGTTCTCTTCTGTCCTGCTGGGAAGTACTTGTTAGATTTCTCTCTCAGAGCAAACTGTAAGATAAACTAACCATTTTTACTTTCTTGTTTCAGGGACTATTGGATTTTTTGCCTGCTTCTGGTTTGTAAGTAAGATTTACAGTGTTGTGAAGGTGGACTGAAAAGCTTCAAAGTGTCTTTTGAACATATCTCCCTTGCTGTTTGATAATTTTTACCATGTACTGAAAAACATCCTGTGTAATTATTCTAATTTGTAAAAGCAAAGACCAGACCACAACATAAAATACAGATTTTTATTGAAGGAAATGGCACCATTGCCATTTTGATATAAACAAAAATGTTTACATCAGAATGCTCACTGAACATGTTAATTATAGTAACTCAAAAATAATATCCAAAATTTGATTTAGGACAAATAAGAATTCTGTGAACTAGTTTATTTGAAAAACTGAGTGCATTATGCAGTCCTCCAGCTGAATTTCCTTGTGACTAGGGTTTGGGTTTTTTTGTTACCTCTTTTGGTTACCATTTATATACCATGAAAGCCTAGGACTGTCTAGTAAATCTATGTAAAATGTGAATTTTTTTAACTTAACTATGATTGTACATATTATCCTGCACCTTCTTTGCAACTAGGTTATCTTCTTACAAATGTACATGCATTTAGTGTAATGTAGACCTTGTTAAAAATATTGACACTGGTTTTTGTTCAAATAAAACTGCACAGCTCCAGCTGATGTGTTTCCTTTCTTGTTAATTAGGTCTTCACTACTTGGACACAGATCATATTAGTTTGACCAGTTAACTGGTTTTGAGTTTTATATTGTTTATAAGCAGTTTGATTGTGCCTTTGGTTGTAGGTTGTGCAAGGACTGGTGGGTTACTTGAATGTGTGGCTGTAGGATGGGCAGGGGCTTCTGGACCTGTGCATCAGTTCTGTACTTTCTCCAGCTTACCCCAAAATATTTTTTGCTGGGCAAACCATTACTTTCTATCAAAGACTTACCCCCTTTTTCTTCTTGCAGCCATCTGAAACATATGTTCTCCTTATTCCTCATCCTGTGAAGATTAATTGAGCTTGTTGGGAAGTTTAGACATGAATCTAGTGGGCTTGGGAATGGGTGTTTCATAAAGGTGAAGCCTTTTTCCTCCTCTGCAGAGCTTGTGCTTCAATGCTGGATTACATGAGATGGAGTATCTTAATAACCACTTCAGCTATAAGATGGCATGGATTCTTCTCTCAGGAATGTAAGGTTTTAAAGAGGCTCCCCAAATTCTTGAATTGCTGTGGAAGCTGAACAGAGTCACTGCAGAGATGTAATTCCAATGGCTGTGTTACAGATGCTGTTGGAGATGAGTAGGGGGATATTCACGCTGATTAATGGGTGAAATACTCAAAGCTTATTAAGTGGCATATGGAAACATTCATCACTGGAAGCTGCTTTTCAGCACCTAAATCCTAAATTTAACGAGACCCAAAATGACTGTATCTTTTCATAGTCATATAAGCACCGCGTAACTGTAGTTAATGTTTATTATCCTTTCAAAAATGTAATCTTTGGTATGAGGCTATCAAGTCTCACTTCTATGTGTAGTTGCTCCTTCCAGGTTACTGAAATGTTAGGACAGATCAACCTGGCTCAGGTGGGATGACTGCCAGGCCACATCTTTTGAACAGTGCCTGTGGCATGAAAATGAAGCTTTAGACAACTTAAAAGGTGTCAAGCATTGGTGTACCAGGAGGAGCTGGCTACAGTAAACATAGTTTCCAGTGAGGTTCAGATATGCTCTTGATGGCAACTCGGCCTTGCAAATATTTTCCCCTCCTACCAACAAAATCTCCATTTCCCTTCTGTTCCCTCCCAGAGGTGGAAAACAACAGCATTGGTGTTAGAGAAGTCAGGTTGTGGTTGGTTATCAGCTGGTTCAAGAACACCATTCACTCTGTTAAAAGATTTCATGCTCTTGAAATTGGTGCTGCTCTGCTTATGTAAGTCCTTCCTATTAAATCTTATATTTAAAGTTTGGTGGAATTGTATTGGATACGCTTCTTGATGTGTATCCAATAATGTGATGCATGAAACTGCTTTTAAATTTTACGTGTTCAGGGGGAAATGAATTCATGAGAAAATTTGGAGCTACAATTGCCATAAACTCCCAGCAGGAAATTTTACCAGATTAATAAATACGCATTTCACAAGAGGCAAAGTCAAGTGGGTTGTAAAATTGTAGTTATGGTGCTTTTACTGTGACTGCTACTGAGCTAAAGAAGAACCCACATAGAAAGTGGGTTGAACAGGTTTCTGAAGCTTGCCAGTAGTCCAGAGCCAAAGCCATGAAGTAAAATTAATTGTTCTCAAACTGTTATCAGAGACCTTTTGTGTGTGTGTGAGATTTGCTACTGCTGCTTCACTCCCCCTGCCAAATTTTGCCTCCTTAGGTCCTCTACATCTAAATGCTTTTGCTGTCCCCAGATCTAAGATTTGTGCTGTTTTGTAGAGAATCTGAATATATGCCCTCAAAGTTTTTTGGCATCTTTTTTTGACCACGGAAAAGGTGCCAGCTGTCATTTGGCTTTGTGCTTATAGAGAAAGCTCCTTGGCTGTAAGTTAAATACAAGTGGTTCTGAGCACATACCATTTAAAGGTGGTGTAAGCCCTAGCCAGAAAATAATAGACAAACTTACTAGTTTTAATTTTGTTGAGCACAGAATGGGCTGTAAAAATGTGATTTTTCTAGTAATTCTCAGCACTCTTTGGCAGGTTCTCAAGCATGGCTAAAGATCTTGTCCACTCTGTGTTGAGTCAGTGATGGGTTTTGAAGATGAAATGGTCATTATGGGGACATGTTTTGAGTACTTAGATACTAGCAACTGATGCCTTGATACCTAATCCATTTCATATTAATTTATGAATAAAAGCTGTCACATGGAAATAACTATTCTTCATCTACTCTTTTGAGAGCAACAGGCTTAGTAAAGCATTCCCTACATTGTGTTTTTGTGATGCTCTCAGATGAGGTAAAGCAGCTTGAGTCTCTCCTGGTACTAACCACCCAAATCCAGCAGACTTTGTAGAATATCATGTTTGTCATATTTTAAGTAAAACTTGACAAGTTACAACAGAACCTCAAAGGAAGGGGGGATTTCAGTGCTGATGTTTTACATTTCATTCCACTTGCTTGAACAGTGTTGAACAGCTACAGCGTCTTTGTTCCTGAATGGAAATGCCAAGATAATGCAGATGTGCCGCAAGGAGGGGAGTTGGGGGTGGTGTGTTTGTGGGATCCATGCCCACACCTGTATGAACGTTCCTGAGGACTATGAATAGTGCTCCTCTGGGGGAGCTGGGAACATGTGGCACATTCATGACAAGTTGTGATGGGAGATTGTTTAATGAACAGAATAAGCTTGGCTTCAGTGGCTTGCTGATGTTCCTTATACTAGTTGAGCTTTTGTTTGATTCCAAGTTGACGTTTAAAATTTGTCTCCTAATTAAGTCTGCTATGCCAATAGCTCGAATGTTTACAGAGATCTGTATCAAAGGACTGGGAGAGAGGAAGTCTAAACCAAATTTTCCTGCAGTTAAATGCTAATGTAGATGTGGGATCTCTTCTGGGACCTATGGGTGAGATCCAGCAGTGAAAACCACATGTAAAGAAAGAGTCTTTAGGCGTTTCGCGTCATAAGAATTGGGACCAAGTCCAATGACTGCTGAAGTGAATGGAAAAAGTTGGGCCATGTTGGTCACAAACTGTAAAGAGAAGGGTGATTCTTGCATGTGTGGTGCCGTCCATAGTCTTACACCAGATGTTCGGCTGTCCAGTCCTATTCCCATGAGCTGTATCACTAAATCTAATGGAAATGGAGCAGTAAATTTCCGCACAGGTGTTTCTGTGTCTCTGCTGAGTGTGATACCACTTTTCATTTTCACTTGCAAAGCAGGACTGAAATAACAGCATTACTACAGAGCAGCTGCTGGTGCTTCCAGGCTTAAGAATGGAGAGATGAATCTACTGTGCTCTTCACCTGCAACTATGATTTATCTAAGTCATAAGATAATCTAAGTCTTAAAATAGCATCAGCTAAACGTATGTTGTGGAGATGGGTTATTTCAATATTTCTGATTTTTATTAAATATTAATTGTGTGCACTACATTATTTTCATAAGAGAGGTTTAGGGCAGCGTGGGTGAGTTTGAGTTTGTGGCCTCTATTTTCCGTTTCACTTTCACACCTGGGGAGACTCCTTTGCTCTGAGTAGAGCTCCTTTTGCCAGAAAAACGTGGAAAAGAGGATCTGACTTCATTCCAGAGCTTTCCAGTGCACTGCTGCAGGAACCAAGCCCAGAGCAGTTCCTGGAGGGCATAGCCCCTGCAGATGTCAGAGGACTGATGTACATGAGAAGAGGTCAAACTGTTTTGCCTTTTTTGTTAAGGCTAACGTCATGATTTGCCCACAATGTGATTTCCTTGTGCAGAATGGATTTTTTTATGGCAAAGATGTTGGGAAAAGGCTTAACAACACTCTAGGCTTTCCCAGCAATACAGCTCTCCTGGACACAGTTCATCCTTCTTAGGATGGTTTCTTTGCATACAGGTGGGATGTCTTTGACTTTGCTGGGATAAAAGCAGGATGGATTTCTTTCATGTTCTGTTGAGATGCTACAGCCCCCAACCAAATCTTCAGGTCAGGGTCACCGTCTGTTTTGGTATCCAAAGTAGCTACAGTTCAGGGGTTCAGAGTTTGGTACTTCATCCTCCTAATCTTGATGCCTCCGAGTTACAGGCTGCTCGCACTTACTAGCTTTGCTCATACAAACAGGGAGCCCTCAGATGTTCTGTGAAGTTATTAGTGCCAGGATTTTATAGACAACATTAGTGTCTGCATAGTTTACCCAAGGTAATTTATGTTCTGTTTGCAACTCGGGGAAAGCTCTTAGATGTTTGACATCTCCCAGTAAAACTGGGAGATTTATTACAGGGACAGAGACAACAGTGTCCTTGAGCTGCTTTGTTTATCATAGAAAGTTGGGTTAATCAGACATGCACGTGTGTCTCCCATACTTTTCTGGATTTGTTTCCTTCCTGCTCCTTGACAAGCTGAGCAGTAGATGAAAGTCCCAGGAGCCCTGGCAAAAGTCTTTTGGCATCTATGGGAGAAGAATTCTATTTGTATGTCCAGTGGATGTTCATGTCCCTCTATTAATAGAGAAGAGACAATACACAACTGAGCTCTTGATGAGGCTGCAGCTTCTGGAGAAATCCCAGTGGGTGGATCGAGAGTTGATGCTCCCAGACTGTGCTGGAGCTCTCAGTGGGATGTCAGCACCTCAGAAACACTCATCCCAAAGGATGATGATTGCAGGTAAAAAGAGATAAAATAAACTGTTAAGAAGGTGGCTAGAAGTGGTTATGCAGGGAAAGCTGGAGCTTGGTGGCTCATATCAGACCACAGCAGGTGGGAGCGATAGGCCAGAACCTGGCCAGTGGAATGGACCTGGGGAGGGCATCCCAGAGCTGGGTGTCCTGGCTGTCTTGGTTGGCTCAGTAAGACATTCCCTCTGACTGGAGAGCTTTCCCACCACTGTCCTGAGATCCCTGGGGCTGCCACAGCCCTGCCTCTTCCTTAGGGGGTTTCTGCAATACCACTGTGAGTAACATCTGAGCGTTTTGGGAGGGGTTGTAGGGAAACACTGTCACTTTCAAGGTGGGGTGACCAGCAGAAGGTGGTTTTCTCAAACTGCAGAACCTGTGGCTGCACTTGGCTCAGCTTACCTGGCAGATGCTGCTCGTGCCTTTAAGTTGTACAGCCTGCATGTGCACTTGCGGTTAGACTTTACCCAATTAAGAGACAATCCATCAGAATGGAAGGGGCCAAAATGTGGTTTTCCCTGAGCTTAGCATGGGGTACTTTTTCCAACAAATATCCTACTGTTGCTGGCTCTGGGTGTCTCAGGAAGATCTCCATCCTGCCTGCTATAGCTACTCTTTCTAGACCAGTCATCCATATGCCACGGACATGTGGGATGCAGCAAGTAGATGTTTTCTGATTCTCCTAGGCAGCAGCAGGAGAGCCCCTCTGGGTTTCTTAGTGGCAGTGGTCTGTGAGCAGAAAAAGATGCACTGTTAACTTTGCAAGGCTCCTGTGATGTTCTAACAGGGTGAAATGACTACATCCCTCTGGCACAGGTGTGGATGGGATGGCAGTGGGAAGCTCCCTGCCAGACTCAGGGAAGCGGGGTCACACAGGTGACTGCGATTCCTCAGGCTCCACACAGCCTCATCTGGCTTCCAGCTTCCTCCTGTCTCTCCTCTCCAAACACCTCCTTTGGAGGCTGCATCAGCAGGTAAGCTTTGGTTAAGAAGGAAGAAAAGAAAAAGGCAGATGCTTTATCCAAAACAGCTGCCCATCATCCTCTGTGCCCTGCAGGGTGAGCTCAGGCTGTGGGAAAAAGTCCTGAGGGGATTGGGGAAGCTGAAGCAGAGGTAGAGGAAAAGCAGGTCTAGCACGTGTCTCAGGGGGATGCATGGGCAGCTTACTGCAGGACAGGCTGGGGAGATCCACTAGCTCCAGCATCAATGGGAGAGGAGGGAACTAGGTGAACTGGTGTTGACTGTGCAGCTGAGGGTAGTTAAGCAGGAAAACTGGTGGCTTTTTGGGATTGTTAGGGCTTTCAGGTGTGGTGAGGAGGGAGCTGGGGAAGGGAGTGTGTGCTGGATTGTTGGTTGGAGCGTCTGCCGATCCTCGATCCCAAACAGCAGGACAACACAACATGTGAGTTAAACAATTCACAGTTTTTGAACTTCCTCTCTCTGAGGGCAGTAATTGTGGTGCCACTGACTTGGGGTAGAGGTTTTCTGGGCAGAAGTGGGCTATGTGGCCATCTAGAAGGTGGGAGTTGGCTTCTGAGGCTCTCTTGGGGCAGGGGATGTCTCTGGGCAGAATGGTGGCTGTGCTGTGGTGTGCCTCTAGGCTGTGATGCTGCTGTCACAGCAAGCTTGTTGTCCTCCATAGACCATGTACCTCCCCAGGAGCTGGCAAATATATGCTGTCTGGAAAACAGCAGGACTCTGGTGCTCCAGGTGGGGCAACGCTTTGTCCTGTGCTTAACTGAGGTTAAGCACAAAAGGTTTCATGATGAATTGGGACATTTAAAGCAGGGAATTAGACCCTGTCATCTTCCCATCAGCTGGAGTTTTTCTGTGCCTTGGGTATAAAACCAGGAGGGTGCCTATCCCCTGGTTGCAATGTTTGTCCCTCAGAGATGGAAGGACAGGCCTGTCCCTGCCACGGGTGGCCAACCTATGATTGCCCAAGAGGGGCTCTCAGGGTGTGTGTTCTGTTCAGCTCCTCTGCTGTCACACCGTGGCCTGTGCTGTGGCTGGGGCAGACATGTCTGCATTGTGTTTGGAATTTGTGAAAGGGCTGACTGGGGTAGCTGTGGGCACAGAGAACTCCTACAGACCTTGTAGGACAGCACTGTGTTGGGTGGTACAGAGAGGAGGATGCCTTTTGCCTCCTAGACTTCTGACTCAATGCCAGAGAAGATTCCTTTGAGGCCCTGAACAGGTCCATGGCATGTGGATCAAAGCCAGTGGGTAGCTTTTATCTCCAGGTCCCTCTTTGAGTGACAGGTACTTCAGTGTGTGGTTTGTGAGTCCAGCCATGCTTTCCTGGCCCAATGCAGGTATCCTTCAGGAAGCACAGGGCGCCTTCCCACATTGCTAACAACTTTAAACCACTGCTCCTGAGTACTACATGCAATGCTCCTTACATACTGACCAGAGGTGACCAGGCTTCAGACACATGCTCCCTGGGTAGGAAATCACACACCAGTGTGATCCAGTTACCCAGCTCCTCAGGGTCTTGCCACAGGGCATGGGGAACCAGGCATCTCTGCCTCTTTCTTCCTTCTTATTCCAGCCCTGAATGACTCCCGAGTTTCCTCCTGCTCTTTCCCTTAATGAGTTGTGCTGCACTGGGATAGATGTTTTGGCTGAAAGAGTCTAGTTGCTGGAGTAAGGACCAAATATCCATTAGAGTGTTTGCTACTAATTAATTATTGCCTGTCACTGCTGGGAAGTGGAAGGGCTCAATTGCAGTGTTACTGGTGCTATTTACCTGAAGGTTGGTGGTTACTCTCTGCTTGTAGGGCTGCTCTTCTGGGGACATGAGGAGGCATAAGTCCCTGTCTATATCACACTTCTTTTTTTTCTTTTCTTCAGTTGGTTGGATTTTTTTGCAAAATCTGGGGGTTTCTTGCTCATCCTCAGTATTTTTAGTGGGTTTAAAATGGACGGTGTTTCCCTTACCAATCAAACCTTACTCTCTAGGATACCTCAGAGAACTAATTAACCTGCCAGACTGCTCAACAACATTACAAAAAGATTTCTTCTAACTAAATACAGGACATATCTGCTGCCTAGTTTGCTTGTTTTTAATTTAGAAAAGGTGGAAAGCTGGTGGGGAGTAGAGGGGAACTCTGCATCCAACTGGGGAACTGATGGTTGACAACCAAGTGGTGGTGATTTATGGCCGGCTAATTTTCCAGCTGCCATAATTTGTGTTAGCTCAAATGAGAACTGATGGCAGTTTGAGTTAATAGCTGATGCAGTGAGGACCTGGCACATGGTAGCTTTGATCTCCTCGGCCACGGGAGCAGGCACTTCTCGAATCACCCAGGCTTTGCTGCCAAAACCCAGAGGAGCAGGTGGGCTCCAGCTGCATGGAGGGATGGGTGCGTGGGAGAAAGGAGGGAAAGTGTGAATGGATCCAGACAAGACCCAAGCTCATGTGTGTGGCCCTCAAACTGGGTGTTACACTCTCTATAAGGTGCTATTTTTTCACTGAGTTACTTTCTCAATTTTAACACCGTTAAAAAGAGGCTTTTATTCTGATGTTGTTTGTTTTCAATGATTAAGAGGTATAATAAGACAATTGCTGGCAAAGTGCATTGCTTATAGCAGAAATAGTCTTTGTTTTGAGGTTTTCCTGTGTCAAGGTTCTTCAGTGGCTCTCATTAGGAAATGCAGTACATGCCAGCCTTTGACAAGCAGCAGCGGCAGGAGTGTAGCCTAGCAAGAAGAATCTAAAATATTTAAATATAAATAATTTACCTCAAAAGTTTACTCTCTGAATGTTTCTTGCCACAGTACCTGACTAATTACTATGTTATCAAAGGAGTGTGCAAACCTATAAACCGTGGGTTTGGAGTGGCTTGACAGATAAGCCTTCCTGACGGAATAGCTGCAACTTTGCTATTATCAGTCGAGTTCACTTTTGAATTTTGAATTACTTTTTCTTTAACTAATAGTCGATTTTATGTAAACGGCTCAGTGATTAGGAGTTGATTTCAAAGATCATCCTCCATAAAGTCTCTTGATCATATTTTATGGTTCCTGTGACTCATGGATGTAATCTTGTATCCCTGGGATATTCATGGCATGCTTGTCTAATTCCCCACAGTAGCTAATCTCACTTCTCTACTCTAATTTAAAAAAAAAAAAAAAAAAAAAATTAAAATATCTTTAAAGCAGGACTGGTAAAAAGGCAACTTTTACAGCCAATCTCCAGCTCCAATTGCTCCTGCTGGGGAAGTCATAATGATGAATTTGTGACATAATTTCTGTGGCAACATGCTGGGATTTCATAAATGGGGATGGTGATTATAGAGCAGGATCAGGTGAAGCTGGATTGTCATGGAAAAAGCCCCGATTCAAATGCAAATTGTTCAATAATGGCATAGGGGATACCAGAAATTACTGGCAATTTATTTTATTTGGGTTAAGCTCTTCATTCAGTCTTCTTCAGTTGGAACTCACTCTTCCAAGGATGTGAGCAAAATAAATGTCCGGAAAACATATTTTTCTCCTCTCAAGAGAACAAAATTGTCCTAATTTAATAATAATTATTCAGTTAGTGCAATTAATAAGGATGTTCTCTATTTCTATGATTTCTCCCATTCAAGACTCTTCAAGTGTTTCACAAACCCTAATTGATTCCACCTTACTACTCCCTGTAGCAGGACCACATAATTTACTTCATTTTCTGGAGACAGGGAGGTGTGTGAGCCAGGCAAATTGATTGAACCAGGTTAAATGATTTGCCCAAGGCCAGACAAAGAGCTGAAGTCAGGAAAGATCTGTGTTTCAGAGATCAGCCCCTACCCAGCTGGGTTTTGGCTGTGGGAGAGCGGATGCGGCTCTTGCGCAGCCATGGGAGAGGGGCCGTGCAGTTGCAGCCTCCAAATAAATCTAGTGGATTTGTGTTGTACACCACATGAAGCTGGGAATAGGAACAAGCCCCATGGGCGCACATTGGTGGTGAAACTAGCTGAATTGGCTGTTCATTAGTTATTCTCACTGAAACTGGAAACAACTCGATTTGTTTTTTGGATTTTCTTTTCCCTTTTTTTTCTTTGCCTCCAAATCACTTGGAATTTAAACTGTTTATCTGAGGATTAAACTAATTGCTTCTGCAAAATGCCGTTCCCACACCATCTAGTGTACATCTGTTAACTGGGGAGGGATAACTGAACCAGTTGCCAGATGGTCTCTTGGATTTGGGTGGCAAGGAGCCAAGGAGCTGCCAGTTGGTGGTTTGTGGGGTTCTAGCAAAGAAGTCACGCTACGTGCACATTCCCCTCAGTTACTCTTCTCTGCCTTAATGAAGATACTGCCTAATGCAATAAAGCAGCCATTAGCCCCCGCCCTGCACTCCCTCCTCCCCCAAAGGGGTGAGTTTATAAGCCTGATTTGTCTGACTGAGGCAGGCTTTTCCAGGAGCTCGGGTTCTCCGCACGCTATGTGTGCAAAGGCACTTTCTCAAGTATTCAATCCCGTGTCTGCCGTCTGTGTCTTTCTATGCCATAGTGGAAAGATACTGCTGTAACAAAGCTGCTCCTTGAAAGGGGTTTTTATAGCTAGGAACTGAAAAATCATTGTTTAGTCTTGATTATGAAATGAATGTATACATATGCATTTATATGTAATACATATTGGCTCACATCGCACTGTTTTAAAAATTTCAACCTGAGGCCTGGATGCTGTGCTTTGTATTTAAAAAGCATGTAATATTTACTGGTGCTTGGAGTAGGACACAACCCCTGCTGTGCTGGAAAGAAGTGTTACATCAGACTCTGAAGAGACTGTTCATAGTAGGGTGATACAGGTGTCCTTGACCAACACTCAGAACCTCTTTTCCAGGACTGGGACAGAACTTGGGATCCTCAGCGGTGACAACTAGGTGATGTGTTTTGCATGAGACTGCTGCATGGGGGACAGTCGTGGTATCCAGAACCCAGCCTAGGCTCTGTTTCTGACCATGCCCTTGGCACAGGCTGTGGTGCCCATTAGCTGTTACAATGGGTTGAGGAGTGAAAAACACCCATCTTGTAATGAGTTAGTGGGCTTTCTTCTAATTGAGGGGATCTGGGGTGGTGCCAGGTGGAGCTTTTTCTTACCCCTTCTTACACCAGCAAATGCTTTCCTGTCCTAAGAAACTCACAGGAGGGAGGAATTTATGGCTTCAGCATTAAAAAAACAGTTTGGCAGCTGAGATTTTGGTTTACTGTCAGAAAGGTGGTGGACATCAATACAATTCAAACAAAACCATTTGTTGGAGGGAAGTCAGATCAATGGTTTCTTCTCCGTTCTGTGAAGTGGAGCAACAGCACCTCCAAACTCACCAGTGTTGGGGCCAGACTGTGTGGTTACAGTCCCAACCACACCACTTCACTACATTAATGATGGTGTTAGATGGACTGCTAAGCAATTCCTTGTACTTTGAGTGGTGAATTTATTTTTTCTTAAAAGAAGGAGTTTGGCGAGGGGCAGAAGTGGTGTGTATTCCCAGGGCTGGTTTTACACAGCTTGCAAAGCTCCCCAGGGTGGGTTCTGTTGGTGAACAAATCTCCTGGCATTGCAAAGCCTTGGCTGTTTCCAGATATGGTCTGTGCTGATGTGCAGAGCTGAGACCCCATCTGTGGGGAGCTGGCAGCAGCCCTGGGCATGTGCAGGTCCAAAAGCCCTTTGCTTTGTGTTGGAGAGATGCTTGGCCAAGTTGTTCACAATCTTTGTTGAGGCAATGTCCATGTGGCATCACTTAGTGAACGGCTCTTGGTGGAATTAGGGCTGGGATCTGTGAGGCACCTTGTGTCAGCATGGGAAACAGCCCTGGCCCTGTGGAGGTTTCTCCCAATTTACTGTGGTGCCCTGGGCACACTCCTGGTGATTCCCTGGCTGTGCCTCTTGTGCAGCACATGACCACAGGGCAGGCAGGGGCTATGTGTGATGAGAACAGCACCTGGCTCTATAGGGAGGTATCTGTGCTGCTGTTCAAACCCACATCCCTCTGCTCCTCCTGTGGAGGAAGAGGATGTTCCCTGCCAAGCACTGTTGGGAATGACACCCCGTCCTAAGGCTGCCAGGAGCAAGTAGATGCCTGAGCCAGAGACTCGGGAGATGTGGGGTACCTATGCCTTTTCCTTTTGCTCCAGCTGTAGTGTGAAAATTCCTCTAGAATAATACACCTGAATACTTTCGGTTTGGGCAGGGACCTGGGCAGCAGCAGGGAAGGGAGGGAAATGTCTCTGATGGAGCTCCCTCCAAGTTCCAGTTTAAATTTTGTCTACACCAGCTTTCGGAGTGCCACAAAACTGGCTTGTGGATGCCACCGCCACTGTTGTTTGTGTGTCACCATTGTTCCTTCACTGCTGCAGGTCTCCTGGGACTACGTCCTGCTCCCTCCTGGGACCTGCTCCCAGCCCTCCTGCTGAGGCCTCTGTTGCCTGTTTGGATTTGTGCCTGCTTGGCTTCTTATGTATGTGCAACACCGAGGGAGGACAAAATGTGAGTGTGGCACTGGAGGAAGCAGATGAATGGAGATTTGGGCTCAGAAGGGAGTTTTGACTGCTGTCTACACGCAAGGATGTGGTTAAGACCTTGTCTGGAATTGCTGAGGAATATAAAGTAGAAAATAGCATGCTTTCTTGGGAGTGGAGAAAGCAAAACAAAACATCCTGAACAGGATCCATCAGGAGCACGGTGCTGCTGCTTGGATGCTCAAAGAGAAGGGCCCAGAGGCTGCCCTTGGATATATCACCAAGAGTAGAAACAGGGATGTACAAGCTCCATCAGAGCAGTCACACACTGCCCATCTTTGAGAAGAGAGCTGGTGCTTTCTCAGCCACTTCTGAGAAATGGAAGATGAAATGTGGCACAAGACTTTATAGCTGTTTTTAAGGATGAATCAAAGAGATAAACTGAGACGCTGAGAAGGTGCACATATGGAAGAAGATCCTTTATTGAAATTACAGGCACACAAATCCAGAAAAGCCTTGTGGGTTAGGTCTAGGTGCTGATTTTGGTAAGCTGCTTAATTGGCATGATCCCTCCTTGCCCGGGTTATAGGGAAACTGACCTTCAGAAACCTGGTTCAGGGATGAGCATTGGCAATCCCCAAGGCTGTGTGGTGGCATGCAAGGGGCCCTGCTCCACAGGGCTGTGACACAGAGCAGAAGAGTGAAGGAAATGGTCAAGGGCACAGGACAAACCCCTACTCTGAGTACCAATTTCCCAAGACAACACTGAGCTGGAAAGAGGATCGTTTGAAAATGACTGATGGTGAAACACTAGCTTTGGTTTCTGTACCCACCTGTTGCACTTTTAGGAGAGGAGTTTTTTAACCTGGTCCAGAAGTTCAAGTTTATTGCAGCCCTTGTGCAGAGAGGATCCTTGGAGGCCACAAAAGCTGTGGGCAGCTTGGAAATGCCAGGCTGGCTTTAGGATGGCATGTGGCTGTGCAGGGAGCCATCCTGCTGCGTGGGGCTGTGTCACTTCTTTGCACATCCCAGTCGTTAACGTGCCAGGAAATTCAGGGGATCATCATGCAAAACTCTGTGTCTCTCACACAACAGGATTGATTTCTCCGAGCTCATTTGGAATGTGTTTGGGGGTCAGATGAGAAATGAAGCAGGATCAGAGTCAGCCTGAGGGAAGCTCCCATTTATGTGCATTTCTCTCATTTCCAAAAGAGGTCTCCAGTGTATGCATGTGCAGCAGAGAGAGGTCTGGGCAAGGAACACGCCCTCAAAGCAATTCCAATCCTGCCTTTGGGATGTGCCTTACATTTCACACAAACTGAACTGGGTCCAATATGCTCTGCATGATAGAATATGGCTTTGTGAGCACGTTCATATGTGAGACTAACATTAGTAGGCATTTGCGCTTCAATTTATGCTAAAAGCCAACAGATGGGGAAAGTAAGTGCCAGAAAACCAGGCCCTGATCAGGTGGCTTGAGCTGTGCTCATACTGTATTTAGACAATAGACCGTGTTGCATAGTTGGAGTCTGATCTTGTGAAAATGAAACCCTGCTGGTGCTAACCCACAGAGGCTTTGCACACTGGGAAAATGGCCAAATTCCTCTGGAAAATGGTGAACCTCCAACTGGGAGAATTAATGAAAATTCAGTTTTGCCAAAAAATCAAAATTTCATCTTTTTGCATAAAAAAGATTGGCTCTCATTGATGGAGATTCCCCCTCTCCTGCCACCCCATCTTGCACACATGCAAGAGGAAACGTGGCAGTCACATACCCAAAACTGCTGCAGGGATCACAAGTAATTAGTTCCCTGTATCTTCAAGGGATAAGGCAAGAAGTCAGGGTTTGGGCTGCAGCAGGGTAGGCTTCACGCTGAGAAACCCTTCCTAAATGTAAGGGATGGGATTGCCCAGGACATCTGTGGCACTGTGGGGTGAGAGCAGCGTGGTATCTTTGCCGCCATGCAGGCTTACACCTGTGTAAGTCTGTGTTCAAGTGGGGGAATAGACTAGGGCATCTCTTCTAGCTCTGTTTCCTGTGATTTCTGGTACCTTCCAAGCTGTTTATTGGGCAACTTGGGCCCATCTACTGGAGGAAGGTGCACAGCTCTCCTGCTCCCAGCACTGGCCTTATCCTGGAGCTTCACTGCTTTTTGGAAAGCTTCATAATGATTTGGCTGTTCATCAGTTGAACCTGGCTTTGTCTGGATGCTTCCTTAAGTCTCTCCATCCTAGGTGAGACTACGCTGTTTCTCTTTGTACCAGCTGTGTAAGTGAACTCCCAAAAGTGCTCTGCCCTATCCCACTGCCCAGGCTGGCTTCAGGGACACTAAATTCATGAGGGTTGTGTGCATGAGGCAAGGTGTCCAGAGGACAACAACTCTCAATCCTCTGTGGTTCAAGACTTTCGGAGAATTTTGACCTAAATAACTTCCCAGGCCACTTTTTTCAAGTTTTCTTCTCTAGCTTCCAACGCTTAGTTTCCAAGGTGGGCCTGCAGTTCCCCTCCGCAAGGCCAGCTCCTCCCCTCCCTGGCACAGACTGCAGGATCTCTGCTGGTAGCACAGGCAAGGTAACCAAGCACTAGTTTAGTTTATGAAGTGCAGCAAAGAGCATTTCAAGGATTTTGCTCTTCTAGCAGAGCTGTCTGCCTATTTCTGAGCAGAAACCTGATCCAAGTGCTCTTGTAAAGCTCCTATTTTCTTCAATAGCCCAGTGATTAAGTTTCTTGACAGTATCTCTTAGCCAAACTGCCTGATAATCACAACCTGACAAAGCAAGGACAGTTTATCTTCAAATACAATAATTATATGCAGAAGAAAAACAACTCAGCACGATAGTCTGCTGTATCTGCTACCCTGCTTAAGGAGGATGGGCAGCAGGATGACCTGAAGGATAGGGTGCTGCTGTACTGGGGTTGAGGGCTGGTCTGAAATCCTGCCTTTGACCTTGCCCCAGTGGATTTTAGCTTATCATGGGGAAAAGGGGACAATTCAGGATATTTACGAATTTCTAATGTGAAAGGGTGTAAAATTACCTGTGATCACTCATCACATACTATTTGAATGACCTTCAATGGGTTGCATTTAGGGAAATTTGACTAACTTTAAAAGAAAAATAGTATTTGGGCCTAAACTTGTAGCCTCCTTGAACAATGTTGCTGCAGTCCCTAAAGAATAACCTGCAGAAGGATTTTTTTCGTTTGGTGAAAGGCAGGTCACAGTGCTGATGGAGCTGGGGGTAAGTGAATTCATTGCTTCTATTGCAGGTGTGGAGCCATCGTCCATTCCTTGCTTGGCTCCAGCAGGTTGAGTTTGCCCAGCCATGTTTTTTGCTCCCTGTAATGTAAGCTTGTCTGCTCATCTTAAAAGCTAAAGGCTGGGGGCTTTTGGCCGTTGATGGAAAGGAGTTTTTGGAGCCTGGTGCTGTTGCCATGCAGAGAAAGGGAGGTTGTGTGTAACACTCTTGGAGGGTCAGGGTGGCCAGGTAGGAACCCCCCACGTTGTCTCCCTCCGCATGCAAGAGTTTCCCTGCTGCTGGATAGGTGGCCTGAGTGGAGGTGCTGCTCCTTTTCCCCGGGCTCCTTCGCAGGTCCTTGGCCACTGAGGGCTTTGGGGTCACAGTGTGAGTCCAGCTGCAGCCCTAGCTCTGGCTGCCCACGCCCCAGGGTATCCCACTTACAGCTGAAGCACCGGCCTTGGGAACTGCCTTGCTGGATTTAACAAATGTGGGCTGTAGGGAGAAATGAGAACATTTTTAACCACCCGGAGGGATTTGGGTCGTGCTTACGACTTGAATGTTTACTTGATGAGGAGCGAATTGCTGCAGTCCCCTTGCAGCCCTCGGGAACTACTTGTAAAAGACATAGCAATTGTTCTCTGCTCAGTTAGTCATATAGAAGTGAATTTCTTGTGGTGGTCGTCCCCAGAATGGTGCATAATTGATGCATTTCGCTGATGGTTACACTAGAAGGATCTCGCTTTCTTTGCATGGCAAAGTATGGGGGAAAGATCCAATGCCAGTGCAGTTGTCCTGGGCCTCTGGAGAGGGAGTGTGCAATGGCTATGTGGGAACCTATTGTGCCCAGTGTGGTGATCTTGACACATATTGAGTTTATTAGAAGTGCATGTTAACTCTGAGATTTCAGTTTGACTGCGTGGCAAAGCAGTTAGGCAAACGAATATGTGATAATGTTTTTTATAAGTGTGATAATTAGATAAAAGAAGAGGGAGTTGGAGTTTAGACTCGAAGACACTAATTAAATTCACATTGACAAATCAACATATTGGTCTCATATGGATTAAAGCAGCTCTGAAATGCTTCTTTTGTTTAGATTACACTAATTAAATTCACACGTTTTTCCATAACAGTTACCTTGAAACACAGAAGGCTGAACCTGAAGCTTCAAAACGCACATCAATAAATGTGCCGAAGTCAGAGCATTTTTGCAGAGCAAATAGCTGAGGATTTTAAGAAATTTTGGGACTAATGTTTGTGAAACTTTTACACCCTCACAACTGAACATTGATGCATGCTCTTACTTAAACACTGAGTGCTTAACTGCAGTTTTAAATTATGCTCAGTGATGAGGTAATAAAGTATTTCAGCAAATATGTCTCAGAGGAGAACTTGAGAAAGAAAAAACCACATCTATTCCCAGTAGCTGGTCTTTTCAGGTCAGTAGAGAATCATGAGCTGCTGCTGGCAATATTTTTGGAAGTTAGGACTTCATAAATATATCAACTACTCAATGCGGGGCTGCCCCGCAGCAGCCACCACTGAGCCAAAGCCAGGGGATGGGAGTTTTGAAATTTAAACTAATATTTGTGTTCGGCAGTGACTTTCTGCTGGGTTAAATCTGAAAAAACTGAGCTTGTTGATGTACACATTGCCCAGAAATGGGAGATGTGGTGTCGAACTAGAGCACCCTGTGCTGGGCTGGTGAAGGCCCTACCCCTGCAGGGCAGGGAGGTGCCTTGGGAAGATGGTTTTTAGGGTTGCAAGGTGCTGTTCCAGCCTCCCCTGGCTGGAGGGAACCCCAGTGGCATCACAGGATTGTGTTTTGTGCTGTACAGTCCAGGCAAATCCTTTCTGTTGTCTTTAAGGACAAAAATCTCAGTGTAAGCATTACTGCCTCATCTCCAAAGCCTTAGGTGTGAGGGCCCTGCAATAATCCTGAGTCGTCACTGTCTCATCATTAGTGAATATTCTATTTTCTGTCAGTAAACACAATTTAACCACTTTACAGTTAAGCTTCTTAAGATTCATAGCTGATGAGGGAGCAATTAGGACAGGATTTTAATGAATACACACAAACTGAGGGGGTTCCTGCTGGAGGAAAGGAGAGGTTCAGGCTCTGTCTAGAAAAGTGTTCAAGGCATATGGCTGCAAAATGCACTTAACAGGGAACTCTTTACTTTGGGGCTAATTATGCTAATCTTTGCCACGTTACCTGCTTCAAATCTGGCTGTTGAATGGGAAACTGGACCCGAAACTCTCTGAACTGGGGAGGTTTCTACTGAAATTGGTGCTGTGTTATTGCAATAATTTACTCTATTTCCTTGATTAGAGGAAACTCATTGTGTTCCTCCCAGAAGATTCAATAGTTACAGGATTTGATCAAGTGCAGGGAAAGTTTTGGAACTTTATTTTAAAAGCTGCATTTTGTGTTTCCAGCTGCAGGTGGAAGGTGAGCCTGTGTGGGGCAGTGGGAAAGCCAAAGGGAAGGGCTCTGTGAGAAGCTGGGGACTGTGAGGGGTGAAAGCGCTTCTCATCAGAGGTTTTTCATATTTTTTTAAAATCAAAGCTCTGAAATACTGGTGAATGAAGAGTGTTGTATAAATGCAAATTTCATTCACCCCTGTCTGCCGTCAGCTGGGGTGCAGGTGAATCACAGCACGGGAACAATGTGGGAAAGCGGGGCTGAATGAGCATCGTGGGGAAATTCAGCACCTCTGGGGCTCTGCTCTCCCTGCTCTGTTTTAAGCAGCCGTGGGGACAGCTGGGCAAGGGCACATCCCGGGGATGGCACTGTGCCCCTGGAGCTCTCGCAGCCCTGGTGTGGGTCATACCCACGGGACTGCCTGTGGGAGGGAAAGGGGATGGCACAGTGGCTTTGACCTTGAGGAGGGTCCACTGGAGTCCAACACAGAGCAGCTGAAAGTCCTTGTCACCTTCAAACGTCTTTACAGATGTTGATTAATTAATCCTACCTCATTTGGTCTGTTTGTCAGTGATTTGCCCTCAATTATCACCAGCCAGGTTGAGGAGTGGCTGGCTGCTGCCACATGTGTAAAGTGAGAGCCGGTTGCTGAGAATCTTCTGATAGCAGTCCGCATTTGGCGGAAAAATACTGGTCTGTTGCAATATATGTTTTCTGTCACCAGTCTTTGCCCAAGGTGGGATTTCTGCGTTGCTGCTGCCCTGCACTGTGGTGGGTGGGCTGGCACTGGTGCAGAGGCTCCAGCTCACGGGGTGCCCGGCGGGGAGGTGGCACTGCACCCCTGATTTGGACCAAGGAGAGGACAGTCCCTGCGCACAGCTGTCGCTTCTCTGGCGTGGGTGAAAGTTTCCGTCTGAGCACTGAAAGCTCCTTAAAGGCTCCGGCTTTGTCTCTGCACACCGCGGGAGCCGCTGCTGCAGCTGCGTTGCAGTTCTTGTGTAGCTCTGCTGGTGACAGTGTCGACTGAGCTAAAACCCACTGTGGCTCTCGAGGGTGGCAAAATGCCGACTGCTTCTGTCCCAGCCCTGCCGGGATGTCGGGATCCAGCTGCGTCCCCAGGACGTGTGTGGCTGTGGACAGATGGATGGCAAGGGGATTGGAGAGCAGTTGGAGTTTGGGATGGAAGGAAGTAGGTGAGGAGGAGTGATAAAGCCTAGGAGGTTCAGATAGTTTTAGCCAACTATCCAGATGTGACATCTGTGCCAGCTAGCCAAAACTCAAGATTGATGCCACTGCGACTAGTTTAAAAATGCCCATTGTCCTGGAAGATGCTAAGGTCCTCAGCCCTTATCCAGAGAGGTTCCTTGGGAGGTGGGCTGGTTCAGACCTCTGAATGCAGGGGGTTTTTTGTGAGGCTGCACCAAAACAACCACCCTGAGATGGTCATATGAAAATTGGAAGGGGCAACTGGCCAAGGCAGCTGCAGGTCTGGAGCCGTCCGAACTCTGGACGGCAGGAATGCATTTTTGTTTTTTGCATTGGATCACAGTGGATACAAATCCCTGTACAGAACAAGGTACTTGGATGAGTGTGCACCTTTCCAAGGATTTTCCGTGCCCGTGTACCTTGGCTGGATGTCTCTGTGCCTTGCAGAGGATCTGTCAGTGCCACATCCCCAGCCTGTAGCCAGTGTGCGGGAGACAGCCTGACACTGGAGTGACGAGCTGAGCTCTTTCTCTCTAGTGCTGAGCAGTGTCTCTGGAAGAAAAAATGCTCAGCTGTGTATAAGATGCATCAGAAAATTGCACAATAGGTGAAGTCAAGCAGAAACTTGGATGGGAAAGGATTAGTTAATGAAATAAATAATTGCTCACTGCCAGTCTTCCTTCATGTGAGGGTAATGAGTGCATAATTCAGATAATGAGCAGAAGCCAAGGGCCCACCCTGCCCATGCGTGGGCAGCAAGAGCAGAGGACTTGGAACTTGGTTTGACCCTGGCATAATTTAAATTGTTGATGTTCCACAGTGCTTCCAGTCCTCTAGAAAATCAGCTACTCCTAGTTGTTGCCTGTCCCATCCTATGGCAAATGCCCCCTCCTGCTGATTACCCCTCACTTTAAAAATAAAATGTCAAATGTCAAATGTAAGGATGATGAGCCTTGTCACACTTCCAACCTCTGCAGCTCTTGGTGAGAACTTGCACCTTGTGGGCACCCTGGGAATGGCAGCTGTGGTGTCCCCAGACTATGTGGGTGCCAGGCATGTCACTTAGCACACAAATACCTGCTGGTGGAGAGCAGCTGGGCATGCTTACACGCACAACTCATTTTTCCTAAGGCTTTTTATCTGCAATATGGCTCTAAAGATAAGTTTTCCCACCCTAAAGGAGTCTGGCAGGTATCACAGACGTCTTTTGGGTAACATAGCAACTCTCTTTTTCGGCTATTTGCAAGCTTCCAAGCCCGAAATTATCCTTTCTTTTTCAGAACAAGGTATGCTCTGGAAAAAAAAAACCAAAAAACAAAAAACCAAGAAACCAGACCAACAGAATAATTTGCTTAAGACTCAAATTCACAGCAGCAAGTAAGATATAATTGCACCCTTTGATCTTCAAAGATCTCATCCAGTGTCTGCTGAAGTCAGTGAAAGCCACTCTGTTTGACTTCAATGAACATTTATAATATACAACTCTGAAATATCCTTCCATTTTATCTGTACATGTCTGAAACCTCTGTGGTGGAAATAAACTTCAGTGTGTAAGTTTGCGTGTTTTAGCATAATTTTATGTGGCATGAAAGTGTTTCATATTTGAGCATGAAAGGAATAAAATTTTTTTGCCCTGAAAAACACAACTGCTATTAGAGAAGCATGTGGCATCAAGCCCAGATCACCTAACAGGAGTTAATACAACATTTGTAGCTGCATCAGTATTGCGGAAACAAATGCTCAGTTGCTAATGAGCTGCCAGCCAAGCAGTGATGCTGCCATCTGAAAACCTTTCTGGTCCTTGGCATCTGCCTCCAAGAGAGATATGAGATACATAAACCCAGAAAATTATCTTCATTATGTCATATTAATTCTGCACATAGTCCAGTGTTTTAGCCTACAGTAAAACTGGAACTATCTTTATGTAAATGCACTAAATAATTATCTGAGATTTGCCTCGATGTGGAGGTTTGGCATTTTCCTTCTCCATCCTTCTGTACATCCTCAGCACCAAGTGTTACAGGCTAGTCTGGAGGGGGAGGTTTAGCAGCATGAGGAATTTGTAATAGAAATCAAATATTAGTACAAGCAAGATGATATCTTGCCCAAATGAGACTTGATTACATTATTAATCTTGATAGTTATACATTATTTTGTGTGCATGTGGTTTGAATACTGGATTAAAAAGCCAGGAGATGAGCCACTGAGATGATTTGCTTTCTAGGGAAATCCAGGCAGAAAGGTGAGCAAAATTTCCATGGGCTCTGGGATAAGTTTGAAGGATTTCATCCTGTTCAGGTTGTGATGGAGGTCTTTCCCTGCAGACATCCTGGACTGTAGCTGCCCATCATCCAGGCCCCACACAGCAAAGCATTTCAGCTCTGGAACTGAGCTCTCTGGTGCAGTTAAGCACATGTTCATGGTTTTGATGAACAAGAATGGCTTTAATGACGCATTAATGACAAATGCTATTGTGGCCTCAGTACATGTTCTTCAAATGTGTCATTACCTGATGGGATATTCCCTTTTGTGCACAGCCTTGCTATGATGCCCTGTCTCCCTTCCAGTCTGGCTTCTACCTCATTCTCTTTATTGTTTGTACAGTTTCGTACACCCCTTTCCATTCCACGGCACTTTCAGACAGGGGAGAGCCAGGCTGGGGTGATGCATCCCTTGGGGTGGGTGTTGTGGAACAGCCTCTGCAAGCTTAGTGAGGGCTCTGTGGCACAGGAACCTGGAGTGTCTCCAGCCATGGAGTGGGATGCACATATGTGTATATTAAGGATCTGTCAGACTAGATCCCAAACATTTCAAAGACAAAATATTTCATATTTGGGGTGTTTGGCATGTGATTTTTTTAAAAATAGACTTTTTGTTCCCTGATTTTTGTATGAACTAATGGTAATCAGAGGATTGTGGTGAAGTTTCAGTGTTTGAACCTTATATTTACTTTTCAGTGGAATTGCTCTGGTTCTCCTATGTGCTTTTTGAGTGCTGCTCATAGAGCATGAAGTTCAGCAAAGCAGAATATTGCACGAAAAGATAACTTCTGCAAAAATCACTGAAACCTCAATTTACATGCTTATTTATTTTAATTATACCAAGGTAGTTGTTATTCCTCCCTGTACACAACACCTGTACCCTAGAGTACTTTAGGAATCTGGTGTGATGGAGAAAAAGCCCCTAAAGAGTCTTTGGAAAAGTAAAGACATGCATGTATTTGGTCCATAGGAATGATGACAGAGAATAATCTGCTGTTGGAATAGAAATTACTGGTATTTCTAAAGGGATTGAGGTTTTGGACCATGCAGAGGGAATAGTGAGTCATGACTGTAACCACTGTCTTTGGATTTTGCTTTTTAAACACCTGCTAACTGTTTTGTGGTGGAAATGGGGTGAACACAACCATGTCCCCATATGGGATGTGATGCAGCAACACTTTTGAGATCTGAGCCTGGGGCTTTCCACAGGATCCTACTTAAAAAAGGTATTGGCAAGCAATTATTTTAATTTTGATTTAAATCCCTGAGAGTTATTCCACTTTTTTCCCACTCCCTAAAAGCCAAGCCCACTTCAATGAAGCCCACAGGGTTGCTGTCCCTCTGACAACTTCTTCTTTGGTGACAGGTACTGCAAGTGTGTTTTCCCCAGCAGAAATGTATAGGCAGGAGAGAGGCTGTAAAAAGTTCAGGAGATAAACCTGGTGAGAAACCATGAGCACAGGTGACACTACAGGGAGCAGTGAGGTATGTACAGCTGCATGGGTTGGACTTAGTGCTTATGGATGGTTTTGTGATTGTTGTTTCAGTCTTGCTGGTTTCAGAAGAATTATTCTGTGTGAGGGATTTTTATCATATAAACTGGATCCAGGGCAACAGGAGAGGAGAAGGGGATGGAGCGGCAAGCACTGAGGGGAAAGTGCTCTCCATGGTGTGGGGGATGAAGGTGGCAAGAAGAGGGGCCTGTGTGGATGGGGTACCTTGCCAAGTTTAGGTGCCAGCACTGGGTGATTCTGTAAATCTTACTGCTCCTGCCACATGCATGACACAGTGCTATTTTAGGAGAAACCTTGGGAACCAGATACAGCCAAGATGGGAGATGGACACTGCAATGGATACTGTGCCCGTTGGCGTTTCTGGTGTTGCATGTCAGCATCAGTCCATGACAGAGAAACCTAATCCAGCATCACAACTGGAGAGAGTAAATGCCACCATGTTCTCAGGAATATTTTGGAGCTCCTGCCATTAAAGATTGCCTTAAGTACAGACGGGATCAACTGGCCATCGCTCAATTTTAATGGTGCAACAGTGACAACCAGTGGCCAGCTGGGCTAATCCCAGACGAGTGCCATCCCTCCAAACCACAGCCGAGTACCTTGGGGCTCTGGCTCCCAGAGGGGCCTGGAGTCACACTGGCACAGCTCTCTCCAGGCAGTGGGAGATACCCCACCAGAGAGGTTTCTGAGAGTGGCAGGTTTTGATGTTTCCATCTTCAGGGTCATGATCCCACATTGCTAATGGGTGAAATGTTAGTGTAGTGTTTTGGGGCTGAATTTCTGCTACTGGGCACTCAGGTGCTGGAACACAATTTGAAAACATTTGGTGTAAATGGTTGGAGAGGGCAGAGCATGGGGGGAGAAGGGTTAAACCTCTAATGATGGCAGTTTACATTTGGAGTTGTGCCTCACCTCCAACAACTTTATTTCCTTGTTGCACCCTTTTGTGCTGAAATGGACGTGACCTCAGACACAGCACAAAACAGTACATGGTTCCATGTTTCATATAAGACTTTGATTTACTCAAACTCAAAAAAATCATTTAGACTCCAAAGTGCTTGTCCTGCTCTTTTTGTGCAGAGAACCCCATAGTTGACCAAACATTTTATTGCGGGAAAAGCAGAAATTCCGTTGCCTGCCTCTACCTGGGCACTGCTGTATCCCACTTACAGCATCCCGAGGACTCTGCTGTGCCTGGCACACCATCCTAGTGCAGTCTTTCCCCTCCCAAGAGAAGTTTGAGGCTGTATGGGAGCTGGCGGGGCTTGAGGTCCTCCTGCTCCACGTCTGCCATCTGTTTTGGGCAGGCCTTGGTCCCTTTCCCAGTGAGGTGACAGCATCCCTTCCCAGGGCCACTGCAGGGAGGGCACGTGGGGGAGGGCAGCCTTTGCTTTTCCCCTGCATGTTTGGCAGTTCAAAGGCTGCTGCTCCTCGTTGCTGCTCTCAAATCAATAAATGACACAGATGTAGATATCTGGTGATAGCACAGAGGAAACTCTGGTTCTGTAAGCAAGGGTCTGAACAGCTCGACGACTGCCAGTAAGGTGCCATTTGCAGGACGTGGACTTTTGAGAATTTAGGATAAAGGTAAGCCCCTTGTAAGCTAGCACAGGCAGCCCAAGGTTATTGACCCTTCTTGTGTAGTGGAAGGGACCTGGTGCTGGATCAAGCTGCACCACAGGCACCTGTGACACCCCTATAACACTTTGGGTCTCAGCAGGCAAATTTTGCTGAAACCAAAAAAACTTAGGGGAAAGTTTCTTGTCCCAGTGCTGATGTGTTGTGTGTCTTGGTTTGGTGAGTTGCAGCTACCAGTGATGTGCTGCTGATGTCCAACTGCAAAGTCAGTCACCTTAACTGAGACTGACTCACTTGATTAAAGTTTGTAGTTCATCAGATCTTAAATTCTTTTCTCCGTAGCCACTTTACCTCTGGGGCCATTTGGAACAATTCTGGTTTAGTTTGGATTTTTAAATTTAATGATTAAATTAGAAGCTCAAGGATTTGGGGTGTAAGAACATCACACATGACGTGGAGCTGCTTCCTGGTGGGGAGAGTCACTGCAGAGCCCAGCCAGTGTTGGGATGCACCCACAGGACTGGAGAGCCAGGATGGAACGATGGCCTGGCAGTGCGGTCCCCTCTTCCAGTGTGCCCTGGGTAGGACCTGCTCTCCTCCTGTGCCTTGTTTCCCTGGCCAGATTGGGCTAAAAGTAAAAAGTAAAACAGGAGGTGAAACCCTTTTACTTCTGTTTGTTAATCTTTCTTCTTCTATCTTTCTTTCTGCTTTCTTTTTTTTTTTTCTTTTCTTTCTTTCCTTCTTTTTTTTCTTTTTTTTTTTTCTCTTATTATTAGGAGGGCTCCTTTTTTCTCTCTCTTTTGCCTCAATAGAAAGAAAAAAAGTTTTGTCAGCACTCCTGTTTCTTTTGTTGTTTTCTTTTTCTCAGAAGTCTTTTCTGCTTTTATCCTAATCCCAGGCATGCATGAGGGAACAGTTGTGCTCTGTTGTTTGTCTGTTCTGGTAGTTTTGAACCAGTAGGGCTCCTGCTTTGTTCTCTTTATTTTCTGAACACAGAAAGGTAAAAGAGTAGGAATAGCGATTGAAACTCTTAAGAAGAGAAACCTTCGATATTCATTTAGATTTAATTCATTTTTTGCCATGTTGGTAATAATTAAGGGATGATGACAAATTAAAAAAAAAAAGAGGGAGAAAAAAAAGGAAAAGGAAAGAAACCTCATTTCACTCCCCTGAGATCAGAGTTTTTCTACCCAGAGCATTTTTAACTTGTACCCCTCGAGACACATGTTTTTAACTCTGTTGTCCACTTTATTCACTCTGTGGAACCAGACAACAATTTAACATATGCCAGGGTTGGTTTTTTTCCCCCTACACACAGAATTACTCCTTTGTAGAGCTGGCTTTATGATTTGAAAAGCAGTGTTAGCCTGGTTTACCTGATGCGATATCAGCCGAACTTTCAAGTCACATCTCAGTTTTAAGCCTTATATTTATGGCTTTGAATCCACTCTGGTGCTTCTCAGCTTTTTGAGGGGCATGTTGCAGAACTGTCACTAAAGTTTTTTTATGATTTTCTAGGTATTTCTTTACTAGTTGGGCATGCTGGCTGATAAATTGCCTGAAATGTTTTTAAAAATGAAACTAAAACTAACATGGATCCATCTGTCTCTGTTTCATCCCTGCAAAACAAACCTTTTATGATTTTGGTATCCAACATGTGCTTGTTCTCTGTTGCCATGGAGATGCTGTAGGCCTGAATTTTTTTTTCACAGGCTCTTACGATGAAGTTTTTTTTGAAAACTGTTTTGATTAATTTTTCCTCCACTTCAACTTCTCTCTCACTTAAACTGTTTTCCCCTTTTGTTTCCCTCTTGATTTATGGCAGGTCGCTGTCATTTAAATAGATGCGCATTTTGAAATTCCTTCTTTCTGTTCGAATGCAAAGGAAAAAAAAGGAAAAAAAAATAACCCATGCAAGTCATGCTCAAAGACTTGGTTATTGTTGCTTGTTGGATTTCTGCTCTCTGTGGTTGTCGGGCCTAATTCAAAGTAATTCAGGCTACTCAGTGGGGGCAGTGCATAGCTCCACAGGAAATTATGATAGCAAAAGTCTTCCTGTAGAGTTCTACACTTGGCACTACAAAGTGCCTCAGGCTGCAGTTACCTGAATAGGGTTGAATTAGACCAGACAACCGCATCATCCCACTTCTTAATCTATTAGAGCGATATACAAGTGGCAATTGTTGATTGCAAAAATGGGATTAAGAGGCTCTTCAAGTGAATTGATTTTCTTGTGAGAACAAAAAGAGGAAAGAGAACGCTCGTTTGAATCACACAGCCAGAAAGTTTCGTGAATGGGTTCCACTCCAAATGTTAGAATTAAAGCAACCAGTATTTCCCCATGGAACATGCAGGTGAGAGGAATAAACTGCTGAAAAATAGAAAATTATGTCTAAAAGTTTGTGGTGCTCTCAACAAATCGCAGCTCTTCCCCCATGACCCCTCCCTCCCTCCCTGCTCCAGCCAGCAGCAACAACAAATCCTTGTTTCAGCCAAAGACTTTGTTGCTCTTCGTCAGCCTCTGTTTATAATTCTTTAATCTTTATTTTTACCCACACATTTCACTTATTTATTTTGCTTTATCTCAGGCAAGGAACAGGGTGAAAGAACAGCTGCTTTGACTCCTCCTGGTTTTTTCTGAGCTTTTCAACTTATTCTTTCCCCCCACCAAGACCAAAGCAGTGCCGTGTCTCTCCCAAGGGACCTCCAAAATCTGTTGCCAGCACTGCTCCAGAGCAATTCCCCACAGGGGTTTCACCCTGTCCCCCTGGTGCTTGCTTTTGCCCTCAGGGCTACTGTTTTCCCTGAAACCACAAGTTTTGTGTGAACAAGTGTCATAAATCTCCCATTAATCTCAGCGTATCATCCCCTGGGAAGAGCAGAGCCTGGCATCTGCCTCCACTGGGATGGGTCCTGCTATTTATTTTTTGGTGGCTCTCAGTGATGCTGGAAATCCTTTCTCCTCAGCTGGAAGACAAGCGGGTACTGGGCTGCATAGGGAAGGTAGTGGTGAAGGCAAGTCCTGCACTGGGTGTACCAGAGAGCAGCACTCAGACAGGGCTCACTGTCAGCAGTGTGGAGAATAGAAATGACACCCAGCAGGAAAAAGGAGCTGTGGGAGCACATGGAGGGAGCCTAGTGCTGTTGTTGGCATTGGGAAGGGACAGCGGGGAGAGTCCCCTCTCAGACACAGGGATGAGAATCCTCCCCTCCCACCTTAAAGTCATGAGATCTCACCCTGGGTGCTGGCGCCAGGGCAGGGGTGAAGGGCATGAGCCACTTCCAAGTGGGCTTCAAAGATCTTGGGGCAGGGAGCAAGCTGCTGAACTAGACCCTGCTCCATCATTGGAGGGTACGTGTCCCTCCTCGTCACGTCATCACCAGCACGTCTGTTCAGGCTCGTTGTGCCCTTTCTTTAAGTTTGCTATAGGAGGCTTGTTGCCTCAGCTGGACCCTGCTCAGGAAGGGTCTCGACAAGTTCTCAGAGCAGAAAGGGCTGATGGAGTCATTTCTGTGAACTGGAGGGGGCACAGCCACCAGGGAGGCTCTCACTTGATGTTTTGGGAAGGGGCAGAAGCAAATTCGGAGCAAAAGCACCATCTCAGTGCTTCACAGGACAATTTTTTATTTCAGGGGATAGTAACATTATTGCAAAACTTTTCCTTTTGGGTAGGTGGTTGTAGGACAGGATGAACTCCTATAGCATCGGAGACCCCTCTTGCACCCCAAGCATCCCTGTGCACATTCAGAAGCACTGCAAATACAAATGAAACAAGACCAAACGGGCCTCCCAAAGGAGGTTGCATTCATACTTCCCTGAATCCTTCACCATGAGCAGCCACTTTGTCTTTTCCCAGCACATTCCAGCCCTTCCCACCCCTCACCCAGCTCTCAACGTTTTAAGCGGTGTTGTTTCCAAACACGCACTTGCATTGGGTTTCCCTTTTTCACCTCTTCTGCCCCATAGAAAGATTTTTCCCAAAATCGCAGTTGCAGGATGCCAGGAGCCCCCAGAAAGTGTTAGCATCCATGGGGAGCAAGCAGGCACAAATTCCTCCTTTGAAACAACACCATTTTCTCTAACCGCGACCCGGTAATTGCTCTGTATTTAATTACCCAAGATTGCACCAGGTCCGCGTGGTGTATTTGCGTGTGTGCTATCAATTATGTCATAATAAATGAATTTCCTTTTCAGGATTCCCTGCAGCCGATGGCTAGGCTTCTGTTCCTCCTTGACTGTTCTGACTTTGAACAGGTTTATTCAGCTGTTGTCTGCTAAGCCCTACAGAAAAGAACAATAGCTTCTGATCTGCCTTTTATGGGTTATTGGAAACTGGTGGTCCGCACTACAGCTTTGGTCAGTGATTAACCAGAGTGAAAACAAACTACACAAGGCTAAGTTGATGTTGGAGGAGGAATGAACCCACTTCATTAAGGCTTTAAGAGGAAACCTTTTCTTCTTCAATGCTTGTTCACAACTTTTCAGGTCTCTATTTAATCACGTAATTCTCTCTAAGTAGGAAGAGAAGCTTGCCTCACAGCAAGAGGTCTTTTGCCACATGACAACTTAGAAAGATAAATTATATATAAATATCTTCATGGTTTTGTGGAAAGGAAACCAAATTTGGTTTTACTGCATGCAGCTAATTTACCAGTTTCTTAGGTGCTGTGGGCATCCCAGTGTCCATTGCAGGTAGAGAAATTTTTGCTGCAATTGCCTTAACTTTTGGCATGTGTGTGTAGGGTGAGCAAATCATATCTTATCAGCACCAGACACGGGCGGCTGACAGAGGCTGAGGGCAGATGAAGAGGCAGCAATAATAGCAACCCTCCTTTACCACCACTGAGACAAAATGGATGTGCTCCCCAGGGTGGGGGTTTGTTCCACCTCCTGGAGAAATCGCACCCTCCTGCATACTGGAGATCTCTTTACTGTTGGCAACCCAGGGAGCAGAAAAGAAAGACAGGAGATTTAGGGTGGATGAATTTGGTGCTGGTGAACATGATGAGTGACTCCAGCCCATGAGTTCCAACCCTCGTGCTGTGCTGGGTAATCACACAAAGTGCATCACGTTGGGGCAGCCTCTAGGCTTTTCTTTAGTGTAATTTATTATTATTAATTTTTTTTGAGCACGGCAGTTAATTATGGTTTGGAGAGCCTATGACTTAAACCCAAAGCACAGCCATAATAAATCAACCCCCCGACTCCTCTGTGGGTATTCAGCAGCATCAAAATCTGTGTTTTCCACAGCCCCTGGTTTTCCAGTGTTGCAGGTAGCAGCTCCTCCTGGCTATCAGTGCACGCACAGGGAGGAGTAACCTGGAAAATGCCAGGGAACTGCTTGCTGACCACCTTCAGCATGTTTACCAGTTCCTGTGGACAGCAGAGATCTTCATCAGGTAGATGCCTGAAATGCAAAGGAGCATGTGTTAAACTGGTGCTCGTGGGATGGGCATGGCTGATCCAGGCTCCTGCTTGTGTGTTGGGATAAACAGGGATTGGTTTGGGGGCCAGGATGAAGTCGGTTGTTGTTGAATGGATACAGGTCACGTGGTCTTCTAATTTTTCCCTCTAAGAGCTCCAGTGGTGATATGTAGGAGATTCCACTGAGCAGAGGTGACTGTACCCCCAGGCACCTGCAGCTGGCAGGGCTGACGCACCTGGGTGCAGCAGTCTGCCTTCCCTGCTGTTCACTCAACACCCTGAAACTCCCCATTTAACACCCCAAACTCAGCAGGAATCCTGGGTTTCAGAGCTCAAAATCCCCAGCTGTGGTTGTAGTGGTGCTCCCAAGAGCTGGGGGTGCAGAGGCAGGGTGCATCCCCACGTGCACCCCAGCACCTGCAGTTTTCCAGGACTGCTCCCTTCTCCTGCCAGCCCTGAGCTGTAGACCTGTTCCTAAACACTCTTCCCATCTACCAGGGTGGATGTAGCATTCCCTTTCTGCTTGCCTCAGGTGAGGCACGTTGCTCCTCTGCACCCATCTGTTAAACTTGCTAAGCACAGCACAGACCCTGATGAAAGGACATTTGAGGAGGGGCAATCTCTCGTCCCAGTGAGACAGGAGATGAGCAAGAAACTGTGATTTTGCTTGGGGCTCTCTCCACACCTGGAGAAGCCATGGATAGGGTTTTGCTCTGCTCTTGGTGCAGCAGTGCGCCGAGGAATGATGGACCCATCTGGGCTAGGAACAGAAAAATCATCACTCCATTCTTGGAGGAATGGTGGCTGCAACTAAACAGGTTGAGAAATACAGGGACAGGGAGGGTAAAACATCTGTAGAGGAGATCTCCCACTTCTCATGAAATCAAGAAAAGTAATTGGTGATCGTTTCCTTCTTAAATTAAACAGCAGGGGCACAATTTTTCCTCCAGAGATTCATTGCGAAGCATGATTTTCCATAAAACTATAATTTTGTTTTCTCCAGGTGTTTTCTAAATTGATTAATTTTGGGTACAAAAATGTTTAAATACTTCATTAGCTGAATTCTTTGAACTTCAATTAGAGAAGCTTGTTGAAATAATTTAATGAAGTGCTTTGGTAGGAGTGGAGGATGGAGGGGGAGGAAAGCTGGGGTGTTGGGATGGGAGCAACCTGGATTTGCAGCAGGTGAGGATCTGTCCCAGTGCAGGGTTTGGCTATTAAATTACAGTACTAAGCTGTCTCAATTAATAATTAAAATGTATGTTTAAATAATGCATCAAAGGAAAATGCTTAAATTGCAAACTTGAGATTTTTGGGGTGAGTTTGTGTTCAGACTCAGGCTTCACGTGTGGGAGGAATTCAGATATCTAATGTACCAACATGAAACAGGGATTTCAAAAGCTTTTGTGTTAAAATGATGAAAAGAGAGGTAGGAAAAGAGACTGCTGAGCTCCTTGGAGTGTTTGTGAACAAAATAACACCTTTTTGGGGAAACAAAGGCAACCGTTCAGAATCTATCAAACAGTTTATGCCCCAAATGCTGCAAAAAATTGGGCAGCAAAAAATGTGAGAGATCCTTTAGATGATTCACTGGAGGGAAGGCTGGGCTGCAGATTGAACAGAGAACCCAAGAAGCAGGTGTGCCTTGGACAAAAGGATTCTCAGACTACGGCCCATTTAGGAGTCTGCAGCTGAATGAGGAGGAGAAACTGAAGCAGAGTGAGACTTCCCACAGTGTTTCATATCTGGCACAGAGGTCTCCTTGGAGACAGCACACGGTCTCATGGCACCAAACCAAGACCTGCAGTCTACCTGGAGGTGCAAGATGTATGCATCATTCCCCTAGTGAGGTCCAGAGCCTTCCTGTGCTCATGGCAGCTGGCACCAAACAGTTCACAGCCGTAATTGGCCATTCTTGGCTTTTCCCAGAAACGGTGTGGGGCTGAGCCAGGCCAGTGGCAGAGCTGCCTCAAGCAGCCACTGCCTTTGCTTTGGCTGGAGAAACAGAGAGGTTGGGGTTTCCCAGCATCATGTCCCATTGCTGGGGATGGCACAGATCACTTTCACCCATACTGCATTGATTCCACCCACCCAGCCTGGTTGGGCTCCTTCCTTTGGGTGCTTGCAGAGAGGCAAACCTGCCTCCTGCTGTCAGCTCACAAATCCTCCTCTTACCATGTCCTCCCAGGGATGGGGTTGCGTGGCAGTGGCATGTTCAGGCTGGCTGTCACCATTGTTTCACTCCTGCTGTAGGGCTTGGCCACACTGATGTCTGTCTGGTTTGACTCCAAACATAAACCTCTCTGGGGCTGAATAGAGGGGATTCCTCAGTGCAAAAGGCTGGCTTTCCCTTCACACATGAGGGGTTTGCTCCAATATGCTTTGATGTCCTGCAAAGAAGCTGCTGCAGCATCAATGGCATCTAACACAGTGACACATGTAGGGCCCGAGGGCTCTGGGAGCAGGTTTAAATAGGGCCATTGACTCATCCAGCCATGCACATGACTGGCAGTGGCAGGAGCCCAGTGATCGATTGAGCTGTCAATGCGTGCCCATGGACCACATTTTGGACTTTCTGTCCTGTGCAAAAATGACTGCTCTTAGTGCACTGGGCCTGATCCAAGCCTTGGAAAAATATTGTCTGCTCAGGGTGTGACTGGGGGTACAGGACCTGTCCAGTGTGTGTGTAATTACTGTAGCGTGGCTTTCTCAAATCTGTTGTAAGGAAATAATTTAAACTGCAAATTGTTTCCCTCCATAGCTGAGCACTGCACAAAAGAAAAAAGTCCCCGTTCAGAGTTATTATTACACCGCGGGGCTTTGGAGATGTTCCTAATGGAGAGAGAAGTAGGCAGTGTTTAACCAACAGAGGAAATAGTGTTTAACCATAAGCATGTCTCTCTAATTTCTGCTTACAGTCCTAATGATGAGTGGGTCTGTGCATCAAAGGCAATTTTGCTGATGCCAAGGCCAAAGGGATTTCATCCCTTTTACCAGGGGACAAGAAAAGGCACTGCTTTCCCAAGGACAGATTTTTTTCCCCCAGATTGCTTTTGCTAGTCCAGGCTTTTCCAGATGGAGATGGCCTAGGAGGCAGAGGTCCAGCCTGAAGCCTGAGGACTGTGACCAGGCAACTCTCCCTCCAGCCTGCACACTGCTGAGCTGCCCAGTGCAGCATCTACCTGAGCAGGCCTGGCTGGTCCAAAGGTACCTCCTCCAGCAGGGAATGTGAGTTTGTTTATCACACAGAAGTGGTGCTGATGCTTTTTCTCCTGCATGCAGGTGTTTGCTCATCTGTGAGGTGCCTGTCAGCATTCCTTGGAGCACACAGATGGGATCTTTGGAAAACTGGACCCGTGCACTCAACCTGTGAAGTGCTGCCCAAATAGGGCAGGCTCTATGGGGGATGTGGATATGACTGAAATTTATTAAGGACATCAGGTGTCTACGATTTCGGCTGCTCTTTGTGGCCCCAGAACCTCACTTCTCACCTGGGAACAGTTGGACAGAGGCTCCCAAAGGAGAGGGGTGCTTTACAGCAAGCAGTTCTTTGCATCTCTGTGGAAAGCATGTACTGGGAGAGTGGTGAAGCTGCTGGTCCTGGGACACTGTGACTCTCTGGAATGATGAAGAAAGAAGATACAGCAACTTTGAACCATGCTGGCTTAATGAAGTAATGTGAAATTTCTGTTTCCTTTTGAGTAGGTGAACTTTTTATTCAAAATTTGTCTTTGCAGAACCTCTTTAGCAGATGCACACAGTGCAGCATGTTCAGGGAGGGCTTCAGGCCATGCTTGCCTGGAAGATGATGGGTGAGGTTGGGCTTTCCTTACCCATGTGGGGAGTTTTGGATCTTGCTGGGATGCTGCTGAGGTGAGACCTGGGGGGTGATGCCAGGGTCTGTGGGACTCCCAGGGCACAGAAGAGCAGGAGAGCCTTGGGAGAGATGAGCAGGGCAGCTGGGGCAGCTCAACCCCTCCATGTGCAACCAGATGCAATCCCTGTGGTGAAGTCCGTGCTCCCACAGCAGCTCCCTGCTCAGTGGGACAGGGCCTTGGGCTGATCCAGGCTCTCTGCGTGGCCGAGGAGGGCTGGCGGCCAGGGTTGTTAGAACCCCATGGATGGCTCTGCCTTAGCATCAAAACCTCATCAAAACCTGCATCTGTGCAGAAATTCACAGCTCTGATAGCATGGATGCTGTGGAGAGATCTTGCCCAGAGCTGGATTAACTTCAAGCCCAAGGGGCGGCGTAAGGGGGGGTGGGGAAATCACTTCTCTGGCCATGCAAGGGAAGTTTCTGGCTCTGGCGACTCAGGATTAGTGCTCCACAAAGGGAGGGTAGGAGCATTATAGTGAAATGTAGACTCTCCATAGGAGGCACTCATACATCCTGATGGTGCGGGGAGGGAAGAGGGGGGAGAAAGGCGTCTGTGGCCCAGCCAAGTTTACGGAGGGAGCCAGATCACCCCTGCCAGTGCTCAGGCGCAAGTGCCAAACCTGAGTAGGACGGGTGAAAAGCACGACATGTGTACCTGCAGGTAATATACTGGGGGATGCCCAGCCCTGCTTCTGCAGCACAGAGCAAAGGATTGCAAAGAGAGGACATGCAAGAGGTGGGAAGAGAAAATGTGTTTGCCTGCATGTTGGTGTACAGGGGTAATGTTTGCTGGGAACTGTAGTTAGCAAATGCATGGTCAAGTGTGAAACAAGGAACAAGGTTAGTTCTGAGGAGGAGCTGGCTCTGTTACCCCTGCACCCCTGTGTGGTGGGCACACCCATGGTGACATAGCCTGGCCCCACATCCTGTGGGCACAGCGCCTGCAGAAACCCACCCACACTCTCCACATGGGCTGGGCAAGAGGAGTGGGGGAGGAGTTTGTTGTGGGAGCATGTTTTTTCCCTTGTTCTCAGAACTTAATTTCATCATGAGCATGCTTTTCTTAAAATGCAGATAGGGAACTTCTCCTGCTGTGTTGAACGCTGTTGTCCTCTGCCACTGCAAGTTAAGTTTCCATCAGCCTTTGGCATCAACAGCCAAAATACAGTGCTCCCTATGGAGATGCTCAGTGGAGGCAGTGTCTTCCTTGGGGAGTTGGTACCTAAATAAAATCTCCAACTTTCTGGAGGATGCTTAAGGGGTGAGGGCTCTGGTGGGATGGGGATATGAATGGCACACAGCTTTGCAGCTGGGATGAGAGGGAAATGTCAGTGAGTGCTGGTGATGCCTCCTCAGGTGCTTCTCTGCACCCACTGCTTCCTCCCAGGACTCTGGGGACACTGGAAAGCAGTGGTGGGGCTCTGGGGAATTAGTTAATAGCATTTAACTCACTTCATCTTCCATTGGAAAAATGGCACGCACAAGCACGTATGTAGTTTTCTCTATTTTTTTATATATATATGTGTGTGTGTATATATATATATAGTCTGAAGACTTCTTGTGAATAGGGATCTTGGAGGGTAGATACAGGACTGAAACCCAGGAATCTTAATTTTGCCTCAAATTTTGGCTATACTGTTTCTATAGTGACCAAAAGGAAGCTTTGGCTCCCCCACTCAGCTATTAAAGTTTAGTGCATTGAAAACTGTCTTCATGCTGTGATACCCTTTCACGGAGTAGAATAGGGTCTGAGCTAATCCATGAAAGTTGTCATGCTATGAACTAGTAGTCAAGCTTTTTCCTTTCAATTGAGTCTAAAACTATACTGTACTTCACACTTGATTGGCCCTTCAGATGGCAGGACTCAATATCCCTGCTGGAAATAAGCTCGTCTTCACACAGTGATGTTGAACGTGGAAAGATCTTGTTTCTGTGGCACAATTACTACCACTGCAATATGAAAGTCGTCAGGATGAGACTTTTTTTTTTTTTCTTGGTCTAATTAATATATATCAAACTTTGCTTTCTTCTCCTCAAAGATCAGCGAGGTTTGGGTGCATGCGAGAACCTGGACCCAAGCACGGGCTCCCACTTGCTGGGGAGCTTTTCTCTCCTCGGTGTTGCACATGCAAATGTAGCAAGGCAAAGTTATCATCCGCACACCCGCCTCAGCCTTCCCCCATTGAGTGTACTGTAGCAAAGGTAATGAATGGGTCTTTTTTCACTCCTTTCTTTTTTTTTTTTCTTAATTTATTTTAAATTTTAAATTTTTTTTTCCCTACCATCTCTCAAGATAACTATATAAAGAAGGATTTTGCACTGGGCAATTTTTCTAATGGAAATCAGCCCGTTCCTTTGACCTTAGCTGCTATTTGAGCGTGTTCACAGGGGCTAAATCGATTGCGGGGACAGTGGACCGTCATTAAGACGGAGCAGCCGTGAGACTCTCGATTAAGACTTCACCAGTGAAAAGTTACTGTATTTTTATGATTAAATTTTTAAACGGAGAAAAATGCCTTGAACTGTATAGACCAAAAGGGGGCACCAAGGTATTAAAAAAAAAAAAAAAGGTGCTGGTTTTAGTAGTTTACCTCTGTAAACTATGGCGGTTTCTACCATAGCTTTCTTGCTTAGTGTAGTTTCTAAACAACAGCAACAACAACAAAATTTCTCCTCAAAGCTTATGTAAATTTCTGGTATTTTCAGTCTTCTGATGTGGCATTTTGATTCAACTGGGGACTCTGCTTCGGGGATTTCTTCTGGTCTTTTTTTTCCTAATCTTCATCAGTTAATTTTTTAAGATTTGTAGAGTTTTTTACATGTACAGTTCGGTTGAAAGGGTTTTCTTAATTCAGGAGTGATGCTTTAGAGAACAAGCACCAGATTAATTTAATTACATAAATCCTCAAAGCGCTGTCTGCTTTTCTGGGGTATTCATTGTTGCCTCTGTCACCACTTTTAAACATAAGTTTGCTGTTTCCTTTCGGATGAATTTCTCTCTTTACTGGATGTAAGAGGATTTCTGCTTAGCTGGCCAGGGATGAAATGGAGGGCACAGGTAGGGACGGTGTCACCCCCCTCTCTCTATTTTGGAAACCAGCTTTAGTTGCAAACAGACTCGTTTATGGGTTGCTCAGCCCTGCGCTGTGACCGGGACAAGGCACAGGCATTGGAAGAAATCCTGCCCTGTGACAAACGAGACCTGGAAAGGTGTCTTCTTGCACTGCTGCGAGGAAGGGATGAAAGAGCAGAACAAACCTATATTTCATCCATTTTCCATTCCCATCCTGTGGCCAGATTTGGTTAAAAGCCTACTCGGAGTGAAAGGCTGCAGCACAGGGATGGTGCAGAACAATTGTGTTCTTGAGTTTGGGGGGTTTTCCTTCTCTCGACTATGCAGGGTTTTATGATGCTCAGTTTATAATCTCCATTTTTTACAAGCATCAAGCACATAAAATGCCAGTCAGATGATTATGGCTATTTTGTAATCACTGTGTTTTATTTGTGCATTGTAGCTCTGCTTAGACAAAGTCCTTTCATAAAATTGTCATATTCAATTATTTTTCACACCAAATTGGAATAGGTTTGTTTTCTTATTTTTTGAAACCACCTTTATTAGTTTTTAAATAATTTAGAAATGAAAGATGGGGTGTTTTCAAGCACCGAGTACAATGTTTTATAGTTTAATTTGTACTGAGAGCTAAGCCTGATTTTGAGTTTTGTTATGTTACCTAATTTATTGGATTGTATATTGCATAATACACGTCAACTGAATAGCTGAGGTTACATTAATAATTTTGATACATGTGGCTAATTAGTTTGTATTTTCTATGGATCCCAATTAAAAAAAAAAAAGCAGAATCTACATATCTAATTTAGATTTCAGCAATAATGTTAAATGCAGTAGATACCTAAATACAACTATTCACACAAAATTGTGAAATTTGCTTTTAAAATATAAATAACTTGTATTTTTTTTAAAGTGACTATCTGTTTGGTATCTCACAATTTGTTCATAAAAGAATACACTTGTCTTATCGGTCCCTCGTTTAATAATAACACCTACAAAACTGCAGGGCACAAACCTGGTTTGTTCTCTGGTTTAAGAAATGGCATTTTGATCCCATCAGCCACCTCCCAAGAAATGTAAAGTTTTTGCTGCTTTGGCAGCAAATGCTTTGTAAGAAAATATGAAAGAAGAAGAGAAACTTTAATACCACGAACTATCCCAAAGAATTTAGTTGAAAAAGTCATTTGTTGAATATCTAATTTTCTTCTTGCAGTTTTGCTGCAGTTTTAAATTACTCCATGATTTGAGTATATTAATACAATATTCTAATTTAGTTTTTCCAACTAACTGGTTCAAAATAGTTTCTGAATTTAGACAGCTTCCTTCCATTTTTGCAGTTTGCTTTGAAAAATGATCGCTAAAGAGCATTACACTTCAGCTGTTCATTTCATGATGATGATAATCATAATGAAAAAAAATTATATTAGAGTCCTCCTATTGAAAGCACAAAAATATTGTGGCTTTACCTTCTGCTGCCCTGTTTGGCTGATTGTAAATCTACCCTGTAGAGCTCCGATCGTGTTTTAAAGGTCTGCCATAATTTATTAAACCAGTTAACAAAAATGTGTAGGTAAAAAAACTCATTCAAATGTGAACATGAACCACTTCAATCAAGAGCTGCAGAAAGCTGATTTATCATGTTAAATTCCCTTCCTGCGATGAATACCATTTTGCTCTGGAATAGACTTGCAATGTAAAATTCATTATTTTTTTTTCTGGGAAAAAGAAAGGGGGAAAAAAAAAGAAAAAAATAGGAAACTTTTAAAATTTTGCCTCCATATCTTTCTATAATTGCAAAATAAGGTTTTGTCTCTTCATTTCAGAAGCATAGGGGCAAACATTCCCTCTTCTGCTCCCATGTAACTTGGATAAATCAAAAGTGCAGACGTATAAAAAATGCAGGCAGAATATGAAAGCCAATTTCCCCCCTTGATTTACAATTATAACCTATCAAAAGAAAAGGTTCAAAAATTGAATATGCCTCCAATTTTACTTTTTCCTTATCCCTTGTGTGCGTGCTTTTTAAGGAATGGGAGGGACCTGTGCTCCTGCTTTGGGTGCTGCACTGCAGGGTAAGTTATCACCTGAATTTTATTGTTTGTAGCACAAAGGAAGGGAAAAATCTGCCTTCATGCTACTCCACTGGCATTGGTACCTCACTGAACGCAGCTTCCTTGCAGACGAATGTATCAGTGGAAGAATTCACTGGTGATTTCCACTGCACTCTGCATGAACGGGAGCAGGTTTTTGCTTTGTTAAAAAACAAATCAAGAAGAAAAAAGGCAAGAAAACCATTTCCAATTCCTTGTTTGATTAAATGCTGAGGATATAAGTTTTCTGTGCCTGTGGCTGTGTGTTGGGAGGCTATGAGCCCTGCAAAAACTGGCATCATTAGAGTCATAATCCAGCTGTATTTTAATTTTCAGGGTACAGCAGAGCACTTATTTGCCGTGTCTCTCTTTGTCTTTCTCCCTAATGTTAGCGCAGAAAGGAAACTTAATCTCTCCAGTGACCCTGCTTCTGTTCTTCAGCTCATAAAAGCCAAAAAAAGTCAAGCCACAGGCTCCTAAATGTGGCAGATCCTGTAAATTACCCTGTAGCATTGACAGGATAACACCTTCCGGGGAACAGATTTTTTGCCTGGATTCTGAGTTTTATTCCCTTTTGTGCGTTTAAGAGACACTCTTGATACCAAATCCATGTATCTGTATGCACGCTATTTGATCTATAACAAATTGTTTGTTATGGACAATGACTGGAGATAATTACGATGGAATACAAATTTTTAAATGAATTCCAGAGCATTGGATGCCTCATTACCTACATGGAGAGGAAAGCTGCTGTATTTCTGGTTGCAAAAGCAGAGACACAATTTAATCAATACCTTTAGAAATAAAATCCTAATGTTTCATTCCAAAATGGGCAAATTAAATGCACAACAGAGGAATAGTTCTAACATTGCCTTGTATAATTAGTGACTCAGATGTACGTAGATATTGTTAGATTTTTTTGCTTACTGCTGTTAACTTAATATTGGTAGGGAACGAGGGAAGAAATGGGTTCTGACGAAGTGGTTAGGACAGGATACTCAAGTACGAGCTGGATTTGGTGGTTTTATAAAAATGTGCAAAAAAAAAAAAAGCCATTCCTTTCTGCTCCTTGCTATGACACTGCCTAAATTAAATGCAGAGTTGCATTGGCTTTGCACATTGTTTTTTGCTTGTTTGACATTTAATACCATTGTATCAGGACCGCTCATCTCAGCTGAGATACTGAGGGGAAACTATGCAATTTAGACCAAATGTGCTAGGGACTGGATGAAGCCAATTCCTGTGCTGGGAGGAGGGAGGGAGTTTGCTGGGCCATAAAAGGCAGCTTGTGGCTGGGGATGTGGCTGGGGAGTGCTGCTGCCAGCACAGCCCTGGCACCTGGGCAGGTCTCCGGCACTGCTCCCTGCAGTCTCTTCTTTCCGTAATTGGTACTTCCTAATGCAGATGGATAAAATGTGCTTTCTCCATAAAACTCTCATTAATCTTGTGTATAGAGTATATTTTTAAAGTTTATTGTAAACAACAGAGTTCTCCAGGCTTTTTACTATCCCAAGCACTGCAACGCTACCACATTCAATAAATGTCATGTTATTGTATGTCTGAAGTTAAAAAAAAAAAAAAGGAGAAGGGGGGTTTAGTTGCAATCTGTAATTAAATCCAGCGGTAAGTATTTCCTGAATAGCAGAGACCTTTCACACTCTGTTACCTAATTCTTTACAGGTGATTTTCCCCCCCAAACCACCTCCTCTTTTTTGGTGCTAGGAAATGGTAGTCATAGCAAAACTGGCTGGATTTCAGAGCAAGAAAACACACTGTTTTCTCATAGTGAAATGGGTAAACGTGATGGCTAGTCTCGAGTGGGAAAAAGTAACTTCATATTGATTTTTTTCCTCCACAAGAAGTAAAATGTGATGGAAAGGATTTGAAGAGAATTATTTCTAATCCAAAGTAACCGCCTTTTGGAAAAATATCTTGGTGCAACGTTGCGTTTTCCCTTTTTGTGTCAGGAATGATGGAAGGCAGCATGGGGAAGGGGCTGCTCCCCTGCCTCTGTCTTCCAGCCCTCGGGGACCCCCAGCCCCGCGGGGCAGGGAGGCTGTGCCACGGCCGGGGTCTCTGGCCCGTGTCAGCCCTCGCGCAACGCGGAGCAGCCACGCACAGGACGGCTTTTTCTGCTGAGGAAGGGTCCGCCTCTCCCCGCCAACCTCCTCTGCTGGAGGAAGGGCTCTCCCAGGCGAAATAACTTACTTACATTGGGAGGAGCTTTTCGTGGCCAGGCTCATCTATTCTTTGAAAAAGTGGCCCTTTTTCCCCCATTTCCTGAAGAATAAAGTGGTACAAAGAAATACAAATGGCACAGCAATGACTCGGGCTCTTACATGAAGGTCTGATTTGATATATTAGATCAGTTCCTATAGGATAATTCTCCTCTGGTCTCCTTCCAAATTTTGTGCTGAGCTTCTCATCCAGTGTTTTGATAATCTCTTCTGAAAAGTGAGCAACTAGAGAGTCAGTTAAAATCGTATTTCTTCCAGGCAAATAAATGTATAAATGCTCCCCAAACGCACTTGCAAGCAGAAATGTCAGGTAATGATCTCCAGATATTTTGATGCTGACAGAATATCATTTTGCATTGACAAAGATGGAAATTTAAAGGAAGGACTTGATGCAACAGCCTTCAAAACAGTAGATAAAAATTCAGCAACATTTCTTTACTGTTGATACAAAAGATTGTTTTAATTTGAAAACGTAAAAAAAAAAAAAAAAAAAAGCGCAATTGCACCAGTTTAGTGATATACTTGACCTCTTGAGAGCATCCTTGTGCAAGGGTTTCCCTGCCAGTGGTTGCCACAAATGCCACTCCTCTTATTTTATGCTGGCCACCAAAACCCATCACATGGGAGTTACTGCATTTCCGTGGCTTGGGTGCCTCAAAAGTAAACTTCGAAGCAAAACTGTCTCTTTGAAGTACACAGCTCTTGGGGAAACTAAGTCACATGTATTTTTTTTTTATAATAAATGGTGCAGAAATTCCTTCTTGCCTCAACACCAGCATTACCACTCTCTTCATGGCTGTAGCTGTGGATGGTGCTGCTAAAACAGGACCAGGGAATTGGAGAAGGGGGAGATGTGGTGTTCATCACTTCCCACTTGAGAACAAGAAAAACTGCCACTTTGGTGCTGCCACAGCTGAGCTGATTTGCCTCTTTGGATGCTGGAGAGCCCTAGAGCTTTTTAAGACTGCAGGAGGAATAGAATGTCATTGCTGAGCAATGGACTGCTTTACATTGACCACTGTGAGAGCAAAAGAGTAGCTTGTTCATACCAGCCGTGGGGTGTGTGTGCCGGGAGTCCCAGGGAAGCTGTAACATGGTGGGACAGGACACCACCTCCCTTGCCCTTGCAGCTCTGGATAGTTACAGCAGTGTGCAGGACTAAAGCTCGTGGTGTGGGTCATCTGCAGGAGTTATCCTGTGTGCGTCACCGTCTCTGCTGCTGGCTACGTGCTTTCCAAAGGGTTGTGGGTACATCACAACTGTCGTGTGGTCTTTTGCCCCACAAGCGGCCTGTGCCCTACCTGAGGCTTTGCCTGCAAGTTGGGCTGAAGATCAGCCGATAACAAACACCATTGGTGCTGTATGGGTGGAAACAAATGACAGTCACAAAGTTTTAATGAAGGTGACTTCTCATGGTTTGGGTAAATGCTACTTCTTTCTTCTCCCCCGAAATTCAGCTGCTTTCCACCCATTTCCTCAGTGGCTACAAACTGTATTGCTGACTCTCTGGGAAGCAGCTGATCTCTTTGTTGTAACTGCAGAGCCCAAATGGCCCAACCAATATATGTAGGATTGGAAAATACAATCAAGAGGTCAGGTGCTTTGCTATATCTTTTCTCAGCAAAAAGTGAAAATATCTCATTTGCACCAAAACTCACTCATTTACACTTTGCTTATCTGCAAATTCCATATTTTTTCCACTTTTATTAGCAGTGATTTTTCAACTTTTATTAGCAGTGATTAACAGCAGAACACTGCAGTGAGCCCTCCTCTTACTCCAACTTCATTACTTTTACAAAATAGACCAGAGCCCACTTACTCAAAGACAATTTGCTCAGAAGAATTATTGATGATTAAAACCAAGCTACACTTGTCAAAATAAATTACTTGAGTACCTTTTGAGAGGCAGAAGCCCTTCCTCCTCAGGGCGGATACCCGCCATGGTAATTTGCACCACACGGGGACTTGCGGTGGGATGGCAGCGCTGGTGGAGGCCCTGTGATGCCATGTGTCAGCTCTGCAGGGCAGGAGGGTGTGGGGGAGTGATTTGGAACCCCGTGTTTCCTTGTACTTTACCAATGTTACATCAGCTGTGTGCCTAGTCAAACTTTTTTGATAGAGGAGGTTGATTTGCTCATTGGATGCAGAGCTCAGGTGCCCTGGGATGGCCTCTGATCTCTGTGATGCCTCTGGGTTTGCACGTGGATGCAGGAGTCAGCTGGGAGCTGGATGAAGATGTGGGGAGCTCCTTGGTGGCTGTGAGATGAGGTGGCACAGAAGAGCTTTTACTTTCATCAATAGCATGGAAGGAATTATACTCATGAAATTTACTCCAGATCTTCCACTTTCTTAGGGTAATATGCAAACAAGTGATTGGACTTGATGATCTGAGAAATCTTTCCAAACCTTAATGATTCTGTGATTCTCTGGAGAAGCAGAAAGCAGCTGGAGACAGATAGTGAGAGGGTGATGCCTGGAGTGCTCTCTCTGGGGTCATCCCTCAGTTCCTGCTGTGGGTGTAACCAACTCACTCACTTCGCTTGACACAGACGGTCCTTCCATACGTGAACACATAGAATTGTTTAGGTTGGAAAAGCCCTCTAAGCCCTCTAAGAGTTCAACATTAACCCAGCACTGCCAAACCCACCACTAAACCACGTCCCCAAGCACCACATCTACACGTCTTTTAAATACCTCCAAGGAAGGTGGCTCCACCTCTGCCCTGAGCAGCCCATTCCAATGCACGACAACTACCTTGGTGAAGAAATACCTCCCAATATCCAATCCAGACTTCCCCACAAGCCATGTTTCATCTACAGCCTGGCTCATCAGAGATGTTTTTTGGGGAGCACTCAGTTTTATTGTCAGATGCAGTGGTGGTTACACAGAGATGGATGTGTAAAGAACTTGTTTCTCAACTACCAGCAGTGTGTTCACAGCAATATTTGGGGACAATGTTATAGGCAAAACTTTGCAGATGAAGTTGTCCTTTTAGATTAAAGCAAGGGAAGATGCATTTACCCCCACAGGTATTAATATGCTTTCAGTGTTTCTTCTTGGGCACAGGCTTAAAGCACAGAGGGACCCTCTGACAGGCAATCACAGGGGTTCACATCTTGAGGAGAAGGCTCTTGTCCCCTTGCAGAGAGGTATCTCCAGAGGGGTGTCCTGGGCGTGTGGGATTCATCAGCCTGCATCTTGCTGCAAAGCAATGCAAACCCTGAGAAATTAAAATTTCCTATCTTGGCATAGGGCACCCAAAGCAAAAGGTGTACCAACTCTAAACAGAAAGAATAGCAGATTGCAAGTGTTTAGAGGAACTGTATTTTATCAGGCAAAATTAAGGCCTTAAAAAAAAATACCCAACAGAAAAGAGGAGTAGTAAATCAAACTTCCTGGGGCATGGAGTAGAGGTAATGCAACAGCTTCATTGAAAAATTAACTCAGATTGGTGGAGATATGACTGCTGCTGTCTGGATTGAAAACTGGCTGGAGGAATGTAAAGAAAAGACAGCGAGAAAGAGGATTTGGTTGAGGGGAGGCTCTGCGTTGCTGCAGACACACCAAGGGTGTATCCCGTCGGAGCAGTGCCCTGATGGTGGTACAGGATGGAGAGCAGGGGGTACCCATGACACAGAAAAACATTCTCAGGAAAATCCTGGCTTAAGAATTAAAGAAAACCAGCCCCTCATGTGTGAGCTCTGTAGGAGGAAGGCAACAGTGGAGATGGGAGCCTCTGGGAGTGGTAGGCAGGACTTGGAAGCATAAGGTGAAGTAGAGTGCAGCTGTGCAGCTGTGTGGTGTGGCCAGAGCCCTTCCAAAATATCTGCCCTGGTGAGTCAGCCAGTCACAACAAGACCCTTCTCTCAGTGAGGCGGGATTTCACTGAAATGCTAATAATGCCCATGAACCACCAGATCAAACAGACCTTTATTTTTCCTCACTCCCAAACCCTAGTTATCTATTGGAACCAGACGCATTTTTTTCCTGTAGGAATTTCCAAGCAGGGAAGGCCAGGCTACCTTGTTGTAGTCAGAGAGGTGACGATCTCCTCCTGAATTTTTGCTTTTTCAGGCACATGGAAATGCGGCCTTTTTCCTTGTGATGAGAAAGGTTTGCCAGGAGAAGAGTTCAGCAGACACTTGTTGAGCAGAGTTTGAGGGGCTGCAGCATGATGCCCTGCAAACTTCAACCACTGTGTTCACTGAGACATCGCAGATCCACACGGCAGATTATTTCCATGTTCTCCTTTGTGTACCTTAGTCACATTTATCTTTTTAAATGACATATGAGTTTGTTTCCCCCTCCCCCCCCCTTTTTTAATAACATTTATTTCAGAGCTGTTTTGAAGTAATAGATACCTTTCTAGGTAGCAGCTTCTTACAACGTATAAGCCCATTTATCAAAGGCAGGATTTGCTGCTGTTGTTTTTCTATTAGGGAGGAATTACACTAAGCCTGTAGCAGACATTTTGTGTTACCATGGCAGCCCATATTTCCTACAGGGTTGTGACCTCTAATGACTACAGTGGAAAGCTAGGAAAAATGGGGACCCTTTGAAGATTAGTAAATAAATGCATACTTATGCAAACTATGCAAGACATGGCTAAACTATAAGAGCGGGAATGGCATGATTCAGAACACTGAGTAAATGCCTCTTTGTAAATACCTGTGTTTTTTAAAAATCACCTTTCATTTCTCCATGCTTTTAAAAGGCTGTTTTGTTTCCATCAAAGTGGCACACTGAACACGTTTTCTGCATAGGGCTCATATTATTTTTCATGTAATGAAACAGAAATACAGAGTTCAGAATTTCAGCAAAAGATGTTTCTTACCACCTAAATAATTCTTTTTTTTATAGCCTTTTCAAATATTATTGCCATCATGATTGAATTTTCAGTGTTCTTTTAGTTCATCATTGCGAGATAAAATAAGGCAGCAGAATGTACTGAACTTTTAAACAGACATCTCAGTGGGAGCTGTCTTTATTCTTTTAAAATAGCGTATTAAAAAAAAGTCTCTGTTTTTAAAAAGAACAGATTGAGTTTTACGTATGGGATTTAGTAAAAAGGAAAAATTGCATCTATCGAGTAGTACACAGTACTTGTTTTGGACCATTAAAATACCTACAAAGGTGTTTTATAGTATTTGTTTGTGAATTTTAAATGATCCGGCATTGTACACTGCAGTGATCTCCTAAATTGTATAAAGCCTCTGTAGACGTGCTGGTGCTCCGTGCATCTTCAGTTAATGACCCTTTTCATGTAAGCACAGCTGTTGCAATGTAAAAAAATAAATTAGCAAAATGTGCCTCTTCTCCCTGCAGCTTCCCTTTACTTTTCTGTGGATTTCAGCATTTTTCCCCTTCAGTTAGTAACCTTCCAGACTCCTGCAGCCCAGATATGTGGTACCAAACTCTCCCATCGATGCTGTCAGCAGAAAATGAGCACATCAAGGTCTTACAAAACAAAAGCAACATCAGCCAGATCCTGAATCTCCTCCTCTCCTCTCAGGGATACTGAGGTCAAGTCAACACTAATGCTCCTTACTATGGAGGTTGTTGTAACCCTTTTCTCTCCTTTTAGAAAACAAAACAAGCCCTTTGCAGATAACCCCACAACACCTGACATTCACAGAGAGCACGGGAGTCCCTTGTGCTGGAGTCACATCTACTGATGGCTGCAATGCAGCCTGATGTGGGCGCCCCCACCACAGATCGGGATTTATTGGGAATACATCACCCTGGTGCTGAATCTACACACCATGTGTAGATTTCTTTCATTTGGAAATCAAGGAGGCTTGAGGACACCAGGATGGACTGGAGAGCAGTTTCATTGTACCCTGGAAGGCACAAAACTGATATTCACAGGGATATGTCCTATTCCAAATAGGCTTGACTCTCTGACATATTGGGTGCCCACACAGGATGGGAAAGCCTGGGTGATTTTTGATCCACACTTGCATCAGCATCTAATATTGTAGTGAATTTTAACAAAGTTTTGGGATAGCTTCAAGGTATGTGGTGTGGGGAATTGCTGTGCTCTCTGGTGCACAGGAAAATGATGGAGACTGGAGGCAGATGGAAAAAAAAGCATTAGTTTTGGTGTTGGCTTTGATTTCTTTGCATATGATTTTGCTTCTTGATAACTGCACTGGCAGCACAAACTTACAAGCTCCTTCTTGGGATGGGGGACACCAGGTGCCCTCTGGGTTAGTTTGCATTGCTGAAAGCTCATGCTATTAATTTCCCTGGAATTGGGAAATTTGGTTCAAAATGAGACACTCCTGATGTCATTATCCTACTTTTATTGCTCAATGTCACAACATGTTTATGAGCCAGGGTAATTTATGTTCTTCTTTCTTCTCCTCTTGGTAGCTCTGAGTTCTCTGTTAATTGTCAGCGATTCAAAAAGGGCCACCTGGGGAGGTGCCTTCTCCTCAGGCACTCCTCCCCTGAAGCGGGCATGGGGGTGCACAGTCCCAGTCCCTGAACTCCTGCCCTCCTCACCCGAGGACAGAACTGCTCCTCTCCCTCTGCATTGCTCTTAAAGCTTTTCCTAGCAGCTGGAGCTCTTCCAACACAAAGGTTTGCCTGCTAACCAGCCTAATCTGAGGTGTGGGGTGTGCGCAGATCTGCCCTTTACCTGATCCCAGGCTCTCTGGAAATCCTGCTGTTAGTTTCCTGGGCTCCCACAGGATGTGTTCTACTTTTTAAAGCTCACAAAGGTCCTGAGAGAAGAGGGGCTGAGTGCAGGGCATCCGTGTGTTGTAGATCACTTGCATCAATCATGAAGCAACCCTATCCCCCTGCCCAACATCGAAAACATAGTTTCCAGCCCAAACTATTTGACAAATCTGACCCAGACTAGCTAATAGTTTCAGGGTGATGAAAACCTTGTATCTGATGAATTTATGATTCAACTAAAATCTCTTTATTAAAGTCCGAACATAGAGGGGAAACTGGTGGTTAAGGCAGCAGGGAGGAAGAGAGGAAAAGAAATCTGGTGAGGAATGCTGGGGAGGCTGAAATGGGATCCTGATGTGAGCTGCAGGGCTGGCAGAGCACTTTGGAAAGAGGGTCTCCCTGGTGGATGACCCGTGAGTCCTGGTTAAGGGGAGACCCCTCCACCCCTTTCAGTGGTTTTGTGAAACTGCTCTGCCCTTCCTCTGGTTAATATTTTTCTTTCTGCTTTATTTTGAAGGATATTTTTTACTAGTCCTTGAAAGCAAAATTTTTTGTCCCTGCTGACATGAGGTCAGAGGGACACTTGTGTTAAATGAAAAGGGCAGTGTGGACTTCTGAGAACAAAGTGGAATGATTTTATATCTAGTGGGGTGGAGCAGCACTAAATCACTACTTTGGAAAGTAGTGATTTCGTTTTGAAGTGTGGCAGCTGAGGAGACCATTCTGTGATTTTCCATTCCCAGGCCACTTTCACTTAGAGCCACTGCCATCCCCAGAACCCTCCCAGGCTCCCCTTGTGCGGAGCTCACTGCTGGGCAGCAGCACTTCAGACATGTGGGAGGACCCTCAGGAGAGTAAATGCAATGACTCCTGCATATCCTGCTCCAGGATTCTGCCAGCTGAGAGCTTGCAGGTAAAACAGATTGGGAAGCATTTAACAGCCCCAAATGCAGTAATTCTGAGACAAATGGCTCCAGCATTTTGATCCAACCATCCTCAGAGCTGTGATCACCCCACACACCCCTTTTCCACCCAGGCTCACCCCAATGCTGCACCCTGTGGTGGCTGGTGCTGCTGCTGGGGGTGACTTGTCTGCTTTTCTTTTTTTTCTGAGGCTTATTGGTTTGTCAGTTCACCCCAGATGAAAATCAAATATGTATGTCCAGTGTGCTTTTTATCTAGTTAACTAAACACAAATAATGCGTTCTGCCTCTTCACTTTGAAAGCTTTCAAACCTTTCTCTTTTATCTCTGCCTGTATTGTTCTTTAACAACCTGACAGTTGATTATTAAATGTTTTCTCTTTCTCCTTTATCCTCTGCCCATAATATCTGATGATTTTTCACTGGGCATCACTCCCAAAGTGCCTTTGTATTTCAAAGCTAGACAAGCTTGGACATTGGTATGATTCTCTGATTCTGAAATGACACAGGTACTTGAGAAGGTGTTTCTTTTCTGGGGCACTTAATTTTTTCTGGTGACATGAAACTTGTCTCCAACCCTGCTAGAGAGACATTTTGGAGAAACATCATGAAGCTGAAGTGACACGTTTACTGCCAGACATTTTTTTGGCGTGTTGTACTCTCTGCTCCTCCATCACCAAAACCTCGTTGCACGTCTGTGCAGCCTGATGTTATTTAAATCGCTTTAACATGGTTTATTAGCTGCTGTGGGGAGTGTCTTTGCCTACCATTGCCCATGACAGGACTGCCTCCATTAATGAAGTCACATTGTGCACAGCAATGCTCTGACCCATGCTCCCATATACCCAGGAGGACACTGCGAAGGGCATTTCTGGAGCTCCGCTTTCCAATGTGTGAGTTTTGACCACAAATGCTGATATTCCCCCAGACATTTGTGCCTGGTGACGCTGCAGGCTGGTGCAAATCTCCTTGCTTATTTGACCAAATTAGGATAAAGCCAAGCTTTCTAACTGAAATACTTGTGAATATTGCAAAAAACATTTATCTCTCTATTTTAGGAATTTTAGTGATCCTGTTTTTCTTTGTACCTCTGTGTTGCTGGTCTCCATGACTTTTTCTGCTGTGTTGGGCCCATTCATTTGAAAAGTCATTTCTTGCCACTCTTTCTCAGTGAATAGTTGTGTTATGGTTATTGGTTTGCTGATAAAACTGTAATTTTGATGACTAATAGCCTTTTCCACATCAGACCTTGAATTTGAACTGAATTAGAAGCAATAGTCAAAAGAAACTTTGTAAAGATTAGTTTTTTTCCCAGGCATTTCCAGCACAGGAGTTGCTAATACAACCACTACATAGCTGCATGTAAAATGTGGACAGAAATATTTGCAGCAATGATGTGAGCTGGAATGAAGTTACAGAATTCCTGCTATGCTGAGACACTAAAATATGGTTTAAATTAAAACCGAAGCTAAGCGTATTATTTACTTGATGAGTTTTGTTCTACTCCTCCTCTTGGGATACCTAAAAGCAGGCTGCTATTCCTTCTTTTTTTTAAATTCCTCTAAGATGACTGATGTCCTCTGAATCAAAATGACACTTAATATTTTAAATTCACCTTCACTTGGTTGCTTTTGGTCATGTCAATAACACAGTGGTGTTGCTTCTATTACTTGAACGACTATGAGTTTTTTCTTTTAACGGGGAAAGAGCAAGAAGGGCCCACAGAGAAGTTCAGCCTCTCAAGGAGATGTGATACCAAGAACAGAGTCTTTCACAACCATTGGTATTTTCCCCCTTGTTGGGGCAGTGCAGGATTCCTAGAGGCATCCTAGAGGCCAGAAAGGACTGGCAATTGGAGAGTTCCTAATCTGAAGGTGGGATCTGGATTTAATTTTCTCTCCTTACAAATGTATGCAATAACTGGGCGCTTGTAAGTGCCTTGGGTAATAAAAAGCATCATTGCGTCTCTGTCTGGCTTCTTTTGGAGGCTTTTTTTAAGGGTGGGACTAGACCTTCTGACTTCCCAATCTGGTACGAGGCACAGCAGAGACGAAGGCTTCATCCAGGAGACTTCATCACCTCCAGCTCCACTGTCATAAAAGGGAAGTGCTCCTTAGGGAAAGAGTCAGCGTTACAAATAATCTTGCATAGTCCCTCCAGAAGCTGATTCACTGCTCAGTTGCCCTCCTTTGCAGATGAGCAGCTTTTTTCCAGTTTACAAGTGCTGTGACCTTTGGGGCTGAGCTATCTGTGCAGGACTGCCCAGGCAGAGAGGGGTGGGTCTGCAGGGTGGACCAGGGGTGCAAGGAATCAAGGCAGTTTTGTGCTTTGCTGTGTCCTGGTGTCCTGATTTTTCAGTGTGTTCAGCAAATGAATATTCCTCAGTGTCAGATCCAAGAGCCTTGCTGAGTTCACTCTGATGTGCTATATCTGCAAGAACCATCTCTGGGACTTCCAAATGTCTACTGCCCTCGTGTTGTGTCTTGACAAAAATTTGAAGTATATAAATATGTTGGCAAACTTGGATGCACTGTGTCCTCACTCTGCCTAGTGGTGAAGTAACTATTTGTGCTGGCTCTTGAGACGTTAAGGATAAGGACATGTGGTGTGAAAGGGTGAACCACCCTCACATTATATTTCACCTTTTCTCAGTCCAGATGTGGTGCGGTTTCTGCCTGCATTGTGCAGTGATGGTCATGAACTCGCTGTGCTCAACATCTCCCTGGCGCACTGTTAGGCTTTGTTTTGGAGTCCTCATTCACTTCCTGGGCTCAGAACAAGCAAGGAAAAAAAATATGGCTTTCTTCTGTACATTGCTGGAGAATAAAATTGAACAGGTTTGACATGAAATCACTGGACTATTGAAAAGCAAAGTAGAATACTTTGACCTTGCCAAATCGTGAGTCTTGTAAACAGAAATTATTGCTTTCTTGTAGTTTTAGGGCAGAGAGAAGGCAATCCAAGCTGTAAATAAATTACGACTAACCTGGGGTTTAAGCAGGACTTGATACAGAAGGACTTGCTGTTCTTGGCCTACCCTGAGCCTGTCAGAGACTCCAAAACAAACCCTCTGGAAAAGCCTGACTGGAGACCTTGGCACGCGCCAGGCCACCACAAACCTCAGGCTCTGTGCTCTGTTGATTTGAGAGCCAGAAAAGGTCACCAAAGAGCGTGCAAAATGCCTGGCTGATGTATTTCTGGGTGAGGGAAGGGCTGGGGTTTGAGGTTCAGCTCTGATGCCGATGGTGCAGTCGGAGTTCCCTGAACTCTCCTGTCACCCCCGTCAGGGCAGCAGTTTCCCCCAGGGTGCCCCATTCCTGGATGGACTGCTTCACCAGAGACACCTCCCAATGGGGACTGTGCTGTGCCAAAGCAGGGACACAAAAAGCACCCGGGTCTTGCTTAGGACAAGCGTTTGGTGCGGTTTTACGAAGGTATGGAGCTGCAGCTGCTGGAGGTGGTGACACCTTTGGCATGGAATGAGCTGTCCACGGTTCTTTGCTTTGTCTGTCTGTCTGCCCTGCATCAGCAGGTAGACTGAAAGGAGAACTTACGCTTTAAATCATCCAGGCTGTGGTGTATATATTTCTTCCACTGATGCTTCTAAGCCTTTGGCTGATAATTATCAGTTAATAATGAAGTTTTCAGAATTAATTCAGAATAAGGGCACTTTTTTATTTCATTCCTTGCTTTTCACGCACCAGCTTGCTCAGTGGGGTTCTCTGCTGCCTGCACTGCTTGTAGCAAAGGTGACAAACCTGTACCTTGAGCAGCATGGAAGTGCTTCTCGTGGAGAACACATCTGAAGCAAAAGACAGCACTCCTGACTGAATGTAACTTGGTGTGGAAAAAATTCAGAGCTATCATACTGAGACCAGGGAGAAGAGAAGTACGTAGAAATCTTTCGCTGTGAAACTAAAACTTGTTTCCAGACTTGATAATTTTGCAAGGAGATACATTTGTAATTCTACCTGGAAGCCAAGGTAGAAGTTACTGCATGTGCATCACCAAACCAAAGCTGCAGAAAAAGGAATTGCCAAGATCAAGAAAAATGAATATCAAAGAAACATGAAGTTTATGCCCAGGGATCCTGTTCTAGGTCAGAATATTTGTTCTTTGGGTTCAGGGCACAGTTTCTCCCCTCTGCCCTGTGCTGCCCTGTGCTGGCTTCCCATGAAGAGCAATCCCTGTTCCTGCTAGGCAGCAAGTGTGGGATATCCAGCACAGAGCTGCAGCACAGGCAGAGGGTGATGTTTCACCCCAAATATAACAGAAAAAGGCAAAATTTAAAACAAAGACTTTTTTTACTTTTGTAGTTTCACAATGACTTTGCATCAATGAGTTCCAGGATGCAAACTGGTTGTGGGAAGCAGAAAGATACAGATATTTTTCTTCTGTAGCGCTTAACTTATTTTTCATAACCTTGTGCCATTCACTGTTTTTAGTCTTGTGGACTGCATGGTCTGTGTCTCCTTCTCTGCTAGATCTAAATGTGGCTTGTGACAATCTTGTCAGAGAGCCTTGACTCTACTTTGTATTTGTATGCAATAGCAGAAGCAATGGTGTGTGGTGGGGATGCCCAAAATACCTGGTCCTGCCTGAGAGGCACCATTCCAATTGAGGATCTCAGCTGGGAAGGGACTCTCCAGGCAACTGTGAGGGACAGACATCCTTCCATTCTCACTGGAAAGATGTAAGGCAGATTTTTTCCACTTCCAAACTGCTTTCTTTATGAACAGAGGAGGTGCGGAGTGAAAGGAGCAGCAAGACATCAAGGCCATGGAAAACAGAATGGAAATCAGCCCCTGAGCTTCTAGGATAGGATGTGTCTGTGTAGGTAGGTCCATGGCTGAGGACCTGTGGTCTGTGGGGGCAGCCTGTGATATCATCAGAAGTTACCAATACTTCCAAAAGTCATGAGAACTCCAAAATTTCTCTCCAAATTGCTTTGTACCTTGGCAAAGGCAGCTAGGATCTGAGCTTCTCCTTGCTGGGTATTTATGAGATACTCCCTGCTCTCCCAGGTTGTCTGGCTGAGTTCAAAGGCACAGCTGCAGTTGCCTGGATAGAGATTACTCTCAGGAGTAAATCTCCACAGGAGCAGGCCCTAGGTGTGCATGATAACATATTTACACTTTGATTTATTTCTGTTTTAAATGCCTTCACTTTAAGCCTGTAGGTACATTTACTCCACAAATTCTGCTTGCTAATATTTTCTTGGAAAAGACTAAGGGAAAAAAAAAGCCTACAAAAAGCACTGAGATATGGCTGCCACAATGAAAAGAATCACCTGGAAGTCAATGTCTTCACCTAGAGCTGTCCCAAGAGCCCTGTCTCTGTCGTAGCATGAGATAAAAGCCTCCATGGACAGATGGGCTCTGGCTGTGCCTGTGAAAGGAGAAAAGAGCCTGGGTCCGCTGGATCAAAAGAGACTGGGACCTCTGAGCAGCAGACAGCCTCTAAACCAAACCTTGCTCATCGTCCAGTCCTGGCACTGTGTCAGGTACATCTGTGGGCAACTGATCCCCCTCTCCTGCCGTCCGTCCAGGGATGCAGCTCCTTGCGGGGCTGTGTCGCCTTTGCTGTCCCTCTGCTGCTGCACACAGGGATCTGCTGCCCCAGGAGCCCTCCATTCCATGCCAGTGGCAGTTAATCCTATAACTGGGAATTAGGGAGGTGGTTTTCCATGCATGAGCAGGCATGAACAGGGCTCTCAGGGGTGAGTGGGTCCAAAACAGCACTGTCGGCCTCCTGCCACGGCAGGGCAAGGCAGGCAGCGCGCAGCACTGCAGTGCATGACTCAACACAGCCCTGCGTGGATCTGCACAGACTGATCTAAATCAACCCCTTTTTAGCTCAAAACCATCCTGCCATGTCCTGTCACAACAGGCCCTGCCAAAGTGTTTGTCCCCATCTTTCTTACAGGCCCCCTCCAAGTACTGAAAGGCTCCAATAAGGTCTCCCTGGAGCCTTCCCTTCTCCACTCTGAACAACCTCAGCTGCCTCATTCTGCAGTCAAAGGAGAGAGGGAGACATGTACGAAAGGTGCTTTGGTTGGGCCACTGGGGTCTAATTTAGCAACATAAGTGCTGCTCAAATCACTGAGGCACTGTCCACCTGTACAGAAAGCCCAGCACACAAGTGAAGTGCTCATGTTGGAGCCAGGATGGACATTCCAGTAGCTGTCTAAAGATCTGTAGAGCTCTGAGTCAGTGTACAACATCGCTTTTCTGAATGTCTTCAGATGTTTATTTCAGAAATGCAGCTGGGCTGTCCCGTCTCTCTCCAATGGTATGGGGAATGGAGAATGAGTCCTGGGACAGCTTAGATTTTGGTAGAGTTAGTGTTGTGTGGATGGCTGTGAATCCTTTAACCACTTGTCTAGGATTTTGCAATGACCAAAGGGACAGTGGTTAGCACGAATGCCTCTGTTTAATGAGAATGATGATGATGATGATGATAATAGGTCAAAGAATAAGATAACATACATAATAATAAGTAAAATAATAAACACTGCATTTCTTGTCTCAAAGTCATATTCAGAAATAATAACACAGTGAATTCCAAGTCAGCTCCCCAAAATCCTTGACTGCACTGCTGGCATCCCGGGCAGCCAGGCAGAGGCCAGTGGCATTTGGGGCAGCAAACTTGAGCAGTCACAGGCTTAGGCAAGGAGGCAAAGTTTCCGCAGCACTTGGGTATCTGAGCACTTTCTTCACTATAAGCTAGTAAAATACAGCTTATCTTCTCTTTTTCAAGCTGCATTGTGTTCAGTGAAGGAAGAAATTTTTTTCAAAGGGAAGCTGAGATTTCTGAAGCCATTTGTGTGCTGGGATGTGTTGCATCAGCTGAGAACAAATGCGTTGGGTTAGGGCTTGTGATGTGGCTGGTTGGACCGATGTAACCACACGTGGGGGCTGGGACAGAGGCTAAAGAGCACTCTGAAAGCTCAAGGAAGTCAAAAATCAATTTTGAAGGGACACAAAAATAAAACTGGCATGTCTGGTTTTAATCTACTTCCCAAAATGAGACACTGGTTTTTGATTTTGGGTTGCTTTTTTTCTGCTCAGCACATTTTCTGGGGGATTAAAAAAGTGGTCAGAAAGCGAACTGTTTCACAATAGTTATTCCTTTTCTTCATGAGTTAGAGTTTTGTTAAAAGTTTATACTCTTCTTTCCATGGGAAAAAAAAGTTCGAAAATCAAACTCTGTTGGTTATTTTGGCAACTGATTATTTTCCAGACAATTCACCTGTATATTACCCAGACTGGTTAAAGAAAACTAAATATCTTGAGGGTTAAAAAAATGATACTTGATGGTTCATAAATACTTTCCTTATAAAAGAAAATTTTATTTTCTGTAGAAAATACTACTGACAAAAAGAAAACCCTAAAATCCACATGGATTTTTAAAAAATTATTCACTCTTCTTACATATGTGGAGCTGTCTTCTTACATGTCAGATATATCTGATCATTTTGGTTGCAGTTGATTTATTTAACATAGGAAACAGAAAGGTTAAGGCATTTTTAAAGCTGGTACCCATGTCAATATTTTGGCTTTGTAGCAAGCAGTCTTGCCGTTCGTGCACACATTTTCTGCATTTTCTCATCATGTTTTGTCTTCTGTTAATAGTCAGCTTCTGTTATTGATGGGAGGCAACATGGGCAGCACCCTGACAGTCTGGCTCTTTATTTGGATGTGTAACTCCAGGCACTGCAACTTTGGCCGTGAATGTTTGGCTGCCACCCATGTTATGCAGTCAGCAGGAATCTGAAATTATGATGATGAATATTTATTGTTTCTGTTAAGACATCTTTTAGGATACCAGCTGAGTGCTGTGTTGCTCCTTCTAGGCATGGCTTGTACAGCTGGGGAGAAATGGAGTTTGCCCTCTGCATCCTTTGGCCGGACAACAGGCAGGAGGGAAAGGGGAGTCAGCTGGACCAACCCTGCCCTGGCCATCCTGCATGGATTTTAGGGAATGAGTCAAACATTACTCTTTAAAAGGTGGTGCCCACGCAGGGAGTTTCGGGAGTTCATTATGGACACAGGGACAGGAATTCTGGAGCTTGTTGGGGGCTACAACAGCTCCCCTTCCTGGGCAGGGATCCCTGCAGGGTGCCCTGGGCATGGGCTGTGGGGTGAGACCTGCCCTGCTCTGTGCTGCTGCCTGATAAGCTCCATCCCAGCTGGTTGCTTTCACAAGAGTTATTTTCAACCAAGCAAGAGCATTAGGCAGCCAGATTGGGGTCTAAGGTTTGGCTATTGTATCTAGAGCAATTAAAGCAATTTCTTTCTGCAGATGTTACGGGAGAACAGCTTGTTGGTCTTCATTGGGAGCTGTGCCTGTGGAAGGAATCCCAGGCTTTTGTGGGTAAGATTCGCTTATTGCTTCTCTGCCCCTTACTTAGACACCTCTTTGAATCCTGTGTCTGCAAAGTACTCACAGCTCCAGTCTCTTGCAGATGTCCTCTGTCCAGAACTGGTGCTGGCTGTAGAGTTTCCAAGGTTTGGAAGCAAATATGAGAGTCTTGGAATGGAGTTACAGTCTCCTGTCCAGTCTCTGGAGAGGACATGTTGTCCACGAGCTATTCGCACATTAATGCTAAAAAATACAAACTGGGAAAACCATCTCCTGGCTTTTCTTCTTCCATCTTCCCTTTCAATTGCAAGTTCTGCTCTGATGAGCAAATGTACCTAAATCCCAGTGTAAGCAGGTGCTTTTCTGTTGGGCTGGCAGCCCTTCTAAGAGGGTGGATTCAACATGCAATCCCTAGTTTTGGAAGGGTTATCCTGGAAGTCCAGGTTATTTCTAATAGTTGGGCAGCTGTGGACCAGGTAGGAGGGAAAGGTACTCCTCTAGAAATGTCCCACATTTGTGCTTTTATGCGCAGTGCTGTTGTAGAAATGCCTATGGCTGTGAAAAAGAAAGCAGGAGTGGTGGGGCACAGACTGAGCCCATGGGCAGCCTTAAATCTTAACAAAGTAGCATCTGGGGCAAAAAACGGCCCAGCCTTGGTCCTGTGTGCCATCACCCCAAGTCCTGTGTGCCATTCCCATGGTCCTGTGTGCCATCCCTGTGTCCTGTGTGCCACGCTTGCTTGCAGCTGCATGACTGCACCAGGGCTTTTGATATGTGTAAGTGAACCAATAGCCATGGAAAACACCTCTCCTTAAAATTAATCTCAGTTTAGGGGTGGTCTCCCTGAACATGCCTTGCACTTTGGATGAAGGCTGGTTTTCCTCCTGTTCTGGAATATTTATACCTTTCAAACTGATGCTGTTTCAACCTCCTCCTGAAACACAGCTTTGGTTTTTAAAAACTGGCTGCTGGGGAGGTTGTTTTGGTTTCCTAGCACACAGTGCTCTGTCTGCCTCTGCTTTGTCTGCCCCTCTGCCCAACCCGGCCATGTGGCTGGGGATTCATGCCTTGGTTGGAGTTCTCTCATTTAATTTTCATGCATCATTTATAGCTTGCTGTGGTGATTTCATAAAGTGAATGTATGTGGTTAACGCAGGGGGCTAACTGGGAGCCGGTCATGCAGCTGTGACAGAATGGTTGCTCCCTGCCTTTGTCATTATTTTCTGTACTTGGAGTGTGCTGGTGAGAAACTGCTTCTGGACCAAATATTCAGACTTTAAACTTGATTGCTTTCCTGAGGAAAAAAAAAAGAATCGCCTTCCCTTTCCTGGAAATCTGGAGAATTTCCCACACACGACTTCTGCCCTTCAGACAGACGGGGCGCAACCCAGCAGGGAGACCCTGAGGTGGTTAATTTAAGAGGAGTGCAGGGCTCTGTGAAATGACGGTAACTCCTGAAGCCAAAAAACAACATCCAGCTGCCAGCAGGAGTTTACACAGGAAATCTGCCTTCTGATGTGGGCAGCTGCACTCACAGCCCTTGTGTTGTCCCCTCCTTTGGGTACATTATGTGGTCTTTGGTGGGAAAAGGTAGGCTTGGAGGGGAGTTGGTGGAGAGATCTGGAGGTATAGTTGAGAGCAGGTGTCCTCCCTTCCACACCCTTTCCCTTTTCTTGGGCCAGCCCACTAATTTCACTGATTTATTTGATCTGTTTAATAGATTTGCTTAGGCTGAGTGAGATCCTGCAGTGTCTGCATTTCTGGTTGCTTGTATTTAGTAGTTTGCTGGGCTGATGTGTATCATGTCAGCTTAGAAATTATTAATGCGGAGAAGAGACCAAGCCTGTCCTTATTGATTTCCATCTGGTTTGACTGGCAGCACTTGGAAATGGCACAGGTACTGTATCCAGTTTGAAATGCCATGTGTTCACTAGCTTGTGCCACCCCTGGAAAGGTGATGGAGCAGATGGCCTTGAGCAGGGGTGGCTGACCAACCACCATGGACCTCAAAACAAGGGCTCATATGAGTGGACGAGCTTGATTTGTTGTTTTTATTGGGCCAGTTCAGTGCAAGTCCCACCCCTAGGATCCATGGAGGTTGAGCACCTCTTACAAAAAGGATCTTCATGCTTGCTGGGCCGGCGAGGATGTGCAGGGTGTAGTGGGGTGAAGGATGGGGAGCCTAAGTCCCTGTGAGCCGGGATGGAAACTGGAAGTGATATTTAGAACATGGTTTCCCCCCTGGATAATGCCTGACTGGAAGGTTTAAACCCAGATGTGCAGTAATAGCTTTGAAGACAACCCAGAGGCGGTGCTTCAGCCATGAGATCTGGGAATGAAAATCCTTTTGGGAAGGCAGGAGGTTAGAAAGTACATCAAATCTCTCTGCTGGATGACATGCAGTAAAAGCTGGACTGGGATCCAGCACATAAAGCAGTGATAAGGAGACATGTTATGACCTTGTCTGCTGTTAGCAGCTTACACAGCCTGCCAAGGAAAAACCAGCCTGTATTACAAGAGCCATATGGAATTTTACTAACTCAGTGTATAAATCCCTAATACAATTAGAAGATCCAACTTCCATGCTGAATTAGAGTCTCTATGTTGCTTTTTCTGGAGGAATTTCTGGATCACTCAAGATTGTTGGTATCAGGAAGAAATAAAACATGTATGGATGGACAAGGGAAAGGATCTGTCAGCCACCTGGATGCAGTAGCTCTTTTGCTGGCCTCTGCTGTAAGAAATCCTCTTTCTGGCTTGCACAGACCTGTGGGAGCTGCCTGGAGCTGGCCCTTGGGAGCTGGCTGCCCAACCTCATGGTAGCAGATGTCTGTTTTATCAGGTAGAGTTTGTGCAGGATTCCTGAGCAAGGTCAGGATTTCCATAGGAGGCCATAATGAGCTATTGCTAACAGAGGAGGGTCAGGGGGAAGAAAGCCTTGTACTCTCAGCCTTCTCCTATCCTGCTGGATTTTGCTTGGATCAGATGTGTGAGTGCAAGAGGGAAAGGGATACCCATGGTATACAGGGAAGGCTCTGAGCATGCCAGCTCCAAAGGTGCTCAGGCCCAGAGCATGAGCTGCCAGTGGTGATGGGCATTAAAAAGAAGTACTGGGGAAGAGTTGGGCAGATTTGGAAGTGTCTGACTGAAGTCAGACATGTGATGCAGCCAATGGAAGGGCAGCATGTCCAGAGCAGGTTCCATGTGCTAGGATCATCCCTCTGAATATAGATCTGTCCTTAGTCTTACCACCTCTTTTCTTGTTTTGGCCTAAGCAGGTTTACCCTGGTGTTGCCTGGGTCTTCTCAAAAAAATTTCTCTCTTTATTCCAGTATATGAACGTCTTCAAGAGATACCACTTCATTTGCAGATGAGAAGGGAAATGACCACATTATCATTAAGCCATTAAGTACTCTGAAGGGACACCGCTGTTCTTGATGGCATCAATATTGAGGGACAACCTTGAAGCAGGCTGGGATCTGCTCTCCTTTTCCCTGCAGGTATTGCAAGTCATTTCTCCCTGCCTCAGTTTCTTCCTCTCACAGAGCTGGCTGGGGACATGTCCTGCCCTGCTTTGTGCTTCTTGCAGAAAAGTTCCATTGCTCTTATTTTCTTTGCTGTAAAATGCCAGACAGGCACTCAGTGAAGCAACCTCCCTTTTACCTGTGTTGGAGGGGATGTAGCTTTTGTATAGATTGTTATAGCTGTTTGAGCTGATCAGATGTCTTGTACCACTACACAAAGCCGGTTTTTTGGCTGTGCCCTCTCTCCTCTTTTACATGCATACCTATTTCCAAGTGAATCGCTCTGTGCTGGAGCATGTAATTGCGAAGTGTAGCCCTGGCACTGCTGGAAGAGACCCTGAGATGGGAATGATTTACCCAGGGCTCGTCAGGTGGTGGTTGCTGTCACTTTAGAGCTTGAAGGAGGCAAGTGCCATGGGGTGATGTATGTGAATGAGAAATATACTTTTAGCAGGAGCTGGATCCTGCAAGTGGCACAGCCCAGAGCTCAGCCCAGCGGGTCCTGTGTCCCTGTGCCCCTACATCCCTGTTGCCAGCAGTGATGGGCTCCTCTTGCTGGGATGTCTCCAAGCATGTCACCTCTTCCACGGCAACCCACATCAGGGTGGGGTGAGGGTGATGCTGGACCACTTTTCCCCACTTCCTGCAACTCTGTGCATGGCAGGCACAGGCACTGGATTAGGGGCAGTGACTTCTTTCTTGCTGTGACCATCTGGCAGCAGCTTTCTGTGCACAACCTGCATTTGTTTTGATGTTTGGAACTGCAGTAATGCATTGGTTACCTAAGTTTCCATCAAGATGAGATTTTCAGAAGTTTATTTGTTGTAGCTCCTATAGTAACTACTGCTTGCTCAGAGCTTGGCTTCTCTGAGCCCATAGTCAGACTGTCTCACTTTTTTATTTTGAAAAACTGGAGAAGTTTATAAGTGCTGTTACAACCCTGGAGCAATCTCAACACGAGCACAAGTATATACACAAAGCATCAGAGATGAAATTGCTGAAAGCTCCTTCAATGAAATGGCCAATATGGTGGCAATAAATTTACGGCCAATACGGAGGCAATAAATTAAGAGGAAATGGACATTATCTGCTGATTGACCTTCTGGAATGTTAAACAGCTTTTGCTTTTCCTTGAGGCATCTGGCTGCCTGACATGGCCAATTATCCTATGATAACATCAACTTCATTGGGTCTTATTGCTTCATTATGAAACTGCTTTAGCTGATAATGCACTGCGATTAGCAGGCAAATATTCTTGGGAAGGGAGATTACTCCTCGCCCACTGCTTGGTCTCAGAGCTGTGTAGTTTTTCTGCCTGCAGTGCAGAAGGCAATGATATAGGGAAGGTCCTTTCCTGCTCCCAGGAGCTTCTCTGGCAGCGGTGATGCTGCCTCCCCTGCTTCCCTCTCTCAGCTTCCCATTTCCAGCCTGGTTGCTTGGATCTTTTCCTCGCCCAAGTGAAATAATTTGTAAATATTTTTATTTATGGTAGGATAAGTGCCAGCACATGGCGGTTTCTGGGGGAAAAAAATACCAGTGCTTAGTCCTTACTCGCCTGGAGCACTGAATCCTCTTCTGTCATAAACAGAGCTATGCATAACTCTTTGTACCATGATCCAGCCTGGCATGTTCGTCCCTTTTTGTCCACATCATTAGAAGGAAAGAGAGCCTCTCCACAGAAGCACTTCATCCTTACACCCACCTTTTCCTCCTGGCCCCTGGTGGATCAGAGCTTATGGTCATGACAGTGATTGGTGATAGTGCAGATCCAATGCCTGGAGTTCTGCTGTGAACCCAGTGTGATTCTGCTCAGTGCCCCCTTTCTGGAGTCCTACTGCATTGAAAGTGGGAGAGTCGTCCACGGGGAGGGTGAAAAAGTCTGAAAATACTGCTTATCTTTTGCAAATAATTTTTATTTTCTCTTTGTAATGACCAGAGCAGAGGACTCTGGTGGAGGTGCAGCTTTTATTGATGAGCGGTGGGGAGCCCATCCTCTCTCTGCCACCCACCGAAGAGTATTAGCACATTATGGGTGTCAGTGTCCGTGTGGATAAGTTACAGGGTGCAAATTGTGCATGCATGGTGCCTGTGGGAGTCAGCAGGGAGATTTTAAGGCCCCAAACACTCTTACATGGTGAATATACTCCAAGCGTGTGTGTTTGTTTGGCATCCTCCTTGTTGTGTGCAAGTCCCTGGGAGCTGCCCGGGGCGTGGAGTCACCCAACAGCAGAGACCTGGCCAGGCTGGGGGTCTGCCTGTCCCACCTTGGCCAAGTGCTGCCCGGGAGCCCCCAGCCTGCAGCAGGGCTGGGCTGGAGCCGTTCTGCTGTCGGGGCTTTGTCTGCGGCTGGAGGACAGCAAGGGTCCAGATGGGAGCAGCTGAGGAGGGGAGATCAGAGGCTTAAGGAAGCCAGGGGAAATCAGCGGGCCTGGCGCAGCTGAAGAGAGAAGATCAGAGTCCCGGAGCAGCTGGGGGGGAGATTGGATTAGTAGTTGAGAGATCAGAAGCCCGGCCCAATTGGGGAGGGTGGATCAGACAGGCGAGGAGCGAGGAGATCAGAAACCCCGCTCACCCGTGGAGGGGTTCAGGGAGGTCGGGACAGCTCACAGGGGCGAGACCAGACAGGGCGAGTGGTTTGCCAGCGCTGCCTGCGTCTGCTGAGCTTTAATGTGCGTCGGTGTGTTAGGTTTGCAGCCCCCCGTGAGCGCACTTTGTCTCCAGCCCGGCAGCAGGAGCTCCCACCCGCCGCAGCCGCGCGATGCCGAGTGCGGCACGGGCGATAACGCGGCCCCTCTGCCCGGCTGCCATCTGGGCCAGGGGCTGCTCGCACAGGAGAGGCACCGCGGCAATTACACTGTGCTTCAGTCGAGAGCTCCCAAGAGCTACTAAAATGCTGCAATCCCTGCTAAGACCCCGACTGCAGCACTGCGAAACGCTCCCTCCCACCTGCAGGCACCATTCACCAAAGGTTGTGTTTGGCAAAATAGAGCCTTGATATCCTGCTCCTGCCCATCCGAGCATGGAAATGCAGCAATCGCGAGGGGGAAGAGCAGTTTAACACAGATAACTGATAAAACAGCAGCTGTGCTGTTTCAGCTCATGCGTTACTTCGGAGGTGGCACATTGGTGTCACCATGCAGGTCCACCACCCCTGGAGCCCACCCCAGTTTCATCTCTGCGCTGATTCTTGGAGCACCAAGTCCAGGCAAACAGACCCATGACCTGCGCTGGCAGCCCTCCTCCTCCTGCTGGGATCTCAGGGAGCCCCAGCCCGTGGAAAGCAGCCCCCCAGGAGAGTGGGTTGGGACACAGGGGGTGACAGCACTGCCTGGCAGAGAGGACAGCCCTGGCAGGAGGTGGGCCCCTGCCTCTGCTGCCAGGAGTCAGGCAGCACTTAGGAGGCTTGTGCTTCTCTGTCTGGCTTTCCCGAAGGAGAAATAGAAGTGAAGATGGAAGGAAAAGCTTTCTAGAGTAGAGAGCACTGATCACTTCTCTGGATATGTGCTGTCCTGACATTATTGCCTATTAATATTCCCTTTCTTGTGCTTCTTTGCCTCCTTCCCTTAAGCAGTGTGGCTTTGCTTCCTAGTGCTGCTTTCTATGGTGAAAACACCTGAACACAATCCAGAGGTGTTGGGTCACCCTCCAGAGCTGTAGGGATACCTGGTGGTGGAGGTGACTGGGGACTACTCAGTGCTGCCCCTAAACCCTCTGACCCCAGTTTTGGATTTGGTTGCTGGTGCCTTGATTAGACGGATGGAGCTCTGGCTTCCTGGCACTCCCACCTCCAGAGATGTCACTTTGGGCCTTTGCCATGTGGACCTTGGCCACTGCAATCGGTGAGAATATTTTGTGCTGGCTCTTTCCAGTGCAGACTTTGGTGTTCTCCAGGTGCTGGGCGGAGCCGTGGGTGGCTGGATGGAGGCAGCTTTATGGAGCATGACTAATTGTTTCGTTGTGCCTTTCAGGCCCTGAAGGTGGGCTCAGGCTCTGAGGATGCAGGATTGGAAAGAAAGGGAGTGAAGCAGGACCATTCAGAACAGCCTCAGGTTTGGTTTTGTGGTCACAGGCAAGACATGGATGAACCTTTTATAGAATTTCTGGATGTTTTCCTGTCCCTCACCAGCTTTCTTCTGTTTCTAGTTTGGGTTTCTTATTTTCTGGTGTTTCACTGACAGGGGAGATGTGCCTGTCTGGGATGGAGGGCACTGCAGCATGGGCTGGGCATCCCTGTATTGGCACCAGCCCCACTGCCATGAAGTGCATTGGAGCCAGTGGGACTTGGTCCCTCTGGATCTGCTCTACCCTGGCTCAATCCAGCCAATTAGGGCCTCCTCTGCACCCTGATTACAACATCTCTGCCCTATGGGAGGTGTAAAAGGGAATGTTGGCACATGGCAAGATCCCAATGAGAAGGATGCTGCAGTTTGGATGATGTCCTTGTTGTTCAGTCAAAATGGTTTGACAGCAGAGATGGGAAAATTCTTTATACACAGCTGATTTGAGAGACACAAATAGAGGCAAGGAAGGTGTTTTGCCTGGGTGATGATGCCATGGTTTTGGCCATGTATCTGAAGAACTGAACTTAAAGCAGCCCATGGTGAAGACGTTGCCAGCACCACACCTGGCATCTCACATCCCTGCCATCCTGAGACCCCCGTGTTCAGGACACTGAGTGTCTCCCTGCTCTGGAGGCACACAGAGCTCCAGTCCACGTGCACGGTGTTCCTAAAGCCACAGCAGATCCTGCCCCAGGGAAACTGCGGCTTCTGGGGCCTGGCATGTGCCTGCAAGACCATTTAAATGGAAAGCTACGACAAGCTCATGCAAAAAGATAACAGCAGAGGAAGTGGAAACATGTAAAACCTTTGAGCCATGTTACTTGCTAAGCTGATAAAAGATAAAGTGCATAAATTTATGAAAAGGGGAAATCCCTCCTGTATTCATATGGACTGCTTATGGTTTGACAGTTAAGTAAATATAGTTTAGAATAAGACCAGTTTAAAGGGAATCTGAGAACATAATGGGTCTCAGAAAAGTAACTGAATAGCTCTCATTTGAGATTACAAAACCACGGTGTAATATAATGTTTAAATATGAATGTAGCTTCAATATTACATAAAATAACCAAAGAGAGATAAAACCACTGTTCTGTCCTAGCATCAGCCGGTAATCTTATTACTGAGTTAATACATCCACATGTGTTATGATCACCATTTTCCACTAACTTGACAGGCTAAGGGAAGGAATAAAAAAATGTCAGAAAGGGAGCATGTGTTGCTTTTAAAGCTCGCCAAACTGCAAAGCCTGGTGGCCCAGGCTATATATACTGTGCTGCCAAAATGTTGTCACCCTGACATTGGGTGGGGCAGGAGGGAGGTCTTGATTTTGGGGTGTCTGGAAGAGGCTGGGAGGATGCTTCATACTGCTGGTGTCAACCTTCATGTAGCACAGGAAAGACTTCATGTTCCTGGGCAGGGAACATGACGTTGAACTATTGAATTAATAGTAGGAAGGAAGGGAGATGAGAGGGGTGAAGGTGTGTAGTGGCTGCTGGTTTTCAGAAAGGAAGCACAGGTTTTTCAGTCTCTTGTGGTACATGTGGCTCTTGGGCTGAGGCATAGTGCAAAGATTGCACGTTGGGACATGGTGTGTCCCCACATTGGATTCCTTTGACACTATTGCATCCTTTCATGTGTCTGAAGGGTGAAAAGTGAAGAATTTACTGCAGTTTCATGGCTTTGGTCTATCAGTGTTATAACTGGGAGATTGGAAAACCTCCCTTGTTTGGCTGCCAGCTTTGCCCAAGTGAGGCACTGTTCTAACACAGCCGTCCTGGCTACAGCATCCTGGGAGGATGCAGAGGGGCATGCAGGAGGGGCAAACACTCCCCAGACCCATCCACATACATCTGCAGCATCTCTGAGGGCAGCAGATTCCCAGCACGAGGAAGCCAGGAGGAAGCAATGAGCAGTGAACATCAGGAGGTCAGGGGAAATCAGCTACAAATGAGTAACAGTAATGTAAATTAACTATGTCCTTTTTCAGTGGAGTTTCTGCCCAAATGGTGACCACTTATGTCTGTGGTTTGGGGTAAGAACCGTGCTCTGTGGTCAGCCAGGGCCTATAGCTGGCACTGGCACCAGCACAAGGGATGCTCGTTCAAGGCATCCGTGGGTGTGCTGTAATCAGAATGCTGCCATTGCTCCTCTGGGACCATTTTTTCATGTCGTGTGGGAACAGTGGGCAGTATTTTCAGTGCTTTGGCTTCTTCAAGGTCTCCCACTGTACACACATCTGGCTGCCTCAGCAGAGGCTCCGAGGTGAAGGGCAGGGGACTCCTGGTCACACACCCAGGGATGTTGCAGATCTCAGAGTGTTATTTGCAAAACATGCCAAGATGGCTTGGCCCAGGGAAAACAAATACCTTCACGTCCGTGTTCACAGCCAAAATGACTTTCTCAGCTTTGAATTATAGTCCAAATGTTTTGAACTCTGAAATAATGCTGCTCACCAAACCCCGTACCTGAAAGGCCTCTTTTATGTGACTATTACTTTGGTGACCAAAGTGTCAGGGTTTTACAAGAGCTGCTTATCCTTTGATAAAACAAAATCAGTGAATTTATGCTGACAGCTTCAGATGCTGTGGAAACCTGAGCAACCTTTCACCAGCATATGTTTCTTGCTGGATCCTTCCCTAAGAACAAACCACAGAAGCATCTTTAGTAATTTAATGAGCAATAAAGGAGACTATAAAAAAACAAGGATAATTAAATGCAATGATAGATTTTAGCACCCTAAATGGTTACCAGAAGTGCTTAATCAAAACTAAGGCTTTTGCTAGGCAGAATGAATGGCTCTTTGTTGCCCCATAATAGAAAACATTTAAAAATAAAATGCAGGGAAAGATTTGGATACATTGGAATAACAGAATCTTTAAAAATCATCACAGTCTGCCGCCTAATGCCCCTCTGATTCTTGAATAAAACAAATAAAACAGCTCCCTAATTTTACTATTTTGCTTTGATCTTTGCTTCACCTTTTGAAAATATTTATGAAGAGTACTTTAAGACAATTTGGCTTCCAATTTTTTGATTGGGAAGAAGAACAGATATATTGACAATGCTAGAGGTTAGTCAGGGATGAGATGTTTTTTTTCCTTCAGCCTCCTGATCTGGGAGCATGAAACACTGGCTACCTAGGCAGAATGAAGGGCGATGTGTGTTTGTGAGTGTGTGTGTGTGCTGTCAGGGCAGAGGGTACACATACTCCAACCTTGCTGCTGCTCTCATTTCAGCAGGAGCAGAAAACTGAGGAAGGCACCAGAATTGCCACAAATTCTTTCTTAGTACAATAGTCTTTTGGAAAATCTGTGGATTAATTAAACATTTTCGTGCAATAACATGACACTAATTGTTTGCACTAAGCCACATTTGCTTATGTAATTTGCCTTAATTGGAAAATTCTTTAGCTTCTAATTGTCATAGAGTATTGGAGAAATGAGAAAATATGGAGAACATTGAGGCAGTCCTGTGCAGACAATACTCTGGTGTGATTCAGGGTGACCTAATCATTGAACTCAGACATTCATTTCTCAGGTATGTACAAAAGTGCTTGAAATGATGTGGAAGAATTATATGGGTTGTAATTCTGACAGTTCATGGCCTGATCCTGCCCTCACTCCTGCCTGAGCCCTTCCTGTGACCAGGAGGGAAGGGATGGGGAAAGCTGCAGAGGAGGCCAGACCCTGGGTCTCTGCTGGTGGTACCTGAGTAAGCACAGTGTTTTTCATGAAAATATCTTGTTTGCGAAGAAATCAAGAGGGATCTTTGCACTGGGTTGAAGTTACTGGACTGACCATTGGCCAGAGTCACTGCTTGTTGTTTGTGCTGGAAATTTGTAATGCCCAGTGAAAAAAAACCTTGGAGAAGTCTTCGGGCAAATAACCAGGGCAGAGCTTAGGTCCATAAAGGAGCGTGAACAGCCTTTCCTCCAGGTACTGATGCTCTCAGCACTGTCGCTGGTGTGAGGTGTGTGTCAGCTGTGTTCCTTCATCAAATACCATCACTTTCTGGTCTTGGTGGTTTTAGTGAACAAAACGCCCTAGCAGCAAGGAAGCTGGAAACAGCTTCTGTGTATGCCACAGGTGAGGTGTTTGGGCTCATTTCTCCTGGTTACCCCTCTACAGCTCACCTAGTACCCGGGATAATTCCTGTAGAGGTACTTTCCCAAGGATGTAGGTTTTCCCCAGTTGATTCAGGATAAGCTGGGGATATGGTCAGAAGCTTTCTTGAAGTAAGTTGGTGCAGTGCTTTTGAAGATAATAGTGGGGCCTGTTAAATTAACAGATACACAGGAAAAAAATTTTTTTCCTATATGAAAAAATGCGAAGCAGCCTGGCGTGTCTCAGAAAGGGCAGGTGTCAGTGGGGGAGGTAACTTCTCCACAGGGAATGTCTCTGAGCAGCCACTGGCAAGGGAGGCCAATGTGGCCCCTCTCATTGCTGCAGGGTACGGCCTCAGTGCCCCACGGATGAGGCTGTTTCTCCTTGCCCTGCCACGGGCTTACCTGGGCTCTCACCCTTAGGATTCTGCCACACAGCATGCTCTCATCACACATATGGGATTCCCAAATCTCATCTCAGTATCCCAGTGGGGCAGAATCCCTGGCTGTGGGACCCTTCTCCTTCCCCCGAGATGTGACCCTGCGGCGCCTGCATCTCTGCGTCCTGGTGCAAGGTGCAGAAGGGCTCAGCAGCGCTGTCTTGGCAGCTGCTTTCTGGGGGGAAGCTTGGAGAGGTGGGGACCCACCCCGGCGGCCCCAGGAAGGGCTGTCCTGCCGCAGTCCCAGCTGCTGCGGGAGTTCGAATTGGTGCTGCTGCTGCTATGGGAGTTCGAATTGGTGCTGCTGCGGGTGTTTGAATTGCTGCTGGTCCGTGGGTGCGGCGCAGGCGGAGCGTCCGCCCGCGCTGTCGGAGGTGCGGGGTGGAACGGATGCTGGTTCTTCAAAGCCTCAGAGCTCCCCCGTGTCCCGCAGGCCGGGGCCGCCGTGCCGCAGCTTTTTCAGCAGCGATTAGACACGTAGGTAGGTAGAGGAGCGGAAATGCCGCGCCGTGCCCCCCTCGCCCCCGCCAGCCCCTTTGTGCTCCCTGCCGCAGCCCCGGCCAACAGCAGCCCGGCCTTTTTGCTCGTATTATTCTCACCATCTCCCTGACAGGCGTAGTAATATATCAAGCTATCTCAAGCTGGGACCGTTTGAATGAAGAGAGATTAAAAAACAAAAAAATATTAAGAATGCGATTTGAAGTGTCTCACCAGAGCTTGGTGCTGCAAACTGCTGCTTCAGGAGGGTGCAGGGATGGAGGAGCCAAAATTGCAGCCAGGGAGATGGAGGCTGCCCTCAGGAACAGGCAGAGCTGATCTGCATCGCTGTGCACGCATTATCGTCATTTAATACATGTTGTCCAAGAGGGCAGAGTGTGTTTATGATCAGATGGGACTCTCCTACTGCTGCATTTAAAAAGGTTTTTTTTTCACTTTGACTCAGTAACTATTCTGATGGAAGGAAGAACATCACCTTTTAAGGGCTGAGATCTAGTTAAATTTTTCGGCATACAACCCCAGGCAATATCTTCATATCCTGTTGCAATGATATTTCACGGTCTTGTATGCCCAGTAGAGTTGTGTCCTGGATCACTATCACTGGTCAGAATCCAGCCATGTTTTGATGGGGGGAGGGGGTGGTGGGGAGGGGAAATTGAGGGAGGGAAAATAATCAAAACTCCTCCTTTTTTAAAAATTAGGCTTATTTGTTCTTAGTTTTACTTATGGGTATTCATAACATATTTTCTTAAGAGCATATATTCTTGATGCTATGTAAAGATTGACAGTCTGCAACATCATAAAGAAAACGTATCTGAAACACTTGCTCAGTGGAGTCTCAGAGGCACCAGGCTGTCCAAAATTGTTAATGCAGGCAGGCTGCTACTAAAGAGGCTTTTGCAGCTCCATCAAATGTATTAATTTTGAAGGCTGTTTCTTTGAACATTAAGCCTTTCTCATGCTGCATGCTGTTGGCACTCTTTTGTCTTACAAACCTTTTAAAATTTATCCCAGGACACTTCAAATTGAGGCTTTCTCTTTTTTTGGGGTGGATTTTTTTTTTTTTTTTGACACTGCCTGTTTCTGTCTTAACTCAATAAATGAAGACTGGATGAAGGGGAGTGCAAACTCCCTGCAGGATAGTTTGGAAAGAGATGATATGGAAAGAGGAAAAACAAAAGCACATGTGGCAGAAAACCTGCATATTTTACATCACAATCTTGTATGGTAAAAGTGGTTGTTTTGTGTGTATTTTCAAGATGTAAAGGGAATAAAATTATTCAAATATTTTGGCAAATGCTGCACCTTTTTTTTTTTTTTTAATATCATAAATCACTTGCTTAGCAACTGTGTAGGACAGTAATTAAAAAGTAGTGGGTTTGCCAGTGGTCATAAAAACTTTCATGGTTACCAAGGTGGTGTAGCTAAAGAAGTCAAAATATGTTCAAAAATTAAGTTTCTTTGAAATGAAAGCAGACATATATTGAGTCACTGCTGTTTAGATTTATTGTTTAAGGAAGGCTGGGACTTAATCTGGTGCTGGTGCAAGCAGAACCAGTGACCCTGCAGCCCATGGCATCACACCTGCTGATAGCCAGGGGGGAACCTGTTCCTTGGCTCAAACTCTGTTTGAGTAGATTGCCCAGAGAAGTGTGGCTGCCACACCCCGGAAGTGTTCAAAGCCAGGTTGGATGGGACTTGGAGCAGCAGGGTATAGTGGAAGATGCCTCTGCCCATGTCAGGGGGTGGGAACTAGATGATCCTTAAGGTCACTTCCAACCCATTCTGTGATTCTATGATATTGACAGTCTTTGGGGTTTGTTGGGGTTGCCATAAAGTTCTGGGCCATATATCAGAATCTCCACTTTTGGGGTCAAAATGTGATTTGGAGAAATAAAAAGTTATTTTTAAAGAACTGTATGCATTCTTCAGAAAGAGCTGTGTGGTCTATAAGCTTAGCTTATGAATCAGGAGACCTGAACCCCCCATCCTCCCTTGGTGTCTCATGCACATCAGGCAATGGCTGCTGCAGATGGGTGGTGACAGAGTCTGCTTCCATGGACTGTTCTCCTAGAGGGAAAATCTCAGCCTGGAGTGTGGCAATTCATGTCTGAGAGGACCTGGAGGAGCTGACATGGAAAGGCTGCCTGCTCAGTGTCTGCTCTACAAACAGTGCTATTAAATCTGACTTTTAAAAGCACTGAAAAGTTCTGTGAGATGAGAAACGCAGCCAAGAAGCACTTATGGCTGGGGTGTGTCTGCCTACCAAGGTGAAATGCTGGAGCATCTGCTGCTCAGCTGCTCTGAAGCTGCTGTGAAGCCCAGAGAAATCACAACCTCCCCACTGCTGTAACAGGACCTCTCCTGCCTGCCTGCCCTTGTGTTCAGGTTCTGGCCTCCCAGAAGTCGGTGTATCCACACTAACCAGCAGCACCTTGGTTTAATATGTACTGAAACAGGTTTCCATGCTTTACATATGAAGTGCTATGTGAAGAATGTATTGATGTTCTTAAGCAAAGTCTATTTGGGCAGGAAAATGCCAACAAAGTGTGACCGAATCCGTGTGAGAAGGAAGTAATTCCTTTTTTTCCATCTCAACAGAGCTGTCCCAAGGCCAACATGATGAGGAGCATTGAAGGAATTACAGCCAATCTAAAATATTCAAGTTCACTAACTAGAAACATTTTTACATTTCCCCGATGGTGAAATAGCAAGTGGCAATTTCTGCTCCTTTCTTCACAGGCCCTGCATTACCTTGAAGGGATTGAGAGGATTCATGGACTAGAAGGAAACAGGCAGGGGGAATGCAGAGAACTTCAGATGCAAGAAAGGTACCTGTGTGTGATTGAGTTATTAATGTAAGTAAATATAAAAACGTCAGTACTGCACAAATGTCATATTTCAGCCAGAGACAGCCCTGGCTGTTTGGAGTTGGCAATTTGCCTTCCAGCTTCTTTACACCTTGATTTTCTCAGACTTGTATTTTGCGTATTTAGAGCTGAAAGACCAAGTTCTCTGCTGCTTCTCTAGGAAACACCCCTGCATAGGGTGGCAAAAGATATCAGAGGGAGAGAGATGGACTCATTCATCTTCATGCCTTCCCCTTTAAAACAGGAAAATCTGTGAGTTTTGTCTAAGGAAAGATGTTCGTAGACAGAATGATTGTTAATACACCACTTTCTGAGGGTAAACAGTTTCTTGATGTTCACCTGGAATTCTCCTTTATCTCTCTGTTTTGCTTCTCTCTCCCCCCTGGGGAGCATACACGGGTTTTGGTGTTTATCTTCTCTGAGCTGAGCTCCTGAGAGGTTGTTGAAGGCTGCTCCTGCTGCAAAGGCCCCGCAGGGATGAGCGTGGGCTGTGGGTGCTGGAGCAGCCCTGTCCCCACCAGCAGAGCTCTGTGGGAGCACCAGCCAGAGGTGCTGAGCCTGGGATTGGGTGTCCCCAGGGCAGGTGGAGCTGGTGAGGGAAGAGCTGCATCTGCACAGAGCACTGGGGTGGGGGCAGAGCTCGGAACTGCCTCCAAGCCCCCTCACCAGCTCACACTGGGGGACGTGGTGCCTTATGGCATTCCAGTGTGGCTCTGCAGAAGGACACCTGTGGGGTCAAGGTTTCTCAGGGGGACAGCTCAGCAGAGCTGTCCCAAGGGCAGCACAGGGAAGAGCAATGCTGCTGGTACCCTGCTGCTCTCCCGGGGAATCAGGCACATCTTGGGAAGCACAGGCACAGCCTGTGGTGGCTTTGGTTGCCAGTGTTGTCGCCTCCTGTGCCACCTTTGGTGCAGCTCAGCAGAATGAAGGGATGGGCCTGGGCTGGTCCCAGCCCTGTTGCCTGCTCCTGCCCGGGAGGTGGCTGTTTCTGTGCTTGTAGGGTCTCATAAACGGAGGGGGCAAAGCCATTTCTTTCCTTTCCATTCCTGTGCTGCTTCCTGTGGTCCATTTCCCCAGCAGGCAGCTCCTCCTGCTCCCATCTTTCCCTGCTCCCTGGCAACTGTGTGCCTTTATGATGGCAAAAAAAGGAGTCCCCAGATAACTGTTTTGTATAAGCAAACCATTCGGCTTTAATGGAATTACCTCAGCCCTGACAGTAAATAATTTATAGGAGGCGGTAAATAAAATATGTTTCTGTGTTCTTAAAAGAGTTGTCAAACTGCAATGCCCGCTGTGGGGGAATTAACCCAGAACTTGCCCCACCACAGAGATCCTGGCCAGGAATGGGATCTGGTGGGCAAAGCAACCAAGCCCAGAAGGGCTGTGGGGAGGGGGGGGGAGTTCAGAAAAGCTGTGGTCTGGGCAGGGTTCTGGGGAGCCGCCTGCTGACTGCCTGAGGTGCATCCGTCTGTCTGTCTGTCCATCCAGTGGGGCATTTCCGAGGTTGCCTCCCGGTAGCCTTGACCGTGAAACCCGAGCCCGCACCGCTTGACCTGAATTTCCGAGGCACCCGCTGCAGCCCCGCCGTGTCACCGAGCCCCGATTGAAACCCGACCTCTGTCACTAATGGCATTAACGGGAGCTGCGGGCCAGGGCCGGAGGGTCTGGGAAGGGATGCCCGGAGCGGAATGCGGGATGCCTGGAGGGCGAGGATGGATATTCAGAGGGGGATAGATGGAGGGTGGAGAGCGGGGGATGCAGTATGCTTAGAGGGGAGGGTGAAGGGTGTCTGAAGGGATATGGATGGAGGGGTGCCTGAAGGAGTGCATCAGGGTGATGTGGGATGCCTGGGACGGAGAATGAAAGGTGCCCAGAGCAGGATGGATGGAGGAGAGTCTGAAGGGATGCACAAGGGGGATAGGGATGAGGGATGCCTGGGTAGGAAGATGAAGGGTACCCAGAGGGTGATGAGAGGTGCCCAGAGGGGTATGAGAGATGCCGCGCGGGAGAGTGAAGGGTACCCAGAGTATGGAGGGGCGCCTGGAGGGGTGCACCAAGAGGGATGAGGGGTGCCTGGAGTAGGAGGAATGGAGGGAAGCCTGGAGGGCTGCTGGGGATGCAGGATGCTTGTCGGGGGCGGATGGAGGGTGCCCAGAAGGTGATGAACGGAAGTGCCCGGGGAGGAATAGGCGTGCACGGAGAGGGGTTCAGGGCTGGCTGCCGTGCCTCCCGCCCTTCCTGGCTACGGCATCCCTCGCTTTGCGGGCGCGGTTCCCCGGGATGCTCTTCGCGGCGGCGCCGCGGCTCCTCCCGGTCCCGCCCGGTCCAGCCCGGCCCTGCCCGGGGGAGCCGCAGCCGATCTCCCGCTGGCGTGGGGCAGTTCGGGCCGGGGAAGGCGGCAGCGGAGATTTACGATGCGGGAGGACAGAGCGTGAAAGCAGTATATCATCATCAGGTTGGGCTGAAAGAAAGAAAACATATCTTCAACAAAAAGAGGGGCTTCGCAATTCAGCTGCGTTGTTAGGACAACGCAAACTATCCTTGAAATGATTAGTTCCACTTCAAAGGCATTTACATTCAACAGGGGCAGACGCAGCCTCGTTTTATGTCGCCAGAGGAGGAGAAAAAAAAAAAAAAAAGGCAAGGAGGAGGTGGGGAGGCTTTGTGGTAAAGAGAGTCATATGTTTGCTTCTTCTATTTATTTTTCCTCATTCAGGGGACACTTGTGTAAGACAAACAGAGCGCTGGCAGCCGCGGGGCTCTGGGCTGCTGGCCGGGGAGGTGGGCGAGGGGTGGCCGGGCAGGCGGCTCGGGGGCTGCACTCGGAGTCCCCCACCCCTTCCCAAGGAGAAGGGAAAATACAACAGGAAAAAAAAAAAAAAAAAAAGAGAAAAAGAAGGGAAAAAAATTCCCTGACCTCAAGAGCTGTCTTTCCTAGGACATCTATTATTAACTTGAGGAAGCGTGACATATGTTCGGTTGGATCACAAAGACTCGGGGTATCCTGACAGAGTTTGGGAAAGATTTGAAGACTGAGATGTCTCCACTCTGCTCGGGAATTGTCTCCTGTGTGATGTCCTGGGCTGGGAAGAAGTTTTTGCATCTGAAATCATGTATCTAAACTGCTTCCCAGAGGCCTCTGCATGGGAGAACCCATTTGGTGTGTTCCGGGCTATCCTGAATGGATAAAGAATGTGAAAGAGGAGAAAGATCCTGGCATTAGCCCAGAGGCAACAATACCATTCCCCTACTGCTTTTTTAAAATCCAGCCCATCTTCCCTTTCCCTGATCAATTGTTACATCCAAATGAACTGAGACTTCTCTCCTGTTCCAAAACACATCACGTATAATAACTCCCAAATTACCTGTTGGTAGTGTTCCCATCATGCTTAATGTTGGAAGTCAAAAAGCAGGCATAAAGAAAATTAAAATTCAAACTACAGAGCCTATTTGGAGAGTTATCAGTGCTAATGGAAGGTCACCTGAATTGTGTTGCCCCAACACATGTATATGTGCAGTGGCAGGCAGGAGCCTTGGCTTTCTCCCTCTTTTCCTGTTGCTTGTTTCTGCCTGATGTTTTGCTGCTCATCCTTGGGTTAGACCTCATCATTCTATTGGAGAAGAAAACTGAAAGTGTAAAAGATCCCGGGCAACAGTTTTCTAAAATATTTTGTCTCCCACAGCTATCTCAACACATATGAACTGAATTATTCTCAATACTGGTGCTGATCAAAAATCTTTCTTTCAAGTCACTTCTGTGGAGAGGTTAACACTTTGCACATTTGAAACCTAACAACTACATTGGGGGTTTAAAAAAAAAAAAGCCCACATTTTTTAAGGTGTTGTGAATATTTTAATGCCTGCACCCACAAATTCTGCTCTAGCCCTGTTGGGAAGCTGGAGATGATGTTGGCTCCAGCTTTATGAAAAAAAAAATAATATGCAAGTTAGTGTTTGAAAATGAAATCCTTATTCCAGTCAAGCTGTAGCTGAAGTCAAGGTTTTGACTCATCCATGATCCTTGTTTTAGGCTCTGAACAATTTCTGATCATTCCAAGAAATTTTCTTTTTTTCCCTCTTTCCCCACTCTCTCTTTTTTTTATTAGTCTTTTTTCTCACAGGGATCGGGAGGCTCAAACAAGGAGAGTTGGAGATGTCAGCGTTCACTTTTAGTTTCTTTCAGCCAGGTTTTTTTAATCTCAAATATTTTGTTTGCTCTAGAGAACTGTGGCCCAAGGAGGACTAGTCCAGTTCTAGATCATGTTTGGACCATGTGGGTTGAGGAATCCTGTGCTGCAGCAACCAGAGCACAGAGATTAGAAATGGGCCTTTCTGTGACATCAGCTCTCATGGTGGTTTTGGGAACCAGCAGAAATGTAGCCAAAAGTGTGGCAGTGGCTTTAGGGAGAAAAGTAACATTTTTTATTTTAGCGGGTGAAGGCCACAGGGCTGGTACTCTGGAAAAAGAAAGATATGAAACTACAAAAATCCTAATAAAAATGATATAGTCTTCAAAATTAATGAAAAAAGAGGTAGTCTTGAAAATAATACTGAACTGGGGAGGGAGATGGGAGAAGTGCTGCCTGCTGTGCTGCATGTGGGGCACCGGAATTCAAAGGTGAAGCTGCCAGAGCTGCCAGCCTGAGACACATTAGCCACCAGTGTTAGTTTTCATTCCTGAAGATAAAGATACTTTTTCAGTTAGAAAAATGCATTTTTATTGAATTCCCTGCAAGTTCATACTTTTAAAATGTGTTTTCCATTTCTGACTTTCTTGTTTTATGAAACGCTGGAAACACGAGAGCTTTTCAAATATCCTTGAGAACGATGGGATATTTACATTTGTTTTGTCATTTACTCTGTCATTTATAGAGGCCTTATCAGGAAACAAAAGCTGATGTGTGTTTTAGCTCTATGACATCTTCTGATGTGGACCTTTCCCCTCTTCTGACTTTTGTTGTTGTTCTGCCACCCTGTCCCTGAAATACTGGTGAGGCTGCTGGGGCTGCTTGGCTGCAGGAAGGAGGGAAGTGCCTCTGGGACTCCCAGGCTGGAGGGGTGTTTGTAAAGGAGAAACATGCCAAGCAGAGGAGTGAGGCTGGGTGAGCCATCAGAATCTTATGTTCCCTGAGTTCAAGAGTAGTTTTTGCTTATTTACCTCAGCTGATCCATGCCTGCCCCTAACCTGGCATTAACTAGGACCAGCTTTTTGTTTTGCAGGCAGATGCTGGTGACTGTGGCATCATCCAAGGTGCATTTTTTGGAATAGGAATGAGGAATATGGCTGTCGGTGAGAAACTCACCCAGTTACTCCAGGTCCCTGTGCAGATGTGCTGATCACAGCCTCCCCAGGAACAATGCAAAACCTGGGTGAGCAGGAAAATCCTCTTGGGTATGGGCGTTCAGCCCAAAGCTCTGATGCTCTGCTCCGGTGTCCTTGCACAGGCCAAGCAAAGAGTGAGAGGAGCAGCTTGGAGGGAGAGCGGACCAGGTGAGGAACGCCCTCCCCCATGTGGTCTCTTCCCCCCTTGTTATCCTCGTGTCTTTCCCTTTATCTGATTTGTGTGTGTGTGTGCGTGGCTCCCTCCCCTCCTTGTCCGCGCAGCTCCTCTCCCATTCTTGTCTCGCTCCACCCTCCGTTTCTCTTGTCTGGCTGCCCCCCACCTCTTTTGTCCTGCTCGGCTGCTCGGCACCGCTTTTGTGTGTTAATAGCAGCGGCTGCCTCCAGCTCAAAGGATCCCAACGCGGCTGCCGTCGCCCCCCGGCTTTAAATTCAGCTGCTGGCGACCAAGGCGGGTGCTGTGTCCCGGCCCCCGGCAGTCCGGCGTGGCTGATGCCCACTCCCGGGATGTGTCCCTGGGTCCCCTCTCGCTGGCTGCAGCCGTGCCTGCCATGGCCGGAGGGAACAGTCCTGGCCAGTGCTCCCATCCTCCCCCATCAGCTCGGTCAGCACATGGACAGGGGGTGGTGAGGCAAACTGCAGCTGCAGTAAGATCTTCCAGGTTGCTTTGGGCCATGCTGAGCTGCTTTCCGGGGGGCGCTGACACCCCTGTGGCAGGAGCCAGGGAAAAGGATTTGCACCTCCATGGGGACGCAGGGACCCCTTGTGTTTCCATCCCCACCTGAAGTGTTTCTCGTTTTGTGTAATGTTCAACTTAAAACAGTCAGGAAAGGAGTTTCTGTGGGAACTTTTCCTTTGAATATATGGAATTTGCTGCTCATTGCAAGGCAGGAGTTGGTGGCTCAGAGCAGGCTCTGGGAATCGGCCTTTCCTGTCTCCGAGCGCATCCCCATGAGGTGTGCAGGGGCTCGTCTATGGGTTCCCTGCCGCAGGAGCGTTCCCGTCCATTCGGGAGTTGGGTGGGGTGGGGCAGCAGAAGCATATCCGTGGCTCACTCCCACCGCAAGCTTCGCCCCTCACATTCCCAGCGCTCGCCTGGCAGCAGCTTTGCCGAGTGCTCCTCCCTGAATCCCACCAACTGTAATTCTCACAGGAGCCATAGTTGCCCCTTCTCCCCCACAGTGACAGCTTGCCACATGCTTTATTGCTCCTCTCCCTCCTGGGAAGCCTCTGATTGCTCTCGGGAGCCGCCACGCTCGGCCGAGCGCATCCCAGAGCCGCTCCGGGGCGCGGGCGGCTTCCCCCTCCTGGAGCAGGGACAGGGGCGCGGGGCTCTGCTTTGCACGGCAGCGCTTTCATGGTTGGATAATGTTTGCTGCAACTCCGTGTCACATCTGTTTTTCTAAGAGCCACATTCCCTGCGCCGGTTTTGTCCCGGGGAGCTGCGGGCTGTGGCCGTGTGTCTGTACCGAGGCTGGCAGGAACGCGCCCCATCCTCCCAGCCCCGGGAATGCCAGGATGCCGTGCGGGGATGCTGCGTGTTACACAGGGGATGCTGAGACCTTTACTGCTGGCTGCGAGGAAGGCAGCAAGGGGTGATGGAACCTGTAAATGCAAAAGAGTGGCAGAAAATGCTAAGGAGGCTGAAAAAAAGCAGCCAGTTTTCAGAAAAATTCTTTCTAAAGAACTAAACTATTTTCCTCTGGAACTGTGTAGAGTCATTTGTAAGTAGTCTGTTCACTGCAGCTACACTTATATTTAAAGGTGGAAACAATCAGAATGAGTGAATGCATTTTTCCTAAACTCATCCTTTTCAAGACTTGTTTGAAATATTTTTTCCCTGACACTGTGTTTTCTTTCCTCTGAAGAGAACAAGTTAAAAAAAATAGAAGAGATAGAAGGAATAAATGCCAGTGGGACATTAAATGAAGTATTTGTGTTACATGCTGAGGGTTCTCATTTGTACACCTGAGGTAAACATTCCTATTGTAAGAATAAAAATATATATGTTTATAAATATATGTGTGTGTATATATATATACATAGAGCTATAGGTTGCTTGAGAGCTTGTGGATGTGCAGATAGGTGTTTGTGTGTGGTAGGTAGAGGTAAACAAATCCACTTGTGCTGCTGTAGTTTTGGTTTGCAGAGTGGTGGGCTGCAGTGAGCAAGTCTCTGATACACCCCGCAAGTTGCTCTTTATTTAAAAAATAAATCTTCCTTAAACCCCATCATAGGTTGAGACAAAACAAGACAGATTCTAATGAACACCAAGGGGTTTGAGCCCCCCGAGGAGGAGCTGTGTGTGGGTTTCCACAGCATGCTGACCTTTTGTGTGAGTGCCTCAGCCTGCCACAGAGTCAGCCTGCGTGACCTTCCGGAGTGTGCAGGAGTTGCAATGTCCTGGAGAGAAATCCTGTCCCTGCCAAAGCTGCTGTAGCATCCCGATGCCAGCCAGAGCCAGCATCAGTAGCACTCAGTTTTCTGGAGATCACACACCATCACTGCTGTCAGAAAGGAATATAAAAGCCTGTTTTTATTAATCTAGTACAGCCTTCTACGTATTAAAAAATAGTTGTGCTATTAATAATGAATTTGTCACATTTCTCTGTCAGTTCCAATTTGTGTTATTTCCCAGCTGGCAGCAGCTTTGTCAGAAGTGCAGTGGGAGCTGGCATAGCTCTTACCTGGCACCTTGGCTTTTCCTCTCTGCCCTGTGTGCAGCCCCTGGGTGTTGCTTGCCAGGGGCTCCACCCCTCCCGCCCTCCAGAAAAGTGTCCTGGTTCTTAACACCATAAGGAAGGGGAGGCTGGCTTAGCTGGCAAATGTGGTCTGAAAAGTGTTTTCTGTTCCTCGGAGTACTAAAAAGAATCAGAATGATGAATACGCAAGTTTTTAAATTAAATTACCTAGTCAGGTTTCTGTCACTCTGAGAAGTGGTTGAGCATAGATGTAACTGGGCAACTGGTAAGGCAGTAACTTAAACATTCCTGAATAAATCTGCTTTTCCTCCACTGAGACCAGATTTGGCTTTGAAGCAATGGAGCACAGGGGATTGCATCAAATACCTGTTATGGCCATCAGCATCTCCTGGCAGCAGCCATTCTGGCAGTGGGAATGGTGAGCTGCAGCCTGTGACTGAATCCTCCCATCATGTTGCCTTTCATGGAGCAGGCCTGATGGACTGAGGTGTTGTGGGACACTCCAGAGTCCCAGGGAACCCAGAGAGGTGTGTGACTGCTGCTGGTTTCAGTATTGCTGTAGGGAATGGCGTTTACCTCTGACTTTGTCACTTCCAATGAACAGTCCATTAAGTCTGGAATTGTCTCTTTGGTTATCTCTTGCCATGGGATTTTTTGGCCTGGTTTCAGAAGCAGATGAGGCTCTCACTTCTCAGTTGCTGATCTGTCCCTGTTCTGCTCCTTTGCTAACTCTGAACCCATAAATTATAGCCATTGTGTTTCAGTAGCTGTGCTGAGCCCACGACTAATTGGTATTGCCCTTGAAATCACAAGTCAGGCTGTTCAACATTGTGGGAATGGCTTAAAAGCTTGAAACAGAAATAAATTATTATTATTATTATTATTATTATTATTACCACCATTATTATTAATAATAATAATAATAGTAATAATAATAATAGTAATAGTGGACTGAGTTTTGATTTTCTCTGGATCCTTTGAACCCAGGGGGATGCAGTGCAAGAGGATATAAAAAAGGGGTGATGGGATGGCATGTTCCCTGGTCACTGCTGTGATACATCCTGGAAAGCTGGGATGTGGAGCCGGTGGGCGCCTCGGTGGCCAGTGTGGCTGTGCTCTGTTCCCGGAATTCTGGCTGTGCCAAGGGCACCTTCCCAGGCACTCCCATCACTGCACTCCAGCGCCAGTCCCTCGGCACAGCAAGGGTACAGCAGTGTACAAGGTACCATTAAGCACTCACTGTAGACCCCAGCTCAGGACAAGATGGGGAAAACACTTGACAGTGACAGTGTAATACACACGGAGGGCGCTCAGCACCATGGAGCAGCAAGGGTTTTGAAGGAAACTTCTATTATTGGGAGTGTTTATTTATTTTCTCAACTCCCATTGTGTGCTTGCTTGTCAAAGTCCCTAATCAAAATATTTGCTTATCCGGAGAACAGGCTCGTGAACGCCTCAATGGGAGCACAGCATGATGATGCTGGCACGGTCCTTTGCCCCTCGGTGCAGGGAGCTCAGGGGACACCGCTGGGTGCTGCTGGGACTGGCATCTCCACGATCATCCTGGAGCCCTGGCAAGAAATCCTGCAGTGAACCAGATGGGTTATGGTTTATCTAGGCAGCTTCAGCCCTTCTCCACTGCACTTTGCAGCTCATCTTGGTGAGAGGCTGTGGCTCCTCCCTCAGCGAGGGGGCAGGGGCTGGGGGCTCCATGTGAAGCCATGTGTAGTGGGGAATTGCTCCTTTCCCTGAGCGTCCCTAGGGCTGGCAGCACCTGGAACACTCACAATGTTGCTGTTCCCCACTCTGGTGGGGTGGGGATGGAGGACTTCCCCTCTGGCAGAAAGAGGAGGGGTGACATCTCAGACCTGCCATTACTGTGTTTTTCAAAGCACTGAATTCTTTTTGCAATGCTACTCTGTGTATGAGGTTTATTTCTCCTTCTTAGCTGTGAGCTTTCTGAGTTTTGCTGCTGTTGCCTGTGCCACAAGCTTTTAAATTATTGCTCATGCTCCCGTGTTTATAGCCTTTGCTCTCACTCTGTGCTGTTATAAAATCTTCTTTTGTTTAAGACCCCAAATTCTACTTGGCAGCAAGCACAGGTACCGAGGCATGAGCTGCACCACCAAATATCTGCCCCAAAAATTCAGCCCTCAGTGGGCACAACGACCAGAGGCAATATTTTCCCTTGTTTTTAGAGAAAAGTTACTGAAAAAGAAAGGGGAGACCAATAAGCTCTAGTTATAAAGTGCTTGTTGGTGTACCTGTGCCTGGGTAGTTGAACTGTGGGTGCAGCCAAAAACTGCTCTCACTAAGTTCAGCAAGAGACAGGCAAATCTGGAGCTACTTGAAACTGGCATCATTAAAAAACTGTGGGACTGAATATAAGCATCTGGTAGGAAAATATTTGAATGGTTAACCTGAGACCAAGATGGAAATGTGTGAGAGTTGTCTCCAGGCTGCACCATGCACCGTGTGCTCGCAACATCTTTGTTTAGCTGTTGTAATGGTACAAGAGTTATGGCCACGCTGAGGTGGGATCCTGGCAGTGATGCTGCTGCTGCACCTCTGGGCTCACAGGATATAAAGAAGAAAAAGTCAGAGAATTATTTTTATTAGATCAACAGTTAAGTGAGACCTGGGTGCTTTTAGTGAGACCTCTGTAACAAACATCTTTGCAAAGATCTACATGATTAACAAAAGTTTCTCCTTGAATGTTGGTTTCAAAGTTACCTTCATAGGAAAAAATCTGTAAAGTACATATGTGTCTGTGTACACATATCCATTCACAAAAAAGCCCAAAGCTTGTCTATAATTTTCTGGAGAAATACAAATGTGGTGGTTGATCTTTCTTTTTAACTGAATTGAATATTAGCATTCTAGGCTTGACTTTTCCATCTGCAAAAAATGTGTCCTGCAAAAAATTATACAGGAATTTTCTCTGACTGTGATGTGAGTGAGCCTTATGAATGTGTGTGTTCAGCCTAATAAACTAATGACATTTATTTTTATAAATAGATGTTTTTCAAGAGTTTGGACTGAAGCAATCAGGAATTCTTATTAATCTATCACAGTTAGCTTTCTAATTAGTGTATGATTGTTGTTTTATAGAAAATGCCAGTTAAATATTTTGGATTTTTCCCCAAGAATGTCTCCTGGGTACCCACGGAAGCTTAATCAGAATGTATAGGATTAATCAGGGGAAGAATTTGTCCCCAAAACACCAATTTTCTGAAAAAAAAAACAAAACAAAGAAGCTCCTGAGAAGCAATGCAAGATGCTACTTTAAAATTCAGTTATTGTCTCCGTGATTGACTGCACTAACTGTATCCTGCCAGAAACGACTGGCTTTTAAAATATATATTTGTGATTAGTTTAATTCATGGAGCCTTTTTCCTCTGAATTGATTTGATGAAATGAACTAGGCAAATAATAAATTTTTCACTGGAATGAATCTGCTTTATCAATTTAGACAATCAGTTTGTTCTTTGCTTAATAACATTTGCAAAAAGAAAACAAAGTCTTTCATTAACAAGGAAGGCCAGACATTTATAATGAGAGGTGGCATCTAACATCAGGTTATGTCTTCTGTAGGAGCAGAAAACAGGATTAAACATCTGGTATGGGTACCTGGCTCTGAAATGCTTCTCCTGCTATTCAATATGGGATTCAACAGTAAGGAGCAGGGAAGAAAACCCTGGCTCGAGTCCCATTTTCATCCCTGGACATTTTGCCAGGGCAGGAGTTAATGACAGGTACATGGGTCCAGATCTGAACCTGCCTCAAAACCCATGAGGCTTCCAGTTTGCGTTCAATGGAAGCTCAGGGAGTAACACAGAGACCAAATGCAGTGTCAAAATCCTGCATTCAATAAAGTTCTCTCATTTGCTATTTAGAGAAGGAGTTTATTATGCAGACTCATTAAATATCTGCTTCTTACAACGGGCTGCAAAGTAAAAGCTCGGCTGGGAAGCCTGGGAGTTCAAAGCATCCCTGTACGGGGAAAACAAACACTGCAGGCCAGAGAGTGATTGTGCTTGTATTGCAGTGCAGAGGACTAGTAATTTTAAAGACATTATCTCCTAATGTTTTATTTTCACTGTGTTCTGGATTTTATGTTGATTTTAATTATACCTCTTAGGAGTAATATCTGGTAAACTAATTTTGGTGAATGGCAATGAAAAAGCATTATCCACCTACGGTAATTACGCATATTTCTTAGTCCCTAGATTAAATAGTTTTACTTAAACTGCACTACAAAATTTATAAACACCTTTTTGCAAAGTCTGTGCCAGTGGATTTTCAGATAATAGAAATCTAAAATACTAATCTCAGCATCCCAGATGGCTGCCTCTAGGAACAACATAAACTGTTACCCCTGACAAATTTCCTTTCGCAGCTTTCTCAGAAAAACACAGCAAGCCAAAGAAACGACATTCAATATTTTCCCTCATGGTTGCTATTAATTTAATAACTTGGATGTTAATCCTTCTGTCTTTGAAATCAGAAGGGTGGGGGTTTTTTTGCCATTGAGTTTTGATGCTGAGTTTTGCCTGTCCAATTGCTCTCCCAGGGGATGGTAGAAATGCCCAGCTGTCTGATGATGGGCATTTTCTGGTGCTGCCCGATATACAGGAGAATTTTAATTATCCCATCTTACATCCACTATAATAATAGACTGATGCTTTGGGTTCTTTGGATTGAGCAGATACCCTATTTACTAAACCGAATGCTCAAACCCATTATTTCTAATATTTTATTGTGAAAAACATTAACAAATAGCATCCCTTCTCCACGTTTTCATCACTTTTGGAAACAGAAGCTGAGGATGAGCAGTTGATTTCACTTGTGGGTGATGTCTAATGACTGACAGCCTTCTCCTGGGACGCTCTCCACTACTCCCCACCATTGCCTTCTCCTTCAAGCCTCTCCTCAAAGCACATCTTTCCTCCAGCGCTTTGCAGGTAAATGCATATGGAAGTTCTAGACTAAAATGAATAATAAAATGGAAATAAGTCCAGGTGCCTGCAGGATGGGACAACTTTTCCTCCTTCTGAATGACTGCTGTGTCTCTTTCAGCACTCACTTGCTCCCAAAAGCATTATGTGTGCCCCTGGGGTGAGAGATAAAGGTTTTGGGACAATAACCCAACTGTGTGATGTTTTCTGCAGAAGTGTTGCTTGGTGCCAGAGCTTCTTTTTGTTTGTTTGCATTTGTTTTTTTCCTTTCTTCCCCAGTAATCCTTAAGGAAAGCTGGGTCAGGGAGCTTGAGTTAAGAGTCTGGCAGGCCAATGTAAGGATGTTAAAGAAATTATGTAAAAGATGCATAGCAAAACTTAGGGGGAACCAAAGGCAGCAGCACAAAGAAAAAAAAGAGGGGTTTTGTGCCAGCATGGATACCCCAATCAGTGTGGCTGTGTTAAACCCAGCTTGAGGGTGATCCTGCTGGCCCTTTAGCTGGACCCAGATCTCCACAGCCTCTGCTGCAGATTAAGGTGCAGTTACATGTTGTCTATCCTGGCATCCTGTAGCTGATCACCCCTCTACTGGGGATTTTCCCTTAGCACTGATTAATGCTAAAACCAAAATTCCATTAGAGTCTTTAAATTGTTCTGTGCAAATGCACAGATTTACAGTTGGATTCTACCCCAGTCTTGCAAGCTGTGGCAAATATCTGCAAGCCAATCTCCTACCCGGGCACGAGCTGCTCAAATCTGCTGTTCTGCTGTTTTATTTTGGATTTCTTTGTGACAGAGAAGTGAAAAGCAGGGACACAATACATCAGAACCAGCTTCCCTATTTAGTGCTGTAGAGACATCATTTCTATTTGAGGCTAAACTTGGGCTATTATGCAGTGGCAACACCTGCCCTTTTACAAGACTGGACTTTGTAGTCTAGGAGATCAAGCAATGAAAAAGCACTGCTCCTAATTCTCGCCTCTGAAAAGTCCCCGTCAGCTCACATTGTACCTTTTCCAGAGAAGAGAATGCTCTGAAGTCCAACTTGAATCTTTCCCCCCAGTTTTAAGCTCCTCTTAAACCTAAAAGTAACAATGCTGGCAATGGAAGCTCCCCTTGTTTGCCTGTTCTGATGGTGTTGGGGCTGGACATGTGAGGGCTTTCGGAAAGGTGGGAAGGTCTGTTTGTGCCTGTTTCTGGGACATCCAAAGAGCATCTTTAAAGCCTGATTTTTACCTTACTGAACTTGGGAAAAAAGGCTGTGCTTTATTAAAATGGGAGAAAGACTGAGTCTGTGCTTTTAATGGGCATTTAATATAATGATTTCTACTAGATAGTAAACTGAAAAGATGTAAGATTTACATACTTGTTACCAGTGATCTGCAGTACCTGGGAGTGTGAAATAAAATACTGGACCGAGTGCAGTGACTCCCTGCATGATGGATGCTTCAACTGGTCAGCCAAGGATTTCCACTAAAGAAAACTATGGTGGGATTTTAGGTTTGGGTTTTTTTTTTTTTAATCTATTCCTGTTAGTCTCTTCTTGAACTGTTTCTACAGGCTCTGGGTATTTTTAATTTTTTTTATAATAAGAGAACTATCAGATGCAAAAATACATGTGAGATAAAGAAAGATTAAGAAATCTCTCAGACATCTAACAGATGTCTTACAAATGAATGAAGTGATTTTTTTATCATTTCAGTAATTCATTTGGCAACAATTGATGAATAGGATTCATGTAAAAATAAAGGTAGCAAATCATTGTTAAATAGAATCTAACAGCAAATGTGTTCCATTTACTGAATTATGTGTTGTTAAAAGAGCAGAATGCAGGAAACTTACAGCCTGTAGATTCAAACTGGTTAAAAAGTGTAAGCCAAGAAATATTTTATTCCAGTTGTTGATGGTGAAAGAAATAAATAAGGAATTTTAAGTGTGTTCTGTATTATAAAGAGATTGTATAAGATTTAATTTTGAATTAAATCTGTGCTGTTGGGAAGAACTGCTGATAGGTGTTACACTGTTTTGGTTGGAAAACTAACTTGTTTGTAATAACCCATTCCTTGTATAGTATATTGAAACTTTTATTTAAACTCAAAGCTAAATACAGGGCAGGATTCTCCACGGATAGAAATTAATTTAGTTTTGTGCCTGGTCTCTCATTAAGCATGAGTAACTTGCGTCTGTCCCAGTCCCAGGGACTTGGGACTTGTTCTGGTGCTCAGGCTTGGCTTTGGAGTAGCTTTACTGTGTGTGTGAACAGAAGAAATGTGCAAATAACAAACAAAAAACCAGCAAACTCTCTTCTGCCTGATCTGTAGTAACTGTCCTCCCTGGAAACCCACGCCAGACTATTTTCCTTCCATCCTCCAGGAACACCTTCCGAAAAGTATTTAAGCAGCAATTTGGTATAACATGGGGAAGGGGCTGTTTAATAGCAGCTAACTGAACACTTCTGACTTTCTCAACCACTGTAACATTTCCCAAAAGATACTAGATACTAGAAAAAATACTGAGTCTTTTTTTGTTGAACATGAGTTAAGCTACCTGTTCCTGGTGGCTTTGGGTGAGCCAGTCGTGAAGAAACACCAGAGCTGCAGACTTGCCATTTTGTGGGGGAAATGTAAATTCTGACATTGATAGTTTGCATCTCGGTAGTTTGTGGCTGCAACCTTAAACATCTGTTATGGCTTTATATTCTTTTTCTGAGGTTGTGAGGGTTTTTGTGGTGATTTCTTTTTGGTGTTTGTTTAAGCACCCAGAAATCAAATATTAACCTGATTAAGAATTCAGTGTTACATGTAAGGCAGTGAAGAGCTGCAGGTGGTGACAGGCAACTGGATTGTGTTTGATCTGGCAGTTTTCATCTATGCCACCATTTTGTTCCTGCTGTGGGACTGCAGCAAAATGGTGGTTCCCTTGTTCCGTACCTCGGGGATGAATAGGGTGTGTGAAATCCCAGCCCCTGCATGCCAGGGGCGGCGCTCACTCCAGAAAAAGAGCTCACTGAGAGAGGAACCCTTGCTAGCGTGTGATGCACAATAGGATCTCCTACTGGGGAGCTCCTGGGATTGATGCGGGGAAAGAGCTACATTAATTCTACTCATGGGATGAGGATTTAGGAATTTCATTGTCCAGTGAGTTTTTTCCTCTTGCTCTTGTGTTTTCTTAGGGCAGGAGAGGGGCATAATCTCCTTGTGCATACGTACAGGGATGCCTTATCACCATGCTTCTAAGAGAGCCAAGTGCTATGGTTGGCTCCACACTTTCAAGCAACCCCAATCTTTCCTCCTATGGGCTCCGGGATGAGTTTTACTCGAGGATTGAGCTTGGAAGAGGCTAGGTGCGGATGCAGATGGCAGGTTGTTCAGAGCTTGGCTCACCCTAGGGGTATCACTGGCCATGGTCCAGGCAGGAGAGCAGGGACGCCCTCCAGCTAATGGGAACCCCAGTTTGGAAAATCTTTTCCAAGCAGAGACTTTTGCAGTTCTCTGCGGACCCAGGAGTGTGTCAGCCCTTTCTTGGCCATTCCTGACATCCCCTGAGAAGTTGGCAGCAAAGTTTCTTGTTTCACAGAACGGGTCAGGTTGGAAGGGACCGCAGTGACTCATCTCCCTGCTCTCATCCCAGAGCACATGGCACACGATTGCATCTGGATGGTTCTTAAATCTCCCTGTTGAAGGAGACTTCAAACCTCCCTGGGCAACCTATTTCAGTGCTCAGTCACTGCAGAAGAAAGGAGTTCTTCCTCATGTGCAAGTGGAACTTCCTGTGCATCGGTTTCTGCCTGTTGTCTCCTGTCTTATTGCTCAGCACCACTGAGCAGAGCCTGGTGCATCCCCCTACACCAAAGAGCTGTACTCAGTGCTGGTTTCCTAGGCTGACCACAGCCTTCTCCATCTGCCAGGGATCTCCAAGGGCTGTCACAAAATCATAACCAGTGATCTCTCCAATGAACCCCCAGGCAGAAGTGGGGTGCTTTGGGCTCTTCGGGGAGTTAGGCTGGTCTGTGGGGTCACACAGCCTGAAGGTTCCTGCCATTCTTGAAGCCAAAACCTCAAGCTGGAACTGGCATCTTTTCTGCAGCAAGAAACCTTTCTCCTGGGTGGTGACTGCACGTGGTAACCCCCATGTAGAGGGAGTACCACCTATGGCATCTCACAGCCATCACTGGATAAAAAGGGACCTTCTGGTCCAACTGAGGTGTCTCCTGGGGAGAGATCATTCTGATCCGTGTTGTGCTCTGAGAAAAGTACAGCTGTGGGCCAACAGTGTTCACATCCCACTGTGCCCTGCCCAAGCACATCTGTAGGAGATGCTGGGGATGTGTGTGTGTGTTCATTTCTGCAGTGAGCCAAATGGATTGGGGCATGGATTTGCTGCCTTCCAGTCTTAGAAAGTAACTTGCACAACTCTGGGCTGACTGACATAATAGTAATCCATTGGGATTGCTTGTTCACTAGTAACTTATAAAGGGAATTTTTTGCTGGGATGAGCCACAGAAGAGAAGCTATTTCAGCAAGGAATTTTTTTGGCTTCAAGTTTTCTGCATGCTTCAGCCTCACAGTTGTGCTTAAAACTGTTGTGTATCGATAAGAGTTTCCTTCCACCCATAATCTCTTCTCTCCTTCTGTTCCCTGCTGTAAACAGGCCATTAAAAATGTGTTTATGACATCACAGTTGGTGACCATGGAAATGACTTTGATGTTAGAAAGACAAATATAGCATCATGATTTCACAGCAAGATCAAGGCAGGAGAAGACCCTTGTTCAAATGGTGGGTAATTAACAAAGGTGGTGGAGGGGAAGTTTGAAAAAAAATGTGAAGAGCCAATTGACTGAATATGATACACTTTAAAGTTTTTTTCACAGTGCAAAAAAATAAAATAAATTTCAAAAATCTCTTTCAAATGAAAAAATTGCAATGCTCTGACTGTACTCTTTTAAATTAAAGCCTATAGGGTAAACAGAGAAGTGGAGGGAGGAAGCTTTGGAATAAGAATTATACATGCCAAAAACTCCAGAAGGCATCTTTCAAGCTGGAGTGGTCTGTGCTTAAATCAGGCTTGGATCATCGGGGCCAAATGAGACCACAGGGCCAGTCTTCCTCCAGTTTGCACCAGTAACAGAGTCCTGCAGGTTTTGAGTACAAATGGATGCAGCTGGGATCTTTATCTTGGAAAATCATCATCCCTTTCTGTGTTATCCTCATGGTCATACCTGCCTGCAGCCAGATGCCTCAAAGGAGTCAGGGGAGCCAAGTCTGGCAGCCAAGAAAAAGTCTTTGGCTCCTGATTTTGCTGCAATTCCAGCTCCTCCTCCATCCATTAGGCCAATGGTCCTGGCATGGCTGCATCCATCATTTACACAAGCTGTTGAAAATAAGCCCTAGTTATCACATACACTTTATTAAATCATTGGCATTACAGGCTTCAGAAGTAGCAGGACCAAGCCTGCTAGGAAAGTATTGTCAGATTCCTTCCTGGGCTCACTTTCTGAGCAGTTGTTCCAACATATGTAATTATGAATAAAACAGCCTCTGAAAAGACCTGCTTGGATTCAGAGAGAAATGAGAACAATAGTGTAGGGATTAAAAAAGATGGATTTTCTCAGATAATTGTTTTTAATAAAATGGTGAAAGTGAAGAAAATATGAGGAAACTATAATTAGGATGATAATGCTTTGTTCTGCAGAAATATGCACCCTGTTGCCTCTCTTACAGAGCAACAAAGGGAATGAAGTGTAAAGGAAGGGGAAAGTGGAGATGAATGGAGGTTGTTAAACACTGCACTGGAAAGGTCAATAATCTTGTCTGGAAGGTAAAGCTGATATAAAAAAGCCCTGCAGCAAGGCTGCCCTGAGTGCTGCCTAGCCTGTTTAAAGGGTTACTCAAGTGTTGGGGCTGGTGGGTCTCCTTGGCTGCCCCATTCCCTTCGGCCTGGCTGTGAGCACGGCTTGGAAATGTTGCCCAGGATATTCAGGTCCTGCTGCTGAAGTCCATGTTTCCTCCTGTGCAAGGAAAGCCCTGAGGTTTGGGGGATTTGTATATTCTTCCCATCCAGCTTCTCTCGCAGCTGGAGGCTCAGCCCAACAGACGGAGAGGAGGATGTAGCCACTCCATCTCGGGTCTCAGTATTGCCACCTCTCTCAACTCTGCCTGGGTCTATGTGCCCTCTCCACTCCCCAAAACATTCCTGATCCCATTGTCACAGAGCAAATAGCACAGACACCCAAACTAGCCCCTATCTTGGCTTTGAGTGATGTGCAGGCAGACTTGGCTTGTCCAGGAACATCCTGTGACAGTCCTGAGCTGCCATCAGCCTCTCCCTGTATCATTAGGGATTCAGTGTGTTATTGTGAGCAGGTTTGGTGTGATTCTCTCTCCAAGCCACTTGGGAATGTTTTTGCTCATGACAAGTTATGGTGCTTTGTTATTCCTCTGATTGTGGAGATTTTATGGTGGCCAGCACAGGGCTGTTGAGGCGGACGCTTGTGCCTGTGCCCTTTTGGCTGAATTTGCTTGTGAATGAAAACTGACTCATGTGCAGCTGTTAGAAAGGTTTTTTCACATTAGTGTTTTGCTGGTTTAATTCTTTTCCCCCTATGCACTGCCCTTTGGGGTATGAAACCTGCAGTTTTGGGATAGGAGAGAATGGCTTTGCCATTTTAGAATGGATTTTATCATGGATAGCCTCTCTGGTGACACGTTTGTCTTTCCTGCGTGCTGGGGTGGTAGTGAACTGCCACAGAGACCAGGGATTCCAATAGTCTGGGTGTGTGTCTGCAGTCCTCACCTGTGGGATCAAAGCTGGGTCTGTGGTCTTTAACTGAGCTTCCCAGGGGAGGTTTTTATGCCCTCAATTAACCCCTTGCATAATTACCCATGGAAATAAGCAGCCTGGTCCTGGGATGGGGGAAAGGCACTGCTGGCCAGTAGCTGCCCTTTGCTTTAGATGGGCAGGTCGTGTCTGTTTTTGGGGACAGCCACTGTGGTTGGGGTGGCAGGGGAGCTAGAACACCTCTGCTGTGGGGTGACAAGGAAGGCACAAGGGCAGGGGATCCCCAGAGAGTTTTATATGCCAGTATAGAGAAATTCAGTTCTCCTTGGGCTAAGGACTCTGTGATACCTGGGCAGCAGAAATTCATACAGGAGGAAAAACTGTGTTACTGAAGGGTAAAGGAAAGCTTTGGACATGTCAGCCCTTCTTTTTATTATGCTCATGTCTGGTATCTACCACTTTGGAGAAGGAAAATGTTTCTCATCCAACAATCTGCTTTATCCCTCTCTTCATCTCATCCCTCTGCTTCATCTCCTCTAGTCAGACCAAATTTTACATCTATGAAATCAGTACAGGAAATCAGAAAACAGTGTCTTTCCCTAAATAAGAAAGAGCAAATCCATTCAGCCTTATACCAAGATCATAAAATTGAAACAATCTAAAATACTCCTGGTTCACATTTAGCAGCTGTCACAGAGCAGCAGGGAAGTGCAAAGTGTAGTTATTGCTTATTTTAGGTACTTTGTTTTGTTTGTTTTGTTTCTTCCATACTCTGGATAGAAAATTATGCAAGTTTACCTTGTGAGAAAGGAAGAAAATTTATTTTGGTGGGTTGCTGAGGTGCACCTGAGAAGCCAAGCTGATGGAGGAGAGCTAAAGCCTTTTTCTGTGCTGGCAGACTTTCTTGGCTGAGTCATGTAAGAGTATGAAACCCCAGTCCTCTGCCACCAAAGTGCTGGTGACTTCAGATATTTTGTTTGAACACATCCGTCGGAGGATGGGCAGAGACCACCAACGCTCTTGCCCCAAACAGCCTTTTTCAAAGGGAAAAATGTTGGTGAATTCTCACCACAGTGATTATAGGGGATTATTCTAGGATTCTCAGAAGAATCTGAAAACCAATCTTTCTAAGTTATTTCTGAATAGCTATTGAATGGATAATTTCCATACCCATTATCAAAATGATGTGCTGGCAGTGAAATTTAGCTGTATTGTATTTGATCAGTAATTGGTGAAATGTTTTCCTAGGTTTAAAAATAGCATTGGCAACATCTCTGTGTAGGGATTTACAAGGTGTTTAGATACATTTTTATGTATTCAGTTGCTTTATGCTATCCAAATGCTTTGATGGTGTGGAGAAAGCTAACAGGATTTATCCAAGTATCTAAAGACAAATTGAAAAGACTTTTACCTTCTGAGACCCAAGTCCAGAGTTGCATTGCTTCTGTGAGCTGTTGGTGACACAAACATTTTAAACAATGTGCAGTGTTAAAGTCTTGATCATTAGTGACTTGCAGATCTGGATAGTAGAGCAGCCTGAAAAGCAATCAATGCAAATGCACCAGACAAAATAGTAAAAAAAAAAAGAAAAAAAAAAAAAAAAAATCAATTATAAAAGAGTGAAAACTTCCTTAGCTTAGATTTTCTTTCAGTTCATGATAGTAATATCTAAGATTATGCTATATCTTTGATTTTATCTTGGATTGTGTGAAATAAGAATTTGGTAAAATGTGCTCCACTTTTTCAATTGAAACAAAGAGAATAGATTAAGACTAGGAGATAGGAAATAAATATGTAAGCAAGGAAAAGCAGCCTAATTTCCAGTGAAAGGTGAACTAAAAAGCAGAGCTCTCAGTTTTCCATTTCAGTGATGTGACAAGCACATGGTGGATATGAATGCACTGAGGCAGGGACAGGCAGGAGACAGGCAGCGCTGCAGCCTGAGCTCTAAAAATATCTCTGTGCTGGGGTCAAAAGCCATTTTCTGGAATTATATCTACCCTGTGTCCCTGTGCTGGCCCAGGGACAGAGGTGAGCTGCTGCAGGCCTGAGGAGGGCAACCAGGAAACATCAACGCATCCATCACAGCACAGAGATCCCTGCACCTGCTCAATGCAAGTGAAACACCTTTCCTGCAGTCTCTGCAGGGCCAGGGTGTGTTGGGTCCCTGCTCTTCTCCCCTGAATTTTGGATCCAACCCTGCTGGCTCATGATGGTGTCTGAAGCCAAAATGCATCACTGTGGGCATGGAAGGTCAAGGTACTGGCAATGTCAGAGGACCCCAAGTTCCTCACCTTGGGTATGTCTATGGCTCTCCATCTGCAAAGAGCTGATTCTTAGATGAGTATTTCAATATTCCAAATAGTCACTACCATCTGACACAAAAAAACCGCCTCTGATTGCTAAATCTGATATACAGTAGACAAATATTTAAGTGATGTTTGATTTTAGGGCAGTCTGTCTGTTCTGGGGTTCTGTGGGCTTCTGCAAGCTCTGGAAGGCTGAGTCTTTTTACAGCTAGGAGGGGATAATGCATGAAGAGACTATGTGGCTTGCCTGAAGCCAGAGAATCAGTAGCTGAGGAAAGAATAGGAACCAGTTCTTGATCTGGCAAGCTGGATCTGTAATTGTCTCTCCTCTTTGAGCAATGAGACAATCCATTTTTAAATAACCAAATAAAAAGGAAGAAAAACATTATTTTAATACTTCTTGTTATAATATACAGCTCTTGTAGCCAGCGTAAGCAATGAAGTCAGATATGATAGATTAATGGAAGCTTACCTAATTTACCACCAGGCCAGGTAATGTAAAACAAAGCTTTGCAGTAACTACGTATGTTTTTAAAAATGCTTCAGACTGATATCAGCACTTCACTATTGCATTTTCATGATTATTTTGATTATTCATTCTCTTATTTTAAGGTGTGTTTAGTGATTACATTTCCTGTGACAACCCTCCCTGGCTTCATCTTTGGTGGCTGTCTCTCATCCTGCTCTGCTGGTGACCCCTGTAGGCATCCCCACGCTGGGGCTGCGAAGATCTGGCAGCAGATAGTTGGAAAGGAGAGAGGAAAAAAAGATGCAACCCATCTACCTTGGATACCTTGATACACATTCAGCTGAGGGGACCTGCCAAGGGGAAGCATTTCCATACACTCTCCTTGTCAGAAGAGTAAGCAGGCTGAAAAAGTTGGATGTGCACAGTAAGTGGAAGCTGACCCGGGCAGCCTTGATTTACATAGTGCACACTTGGGACCTGCTCATTACCACAACATCCCCCTAATCATCACCTCTGCATGACGGGCACATGGATGGGAATCTGCCCCGGGATCCCCAGCGCTTCATTTTCCGAGCAGCACCCAGCCCCTTGCAGTTATTGTGATATGACAGATGCACATATCATCGAAAGCAGGTCTTGCATGGCATTACACAATGTAAATCAATAATGTGAAAATACAGCCGTTAACACAATGTACAGTTTTGCCTATTACTACAATGCCCTGCTTGTTCCAAAGGAAAAGCAATTTTATGCTCCACTGAAGCATGGTTTGCTTAGCCTTCAACTAGCGGCAAATGCCAGATACTGCAAAATGTTATTGTTACGCAAGCAGTGTCCTGGATTTATTTATAAGTATCCATGCAAAGACTAATTTCAACAAGGACTAGGACTGGAGCCCCTCTGAATATGGGGCTGAACTGCTCTGACCCTGCATTTCCATCTCTGCTGTGTCTTCCCGGCACCCAGGTCCTGATCCAGCAAAACTGCGCAGGCTCATGCACCTCACTGTGGCTGTCCTGGTTTTGGGCTGGCATTAAATTCTCCCAGGTTTTAGGCTATTCTTGCACACAGTGGCACCTCACAACCCAAAAATCAGATGCGCCCCAAATATTCAGGTCTAGGTGCCTGGTTGCTTGCCCCTTACCTCTACCATCATACTCCTTTCCTTGGATATGGGGCTCTGTTGCCTCCCTGCATGTCAGGAAAGTCAGCACTTCTTGGGCACTTTTTATCCTTGCTGGCAGAGATGTAGGGAAACAGTAGCATGAAGCCTCTGAACCCCTAATTATTGATATGTGCCTCATCGGCTGCTCCCAGTAGAAGTTAATTCCTTTTAGTTGAGGACACAAAAGGAAAAGCTGCAACAACAAAAGGAAAGATCTGCTTGGATCACTGGGGTAGCAGGGAAGAGGAGCGATGCTGCTGTGTGAAGGTAACCCCTCCTGACCCTCTCTCAAGGCAGAAGTTGCTCCACGTTCACTTCTGAGCAAGGAAGCCTTGATGTGTTTAACCTGCAGTAGAAACAGAGATCCTAGAAAAACGTGTTGTTGAGGTAGAAAAGCTGTAATTCCTGAGCCTCTCAGCTCAGCACAGTGGGGCATGAAAGGGCACTGCCACTTACTGTCTGTGCAGCCATCCCGGGGTATGAGAGCTGCCCTGTGCTCAGCTGGGATGGGGTTTGGATGGTCCCATCCTGCTCAAGCGTGGCCTACAGGAGGGGGAGAGCAGGTAAAGCATGGCTGTACCTCACAGCTCACAGCTCACCTTCCACTTTTCCTGGCCGAATTGGTTTTCACTGGAAGAAGTCAGATTTGTCAGACAGGATATTTAGCGGAGTCAGATTCAACACCCTGAGAGTGTGAACAGGAAAATGTGGAAAATGAAAACAGGTGGGAATCCTCACAGGCTCCTGTTCTACCAGCTCTTTACACTCTAGGTCTCCTGTGTGGAAGCACAGGGCAGCTCTGAGAGAAATTTTCTTGTTCATGTTTGGAGTAATTTCTGCATCTTGACTTATCCATGAGTTGGACGGGAAACATGTTTCAAAATGTTTCATTATTTTGCAGAATAGAAATTCTGGCATTGCTCAGTTGTGTTTCCTGACTATGAGGTGAAGCTGGGGAAGAACTAAAAGCTCCTGCCAGTTACACTGTGCTGGCATCCAGCCACTGCAGGTATGGTTCTTAATGAGAGCTTAATTAGGAATCGAGGGGTTTGCTGGTAATGGAAGGGTTCAAATGCCAGCTTCTTTCAATAAAGGGGAATTGTGTGCAGAGGAGGGGAAAACCACAGCCCCATTCCTCCTCTCAGCAGCCTGGTGTGGGAATAACATGAAAATTAGAGTTTTTTTCTCTGGGGTCTTGCATGGGGCATGGCCCACTGATGGGCATCTTGGCCTGACCTGCTCAAAGGCTGTCTGCCAAACTCAAGTGGGTTTCACCCAGGACAAACCAAGCATTGGGGTTCATCTCTGGGTTCTTCTAAACCTTTTTCTTTTTCTCACTTGGGCTGATGTCAATTTGAAATGCAAATGCAGCCTTGAAGTGGGAAGTGGGAGCGTTTTGTCTGTGAAATGTCCATACAGAAATATCTCTTTTATTAACATACACCCTCTTTTTTTTTTTTTTTTTAATCTCCAGAAACATCTGCCATGTTTGGCCCAGTTTCAGGTGTGTTTTGGTGCCTGTCCCGCTCCCTTTGCCATTGCACATTGTTTGCTAGGGGGGAGAAACCTTTCCTTTCTGTTGTGCCTCCTTAGTAATCCCCTTCCACCGTGCCCCCACCTGCTCTTGCCCTCCCCTGCCCGCACCTCTGCCGGCTCCAGCACCTCCAGGTGAGCCTTGCCTGACCAAAACACAAGATGCAGGCCATTGTTACTGATCTTGGAATTTGAAATTTGGTTCAGGCCATGGTGTGGCTTCTGGCGAGCCACAGCTTTGCATACAGAGGGGAGAGAGAATCCTCCTTCCCCTGATGCTGAAGCTGCCCCTCCACACCTAGGGGCTCTTGCTCTCAGAAAGGAAGGAAACAGATCCCCTTGGCTTTAATATTTCTATTATACAGCCTAGATTAATTTTGATTTTCTCTTTTGACTTCTTTGTTGTGTTTATTTCAAGGGGTTTCTGTCACCTCCCTTCTGCACTTCAATGTGCCTGAAAAATTTCTGTCAGGAGTGATTGTGTGTGACTTGAAGGTGCAATTTTTAAGACTTGAATTCACTTTAAAATCCCCACTGCTTTCTATTCGTTTTTTCCCTCCAAATTAGCGCATCTCTGCACTGAAGCTTCCCCACCTGACAACGCTGTGTATGTTATTACTGCCACAAGACCTTTCCACCACTGGGTTTCTCTTTTTTCCATTTCTTGCTATGAATATGAGATTTGCAGGGAATTGCTGTGTGCTGAATATTTGCATCATGGCCTGGGATGCTTTGAGTAAGACTTCAGGGAGCTGAGAGAGCCTTGAGATCAAACCAAAATACTCCAGAGAAAATTCCCCAAAGCCGTAGACAAATATTTCCAAACATGAATATTTCCACCCTGGCAATTTTGTTTAAATATATTATTGCTGCAGACAGCTAAACAGACAGGCAGACACCTACGGACGGCTGACATTAGCATGTAGCTTCTGCTGTCACCCACAGATGGGCTGCGTGGCTGGAATGATGATTTTTCAGTCCTGACTTTGGGGAGTTTCACATATTAGACAGTACTAAAAGAATTTTTAATTGGACTCATTTTATTTTTTTTTTTTTTATCAGAAATGAGACAATGTGTGTGAACCCCTGTGGTTCCTGTAGTCTCAATCAGCTGCCAAATAATATCATAGAAGTTGTGATTGGATTAATGAAAAGCTTGTAACAAAATTATGGTTATGAGGAAATTATCCTATTGGGGGCTTTAATTTAAACTGGTGGGACAAAATTAGTCCTAAATTAAAGAAAACTACTAATTGTCTAGATATCGCTTGGTTGATAAATGCACCAGTAGGATCCTGTTCCCAGCGTGTCACTCTGCTGTTCATAGGGTTTTTGAGGGAAAATGCTCTTGGCAGCCTTGTTCCACTCCTTTATCTGCTTCTTCCAAGGGTGTCCCGGGCTGCTGTGGGCTGTGAGCTCCTCCTCAGCCCCGTTTCTGGGGTCACTGAGCCCTGCAGGTCCCAAAGAGGAGGGATGGTTTGGGCCAGCCCAGGAGTGCCATGTGCTTCCTTGGGGATCCCAATCCCTCACCTGGGATGAAAAAGCACCCACATGGGTGGGACACAGAGACAGCACTGGGACATATGGATGAGGTGAGGACTCATTCATTGTGTCTCATCCCGTGCTTCTCTTTGGTGCTTGTGATGGAGTCATCTAAGCCATGTTCTCCATTAGCTGCTGATTCCTTCCCCACACTGTGGGTTTGCGAAGTTGCCTGCAGGGTGCTGGTCCCATCCCTTGGTGCTGCACTCCCCCAGCTGCTCCAACAAACCAGCATCGCCAGCTCATGGCCGTTCCTCTTTTTAGGGCAGAAAAGAGTATTGAAACCCTGTTTCAGGGTCAAACCCTGTTGGGGATGCTGTTCTATAGAAAGAGCGTTTTTCTTCTGCTGGACTCAAAAGCCAGCCACAGATGTGTAAATGCAGAGCCACAGCTGCACCTTGAGCTGGGAAAGGGATATATTGGTGGGTGACTGTATTTGATTCAGGAGCAGAGCTCAGCTTTCCCCAAAGCTGAGAAACTCCAGGTTTTCCTTTAAGCAACCACAGAGGTGCTGGAGGCAGTGAAGCCCATGTGATGCCCCCACAGAAGAACCTGGGATTGCTTCCACTGCACTATGTACTGCTGACCTGGACCTGGTAAAAAGATTTTGTGGGCCACAGCATTCACCTGTTGTGTGCAGCTCCCTTGCCATAATATTACTAGGGAATGATACAGTGGGACATGGCAGGGTTTTGGGGCACCAATTTAATCCTATTAGAAAAACCCCATAAAGGAGGGGACCCCCATCAGGGCTGAGGGCAGATGCCCCTCTCGATGCAGATGACCTGCAAAAAACTGTGTCACTTTGAGACAGGACTTCTGGTGCCAGTAAAGGGTGTTGTTAAGAAAATATTAACTTGGGGGCTGTTTAGACTAAGTTTTCCATCTATTTCTGAGCCCTCGTTAGATCCCAGTGTTTTACCTTGGGTCAGACTGCATTGCTGGATTAGTCTAAGAAAAAAAAAAGCTCCATTTCCTTTGGAAATTTTTTCTCTCCCTTAGGAAAATGTTTCTGTCACTTGCCTCTGTCATTGGCCTTTAAGTGGTAAATCCCAAGCAAATAAGCCTGTATTTAAAGCAATAAATTCAGTGCCTTTCCTCCAGAGGCTTTATTTTCTCATTTAGTGACCTCTCGTTCCCCATGTCTTTGACACTTCTCCGATGTGCATTAAGCAAATATGCAATCATCCTTTCATTCTCTATCTTTGCTTTCATTATGATTTTTTACACTTCATTACATTTCCCTCTATAATTGCAACTCTTTGTTGTCCCAAAGTTTTATGGCTCTTTCCTCTCTTCTCTCACTTCTTGTGTTTCTTTGTTATTCACGTTAGCTTTTCTTGACACTGTGTTCCTAGTACATTTTCTAGATGTCAAGCAAACTCTTAGGCCTAAACTCATTTATCTTTGAACACTTTCCATTTCCACTTCAGTGCTCTACCCCAATGAATTCCATCCAGAACTTCCTTTTCTTCTAAAATTGGCTGTGCTGCTTTTATTCAGTGTTCTTCCCTTTTTAGGCCTAATTATAAATCCAATTGTTCGGTCCTGAATGCTTCCACGAGCTCCATTCATTTCTGAGCAGGGTTCTGCCATAACTGCCGGGGGATGTTGCGTGACTGCCCTTTCAAAATCCTAATATGATCTAGATGAGAAAGAGATGTTATTTCTAACTTAAATTAAACCCTAGCGCAAGATCAGGCTGTTAAGTCTCTCCGCTCTGCTCTCCCGTTGCTGCATTTGCCCACCCTGGAGAGTTTGGAGGATGCTCTGTGCTGGGTTTACGGAGTTTTCCCAGCCCCTCGCAGTGCCCAGCGGAGCTGCCAGGAGAGGCGCTGGGCACGGCCGTGCTTCCCACCGGCATCGAGAGCAGGGGTCTTTCAAAATCCATCAAAAGCAGCTCCAAGTGGCAAATGGCAGGCTCCCACAAATACACACCACAGCTTTCCTTCGGAATTTTTCCTGGCTGCTGAAATAATTGGATGTTAATTTCTAAGCAGAAAGTGCCAACATTACTGATGTAATTTTGAACATCTTTGATAGAAGTGGTCAATGGGAAACAGGGTTTTGCTGCAGCTCTCTACCTGAGGATCAATTCGCTGTTTGGGCTGAATTTTGGCTGTGCAGCTGGGCAGGAGTTGGCACAGGGCATCTGGGGCCGTGGTTTGTGAAGCTCATGCTGCTGCCAGGCTCTACTTGAAACTCAGCTGCTCAATCTCAAGGCAAACCATACCCACTGCTCCACTGCCTGACTCCAGTCCAGTCTTACACAGGCAGATTTCAGGAGCAGCTAAATGATGTGCTGGGTTTGCTCTATCTCCAGATACCCTCTGGAGGTAATATTTGTCTTTGGGTACGTTCAGGTGTTCAGGCTGCTTGGGTAACTTCCTCTGGGTTAAATGTTCTCAGGAGGGGAGCACACAGGACTGGGAGCACAGTCTAAAACAGAGAACAAACGGGAACAAGATGTTCTTTCAGTGGAATTGCTGGCAGGATTTGCTAAGCTTTCATATGAGCAAGGCAGCAATCTTCTTTCTCCTACAAAATTGCCCTTGGAGGAAGGTGACAAAGAGAACTTCTCTTGTCCACTTACTTACTGATTTAACCTGATTTCTTCCTGTTCTTTGAGCATCTGGAAAAAACATGAGTAATGTGATGACAAAGTTCATCCTTTGTTCTGAGGCGGAGAATGTCAGTGACTCCGCAGACCTGGGGTACCCTGTCATCCCCAGCCAGCCTGAGGAGAAGGGGCTGCTCTGCTCTCTAGGCATCGCTTTCTCTCGAAAGCCTGAGGAAAAACAACCACTGCTGCCTGACCTGTCTTCTTGTGACCTTTCAGGTGGATGCTGCAGCAGTGTCAGCAGGCCCAGGCGATGCATGGTGATGGTCCTGCAGGAGTGTGGGTGAGAGCAGTGCACACTGTAGCGTGTGTGCTGGTGTGGGTGTGCCCATCCTGGAGCATCAGGAATGTAGAGATCTGTTCATGCTGCAGGATCACTGGTGTGGCTGCAAGCAGGTAAACTGGGCTCTACATCCCACCTGTAAAGCAGGATGAGTTTTGCTGGCTGCAGAGGATGCATGGTGATACTGCTGTATGGTGCTTGATCTGATGAAGGTTTTAAGATGCCTCACAAGCTGTTCTGTGTTGAGCTCAGTGATGCCAGGAGGACTTGTCTGTGTCCAGCTTTGCTGGTGCAGAGCAGAACTGTCGTGGTTGGAGAGGAGACAGACATGATCAGGATGCACCAATACCATCAGGGTTTGCCACACATCGCTGTGTCAGTGTCATGCACACAGTGAAGGAGGGCTAGGGAATAAAAGTGTTTTTTCTCACCTTAAAATATCTGATAGAGGGAGATAGAAAGACCTCTTGCAGGAACTTCTCTGTATCAGACCAGTCATAGCAGATGACCTGAAAAAACTAGCTATCATAGACCATATCATGCAAATAAATACATCTTGCAGTTTTTCTAAGCCTCTATAGTCAGCTGTGTGTGCAGGATAGATATGACTGGATTATTATAGTCTGTCATTTCAGCATGAATTCAGACACTCTGTTAAGTGAGTATTATTTAATAGTCTGGAAGAAGCCTTTGGAGCTGTTATTATCTCTCATGTAAATGCACATTAAAGCAATTTGAACAGGCAAATCATCTTTCTGAGGGACTGTATCCCTCCAGTGGGAAGGCTGAGGGGTTTATACTCTGCCCAATCAGAGCTAACTGTCCTCTGGAATGGCAAAAGGGAGGTGTGTGGACCCCCAGGATGTCAGGCTGCTGTGAGGACTGGCCAAGCTGCTGCTTGGGCAGTGGCCTTGTGCTTAGGGATGCAGAGGAAACAGCCTTGCTTGGGAGGACCAAGTTAAATAAGTTTAACTCAAACTTTAGAGCTGCTATCAGCAAATGGTCATGGGCTGACTGTATCAATCGCCTCATTGCAGTGTGACAGAGCTGTGCTGCCTGCAGGTGTGTTGGGAACCGGGCACCCACTGCGGAGGCAACATTTTCAAGGTCCAAGGAGGAGCCTCTGGGAAACCATGGGGTTTGGAGGGCTGGGAGATGTGGGGAGGGACTGCACAGCCTCACTGTTAACAGAGAGTAGCGAGACATACAGAGAGAGTGGGGAGGAGGGATAAAATCCCACACAGCACAAAGCTGCTTGGTGGGGATGCTGCTCTAAGAGACCTCCATGGCAGGGCAAAACAGCTTTTAAAATTGCTGTAGGAGTAGGTTACATTTGTGCTTGTTTTCTGTCCCTGCAACCTGCACTGTGCCCAGATCCGATGGCCGCCCTCCGAAGCCAGCAGCAGCCCCCAGCTGCCTCATGATATTATTATTTTTTTATTTGCCTCAATAAAAATCTGCGAGTCATTAAGTGCTTGTCATGTTTTGACACGTGGATCAGGAACTGATCAATAGCCAGCCAAATTTAATAAAAAGGAGCTCTATTCTTGGGGAATGAGCTTGTTACCATGCCAACTATCGATCTTTCCTGACAGGCTCTGTAAGTCGCAAAATGGGGTCCTGATGGTAGGTTGGTTTCCTTGCCTGACAGGAAGGGTGTTGGTTGCAACCTCTGTGTCTAAAAGACTTCAGAGAAAACCCTGTTTTTTAATACTGCCTCTATGTAATTCTTTGCCAAAGGTTCTAGACTGCCTGGAGCTAGTGGAAATCATCTAAAGGCTTTATTTTTCTTACTGGCTCTAAAGTGGTGGAAATATAAGACAGAAGGTAGCAGAGCTCTGGTTCTGCACCAGAGCCTCACAGGTCAAGGAGGGATGGAGCCCAGTGCCAGTCCACACCCCTGCCTCGCTGATGCACGATGTGCCAACCACCACCTGGTTCCTGAAACCAATATCCCAGAATTTTTCCTTGCAATGTTAATAACTTAACATGAGCCAAATGGTGTTAAATGTCACCGAAACAGTCCCCTGCTAGGTGGATTTCTCTAGCTGATCATGGTAAGCTGGACAGATTTACATCCTGAGGAAGAGGGATGTTCTGCAGAGTCCCTCAGGTCCCAGAATTGCTCTACTGAGCTTCCCACACTGATCCTAAGTCCGTGCATTCGAAGCTTTGGCATTGCAGCTGTTCTCTGGCATGGATGACACTGAGAGATTTGGGAGTAGAGCTGGATACAGATGAGGAGGAAGGGGTTTGTCGAATGGAATTAAGTAATCCCCAGGGTTTTGATTTGCCTGATGTGTTTGCCATGTCCCTAGATTTTTATTTCCACTTTTTTCTCCTTTTATTTGTCAGAAGGACGGTGGGCAGGGCTGACTGTGCAGGGTCCCTAGCCATGTCCTTACGCCTGCCAGAGGCTGTGTGACAGCTTGGCACTCTTCAAGTACAAAACATACCACTGGTTTTGTCCCCTGCATCAGGTCTTGGTCCAAAACACAGTGGGATCAGTGGAGGTGATTTTAGTGTGATCTGGCCCATTCTCAGTCCAAACCATTTAAACAACAGTGGTTCATGTCCTTCTCCAGGACAGCCACTTAGGTCGGTGTTTGAGGTTTTAAGAATGGATGGTGAATTTACTCGTGGCAGAAAAAGCTTTACTGGCTTAGAAAATCTAATTCTGTGCTCAGTACAGTCTCTGAGACTTTGCTAAAACAGTTATCCAGCCAAAAGTGAGACAAAGAGAGAATTTGATGTTGAAGATCTCACCAAAGTGACCTGGGGAGAGGGAGATCAATGTAATTACTTCATGGCTGTTCCAGATTTTGAACTGTAGAAAGCTTTTTATGATTTGACCTTGACATTAGCCCTGTCTTTGGTGGGGGCTGAACTCAAGACCTCCAGAAGTCCCTTCCAGCCAACGTTTTTGCTTTATTTCACCTCAGAGATGCAATGTAAAGTCTAACCCCAAAAGAAACGTGCAACTAGGTTTTTTGGGTATTCAGACTTGGAGGGAAATTAGAATGGACATCAAACCCTGAATATTTCTATGAACTATTTGTCTATCTAAGGTGCCAGAACAGTCCTGGTCACTGGGCTGTGTGAAAAAAGTTACTGAGCAGAGCAATTATCGGAAAGGTCGCCAGCAGCAAGTGCCTGCCCTTGTGTCTGCTCTTGGCGTTCCTTTTCCTGGGTTTTAGCTCATCTCAAACTCCCTTTTCCAAGTTTCCTTCTTTCAAAGATTTTTCTCTAGTAAAAATCAGCAGACTTCTCCATGGGGTTTGTTAACACGAGTTTTTTAATGGAAATATCCTTTCAATATATGACAAAAGTAAAAGACTTCAGGTTTAACAGAGCCATAGAATTACTTAGGTTGAAAAATCTCCCTAAAATCATTAAATTCAGCAGTTAACCCAGCACTGCCAAGTCCACCACTTAACCACGTCCCCAAGTGCCACGTCTAGCTCTTTTAAATACCTCCAGGAATGGTGACTCCACCACTGCTATGGGCAGCCTATGATAGGGATTGAGAACTCTTGCAGTGAAGAAAATTTTCCTGATATCTAGTCTAAAACTCTTCTGGCACAACTTGAGGCATTTCCTCTCATCTTGTCACTTGATACCTGGGAGAAGAGATCAACCCCCATCTGGCTACAACCTCCTGTGAGGTAGTTCTAGAGAATAAGGTCCCTGCTGAGCCTCTTTTTGTCCAGGTTGAACATCCCCAGCTCCCTCAGCTGCTTCTCACCAGACCTGTGCTCCAGACCCAGCTCTGTTTCCCTCCTCTGGACCTGCTCCCGTAGCCGAGCCCCAGCTTCTCTCTGTCCCTGCAATGCCGTGGTATCACAGCGAGTACAAAGCACAGGGTGGAGCAGCGCTTGCAGTAAAACTGCAGATTGAGCCTGTAATAAAAGTTTTAAAACTGAGTGGAAGTTGTTTTGGGGATTGCATGGTGAGATTAGACCCTGGCTGCCTGGGCAGAGCCTGGTACGGTTTTACCTCGGCGCTGACTGAATGTTGTGTTTGTCCTGCAGTTTTCCCTGGAGCCCCGAGCACAGAGGGGGGCAGCTGGGTGCCGAGAGCGGTGCGGGGCGGACGGAGAAGGGGCCCCGGGAGGAGGAGGAGGAGCGGCAGCGCTGCGGCTCCCGCAGCCCCTGCCCCGCTCCAGCAGACAGAAACATCCCGGCAGGCTCGGGAGGAATGCAAACAACGGGATAACCAACTGGTAAAATACCTTTTACTTAGGAGAGAAAGCTGCCAAAAGCGAAGCTCGGCTGGCCAGCGTTAGCTCTGCCTTCGCTGCCGCACGGACCCCAGCGAGGGAGAGGGACCGAGCTCGGGGCTGCCGCAGGGTTTGTGCTTCCCCGTACTTGAGGAGCCTGCTCTGCAGTTTTTGAGATGTATCAACAGCCCCACATCACATCGTGATTTGGCTGCAAGTTGAGCTGAGTGTGTACTATCTCGGCAGACTCATGGTGTGCATCTCGTCCCCATCTAATATATCCGAACGTACAGTGAGGGTTTTACAGACAAGATAATGTGTTTTGGCTGCATGGAATAGTTGTGTTATTCCTATAGGAGAAAAATTTAATTTTGCTCTGAATTCCTCTATAACCAGACAGCTCCCCATTTATATCCTGGGTAATAAATCAAAGCAACATGAAGTCTTTTGCACGGAACTGAAGTGGTTTCTTAAAGCAAATTTGGCAGGAAATAAGTCATCATCTTAAAAAGCCAGTTCACTCCTCATATACAACACACCACCAACTCTTTGCTAAAATCTGTAACCAGGCGCATCATTTTGTGAAAGACAGAGAGAAATCCACATGCCCTAGCAATGCTGTGTGAGAAAGGCCATATGATTCTCTTATCAAAATCACACATGTCTTTGTCAGAGAAATCACCCCGTGAGTTCCCCGACTCATGGGTTTGCAGTGCCCAGGTACTCAAATATCACAAGGGCCATTAGTTTGACTTCATATAAAAATAAGGTCATGCTGGTATCATATCTTCCCTCTGCGTTTTTTCTCTTTCTTCTTGCCTCCACAACTGATGCTATTTTTCTCTCAATTTTTTTTTACCAACTTTCCTTTCTAGTTTCTATTTCTATCGTGCAAACATACCACGGCAAAGAGATGTAAGCAATGCATAATATATTTGCAGTAATGTATGATTCATTTACTAGCTTTCATAATTAATGTGGCTGTGTTTTACATACACAGTACTTCCTGCATGCATTTTATGATGTGAACGCTCTTCAAAAATCTAATAAAATGTAATCCGTTAAAAACAATAGCACTAGTCCTGTGGAGAGATTTGTGTGCAGTTTTGCAGCAGCTGCAGAAAGAACTTGGTGTCAAGTTTCTATTCTAAACACCAATTTTATGCTGCTGTTTTATGCAGCTCCTAATTCTCAAGGTAGAAATTATTATAATTATATATATTATTATAGTGATACCACAGTTGGTCTGGGTATCATTTGCTTCCATACCTTGAAAACTTTCCAACCCAAATAATCTTTCTGTCTGCTCTCTGGAGTTCAATAAAAAATACAAAATGATGCTGAATTTATGAAGAAACGGATCAGAACTGTACAACAGCATCTGTAAAATATCAGCTGAATAATGCCAACATCTGCACCTCCAAAAAATTAATTCTTGCCTGGGATTTAGTGAGGCTGAAAGCACACACAGTTTCATCCTCTGGGCTCCAAACCCTGTTTCCAGAGGGTTCATCTAATTGCCATCAATATCAGCAAAAGTTGGGAACTGCTGGAGAGCTCAGGCCATGCACTTTATTTAAACATTATTATCTTCCTGGTGAGAATTTGAGGACACCAAATTAATTTTCAGCCCACGAAGAAGAAAGCCAACATAGCCGTTCATGTGCTGTTCCTTGACACACTATTACTGGCGAATGGATTTGGAAGATTTTGGTTTCCTATCTTCACACTAAAAGTGTGTGTAAAATGACTTCCAGCAACAAAATCTACACTTCTGAAGAAGGCAATCTAACAGCAAAACATTGCAAATTCAAAATGGATATGAAAATGGCTATAATTTCCAGTGTAAATCTAGAAATCCTGTTTCCATCTCTCCAGATACCAATCTGATGTTTAGCCTGCTTTCCTCCAGCTGAATCCTCATTAAGGTCAACGGGCACAAATCATCCCAGCTCGGTGGCAGTGTGGGATTGGGGGATTTACTTTTGTTTAGCCTCGGACCCGCAGATTGGGTGGGAGCAGCCAAATCAGGCCCGTGTTGCCCCTGGGTCAGCGCTTCACACCTGCAGAGCCCCTGGGCGCTGCCTTGGCTGCCAGCAGGGGAGGGGCAGCACTGGTGCGAGTAAACCTCGGCTTGGGACTTAGGGGATGAGTTTTGCCGGGGATGGTTGTGTACAGTAGGAAAAAGCAGTCTTTCCTGAATGCTGCTAGTTGGAACAGCAAAGGGACAGCTGCACTTCCAGCATGACTCCAGTCCACTGGTTTTGTTGGACTTGCATCTTTAGGCTTCCTCTGAAATATTTGTCACAGAGATTTTTCAAAAGTTTTTAAACTTTGCTTTGCTTTCTGGGCTTTTCTGTGTCCCTCCTGGTGAATGTTTCCCTGCTGGAGCAGCTGCCCATGCTGTATGGGGAGCTTTGGGATTTGTGCAAACCTACAGGTAACTTGTGCAGTGGCTGATGCTGCTTCGAGGTGGGGAGTGTGTGTTCCTGGCAGCAGTGCTTGGCAGGGAAAGCTGCCATGCTGTGAGCTGCTTCTCTTCCCAAACCTGGCACTAGGAGAAGGGTGGAAAACTTTTCATGTGGAAAAATGAACTAAAGACCTTAAGGCCCAAATCCTACCTTTTAGAGGAATCAATACTTCTGCTGCTGTTGGGAAGTGCAATCCTGCGCTGCAGTGGCACAAATGTGATGTGCTGTGTTCCTGCCTAGGGTGAGCATCCTGCACTTTGCACAGCCTCTGGGGCCGGGGGGACACACAGGGGACACCCCCCCAGTGCGCTCTGCCTCCCACTTGGCCACCTCTCCCCTTGCATCCTGCAGGAAGGGGCTCATAGCTGTGGTGAGGGACACTCGTACAGAGCCCTCCTGGCAGCTTGGGAGGAAGCTGATAGAACTGGTCATTTCTAAGGTTCTCTGGTTCTAACCGTGGAGCTGGATTTTTTTCCCCCCCCTGCATTTGAGGAGGTTCATTTTAGAGTTGTGTGTACTGTCTGGATTTTTGGGCTGGAAAATATCTTGCATTTTTTTTACCTTTGGGTTTTAGGTGGTGGTTGCTTTTTTTTTTTTTTTTAACATTTCCTAAACTAATTATTTAGAGAAGAAAAGCCATGTAAAGCCAAGTAAATACATCTCTGACCTGTGAAGGTTCAGGAAATGCAAAACTATGGAGGTGGAAGGGATCAAGCATTTTGAAACAGCAACATTTGAAAACTGTTTTAAAGAGAATCTTTTCAGTGTTGGAGACCTTGTAACGACTTCCTTGGCAGGCTTGTGCAGGTGATGCTAAAGCTTTCCTGGCACCTGCATCTGTATCTGTTTCACTGCAATTCCATCAGGTGCTTTAGCCACAGGGTGCCTTTTTCTGCCAAGGAAGCTGTGGGAGGGCTGCTCCCCTGGGCAGGCACAGCACCCAAGTCCTATGGGATGTCTGTGCAGAGTCCCTGGGAGCGGCAGTAGTGGCAATATTTCTGATCCAAGGCACGCGACAGCAGGGTCTGTGCTGTGACTTACGCTGGCACACGACTGCGGGCTGGGCCTCAGTGTGGGGAGCTGCTCCTCAGCCCCAGCCTGCCAAGCGCCACATCCGTGCTCTGCTCTTCAGTTTCAGGGCCTTTGGTGTCCTAAATGGGTGAGAATGCCCTGGGACACGCGCCTACCCAGGTGGCCTCCTGTCCTCAAAATCTGTCCTCCAGCTGGGAAGTCTCTGCCCCTACAGCCCCCTCCTCTCAGCATGGCTCCTACCGAGCCCCCAGGGAGTACCGGCTCCAATTCTTCCCTCTGGAAGTTGGATGAAGGGGCAAAAAGACCCCTTTGGGGTAGATTCAGGGAGGGAGGAACAGCGCGAGCCTCCCAGAAATGCAACAGCAGCTCTGGCACACGTGTGGGGCTCTGCAGAGTCCCATTGCATGACCCGGCACGGCGGCCAGAAGGGCTGAGACCTGCTCCAAGCATCGATTTGGAGGAGGGTCAAAGAGACAAGTTTTTGGGGGAAGGGGGAGAATGCAGGACAAAAGGAAGACCTTTCCTCTGCCTGATGCGGAGGAGATTCAAAGAAAAAGGCTAATTACTGCTCACATGGAGGGGGGAACACGACACGACGGGTGAGGCTGGAAGCCACACACCCCTTTGCAGAGTGAGGAGGGGCTGTGGGATTGCCGCAGCATTCCCTGCTCGCCCCCCGCTTCCACCAAGCGCCGTTCCGGGGGTCCTGGGATGGGGTGACTCTGGGGTTGTGGGGTTTTCCAGTCCTGCGGGGGATCGGGATGGGCGCAGGGGCTTTCCACGGATGCGGAGCAGAAGCGCGGATGCCCGAGAGCTTCTTCCTGCAGGGCAAATGGGGAGGGCATGGGGTGGGTCCCGACATCCGAAGTGCCAGGTATTGAAAGAATATTATTTATTTATTTATTTATTTATTTATTTATTTATTTATTTATTTATTTATTTATTTATTTATTTATTCCCTTGCACCACTAAGCCACGGGTCCATTTGCACCCGTAATTCTCATTTCAGGGTGGATGCGATGCAGCAGCCGCTGCTGCCTCTGAGTTTAACGAGAAATAAAATAGAAAAAAATGCCCACATCTGTCCCGTTTTTAAGGCAAACGACAAAATAATTTCGTGTCTGCCGGTACAACCGAATCCGCACAAGGACCGTGGGGAAACCCCAAAGTCTGGGGAAAATGGGCAGCCCTTTCCCGCAAACGAGCGGTGCGAAATCTTGTGAGATAAAACGATAGAGCAAGGTGGGGGATCCCTGTAAATAGGTTGAGCATCGGCAGTCTTTATACTCAGGTCGCCTTGGAAGGCGGAGGGGCGTCGGGGGTGCCCGTCTCTCCCGACTCCCTTTTCTGTGGTCTCTGACATGGTCATGTCAAAGGATCCGCCGGGGGGATCCTTGCACAACGGAGTCCCTGAAATTTGCGCCTGGAAAGAGACACAAAACCAGATGATATTGATATATTACTGAACAGAGAAATATTGGATGTGTCTGTACGTGCGCGATGCCAGAGGTTTGCACAGTTTGTCTGGAAACGCCCGGAATTGGAGGCGGGTTTTAATAAAAACCATTTGTCACTTGTCTTCAATTAGGGTCTAGAAATTTAGCAAAAAGAAGAAATGTCTATTTTTTTTCTCACTTGCTGTTGGGATCAAGAGGTAAATGTGGCGCCCCTGCAACGATTTCGGGGCTCCGCGTTGAAGGGGAAGGGAAATACTGGAGGTATTGTCGCGACCGGTGTCGGTGTGGCTCATGTCCCTGCACACACCTCGCCGTGCTCGTCTGCTCCCGGAGCCGGACCCGGCGGGCCGCGGAACCCCCGCGGGGGCTCGGGAGCGGCGGGACGGGGAGCTGCGGGGGCTTTTGCACCGGGGCTCTCCTCACCCGGGCGTGGAACGGGCGAGCACGTCACCAGCTGGGGTGTCCTTATTTTTTTTTCGCAGTGCTATCGGGAGAGCCCCGAGCTGCGGGGCTTCTCCCTCCCCGTGTCTGGGCAGCCAGGAAACATCCTGTCACCCCTTCCCAGGCAGGTGATGGGCACCTCGGAAGCCAACCCCCACCACCACCCCCAGCCCCAATATTCCCTGCATCTTCGTGTCCATGACAAATAGAGGCAACGTGAGACAGGAAAAAGGGAGGAGGGAGAGAAAGACAAGCACACAATAGCCAGGCAAATTGTTAATAACTCCGGCGTTTGGGGAAGCCAGTACTGTAACTGCGCTCTCATCAGTCACCGCTCCTGAAGTGATAGTAAAAATGCATCTAAACATGCTGCGGTGTGATATATAAAAGCACAGCGGGATGAGCTGCTTTCCAAAAAGGGACTTGGTGATTGGTTATGCCTTGGCATGATTGACAAGAGCTTAGTTTGGTAAAGAGAAGACACGCAAGCTTTCACAGCGGGATTTCTTTTCTAAAATATATCACACTAGCCTTTGAAAAGCGCCGCACACTATAAGGGAAATAAGGTTGCTTTATAATGCGCTGACATTTCTTTAAAACACAACTAAGATCAAAAAAAGAAATAAAATGTGTTCCAAACACAATGTTTTAATTAGTTTATTCTGTGCATTTGCTTTTATCTGGTGTATATATCACGGATCCCCACCCTTTAATTAAAACAACTGGCTGCCTATACAACAGCAGAGACAAATGCTTAACTTTCTCCTTTGTAGCTACAAGCAAACTCAATTTACTACGGCTCTCAGAAGAGTTTTTAAAATAAACGTGGACGCCTTGAAAGCTATTGGGGAACGGGCGAAGGTAGCGGGAAATGGCTGTTTCCTGGCTTTGAAAACTTGAGAGGATGTGGAGTGTCGCGGGCAGCCCTGCCCGCAGCCTGCCCGCAGCCCTCGCCCGCCGGCCCCGTGGGCTCACAGCCCCGCCGAGAGAAGTGAAACGCACCGAGGGCACAGAGCCGCCTTAATCTGGGAGCCGCAGCTGAAGGGCTCTGATGAGGCTTTCCGTTTGCTTAGTTGCTTTTTGGATTTATCTTGGTTTCTCTCTCTTGATCTCTATTTCTTTCTTTCTTTCTTTCTTTCTTTCTTTCTTTCTTTCTTTCTTTCTTTCTTTCTTTCTTTCTTTCTTTCTTTCTTTCTTTCTTTCTTTCTTTCTTTCTTTCTTTCTTTCTTTCTTTCTTTCTTTCTTTCTTTCTTTCTTTCTTTTTTCTTTCTTTCTTTCTTTCTTTCTTTCTTTCTTTCTTTCTTTCTTTCTTTCTTTCTTTCTTTCTTTCTTTCTTTCTTTCTTTCTTTCTTTCTTTCTTTCTTTCTTTCTTTCTTTCTTTCTTTCTTTCTTTCTTTCTTTCTTTCTTTCTTTCTTTCTTTCTTTCTTTCTTTCTTTCTTTCTTTCTTTCTTTCTTTTAATTTAATTTTATTTTAATTTTGTTGCGGACCTCATCGAAGCCCAGATTGCCGCAAGCCCTCCCTCCCCCCGGCACTGCCCACTCCGGGCTTGGTCACTTGAGGCACCTTTTCCACCGCCGTCTCCCCCGCCTTTGCCCAAGGTTCTCGTTATGGAACTGATTCTCCGGGTAGGGGAATAAAAGCCTTTAAAAGGCATCGACTCCTTCACCCCGTGGCAAATACATCGTTTACAGGCGGGTTAATCGTACCGCGGGGGCCCGTCGCTGCCCCCAGGACCCGGGGTGCGCTCCCTGCGCGCCCATGCCCCTCAGAGCGGGGCCTGGGGGTATTCCATAGCAAAAATACAGAAGAGAAAGGGGCCAGATCCTCGAAGGGACGTCTGTGTGGGGACATCGGCAGCAGGAATGGAGCTGGCTCTCCTCGGAGCCCCGCGGACACAGGCAGGGGATGAAGCACCGCGGTGCCAGCCCGAGCCCGGGCAGAGGGGGACATTGGGGCAGAAGCCCTCGCCCCACTCCGCATCGCTGTGATTCGCCCGCCTTGGCCCCAAAGCTTCGAGCGGGTTTTACCGGTGAAAGCGTCTCCTGTTTGCAGGGCTATTTAACCCAGGGAAGCGTGCGAGGGCTGAGCCCGGTTCCCCACGGGCTCCGCGGCTGCCCAGCCCCGCCGACCCCCGGTGCCCGGGACGGCTGGAGCCCGTCGGGGCTGCGGGCTGGAGGCGCCACCGGAGCGCTGCCCTCGCTGGCCAAAGGAGTGGGGTGGGGGCGAAAGGAGAGAGAGAGAGAGCGGGTCAGACCCCGCAGCTGTGCGGCGGCACCCCCTGTCCCGGGGAGGAAAAGAACACGAGAGAGAAAGGGATGGGCAGATCACCCAGGGGGACCGTCGGGGATGTGTCCCGGGCCGGAGAGCGAAGGGGAGCTTAGTTCTCTCCGCGACACCTTGGGGAAAACCCCCGGGCGTTGAGGGGAGAGTCGCTGGGCTATGCGGCCGGAGAGAGGATGGAGAAAGGCGAGCAGTGCAAAATCGTCCTTTTAATTGTTTAAAACGCTTTAAATCGTTCAACGCCTTGTTCCAACACATCCTCGGGGCTGGCGAAATCGTGTCCCCGTCTTCATGGAATGCTGGCTGCGGGAAACGCCCTCGGTGACCGCTATGGGTGTGCCTGCCGATGCGCCGAAGCCGACACTTGAGCCTATGCCCCGAGCCCGAACTCGGGCCCACCTGCAGCCCCCCTCAGACCCCTGCTCCGCCTGGGCACTGAACGGCTCCGCTCGGGGGAGTCCCGGCCGCTCGCAGATCCCAGCCCGGGGCCACGGGACCGGGGACTCCCTTGCCGGCCCTCCAGCTTCGGGCCGCGGCTGTGCTCCGTGCTGGGGGGGAAGAGCTGGAAGCGAGAGGAACCCCCACGTTCTCCCCTGGGGCTCCCGGCAACGGGAAGAGCGCTCAAGACACCCCGGGGTGTCACCGCAGCCGCCTCGGGGACCTGCTGCAGGCTGCGGAGGGTCCCCAGGGTGGGCTTGAGTCTGCTCCCCGGAGCTCGGCAGCTTCCCGGGGCTGACTCTCGGCAGCTAGAGACCGCTGCTTAGAGCCTGTGGAGGTGCCGGTTCAAGCGGGGCGATTTGCCCCCGGGGAGCGGGTTTGTTGCCGGGGTTTACACGTGCTGGGAGGCTGCGGGGAGAGACGGCCGGGCCCGGGGACGGGCGGGAGCCGGGTTGATACCGGGACAGAGCCCCACGTCTGCCTGTCCCGTATCTCCGCCTAACGGGGGGGTTCGGGGGCCCGTCCGTGGGCGGGCAGGGGCGCGGGGCAGGGCCCGGCGCCGGGAGGGTCTCGGCGGCCGTCGGGGAAGGACCGGGGCGCTCCGCAGCGCCGCCTCGTGCCCGGCCCCGCCGCCGCCGGACGGGCAGGGGCGGCTCCTGCAGCTCGGCTCACGGGGCCGGCAGCCTGAGGAACTGGGGCGAGGGCTCCTCCCGGGACAACCCCTCCTTGCCCTTCCTCTCGTTTTATCCCCATCGGCTCCTCGGAGAATCTCTGCAGGTCAAACCCCGACTCAGCACGACCAGGGTCACCCGTCGGGGCCTCTACGTCCACTGGTGCTCGCCATTGGGTGGGGAGGGTCTGCTCAGTCCCGCCCGGCTCCCGGAGAAAGGCCCAGGGCACGAGGGGGCCGCGTACCCCGTGTGCGAGCTCGGAAAGAAGCCGGGGCGAGAAGGCAGCGGCCTGGGCACGCCGGGGAAGGGGCGGCTCTGCCCCGGCAGGTGATGCCGGCCTGGCGACTCCCTAGGCCGGGATGCTGCCCCGGAGCCCCGGGCTTGCGGTTGCCCCTCAGGGCTCAGTCACGCAGAAAGGCTGACTAAAGTCTGTGTCCCCCGCAACAGCGGGACAATAGAGCCACCCTCCGGGTCACAGGTCACCTCCTCGCTGATTGAGATATTCGCCACTTCCCCCCACTCTCTCTGCTCCTCGAAGGCGTGGGGGGGTTTTCAAGGGGGGGCCGGAGGGTGCCGAAGCCCCGGCTCTGCCAGCTCCCGGGTGCTCACCGTTCCTCCCACTGATGGCTTAGCGAGGGGTAGGGGGTGGTGGAGATAAGGAGTGAGTGTTTCCCCCTTCCAGAGGGTGGCCTTCCCGGGGTCACTCCGGTGCGTGGGCACCTCAAGGTGCAGGGAGCGGCCTCAGATCCCCGCAGGGCTGCGGCACCCGTTGTCCTCTACCCCTAGGTTTGCTTCGGCTCCATTACGGCGGCAGGACACAAATTTATTCTGCAGCACTTGAACTGGTCCTCGTGGTTTTCCCACTCGATTCCGAGCCCGATGCATATTTCCCGCGCAGCTGATCTTCATTTTGGGGGGAAACTTCTGCTCATCACCGCAGAACGAGCAACAAACCCTGGTCCGCGGGCGAGGTTGCCAGTGCTGGTCCGGCCCGGCTCCCCGGGCTGCAGGATAGAGCCCGCTGGCACCTACGTATCCTCGCCACTCAAGTCTTTCTGCCTGCCTCCGTCTGGCCTTTGATATTCCTCGCCCCCTCCCCTTGCCGAAGTTCAGACCTGTTTACTCCAGCCCGGATCTCTGAAGTTCAAATGTACATGTGCTTCCCCCTCCGCTGAGTGACAGCTACAATGGAAATGTCTCGTTCGCTCCTGGTTTGCATATAATTACACCGGAGATGCAATATGTTTATGGCAGGAGAAAAACTACTTGTCTTTACGCTTGTTAAGGATATTCATTTAACCGCGATAGAGCGCGGTTTAAAAGCTCTTTAGGGTGGATGGAATATTCCCCTCGCCGCCGGCTCGCAGCTCAGCTCGAGGCGACTTTTGTCGCTGTTATCCGGGGTTTGTTTTGCCTTTTCCTCGCACCCTCGGTGTAAGGGACGAGGGAAATCCACGGAGCCACCGACCTGCCGCTCCTGGGGCCGTTGCTGAAATTTGACCTGCCCCTGCCCCGCTGCGAAATCTGCCATAACGAGTGGGCATCCACCCGGGACAGTGTTTCCCCCCTGCGCCGGAGGGCCCAGACCTCGCGGTCTTCTCCCTGTCAAGGCTCTCCGGACCGTGCCGGGGGTGGGACGGGGCAGCGTTAAGCCCCGGGAGTCCCCCGGCCAGGCAGCACCGAGGGGAGCCTGGCAGGGAGGTCCCGGTCCGCCGTGCGGGGCACGCACGGGAGCCGGGCACCGGCGGGCTCCGGGCACGGAGGGACCCGTATCGCTTCCCAGGGGTCTCAACATTTTTGTAGCTCTTAAGTTCCAAAATCACTCAAAAGGGAAAAAAAAACAAAAAAAAAATGAAAGGGGGCGGGGAAGGAAAAAAAAGAGAAATAAAGGTGGTGGAGAATTGCACAATATTTGTTCTTGACGTAAAGCACGGGATCTTTCTCTGTCTTCCCCTCGCGTTGGGAGCACAGAGGGAGAAGGGAGCCTGCGAAACTACTCTTCCGGTTGCTGTTGTTTGCACGTTTGCAACTGAGATAGATTTTAAAACGGAAGAGATGCGAGGTTCCCTGACTTCTGGAAAATAAATTGGATTTGGCCAGAAACACTGCTGAATAAAAATGGAAATTACTGAAGTGATAAAATAAAGTACAAAATATATTTTATATATATATATATTCTGAAAGCTCAGCAAGGGAAAAAATCATAGGCTATACTGACAATGCCTTAAGAAAAAAACCAACCTCCTTTTATACAATTTTTGCTCCCCGAATTGGCAAATTCCAGTCAGGAAGCGATGGGGTGTAAATAGTGCCAGTATGCCAGGGCGGATGCTGCCGGGGGCACATACCCAGGCAAAGTCGGTAGAGCAGAAGTGGAAAACGTATAAAAAGAGATTTATAGGCTAATTGATGTAGCCTGATCCGTAAGTACACAGCTGCAAGGCAGGGCGGTAGTCACCAAACCCTCCCGAAACGGGGAGTCCTCGTCTGAAGCTACGATCGCTTCGTTTTACTTCCCAATCCCAAACCCTCGGGATATTTTTCCCGAAGCCCCGTGGTCCCGCCGTTGCCGACGCGGTGAGACTTTTTTTGGGGGGAAACTTAATTTTAATTTTTACATTTTTTTTTAAGCTTCTGCGGCCGTGGAGCCGCCCTCGCTCCTTCTCTCCGAGCCGGAGGGTTTCCCCGCGCACAGCCGCGCCGCGCCTCCCTCGCCGCCCGGCCGGGGCAGCCGCAGCCCCGCGTGGCGCGGGCACCTGGGCGGGCAGGGCAGCTCCGCCACCGGCCCGGCCCCGCCGCGTCCCACCCACCGGGGACACAATGCCACACGTGAGGCCTCCGCACAAGCAGGGGTCAGTCGCCCTCCGTCGCCCCAGGTCGGCGACTTCAGAGGCGCTGCCCTCCCCGGCGCTCAGCTGACGGGAATAATTAAATCTCCCCCCACTTCTTTCTTTTTTTTTCCTTTCTTCTTTTTTTTTTTTTTATTTTTCTTTTTTTTTTTTTTTTATTTTATTGGGGGTCGGTTGCTGTCGGGAATACCCAACACGTGCGGGCGGTAATTAATGACCCCGCTGCAGCGCTACGGAGCTGGGGAGGCAGAGCCCCGGCGGAGCGGCGAGGGGGGTGCGCGCTCTCGCCCCGCCGCCCCCGGGGCCGTAGGTTTGTGACCGGGTGTCCCCGGCCCTGTCCCGGCCTCCCCGCGCCCCGGCTCCCGGAGCAGCCGCGGGAAGGGAGGGCTGCGATCCCGCCGGGTGTCCCGTGGAGCCGCCGCGGGGTGCAGCGGGCGGGCGAGAAGGCGGCCCCGAGCCCGCGGTGGGTCCCCCGGTGCGTCCCCCGGTGGGTCCCCCCCAGGGCGGGTCCCGCCCTCCCGCCTCTGCTGCGCTGCGATCGTGCGCTATCAGCAGCCAGGGACTCACCTTCCAACTTTAGGACTGTTCTTGGCGGCTGTGGCCTGGGAAATTTGAGTGTTTGACGGGCACCGGTGTTATCTCTTGGGGAGATTTTATATCGGTGGCTTTTTTCCCCCCTTCCTTTCTTTTTTTTTTTTTTCCCCTCTCTTTCTTTCTTTTTCTTTTTCTTTTTTTTTTTTTTTTCTTTTTTTTTTTTTTCCTCACTCCCTGCAAACCTTAAAAAAAAGAAGACGAAGCCTTTCCCGGGGCTGACTGGGGGGAAGAATGTGAAAGGGCCGCGGTTATAAAGCGCTGCTTGAAGCGGGCTCTCAATGCGTCTCTGAACTTGATCAGATTTTACGTTTCCTGCAGAGAGCCGGCGGCGAGCCTGAGACCTGCCCAATAGCCAGACTTGGGGGCTCAGCAAACCTCAGGATATTACAATTACAGCCATCTTTCTTTCTGCCTTTTATTTCCACTCTTGCTCCCCATAGTTCTTTGCAAATGCTTTCCAGAACAGAAAATGAGTGGATTTATAGCGCTGTCTGCAACTGATAATTATTCCAAGGCAGAATGTTGCCCTCGCAAAATAAATTTTTTTTAAAAATGAAAGGAGAAAGAAAGAGATAGAGAAAGAGATAGAGAAAGAGAGAGAGAAAGAGAGAAAGAGAGAAAGAGAGAAAGAAAGAAAGAAAGAAAGAAAGAAAGAAAGAAAGAAAGAAAGAAAGAAAGAAAGAAAGAAAGAAAGAAAGAAAGAAAGAAAGAAAGAAAGAAAGAAAGAAAGAAAGAAAGAAAGAAAGAAAGAAAGAAAGAAAGAAAGAAAGAAAGAAAGAAAGAAAGAATAAACAAGAGTAGGAAAAAGCCGGCTCAGGAGCCGCCGTGCCGGGCGCTGCGGGTCAGCAGGGGGGGAAGAGGGGCTGGACGCGGCTGGAGAGGCGAACCCCGGGCCGCTCACGCTACGCCCCGAGGCTGAGGGCCCTTCTGCTCTCGTGTTTAGTCAGTTTAGTCAGTAAAGTCAGTAAAGACAAAAATGAAGAGGAAAATAAAACAAATATATGAAGTATATACATGTATATATACGTATGTTTGTGTATATTAATAAACTGTAAACACCCTCGGATTTAGCTTTATTTTTTAAATTAAATTTTATTTTTGAATCAAGGCGGCGGCTCCGCAGCGGCTTCACGCCTCCCCGCCGAGGGCGAGCATCCTGCGCGACGTGGGGCGGCGCTGGGAGGGCACGGGCGGCGGGACAGGCGGGACACGGCGGGCAGGGGCGGCGGCGGCGGGGGCAGCGCGCACGGGGCCGGGGGGACACGCACAGATCCGGGGGCAGCCGGGGGGATCCGGGGCCGGGGGGACGCGGGGCCGGGGGGAGCCGGAGCCGGGGGGATGCAGGGCCGGGCCGGGGGGTCCGTGCCGGCCTCAGGCGCGGAGGCTCCGCGGGGCTCCCGCCGCCCCCCCCCCCGGCTCCCCCCGGCTCCCCCCGGCTCTACCTGCGAGGCGCGCGCGCCCAATCAGCGGCGGCGGCGGCGCGGGGCGCGTGCCAATCAAGCGCGGCGCGGCCAATGGGGCGGTGGGCGGCGGGTCAGGTGACCGGCGGCGCGCGGCTCCCCATTGGCGCGGCGCGGCCTGGCCCCGGAGTTGGTTTTATGTGCGAGGCGCGCGCGGGCGCCCCGTCAGTGCCCCGACGGCGCCGAGCGGGAGCGGGGCCGCGCTGCGCCTCCTCGCCCTGCCCTGCTGCGCCGCCCTGCCCGGCCCGGCCCGGCCCGGCGCGGGGGGCGGGCGCCTCGGGGGGCGGGTGGCTGCTTTGGGGCTGCTTGTTTTGAGTTTTTTGTTTTGTTTTGGTTTTTTTTTTTTCTTTTTGGTGTGGGCCGGGGGGTGCTCGCCTCGGTGCCCGCCCGCGGCCGGGGCCGCGCCTGCCCGCAGCGGGGGGGCGGGGTGGGGGTGCGTTTTGGGGTGGTTTTGTGCTCTTTTGGGGGCGGGCGGGAGGAGGGGGGGCGGGCAGGCGGCTGCCGCGCCGACGGCCCCGCGCCCATGACGATGCTGCTGGACGGAGGGCCGCAGTTCCCGGCGCTGGGGGTGGGCGGCTTCGCGGCGCCCCGCCACCACGAGATGCCGGGTCGCGACGCCGCCGCCGGCGGCATGGGACTGGGCCCCTTCGGGGACTCCTCGCACGCCGCCGCCTTCAAGCTGAACGCGGCCCCGCACGACCTCGCCACCGGACAGAGCTCGGCGTTCACGCCGCAGGCGCCGGGCTACGCCAGCGCCCTGGGCCACCACCACCATCACCACCACCACGCCGGCCAGGTGCCCTCCTACGGCGGGGCCGCCGCCTTCAACTCCACCCGCGACTTTCTGTTCCGCAACCGCGGCTCCGGCATCGCGGACGCCGCCTCCGGCACAGCGCAGCACGGGCTTTTCGGCGGCTCCCCCGGCGGCTTGCACGGCCCCGGCGGCATCCCGGACACCCCGGGCTACCTGCTCTTCCCGGGGCTGCACGAGCAGAGCCCGAGCCACACGTCCCCCAACGGGCATGTGGACAACGGGCAGATGCACCTGGGGCTGCGCGGGGACCTCTTCGGGCGGCCGGATCCCTACCGGGCCGTCTCCAGCCCCCGCACGGACCCTTACGCCGGCGCCCAGTTCCACAACTACAACCACATGAATATGAATATGGGCATGAACGTGGCGGCCCACCACCACCACCATCACCACCACGGCCCCGGCGCTTTCTTTCGGTACATGCGCCAGCCCATCAAGCAAGAATTGTCCTGCAAGTGGCTCGACGAGAGCCAGCTCAGCCGGCCCAAGAAGAGCTGCGACAGGACTTTCAGCACCATGCACGAACTGGTGACCCATGTCACCATGGAGCACGTCGGGGGGCCCGAGCAGAACAACCACATCTGCTACTGGGACGAGTGTCCGCGGGAAGGCAAGTCCTTCAAGGCGAAATACAAACTGGTGAACCACATTCGGGTGCACACGGGGGAGAAGCCCTTCCCCTGCCCCTTTCCGGGCTGCGGCAAGATCTTTGCCCGCTCTGAGAACCTCAAGATTCACAAGCGGACGCACACAGGTAAGGCCCGTGTCCGTGCGTTCCCCGACCCGGGACGCGGGGCTGCGGGGCCGGGCTGGCGGCCGCCGGCGTGCGGGGTGCGCGGCGCTGCCTCCGCTCTCGGCCTCCTGAGCGCTTGTGCGGAGGGAACCATAGAAATGCTAATGAAATCTCATTTTCGGTGACTTCCGCTCCTTTTTCATTTTTATTTTTAGGCCTGATCGGTGTCTCTCCTAATTAAATCGGCGATACTTTTGTCAAAGTATTTTTATTTGCAGCCCCGACTTTTCTTCAGCCCTCCTGCATGGGTGGAGGGAAGAGAGGGGGAAGGCTGGAAGCAAACGTACTTTGGCTTGTATCCTCGAGTAGGTCTTATAAAGCTGTCCGAGACGCTGAATTTATCTTTGGTCTTCTCCCTCCCCAAGCTCACCCAGCTGCCTTCCCTGCTGGAGCCCAGCGTGGGCCTGGCGGGAGGTGAGTTAGAAGTAATAAAGGCTGATCCAAATTTATCTGACACTTAGCAAACCTTGCTGTCCATCTTCCCCTTCTTCATTTGTTGTGGTGCTTGTGCATCCCTAAGGTGGGGCGAGCAGGGCAGATGTTGTCCTAGGAGGAGGCGGGTGGGGATGGAGAGGGGAATGGCCCTCCTTCACCCTCTCTGAATTTCACAGGTGAGAAGCCTTTCAAGTGCGAGTTTGAGGGCTGCGACAGGCGCTTCGCCAACAGCAGTGACAGGAAGAAACACATGCACGTCCACACCTCGGACAAGCCCTACATCTGCAAGGTGTGCGACAAATCCTACACCCACCCCAGCTCACTTAGGAAACACATGAAGGTAAATCACCCCAGTGCTCCAGCCCTTTCCTCCCTGAGCAGTGATGCTCAGTCGCTGGTGTGCTCAGGGCTCATTCCCCCAGCGCAGGGCAGAGCTGAGCTCCATGTTCCCAGCACGGCCTGAGCGATCCCCGGTGTCTAGGCTGTGTCTGAAGCACAGCCCGGGGAAATGGCGTAGTTTCTTTTTGTGCTCCTGCTGGTGCAAGTGCTGCCCGGTTTGCAGAGCGTGGCTCAGTGCTGGAAGGCTGTGCAAGTGCAACCTGGCCTGTGGCTGCAGCCCCTCGTGCTGGGATGCTGCAGCAGAGGGGCCAGGGGCCAAGGCAGGCGTTTGCGCCGGTGCTCAGTGGCCGGCCAGGCATGAAGGGCCCGATGGCCAGGCAGGGCTGAGCTGCTCTGCACAGTGACCCTCCTGCACGGAGGAACGGGCCAGCCTGGCACAGCGGGGTGGCGGAGGCCCCGAGCTCGCTCCCATCTCTGCCTCTTGGTTTTAGGTGCACGAATCCCAGGGGTCGGACTCTTCCCCTGCAGCCAGTTCGGGGTACGAGTCCTCCACCCCGCCTGCGGTGGGCTCCACCGGCAGTAAGGACTCCACTAAAACGCCGCCGGCCGCCCTTCAGAGTAACCCCGGCCACAACCCTGGACTGCCCCCCAATTTTAATGAGTGGTATGTGTGAAGGCAGCTGCTGCCCGGCCACAGACTGGACCAATGCATTGGGAACGAGGAAAAAAAAAATAAAGGACAAACCAAGCCAACTGCAGCTCACTCCCACGGAAATGGAGTTTCCACACCGATGACCACATAGGGCTACATGTAGTTAACTGCCAGGATCTGGAGGGGGGGTCTTTTATTATTATATTATAATTATTACTATTTTTTTTTTGCAAGCCCAGACGCTGGACTAGCCATGTCCTTTTCTCAGGATTAGATTTCTTTTTTTTGTTGTCATTGTTTTCAGTCACAGTAGTTTCTTTGATTTCCCCCCCTCTCCTTGCCTGAGTCTCTCTTCCTCCAATTCCCCACTATTTTATTATTCTTAATTTGTTTTGGTTTTCTTTCTTTCGGTGGGATGTTGACATGAGGATGAAAATTATCCTTCGCCTTAGTGGTGATTGTTTAAACTTACAGTCTTAAACCGTGCCAAAGTCCTGTTATGTCTTGAACTTTCCTTTCTAGCTCTCCTGCTGCTTCTTTCTCTGCTCTTCTCTTTCTCCTTCTCTCTCTCCAAGCATTACACTTGTGAATGTATTCTCGTCTGATGGGGTCGGTCAGTATTTTTCAGGATGAGGATGTGGTGTTTATTCTGCCCAGATTGTGACGTTTAGTATAACAGTTGCCTTTTTGTAATAACTTTTTTTGTAAATACATACCCATGATGCCATATTTATCGTTCGTAATTTAATTATTGATACAAAGTGCCGGGAACTGAACAATATTTATGGGGGAGAAAAAATTGTTTTCTAACAAAAAAATACAAACAAACAAAAAAAATCCAACTCTGTACAGCTTTTGGTTATAACTGCTTTAGCATTAAAAATTTATTGTTTTGGAAAGAGCCGTTTTTGACCTTCTCCGGGGCACGGGGCAGCCGCGGGTCCCTGTCGCGGGCCCGGTTGTCGCTGCCACCGGGGCCAGGCCGTCGTTTCCGAGTCGGCGATGCCGGGTGAAGCCTCTTCTGGCCGCCGCTCTTTCTCCTGTCCCTTTGTCCCCGCCCTCCACCGCCCGGCGGCCTCGCTCCCCCGCCACCTTCCCGAGCGGGCCGGGCTCGGGGCACGGCGCCGGCGAGGCAGACAGCGCCGGGGGCAGCGGGGCCGCCCCGACGGGGAGTCCCGGACGGTGAGTACCGGGCCGGGGCAGCGCCGGGGGTGGGGGCCGGGCAGCCGTGCCGCACCGGCCCGGGGGGCCCGGGGCGACCTCGCGGCGGGCAGGACTGTCTCCGTTATCGTCTGGTTTGTTTTGTTTTTATTTCTGACTAGGATGCGGCAAAGCCTTCCCGTCCTCAGGAGAGAAAAGGGGTCGAGATGCCATCATCGCATCCGAGAAACTTGTCCGGCGTCACGCAGGAGCCCAACCCAACCGGAGCGGCGGTGGGAACCGGCGCTCCCCGGCGCATCTCGGTGCGGCCGGAGGGCAGCGGCTGCTGGGCGGGCCGGCCGGAGCCGCGGCGGGGATGCCGGCGGGCTGCTGCCCCGGCCCTCAGCGCAGCCAGCCCGGGCGCACGGCTCCGCTCCCCCCTCCGGCAGCAGCGACTCGCCGCGGGCTAACGCCGGCTCCGGGGCAGGCAGGGACCTGGGCTGCGGGCGCCGCACCTTCGCAGGCCGGGGGAGACCCCAGACAGGCCCGTCTTGAACTTGACTGGGGGCACGGTGGAAGGACGGGGGGTGGCCTATCCCCTCCTGTTGCCGCAGGGGCCGCTCGGGGGAGCAGCCCGCGGAACTATGCACGCTTTAAAATTTACATTTGAACTAATTTACCCTCTCCTTCTTCCAAAGGTAGGGGGAAAAAAAAGAAAAAAGGTTTCTCGTGCAGGAAAGGACGGGAGAAAGGTGGATTGCAGCCTCTGGGGCTGCACATCTAAAACAAAAAAATCCCCCCAGTTTCCCACTGGCCCCTTAAAATAGTTCCTCTCGAGATGTCCCGGCTAGACATGGATCTCTGCTTCTCTTGTGCTGTGAAGTCTTTCTCTCGCTGTGCGCAGAGCCGAACCCGGGGCTGGACGCGGAGCGCTGCCGTCCCGGCTTCGTCCCGGGGGCGAGCGGGACCGCGCTGCGCCGCGGCGGGCGAGGAGCACCGGAGCCGCCGGGGCCGTCGGGTTTTCCTCGGACACCCACCTGGGTCGTGTCTGCGTTGCTCCGGACCGCGCCAGGCTTGGAAAACGTGCCGGTAGGCTCGGTTTCGTTACTGCTTTGCTCGGAGCTGGGGAGAGGCGGGGCGCGCAGGGCTCCGGGGAGCACAGGGCTGGCGCTGGAGCGCCTCGGGACGGGTCCTGCTGCTGTCGGGCCCCGGAACGCCGTCCCAGCGTGGGGGGCTCTGCTGTGGCCGGGCGTGTCCGGTTTGGGGAGCTGTGGCCGGGAGGACGTAGCATCTCCAACCCTGGGGTAGCGGCCCCACTGGAGGATCAGTGCAGGGGCCCTTTCTGGCCCCACAGTGGCTCTGGCTGGTCCCTGGGGCTTTTGGGCCATGCTGGCAAAGTTGCCCTCCCACCTGCCCCCGCAGGTGTTTCCTTCAACCGGCAGCACAGCCCCTGCCATTTTTATAGCCAGGACTTAAAACCGGCATCCTGGCTCATTTGGCTTCCCTGGGGTTGGTCCCCCGCCCTGGGACCTCCCCATCCAGACAGGGCTTGCTGCCAGTTTGGGGAAGAGTGGAGCAAACTGTTGACTGCACCCCACTGAAGTCCCGGGTCCCCCTCAGTCATTCTGCAGCCCTCCAAAAATGGGGCATGGATTGGGCAGGTGCAGCTCTGTGTCTGTGTGTGTATGGTATGGGATGAAGCAATGGATTCCATTAAACGGATGGGTTTAAAAGGGGCTGGGGACCTGCTTGGCTTTGAAATGCTTGCAAAGCACAGGGTTCAGCACCATGAGGTGGGGCAGAAGGGCCATGCCCCCGAGCATGGTACAGTGTGCTGGTGGGTGCTGCTGTCAGTACCTCTGCCTCACTGCTGCTGGCTCTGAGACTTAGGAGTGAAGGCCAGAGAAGAGCTGTCTCACCCTGCAGCCAAATCCTCGGCTTTAATGGACAAATAAGAAGGGGTTTTTTTCTGTAAAAAGAGGTAAAAAGTCTCTGCTCTTCACCCTTGCCAACTGCGGGGAGATATGGACAGTTCTGGAATGGGAAAGATCCTCTCTCCTGGATTTCTTAGGCTGGTTTGTAAGTTGGGGAGAGACAGTTCATGATTTTCAAAGCCAGGGCCTGGCAGCGGGGACCTGTGCTTGCAGCTCGGACAAAAGCATTACAGGGCTGACCAGAGCAGGACAGTACTGTCAGAGCAGGTGCCATGTCAGCTCAGCTCCTAGTGTGTCGTGATAAATGGGACTGGAGTCACACCCCAGAAGAGTCCCAGGACTGTTCACAAACAGGGGACGTATTCTGCTGTCCTGGCAGCTCTCTTGAAGTTGCTGTGCTTGCTTGTATGAGCGGGATTACGTGGATTTGTCCCCAGATAAACACAACTCGGGATGGTTTTCTTAAAGGGGTAATGTTGATTCATTGTGCTGTAACGAATCTAAGCAGAGCCAGGCGATGAACTGGAGTCATTCCATCTCTACCATGCTTTATGAGCCATGAATATTTTGATTCCTTTGGTGTTATTGTTTTTGCATATCTGTCTCTGTGTCTGGTGTAATCCTCTGAAAAAAAATTTTTTTCAAGCTTTGTGCATGCCATTAGCATATAGTGGTTGCACACTGAGTGAAGGCAGAGTCCTGAAGGCATTTTGATCAGGTTGTGTTCAAGTGTCTCGGCCTTAGAGCACCAGGAATTAAGTTCCTATAATAAATCTGTTTGCTATAAAGCTCCAAAGCAGTGGATAGGGTGTAGTAGTGTAGTGTATTGTGTGTTTGTATTTTATTTTTTTAATATTACGTTCCCAGAGTAAAAGCATTACATACTAACACCAGCTTTTTCAGCTGAGTGTAACTTTCACGACTGTTTGCTAAACCATCCCTGTTATTTATACTGTTACTATGATCAGCTATAAGGACAATATTTCTGCAGAGATGCACTCCTGATTTGGAGAGGTAAAACTCCAGAGAAAGCCTGTATTCTTTGAGAAATCTAATTTTATAATGGAGTGTGCTGAAGGAAAGAGTTTGTATTGTAGTGACTAATCTGTACATCCCCTGAACTAAAACATTTAGTTAACCTTTCTATGCTGTTTGTGTGGGATAAAAATATAATGTCTTGCTAGTGCCTGCTCACCTGAACATAACTGCAGGCAGTAAAAATGCTTTTGTAAGAGCTTACAGTGGTGAGTGAGAATGGCAAAGCAAGAATCTGCCCTGCAGACCTGATAGGAGACAGTTTAGGATGGCTTTACAGACATCTGTTCTGTTCTAGTCATGGAAAAACCCCCTGCAGAATCTGGGGGAGGCAGTTGTCAAAAGAGGCACAGATATATTTTAATATTAAGATGCTAATTTTATTCTCAATAAAGAAGGTTGTTAGAAGGCTGCTTAGGTTTTCTTCTAGCTGATACTCCAGTAATGTTTCTTCATTTCAAATGTTTGTGTGAAAAGAAATGTTAATAAAAAGAGCTGGGAGAAAAAAAGAGTTTAGCTGAATGATTTTGTTTTGGCAACTTTTTCAATAGCGGCAGCTTTGAAATTGTCAAGGCTCGACTTTGAAATGGGTAATATGTGGAGTTTCTTTTGAGGGAGACCCAGGCTGCATGTTGGGGATTCATTCCTGTGCGTGCTGGGCAAGGTATCCTGAGCCGGGATGGCTGGGAAACTCAGAGAGGGGCAAAGTCCCTGGCAGTCCTGCTGGCTGGGAAGAGGCTGGGGAAGCTGGAGAGCTGAACGGCCAAGGATCATAAAGGATGCGTGCAGAATAGGGCTATTTCCTTGTTTTCATTGTTTTTCAGAGCGTTGTATAATCCCAGTCTAGGCCTGTGGTGGTTCTGCAGCTACAAAATGGCTCCGAGCAGGTTTTTGGGCCCTGGGCACGGCAGAGTGAGGGGCTGGGCACAGGCCCCACCTGGCTTCCAGCACCTCTGTCTGTGTTCTGCCAGGCACGGGGCTGTGGGCAGGAAGAACGGGGAGCCTCGGTGGGGTTTGGTGAGGGGGCTGTGCCCTGGCAGGTGTGGGATGTCTCTGCTCCCTGCGCCCCAGAGGGAGCAGAGGGGCTTTGGAGCAGAAAGGGGTGCTGGGCTTTATTCACAGCCTTGAGCTGCCAGGGTCACGGCAGGGTAGAAAACGTCAGGATTTTGGTTTCTGCTGGCCATGGGCTTGCTGCATTTGTGTGCCACAGAGAACAGCAACTTTGGAAAATGTAGTTGCATTCGGACAGGCTCGAGAGGCAGGGCATTAGCATATAGTCTGCCTGACATAAAATTACTTACTAATCTCTCCCTTCTTTAAATTTGTCCCAGCTTTAGTAAGATAGTATTTCAGTGCAAAATCTGGTGTTGTTTTTTTTTTTTTAAGTATTTTTGCCGCTTTCTGTAGTTTATGTAGCATAGTACTTGTTCTGAGAGAGAAGATGTTATTTTTGTTCACTTTTGTCCTTATTTTAATTTTTTTTCCATTTGTTTTTTACTTGTGTTAGTTGAATGCTGTTGGATTTAGGGTTTCCACTACTTCAGTGTGTTCTTACTGAAAATAAGCAGTTTTTTGTTTACATTTATTAAATCCATGGATTTAAGATTTTCAGGGATTATTAATAAACTCAAGAAAAAAAGAAAAGCTTGTGTTGAGATTGGTGAAACTCAGTCTTAAGTATAGGAAAAATCTTAATTTGGACTCAAATATTTATCTTTCATTAAGAGAAAAAGCTTCATGCAGCAGGTGATGTGACTAAAGTTTCTCTGACTCATGCAGAGTGTAGAGTTTGCAAGGACTCCCGGTGAGGAAGGCAGATGTTCCCCAGAATACTCATTTACCTGCAGTATTTTTATTTTTAGTAGCAAGAAGATGCTGCAAGAACTCTCTGAAACTGTGAATCATAAATATTTAAAAATCACATATTCCAGGCACACTTGAAATGGACTTGCTCAATTTTACAAGATTATAAAAGAAAAAAATAAAAAGGACAATTTTTTTTCCTTTTTCTCCTATTTTTCAGAGCCTCACTGACCAGATCTTATTTTGCTGCCTTTTTATTTTTCCTTTTTTTTTTTTTTTTTTTTCTGGGGACAACTGCAAGGTCAAAGGGGCACTTAACTTGCTTTAAAAAGTATGTTTTAAGTGTTTTAAAGTGAGCTTGAGTTTTTTGTGTAATTTCATGATTCTAGAGCTTGACTTACATTTTTTAAAATGAGGCTATTGCCAACATTGTAAAAATTGGCAAAACTGCAGCAGCAAAATACATATTTAATTTTTAATCTTGACCCACAGGAGTATTTAAAAATAATACAGTAAGTGGAGTGTTTAATGGCTTTACAGCACTCATTCTGTTTTTAAAATGAGACACCAATGTGTCATTGCAATCTGCTACTTTTTTTCTGTTTCCTTTTTGTTCCTTGCTGATGCAGAAGAACGCAGGCAAAGGACCAAAGGAGTTGAAAATATGCCTTGAAGACACTCCCTGTACCTTCGGGAGGGTGCTGGGCTGAGATTAAAAAAAAAACCCCTTTCTGTTGGTGCTCACTTTATGTTGCTGAGGACTTGATTTCAGAGGAGTTCCCCAATCCTTTAAAAAATCTCCAGTTGGAAATATTTTTTTTAAAAGGAGAAGAAAATTTAGTAAAAATTTTAAACATTAGCTCCTTTTTTAAACGATGAGATTACATGGGTCATTTTAAGATTTATGATTTGATAAAGAGCTCACTGGGCCCTGCACTGGGCCCTGCTGTGGGGCTGAGCTCTGCCAGCGCCGTCTCACAGCTGTGGTCTCTCTGTATGTTTGACGTGAAACCAGAATGGACCTTTTAAGCTACATCATGATGTCTGCAGCCAGGGGACAGAGAAGAAGAGTACAGTGGGCTCTTCTAATACTCCCAGTTTCAGACTACGTCCACTTGATCAGCTTTATAAAAATTTATAACTGAAAACTCCAGAAATCTGTAGCACAAACTTGAGCAACTGTAGTATTAAAATAAAGTTCTTTATTGGTATTTAATTTTCATCCAAGCTAGGGAAAAAAATTATAGAACAATAGTTTATATCAGCACCTTAGTTTTATCGCACTTATATTTCTAGATTTTGTAATTTTGCTGTAGATTAAGAAATAGTTCCCTTCCAGATTGACAATAAATTGCATTGAAAGAATTAAACTGGCATAAATGCCCCCTACAAAGTATGAAATCACATATGTATTAGTGAAACATTAATGCCCTGAAAATATGTTTTCTTCTTTTTGTTAGTTTTCTGTTCTTAATCTCGGCCAGTCTTTTACAAAAAAGCTGGTTGTCAGTACAGAACGGGACTAAATCATGCTCCGTGGAGAGGCTGACACAAGGAAGGGGCATTGGAGAAATACTGCATTTCATAAACAAAATCACTAGAGCATTAGGAGAGCAAACATGTGGTTTTATGAACATAGTTATAAATATTTAAACATGCAAAATGAAAATGTTACTAAATATCTGGTTTTCATTATCTTTCGATGAACATTTTCATTCTTGGAAGCATTGCTGGCTGTCTGCACAGAGCGATCACCACCCCCTCCCCAGGATGAATGATGTGTAATGTGAAAACGTGTTAAAATGCACAGTTGTTTGTAATATCTTCTACCAAAGTGGAAGACATTCTACCAAATTTGGTATTCTACTGAATCTCAAAGTATTCTTGCCCAACAAACAGGCAACCATCCTGATCTGTCAGCAACTTGCTTGCTGGATGTTATGAAAAATCTGAGGATGGTTTAGAAAATGTAAGATGTGACTCAGTAAGCTTGGAGTCGTGTCCTGCCATCCTTTCTCCGGCAAAATTCCTACAGAAGTCAGCAAAAGAGGCGGCTGCTGATTTTATCATTACCAACGTATTATTCTGAAGTGTCAACAAGCGTGGAATGGTTCTGTGTGCCTCTGTGGAAGGGGTGGAAGGCTGCAGCAGGAAGTTTGGATTGGGAAGGCTGGGTTCTGCCCCCTGGCAGAGCTCTCACTGCGGAGGTGAGGCTGCACCTTTCAGTGGGATGGAGGCAGGCGGTGGTGGACACAGGTTGTGCAGTTTAGCATGCGTGAGTGGAGGCCTGTGAGCAAGAAGAGGCCACGCTGTGCATCACTGTTCATAATAAGGCAGGTGTCTGATTCCTCAGATCCAGCGTAGGCAGCCGTCTCTTGGCTTCAGTTCTCCTCCATCCCTGCCTTCCCACCAAGCTCTGACTGTGCTGTGGATGTCATGAAATCAGGTGCCAAATGAGATATTTTTTATTTTTTTTAATGTGCCAGAAAACCCATTTTCTATTAGTCCCATACTTAATGTTGGCTGTGGTGAGTTCCTGGTGGAGGCACGGCCGCGGCGCGCTGGCACATCCACACGCACGCGCACGCTGTTTACTATTCCTCCTGCAGTTGCTCCCACCAATAAATCTGCACTTGCTGTAGCCAGGATGGAAATCTTTAAGACAAAGGACTTGAATGGGCAGTTTTTTATTGCTGTTATAGAGTAGAAGGCCCCAAGCTGGGGGCTACTGCATGCATGAATGCTGCCCCCCTTGGCTTGGTACTGTCTCCTGTGAGCTCTATACCAGTACCAGAGATTGTAAAGGGGAGAGGGCCCCAAGGCTGGTATTTCCCCATTTCAATTCCTGCTCCTCTGACTGCAGCAAATCCCAAAGAAATGATGGCTGAGAAGTAAACTTGGAGAAGAGTGTAGAAGGGCAGGCTGTTGGGTAGCGCAGGGGATGCCTGGGAGGGCAGCACAAAAACGTGGGAATGAGGAAAGGAGGAACAAAAGAGATGTGGGTTGGCGAAGGAGGAATAGTGGAGTGAAAGGCGGCCAGGCTGGTGCAGCAGTGAGGAGCTGCTCCTTGTCCTTGTGTGTGAATACATCCAGCTGAGCCTTTTGCATTTGCAGGCTGTTCAGGCAGAGCCCCCACAAAAGTGTGTGAGTCCCTGGAGACGTGCGCAGGATCTGCCCTGTGGGAAGCAGCGTGTGGTGCTGGGGGTGAGGTACCCTCCACGCTGCTCGGTCCCGGCTCCCACGCTGCAGCCGTGCGGGGCTGCTGGTGGGGGCAGTGCCTGGGCACCAGCGGCGCCGTTCCCATGCCGGCCTTTGGGATGGGGACGGCGATGGAGCCCCTTGGCGAGCAGGGCCTGAGCTGCAAGGGGGAAAAGAAGGGGCTGCCTTTCTGCAGGCAGCTTTCTGCAGCCCACCAGGCTGGGGACCAGAGGGATCCTCGGGGAGCTGTTGTCGCCCTCCTGCTCCCCCATGGCTCTCACTGCCCTCCGTTCTTGCAGGCCATGAGCGAGTCCTTCCCTGGCAGAGGGACTGGGTTGGTTTGTCAGCAGCAGGAGCGGTGGTGCTGTGCTCCATCCGCTTACGTCAATGCAGACCTTTCCATGGACTACAGTCTGGGTTGGATCAAGCCTTGCATGATTGTGGCCCTTGTGCATTTCAAAACTGTGTTAATCTATATCTGGATCCCAATGGGGGCACTCGGGATGAGCTGAGCTCAAACAATCCTTGGCAGGAGGGACAAACTGGAGTTGGCAAGGATTTTTGTCCCATTATTGGTTATTCAGAGGAAGGAATTTACGCACCATTTTAATATATGACAACTTGAGGTCTGTCATCTTTAGCATATTAGAAAAGCCTCATTTTTAACAAATCCCAGGGCTCTTACCAGGCATGGTGCTGCAGCTGGATTGAGACTGCATGCTGGTCCTGGGCAGAGGCACAGGGACTGACTGCTCTCTGTCTCTTTAGACACAGAGCAACATCAGCTGTCAGGTCAGCTCTGTGGGTGCCAGCCTCAGCCCCCCGGGCTGCTAACCTCTCATTCCCATTTGACCCTGCCAGCAGGGTAGGTGGGAATATTGGGGCAGAAAAAAGCGGTCACAGTGCAGCCCGTAGAGCAAACCATGCTGAAAGCTCTTCCCAGCAAGTTAAATCTGCCTGCATGTGCTCAGCAAGTTTAGCCAGGGGTTGTTTACCAAGCTCAGAGGAGACTTGCCTGTCTGCACTAAAATCTTCAAAACATGTCCCAAAGACTCGGAGAGAGATGTTACTCTCTCTCAGTCAGTTTGCTCTTCAGTGAAAAATCCAGATGGGTGCCTGTGTTGAAAACTGTTTTGTATGAAGTCACACTTTCTGCTTTTTTGTTCTGGATTTCTAAAGTAGAAGAACTCAACTCCTAAAGATTTTCCAAGATTGTTTAGGCTTGTTGTATCAAGACCAGGAAATTAATCCAGATATCCAGGAAATAGCTAGGAAGGATGGAGGAAATATGTTTTGGGTCTTGTGTTGAGTGTTTTTTTGGTGGGGGGAAGGGGTTGTGGGGTTTTTTTGTTGTTTTGTTTTGCGATTTGTTTGTTTGGGGTTTTTTTTTTTGCTTTGTTATGTGGGGTTTTTTGTTGTTTTGAAGGAGGAAAGAATTTTTAAATAGTTTTCTCTATTTTACAACCATTAGTTGTATTTTTATCAACCAGCAAAGCACACAAGTACTTAGCAAACCGTTTCCCTCAAAAACATCCTCATAAAGAGAGTGCTGAAATAATCAACCGAAAGAATTGGTGTCAGCCTTAGACAAACAACTGTGTTTCTGGGTAGTCTAATGCCACTTTAATATCTTGCTTTTAATGCAGCTGAGAGAATGGTTTGATGGACAAGGCACTGATGCTCACGAGCCTGAGTTCAGTTGTTAGGGTTATGTCAGAAATTATTTTTCACAGACAAGTGTAGTTGGAGTGTCAGCTCCCATTAAGTATATTAGGGCCTCTGAGGTTCAGTGCTAGCACACCGTGTTTTGTAGCCTTTGGTTTGCTTCTGTGGCAACAAAAACAGAAGGTCTTTGGTTAACTTCTGACCACTGACATATTAAATGAAGATGAGCATTTGAGCAACATCAGTGATTTCAATTGACTCATCAATTGCCATTGCATAGCAGTCCTCGTGTTTCACTTTGGTAACAAGCTCATCTGCCACATCTGATGCCAGCAATTCAGTCCTTCAAACAAATGACATGTTTGATAAAGAAATCTTTTAAAATTCATTATGCACTTTGGCTTTTGTCTTTCCTTTTAATACAGCATCTGTTGCAGCCGGCATGCATTCCTTGATCGTTTCTGAGTCTGCAATTATTTTTATGCCTGCCCAGTGTCCCGGAGATGTGAAACGAAGCTGCCATGCTATGCCGCTGAGCCCTGAAACTCTACACAGACATTCAATTTAATCTCTTGGAACAGACTGCATTAAAGTAGTGTCATCAGTGCACACTTGTGATAAAAAGATGACATGAAGAAAGACAGTGAACTAAAAGGCCCTGCTTTTTTTTTTTTCTGGGAAGAAAATAGGATATCTGTCCCTTCATTTGTTTCATGGATTCCTTACGCAGCCATTTAAATTCAGCAGAAGGCTCCAAGTGTCTAAACTTTATCCTGAGCATTTTTTTCAGTGCTGGAAAGGAATACAGTTAAGTGTCCCAGGGGGAATTTTATAGAAAATGCTATGTGCAATGTTAATGACTTGGGATGGGGTTGTACGTTTTTCCATAGAGAGCCAGTAAGGAAACAAATACAGGGCTGGATGAGAAGTGTTCTGCAGGGATCCGCTGCTCTGTGGCTCCAAAGACTGGCAGAAGGATAATGAGGGCTTTAACCCAAAGTGCCCCCTTGTGCCTCCGTCCTGTCCAAGCTGGAGCTCTGTGAATATCTGGAGCTGGAAGAAATGACAAACTTCTTGGGTGCCACAAGAGATTGCATCAGCATTACTGATCCTTACTCGGCTCGTTACCGAAAATGCATCAAGCAGCTATTTGGGTCAGACTGCTAAATTTGTAGACACGGAGTGTCAAGAAGCCTTTTTGTCAACTTGGTGCCGTTTAGTGTTATTTGTCTTCAAGTTCAAAGCAATCCTGGCCTCAGACTTGTGATATTTTCTGCCCTTTCCCCTTTCTGTTGGCTCAGACCTCTTCCCTTTGAGGTCAACATCAAAATAAAGATGTATGTTTCCTCAGCCTGACCATGGCTCTGACTCTTTAGATCAGCAATCCTATAGTCCATATGTCTTCCCATCTGTCAACTGGCATTTGAAGCCAGCTTGCTCCTCTATTCTTTCAGACAAGTGTGAGAATCAAGAGTTTCTTTAATGACGGTTTCAGGCCTTAAAGCGTTTGCTAAGATACTACCTATTAAGATCCCTTGATGGCACCTTGAATAGAGATCAAAAGCAACTGAGTTCACTCCACAAATCTAATTCCATCAGTCAGTTTAGGGCATTGAGAGAGGGGTGGGGAGGGCTCAGGAGGGCACTGCGCTCCCGCAGTTCGAGACAGGCTTGGCAAGTCCGAGCCCTGGCTGCTGCGAGTGACGGAACGCAGCAAACAAGAGCACTGCTAAATCCCTCCAGTGGTGGCTGTGCTCGGACTGCTAGGGCCCCTCGGGTTTGAAAAGCAGATCTGTGCAGCAGGGCTTGGTGGCTTTGCTCAGTACCCTGGTGGCAGCCTTTAGGGCCTGAGCTGTGCCTGGCTCGAACAAGCGCTTTTTGGTGCTGCATTAGTGCCTGTGTTTCCACCTTTGGCTGAGAGGTTATTCAAAACCTGTTAGTCATATAAAAATCTGAAAGTACAAAATATTATTCTCATTAATAATAACTACCAGGCTGCAATTTGTCTCTTATACTTTGCTGTGTGCTGCTTCACCACTGGGACTGCATGAAAGAGGATGTGGAAAGATGCTGCCTGCACAGCATGATCACAGAAAAGTGGCCACTCTTTCTGAGGGCACAATTCGACTTCCCCTATTCTTAATGCTTGTCAGGAGATGATGAAAAGCCCTTGGAATATTTGGGAAAGTGTTTGCTCTGGTGGTGCATTTCTCAAAGTGACTATTATAGAAGAATTAGTGGGAAGCTGCGGACATTACTTCAAGCCCAAAGCCTAAAACTCAAGGCCTTGTTGGCTGTGGGGGCTGGAAAATGCAGGGTGCTCACCATGGGAAGGGTGGTGGGAGGCATTCCCCAGGGACCCTCCACAGCCAGTGCTAACAAAAGTTGCTGTTTGTTTATGAGACCCAAATGTCTGAGAAGAGCTGAAAATCCCCAGGATGTGGCTGAGTGCTGGGAGGATGGTGTCACTCTATTGACTGTCAAGTAAAACTTGACTCGCTGGAGTCAAGGACACCATATGTCCTTAGGTTTGTGTTGAAGCCTGTTGAAGTGTGAGCATGAACCTGAAGTCCAGACACAGACTTTCTTTGGCCTCAGTGTCTTTAACTGCAGTCATAATGTCATTTCTGCTCCCTGAGCAAAAACATCTGCTCTGGCCGCCTGCTCTGGAGCCTCACAGCTTTCAAATCAGGTGGTTAGTCAAAACTTGGGGCATGTAGATTGTTTCTTTTTAGGATGGAAAACAGAAATTACTTTGATGCAATTATACGTCTTCACCCAGAAGATGCACCAGCTTTGGGACACTGCAGTCAGCAAAACATCAAGAGTCATTTTGTGTTCCCCCTCCAAGCCTCTTTCAGCCAGCTCTAAAGTGATCTCTGTCTGAGACTGTCCTTGGGCTTATTTAAATGCATTTGGCTTTCTGCTCTCATTCTCTGCCTGTACTCTTGGTCACCCACTGTTTTTCTTTTACAACCCCCACTCAGTCTATTTTGTCTCTCTTTTACATGATGATACTCAGCCAAATTTGTCTTCATCACAGTCATTTTTAGTGTGAATCCATATCTGCCTTTTTAGGGGGTAGTAGTGATGGTGACGTATACTTGTGGTTGCAGCAGAAGCTGCTATTGAGTTGGACAAAATAGGATGAATGCTGTATAAAAGCCTTCAGAGAGCTGTGAAATCTCCATCCTCTCTTCCTTGTTCTCCTGGGAACACTTGCACAAAGAGTATTTTTAATGTGAAGCAAAAAGGATTCTGACGAATACTCATTAACATTTTGTTTCTGCAAAGATACATGATTATCACCAGGCTGCAAGGGACATGTATTCAGTAAAGCTCTTAGATGTATGCTTAGTTTTATGTATATGCTTAAATCTTCCTGATGGCCCCTGCTTTGCTGAATAGACTTATTAACCAAGACAAAACCAGGTATTTGATGGAGCTGATTTGTACTCCTCAGGTATGATGCAGGTCTCCAAACTCACTGCATAATAATGCTCTGTGAGCAGTGAATCCTCTCATACAAGTGTAGTGCAGTGGATTGGTTGAATTACACACCCACGAATCATTTGTATCATAATTGTGAACAACAAACCATAAGAGCAGAATTCAACCAGAGAGGCTGGAAGGGGGAAAAACATCAGAGCCATCATATGCTGTAGCTTGTTTGCATCATGTGCCTTTGTAGTGGGAGCCCAGATGGAAAACATCCGGCCAAGGTAGTGCTTCTCCACTGCCACTTTGGAAGCTCCAGTGCCATGAATAAAGATCTGATATGGGCTGCAGTCTTTGTCAGACACTGGCTGTATCCCTCGGGGCGTATGCAGGCAGCCCCATTTCCTGCTGCCTGTTCCGAGCTGGTTAAACCCAGAACAGCCTTTGTCTGGAAGAGTTAATGTAGTAGCATGGTGGTGAGTCTCAGCTACTTATCTTGTCTGAAGGCAGGAGAGAGCGTGTCTGTCTGCGCCTCTTCCTGCAGACATGCCACGGATATGTTCGTCTGCTGGTCTGAATGCCCTGTGGAAGGTGGAGTGCTGGGCTTGCTTGGCTATGTCATTAGATACTGCCCTAGATTCACTAAAGAGTAAAGATTTCCCATTTGTGCGAAAGAGGAACACGTTTTGGCGGGCACAATACGCAGCGGAAGTAAGCAGACATGACAGAAGGGTTTCCAGGCTTTGCTGGAGTTCTCATATCTTGTCACAGGGGGAACCATACACTCATTTTTCATGAGGTACCCATTCTTCCAGTGGTTGTAATCCACTTTCTGTGCCTCTTTCCGTATGAAACATTTGGTTCCTTTTAGCAGTTGTTTGGCTGGAAGAACGAAGTCTAAGAGTTGGAAACAAAGTCCCCCCCCAAAAGATTGCACGGTCCTAGCTATTTCCTTTGTGAAAATGAAATGTTCTGAAGATGTTTTGTGTAGCCGAGTGTCATTTTGAGTCACTCGAAGCATACTGAAGCTTTGACACGATGTCACTGGGAGCTGCAGTTTCTGTCACTGTTCAATGGATGGTTTGCTAAGAAGTTCATTAATGTAATACCTCTAAATACTGCTGGAGCCTCAGGGTGTGATCCAGTGCGGACCCAAAAGCCCAGGTGTCTTTCCTGGGAATGAGAAGCTCCAGGTTCTGGTTCTTAATTACAGGATTTTCTGTTTTACATACAAAGAACGCTGAGGAGGAGAGGTCTGGCTCAAGGATGTCCATGACTGCAGTGTTCAGGTGCTACAGCCAAACAAGCTCATCAGGGTGATGATTCGGTACTGGTTCTGTACCCTGGGGCAGGAGGGCAACAGTCAGGCTCCCCCTGCTTGGACACAAATACTAATTCAAGTGGGCCTCTTGTCCCTGGAGGGCAGGGTGAGCAACTTCAGAATATGACAAGTACTTACTAATTGTCACTAAAAATCAGTCACCCAAGAAGAGCACTGTCTTCTTTAGACTAACGGGCCAAAAGCATCCTGGTTTAATTTCAGGAGGTCCAGGGGTGTTACACTGCTGTTTTTTACATCACCATTCATTTTGACTGTGCTGCAACAACAGGTTACTTATTATGTGTATGTAATTGGGGGTATTTTTATTAGTTGATGGAAAGATAGCTGTGTAATTAATGGACTGGGTAATTTGTTCTAACAATAGGCCATATTGTGACATGATTGTTAAACAGAATTCCACCTTAGCAGGAAAAGAAACATTTGCATTTAAGTCTGTTAGCAGAATAGAGCTCCGGGTTTCTAAGAAAGCTGTGCTTGACCTTTGGTGAAGACTGGAGATGGTAGCACCTGTTAGCATGAGGCAAATGAAGATGGTGTATCACTGCTATTTATATGGCAGAGGTTGAACATTATAAACGTGTCACTTCTTGCATTAACACATCCTCGAAGTGCACAGAGCTGGTGTAAAAAATACAGAACTACAAATGGTTAAATCCCACCCAGCATTTGACATAAGTACTCTTTCTCAGCACGTAAGTAATGTGAATGTTATGTTGCACAAATACTTAGAGCTTCATTTACCCTCATCTTCTTTTCATTATTTGCAGGAGGTCTTGTTCTCTGATGGTGTCCTGAAAATTACAAAGTGGATATTATTCTTATCTCTGCTGCTGATATTTACTGCTGATAAATAGACTCAGTAAAATGGGAACAAATGTTTGTTTCATAATCCCCCTGCAACTGCTGCCTTCATTATATATGAAGAACACAGAGATTAAGTCTACCATTTGCCAACAGTATGTTTCCAGTTTCTGTTTATATAGTACTGACAAGCAACTGTATTTTAATGTTAACCTGTACCTGGGCTAATTTTTTTTTTTTTCCTTCTTGGGTAAGATATGAGGATTAATTATTGATGTACTCACTCTAGCCTTTCAGCCTGGCTGGGATTGCCATTTTTTCCCCCCATGCTGTAGTATCTGAAGTATGTTTTCTCCTCAATGGAGGTGAAGTTTGTACTGCAGTGAATCAATCTTCGCCTCCTTAGAAGTTTTATATTTTCAAAATATTTTTTGTGCACGTGGCTAAAGTCCATTTTCTGAAAATGGATTTCTTTTTATCACAATATGTTATTATACCACATCTTAAGAGTTAAAGTTTTATCACAGTCAGATTCTATTTGCAGATAGCATCGTGTGGAGACTGTTTTCAAAAGCATTAACTCAAACCACACGGATGCACAACTATTTTAGAAGACGAGAATTCACACATGGTTTTTATTGTAATGCACATAAAACTGAAGTATAATACAGTAGGCTTGGCAATAAAACAGAGTAGTCGATATATAAATTTTATGCATGGTTCTTTAGATTAATGAACTGCTTTGCTTGATGAATTGAGGATGAATGAGTAAAACCACAATGATCTGATTAGATACTGTATCAATTGTTTTCTGGCAATTCAAAAATTGTGTATCTAGTTCAGTTTTTGGATTTTTTTTTTCCTGGGACAAGCTGATAACCTTCTTGTACTAGCCAAACCACTAAAGAGGCATTGTCAGTCTCTTCAAGTTCCCTATTGTTCTCAGAAAATCACTTCCTTAAGATATATCCATATGTTGAGGGTCTCAGTAGTACTTTGTGGGAAACAAAGTCATGGATTAAATTAATTTAGTCTGTAACACCCCTGAAGCTGGATTCAGCTGGCACAAATACCTCTTGATGCTGTTATAGCACGGGGGAGTCTGGCTTTGCCTTCTCTTTTCTGGCACAAGAGATGGGGAGAGGTCCATAGTCAATAAGGACAGCTGCCGGTGAGGGAGATTCCTCAAGGCTGAGGTTTCAAGTTGATCCACTTCATACGTTTGGAAGCTCGGATTTGAATTTGGGAATATTAATGAGGTCAATGATTTTCCAAATGAGGTGAACAGCCAGACGACCTCCTTCTGTAGACTGGGCCCCGTATATGTTTGTGGCAGGGAGAGACCTTTTCAATGGGGAGAAAAAGTGCAGATGGGGAGCTGCCCCAAGCCAGACAAACCCCCGGTGGCAGGGAAGGAGTTAATCAGCCCCTTGGCAGCAACTAGAGCAAGGCCTGTGCAGCAGGTAGTGATTTGTAGGAGATTTGGGATGGGCCAGATGGGAGAAATGAGCCGATTGCTTTGGGGTGGGGTCTGTATAAAAGGTTTTCTCAGCAGAGGGCTCTGTTGGAGAGGCAGCTTCGCTCACAAGGAGTTGTGTCTCAGTCTGTTGTTACAGGTTTAGGTGAGAGAACTTCAGAGTCCTGCTAGTGCTTCCTAAAGAGGTGCTGCTTTTGCAATGAAGATCTCCCTTCTCTAAGGTGAGAGCAAAATGGTCCTCAAGCTTTGTGGTGTCTCCTTTGGAGGCTGCAATTCCCAGCTGAGAGGGCAGACTGGCCCCCTTGGGCGATGGACCATGGGAATAGAGCCATGCCAGAAGCCGGCTGAGATAAACTCTCCCATGGGAGAAGATGCTTGTCCTAATTCTCCATTCTCTTACAATCTTCTGTAGTTGCTGAGCCAGTGTAGAAGTGATGTGGATTGCTCCAGGAATGAATGGCTCCTGGAGGGGTGGAGGGCTAGTGGCATCCTGTCCACAGTAAAGCTCTGGTGGGGGGTAGAGCCCCTCCATACAAAGGCTGAGTGCCATGGAGAATGGGAATACCTGCATTTAAGGCTGTAAGGGTTAAATCTTGATGGAGATGGTGAACCCTCCAAGGCGGAAGGAGCAGCTGCTGTAGAGGTGGTTGGAAGATGCAGAGTGCTGAGAGACTTTTGCTGGGGCTCTTGGGACAGTCATGTTCTTGTGGTAGGAAGGACAGGGCAGCCCAGGGTGCTTCAGTGTGTGCAGCTGTGTTGTGGCTCACGTCGGAGAGGGCTGAAATGGAGAGAGAAAGAAAACAAGTGGTAGAATTGAAGAGGGTGGCAGCACTGACACAGTGGTGAGCTGGCGAGTGCAAGCTGCAGGCTTGTCTCAGATGGGCTGGAAGAAAGGGAAGGAGACATGCGGCGTGCAGAAGAAAAATAATGAATACATAAAAAAAATTAAAAGCTCAGTCAGAGAGGTCAGAGCTTGAAATGAACCTTCCAGGAGTGGGGGTCCTGTCCCGGGGATCCTTTGCATCCAGAATCTGCCATGGCATGCACAGACCTCAGTCTGGTCCCTTTTCTTCCTTGGTAGCGTCTTCCCCCTCCCCCTCCTCCTTTGTCAGGCAACTCGTTAACACTTATTAGCAAGCATCTTCAAAAGGCCAGGAGGGGGGAAAGGATGGGAGAGGAGCTGAGATGGCTAAAGGAAGTGATTAGGAGATTCCTTTTCCTTTCTGTCTATTCAAGCTTTAACGACCAGCCCTTGCTCTGTCTGTGCCCTGCATTGTCATCCAGCCCTAGCCCGGGATCGCAGCACCCCTGCTACCCCGGCACTGATCTGCTCTGACATCTGGGGCACTGCAAGTGCCCAGATCCGCTAACCTTTCTCATGCTGGGGGTGCTCGCTGGGCTTTACTCTTCCTGCTGCCCTTGGCATTGATGCCAGTGCTGTGCCAGCACTGGTTTAATCTCCTGCTGGCTCACCCCTCTGAGTGTACCTTCCTAATCGGTGTCATCAGTGCCGGGCTGCCTCGCTGGATGTGCCCTTGTGTGATCCTGCCTGGAGACTGATCGCTATTTATGTCTAAACATGGCTTGTAAATCCCGGGTATCCAGCGCCAAGGACCAAGAATCTGCTGGGCAGCAAACAGGCTGGTTTAGTGGACAGGATTGTGCTTGCTTGAGGTGGGGGAAAGAGGGTTGAATAAAGGTGACCAAACTTGGCCCATAGCTTTCTATTTCTGCCTTATAGTTCCAGTTGCAATGCACGTTCAGTGGTTTCCCTTTGAGCTAGTTATCTAGAGTGGAGACCTAATCCCATCCAAGAGGATGGCAGAGCTCCCCTTGGCATTGGGAGGAGAACACTGGATCAGCAGAGGCCGTTTTGTGCTGTTCTGTTGTGGAGTGTGGGTTATATTTGTTTTGCTCTGTCCATCAGTGTCTTCACCTTTTCCAAGTTACAGCACAGGAACAGATCCTGGGATGGTTTTTATGCATTAGTGAACTCCACAGAGAAGGACTGGTCTATCAAAAGACTCCTCTAACTTGGTAATGTCAACCATCCCTCCTCCCCTCCCACCCAGCTGACAAAAATTGAGAAATTTCCAGAAGCTGCTGAAGTTCTGCATCTACCAAGGACTCTGTAGGCATAAAATACCTGTGTGTTGTCTTTTCACCAAGTTGGCAGCTAGAGAGCTGGGTGCCAGCAGCACATGCCTGAGCAGGCAGGTGACCTTCCTGCACTGAAGGTTTCATAGATTTCCTGCCCCTACTTGATGGTCTTTAAGTGGTGGTGTATATGTGTAACTGCATGTACAGGGCAAAGCCTTTATCCCAGGAATGGGTACTTAGGGACAGAGACTTAAACTGTAAATAACTTTATTAGGATATCTGTGAGTGGGTCACGGGCTGGAGTTAAAGGTCCAGGATAGTTCCTCAAGTCAGATCTGACTCTGAAAGGCAGTGCTACATCTGCTCTGGGCCTTGCTGCAGACTTGGTATCTCTGCTGGGCTTCTTCAGTATCTTCTACTGACCTGCTGATGCAGATATGTGTTTAAAATGACTCTGTGGCCACCTACCAGTACCTGGAAAGAGGTTTTGACAGGGCTTGGTTATACAGAGGATAGGTGTGATTCATATTAATATAAAGTCATTTGCCCCAGAAGATGTTCCGAGGGCTCTGGCTCACTCCTTGGGGGATGTGATGTCTTTGGAGCAGTGGCTCTGTGTGGAGACAAATAGAGGTTTGCTAAATCAGGGGATGTTTTACTATTGAACCCAAGCTACAAAAAAATTTACTCAGTTTGTTGACATTTGTGTCAGCATCAAAGACGAGTACAAATCTGAAATGAAAGGGGCGGGGGGAAGGGAGTAAGTGATTTAGTTTGTTCTGTTTTTTAGCTTGTAGAACATACCATGGGTAGTGTGGAAAAAAATCAGACCAAAGGCTGCTGGTGGCTGGCTGGAGTATTCCTGCTTGTATTCCTGCTCCGAGTGCTGGGAGCCTGAGTTCACACCAGCTTCTACAAGGCTTCTTCTTTCAACAACTTATTATTACAGTCTGCTGAGAGTGTGAGAGAATCTCCTCTGTGTCAATAGCTGAGGGTTTCATTTTAAACAAGGGGGAAAAGTGGATTTTCAGATGAATACTGGAAAATTGGAAATATGCATGGAAAAAAGGCACAAAGGATTGGTGAGCTGGAAAAAATAGACAATTATTATTATTTTTTAGTGTTTTTCAGAGTATGTTCTTTATCTGGTACTTATTCCATGCAGTATTTTGGAAAGTATTTGGCAAATGCATAAAAGTAATCTGTAGGATACTTTGTAGTCAGATGCCATAACCTAGATTAATTTACTGCCTTCAGAAATAGCTGCAAACAAATTCACTGATTTATGTGTCAGTTTAAAATTTGTGTGGGGAAACAGTTATAACTGTAGAATACAAAAGATATTTAGGACAGTGCAAAAATTTTATAGCCTCTTAGTAAGAGAAGAGGGGTAAATTTCAATTATGCATTTTATTAACGTCTCCTTTTTAGCACTTATGAAATGGTAACAATGTTAAAATCCCCTCCTGGGAAATAGTGTCACATGGCTTGCCACTGATAGAGCTGGAGGATGTTAGGAAATGCTGGTGGAGTTAACCAGTTGTTAATCAGTTGCTCACTTGCAGCCAAGTCTTGCTCTACCTGGACTGGAGATAATGGGATGATAATTTTGACTTGGATGTAGGTTTGTTGTGAACTTGGTGTCTTAACAAGATCTGTAAGGAATGATTTTATTCCTGTGATAAAATCAGATCAACTCATATTGAACTTTGATCTGGTGGCAGGTCAGCAGGTGGTGGGTGCTGAGGTGTTTGTGTGGGGCCAGTCAGTGCTGGGCACGGATGGCTCCCAGTTGGCTTCTTCACAGCCCTGCTGCTGCTGGCTTTAATGGCGGCCCTTTCCTGAGCCAAGGCTTCCTCACAGCCCTGCTGCTGCTGGCGTTACTGGAGGCCCTTTCCTGAGCTGAGGGTTCCTCACAGCCCTGCTGCTGCTGGCTTTAATGGAGGGCCCTTTCCTGAGCCGAGGCCTCTGGGCTTTAATTGAGGGCCCTTTCCTGAGCTGAGGCCTCTGGGGAGCATCTGTAGCAGACCTGGAGGACCTGGTGCCCCAGTACAAACCTCTGTGGGGCTGGTGGGAGCGAGATCTTTCTGTAGCGTGTGGAGTCTGGGCTTGGTCTTGCCCTGCTGGGCTGGGAGAGCAGCCCTGCTGTGCCACACCTGATGGTGGGCTCTGGGACGAGTCCCCTCCATGAGGCATGCGGAGCATGGGAGCACTGTGGGACTCTCAGCCACTGAGGTCCCAAAGGCTCTGGGGTTTAGCATGTCTGTGACAGGCTGCTGGTAGGGTGCCTGGGAAATACCAGGAGCACCAGGGCTGGGTAGGAAGGTGCTGTGGGCCTGCTCCTGACAGGATATTCCTTCAGAAGTGAGTGAGTCCCACAAGATTTGCTGTGAAGCCTCTTCACTGCAGGTCACACAACTGCGAGCTGGTTCATTATACTCCTGTGTCCTGCTGCTTATGGTGGAGGCACCTGGTGTTGATTCCCTGTGCCTCCTTGTCCTTGAAGAATGAACTCCACGTAGCAAGTGGCAGCTGTAGTGACTAGCTCAGCTCCTTGTCTTCCTGTAAATACTGGTTTTCCCCCTGTGGAAAAGGAGTTTTGGTGATATAATCCCAATGAATGAAGGGGTTTTCTTAATTAAAGTAATAATCTTAAAGTTGCCATTGATAAGTGTGTAAACAAGCTGATTGCAGTCGGCGCATGAATAGCTCTAATGAGCACGTGTGGGTATTGAATTAACCATGGTTCACAAGCCATGCACGGCTATATGGTTATTTACAAATAACCACTTTCCCCTTTTGCTTGACTTTGCCTGCCACCCCAAAAATATTATCTTTTCAGTGTTACACAGCAAAAAGGAACCTGCACCTTTCACAGGAGGAGAGCTTTGAAGGCAATCACTGCTCTTAACGTGGCTGGGAAGGAACTGCCTGCTCTTGGTACTTTTTTTTTTCCCCGAGTGAAGTGCAGCCTGTTGGGTACAGCATGGGTGTTCAGCACTGGCCTCTCTTGCTGGTGGGTTGTTCCAGGGCCCTTGGAGGAGGCACTCCACTGCTGGATGTGATGGAGTACCCTGTCTGTCGAATGGGACAACAATGGCTCTGCCAGGCCTTGTGTTGTTAACGAGCTCCTCAGAGGAAGGGCCCTACAGAAGTGCAAATCATCTTCTTAACTTGCTGTTAATTATTGATATATTTATTCATTGCAATAAGCAGGATGGAGGTAGTAGGGTGATGGTAGGCTCAGCTGATCTGTAAGTGGGTGGAAGTGCACTGACTTCTTGTCACTGTCCCAAGGAGGTGCCCACTGGACTTGCTGCTCTGCTTTGCTGGTGCTGGTGGGACTCGGGAGGAGTCTTCCCTTTCCAGGCCTAGGAACGTCTCCATGATTTGATTAATGAGATTTGATTTAATAAGATTTTTCTCCATGATTTGATTAAGAGCTTGTGTGTGTACCCTCCATCTATTGGAAGATAAATGAAGTTTGATGCTAAATGTCATCTGGCTGATCCTGTCTGCAGCCTAAAATAGCAAAGGAAGACACAGGGTGTAGTTTAACTTCCAGAGAGTTAAGTACAGCTTTTTTCCTGATCCAGAAGACATCAGGGTTTGTTTTGTGTACTGATGGCACTTGGACTTGATCTCCTGTTTTAGTAGCAACTCATTCTTCTTTGCTGTCATTTCAGGATATCATATTGTGAAGTGGAAATTCAGCCTCCTGTTAACCACTGTGTTGCTGCAAATAGCCTCCTTCTTTTTGAGTGCCCAGATCTAGCTGAGAATTAAGGTGGAGGGGAGATGCTGAATCAGTGACACCAAAGACAACTGGTTTTTGTTTAAACAAACTGTGATTTGCATAATGAATTAAACAACCAAAAAATAGGATTTATTGTGTGTCTTCTTCCACCCTGAAATTGTGACTTAATGTTTCTCTGTTGGGATGACAGTAAATGGACAAAGAGGCTGTTTTAGAGATGGTTTTTGGGGGAACTACTATGGTTTGTTGTGTATCTATCCTGTAAATTCATACATGTCATGCTACTGTCATGGGCTTTATGCTCTTCTGTATCTGCATGATCATTAAACAGACAAATGAACCACCAGGGTAACCTTGGCTCTGAAGATATTTGTGTTTAGCAATGTCTGCTTTTATGTGCAAAAGATCAGGGAGGAGATTTCTGAGGGGCTAAATGTGTTCCCTTCCACAGCTAGCACTGGCTGGTGTGTGTGTGTGCATGTCCCATGTGCACACCCTTTCTCATGTCCCTTGGGATCGTGTATCCATTCCCTGGCCAGTGCTTAAAGCAGCACTCTGTTGCTGCTGGAGATCTTGTTACAGGATGGGTTCTGCTCTTCTTCCTACTAAATTCTCTTGAAAGGAAAAGACCAAAAGAGCAACACAAATTCAAGCTCCAGTAGGGTTGTTACAGCAGAGCAGAGTGTCCTGTGCACACACAGTCACTTCCATACACATTTGAGTTAAAATGGAAACTCCCAGGTGGAATTTCTGCACTGGTGTGTGATCTGTCTGGATCACTTCCCCTTCCTGACAAAGGGAAGGTAATGCTGCCCTGTTCATTCTCTGGGAAGCTCTCTGGTGCCTGTTCAATTTACACAAGTCCAAGCCAGCTTTAGGGAGCAAGATGTGTGCTAAGCTTGTTGTCCACTGCCCTACAGGAATTGGACTACAGGAACCATGGGGAATTACAGCCTTCAGGTATATTTCTCCTGTCAAGCAGACTGAGATTTGCTGGAGATTTCTGGTTGCGGTTTCCAAGTTTGGCAGGAATTGTCATTTCACATTGCTAGCAAAGAGTCTGAATATATGCCATATAATTAACACCAGGAAATTCTGACTCCTGAGGCTATAGGGTTAAACAAATATATGTCCCCATTAAACTTGAATAATAAGAGGTTAACTCATTAGGAAAAGAACACTCTTGATGTGATTAATGGAGGGAGAGAGCATTAACTCTTACAGTTCCTTGTGGAGGCTTATGTTAGTTACACTCTCCTTTTTGAGTGTTAATTTTTCTGCTGTAGAATACTTCACACCTCCAAATTTGTCTCCTCTTTATTCTGTATGAGTTGTCTTTTGTTTTCTGGATTATTGATATGCCTGGATCCTTTGGAGTCTTAAAAACTATGCTTTGTTGATGGTTGGTGCATATTTTAAAATAAAATGCAGCACAGAACAAAGGCAAATCTTTAAAACCCCTTGTTTGAAAATAGTGAAGGAAAATGGGTGAAGTATACATAAATTAATATAGCCAAGGCAAAAGCTTGCAAGCCTAATGGTTCTTTAATTGTGCCATGAGCAAGCCTTATCCCAGTGGCTGTGGCTCTGGAATGCCTCGGTGTTCCTCGAACGCTGTTGTACTTTGAAGAGAGCAGGTATTGTCTGAAATCATAATTCTGGCAGACCTGATTGCTCCCTTCATGCTGGACACTGGTGGAAATAAGTCAGCTCCAGCTCCTCCAGCCATTTCCTCCATGTCCTCTTCTTGCTGAGCACTGACCATGCACTCCAGATTGCAGTTGCTGGTAGAAATGGGAGATCCATCACTTTCATGTTTGAGATTCTCCTGGAGAATTTTTCCTCACTCCAGGCATCCTTAAGTGTTTGTTCTCTTGAATGGTTTGAGTCCGGCTCCTTGGGAACTTCTGGTACTATGAAGTTAAGAATCCTATTGCTGATCATGCTTTTGTTAAAATAATTAATCCAAGTGTTGGCTCTGTATGATGCAATGAAACTACTGATTAGTACAGTTTGGTCCAACCAAGGATAGAAAATGTGATCCTTTGCGCAGATTTCCTAGAACTGAGAGACTGATTTTTCTTTGAGATTGCCCTATTAAACAACAGGAATAGATTTAATTCAATAATTGGTTTTGGTAAATGGTGCACAGAGATAATTTGATTCTGTTGTAAGCAAATAGGAAATTTTTCTCTGTTGTTACTCGCATTCTGGATCCTTTATAACAAACATGTGGATGTTTCTGGCTATGCATTCCTTCAACTTGGCAGTTAAAAAATTCTAGAGAGGATTTGAAGTTAGAGGCCCATGAGGTGAGAAGGGGAACCCAAAGTATTGATGACCCACTTAAGAAATGAGATTTGCTTATGGAATAGCAACATGTGTGAAGCAGCTCTAGCTGGGAACAGTTCTAGGCATGGAAAAGACTAAGAGTAATCTCAGACTATGTAATAATACTTTTCAAGGCAGAAATAATAATTTATAATTCATGCAGCTGTATAAGCTCTTAGCAGAATCAATTTTGGAACACTTTATTTTGTGGATCATCTGAGAATAGTCTATCTTCCCAAATTTTGCAGAGAAGAGATGCAAGAAGTCTGGGAAATGCTTCTAAGCAAGGAGGTTTCCAATAGCAAATAGTACACCAGTGATGTCAGCCCAAGACAGGAAATCAGCATTTTGGCTCCTGTGTCCTCCCCGGCTCAGCCTCCTTCCTGTATGTGGGAGTGTGCATGTGTGTGGAGCTGTATAAATAATCACATGCCAGCCTGTTTCATGTGGTGAGGGACTGCTTTGGAGCAACTGGCTTCTGGGATGAGTAGGTGCTTAGCATAAACACATTTGGTGTGCTCTTAAAAAAGCTGAGGAACCTGTTTTTCACCTGTGTCCTGTGGAATGATCCTAAGATCCAATACGTTCCATATGCTGCAGCAGCAGTGTAGAAGTTTTTTAGTTTTTTTCCTTTTTTTTTTTTCCAAAATAATATGGTTTTGTTGAATTTACTGTCTGTTATGTGGGCAAATTAATCTCTATGTTTTTGTCAGGTGTTTCATACAAGACTTCTGTTGCAGCAGCCCAAGCATTTAGATTTCTGTCTTTATTTTTATTGGCCTGGTTTCCGCTTTAGCAAATTCACAGCTTGCGAGCTATTGCTGGAAAATTCAAATGTGCAAAACATTAAGGACGCACTGAGCACAGCCATCCCCTTAATTTGTGTCCTGTCTCCGCTCCTAATAGTGTGTAACATCTGACTGCAGTAGTGCCCAGAGCACCAGCTCCATCGAGCCCCACTGTGCTGGGTGGCACGAGGGCCGGAGGGGGAATTCCTGCTTTTGGGGTCTTGAGGGGGAGCTAAATGAGATGGGGGCCAGGGAAATCACCACAGTGGGGGAAGAGAGGAAGTGATTTGGTCACACAGCGGATCAGTGGCAGAACAAGGAATAGAATTAAGTTTCTGCTAGGATATTTAGTCACATCTAAACTCATTTTTCATGGTGCCTCGAGGCAGACTAGGTGACTTCTTACAGTACTTTTTTTGTCCCATTTTATTATGAGCCCATGGATGAATTAACTGGTACCTGCTAATTAGTGAAAGCAGACAAGGACAAATCCTGCTCAGCCTCACCTCAGCTTGCCTAGGGTAAACTTAATGCTGACCATGACTTTTCCTTGTTTCCACTGGCCAGTTAGCTGTTGTGCCAATCTTGATTAACTTGGTAGTTTAAAAACTGAATTCAATTAATTTCATCATAGAGACAAGCCCTCTGGCCATGCGAGTTTGCAGGGAGAAGCGCAGAAATTAGGCTTGGATCACTACCTGCATTTCTCTGGAGTCATTGAAATCCTACCATTAGTTCATAACTGGAAAGTAAAAAAATAAAGCTAATAGTTGTGGCAAAAGAAATCTCACTACTGTGTTTCAGAGAATGCCATGACAGGCAAACCATGCTTTGAAGGGAAATACTGAATTCTTGATATGAAAGAGCCTCTTCTACAGATCCAGCACATTAGTAATGACAAACAAATTTTCCAATGGATATTGATTTAGGAAAAATGAGATGGATTAATACAGGCATTCATCTTCACTGTCAGTTTAATATCAAGATGATTTTATTTGATAATTCAATGTAGTAAACTCCCCTTTTCCTTAATACATATTTGCAAAAAGTAGGCAATATTGTAATACAGTAATTAGCCATATTTGCCTTTACTATGTGTGAATAAGATTAATATACTAGAGTGTTCAACCTAATTGATCTATTATGTGATAGGGACTCACAACCAGACTGCAAATTACAGTTTAACCCCCCAAAGGGCTAGACTTGTTTAGAAAATGTGTGAGTCTTTAAGCGATAAAATTAATAGAACTGACGTTGACCTAAATATTCAGTGTTATTAATTGTATCAGTGGATTGTGCTGCTTTTATGTGCAGCTAGGAAGGCAGAGTGTTTGGAAAGGAGCGGGTTTATGACAGCAGTGGGAAGGGTGGCTAACAAAAAACATGACAATTATTGCAAGCCAGGTTTCCTGGTTAAAAAAGTGATTGTCACAGGCCCTTAAAATTGCTATTCCATGTGGTTGTGATTAAACAAATCATCCGTGCAGTGCGTTTGGAACATAATGGCTCTGTGGGAAAAAAAAATGTAAATCAGGTTTTTGTATTAATGAAAACAGTTTAATATGGTTTTAATGACCCATTTTTCAGTCTTCACCAGAAAGTAATTACCAGTTAGATAGTTAGTGCTCTGGGCTTTGTTCTGGCTCTCAGAACTCCTTCAGCCGGTCACCCAGGGGAGTCCTGCCACGCTCCGTGGGCAGCCCTGGGCCAGTGACCCCTAGTGCCGGGGCCCTGCTCCGCTGCAGCTCCTGCCTTCTGCTTCTGGGCCACGGGGAACAACTGGGGCTGTGCCTCTGAGGTCCCCATCCATTGCTGATAAGGCCAAGGGTAAACCCATAATGAGAGGCAGCAGCTGCCCCTGCAAACCAAAGTGGGGAGAGCTGGTGGTGCCTGATTAATAACTTATCTCTGGAGTGGGATGGGAACTGGCAGCTGCAGGAGAATATTTGGGCAGGCTGGGATGGGAAGCACTGCCCAGACCTGGACTGGGGCAGCTTGGTCCCCGAGGGAGGATGCTGCCCAAAGGTGCACTGACAATGTGGACAGGCAGCAGGTTCAAACGGCCCTGATTCCATCCCCAGGAGGAGTGAGAGGAGAAGAGATAGCAGTGACTGAGGAAACAGGGCAGGAGCCAGGACTTGTACATTGCTGCCAAATGCCACTGCCTCTCTGCTCATATGTAAGAATAAAGGTCTGACTAAAGACTGAGGTCTTTGTGTGTTTTTAATGTTTGGAAAGGTCTAGCAGCCAGTGGCTGTGTATTAGGAATGGGATTACTGGATTAACTTCTGCTGCAGTGCTGCCCGGCCCTGGTGTTTGCCCTCTAAGGAGGGCACTGCAGTGGATTCAGACCAGGTGAGGCACCTCTGAATTGAGCAAATTAGGGCCCTGTTAGATGCTTTTAATGTGGGAGCAGGTGTTTTATAATAAAGGCCTCTTTGATCTTCCAAAGAAAGGCACAATACAGCCCAGTTCCTCCAGACAGGAATACACAGGGTCAAAAAGATCCAGCTTCACATTAGGAGTGCATAATGTTGGAACAGCTTGCTGAGGAACATGGTGATTTAATTGCCATTGGAAATTCTAATATCAAGGCAGAATGTTTTCCTCTAGAAGCCTGCTGCAGAAGCTCAGAATGTGGTCATCATGTTGATAGTGGATTTGGACAGGATAGGGTTTGGACAGGTTCTGTGTGCTGCACTGGAGCAAAACCCAGGCTGTTGTGATGGTCTTGGGTGTGGTCTGTGCATTCAGAGCTCCTCTTCCTGAGCCTTCTGGTGGAGAGAAGGCCTCTGTTACCTCATACTCATATGGAAGCAAAAATAATTAAGGTCCAGGTGAAATCTAGAAGTTGCAAAGTTTCTTATTTCTGGATATTTCTAGGTTAGTGGATTTGAGTGTGCTTGCTGAAGCTTAAACACATCTGGAATGTCTCTTGCTTGGAAGCAAAGGCAGGAATCTTCTAGCTGCTGGCTCTACCACTCCCAATGAAAACCAAGAGGTTTGTTGTGCTGTGTCTGGTACTGTATGTGGGGTAGATCAGACTGCTGGAATATTGAATGTGTGGGCTGATACAAAGCTCTGTGTGACAGCAGCTACTTGCAGCAGGCAGTGGGGCAGCACCTGCATGAGTTCTGGACCTTTTTACTGCAGGTGGCTGGGCAGAAGGTGTCAGAGCTGATGGCCTTTTACCTTGTATGTTGAGTGGAAAACCAGGGGAAGTGCTTGGGGGAAAGATACATTTGGGCTAGAGGTTCCTAACACTTATTTCAGCTTGTAAAATTCACAATATGAGTGTGATACCAGTCAACATAGAGGGATGAGCCTGTGTTCAGAGTTCCTGATGCTATTGAGAAATAAAGTAGTTTGAGGGCAGTGAGTGAGAACAGGAGATTCTGAGGGAGGTGAGGGTCCTTCAGACTTTATTTATCCATTGTAAAGAAACGTATGAAAGTAAACAGAAATCAATTTTCTGAAAACCCCTCCCAGGTCACCTGCAAGGGAAATAATGTGACACTGCTCAATGCCAGGCACTGCAGATTTTGTCAAGACCATAAAGAAACCTGGTGCTTTATTTTTGTTTTTGAAGTGAAAGTGGTTCACAAGGTACACCAAGGAGATGGTTCAGTGCTTACAGTTGTGACATGTCAGAGGCTTGTAAGCTCAAAGACAACTGTCTTTATTGTGTTTGCCTTTTCATCTTCCAAACTTTGAGCCCCTGTGTTCCCATCATTTTCCCTTTCCGATGTGAAATAAGGAGCATATTCTAAACAATGGCACTCTTTTGATACATGCCATAGTAAAGAAACACTGATGCAGAGAACAGCAGATCATAGCTGTCCACAAAGAAGTACAGAGAGGTGCAAATCCTTTTGGCATGGCACCACAGCAGTTGTTCCTGCTGGCTGATGGAAAGCCAACAATTATTTTTCTCTTCTAACATAACAGGGACAAAGGAGCTTCCCTTAGCAGCCCATCTCTGCCCTAATTTATGTTGCAGCTTTTTAGGGAAAGGAGCAAAAGTCATTTTAGGAGCTATTGAAAGATATCTTCCTCTTTTGTAGCTCCTGTATGTTTTTGGCAAGTGAAGTGGAATACATTTGTGGGGCACATCAATGGCAGCAGCCTGAAAAGGGTTCAGGAAGGGCCTAATCACCTCCTCAGTGATGGCACAGCTGCTCCGAGATCCTGCCAAAGGGGAAAGGCAGGAGGCACCTCAGGGGCACAAGGGAGGACTGCTCCCTGGAGGGGTCCCCGGGGATGGTGGGTGTCCTGTGCAGAGAGAGAGGTGGTGGGGCCAGGTGAGGAAGCCAGAGCCCAGGGCTTGTGGGGCTGTGATGGATCCTGCTTTCCACTGGGCCGTTCCTGAGGCATCTGTGTTCTCTGCCACTGCAGAGACCACGGTGCTGCTGAGGAAAGGCTCTGGGGACTGTCACCCTTGCTCCTGCAGGCTGAGCTGTGACTCAAAAGGGGCTCTGCTGTCCCATGTCAATGCTGGGAACTGCTGCATGTTCTGTCTTTGAAAGTGCTTTGTAATTCAGACCTTTTTTTTGTCTCAAACAGAATGACTTTTGCTGTCCTGTTGTGTGTGATGGCAACTCCCTGCTGAAGGTTGTACTGTGATGGGGGCCTTAAGATGTGTAACACATGAAACAGAAACTGTTAAAAGAAGTTTTGGGGGGGATCTTTCACATGGTTAGTAACAGTACATGGTGAGATCCAAGCTGACTGACCCTTACCAGGCATCAACGTGGCCAGGTGAGATTCCTTGTGAAATCCCTCAAGGGACAGAAAATTCACCAAGGGTAGAAAATTTGCTTCCTTTTTCTCATGTGTATGGCTCAGGATGAAGCAAGGACATGCCAGCAAATGGCCCTTGATGTAACATAGGAGCAGTGGTGGGGTAGAGCCCAGGGTGGCACAGTATTGTTACAGGGGGAAGAATTCCTGCCAGTGCCCAGTGGAACTGTGCTGCTTAACACTGGCTTGATCTGGGAGCCCTATCCTGATCAGGACGAAATAGTTAAGAGTTGGTTCTGTGTATCACAACTTGTGCTGCCTGTGCATTTTAACTATAGAATAATTTCATCTTGTTGTTGTCCCTAAGGAATTTCTGGGCTTCAAGAAAGGTTTTGTGACTCTCTCTGTGACTGTCTTATATTAGGGACACAAGTGCTTGGGTCAAGGGCTGTCTATTTCCTGTGGCAGTGTAAGACTCTGCAGTGGGTAATGGCTCCAGCTTGTGACTGAAACCTCTCTGGGCTTGACTGCACTGAGAGTAAAAAGTAATGAGATTGGCCAGAAATAAAAAAAACCCCAGGAATTCTGATTTTTCTACCAGACTGGGCTGCACAGAGTCCCCCATCCCTCAAAGGCTGGCTGAGAGGGGGTATTGCCATAGCCAGTGGGGTGTCTGTGCATGAAAAACATGGCAAGTCTTTGAAAAATGAGGGTTTAGTTCCTCCATGACCTGCCTGCAAACAGTGTTTGGTGCTTGAAGAAACTGATCTCTGCTATACCCAGTGCAGTGTCTGTCATGTTACACCAGATGCAGCACCACTTTCTCATGCTCGGCTGCTCCTGCTGCTGGTGCTGTGCCAATCATTCACACTGCTGAGACTACCAGATTTTGTCAAAGAACCCCCAAATGAATGTGCCAAATCCTGTGGATGGCTGGTGGATATTGGTATTTGGAAGCTCCTAGTTTGAAAACCTCCCTCAGCTTTTAAATTGCTTTCTCCATCCAATCACAGTGACGCTTCCTTCTCAGGAGGCTGCATCCATCCTTTTGTTTGCCCTGTTAAAGGCTGCTTTGTGGCTCTCTGACATGCATCCTTCTGTTAGGCTGTTCCTGTCTTGTCTCCATGTCTGATGGCCAGGTGGCTGGGATAAGCTCTGTATGTGGAAGACACCTGGGGACACCAAAAAGCAAGGTTCTTATTTTTTTTGGCTGAAGAGTACTTGATATATCTCGTTTCTGTCACTGCAGTTTTGTTTTATCTGCTTTTAATGTCTGCTTTCTTTAAAAAGAAGCACTGGGGGAGGATCAGGCTCAAAGTTAGACCTCAGTTGCTGTGGTTTCATGGGTCTGCTGCAGATTCTTGAGTCCAGTGCTGTGTTCTTGTTTTCCCCCAGACTATGGGCCATGCTTCCAGATCTTGTTAGTTCTGCTTGTGCCAGGGCTGTGCTCCCTTGAGTTGCAGGAAAAGCCAGGAGTGAGTGCTGTGGGCAGTCATATACAGAGCTTGAGGGGAAGGGCTCTAAGCTCAGGGGGTGTCTGTTCTTAATCAATTTGAAGATTTTTACAGATTGGCCTTTCTGGAGCTAAAAGACAGTTGGAGGAGGTGGGGATCTCCTGCAAGTGACGCCCTGTCCCAAGGAGGTTTGCTCTGCTGCTGCCTTAGAGGAGCTTGGGGAGTGTCAGTGCAGCTGTGTGGGAGGAGAAGAGGGATTTGTGGTTGAGCTTCTGGGAATTAAGAAGGGTTGAAGTCTTGCCAGCCAAAAATGAGAACCCTTGCAAAACTAGTGTGAAATCCAGGCACCACTGAAGTCAGTGGCATGCAGTTTTGTTCTGGACTTGAGTAGCATCAATATTTTATCCCAGGTGTGTGGGGCAAGTTGGAGTTATGTCCATTGCAGTTTTTGCTACTGAAGCTCTATAGCATATAAAGGTGTTCCTTCATAGAAAATGAGTGTCACAGCTGCAGTGCCAGAGCTCTCAAACTCACATGTCTATGTCCAGACAGCAGAGGGAAAACCTGTGGGGTATTTATAGGGCTAAACTCCCTACACTCCTTTTTACAGTCAGGAGAGAGTGTGCTCCAGTATGGACCATTCATTAACTTTAAATGTGTCCTTTCCTCTGGAGGGAAGAATCTGTTTCATGTCTCCAGGATTGTGTGACCTGCCTGATATGCTGGTGAAGTGAAGGGTAATATAAATACTTCTCACCCATACAGAGAAATTAAATAATTAAAAGGAACCAACTAAAAAGGCATTTACTAATTCTGTTAGACTAATAAGAACTTGCAGAAATGGGGTATGTATGGGGTTAATGTGTGAGTACACACATACACACACACACATACCACACATCGTAATTTAATTGTAATTATTTTGTCTGTAATTATGATTTTTTAATTGGGTGCTTCGGTCAGGAGATGGTGCTGTAAATATGTCCAGTTGTCTTTTACACTTTTGTAAGCGTCCCTAGTGCAATTTGGTGTTGAACTCTGAAAGCAGATTGCCCTGAAGATCTGCTGTGAGATCTGCCCTGTGTAGCTCTGAGAAGAGGAATGAATTACATGGTTGAGGAGCTGTCAAGCAGCTTCTGTACCTCAGATGTGGTATCCTGGCAATTTGTTATCACCTGATCTTCCCCAGCAATGAAGATTTGTCTTATCCTTTGCCCTTAAATGCCCCTAGTCCCCCTCAAAGGGTGTGTTATTTGGGCAAAACCCAGACAACTGGTCTCAAGCTTCAAGCACTAAGTTCTTGTACCACCTGAAACAGAGTTCAGTGAAGCTTCTTTTAATAATGTGAATTCCTGCTGACCTTAGCAGTAAAATGTGTCTTGCATGCTTGAGGTGACTTGGATGTGTACCCAGTAGGGAAAGCTGTCTGCAGACATGTCTTCACAAAGCTTTTTGTCTCAAGGCTGAGACTCAAACACAGAATCTGATAGGATTTGGTGAGTCCACTTGTGATTCTGGAGGATTCTCCAGGAGAGTTAACAAACCACTAACAGCCTGCTCTTAGTTGTCTCTGACTCTTCACTTCTCTTACAGTCTTCACTTACTCGATGTTTTCTTGTATCTGCTTAACAGTAAAAGAATATTATGCAGTTTAAATGTCTGGAGAGAAAAATAAGCTCCAAAAGAAACTGCAGCTAAATGGTGATGCATTGGTGACAGTAGATAAAATACCTATGCTAATAGACCACTACCAGGCCATGTAATATTCCTGCTTTGCAATGCCAAGAAGTGGATAATGGCTTTGAGGTACAGCTGCTCTCTATGTTTCCAGGATGCTGATTCCAGGCATGGCCGGGCTCTGGCTCTCTCTCAGCTCACAGTGTGAACTACCCTGGCTGGATTGGCACAGTGTCACCTCTGGCAGCGCAGGGAATGGGAAACCTGTCCTGGCTCAGCTGCCCAGCCTGCTCACAGTGCGATGGCATCTCGTGGGGTAGGGACTGCATGGGGGCTGTGGAGTGTGACCCCTCTGAACATGAAAACTTGAGCTTGTGGTCTTGGGCAGCGAGCTGGGAGCGGCCGGTCCTCTGAGAGCAGGGCTGGGGCTCACACATCCTTGCATGTTTAAAAAGCGCTGCTGTCTGGGCTTGTACCTTCTGCAGAAGGGATCGTTTTGCTCAACAGTTCTGGTAGTGCCTTTTTGCAAATAAAATGTTAATGACAAGAGTGGAAAATACTTTAAATTCTTTTTGATAACTTCAAAAATGTTTTCGGTAGCAGTCTAGTTGTCAGAAAATATTTACATAAGTGCATCTGTGAACCTCACTACAATATCTTAAGATCTGCAGCAGCTTTGTCACTTCCTTACAAATAGCTGCGAGCGATCTATTATGTAAAAAGGTTCAGTTTAATTTACAGGAAGCCTTACATTTTTCTCTAAGTACTGTGTTTCATTTATCATGTTGTTTTTTTTTAAAACTTCTGTGGCTCTTTTTAATGGTTTCCTACAGAAGTCTGGATGATTTGTAGGGAAATGTAATACCTTTTTATTAGGCTGGCTGAGTGGGGAGGAGAGAAGTGAGCAGTCCTTGTGTAGGTGAGCTGTCCTAAAGGCATCCCTTGGCACCCCTGGCCCAACACCGAGGTGATGCTGGCAGCTGGTTATCTGCAGGTTAGAATTTCCCCTGTTGGTGGCTCTGAGGTGATACCATCAGTGATCCAGAGGCTGCTTGTTTCACCTCACTGCAGAGCTCACTGAAGCCTTTGGGATCGAGGATGACTGTGCCTTCACACCGGGAATGGGCAAATCTGGCTTCTCTCTTGGAAAGAGCACCAACCCTGCAAATTCCTGCCAACTTCAGTGCAGTTATTTTTCAGGTGGATTATCTGATCCAAAAACCTTTGGGTCTGTGTGGTGACTTTTGAAAAAAGTAATAGGTGGTATTTTTGTGTCAAGGCCCGATGTTCATGCTGGTTTAATGCAGTTTTCATAAACTGCTGTAACTAGTTGAAGTCTGTGTGGTTTGATTCCAAAACAAGTGGATGATGTTAATGTAAATTAGCTTTTTACATTAATTTACTTACTTTTAATCTCTCCCCTGCTTATTTAACTCGAAAGATAAAGCTGTCCCTTGGTTGAACTGGTCTGAAAAAACTAAATTGTCTTAAACTTGTACCTAACATTGTTCTGAATGGGAATTTTATATGGACCCAAGCAACTCGATATCTTTAATTGTGTTATGTAAATTTGACCACCCCAAGTTGCAAAGCTTCCCTCAACAACTGGAGGCTTGTTGGCATATGTCCCTAATCAGCCGAAAACAATCAGGGACACTTCCTGAGGTTGCTTTGTTCTTCTCCACTGTCATGTGTATTGTGTGCGGTCACGTTCTCTAAGTGTGTGAAGACTTGCTCACACTGTGGGAATTCCTCCTCTATCTGCAGTGCTGATGGAACCAGCTATTCAGGCATATTTGTCCCTTAAATGTAAAGCTAGACACAATGATAATAATGGGACCAATTATTTTTTCCTAACAGTGTCCCAGATCTGACTTTTCCTGGGAGAATATGATGTTTCTCTCCTATTTTATTTTTTTTTCTCCTAAACAGTGATGATTTATTACCAAGGAGAAGATTGAGAGAAATGAGCTATCTTTCTCTCAGACTTGGTAATGAAAGAATTACATGTTGCTATCCAGGTAATAACTGAAACATTGCAGCAATGAAGGCAGATTTTGAGCTAGTGCAGCATTCCCTGGAGAAAGGGAACATGTTGTCAGAAATTTCTGTTAATTTCCATGTGTACTTTCATTCAGTGGAGGATAAAGATATGGGGTTGCTGATACTGGAGAGAAATTTGCGTGGGAAGGGTGATTTCCCTAGTACTACTCTCTAGAGTTAACTGAAATTTTTCTAGTTTGCTAGTCCTTGAAGCCATTTAACAAGAAAATGTTCTATTTTTTGAGGAGGAGAAAACAAACTTTGTGGGTTTGGTTGTTGGGGGTTTTGATGTTGTTGGGGTTTTTTGTTGGTTTTTTTCATTTGTTTGTCTTTTTGTTGTTTAGTTGTTGTTGTTTTAGTTTTTAAATTATTTTTAAAGAAGGCCTCTCCAAAGAAAAACTGAAACCTTCATTTTCCTGAGGTAGTGTTTGAAAATATTTGGTTTAGGTAATTTGCTGAAAAGCCAGAAACCTGTCAGAACAGACCAGGTTGAAATGTCAGACATTAACAGGGAAATTTTTCTGTACAGATTCAGTAATCCAACATAGTTTTACTATTCCCAGTTTAAATACAGCGTCTGGCAATATTAGGTAGACTATGTACTTTTTTCTTTGTAAAAATGAGGAAATAAACACACTGTTGAGACAAATAAAAGAGTAGGAACTGAGTTCAGTGACTTAAAACTTGGGTTAGGAGAATGGCTTGGTGCCACCAGTGAGAAGAGCAGTCCACTTCCATGCACTTTCAAAATGTTCAGTGTAATCTCAGTTTCTGGTACTGATTTATTTAACTCTTATTCTATTAAGTTGCAGGAGTTGCAGCGGGAAGCACTTCCCAGTCTCTCTTCAGAGGGATGAATAAAAATCAGTTCTCTAAAGAGTTGAATTTAATGTTTTCTCAAACATGGTTAGAGCTTTGCTCTGGTCACTCTGGTGACCTCCAGGCTAATGCAGTAGCAGTCTGCTCTGCTGGGAGAACTCTGCTCCCTCCTCCAGTACTTCTGACCTTTTTTGACAAACTCTCTTAAAATGTGGCCAAACCCCAGTCTCTCATCGCATACTGAGAACAAATCAAATTTGATTGCTGTCTCATGAAGGTATGCAAAGCCCACTGGATGAGAATAGAATTCACTCTGCCAGTATTTTCTTTAAAATAATTGGAAGAACTTGCTGCAATTCACGCAACCCTTGGAGTATGAGAAAGGACATTTTCCAGCCTAGTGGAGCCATCCAGTTTGGCGAGACTATTGCTCTTCTCCCATCCCAAAGTGCTGGAACTTCATTATGAGTTTTCATTTTCTTCACCCTGCACAAACTTCATGGTTCCCCAGAGCACAGCTTCCTGTCTAGCCTTGTTGGCTTATAAATGTTGTCTTCTACCTCAGCTCTTCCCAGGGTTAACTCTTCTAAAGGTCACAGTTCCACAGTGTGCATCTCTGCAGTTTCTCTACATTAGTGAGTTTGCCCTCACATTATTTTTAAATTTAGAATTTCTAATATTATTTTGTGCACCTCCAAAAAACTTACCTCCCTCCTCACTCTGTTTTAAGACTTACTTTTTTCTGTTATTTCCCAAGAGAAGAAAACATTTTCAGGATTTTTGAAATACTGATTTAGGTTCAGATGTTAAATGGACAAATGTTTAGGTAACTTAATCAGTGTGTGATTTCACCACTTATTTCATACTATGAAATTAAGCAGGAATTTGAAGCCACTGGCTGGGATAGCCACTAGGTTGGGTTTTTTAGCTACACAACTCCCAGTTTGTACTACCTTGATTTTTTAGAAAGTTTTGAGCAACTCAGTTCTTAATGTTGCCCTCATGGGCAGCATAATAATTGCTCTTCTTCAGTTCCCAAGGGTTGTAATAATTTTTTTCAAAGTTGTGATCACCTGTGAAGCACAATATTGCTGCTGTATGTACTTCCATGTAATGAGGTGTTTTCGTGGTTTTTTTGAGGTGCCTGTTTAAAGATAGGTGTCAGTGCTCTGAATTTGAATATGTAAATAATCTGCTTGTAGAAGGGTTTTCTTTTGTGGCTGTGTTGTGTCTTTTGGACATATACTTAAAGGTGAGTTTTACAGGAATCTAAAGTGAATGGGGGAATGAACAATAGATTGAATTTTTTGTAGAAGTAAAAATAATCATGGGTGCCCATTTGAAGCTTACATGCTGTTTAACTAAAATTGATTTTGAACAGTGTGAGGATTAAATCATGGGATGGAAACTTGGATCTGGGTTCAGTTCTCAGATCTGCTGTTTCATTGAGTAACTTGTTCAAGTCATGAATCTTCTGGTGTCCCACTTCCCCTTCATAAAAAGGGGGCAACAATGCTGCTTTTATCTTGGGTTATGAGGCCTCTGGGACAGGAACGGCCTGTTAGTTTGAGCATGTGTAGTATTTAGCACAATGGGATCCTCCTCTTAGAGATAATAACAACAGCATGTGTGACACTCACAGAACACGATTTATCTTTCATCTTCCAATGCACTGGAGTACCCAGATTGCCATAATGTTTTCTTTTTTAGATGTGAGAGGTCTTTTTTTTTGTCCTGTGAGAATGCAGACTACTTTTTGTCTTTCTATCCTCTTGCCATCTGAGAGGAGGGAAGTGTGTGGGATAAATATGGTGGTATAGTGCTCAATTTTCTGAAGGGTCTCCTTGTGTAGGTTGTCAAGATGACTTCCCAGTTTCAAAAAAATCCACCCCAGCAAGGGAAAGTACCTCTGATATACAAGGAGAAATGCTTCTATATTCGTGGCTTATGATGCACCATATGCCAAAAAGCAAGTCAGACCATCTTGAGCATTGCTGTACTCCAAGGTGAATTACTTGGGTTACATATAACATTTTACAGTGCTAGGGACAGCCTCAGGAAATAGAAGGCTTTACAATGTGGGGAAAGAAAATATTGCCAAAAATCAGTCAAATTGGTGAGACTAGTGTCTACAGAGTAATAAGGCTGTGCAGAGATGCAATGGGGGAAATGCCTATTTATTGTAAATGGCATCGGGTGGACTCTCTGAAGAAAAAGATTTTTTTTTAAAGGTATTTAATGGTAAAAAATATCTGTTATGCTCACAAGAAGTGGGAAGCTTCTTGTGGCATAGCTGACTTTAAAAAAAATAAACATTTGGGATCCTAAGTATCTCAAAGTAGGAAGTAGAATTGAACTAGAGGGATCATGTCATTAAAGAGTGAGAAATTCATCTGGTCTGTGGATGTACAACTCCTTTCCACATCCAAGTCATGGACCAGCACGTTTTAAAGTGGATGGGCAAACCTCCCATTCAGCAGATCTACTCCTTGTGCTATAAAGACTTGTGCTTTGAAACTAAACTCAGCAGACTGTGGAAACATCAGTGAGTTTGTTCTGCATCTCTACAGGTCAGTGTAAAATCACTGGCTTCTTCTTAAGCTAAAAAGCTAGTCTGAGTAAACACAAGCAAAGCTTTTGTAAATTCTGTGTTTTGAACTGTTATAGCAAATTATTCCAAATAGTATTAACACAGGACACTTCTGTTCTTCTGAATCAAGAGTCGTAGGATGGCTTCAAAACAGGCAAATGCCTATTGGGTTAAGGAGAGATTCCTCTTAAAAATCTTTCACAGAGAATCAAGTGTGAAATGTTTAATTGCTGATACAGTGCACAAATAAGCAAATTTACTTTCTGTAACTTCTCTCACTGTTCTCAGAAATTTCTTTGAATAACCTGGCTGCTCACAAACAAAGGTGCTGGACTCCAGAAGCTCAGAACAGTGTGTACGAATGGAGGTGCTCTTGTAGCTGGCAGCTGTGTGATTTCAGCCCATGATGAACCTTTATGTGCCCCTGTTGGGGTGCAGCTGCCCTGGGGTTGTGCCTGCAGGCAGCACTGCTGGCAAAGGCTGAGCAGACACAGCACCATGGCAGAGCAGTGTTTTCATGAAGACAGACAGATTCCATCAGTCCCAGACTGTGTTGGGATGGGTAGAGCTGTTCCAGCCAAGATGCAAGATTTAGCAGATGTTTAGCAAAAGGTTCCGTTCTTCTTGCCACAGACACATGTGGAGCTGTCTTGAGTCTAGTAAGGATTTTACAAGTTTTATAAGTCATAGTTTATTGAGCTTGGGAAAGAATTTAATATGGCATCATGATCTTGGAAGCTGTTTTTCTCTGAAATAATATATTTTAATTTTTTTTTTAAAGTAAGCTCTGATTTTGTGATAAGTAGTGAAAGAGAAGCTAAGTAGGGTTTTTTGTGGGTTGTTTTGTTTTTGTTTTTTTTGGTTTGGTTTTTTTTCTTATACTGCTTCTATTCTTCGGAGTGGCCTCCTGTACCACTCTCTTCAGTTGCACTGTGGTGTTTTCCTCTGAGTGATAAACAACCAGAAAGCTGAATCAGCACTTTGGAGCAGCATGAATCTGGCTTAACTTTGCTCTGGAGAAAGTTCTTTACCAGGTTTCATAATGACAATGGAATGGTACAAATAAAGGAAACACCATTTATCAACCATGTTGGCCATGGAAAATGATATACTTAGATGAGCAGTTTATGTAAGTAAAGGACTTCTCAGGACATGAGGCAGTGCTGCACGTCACAGCAGGCATTTGTAGGGAGGGATTTGGTTTGGGAAGGGAGATGCAGCCCTGGAAGTCAGTGTTATTTCTATCTGCTGAGCACTGAGGCTACTGATAGAAATGAAAAATTAAGCGTGATAATTTTATAACAGTTTGTGAGGTTCAGGCTGTAACTTATGCTACTATTTCAAGTGTTCTATTGAAATTCTGTTGATTTGATTAAGCTCGATGAATTTTACTGCTGGACTTGATTGCTGAGGGGGGAGGGCTCTCCATCAGTCCTGCTGGTGTGAGCTGAAGTCACAAGCATTTGGGTGTGAAACAAAAGTAAGGGACTGGAGAGACTGGAAGGGCGTAGTGTAGGCCCACAAGACTAACAAGCATTTCTGCTTTTAAAATGCCCTTCAGAAAGACTGGCTGCCTTCTCAGCATTCCTCCAGAGGGCTAGGAAGTAGTGCAGTCACTGTTTTGGAGGCTGAAACATCAGTGAAAAAGGTTTAATTCCCAACAGGAAAACTGGATATAGAGCTTAAAGCCCCTGATGACCACTCCTCTGCTTCAACAGTGACACCTCCATCTTCTTCTCTTGGACCTTCCGCTGAATTATAAGCAGGACTGAAGCTTGTGCAGTGCATGGAAATGCACTTTCCTCATGGGCATAGCTGTGAAGAGCAGTTTGATCAGTGCTCTGTTGACGTGACAGGGCTGAGGCGGTGGAGGAAAGGAAGGGGTTAAGGTACCTGCTGGTGCAGTCTCAGTGTGACATGGTTGCCACACTGGTGTGGGGAAGCATTCACACTCCTGCTGTCCTCTGCATGTGTCAATTCTCAAGGCACCAGCACCAAAGAGGAACGATGATGTTGACTGACACAGCCCCAACAGCAAAACCAGCTGGCTGCTGGACTGTATTCATTAGTGGGCATGACATTTGGAAAAGTCCAAAGTAAAAAACCACCATCTGAAAATCTGGATCCAAGCCACTAAGTTGAATTTGAGAAACAGGATTCCCAGAAAGTGATTCTCATTCATTCCTAATGTGGGTTTGCCTGGTGGTGTAGCCTGGAGCGAGAGCAGCTCTGGGGAGAGTTTGAGACAGGTGTGCTGCTCAGGAGCACAATGAGCAACATCCCAGTAACATTTCCTGAGGAGCTGGGGGAGCAATAACTGATGAGAAATGCTGAGAATCAGTCATAGCAGGTCAGTGTCTGAATCCTCCTTGACTCAGGGTCTGCCTTTGTTACGTTCCTGTTGTTTCCCCAGACGAGGTATGACGAATGCAGAAATTCCCAAGAGAGGTACTGTCCATCCTGAATATGTGAGTAGCTCTCATTATTGTTAATGGGAGTTGCATGTGCTCAAAAAGCTAAGACTCCCTTGTGATGCCTTGAGATAGAAGACTAATATCTAAATGATGTGCAATTGTTTGAGCAAATGGTGTAACATGTGATGTCTTTGTTAGGTCATTGTTGTTCAGAGAATTGTCCCATTATAATTTTCCCTAGAAAAATGACCACACACAAAAAGTAACAGACTTTTAATTTCTGCTTGGTTTTATTTAAACTCTCTGTACACCTTTCTTGTTTTCTAAACAAGAAATAGTGTTCCTGTAGTTTACCTCCCCTAGCAAAGCATCTTTACAAATTAGTGTTTGTTAGAGAAGACTGAAGTGTTGGTGTCCTGAGCTGCTGCTCTTCAGGGGGTGATTGAGGAGACTAGGAGCTGTGGTGCATGTCTGAGCATGGACTTTAAGGACAAGATTAACACTTTTTTGGACCTGAGCACAGCAACAACCACGTGAAGTCAGTGGAAGCTGGGGAGGCCCAGGATCATGATTTTACCTCTTCCACCTGATGTCTCATGGAAGGACCACATTTTTTTCTATCTCACCATGTTAATGGGAAAAGGAGCCAGAGGAAGAGGGAAGGGTCACTTGTCTAGCTTTGCTCAGCCCGGTGGTGCTCAGCACATACCCTCTGGCACGTGATAAGAAAGTGCAGTTAATGTCTGTGTAAACTGGGAACAAAAACCTTTGTAAATTGCATCATGAGGAAGTACCAATAAACACATGGAGAACTTTCCGTGGAAAAGACAGTTTGGTTTTTGAGTACATGAAATATTAAAAATGTCTGAAGCAAAGGCACGAACTGAAGTTGCTCTGCACGTTTGCTTTGGACCAAAGGAGAGTATTTTACAAAATGCATCCTCTCAGCTCTGGTCTTGGAGTGGGGCATCTTGCTGAAGTTTGGGTAGTAGCTGGTATTGATGGCAGCAACCTTGGTTCCAGTTAAGACTTCATTTCTAGCTTCTAAAACTTGCAAAAGAAGGGAGTCTGGCCCTTCAGAAATAACATGGTAATGCACTGATGATGATGCTCTGTACTTGAATGGAGTTGGATTAGTGAAGAATCTCTCCGTGGCAAACAACCCTGGGAAACTCTTCCTCATGCAATCAGGTTAAACAGCAATGTTAAAGTATCACAGGTGAAATATGCCCAAAAAACAGTTTTAGAAACAGTTTTTCAAATAATAAAGTTTTCCTTCTTTGTCTGTGGCAGTGAAGCTGATTTTAGGTGATCTTTAACTCTGTGTGAGCTCTGGCTGTGCTCAGGGTGCTGTCCGGCACGTGCCAGTTGGTTGGAACACCAATGGGACCAGAAGGTGCAACTCACTTTGCAAAGACAAAGCTTTGTGTTTGCCCTGCAGCTGTTTGAGGACAGGATGGCAGAGAGTGGAAGGGCTACTCACCCTCATCCTTGAGGACAGAAGCAAAAATATCATTAAGGATTGGAGGGTGGAAGCTTGTTTGGCAGTGGGGTTCCTGGCACCTCCACATTCAGTTCTGATTCATTTGGGAATCAGAGATGGGATGCTAAGTAAACCTAATAGGAGGGATGGCAAATCCTATACCCTGTGCCAAAACAGGCAGGACAAATGAAGCTGTCATGCTTTGCCATTCTTTCCTTCTCCTCTGTGAGGCAGAGAGGTCCTTAGAGAGCAGCCCTTCCTTCCCGAAGTGGTTTCCCCTGGTCTTGTCACTTGCAGCCGATGCCCCTTGGCCAATCATGCATTGCTGATCGCCATTCAGGTGAGGGACAAAGGAGGGAGCTTAGCAGTCAAGAGGATACTGATGAGAGGGGAAATTGCTTATTTCAAAGGCTTTTTAAGCGCTCTTCTCCTTCTTGACAACAACAGAGTTTATCGCTCTCCTTTTATCCCCCTGTATAGAGTCAGACACTGTCCATTATGAGCAGCTCTTAAGAAACCTTCCTTTCCTCTTTGTTAATCTCTCTTGGCTTGTGCTGCCAGCGAGAGGGCACTGGGGCATCTGCATGGCCGAGGAGGAGGAGTGAGTGCTGGCCAGCACTAGTCCATTGAAACTATCTCAGCAGTGTGGGTTTGAAACTTTTTAATAAGATGGGCATGAGGGCGAAAGAAGAAGACGAAATTCCACAGAAGGCTCACGAGTGTGTTTTGAAATATGTTGACTGCCTACAATATTGGCTTTCTCTTATTGCATAATCCAGCCTGGACTCTTCAGTTTTACAGCTGCATGGTTAGCTGGAAAATCACAGAACTTCTTGGAAAGTAGCTCAATTGTTCTCTCCCTCCACTCCTGGCTGCCTGTTGGTGAAGTTTACTGCTGGCAGCTAACATTGCTTGCATGCCATTTGTCTGATACCAGTGGCACAGCTTAGACTTAAGGTGATACAGCTGCTTTCAAACTTTGCTCCTTTCCAAGGGTTGCTCACAGACTCTCACTTCTTCCTGGATACAGTTTTTGTTTGTATTTGTCACTCATAAAGGGCCACCACCCCAATGTGAGGCCTTACCTGCACTTCTTTTACCCCAAAGAACTTGCTATTGCATAGAAAAGTGGGCAAGGTGTAGGACAGGGATGAGCTGCTTTTTCTTTACAACTGGGGATTTAAGGAACTGGGAAGGAGCATTCGGGCCAGCTCTTTAGAAATAGGGCTTTGTGGAAGACTTGCAGCTGAGCATAATCAATAGTGTAATCTGGCTTCTTCCTTGCAGGGATGAAGGGGCTTTTTTCCAGGTTTCAAATGCTGTCATTTCCACCTGACTGCATGGTGAGCAATCTGTCTTGCTGTGTAACTGTGCCAACTTGTAGCCTTTTACAGTCACCCATCAGTTACCTATAAAACTTTTGGCTGTCTTGGAATCAGATCCCAAACGGTTTAAGTGAGGTTAACTGTAAATTCTTGGATTGGGATACTTTTGCGTTCACTCTCAACAGTGCCAGCAACTGCTGTTCTGGAAAGATGTGACTCAATGGAGTCACAATACTAAATTTTGAAGTCTGAAATGTTTCATTATACTTTTCTAAGTTAACATAAATGTTTTGTGTCTGGGCAGCTCAGCTGTTAAGTGCAGCTTCTCGTGGTGTGTTGTTTCACAGGGACATGAGCTGGGAGACAACTGTCCTTGTTCTTTGTTTGAGGGAGTCCTGGGCAGATTGTCTCATATGAGGCATCACAGATTAACCAAAATTGGGTCCTGGGCAAGAACAGGGCCTGCGTTTGCCTGTATTTCTCGAATGACAGTAGTAAGAGTGGTAGCAGACATGCACTTGAACACATGCACAGTGCCTGAGCAAAGTATCTCGCATTTTACAAATGATCTCCTGCAGAAATAGTATTTTTAATTGGAAAATATTCTCTGTACTTTTACCTAGTCAGTATAGGCTTATGAGGGTTTGTTTCTGGTAAAGGTTCCTTCCATTTTGAAAGGTGGAGAATGCCACCTGTTGTGATTGAAATTCTGGTGTTGATGTTTAAGCATAAAAATGTGTTAGGTCAGTAAATGTGGTTCACAACTGTAACACTCTCAAACTGCTCCTTGCTGTACACAGAAAGGATGTGAAATAGCATTTTTATCAGTCAGTGAAAGCTTAGTTTAATTGGCTCCAGTCAAGTTCCTGTATTGTTCTGCGTAATCTGAATTAAACATTGGTTTGACTACATATGTGGCTTTATCTTCCTTGAAGACATAGGGTGCTCAGTCAGACAGTAGCATCAGCTTTGAAGTTAAGTTATTCATAGCTCAAGGATTGATTCTGACATTAACACTATTTCCTTACACTCCTTGAAAATGCATCCCACCACCCCATTCTTTCAGTTCCTGCTTTAGCATTAATTTTAAATATCTGCAATTTCATAGTGAAAATAAAAGCTCCTCTCCCACTCTACACATAAAAGGTTGAAAAGACCAAAACTAGAGGTATTAACAAGGAATGCTGCTTTTTAAAGAGTATCTTCTTGCTCATGTTTATAAGTTACCAGCTATCACTTGCCTTCATGTAGAGTTGTTTTGCCACCTCTTGTGTGAAGAGGTTCTTTCACTTCACCCCAGGGCTGGAGCAGAAATTCGTGCAGTTGAAATACTGAAGACATAACCACACAAATATTTAGCCTGGATCTTGCAAACCCATGTTGGTCACTGACATACATGCCTAATAGCTTAGAGTCACCCACTTAAGTAGCCTTTGCTTTTAGCTGGCAGGTACAATTGGGTTAAGTGACATTTCCTTCTCTTTCTCTTTTCTCGTTTTTCTTTCTTTGCCGTTTTTTTTTTTTTCAGGGACATGTGGGGGAGGAAGCATGACTTTATTCTGAACTTTCTTCTTGTTTCTTTAAGGAACTTTTTGTGTGAGAAAGACTTGATGTCAGTACACAAAAAATGACTTAAGATTTGCATTCTTTTACCACAGGAATAAATGAACAAAGTTTGCAACTGAAAAGGCATTTTTACACCTTTTGTTGTTTAGTAACATAGAAATCCCATTATGCTTCATGCATAGCCCTAAGGAATGTGCAAACAAGTATTAGATCAATGGCATGTCTCTGCAGCTTCTTTTATCATGAGTATTTAAAACTGAATATTCAAACATTCATTCATATTTCAAACATCTGTCTCAAATAGTGAATTTGTGCTGGAATATGTTTTATTGCCAATAGATAGGTTAAATGTAAAGCTTTTAAATGTTTTATAAGTTGCAGATGCTTAGCTATGGTCTTGTAACAGTGTTTGTGGTGGTTTTTTTTTTGATGCAACAAAGTGGAAAATTAGCAATAAGCTATAAAAGGTAGCTGGGGAAAAAAAGTTTAAAAAAAAAGAAGGTGCCCAACTGAGAGAAGGTATGTGAAAAGTTGGTGTGTAATTTGGAGAAGCCATCTCGGCTCCAGTCGGTGATAGCAGGTCTGCATCATTTACGGGTGTTGTGAGACATCTCCCTCGGCAGGGATGGCACTGCCCTGACAGGTCTCACAGTCTGACCCCGGACAGGTCTCACAGTCTGACCCTGGACAGGTCTCACAATCTGATCCCGGACAGGTCTCACAGTCTGACCCTGGACAGGTCTCACAATCTGATCCCAGACAGGTCTCACAGTCTGACCCTGGACAGGTCTCACAATCTGATCCCGGACAGGTCTCACAGTCTGACCCTGGACAGGTCTCACAATCTGATCCCGGACAGGTCTCACAGTCTGACCCTGGACAGGTCTCACAGTCTGCCCCCCGACATTTCCCCAGAGCTGACCCCTGCACTGGCTCTCGGGGCAGATAACCAGGCCTGGCCCCACAGGGGCTCATCCTTCCTGTGGTTGTGGGGCAGGAGTTGGGAGAGGCTCGCTGGCCCCACAGTGCAGGGATGCGCAGCCTGGGCCCTCGAGCTGTGTTCCCCATCGCTGCTCTGCTCCCTCCGTGGCCACAGACCTTGTCAGCCCCACTTGACCGTATTCCTTTCCTTTGGCTCTGTCCTTAGAAAGTCCTTCAGAAGGACACAGAAACCGGACTCACCCACTCCTGTGATTAAATGTCGTGTTAAGGGGAAGGCAGGGCAAAGCGGGTGCTTCCCTGTCCAAATGAATAAAATTCAGCCTTTTTTGAGCTCTGCTGCCTGTTTTACCTGGACTGGTCCATCCCAGCCCTGGGAGCTCGTGGTGCAGATGTGCTGCAGTGCCTGAAGATGAAGCTGGCTTTGGTGGTTTCCCCAGTACTTGAGCAGATGTGTCACTGTGTGCATCTGGGCTAAGGGTTCTCAGAGGAAAACGTCCCCATGTTGAAGAGATGTTCAACATTATAATTAAAAATACATTGCTTTTTGTGGTGAAAATATTTTTCAATGACAGGAAAGCTTTTATTTATTATTAAAGCATTCCTGGTTTTGGTGAGATTTTTGCTGTCTCTCTGGTGTATAGGCTGCAGGCTGTAGCAAGGAAATACAGCAAGATTCCAGTCCTTTAAAGAGTTTTTCATATGTTCGTGTTGTGAATTCTGACTTTCAGCCGTAAAAAACTTCTGTAGAACTACAAATTTAAAAACAAATTAATATTCAAACAAACCAAATAAAAAGAAAAGAGAATGCATTCCTTTAAAAAAAGGGCATCTCTCCTTTTTGTTGAGCACATTATATCTGGAATTATTATACCAAATACTTCATAGTTCATTTTGCAAAAACAACAAATTAGAAATGTCTTAACAAGGCCTCTCTTCTGGCAGTAATCTCCTGGGAGCTAGATTTCTTTTTTCTTTTCTTTCATTTTTTAATTTTTTTCTGTCAGGACACTAATAACTGTTTTTGCACCACTTTATGTTGTTCTCATCTTACTTGCAGTTAAACTTTAGGAGTTGACTTCAGTTTTTATGGGTGCAAATACTTTAGCATCTGGACATCTGGCCTTTGCCAAAAGATGCTGGCAAAATCTGTCTTGCTTGTGGATTTTCTGCATGCATATTTCCACTTTCAAACTGTAAGGCAGTATGGAGTGGTTCAGCAAAACTTGTATTTAATCTGTTCCTAATCTGTTTAAAATAGGCTGGAATAAGGCTTACTTTAAACAAAACTATTGTTTGTTTAGCATTTAGCTTTTTGTAGGCTGAACCAATTAAGATGGCACATTGTGTTAAGCCAGTAAAACTGTGTGTATAAACAAGATCTCTACACAGGGCACTGCGTCAGTTTTTAGGTGATCAAGCTTTTTTTCTCAGAGATCTACTTTTTGATCTGAGTATTTGCATCCAAATATTGCAACTTTGTAGTAATCAAGACTTCAGCTCCCTGACAGATTTTATATGTGTTTCCTGTAATTGAAATAGGACAAATGGAAAGGCAGGTAAATGCTTTCGTGTGTGATCTGCCTTGTGGAGGACTGAGACCTTATATGAATGTGATGTATTTTGTTGACAGAGGAACCTCTGTTTCCATTTCAGTCCCTGCAGTAGAGTGGTCTCATTGAGCATGGCTCTTTGAGCATGGCATCTTTTCCCTGGGTTTCTTCAGGTTTTTCTTTGTGACAGTCCTTTCCTGTGCTTTCTCCTGTGCTTGGTGTATCGGCACCACCCCCTGCACTTGCTGCTTCCATCACAGTCCTCAGTGCACCATCCCTGGCAGTGCCCAGGGCTCAGAGCAGCCTGCTCTAGTGGAAGGTGTCTCTGCCCATGGCAGGGGGGTGGAATGAGATCACCTTCAAGATCCCTTCCCACTCAACCCATTCTGTGACCTTTGGGCACTTCAGCACATCTCGGTGGCTCCTGCAGCTGCTGCCTGCATCTCTCTCACAGGGGCCATGCCTCAGTCCTCTTCAGGTGATGTCCCGGCCCCAGCAGCAGCTCCTCTTCTGCAGTTAGCAGCTTCCAGCTTTTCCACCTCAGTGCTCCTCCCTGATTTGTTCTCTTCCAGATACAGTTCTCACTATCCATGTTTTCTGCAGCCTGTTCACGTTGTGCTGGTACCACAAGCAGCAGGATCCTGGGAGCTGTGGCATCCCAAGCCCTGGCTCTTCTGCCTGATGCTTTAGAGAGCAGGGGAAGAGAACATCCAGCTCAGCCTCTGTCGAGCCAGGCTGGAGTCTGCTCTGTGAACACAGTGTTTTAAGAGAAGTGTGCTGACTCTCTCTCTTCCCCAAAGGTTTACAAAACCTGGCCAAATGTGATTTTTTTCCCCCCTTTCTTTTAAATTAATAAAAGGCACAGTGAAATCCCTGTCACCAGCAAAATCCCTTTGCTGAAGTGTAAGGGACTATTCTGTTGGGAAGCTATCTGTGCCTTGAGGCAGTCAGAAGGAGTTTGTTATAATGTCTGTGGAATGATGTATATTCCTCAAGTCGTTTTCTTAAAAGTACATTAATATTTCTTGCAGAAACTATCAAAAGAGAATGCAAAAATTGAATCCAAAAAGTACCTGGCGTGAAACATTGTCCGAACTTTTGCAACGCTGTAAGTAACTGAAAACAGACCTTGTAAAAGCTGTCATTGCTAGCTTTGTCTTTAATAACAGCTAATGCAAACAGAAACTGCTGCAATGTTTTTGGAAAGATACTCAACTTCTACTCCAGGTTTTACGGGATTAGGAAAACGCCCATGGTGGGAGGCAGATTATCTCACATCTGTCTACTTCAAGGCTTCTTGTGTCTTTCTCTGAAACATCTGGTACAGGCTGTTGTCAGAAGAACATAAACTAATTTATATGTGCATGTGTTTTTTATAGCTCATTAGCAGGGGCTGGTACTTTTTTTCAGTGAATTTTTGGTGAATCAGTAATTTTTTTTAGGTGAGTGAAAACTAATGGCTTGTTGCAGCCCAGAACACTTGAAATATGTTCTTAGCTTTAAAAAGATCTGCCCAAGTAATTGTTTTTATTTTTTCATTTGGCAATTATTTGGCATATGAAACAGTAATATTTTTTTTGAGACCTAAACCAAGAAAACTTTGTCACAGCAAGGAGTTGCAAGCCATTTTGTTTTGAAAGAAATAGGTTTATTTTTTTTTACTAGGACAAAAAGGCTTCATTTGGCTCTTGAATATATTTTAACTATGAAAAATTTACTAGAAGGAAACTTTAAGATATGTAATGTATTGTTGTGTGACTAAGGTCCTGAAATTTTTTTCTGCTGGAAAAGTTAATAGTGGGATAAAGTTAGTTGTGCCAGCATTTTGATTTTTCTGAAAACCTCTCAGGTCTAATTTTTGAATGTTACCTGGCCTTAAGCAGCGACCATTACCGATGGACTTTTGCTGGATGGCCACAAACCTTTTGTTATGCTGAATTTGATCTGCTAAAAAAAGGATCTGATCACATGGGACACAAGGGGCAGCTTCAAAAGGCAGCTCTGTAGGTCAGGGTCCAGTTGTATGGTTCAGTGCTATAAACACCTGCAATTAAAAATGCCATTAATAGATAATTAACAGATAGATAATCTGGAGCCTGTGATTGAGATGCCCATTGAGATGGAGTCTGCTGCTCCTGAGCCCAGTGGAACCAAACAGCAGCTCTGCGTAAGCAGAGGAAAGCAAGGTGAAGGTGGAGGAAGATTTTTCACCTGGAGAATTTTGTTGCAAAAAAGTGCAATAAAGGGTGGTTTTGCAAACCCAGGCCTTGATGCAGGTTTCACCTTAATGCTGGACCCTGTTGGCATTTGGCACTGTTGCTCTTTTTCCCAAGCAGGGTAAAAACCTCCAAAACCTTAAACTTTTGAATACCTTTAAATATCTTTACTCTTAAGCATCCCTGCCATGACTAAATGTACAAATCAAACGTGACAAATAGTGAAGTTAATTAGTCAGCTTCTTTTCCACTCTTGTGCAGAGAAATGATAAAAATAAATATGAAAGTACAATCCAAGGTCCACGAATTTAAGAGTAAGAGGTAATTTTTAAAAATAAAGATCTGCTTGTGGTGATTTTCTTTCTTCAAGCTTTAGTCTTCTATCTGAAAGGTTGACCTCTATTTGGTTGAGGAAATCAAAACCTTTGGTTAATATAAAGGGATGAGCTGAATATGAAAGTGATTGAGGAAAGGGATGGAACATCTAAAGGCTACACTGTCATTAGTTTTATTTTAGTGAAAATAATTGTACATGTTTAGTTTAAAATGTAGGGGGAAACGTACTTTGAAATATAATTACATTTAGCAGTCTTGTAGCTTTGTACTTTGTGCTATAAATTGCGTTCCCAGCTGTTTTTCATCTCCTGTAATTTAAATAAGTAAACCTTTTGTTCTTAAACTCTCTTAGTTCCTTCTAATTCTGTTGATGGACATCCATTTCTACTGCTTTATTTTATGTTAATATTTAACAATGGCATGCAGTTACCCCCCTGCTGGCACCGCTCCACCTCCTTTGTTTCTAGAAGGCCTCTTTTTGCCTTGGTCTTTAGTTTTATAGAAGAATCCAAACTTCCTGTCCCTGCATCTAGCAGGAGCAAGGTTTCTGCATAAACTGACACAAAATCCCTCAGGAAGGGTGCTAGCCCCCAAGCAGGGAAGGTGGTGCTGGGCTGTCAGTCTCTTTTGTTCCTTGCTCAGATGGAAGTATGGAGTGGATGATGCTTTGTGGGCCAGAGCAAAGCTGTGCCAAGGGAATGCAAATCCACTAGGTGTGCCCAGGTAATTTAAAATGCTCATGCTGGCAGCTTTTCTGCATGAGTAAAGCTGTTTAATTAATGCGTTTTCTCCACTTTCTTTTCTTGACAATTTGATTCGAATTGAAACGGTCTGTAATAAGCTTGTCACGGGTCTGGGGGACAAATAAACCCTCTCCTGCAGGTGGAAAAGAAAGAGCCCATGTGTTTTGAATGTCTCTGTGATCAGAAGGGCTGGTGGCAGGTATGCAGACTGGTCAGACTGCAGCACCCACTTAGGGTCCAGCCCGTGGCCTGGCTTCACAGCAGTGCCTCCAAAGGCAGGTGCAGGGCTTCAGGCAGGAGAGCTGGCACTGCTGTGGCTTTTCTGCTTCCCCTGGTTTTACACTAGGAGCTTGAGAGTGGAGTGAACATAATGGGCACATAGGCTGAGGCAGTGCTTGTCCTTGTCTCCCCTCCTCCACCCCTCCAGAGAAAGCTTATGTTTAATTTGCTCAGCCTTGCGGTTTGACAGAAGTGAACATGGAGACCTGAGCCCAGGATCAACAAAGGCAGCACTGGGCATTTCAGCCACTGCCTTTGAAATAGGCCTTGACAATAATGGAGTTGGGAAGCCCCACTGTTCAGCCTTCTTTATAGTGTTAATAACTGTCCAGAAAGAAGAGAAGCAAGAAATTGCTCAGATTTCATCTCTCAGATTTCATCTTGCATCTAGAGTGCCGCAACAAATCAAACTGAAATGGGCCCCATCGTGGCTTCTGCACTGCCATGCTGAGCTGCCCTGGGCCCCTTCTCCCCCTGCTTTGCTGAGGGTTATAACACTGAGCAAGCACTCAAAGCAGGCTGGCTGGGGCACACACACGTGCTTCCCAACTGGGCAGGTGTCCCAGTTAGGATGGATGCAGAAATGAATTAGTTTGTAGAGTGTGAAGTTGGAGGCCGAGGCAGTGCCCAGTGACAGACACAGAGTGAGGCCAGAAGAGAGGTCTTCTCTCCCTGTTCACCCACCCAGGACGCATCTTCCTTCCCCTGAATGTGCAGGGGCAATTCTTCCTTGAGGGATCAGGATGAAAATGAGAGGTGGGCTTGGGTGAGGCAGAGGTCATGCCTGGCCATCTCCTCTGCCCCAGGCTTTGGGGGAAGATGCCTGTGCCAGGGGTGGCACAGTTTGGTCAGTGATTCTAACTAGAAAATATTGTTTATTGTTTAAGAAATGCAAACTCTTTGATGTCATTAACAGGTAATGCTATTTCTTATGCGTTATAGCATTCATGGAGTTTAGAGTTGTATGCCTTGTCCTCAGGGATGCCTTTGGAAGAGTGGTGGAAGTCCAGGAGGACAAACACGTGTATCATGTATTGAGTTACACTTTAATAACTGATAAGAGTTGCAAAAATATTTAAATTCAGGAAACAAAAAAACCCAAACAGTAAAATGTGCAAAAGAGTTCCTAGTTTTAAAGCAGAACAATAATAATGAAAGTAAGTTGCATCTTTTCATGTTCATCTATTTCAGGTCCATGTGGTAGAAAAAATGCTGGCACCTTCATTAATTTAAAAGCTTTCTGAATCAATAATCTCTACCCTCTCCATACATGGAAGGAGCTGAAATGCATTCTTGTGTTGCAATCGTGCATGATCTTCAGCAGTTTCCTTATCTTTCGTAATTAGCAAATCAAATTTTTGTCTTTAATCCTCTTGCATCCAGGGATATTTTGTGCTCAGGAGGCTGGGAAGTATGTGTGAGCAGATTGTCTTGCCAGTTGGAATTCCCCAGGGCGCTGGGGGAAATGCTGAAGAAGAGGGGCAAGAGTTTTGTTGATTGTGTGAATATTTGGAGCTGCAGCATTACAACATCCTTCCCAAGAAGTGCAGCAGGCAGAGAGGGAACACATGCTATTGTGTTCACATCTGGCATTAACATATAAAATTTGAGGCATATAAAGTTTCTTCCCGTACAACTAAATTAAAAACCTGTGGCATAAGGTAAATTGACAAGTGCAAAACTTCTTGGGTGGGAAATTTAAATGGTTGCAAATGTTTCCTGAAAGCTGCTTCTGGAAGCATGTTCCTGGGCACGGCTGTCTCCAGGCTCACTGCCTAGCAGTGTCGGGGAGAGCTGTCCTGTTCCCATGATTGATTTCATTTTATGGGAGGGGAAAGTTCTGTTCTGGTCACGAAGACAACACTGCCACATGGGACAGAGCCCGGGCTGCAGAGCTGAGTTGTACCATGTAAAATAAGCACATCTTGGCTCTCTTTGGAGGGGACTGGGAAGGCACAGTTCACTGTGGCTTGGCTGGGTGAAGTGGCACGTGCTAATAGCTATTGACTTGCAGACACCTTATCTCTTTGTTGGGCAACGTGTTTCTTGTTTAAATTTGTAGCTCACAGAATGTCTCAGCTGGGGTAATGCATTAGAGTGTCCTCTCTGGGGACCTTGCTCCTGACTGAACTTGATGTACTTACTGATATTTCTACTGAACAGAACCTGATCTAAACAACATGGTCTCCTCCTGCAGGACACTGAGGCAGGTCCACTGTAAAGCTGTTGTGCTGTCTGGCTTCAGATCAGTTGGGACTCATGTTTTTGGTAATGCAGACTGTCAAGGCGGGTGGAAAAAAATGCAGCTGACGACATCTCTTCAAGGCAATAGGAGCTGGAGTACTCAGCACTTCTGCAGCAGCAATGAGGTGTTCACACCTTCCCTGCTCTGGATCCTGTGTCCTGGTGTGCACAAACCCTGACTGCTATTGTAGAAAAGCAGAAGTTATGCAAGATGTTGGAACTACAGATATACTGAAGTCAAGTAGAACTGCTGTAGGAGAATGAGACCAGCTTGGTGTCTCCACTACTGTTACTCCACTGCTTGGGTAGGGAGTAGTTTGACCAGTCCATGTCCAGGCTTGGATTCCTGTTTAGACTAAAATTGGGTTGTGGCCCATCTGGTGTTCAAAGAGAAATGCAACTTCTCTCATAATGACCATACTTGTTCCCTCTAGATGCTGGCCTCCGCTGACCTTTGTCCGTGCTGTGTTGTAACACAAATGTTACATCTCTATTAATATCTTTGCTGATTTTATTAGTAGCCCTGCCGTTTATAGTACTTGTGTTGCAAATAGTCCTCCATGAAGGCACTTAAAAAGATATGTTATGGCTGTAGAGACCCAAGTGATCAATAGCTTTTAGATTACTGTGTCACTAAACAGCAGGCTGAGACATGGAAAGGCACTGTTACTTTAGGGATGAGAGATTTTTAGAAAATAAATCAATAGCGAATACAGGCTGATTGGTTTCCAGTTCAAATAATTCCAAGAAACATGGAGCCCAGGGGAAACCATGCCATTCATACTTGGAAATAAACAACACACGCTTGCTTTCATTTATGTATTTGGGTCAGTACTCTTGAAAATGGAGAGGGAGCTATTGGGCAGGGTATTAGTCTGGATATGGGGAACCTGGGTTCTGCTTTGAGTGCTCCCAGCGAGCTCTTCTCCCTGTGTTTCCCAAGTTCCCCTTGGTACTAGCAGCCTTCACTCTGGGGCATGGCAACTGGCTGGTGTAAAGCCCAGCTGGAGCCCTTTTGGGGCTAACATAAATGTAAATAACAACAAACATTCAGGGAGGTGATTTTGCTTTCCCAATGCTTTCCTTTTTAGTGCTCAAGCAGCCATGGGCTAAATGATGGCAAGTGGCTGTCAGGTGCAGCAAAGGGCTGGGTGGTTTGTAGACAGGTATGAGATGAAGGTGCCAGGGACATAGATGCTGCTGCCTCTCCTGGAGGCTACTGTGACATCTCCCACGTGCAGGTGTGTTTACATGGCATGGGCTGGCTCTGCTGGTGTGCGGGAGTCCTTGGAGCTAACAACTTCCTGCAGTACTGCTGCTCATCCCTGCTGGCTGGCACTGCCCTGGAACATCCCTGGAGATGTGGGGTGAGACTGACAGTGGGTGGTGGCTGGAGGAGCATGCCTGTCCCTTGGGAATGGGGAAAGGATCTTTCTGAAAGTTTTGCAGTGCTCCAGGGATTTTGCAGCATTCACTGCCAGGGAACATTCCTATGTGAGCTTGAGGTGTCTTCAGTTACTTCTTGTTCTAGTCCAAGACCTGCCCTCTACTCTGCCCTGAATCCTCCCAAGAGCTCTTTTGTGGGTGTGCTTCAAGGACAGTTTGGTGACAGTGCAGTTAGCTACTACCTCTGGGACAGTGGGCAGTGACTGAAGGTCAGAAATTTTGCTGGTTTAATACCTACTGGTTTATTGGAGCACTGCTTTTATCTTGGGATCGGCTGCAAAGTCCTGGAAAGCAGCCAGTGGAGATGTACAAGTTGTGAAGGATGTTTTCTAGAACTGCAGCATAGCTCAGCAGCCAAGGGCTGACTCCTGTTCATCCAGTAGTGGCTGAGGAAGACCAGTGGCAGAAGACAAGTTGGAAAAACTTATTTGAAGAAAGAAGTGAGAGATACTTGAATATTGTTTTCTCACGCGGCTTTGTTCCACCTTTTCCAAACAAGAGAAGGAAGCTGGCTGCTCTGACTCCTGTGTCTCCACCTGAGAAAGGTGTTTCCTGATGGTGACAAGGTGTGGAATAGTACTTTGGTGTAAGGTTTGGGATACTTGGAGTTAAGGCCCTTTCCTGATCTGGCTATGCATGTGACACGTAACTACATCACCTGGTCTGCCTGTGCTCTGTGTGCAAGGTGGAGAAAATAGTATTCCCCAGACTCAAAAGAATGAAGGGTAATTATTTTGAGGCACTGACATAAGGGAAGCTGCATAAGCATCTAAGACAAATAGATCTGCTCCCACTGAATTCAGTGGCAGAACTTATAATGGGAGCAAGATCCAGGCCCCGTCTGATAAAGAATTTCATCTGGATCGCATATGGGGGTAGGCATTAAAGGACCCATCTAAGGATCTCCCCTCTGGAGTACATCTATAAAAGACCCTCTGTAGTTGTGTTCAAAGCTCACAGTAATGCCAGTCTCCTCAGGACCATTCACTTAGATCATTCAGAAACTCTTTCTTGTCTAAGCCCTGATGCTCTCCCCCAGTGGAAGAATGTGGTTGAAACTCCCATGCAGGGAAGACTTGAGATTTGTTTTTTATTTGAACCCAAAACATTAACAAATTGGACACATGTGCTCTAAGACTAGAGCCCACTCTTATTTAAGCCAATGCAAAACTCTCCTTGATCCCAGCAGGATCAAGGTCTTGGATATTGCTTGCACCTTTTTAGAGTATCTGCCTCTAAATGAAACAGACGGTGGCAAAGTCATTCTGGATTTATCCTCCTTGACTGATTTGCAGCCAGAGAGGTTTGCAGACACTCCGTCTTGGAACAGAGGAGTTCACAGTCTAAGTGCTGAATGAAAGACCAAGGGCAGGTATCACTGTGCCTTCTCTTGTGGCACATTCTTTAGCACGTGAAAGTCGATGCTCTGATTTAGTCTTTTTTTTAGTATTTAAACATCTTTAATGCTCTTGTCAGACTGTTGCTCCAGCTAGCATAATGCTTCTGTTCACTGTCTGTGATTTTCTTCCTCTTCACGCCACAGTACTGACAGGTGAGTATTATATGTGTGGGAAGCTATTTGGCAGAAACATATGCCCTGAATATGTTTAAATTCCTTGTAAGTCACTTGATCAATGTGCAGTGTTTGTGTCCCCTCTATTTTTGCTCTAAATTCATATTCATCAACAGAGGTTGCTTGGTACTTAATGGGACACTGGGGCACTGAGTGAAGGGAAGGGACAATACACAAACAGGGTGAAGAATGAGGACAAATGTAGATGAACTTCCTCCAACAGGCACAAAATGCTCATTCCTGAATAAAAAATGTGAAAAGGTCAAGTGCCCCCAGAGGTTTCTATTGTGACAGGCACTTAACCCCTTCACTCCTGGTTATCTGCTTCAGCTGCTGGGCCACTTGGTGCACAAGTGCCATTAGCATCAGTGGAATGTGGGGCTGGGAGCGTCGGGAGACCCACCTCCCTTCCAGGCAGCAGGCCCTGGGTGAGCAGGGAATAATCCTTGTGGACACTGACCTTGTCAGTAGCTGTGTCGAGAGATAATTATTTCCTAACATGTAACCTTTTCATGGTCAATTGCTCCAGTATATTAGACAGAATTGTGATTTCCTTCTATCTTCAGACACACACAAGGTCTTGTCCTTCCTGCTTTGAGGGCACAACTTAGCGAGTGCACAGACAACCAGTACTCACTGAAAAGTGTTGTTTCTGTTTTCTTTAAAAGAAAAAGAGTTTTGCTGCTCTTCCTTACCATTGAGCAGAAAGGATCTGGGGTATATGCCCACTCCCATGTTTTTTTGACAGACACGCATTTCCCTTTAGGAATATTCCCTTTAATACTAACCAGGCGATTGTCAGTGTTTAGTAATCTTCTGCTCCGCCAGATTTTTTGCTTGTTGACTGACTTTGGTTTACCTTTTCCTAGCCCGTGATGCTTCAGTGTGTGCCCCTTGACACATCACCAAGGCATCTGAAGAGGCAAGATCAGCAGAGTATGTCAGTACGGCTGCTCCAAAGGCATCAGGTTTGATACAGTCAGGACCAACGTCAGGATGAGCAGCCAGGGGTGAAGACAGTTCTCTTGCACAACCCTGTGAGCCCAGTCTGCTGCTGCCTGGAGTGCACCCCACAAGGGCTTCTTTGGTGGTTGGGGCTGAAGAGCGTGAGGGAGGACACTGCTCTTCCTCTTCCACCCCAAATATTCCTCCTCGCTTACTCGAGTTGCAGCTTGTTCAGCAGAGACTTGGGCATGTCAGCCAGAACCTTTTTTTGGGACAGTCCCTTTTGGGAACATACTCAGCTGACCCACTGGAGACACCTTGTGAGGACGGCACTGATCCAAACAATAACACAAACCCAGCTCCTGCAGCTAAGTGGGATTCGTAGGTGATATTTTTACAACCTGCTCCTTGTTTTGTAGCAGTATTTAATTGGTTTTTAAAAAAATTGCAAAACTAGGTCAGTTTGCCATTGGGCCTTGTAAGACTCTTTAGCTAAATCTGCAGACTTTACCTAGAAGTTAATTTGAGCCAGACTTAGGAAAAATATATATTAATATACCCGAAGTCTCACGTGAGAAACTTGTAGGCAACGATTTGGGATTCAGAGCCATATTCATATTCCTAAGACTAAATTCAAAGCCATCATTTAAAAGCAGGCTTGCACATGTGTATGTCCTGATCTTTAATTAGGTAAAACTCCCACTGACATCAATAGGAGTTTGACTTGAATAAGAACTGCAGGATCAGGTCCATAATTTGGTACCTGGGATTTGATTAAGCAGCTAAATTACTAGAACAGTTTCCCCATGTGTATAATTGCCTAATTAATTTTTAAAATAGCTAAGTTCAGCACTGAATATGGTGTACCTCTTGCCACATGAAATGTATGCTATTTAATCCAAGTTGATGGAGCTATTTGGAAGAGCCTGTAGAGTTTATTTTACAGTTAAGTAGTACTGTTTATTTTAAGCTCAGAAATAGCCACCATTGTGTTAAAATGTCATGTTCCAGAGTAGTGCTGTGCTACATCCTAATTCTTGAGTTCTGGCTACTGTGATTGATATTGCAGGTGTGAAAACACTCTGGAGGCTGGGGAAGAACTTATTCTCTAAGATGATTTTTAAATTCAATGCTTTGAAAAGTTTTTTTGTCTTATCAATGATTTGGGGGATTTTTTGGTTTTTTTTTTTGTTTAGTGCCCTGGAATAGTGCCTGTGGTAGACTGTATATCAGAATAAGTGTGTATTATTTTCTTTTTGCTGAAATTTCAGTCTAATACTGTGGGCTGGAGCTAATACATTTGCTTTCACAACTGAGAGACTTTGTTTGTTCTTTGTTTGAAACAGAGAACTTGTTCTGTAAGAAGAATAGAGAGATCATGTATGAGTTTCCTAAGTGGAAAAATATTGTGGAAGGAATTGCAATGCCAAAAAGTAAAATCTGTTATCCCTAAATGTATATATGCCTGTGTGTGTTTGGATGTGTGTGTGTCTTGTGTGCAGACATAAATAAGGAGACTTGGAGTTGGCATAATGCATAGTGCCTGCTCATGCTGTTGACAGTTACTTAATAATGCATGTTCTCCCATTCTCTCCAGCTGAATTCTTAAGGCATTACCATGGGAATTTTCCCTTTTTGGGGATTGCAGCAGAGCTCCAGAACTAGCTGTTTTTGTGGTGTGCATCTTGCAGTAGCCCTTATTCAGGAACTCCATCCAAGCATCTCCTGCAGAGAATGAAACCATCAGTTTCAGAAACCATCAGCTCACAGAAGAGCTCCACGCTGCAGCAACGGTGAGCCTTGTGCCTTTGAGTCACTCAGGGTGATGGGAGCTTGGATTCTGCCATGCTGAAAGCATGGCTAGGAGCTGGAATTCCAGAATATCACCATATGAAGTGGGATGCAGTCAAATGTACTTCTCGGTGAGGTAGGCTTGAAGCCTTTAGAAACCATTCTGCTCCTTGAAGGAGCTAAGAATGCTCAATAGGTAAACAAGGCATGGCTCTGAAACTGCAGCCACAGTTTGAAATTGGCTGAGGTCTGCAGTCTTGCTATCTTTTCAAATGATAGCTTTTTGTCTGTTCTGCCAAAGCCAGAAACTCGCCCACAAAATAAGCAGTCCCATACCCTTGAAAATTAGCAATTGAGTCCACCCAAAATGATGAGACGGTCTTAAAAATGGGAAGATTATCTTTTATATTTAAATTGGAGTCTTTTTGAAGGCCATCCTGCTGTCTTGGTTTGTCAACTTTTATTTTGTATTCAGCTCGTATTTTGAAGTCCTTCTGTGGAGACTATAAAGAGGAATAGAAGGGATGGAAACTTTCAGCTTTTGTTTAAAAAGAAAAATAGGTAACTCTGTCTTGCAGCCGCTTGATTTCCGCAGCAGAAATTCTCTGAATCATCATGATTTAGCATTGTTAGTGATGGCTAGAAGTGATGTCTATGGGTTTGGGATCCCTTGGGTTTTAAATAAAATTTGGAGATATCTTGGGGGTGTGTGTGTCATGTCATTTCCCCCAGCTCCTACTGAATCTCATTAAAATTGAGGAAGACTCCTCGGTTACAAAAATATAAATGGTAAGAAGGGAGTGCAAAGTCTGCTTGTGATAATTTAGGCTGTAATTTGTCTCCCAAAGCTTTGGGAAGCGTCGCCCCTTCTCTCTGTGGCACTCTGACCTCCTCTAGCGGTGGCTGGGCCACAGAAAGCCTCTCCCAGCTCTGGCTGGGGGGACACTCCGGCGCAGGGATCCGGTCACCTGGAGTGGGAGCTCTGCTGTCAGACATCTTCTGCTGTGATAAGTTTCCAGTTCTCTCAGATTCAGACGTGTTTTCAACTTCTGCCTTGATTTTTCCTTTGGACAATACCAGAAATTTCTTGTCAGAGCATCACTCGGAGGAGCCAGAGAGACAGGATGGTGGAAGTCTGACAACTCCTATTTAGCCCTCTTATTTTTAGTTTAGGTTTCTAAAGTATGAAACCAGCAAAGAACAAATACCAAAAGGTGGGGGTTTTTTTCCTCTCTGTTTCTTCCCCCTCTCTTTTTTAAATGCAAACAGGGAAAAGAGCCAAATTTCAATTTCTCCTCAAATTTATAGTAATTTTCCTGTAACTGTGGATGCTTGAAAAATCAAGAGTAATGCCACAAAGGGGAAATCTCTGTTTGTCTCATTCTCCTTATTGTCTTGTCTCACTTGACCCTGTTGGGGATGTGCCCTTTCATTGTGTGCGGCTGTTGGGCCTGGGAGGACAAACAAAGGGAAATGAGCTCTGTGTGAGCCCACGTCTTGATTGGGGACCAGCTGAATTAGCTGGACCAGCCCTTGACTCACAGTGGCTGCCTCAGGATGCAGCTGCAGTGTGCCAGGGTACCCTGTGTGCCTTTAGCACTGCCTGCCTTCAGTCTGGGTGCTGCGTGGAGGGTGCAGACAGTGCTGGGGGCGATTTCCAATGGGCACGGCATTCCCAGGCTTGAGGGGAGAAAAAAGCTGAACCAATTAAGAGCTACTGAATCACATCTCACTACAACAAGAGGGCAAGAGATGTTTTCTTCAGTGGTCCCTTCCCGTGGGCCAGAAAGCAAAAAGGTTTAGTCCAGGGATCTTCAGTACAGCCTCTGGTTTGCTGTGTTACTACATTCAAGGAGGTGCAGCTGTAGTTAAGCAAAATCCTGCAGAGCAGAAACGTCAGGATTAGATCTGGGGTGGGGTGGGGCTCTCCCAGCACACGGGATTCTCACTTTCAACATAAATAATGAAAGACCAGCTCCAAAAGGGTCGAGTGTCCTTCTCTCTTAAACCACTGAAGCCCTTCTAGTTGGTGCCCTGGACTGGTTTGTTTGTCAAAGGGCTCCTCTCTAGCTGGCAGTCCTTTCTCTTTGCAAAAACTCAATGCTTAGTGGCTTTAAGCTGGAGGGGTAGATTTAGATCAGATATTTGGAAGAAATTCTTCCCTGGGAGGGTGGGCAGGCCCTGGCACAGGGTGCCCAGAGAAGCTGTGGCTGCCCCATCCCTGGCAGTGCCCAAGGCCAGGTTGGACAGGGCTTGGAGCAGCCTGGAACAGTGGAAGGTGTCCCTGCCCATGGCAGGAGTTTGGCACTAGATGATCTTTAAGGTCCTTTCCAACCCAAACCATTCCATGATTCTTGAGGCAGTGAAGGCGTTTTAACAGCATAAATGTCTCCCAAGGCTTAAGCAACTGTGTGTGGTTTTTTTTTTTTTTTCTTTTGGCTAAATCTTTTTTGGCTAAGTCTGGGTGAAATATTTGATTTATTATGTTTTAAAAAGTAATGTTAGCTCCTGATTCTGCTACTGTGTTTTCTTTTACCTCAGATGATTTTTACATTGCAGAAATGCTGGAAATAACAGGAGTGCAACAGATTTTAGTTGCATTTAAGACTGTGGGGGAAACAGTTTAGTATGATGCACGAAAATAGGGCCCTCACTCTGCTTTTGTTTCTTTAGCATTGCAGCCCAGGAAAAGATGTAATACAGGAATGGAAGTGAGGTAAAGACCAAGAAAGACGTGTGGTGTGTTTAAAACCTGCCCTAAAAATGATTAGTCATGATTTGGTCAGTGTGGTGGAAGTACTTGGATAAAGTCCTGTGCCACCACCTGAAATCATAAATCATCTCAGGCAGTTCAGCACGTCCAGGTGGGTGTTTGGGTTATAATTTTTGTAATGCGCTGGTTTTTTTTTTTCCCTCCCCACAAGTTTCAGTTTTTTAGAGGACTTTTATGTGCTTTAGTGTTCTTCCAAAAGTTAAAAACAAAGAGCAAACAACGACAACAACAACAAAAAAAACCAACCCAACTCCCCCCCCCCCCCCCCAAAAAAAAAGCTACCAAAAAAACCCCCCAGAGTGAAAGTTTAGAGCCAGAGTACAGCTGGATGAAGTTTTCAGGAAACTCAGGGTGATTTTTGAGTATTTGAGATTTGGTCATAATGTCAAATTGTTTAAAACTTCAGTTGCCCTGAATTTGCATGTTAGTGGTAGTTCTGGTAGATTTTGGATAGAGCTGAGAGCTGATACTCTTGAGTCCCTGCAGGCAGAATCTGCAGGCAAAAACTCTGGGTTATCTGGTTCCTAAACGACTTCATCATCCTGTGTGGATGTATGGGGATTTTGACTTTGCTGCGTCAGTCTCTTTGAGACAAGCAAAAGGGAAGATTAATTCCCCTAGAAAAAGGTTTCTCTGCTTTGCATCCATATCAATTTCAGTGACTTCAGATCTCTTTCCTTTTTTTTTTTCTTTTTTTTTTGAGAGTGGAGGGAGTGTTTAAACTGAAGACTTATGGAGCATGGCAGAGCTGGGAACTTTTTTAAGCCCCAGGCAAAAACTAAACATCAGTATATTGCAGTCTGTTTGTATGGAATATTTGAAGAACTTAGTTTTTGTCTTAGAGCAGTTTAAGACTCTGGAGAGATATACAAATCTCTTCCTTCTCCCTATGAAACAAACAGGAGCAAATGTGTATTGTTGCTGCATTCTACCACTTTTTTTTGTGATCCTTCACCCCCCACTCTTAAATACTTTTCAGTTTGATCAATCCTTGTAATGCAGGGAAAGCTGTGTTTAATTCTGTTGTGATCACCTCTCCCAAACAGGCAACAGGATTTTCCCAAAATGAGTGAATTTGTTTGAATAAGGGTGCTTTTCCAAACAATCTGCTTTGTCTTCATTAAAAAACTGTAGTGATGGATCTGCATTGCTGTCACCTGTGGTGAATGACTTCTAGCCCAGTCAGCCTGTGTTTAACTTTAGTTTCTGTTAGGCCTTTGCTAGACTGGGGAACTGTTATCACAGTTTGGTTCCCACAGAGGTGTGCATGAACCTAGGCTTTGATAAGCTAATTAGACGGAGTCCTCTCACTAAAATGCACCTTCACGTCCTTTAATCAGCTCTGTGATTCTGCTCTTGGCTGCTCCAAATTTAAAGAGGTATTTTCTGTTCCTACCCTTCTGCCTGTTCCCTCTCGCTTGCTGTGCTCTGTGGTTTGCCTTTAAATATCTTTGTGGGTGGATCTGTATGTTTTGTACCTTATTGAGGATCTGGGAGGGCCTCTGGGTACTGCCTTAATATATGTTAAATAATAAAGCTGGGAGGAGGTGTTGCTTTAGCAGTGTATGGGTGTGCCAGTGGAGACATGGAGAGCAGATCCTGTCAATCTCTCCCCTTGAGGCACGGGAGATGCTTTGCATACCCACTGTGGCAAAATCATCATCAGATTTCCTTAATAACTATATTGATGGTTAGGATCTGTGTCCCTTCAATGTTACGGTTTTTTTTCCCCTGAAAAATGCTGCTGCCATCTTCTTGAAAGCTGAGAGAGATCCCCAAAGCTTACCAGGCAGAAAAGCTCAGGGAGCTCTCAAAGGATATTGCTGCTTTTCCCCCTAACCTCTTACAGTCTCTACCTTTCTCTGTTCTTTTTTCTTTCTTTGCCAGTAAGGCGCTGTGTGCAGTCTTTTGTGAACCTTTGTGGGCCAGATTTCTCCCAGCTGCCTTTTTTCCTCCACAGTAGCTGCAGAAGAGGCAGTGAATCTGAGGAGGAGATGCGTTTTATGATTTATGACACTTTATAAAGTGCATTTCGCAGCAGGATTGACAGAGCTGGAGACAGAAGTCCACCCAATTTTGGGGATGCAGAGGCAGGTAGGGGATGGATCTACTCCTGGTGACTGTCCCTGTGTCATGGACTGAGTGGGGACACCTCTGCTTGCTCAGTCCTTGCTTCCCTGCTTAAACTGCCTGTGTCAAGAGCTGGGGGTAGCGCCAGGAGAGCCCAGGACCTGTCTGCGCTGGGAGCCAAGTCCATTTTACACCACTGGCACCTCTCCAGAAGCCATGGCAGGGCCTCCTGCATGTGACCAGGCTCCCTTATCTGTTGATCTAAAGCTGGGCTTGTTTGCTGTTGATCTAAAGCTGGGCTTGTTTTGACAACCCTTCCTCTTCCTCCATGGGATGCCTCCTGATGGCAGGGGTGTCAGCACAGCTCGCGGTGTCAGGAGCAGGGGTTTGTTCTGTGTTCCCTTGGCACTCGGGGGCTCTGTCAGACTTCAAACAGGGCTCTTTCCCACGGTTTGTTTCTGCCTCTGCCCCTTTCCTGCCTGTAGCCTCAGGGCTGCAGCTCTCCAGCCATCTATTTATATGGCCCTCATCTGTCTTAGTCTCTTTGGCACTTATATGGCTCCCATTGGCCCAGGGCCTGAATGCCTCCCAATCTTTAATATATTTATCTTCACACATGCAGACATACACGCGTACCTGTGAGGTCAGGAACTACCAGTGCTCCTATTGTACAGATGGAGGACATTAAATGGTAATTGGCTAAACTGGGAGCAGGTGGTGGCAGGGATGGAGGAAGGCTGCTCTCACAGGGTACAGAAAATGGCATCACAAGAAATGGTTCATAAGCCACAGTGCAGCACTGGGAAGATGGGTCTCCCCACACACACATGAGCCTTGCAGTCAGTGCAATATGAGGTCCTAGTCATGCCCTACCCTTGTTTTGGCCTCTTCATTCTTCAGTCTTGTTTTAAAATATTTTTGTCCCAGTGATACAACTTCAGATGCAAAGCTTCTGTCAAATTGCCCAGCCAGGATGGGGGAAGGAGGCTGGAGTCCTCTTAGTCTGACAGTGAAAGCAAAGGCTCTTTTAGTGGCAGGGTCCTTTGCTCTTCCTCACTGGGTTTACTGTTCTTGGAGGGGGAATTGGTGCCCTCTTTCCAGTGGCTTCAGGGTGGGGATGGGCCCAGCAGTCTAAAGTGCAGCCATCGGCTCAGGATTTGCTTTGTTTACTGGAGCACTCTGAGCAGACTGTCTGCTGGGGTAGGAATTTTTGGCAGCTGATACATGGCCACACTGTTGCGTGGCAGTGGCTTTCCCTTAGCCTTTCCCAAAGATGGCAATGCTGCCAAGCATATCCCCAAATGCTTTGCAAGCATGACCTATTAGCCGCGTCTTCAGCACAGAGACAACGCCTGTTGCCTTTAGGGAGCTCAACCAAAACCTGCTGGGGATCAGTGGTGACCCCGTTGTGTTCAGTCAGTGGTGTCTTCTCCTGTGCCTGAAGCTGAGCTGGAGCCGCGTGCCCGGAGCCGGTGTGTGGGAATTGCGAGGGGAGAAGTCAGGTGGCTGTTCCTGGGCTGTGCCTGGCTGATAGAGCACGGTGCCTAATTAGTGTGGCAGCTGTTCTCCGTTAGCAAGGCTTTCCTTAGGCGCCTGCACTAATGTTCTTGATAGCAGCTAAGGAGAGAAAGGAGGAGGAAATTGCATCTATATTTAATTAATACTGCATCCATATTTTATTATGGAGAGCCCTTAGGTGCAGGAAGATTCTCAGTGAGAACAATTGCTTTGGAGTGCTCAAGCTATTGTATGGTGCTGAGGAGGTGAACTTCAGTTTTAAAAACAAACCCAAATTCCTTCCAGGGTAACCTGGGAAAGCCGAGACAGCCTGTGCCACTCAGCTGTCAGCCTCAGGCTGAAAAGCAAGTGGCAAATTTGCTGATAACTCATATTTGATTAGCTTTAATATCCTCTAATATTTTAAGCAAGAAAGGTTCAGTGGGCTGCAGACAAACATCACACTGATTATTTTTTCCTTTTGATAAGCTGCCAGGCTTGGAGAGGTTTCCTTTTCCATTCTCTGAGCTGACTCCCATCTTCCAGCTGCATGCTGTGCTCCTTCTCTGGCTCTGAGGAGACACAAGGCGTTGTTTGTTGTGATGGCCGTCCCCTTGCTGTGGCTGAGGGGGCCCGTGGGTGGGCAGGGTTAGCCTTGGTGGAGCCCAGGACGTGTGAGAGTTGCTGGTGGCTGCCGCGGCCTGGGCGGCCTTTGAGGCCACCATGAGGCAGGGCTTGCGGGGCAGCCGGGTGGGACACACCGCGGAACACGGGGAAGCTGGGGGTGTTCTGGGGTCAGGCCGAGCGGGGCTGAACGGGGCTTTGGCCGCAAAGGCCAAGCGGGGCTTTGGCCGCAAAGGCCGAGCGGGGCTGAGCGGGGCTTTGGCCGCAAAGGCTGAGCGGGGCTTTGGCCACAAAGGCCGAGCGGGGCTTTGGCCTCAGAGGCTGAGCGGGGCTTTGGCTGCAAAGGCCGATCGGGGCTGAGCGGGGCTTTGGCCGCAAAGGCCAAGCGGGGCTTTGGCCGCAAAGGCCGAGTGGGGCCCTGTGGCCGAGCCCAGCCCCACGCGGGTGGGTCACTGCTGCTGTCCGGCTGCCTGCGCTTGGCCCTCTGTCCTCATCAGCGGCAGCCTTGGGCCAGCAAAGAGACATTTTATAGTCCAGTCAGAGAAGCAAAACATAAGACTGTGTGTTGGAATAGCCTGAGCTTCTTAAAATATTTTGTACACACCCTTCATGCCCCATTAGTACCATTGTTTTGTTCAGTCAGCATGTGGTATAGCCCTTCTTGTACTCTGCAAAACACATCAGTTTCCAAAATGTTGTTATACTCTGTGGTTTCCATTATAATCAAAACATGTAAACAATTGCTATCCAAAGAAAACTAACTACAATTTAATTTTTAAATCCTTCTCCTTCTCCTTTCACTGATTCCACGGTTTTTCCTTGGTAGTATCCAAATTTCAGGGAGAAAGGAAAGCTGAAGACAGAAGTGCTTACAGAAAGGAGCATTTTTGCCTTTCCACAACTACAGAAGAAACATTTGTTGCTTCAGATAACTCCTAAACAAACTGCCACCAAAACAATTAGTGTTATTTTTCTATTATCCTCCTATTTGAGAGTAAATAGCCATTTCATGAATATGTTAATTATCTTGTAGGTGCAGAAGATAAGTGGATGTTGTATCTTCACAAATGATGATAACGCTTCTATTGTATACAAAAATTTCTGACAATGATTTTTCCCAAGTGCTTGGGGTCGGGTGGTTGCAGTTAAACTGCCCACAGCTGCACCCTTTGCTTTGATAACTTAAAGATTTAGCAAAGATTGAACAGTTGAGTAAATGAAGATTTTTTCCCCCATTTTTCTTTTAAAGAAAAAGCAAGCAGATGAGCAATAAGAACCAAGTCCCTACAACAACTGAGCTTTTAAATCGTGTTGTATTTCTGTATTAAGTTTTAAAGGCTAAGAGAGAGGTTCTGGAAAAAAAAAATCACTTGTGTAAGGACTGCAGGGTTGTATGTCTGTGTACTATTAAATACATGGTATTTTTAGAGGTAAAGTAATGCAGTGTTATTCTATTTAAATTGGGCTGTCTGCAGGACAGAAATTATTTGTGAATTTTTCTGTCAGTAAAAACTGTAGGTTACTAGATAGATATGTTTGTTTATGTTTTAAATCACCCAAATATTTATTTTAGTGAGCATATGCTTATTTAGACTTTGGAGAAGCAGCAAAGTGCTGATTTTCCTTTTGGAGATGTGTACATGTGTACATTTAGGAAGAAAAATTCAATATTCTACAAAGATGAATGCACCATTGTGCAAGATAATTAAAATGTAAATTTAAGTATCTATGCCTGCTTTGTGATTTTTTTAATACTTTTAAGTTAGTTGTCTTTTAAAACATGTGGTCAGCTGTTGTATTCACATATGGTCAAATGATCAAAGTCTGAACTCCTCTCTAATTGTCCCCTGCTGCTTGTCTGCTCTGTCCATGATCAAGGCCTCAGCAGGTGATAAGAAAGGCATGAGAACAGGCTGGAAGGAGAATGAACTACTGAGGGGCCCAAGCTGAAAGAAATAAAGACTTCCAGTACATCACCCTGACAGTAAAGAACCAAGAAAAAGTGAAGTCTGGTTAGTTCTTATTTTTTCTTTCTTTCTCGCTTTTTTTCCCCATTTCTCACAAATCTGCATATATTTTTTTAAAAGGCAAAATGCAGATAGGGTAGTCTCTGTGTATTCTCAGCTCATATAAAAGACAGAACCAAACAGCCTTCTGCAGACATGTTTATTTACTTGTGAGGAGGAGGAAGCTGCTAAGTCACACAGTTTATAGTATTTCGCATGTTTGTGGAAATCATTGCAATTCTTTTCACTTGTGCTTGTCATTGTTTGCCTGGAGTTCACTTTGCCAGATGGTGCTTTATTGTCACTGGTGTCCACACCTCGCTCTTGCATCACTTCAAGACCAAATGGTGTGAAGAGCTTTAATACTTAGAGGATTTAGTAAAAGTAAATCCACACTTTGTGGAAGGTTCATTCTCAGCTATTCAAGCAGGTCTAGCACTGATTCAGAGAGGGAGTAGCTGACCCCAGGAGTGAAGAAAGGGTGAAATAAATGGATTGTCTTTGCCACTCCTGTTTGTCCCCTGCTCTCTTGCAGTCAAAACGCCGATGGAAAATTAAGGATCAATATTAGATTTAGAATAAAGAGTTAACAGTTAAATAAAGGAAGGTGCATTGTCAGATTCTCCCCTCCTCCCCCCAGTCAGTGTAGAAAACAGTTGGCTGCATTTCTAAAGCTAAATTTCTTAGGCTTGCAGTAATGTATTTGTATGCATCATGTTTTCGGAACCACGTGAGGATTAATTTTTTACATGAATTTGCATGCAAATAGAGTACTCCCTTTTGGCTTCTGCAGAGTCGTTTCTTAATGTTTGCAAACACTGTCGCTCAGATGTAAAAAGTGCCATTGCCCCATTTTACAGATGAGGAGGCAGTGGCTGGCTGAGAAAGAAGTGAGTACTGTTCAAACTGTCATTCAGATGTGGGGTTTTGGGCAATCTATATTTCATTATTTAAAACAGGACTAAGTGCCTATTTCTCTAATTTTGCAGGTAGCTGAAGTCTGTTTGTCCAAATGACTACAGCAATAAGACTGGACAGAGGGAGTGTGTGTCTCTGCATGGATAGGGAGTATTTTAGCAGGAGGCAGGTGTGAGAGGATTTAGAGGATATTATAGAAAAACCTTTGTGGTGGTCAGGCTGTTATATGGCTGCTGTAAAAGAGCCAAACAGGTTAGTGGGTATAACCACAAGGAAGACGCACACATCACAACTGCAGTCCCTGCACAGAGGCAGAGCTGTGTTCAGTGCCCTAAGTTTTTTTTCTGGGGTCAGCTCCAGAGGATTCTCCTTGTGGGCCATGTGGGTTTTAGGGAGGACATTTCTTGGAGTGGGTTCGTGGTAGGAGGGGAGATCTCATTGATGCACAAGGAGGGTGGTGGAGAAAGAGGATTATGATCATGTCTCTGCACGGGGCAAAGGGTGAGAGAGACTTGAAACAAAGGGTTTGGGACATTTTGACCGTGAAGATTGGTGGGAGGGAGGACCCCAGCCCTGCTGGGGGCTCTGCTGAATAGTGTCTGCCTCAGCAGTGACCCACAGAAGGGAAGTGCCCCATGGAAATCGTGGCACTTTCCTTCCCTCCCTCCTGTGCTCCCTTCTGGGTGTGAGCTGGTTCCTCTTGGTCATGCTCAAGTGACTTCCTGAGCTGGGGTCGGTGGAAGTACATGGCTGGGGAGGCCAAGTGCCCAGCACAAGCTGTGTCTAATATGAGAATGGCAGAGCTGTTTGCTCTGAGCGCCGTCAGCAGAGAGGCTGCCAAGCGAGGGCACAGTAGCAGGGTGTATAAATGAGCTCGAGAGACAGCCAGAGGTGTTAGGAGTGGTTGGGTGGTGAGGTAGAAGGATGTGGTGACAGATGAAAGACAGGGAGAAACAGAGCAGGCAGGGTTGTTAGGCACAGTGGTCGTTTTCTACTGCTGATTCTCCCTAGGAGAGCTGGGACACAGCAAATGCAGGGAGCTGTATTCCTTACGCTGCGTTTGCACATTCAGGCTCTGCTTTTTATAAAATGGGTGGTGCCAGGCTATCAGCCTGCCCAGGTTCCTCTCACTCACCCAGCCCATGACCAGTGTAAATGGAATCTGGAAGCATTATGCTGCATTTCTTGCTCCTTTCTTCACGCCTCACAGTGACTGGAGCCCAGACGTGGCTGCTGCATTTCTCCCACTCCAACTTTATTACTGCTGAGTAACTGCAGTTTCTTGTCTGGGGTGTGAACACTGGAAGATTTTGTTTTTATGGGGAATTGTTGAATTCACTCTACTTCTCTGCAGCATTTCTACCACAGACATTCAGCTCACTGTTAAATATTCCTGCCCAGTGAAGGCTGTGTGATACTGTTTGGTCTGTGAGCCGTATGTAGGGATCTGAGGAGGGGTTTGTAGCTGGAACAGTTCCTACTTGGTGAGTTTGGGCTTTTCTCTTGACTCCAGGTGCTTCTGTCTCGTGCCTTTTTGAGCATGATTTCAGAGAAGGAGGGGTGTGCACACTGCTGCCTTGCCCTTGTGCTGGTGTCCAAGACAATTTGTACAGCAGCTATGACTTAACAGACATGAGTATTGGGAACTAATTCACCCTTGCCTGCTTAGGGTATCTCACACATCCCATGTACTGCTAGATCCATTCCCCTGTAGGGTCCTGCTGGCTGAGGGGTGATATACAACCCTTCTGTCAGGATTTGCCATGCCCTAATGACCTTCCTGTAAATATTTACTGTCCAGAACATCTAGAAGTAGGAAATCACTACTGTGATGGTGGACACACGATGGAAACAGAGGCAGCCAAATTTAACCAGCTTACACATTTTATCTTCTACCATTTAGTCCTCTGTTTCCTTCAGAATAAAACTGACAGTGTCCAAAGAGAGCTGCTGAGAGTCACCTTTGCACCTGGAACATTCTAAGCTGGTGTGGCCTGTGTACCTTCAACACACCTGAGATGTTTATTTTTCATAGAGAATTCCCAGCCTTGTCTGTAGATGTTAATGGGAAGGTAGAAGTGAATTGTGTTTCTTGAATGGCAGTTTTTATTGAACGTGTGGATTTTTATGTATACAACAATAGCATTCAGCAAGACATTGAATTCCAAGATAGGGAATGTTGAGAAGCAATGAATGGAAATGCTTTTTATGTAACACTGCATTAATTTTGCAGACATTAATGGTTCAGTGAGGAGTTACTGGTCACAGTAACTGTGAATAAACTCACATATTCTTGTTTTCATATTGGTTCAGGTTCCTTTCCTGGCAGAAGCTGTGAGCCCATGGAAAGTTCTTGAGCAGAGAGCTCTCTCCATATCTGCTGCTGATGGTAGGTAGTGTCATGCTGTTTTCTTGGAAAATGCATTTGGATGCTATTTTCTAGAATAAACAAGTTAAAGTGGTCAACAAATAAAATAGATTCCTCCCACTTCTTTCCTTCCCCCATGTGCTCATAATAAGTGGCTGAGGTGAAAAAAAGATAAGTGGTTGATTCTTCCTCCTGCAAGTGGTCAAGAAAATTACAGAGCCAACAAAATAAATTTTCAGGTTTAATAGTCCACAAGCCCAAGGAATTCTGCACAGCACTCCCTGGGGTCTGGGTAGGTGTTTAATCTCTGAAGCTCTATACGGAGCTATGTTGAAAACAAGAAGTTTTTGGTGTGGTCATGTGCTTCAGGAGGTTTGGGATCAACAGGAGGTCTGTGGTTTGCTTGCTCTCACAGCGATTTTGGGCAGTAGCCCTGAGCAGTGGCTTTGGTGGGAGGGGGTGAGGTGCTCCTGAGGTGGTTTTATGCTGCTTTATGAGGAACTGGAGGGGGCAGGTCCCAGCTCTCCTTCCTTGGCATCCTTATGTAGGAAGGAGAATTTGGTTTATTACTTTGCCAGCCTATTGTGGGAGCTCTGCAATTACAGATTTTTGAGGAAGCACCCTTGGGCTAAGCAGGGCAGGCCCTGTGTGCCGTGGGATTTATTTCATGTAGGATGTGATCCTGTAAGAGGCTCCTCCTGGCTGGACTTGGATGACAGTGTGAGCCCACCCTGTCCCTGCGTGGTGCCTCCAGCTGACCACAAAGAAAGGGTGGTCCCTGCTTTGGATGGGATTGTGAGGCAGAGGAAAGCAGAAGGCTTTAGCAGACACTGCCTGTGAGGATTTTGGCTGGTGGAGGGAGAAAGGACCTTTCTCTGCACTGTGGGTCAGGTGGTGGGGTAATGAGGAGAACAGCCCTGATGTGGAGAAATGCTGCCTGTCAGAATGATTCCTCTGCAAATCTACTTAAAAATAATTTCCTGTGTGCCACCCTGAAATTCATCTGGCAATTAAATGATAAGGTTAATATGTTACATGCATGGAGGCCAGAAAATTTGGATGTAGTGTTGCCATAGCAACTGTATCTCTGCCCTCCTGGGCATAGGCATCCTAGTGGGGTCAGCTAGGGCACGGTGCTGGGGGTGGGAAATGCCTCCAGCGTGGTAGCAAAGGGGTGGGAAAAGTCATAAAAATGTAAAAATAAACCCAACTCTTTCATCTTGTTCTGTGCTGTCGGTGGAAGAGCAGTAAAAGGTGAAGCTCCTCTCCATTATGTGTGTCAGAGGGAGCACTGCAGTGCTGGCCTCGGGATGTGCCAGGGAGCCTGTGCCTCCAGGAAGGCAGGGCTCACTGCTGGCTTCAGCCTCAACAGGCTGCAGCTGCTCTCTGTTCTCTGGGGATGCTGTATTAAGTGGGAAAATATGTCCTCAATACAATTCCAGGATCCTCCTTCGGCTCCTACAGCTAAAATCCTAGTGCATAAAGAAGATGCCTGCTCCAAAGAATATGTACTCAAATAGTCAAATATACTCAAATAATACCATACCTTGAAGGGAACCCAGAAGGGTTCTCTTGCTCTTCCACAAGTTTTGAAACCATTTAATTTAAGTCTGAGAACTAGAGTTTGCTTCTGTGCACACATGTGCTTGTGAGCGCTTCCATTGGTGCCAAGTGGCTGTGCATCCCTTCGGGAGGTGGCAGCTGAAGCTCTGCTCTGTCCCTGGGCCTGTGACCAGGAGCAGTAGGGTGCCCTCACCCCTGGGGACCGTGAGTCCTCCTTCCTCATGTCTGCAGTGTCACTGCCTGGGACTCTACCGTGTCCAGGTTGTGTTAGTGCAGATGATTTTAGGCTATCAGAAACCCCTGTGCTGAATGATGTAGCTTCTTTTAACTACAAAATACAAAAGGAATTTGGTGGGGAAATCAGAATGGATGGCTTGGGTTTCCCTGCTTTAATGAACGGAGTGTTCAAACCTCAGTAGTTTTGCAGAGATTATGATTCTTGTTTCAGTCTCCAAGCCTCACTCCTTAGTAATCTCTGTTGTTTTGCCTTTTGGAAATGGTTTGGTTTTCTGTTGCTATCTTCTCAGAATAAATCTGTGTTTAGCTATTACCACAAAGAACCAGGTAATTTTTTAAACTGAAGAAAATGTCAGCTGGTTGCTGGCAGATACCTCTCATCTGGGAAAGGCTCTTGGCTCATATGCTGGTTACCCCTGCTGAGATAAAGTGAGCAACTGGAGCAAATGAAGCACTTATGAAGTGTGTTAGAGCTTCTTCCTGTAGTATGCAAACGAACTGCAAATAATCTGTGTTCCTGCAGGAAGTCCTTTATGAAAAGCAATGGGATGGAAAAGGAAATGGAGGGCCTTGGCACTGGCGAGGTTATTTACGTGGAGGGCACCGTGCATTTGCTGTATGGTTGGGGTGCGATAATAGGAGTCTGCTTTCCGTGGAATGTTGTGGCTCGTGGAGGCAGGAGATGAAAGACATAGAATGATAAAGTGGTACATCTCAGGGCATTTTATTTTATATTAAAGCTTTTTTTTTTTTTTTTTTTGCAGCAAATGCATACCAAATGTCAGAGGGAAAGCCTATTGTGTTACCAGACTGACGTTAAAACATGCACAGAGATCATGCAATTGTGTTACTGTACTGAGATGTCATCCTAATACCACTTTGGTTTATTTGAATAAATTACATGTATTTGGTAATGGTGTCATAAGAATTTGACATAAGAAATCTAGCAAAGGTACATGATGACCATGCCGTGAAAGGCAATGTTTATGGAGAAAGTGTTTTCTACACACCATTGTTCAATGCTGAAACATGTTTCTTCAATTCACATTCCTTTTTTTTTAAGGGTGAACAATAACTTGGTGTAGCATTGGGAACTTGGGGCAGATATAACTTAAGCAGATTTATCTAACTACACACAATACTTTCTTGTTGGATGCAGCAGTAGTTGCCATAGCAACTTCAGGATCCCAAACTGTTTTGATACCTCCAAGAAACAGGCTGTCTTTTAAAAGAGCTGCAAGCATGTGAATTTGCATGTCAACTTTATTCTACAATAGCCATAACTTTAGGGAATAAATGGTATCTCGAAATGTGTGCTTCTCTCCACGTGGGATCTTCATGGTTTATTTTGATGATGATATTTTTTCACTTTGCTGTAATTTTTTTCATCATAATGTATTTTTTTCTGAGCTAATGGAATAGAATATATTCTAAAGTGCTCATCATTATTAGTTCTATAAACCACGATAGTGTCTAATGACTCTTACAAACTCTGAGATCTTCCTGCCACCACTTGAAAAGAGAAAAAAACCAGGGAGAAGGTCAGTGGCATTTTTTCCCCTGCAGTTGTTTTGTCATCAAATAATATATCCCAAATGGAGATGAACTTGCTTTCCTAACAGCCATGACCAAGGTATGGTCCCTGCTTTACAGGTGGATGAATTGCTCTGCTGGGGAGTTAACAGAGTTCTGTAAGACTGGAGATGGATCTGCTGAGAGGTGGGACTAGATCTCACAAGTGGTTAGGAAAATAATGAACTAAGGCCCTGCAAGCAAAAGTTTTTATGGTAGGTGACAAAATAAAACATGGATTTTTGTGCAGCCATGTCCTGCTCCTGCAGACAAATCAATATAAATAACCAGCTGTATCAGTGGTAGTTCACTTGTGTATAGTATTTGGCTCAGATGGTTCATTTTTGTGATTCCAGATTTATTTTCTTCCGTTTCTTTTAGAAGGGTCATGGTCATGTGTCCCAGCTCCTGAGAGGGTTGGGGTTGTTGAGCCTGGAGAAGAGAAGGCTCCAGGGAGACCTTAGAGCCTCCTGCGGTGCCTAAAGTGGCTGCAAAAGAGCTGGAGAGGGACTTTTTGGAAGGCAAGTGACAGGGAAAGGGGAAATGTCTTCCTGCTGCCAGAGGGCTGGGTAAGATGGGCTATTTGGAAGAAATCTTTGCCAGTGAGGGTGGAGAGGCCCTGGCACAGGGTGCCCAGAGCAGCTGTGGCTGCCCCTGGATTCCTGGCAGTGTCCAAGGCCAGGTTGGATGCAGCTCTGAGCAACCCGGGGTGGTGGAAGGTGTCCCAGCCCCTGGCAGGAGGTTGGAACGAGATGATCTTTAAAGTTCCTTCCGACCTAAACCATTCCATGATTCTGTGAACTCATGTTATATATCAGTTGGGGAACTACAGTGTGTCTGTGAAAATAAAAGAAATCAAGAGAGTTTCTCAGGTCCTATTAATAACACATGCAGAGAATCTACACACATTCAGGTTAACTCTTAATGGGTTCATTTTCTTAGAATTATTACTTGCTTTGTGAGGCCAAAGAGTTTTAGTTGTAGTCCAGGATGTCAGGGAATGCATTGAAACAAAACAAAATGGTTTTGTCCTTAGAGCACTTCCAAAGTGAGCCCAAGGCAAGGGGTTACAGATGGGGGTGTGTAAGGGGCTGATAAGAAGGTTGGCCTATGGATCTCTCTCAGGAAAACAGCGATTTCAGTGATGACAAGCTGTTTGTTTGCATGATGGCTCAGGAGGCTTTGAAGGCTGGCTTGAAGACAAACAAGGAAGGCACTTTGTAGATGGCTGCTGGGAGCTCTTCCTTGCAGGAGGGGCAGCAGGGGCAAAGCACAAAAGGGATTTTGTTTGAAAACACAGAATATAGGCTAGGGACATGTTGGGGAGCAGAAACTGTGTAAAACAGACCTTTATCAATTCTTCCTCTTACTCATCAAACTTGCTGTGAGGAGGAGTCTGTGAGTCTCCCCCAAAGGTGGCTGCATTTTGAAAAATTCAGAACCATGGTATTCCTGACTTCAGCTGGGCTTTCCTAGTCTTGCTCCCTGATAAATCCTGGTCTTCTTCTGTGAATGGTTGGCTCTTTTCCTTCCCCAGGGAAAGGGCTGGGATGCATGACATGGAGAACTGCCATACCTGCTGGGAATACCTCACCCAGAGACCTGTACCAGGGCCTACGCTGCCAACAACCAGCACTTAACAGGAATGGGAATGAGTTGTTGGGGAAGGTGGATGCTGAAAAGATGGGAATGGAAGGTGGATGCTGAAAAGCATTTCCTGGTTATTTGAGTTCAAGTGGTATCTGTGACTTGGGAATTCTGAGACCTACTTGCTGTGCATCTTTACAAGGAGTTTGCATATCTTTGCCAGCCTTAAGTGCTCAAAATTAATGCATTATACCTCAGAAAGTTAATGAGGATGGGGATTTTTTCTGTTTTTAAAAAAACTGTTGGGTGTGTTGTCATGTTTATGAGCTTTTAGGTCCATCTGTGTTGCCTTTTTCAAGGTTTTATTTGCAACTGGGAATTGGAAACTTATTTTTATGGTACATGTTCTTTTTTTGTACAGAGCCTAGATTTGGGTGAGTCATGTGCCTGCAGGTTCTGAGGCTTCCTGGAAGCACCAGCTGCTGCAAGACTTGGGATGAGCTGTAGGAGTGTGCAGTGCTGCTGGCACAAGGAGGCCTTTTCAGATGGCATCCTTTGGGTCACTGGAGTATAAAATGTAGCTGAATTAGTCTTTTCTTCCCCCCAATGTTTGGGCTGGGTGAGAGGCTGATTTGTGATTGGTTTTAATATGGTGTTTGAAAACATGATTTTCTGTGAGTTCTATGTGTAATTTACCCATATTATTACCAGATTTTTATTCCTCTTGTGGCTGCAGAAGTCTTCAGGATGCCCTTAATACATATGGTGGGAAATGAGCTGTTTGCAGATTAGTAACAAACTATAAAAATTGCTTTGCTTTCCCCTTGAAATGCTAATCTGAAGCTTTGATGACCACAAAATTCCCATGTAAAGCCACATAGATCTTTAGCTGAATTTGTTGGATCTATTTAGATCCCTGCTTGGTTTCTAAAAGAGGCAATAATGTCTGCGAACATCTCTGGCCACTTCCTCCCACACATTGCTTGGTGTGGGCTCCTGTTTGCTTGGATACCTATATACAGCACAACTGTAGGTGTGAGTTTTTGTGGTTTGACCAGTTTCCATAAGTTGAAGTTGCTGAGGATGACCACAATGATAATTTAATAGGAAATGCTGAGCTAGTGGTGAATTTTCTGGAAATATCTGCAAAGAAAATATTGAGCATTTGAAAATTCATGGGGAAAAACATACATTTTGAGGACTTGAAGCCATGAGAGGAAAAGCAGTTTGTAAACTAGTATTAATCTTGATCAGTGTTGTAGAAATTCATGTTTAATAATGATAAAAAAGTTTGTGGTGAAATAAAAACTCTTGATGTACAAATCTTGAAGTGATTCCATCCTGTCCACTCTAAGTCCAAGCCTCTGTTTGACTCTTCTTCCTCATGGACTACCCCAGTGTCATCTCTAGAAGGCAACTGGAAGACCTCAGGTCCAGCTCTGTTTCACAGCATTTCCAAAGATCTTTTCCTCCTCTGATCTGAAAGCACAATCCTAATGCAGACAGGCTGAGTCTAAGGCGTTCTTCTCAACAGCCCTTTTCTATGAGGTGGAGGAAATGTAAGTATTTGTAATGTGTTGACTTCTCCTGGAGCATGTAAGGCATGCTGGTCATGGGAGTCTCCTCTCCTGTCCTGTCCCTAACTTTTACAGCTGGTGTTGATTTCTCCTAATCCCTTTGAAAAATTTGAGTCGATTTCCTTTTGACAGCCACTGCTGCTGCTGTTTCACTACTAGAAAGCCATTTCAATATCCCTATTACTGTTTTTTGGGCTCTGCCAGCTGGATGGAACTAGTGGAAAAGGCGTAACTGGGAGGAAGGAGGTGCCAGCAAGGGAGCAAAAAGACAATGCTCCTGAGGAAAGCTGTGTCATCCTGCACCCTCATTCATTCCTCTGGCTGAGGTAAGCAAGTTGCAAGAACGGCATGGGAGAGGGCAGTTGCTCACACAAACACCCCTGGGCCAGGGGTTTTCACCCTTTCCTCTGGATTTAACATCTGCTAGCAGGAGAAGCAGTTGTGAGGATGGAGATGCTGATCTGTGAGTGGTACAAAGGAGCCGTGGGGGTGGGGATGCCCCGGGTCGGTAACAGCTGCAGTCACCCTCGGAGGAAAGCAAACAGTGGGAATAAAGGTCACAGAAGAAAGTGAGGATATCATCTTCAAGAGAACCTCTGCTGCACAGGATTGTCTCTAGCACTGCTGCTGAGCATCTTGAAAAGCAAACCAATAGCATTAGGGTGGAGGAATTCCCACTGCATCCCCCTCCTCTAGCCCCCTCACCTCTGCCTGGAGATCAAAAAGGCAGCAGCAGTGCAGCCTTCTGTCTGCACGAGAACAGAGCCTGTGGAGGGAAGCTGCCACATGGGAAAGCTGCTCTCTGAAGATGCTTGAAAAATAAACAATGGCACACCAGCACAGTGTGAGGTGGTTACCTGGGTCTCAAAGAGAAGGAGGAAAGGAGAAACCATGTGTGCTTGGCATAGGCAAGAGCCTGCCTTCCTTTCCTCTTGAATGGCAAAGTCCTCATTTCCATGTACTCATCAGACCTGGGTTGCATTTCTGGGAAGGGCCATTTGGCAGAGGGAGATGCTGCATGCAGTGTAGTGCCTCGGGGATTACATTTTGTCAGACTGTGCTTTCTGTCTTCTGAAGGCTAAAATGCCCCAGCACAAACCATCTTGCAGTTTGGCCTGGGGAGCAGGACGTTAATGGGATGTGCCAGCAGTGTTTTCTGGTCTTGAACACGTGATGGAAAAGATTGGGAAAACTCGAGGTTTTTCTGTCCCCAAATTCTTGGCATTAGCCTGACCTCTTTCTGCACCTGACAAAATCTCAGTGGGTTGGTTTTAGTGTAACGAGGTGATAGTTAAGGAGACCAAAATGGTGAACAGTTCCTGAAAGAGACCCTGGTGCCAGGTGCCTGAAAGGATGTGTACAGGGCTGTGTTTTCCTCTCTGTCTAGGTTTCCCAGGAAGCTGTTTTGCTGCACGTCTGGTGTTCCTGACCCACCGCATGGGAAGCCTTGAGTAATCCCACACTGCTCTGAGCATGTTTGAGAAGTTTTGTATGACAAGATCGCTAAGTGTCCTGCCCTTTGCTCTGCCCCCTCTCGTGTTTGTCACATCTAATAATGGACAGAAATGTGGTGTGTGCCACTGAACACAGGGAATTTGTTTGTATTCCATGTTTGCCACAGCCTTTTAATTTGAGGAGGGAGCGTGGGAGCAGGGAATGGCTAGAAACACTTCTCTTTGGTAGCGCTGTGCTGTAGGCTAGATACAGTTCTTAGGGAATGATGTGAACTTGAGCTGAAGTGTTGGGCTTTAGAGTGGCAGTCGTGTCTCAAGGAGCAGCCTCAAGTGCTTTAAAGCGCTGTATCTGTTTCAGAGGTTGGTGCAGGGTGCCTAGGACAGGCTGCTGCCTGCGCTCTGCTATCTGGGGTAGGGCTATCAGCCACTGCACTTTCCCGTGACGATGTTGTCACATTTTATTTTGCAAGGGAAGTGCTGTAGAAAGATCACTCAGGCTGTCTCCAGCCCTTAGCCTAGGTGGGGTGCTCATACACTTTTTGTGAGCTGTGCTTGTGGTACTGCTAGGTACTGGACTGCCCTGCTGCAAGCAAAGTGGGCTTTTGTCCCTAATCTCAATGTTGGCACATCCTGGGCTTGTTCCTTGGAGAGATCCCATCTACTCAGGTAACAGTAATAATAAGGTGTAAAAGTGCAGGAGAATCCTAACTTGTGAAATCCTGATGATTTTTCCTTACATATTTCCTTTCCCTGCTTACATACTTGGTTGTTGAATGTGTGTATCTGATCCTGATTCCTGTGCACATGCTCTCTGTTCCTAGATGTGGCAGATGTTCCAACAACCACCTCCCATCTATTCTCCCTCCTTTTTATTACTTTCTTGCATGTTCAAAACATGGTGAGTGAATAAATGCAGCACAGCAGGTCTTTGGGGAATGGGACTATTTGAAGGCTCTTTCCTCAAGACATGTGAAACAAAACCAAAAATTAAAGAGGCCTTTAAACTGGTTCTGAAGTCATAGATGTTGCTAAAAAATATTGGTGGTTTTTTTATGAGGAGGAGGGGAGAAATTAAGACTTACTTGGGAAGGGTGGAAAAGATATGGAGGGAGATAATTTGTGGCCAGTTTCAGTATTAGGCATTTTGGCAGGCGAGATCAAGATTAGGTTGAAAACTTCAATTGCCTTATTGCCTAGTCCAAGGGAAAATGGGACTGGTATAGCTGGGATGTTGGCAGGAGAGAAAGGCATGCATAAGAAATTATTTCTCATGTGAGGCCTCTTTTTAGCCTGTATAGAAGGGGACAAGGTCTACTTTCGGATACATGGGAGTATTCAGCAGCCAGCGGGGAAGCTTCCACAACGCAAATGAAGTCCCTGACATATCAAAAAGGCATCTGCCTTGTTCTTTAGACTTTGTAAGAAGTGTGAGATCTTAAACAAGGCATGGAGATTAGGTGAATTGTGCCACTAGAATAACATTTTTGGGAAGCCTCTAGTTCAGGATCGTACAATGTCTAGCACAGGTGATTTCTGGGACAATTCTCCATCCAAGGCTTGGTTCCATTTGCTTTATGTCCAGCCCCTTCCAGGAGCATATTGCAGAGATTTCTGAGTTGATGGCAGTCAGACAGGAGTGAGATTGCAGAGCATGAGAGCTTTGTCAGTGTGGCATTGCACCCACGTGAAGGAGCCCTGCGGACAGGGTGATCCCACTGCTGCTGGGACCTGGCTGGCATTTCCAGAGGAAGTGTTGTGGATGTACTGGCTCTGTGCACGGAAGGAATGTCCTCTGGGATGGCTGAGGGCAGGATGTGTGCCAGGATTAGGGCTGCTCATGGGTAAAACCTGATGGTTACCTATTGTCCAGAATATTTTAGTAATAGCTTCAGGGTATTTTTTCTGAGACACACGTTTTTGGATAACTGTTCTTACCTTTATTTATGTTTTCCTAAGCATTCCCAATATCCTTCTCACTTCCAGCTAGGAAATTGAACTACAACAGCTTTTATTTATTTATTTGTTTTTTATTTTGTCTCATATGGTTGTTGTGGGCTAACTTTGTTATCTCTGCTGCAGTTTGTGTGCAAATGACATCTGAAATCAAGCAGTTTAATTGCAAAAATGAAGAAACAGAAAAACACCACACAAAAGCACCAAAAATATATGGAAAAACCACCCATTTTACAGTGCCCATGACATGACATCCACTAATGCAACATTTGCCAAATGGGTGGGAAAATTGGTAGGGAACAGAATGTCATTTCATGGTCCAAGCTAGGTATTACAAGTGGCTTCCCTTTCAGATTCGTACCTTTCATCATCAGAGCTGTCAGGCTCCAGGCACAAGCTTCTGCAGCAGTGGGCCAGCCTTAGTCAGGGATAATCTGGCTTCACATCAAACTGAGACTCTTTTTTTTTCCTGGATGACGTAAATGTTTTTTTTCCCTTCAAGAATTGCAGCATTATTTTTGAATTTAAAGCCTTTCAATAAAGGGCAAGGAGAGGGAAAGTTTAAAATGGAGGGTGATGAGGCACTGAAACATGCTGGCCTGAGAAGCTGTGGATGACCCATCCCTGGAAGTGTTCAAGGCCAGGTGACTGAAAGGTGAATATTTGTCATAGCCTGTACAGAGCAGAGCCCTGTGTAACTCAGGTCAGTTTGGAGGGGAGGAGAAAGCTGGGGCCAAATCTGCTCTCTGGTTTGAGTTGCATGTTGTCCAGTTCTTACACTAGTACATGATGGCACACACTTGGTTGGTTTTGGTACTCTCAGCAAAATGTGTCAGGCATTTTGTGGTAAAATGATCTTGGTTTGACAAAATCTGTGGGGATTTTTTCAAACTGTGCTCTTTCTGCTCAGTGTTTCTGTGCCCTGTGGATGCACATGGACTATACTCTGTAAAATTATTCTAATGGTAAGTAGAGTGTGGATGGGATAAGGAAAGGAAGACTTTGAAGCCATGTGTTGTTGTAAGCTCATCAAAAGCTTGAGCTTGATAAAGTTTCCATTTTAAAAAATAGGTAAATTCTAGACATTTTATTCCAATTTGGGATGAAACTGAATCAACATTTTTAACATTTTCTGTGATGGCTGGAAAATCTTGTTGACCAAAGAAAATGGCCTAAGTATGATGACATTGTTAGTTTGGTAGGAAGGGAAAGAAAATTAACATTAAATCAAAGTTATTGATATTGCAATCAGTATTGCTTCAAAGACCTGATGACCTAGTGCATCTGCAAAAGAAACTTGGAGAAAGACCTCTTACTTACAATTAGCTCTCTGAATCTGTCTCTTACCAGGAGTTTGGGGAAGTAAAGCCAATAAGTGAGGGTGGTTGTTAGGCAGCCAGTTCCAATGTCCTGATTTGATTGCGTTGGTAATTGGGGTGCAAGAACGGGGCAGCCTTTCCCAGGGAGTTATGTGAGACCTTTGTGCACCTTTTTTTTTATGATACACTATGATACACTTCACCCTTTTGAAAAGTAGACCTTTTTTTTTTTTTTTTTTTTTTTTTGAGAGGAAATATGCGTTTTTGGTTTGCATTTTGAAACTTGTCTTCTCTTCCAAAGGAAAACTTGGCGCTGTGAACCTGCTAACTCTAGCAGGCATCCAACACGTGCTTTGGAGAAGGTGATTATTCTCTGTCACTGGGGCAGGTATCTTTTCCTGTGAAGATTTTTCCTGCCATTAAGGAGTGATGTCCTAAAGGGATTTGTATTTTTAGCAGCTGTGATTTATGTCCTGCGGGCTCTGTCTTTAAATCATGCCTCAAAGAGGGATAGGTTATTTTACAGAGAAACCCATAAAGTAATATATGCTTCTGGTGTGACTTTCTTTAAAGCTGCGCATTAATTCCTGAGAACTGAGGTCAGCCTGCCTGTGCTGAGATCTGCAGAATGACATTTCCATACTGGGGCTTATTTCTTGCTGATGTGAGAAGCGGGAAGTAATATTTACCATGTGAAGATACATAGTACTATTAATAATAATGATAACAACCAATTAATACTAATGCAGTGCATTTTAAAAATTATTCTTTTTTTCTTTGTCTCAGGTACTTAAGAAGACCTCCAATGTACAGGGAAAGTAATGGGAGTGCTAATGAGAGTTCAGGTTTTTGTAGGGATCAGTACCTGCCTCTGGTACATGCACAAACCTCTGGTTGCAACTTGGTGGAAAGCTGCTGGCTTTGGAGTTCTTGCTTTTGACTGGAAATGTACTTGCTCTGCTGGTCTGGAGACACCTCTGCAGGGTGGGGAACCCTCTGAATTTTGCTCTCTCTCCTCAGCTTCTGTAAGTAGCAATGCAGATCAAACTGAGAGTGGAGAGGAGGTGGCCTATCTGTGACTTCACTGCAATATTTCCTCCACTCCCAGTACTCCATGCAATGTCATAATTTACAGTTCTCCACAGCCTGACCAGGACATAAACCTGCTTCTGTGGTGAAGATCTGTAGGTAAGTTGTAGACCCTAAAGCTTAGTGATGTGTATTTCTCAATGGTGTTATCCTGGCGGTTCTGATTCAGCAAATAGAACTTAGTTCATGATGGGTTTAGAAAATGGTGATGTATCTGTGATGTTAAGACACATATGGAGGAGTATAAGAAGGCTGTAATTTTTTTTAATGTGTAACTGTGGAGGCATGCTTTGGTATAAGAGAATTGCTTTATAAATGAAGTTGTAAGAAACATTTAAATGTCAAGTATCCTTCATCTCATTTGTTCAAATGCAGAATATTTATGAGGATACTGTTAACAAAGCATTTTTACTCTCTGACAGAGACTGGATTTAGGCAGGATATTTGACAGTAGAAAGGACTAAGAAAGTGAGAAAAGGATGTTTTCAATGAGTTACTTTGAATTTGTCTTGCATGCCCTTTTCTTTTAGGGGTTTTGTGAATTGCTCCAGCAATTTGCTAAGTATTAAAGGGAACAATGAACAGGGCCCTCTTTTTACAAAGACAAAGAAACAAAGATTTGAAGATTTTTCAGATTGCTTCAAAAATAGCTTGATGAAGATGGACATTATAGCAAATGAAATATTTAACTAGAGTGACCCTCACTGAAGTGATGTCAAGGGTAGTAAGTAATACAATTGTCACATTGTATGTAATCACTCCTTTGTAAGCTACTGAGGCACAATTATTTTAAGTAAATTGAAATGTCTAATAGGGACAATGCTGTTTTTCTTTAGCTAAAAATAGTAACATCAAATACTTATTTAAGCTTTAAAATGTTTCAGGCTTTTAACACCAAGACTGGATAATTTCACTCTTTCGGTTATTTTCTTTCTAGCTAGTATCTTTGCTCTGAAGCCTTCTCAGGATACAAGTATTTACCAGTTTCATCTCAAATGATGAAGTTATTAACCACTTAAGTTGATTATCTCCCTGAAAAGATTAAAGAGGTTTCATTTTTTGAATGGTACTCTTGAGATTTGGCTCAAGTGTTTGTGATTTGGAGTAGCTGGAAATTGTTATAAGAAATATGACTCAAGAAAAAGCTTCTAAAATACCCACACATCCAGGAAGCAGTTTTAGGTCCTGAGTTTCTCTTGCTGATGCAGACAACAAATATTGCACTCCTTGTCCTGGAGTGGCAGTGTGGTCTTCTGCACAGCCCTTGGGTTCTCCTGCTATGTCCAGGAATATTTCAGGAAAAATGTCAGGCAGGTGCCACATGTGTTCAGCACAGTCAGGGTTTGCTGTGAGAGTCACTGAGGAAATGCTTGGGGTGGAGTCTTCCCCTCCAGAGCTGTTCTTCTTCGGCCATGCTATCCAAAGGCCCTTTGGATGGGATTTGCAGGAGCTGAGTCTAAATGGTTCTTCTCTCTGGAGGGCTCTGGACTTTACGATTATGTGTGGCATCCCAAATCCTTCATCTTTAACCCTGAGGTTCCACTGGATTATTGTATTTCAGCCTTTGTTCCAGTTTGCTGCCAGGGGTGCAGCTCAGAACTGCTTTAGAGGCATCAAGGAAGATGCCCAATTACTAGTTAATTTTCTCCTTAAATGTTCAAAAACAAGTCCTCTTGTAGTACGTCAGCATAATTTAAAAAATAATTTTTTAAATTATTAATTATTCTAAAGCTCTCTTTGCTTATGAAGCTGTTGCTACCCTTTTGAATCCAATTATTTATAAGTAACATGTTTAGCACATGGTCTTGAGGGAACCAAGCCCTGTAAGTCAGACACGGACTGGTGTTTTGGTGTTGGTCCAGTGCCCAGTGTCTCTGCCTGTGAAATTGCCTGAAAACTCTTACAATAAATTTCCTGAATATGCCCACAAGTGAGCTGGAAAACAAAGTTGTCTCAGTGATGGATTTACCAGGGACTAACTCACCATGCTGCCCTCCTCCCTTTGGCAGTAGGTATCAGAACTTTGAGCAGTGACTGTAAAAGAAAGAAACATCACTGCCTGAGCTTGAAAAAAAGGAAAATCTTAGTGACGACCTTCATAGTGTTTGATAGTTCCTTTCCTCAGGGGCCCCATCACCAGTGGAGAGGCGCAGTGCCAGTCTGCAGGGCAAGTTCTGTCACCACAGCAGAGTCCCTTGATGTCCTTCTGGGGACTCCATCTGAAGGAAGGGCAGCAGCTGCTACGTTTGCTCAATAGAAGAGATTTCCCTTTAAGAATCATGGGGAATGCAAGGGCCAGCAGCTCTCCCTGAACCTTTGCCCTTGCATCGTGGACCTTTTGTGATTCCTGTTTTCAAGTTAGCATGAAACTTGCACGTCGGGTGGGAAGTCTCCTCCCTGAGGAGTACTGAGCTGGCAGCTTCTGAGCTTTCGGTGTCAGAAGCAAAGTTGCTGCTGACTGACCAGACTTGGAGCATCTCCTCCTCTTTACCTGTGCAGTGCCTGCGACAGCCCCCACAGAAGGGTCTGTGGGCTTTGTGTGGCTCTGGCTACAAAGGCCAGTGCCTGACCTTGATGAGCTTAACACACTCAGATCCTCTGGTATCTTAGTGTGACCCTGATTTAACAGGGCACTTCTAAGCCCTACCATCCTGATTCTTACAATGTCCTGACTAATCAGATTAAACCCAAATCTCGAGCTTGTTCTTTCTACTCATAGGTAAAGAATACCATTTTTCCTGAGAGAGATTATTTTCAAATACCCATTTATGAGCATGAGTTGAATAACTGGAAAACAGTTATAGTTTCATCAGAGAGAGATGAGCTATTAAGGTGGAAATTGTTAGATAGCAGTATCATTTGATTGAAGGGCAGTATATGCTGCTAGGTTCTGAGTTTTTTCCCTAAAGAAGTTGAAAATGTGTCAGATTTCAGCCTGGATCCTTATTTATCCTGATGGAAGTCTCAGTCTTTTGCTACCACAGATTTTGCAGGCTTCTCTTACAAATGTATTAAAGCCCTAGTGTTGCCATATTTCACTTGGCAATAATTATGTCCTTTGCCTCTCTTCTGGATAATATTTAGCTATTGTTACTTGCTACTGTTCTGCTGGGAGCGCTAGTTTGCATTTAATTACTTGCAAATGGCCTATATGGCCTTGATTCAGCAAACGCTTCTCGCAGGTGAGTAATTCTAAAGCATTTAAGTTCCGTGTAGCTCACATCCTCTGTTGTGTTTCGTGCCTGGTGTGCACTGGTTGCATGTACCCGACCTAGAAAGTGTCTCCATGCAGGTGGGGACTGCTGCACGTTGTTCTGGCTCTGTGACCTCCTAGGTGCGATGCTGAGGCCACAGATTGCCACACATCATATCGTAAGGTGTCCCCTTGAATGGCTCTGAAACTGCACCTGGCAACCCATTAACTCCAGGACTTTTAGACTTTTTAGAAGGGACGACAGCTTAGGACAAAGTAGAACCCTCTATCTTGCATGCTTCCTTGGCTCAGTGTAAGTTTTAGTAAGAATCTCTATACCAGAAGTAAAACTTGGCTAAATGACCTACCAGCCAGCAGGACATGCCAGACACATTCACAATATTGTATAATTTAATTGGCTAGTTGGAAATGCATAATAAAATATAGGGTGTTTGAGTTATTACTTAGCTGCCTATGTAATTACTTCTGTTTAATATTTAATTGTGTTGATCTTTCTGTCTTGTCTTTGTTCCACACAGAAAATAGATCCCCCTTTTTGTCTATTCACAGGCACTGGGCTACTGGGTGGAGGGCATTGCAGCTAATCTTCCTGATTGTTCAAATGTCACCGTAAAATATTTAGCATCTTGATAACTCCAAAGCTATCAAAACAGATTGGATGGTAACAATTAAAATTATGCTAACATCACTAAAACAGATATAACAGAGTGATGCTTGTTAAGCACTTAATGATCCCTTTCTCCAAGGAATTCCATTTCAATTTCTTTATGCTTCCTGATTGCTTTACTGCATCCTGCAGGTTTTGTGCACTGCTGCTCTGTGTAATACATATTCAAACCCTTCTCTGAGCTCTCATCATGCCAATCAAGGATGCAAATGAAGTCTGTATGACTGTGTGATCAGAATTTCTTGCTTGTTTGCAAGCCCGTAAATAATGGAGTGAATAAGGATCTGATGTGTAACAGTATAAAAGTAATCAGACCTTGTATCTGGCTTCTAGTAAACATCAGCATGGCCCTGATCCAACCACTGCTGTAATCAATGGGAGGCTCTTATTGACTTCAATGGGAGTTGAATTAGGCCTTGTCTGGGGCTTGAAAATTCAGCTGCAGCTATTGGGGCTGATCCTTGGCTGGTGTAACCTGGCTTTGTGCTCCTGGAAATCAGACAGCTGATCTGCCTCGCCCTGCTGAGGATGTGGCAGGCAGCACCCTTCCCTGAACTGCTGTCACCCCACACACGCTCCAGCTTTCTGTGTCAGGGGAACTCTGGGCTTTGCTTCATTCAGCTATTCACTTATGAGCTTAAACTGCTCTCTGAACAGTGTTTGAACTGTGTAATTATCTTTAGAAAAATGTTTTACTTGAAAGGGGTTCTAATAATCATTATTTTGAACTTCAGTTTTTTAATATTTTCATTGTTTATAAAGGAACAATATCTATTCCTTTTGCTTTCCTTTGCCTGCAAGGGAAAAACGAGCCTAATTAGCAAAACCAAAAATAAACTAAGTTGATCAGAAAAGCAGTACTTACAAATTTGCAGACCTTCCCTTGCAAATGGTGATATGAAAAATTATAAAGGTTTTATGAAGTGTCCTTGCTTTGGAGTTTTATGTGGATGAATGGATAGAGAAGACAGTCACTCTGTGTGGATGAAAGGCTTTTAGAACTTAACTTCGTGGATAATCTATACTATGGACTGCTTAGAGCTGTGATACCCATCCTGTTTCTCAAGTACTACAATGAGTATAAAAGACTTTGTGAAATTCTTTGAGCTGATTCTTATTCTGGGCTCTCTGTTTTAAAGGATATAGAAAATACATCCTTTGGGAAGTCTTCTGGCCAGCTGAGCTCTCCAAGGATAAGCTTGAAAACATGTTAGATTGATGTTCTGGAGCAGCTCCAAGAAAGCTTGGCCAGTGTGTGATGGCAACTGCACCTACCCTGAAATTCAGGGAGGGAAATGTGTGCCTGCCTCTGGGTTGTGTGTGTGTTTATCACTCACCCCTCAACAGTGACAGTCAGCAGAGTTGCTGTTTCCTCCAACGGGGTGAGTGATTTATGGCAGCTGAAATTCTGGGTCTCCACATCCTTGTGCATGCAGAGGCGCCACTGGCTGGCTTTTGCTGAGTTTTTTTTTTCTCACTGAAGTGTTATTTTCAACAAAGGCAGTGGAAGCAACTTGGAAGCTGGTTTTTCAGCAACAAATTTGTCCTGCGTGTAGGGAAGTACTGGGCTGTGTTGGGAAGCAGGACACAAGCCCGTGTCCCCCCTCAGCAGGCTGGGTGGGGGCAGCACCGTGGCTCTTGTGCTCAGCCTGGGGGGCAGCTGTGGCCAGTGCTTGCCCAGGTGACCCTCTGCCCTCAGGACACCTGTCCTGGTGTGCTCTGGGTCCCCCCCGTGGATCCCACCAGCTTTTTCCACCTTCCTAACAGACCTGTTTGCTTCTTTGTGAGACAGCGATTGCTGAGCTTAGGGTGCCTTTATGGGTCCTGCTGGCAGTTCTGGTCTTCTTTCTGTGTAGAAAGAATCTCCTTCCAAAAGGTCTAAAAATGACTCAGAGTTTTAAGATTCATGTGAGAAACCCCACTTCAATCTGGCCATTGAACATTGCTACGAATAAATGCTCTGCTGCTCCAGTTTTCAACAGAAAGGCTTCTTTTCCTGGCACTACCAGGCTCATTCTCCTTTTCAGACCTAAGCTGGAAAACAGGAGGTCCTGCTCGTCTTTACAGGGTTTAATTTCCCTTTTGTTTTATAAAATCCTGTCTTTGGAGGTGAGTTCCATAATAACCCCCTTTTAAAAATGGTGTTTGCCACTTAGCTGTTTTCCATTTGGAGGTGTTTTATTTACAGTAAACTAAAGCAAGAAGGTGAAGTGTTTTTTATTTTCCTATTTTCCTGTGTTCTGTATTCATAGGCTTTAACATCTGCCTTCCATCCCCTTCCTGTGTTCATTCAACATCAAACCATGCAGGAATAACTCAGGGCTCATGCTTCTGCCATGCTATGCTCTTCTTGATCATTTGACTGAAAAGTATTTGTTTGTAGGTGAAAAACTAGCACTGCTTTTTCTTGTTTTTATAGTGACTTTGGAGTTGCACCTTTTCTCTTTTGTTTAAGGGTTCCAGTTCATGGTGATATTTAAGAAAAAAAGCTGAACTGAGCCAAAACACAGAAGAACAGAAGAGGCCCAGTCACGAGAGGGGAAGAATACAGCCTGACAAGTCTGCAGAGTAAGTAAGGTTGTAGAGATGTGTCACTTTATTTTAATTAAACATCTGTGCATCCTCACCGACTTGTGTTCTGCTGCTTTTCTGGTGAGTAGAAGGATTTCCTCGGTGATGCTGTTTACTTTTAGTTCATTCATATTTGAGCTTACAAATTGTTTGAAAGAGATTTAACTTTTCACATAGAAATTTCATACAGGTGAAGGCTTTTCTGTACTAGGAAAATGTGAACGGAATTTACATTGCAATGCTGATTTTAAAGTCCTAGAGTGTGGAAGCCTCTAGAACTGCCTGTTGCCAATGTGTGGAGCAGTTCTTCCACCTGTTTACCTTCTCATTTTACACATTTTTTTTTTCCAGCTAGCTATTTTGTTTCCTCACATCTATTTCCTGAAGAGTTTATTCTCTTTCCCATCAGCTCCCAGTATCTGTTTGTCTTTCACCTCTTCGTGGGACTCTGTTTGGTACCTCTCCCTGACCCAGTCTGTTTGGTCTTGCTCTGCCACTGTTCAAAGTTCAGGCCACAAAGACTTTGCCCCTGTCATGTTCATGTGCAATTAGCACAGAGAGCCAGACAGGGCTGCAGCTCCGACGGCTGCTGAGGGGCCGGGAGCCTGGCCGTCGAGTTCAGGGGGGTTAGCGTTTGGGCACATCAGGGCCTTTCAGTGCAGCGTAGCTTGCAAGTAATTTAGAATATTAGATGGACAAACATGTCATGATTAAGTCCTTAGGAGCCTGTAAGAAGCTGTTTTTGCACAGCCGTTCCTGGTGTGTTGAGATTAACCGTCCTGTCAGCCCGGGCGTGTGTACACTTCCAGGCAGGAGCTGACCTCTCCAGTAGCTGTCATTAGAAACAATTCTCAGATTTATATGATGAGTTTTGTTTCACAGTGTGCACATACAGTCCACACAGAGAAGTTTTTTTTCACAAATTGAACTTGTTCTCCCAAATGCAGCTACATCTCCAGCTGTCTTCAGAGTACCCTGCACTGTCTGTGAGAGCTGTAAAATGACTGCAAGCTTATAAATTCACCTTTTTGCAGTTATTAAATGTGCTTTACTCATTCCAGCCTGTTGCTGTGGAAATGGGTACAATATAGGACCTTGGCACTATGACAAGCAATTAAAATACCAAGATGTTTAGCCATGTATGAGTATTTTCACACAGTGAGACCTCTAAGCTTAGCCTGCTGCTGACATTGTTAGTTATTGAATCAATTGCATGAGATGAGGTTGACAGGTGTAATTATGTATTTCTATGGTGATTATGTATGGCCTGTCATAGAGACCAACATGCCTGTAACTTTGCACTCATTTAGTAGTCATTTATTGAGTGAAGTATTGGAGTTGGCACGCCGTTTACAAGGGAAGGAAATGTAAAACAAAACAGAAGTCCATTTTGAAATATAATTGATTCATTAAGCCATTTACCAATGCTTCATTTTAGTACATGGAAATACATCTTTCCGTATTTCCTACAGTTCTCTCAGTTATTTAAGCATATTCTTGCACCCTGACTTTAACAAAAGAATAAAACTCATGGCATGACTTAATGAGAACCTGGGTCTCAGGTTTTCAGCTGCCATATCCTGTGAGAAGTTTGGGGAGCTTGCTGGGACCATCTGAATACGGACCATTTTTAATATTTGGCTTATTTGTTAAAAGAGCTCAGAATCTTTCAAAATAACCTCCTTTCATGCAAACACATCTGCACAATCTTCTTCGTAGTAGTAGCTGTTCTTCAAAATGTGTTAAAAATTATACAAATATTTTTGGAATTCATTGAAGTGAACTTGGACTGGTGCTGGAATTCCTCATTCACTTCTCCAGATAAAATTTTTTCTGTGTAGTGACATCACTCAAAGCTTTGCTGTATTATTTCCCATGTAGTTCTCCCTGGTGTTCTGTGCCACCCTGATGATGTGAACTAAGTCTGTGTTTCTCAAAGTGAGAGGAGGCAGAGAGAAGTTAAATATTGCTCTCAGTTTATTAAGAGGTCCTTGGACTTGGTTGAAGTCAAGCAAACAATTTGACTTACTTTCCTTAACCACATCTCTCTGCAATACAACTATTGCCTTATTCACAGAAATTTTGATGTGTAAGAGCTATCTGAGATGGAGTAAAAATAAACTTGGGTTAGTACCAACTTTTGCTTCATTTTAAAGATCAGACTGTCAGCATTTTTTACAATAGCAGTAGGTATGAGAGTAGTTGCTGCTTCAAGATGGGAGTCTCGTTTTCTTCCTTATCACTGTGGGCTCCTGGTGGGGACTTAGCCAAATGATGAATATTTAGAAAACTGTCCTTTGGAATCAGTAATTAAACTAGGTTCAAACGCCAAAAAGCGGATGCAAACCTAAACTTGGAAAGGTTCATCCCAAAGTTTGGAAGAACCTTTTTTCCCCAGTCTCATCTGCCTAGAACACGTTGGTCATAGGTTTTCCAGTAGGAAGTATTTGGGTTAATATCTGGCTTTCTAATCATGTGCTTGGAAAGACAGCTTTTGTGGCTGTTCCAGAAAACTTCCCAAGCGTGCAGTAAAATGCATGCTGTTCCAAAAAAAATATCCTGGATAAAGTGATGTCTGGTGGATTGCATTTTTCTTTTTCTATCACTAAGCTAGAGTTTGAGGGATTTTTTTTTTTATTATTATTATTTTTTATTTTCTTGTAATGAAATTCCGTTCAAGTAGAAGATATTTGATGTTGGAAGAGGTCTCTGGAGATCATCTCATCCAACCTCCCTGCTCAAAGGAAGGTAAATTGGAGCAGGTTGCCCAGGATCATGTCCAGTTGGGTTTGGAATATCTCCAAGGATGAGGAGAGTTCACTTTTTTAGGTGTCCTATTCCAGTGATCAATCACTCTTACATAAAAGTTTTTTATGTTTAAATGATATTTGCTGTATTTTGCTGTATTTGAAAGACATTGCCTGTCTTTCTTTCACTAGACACCATGGAGAAGAGTCTGGCTCTGCCTTTTCCTCCTCCCATCCATTTATAAAAATGGGTAGGATCCACTCCATGTGGAACAATCCCAGTTCTCCCTGCTTTTTCTGTCAGATGCTCCCTTGCAGTCTCTGGGACAATATAGAGGAGAAATACCCATTTTCTCTGTGACTGAGAAATCTGTTTTTGAGGGGGCTGAAGAGAGGAGCAGGTTGGAGACACTGTGATGGAGCAGATGGTGCTGGGGGAGCTGCTGATGCATTTCAGTGGAGCCCTTTAGAGCCAGGAGCTGCCTGCACAGTGAGGGTGGGATCTTTTGGACAGGGATAAGTTGGGAGCTCAGGGCCTGATGAATACCAATGCCCTAAGGCAGACCTGAAAATTTATAATAAAGAACTGCAATGGGCATGAGGAAAAAAGGAGGGGGGCATCGAGTGGAGTTTCCTGGCACAGTTTGTTCCACTCATTTCATTCTCCCCAGCAATGTGCCTCCCTGGTGTTAGGGCAAACTGCTTTCTCTGAGCAGCTTGGCTGCCTCTTCCCAGGTGGGCTGCACACCTCATTACCAAAGAGGGGGTAATGTATTTTCCTAATCTGCAGTTCTAGTGCCCTCCTAGATAGCCCTGAAACCAATCAAACTCTGTGTAGAGGAAATAGAGCACAGGCCTTCACAGCCACGCAGGACCACGCGTCCCCTCGCTGTCATCACAGCACGGCCAGCTCAGAAGCAGCAGTGACATTTACTCAGGACAGGATGTGAGCAAAGGGGGGAATTTGCTTTTCCCATGTACACTTTCTATTTTCATACACTATTTATTTCTGACTTTAATGTAATTCTCTGTGTTTTATTCCAGCTTTGACCACGTGGCTCCAGCTGCTCCCATAACTCCTGTTGATGATATTCTAACGTGATGCAGCCATAAACTGGATCTTTCTTTTCTTCTAATGTACCCTTTTTAATTATCTAAAGACTAAACTTTTGAATACCACTTCTCATTTGCATGCTGGATTTAAGGCTAGAAAGCAAGTTTGCTTATTTAATATTTGCTTTGATTTGGTGGTTAGTCATTGTTCTTAATTATTTTTTTACCATTTCCACATGAGTGATCAGGAAATGAACAGCTGTCTCACACTTTCAGCAAGTTAAAACTAGCCTAACTATGGTATTTCCTTATTGACTTTTTACTTGCCCCTATGCAGAATGTTTTAAGATGTTGCTTCTCGAGTCGCCCACCTCACAGCTTGAGCAACGCCACAGCTTTTAAAAATGTTTTCCTTCTGACTTGCCAAGGTGATGAAGACAAGTAAAGTCATCCAGCATAAAAGGTATACACCAACAAAACATGAATTGAAGGTGTGGATCAAATTACAGTCCAAACAAGAAGAATATTAGAAGCAGTTTTGGAGACTGAGGAGACCAGTCCTGTGGCACGCATCTGCAGTGAGAAATAACACCATCCTGGGATCCTGTGTGATGTTTATACACTGATAGCAAATCCTCTTAAAAAAGTAAAAATAAACGGCTTGCTGCCCCTTTTTTTGCTGATGTTTTCCTTTTATCTTTTCATTCTTTTTTAAATTGGTAATGATTGTAAATCGCTCCTCGCCAAAGAAAGTGCTGTTTTCCAAGAGCAGTGATTTGATTCTTGTAATCTTATTTATTAGTTAAATTCAATAAGTGCCCAACCTATGCTCTAAATGCCTTTTAAAAATACACTAATAAACAGGCCTTGATTGCTTTTTGATTGAATTGCAGATAATGATATTTATATCATCAGTGAGTTAAGTTAATCAGCCTTCCTACAGGGGCGTTTCCAGCGTTCACACTTCACTGTCTGTCGTCTTGCAGACATGAGATGAAGATGAGCTTTCTCTGTACTCCTGCAATCTTGGGCTTTTGGGGCTTTAGCAGATTCGCTGCAATTATTTGACTGATAGGAGTGTTGTGACAGAGGTTTATTTGTGCAAATAGTAAGTGTTGCAGAGTCAGACCAGAAACTGCTGGGGCTGGTGTAATTTGTGGTACTGAGCAAAGAAAAAAGGTGTGCAGGTCTTTTCACTTCGTGTACTTTTTGTGCATGTTTTTAGATGTGAATCCTGGTCTCTTTGAAGTGGCATTTTGTCTTTAAGGGTTAGGATTTGGGCACTGCAAAGCTGGATTGGAGTCATCACTAGATGCAACGTGGCTGATTTTGCAGCACCTATATGTGTACCTCATTTCTGGTGGGTTTGAAGAGAGATTAGTAAAGAACTGAATGGAACTGTGATACTCCTGTCAGGGCTAGGAAAATGCCCAAGAGATATCCAGCAAGACTTTTTGCTTAGCCAGCTGTAGAGCGACACAGCAAGAGAGAAGACACAGGAATTCCTCTGCTTTGCACGAGTGTGCTTTAAAAGGCTCCTGGGCCTTCTGTGAGGCACAAGGCAGAATTTTCTGCTTGGGTGACACAATAGCCACAGAGTTCTCCAGAAACTGACATCTTCTGACCCACGCTGGAGGTCAAAGCGAATCTAACACAGGCAGACCACATTCCACAAGGGTGATAATCGCTGGTGTTCTCGGCATGGGGTATACGCTAATAGGAAAACAACTGTGATGTGGTGTGGCTTTCTAAATTTTACAGCTCCTGAAAGGTTACATCAGTTCCAAAGGAGAAGAAATAAAGTACTTTGCAAATGTTGCTGCAGGAAGATTTTCTTAGTAGCCAAACCAAGATGCTTTCTTAATTTATTTTATTGTTTTAGTCAGTGTATTAATGGCATGATGTTACTTATAAAATCTGTTGCTAGCCAGTTGCTTCAGTCTATTTAAAAACTTTAAGTAATTTAAAATCAAAGGGAATCTTTGTTTAACTGGCAAACAGCAGAAGGATGAACTCTTAGCACCACCCTGTCACATCCCAAGCTGAAGTGGGAAAGCAGCTTACAGTGGCAGGGGCTCATGCCTGAGCTGGGAGTAGGCTGCTGCTGTAGCTGTGTTCCACTGATAATACCTCTTAATCCATCTTTTGAACTGACTGATAATGCATCAAACCTTGTCACAGCCTGTAGGTGACATAATACTGTTCTTGCAATTTGTGCTCTTCAGCAAAGGTGACCCCCAGGTAAGACCAAACTTTTTAGTTTTAAGGCTGAAGTTTTAGCTGCATCTCTGACTTGTTGAGAACTGGAAGTGCTGCCTGCCTTCTTCTGATTTAAGGGCTGGTGACTTCCACTTCAGATGGTTTGGATGTGATAGCAAAAGGCTAATGCATTCTTACAGCTGCCTTGTCTTGCTGCCGAGCTGGGGTGTAATTGGACTAGTTTTTCAGTGGTTCAGATGTCAGCTGGATGTGGGCTGAAGTTCACTGCCACGATTTATTTCAAAGGTTTTCAGAGCTGGGCTTCTGGGCCTTGTTTAGGTATTGAAGTCAGTGCAGTGATTTTTTTTTCAGTGTATTCACAGTTGATTCAAAGATCTGGGGGGAACTATTGGGAGATGTGTGACCTCTGAAGCCCTGATTCTGTGTACCTCATGTAGCAGAGCCAGAAGGATTTGTCCTAAAGGTTGGGAAGTGTATTTCTCAGGGCCAATGCTTAATGTTCCTCTCAGCTTCATACAAATTGCAAATTAGGAACTCTGAGCACTTTTATTTCTAATGTGTTTTTTTCATTTGACTTGAAAATATTACTGTGGATGTTCTGACCAGCCACTCCACTCTTTTATTTTCCCCTAAAAGAAAAGGGAGCTTTTACCATGCTCTCATGTGGCTCTGATTTACACTAGAATTTGCAAATCAAGGCTGGTGTGACTCTAATCTACTGCTGTGCTCCCCCTGGGTGCATCTCTTCAGCAGATGTGGCATGGAAAGATCTGGTGACTCTGCTTGAGGACAGCAGTGGATGGCAGCAGAGGTGCTTGTGATCTGCCACGAGTCCATTCTTATTTAGATATAGTCTTTAGAACCATTACAATTGCAAAATGCTATTTTTAAAGAGAGAAACAAATATTCAAAAGACAGATAAGATAGTCTAATATAAAACAAAAATGAAACTTAGTTCTGTTTTATATGTCTGTTGAAAATTGCACTCACAACTTCTAAATTCTTTTGAAACATAGAAATCAATATGCCAGGCTAAGGATAATCCTAGAGCTACACAACTCTGGAGTCTCTCCTGGTGGTTGGCATCCCTCACTTCTTCAGTTAAGCCTGGAGCCATATACCATGACTTCTCCCAGCATAACTTGGACCTTCTCTGATCAGTACATAAACATTTTGGGTGGGGAAAAAAAATCTGAAACTTCAGAGATTTATATCCATATTGTGTAAATAGAAATGAAGTATTTTTCACATTATTGCTTTTAACTGCTATGGTGAGAAGTGGTTCCAGAATCAGAGGGCAGAACCTAACACACAATACAGGTTTTGTTTTGTCTTTCTCTTTTTAAAATTACTGAGATAGTTGCAGGGAATGATTGGAGGAATGCAAATTTATGGAAACAATATATATTGCATGTGGCTTAACATATCTACAAGCTGCTTTTTGAGGAGTGAGAGCTAAATAAAGTTTGTGTAAAACGCCAAAGTGGAGAAGCCCCCATGCTCCTTTTGGGATTGCGCGCCCGCTGCCTCTCATGCTGCCCAGTGAGGTGAGGGGTGCCAGGGTCCTGCAGCCTCACTTCCCCTGTGGTAACCCAGCAGCTCAGGAGCTGCTCAGGGCTCCTCTCTGGCTGCTCAGCAAGGTGGTTTTTCCTTGTCCTAATCCTGCCTTACCCAAAATGAGGCCAGCGACAGCAGCAGAGCAATCAGCAAGGTAAGAACTGCGTTATCCAGGAGCTCGGATGTTGGAGCAGTGAAAGCGACAATGTGTAACTTGTGTAAGGTCTGGGGCTGCTTTGATTTTTTTTTTCCCAAGGAGAAAAAGAACTCCCTTTGAAATGGTGGTTTTTTTTCTCAAAAGAATACTAAAATACAGCACTATCTCTGTGTGATCAGCAGCCACAGTAGCTTTGGTACCACGTTCTGATGAAAAACATATCCCATTGCAACTGATCCACTACAAGAAATGTGAATCATATCTCTTTCTACCAGTGGTTTTTCATACCATTCCTGGCTCTGCATAGTATTATCTTGTTTGACAAATACCCTGAGATTGTATGAAATGAATGTATTATGGAATTTGTGGTGCAGCTCTTAGGAAATAAAAGCATATTTATGAATCCTCCTTTGCATGTGCGAAGTACGTGCCTAAATATGGACAGATGAGCATGTAACATTGGCACGTGTTTTAAGCATGTCCACGGAACTTGATTAAAGGTTAATTACCTGCCTTGAGGGGTATGCTTCCAGGGCACAGTGGTGGAGTGTGAGGAGGGTGCTGTTGCCTCTGCTCTCCTCATTGCTCTGGGGGTGAGCCTGCATTGCTGGCAGTCTTCAGCACGCTGGTAGGGCCAAGTGCTGCCCATCCTCTGCTCCTTTCTGCCCTTTTCTGTCTCTGCATGGCCCGTGGTGCTTTCTTTTGCTGCTCTGCTGTGATAGGGGCAGATGACACAAATTCATGGGTGGGGATGGTGCATGGCCATGCTCTAAGTGACCTGGTGGCTTTCTTCACATGGAGAGGTTTTGGTGCTGTCTGGGCCAGCCAGTTGGATTTGCTGATCGCCTTTGGATCGAGTGGTCTTGTGCACTTCATTTGTTTACCCATGTAAACATGTACAGCCACATGTGTCTGACTGAACTGTGACAGCTTTTTCTTTATTATAAATGGATTGACTGTGGCAACCTTGAAGGGCTTTCTGTTCCTTTATTTCTCTAAGCTTTTTCAGCATGGTCAGCTTTAACTTTCCTTACAGGCTGATCTAAAATGCCATTGTATGTCCCTGAGCTGGCTTGCCTGATCATAGTTTTGGCCAGTAACAATGGTGAGTGTTCTTGTATCTCGAGGAAAAACACACAGAAAATGGCAAAACACCCACTGACTGAAATTTCCAGGTGAGTGAGAGCTGTATATGCACACTAGGTCTGTGCTCTGCTCAAACTTTAGAAGACCTATGAAGCATCCAGCTGGCAGTGATGATGCTGGCACTGAAGGACAGGCTTTATTCAATTTGTGCTTTAGAGTTCAACAGTAGATACATGTTTTGATGATTTTTTTTTTCTTTTCTGTCAGATATGTAAATCTTCAGTTAATTCTTCTTCCATCCACTTAAAGGTTTATGGAGTTGCTTGAAGCTTACAGTCTGTTTATGGGATTGTGGTGATGTTGCAGTGACTAAAGGTGGGTTGTATTTCCCCATCCCTGTCTCTGCCTTCGTGCCTAATTTGGTAATTGTTCTTAACTATTCAAGCATCTTCAAGTTCTAAATTTCCCTGCTTTCACAGTAACTGTAAGAACATTGACAAATAGAAAACTCATTGCTTAATCACTCGACTTGGGAGTTTTTGGAAGAAAGGGCAATTTTGCTGTGGTGCAGCTCAGCACCAACATCCACCACAGTAACTGTGAACGGGACCACCTGAGGTCTGGGCAATACTCCTGCACCACAAATCCAGGTTATAGCAAAACACAGATCACTGTGTACTTTAAACAAGAGTCCAAGTTGGGGAATTTCATCCAGCTAATCTGTTGGTCTTACTCTACTATTTTTGTGACAAAGATTATTTTGTATTATCAAATTTGTTTGAAGATCCTAAAAGTAGTTTTGTTACTACAATGTGTAGTGGGTGCAAACTTTTAAATATGAGTTAACCTGCCTGGTTTTCAGTGTTTTCTAACAAAACAGAAGGAAGGGATGTTTGTGCATGACTAGAGCTTATCGAGGCTCTTTACAGCTGCCTGAAAATAGAGGCAAAAATATCTGTGTTTTTCAATCTTACATTTTTTAATCTTATTATTTATTTTTGCTTATCCTCCATATGTAGCTGACTTTGCATATCTTCTTATAAAGAATAAGCATTTTGGGGGGTGTTTTTGTTTGTTTGTTTGCCTTTCTGTTATAAAAATGGTGGTAGCTTTAAATATTTTCTGAGCCAAAGGTCTTATTTAACTTTGTGACCCAGGTGCAATTTAAAGTGAATTATGATATTCTGTGACTTCTTAGATTCTGGCTCACAGTCTTTAGATGCTTTCATTCCCACACCTGCCACCCATTAGGAGACCTCCTTCTGTGATCTTTCATCATTCAGAATATATGATGATTTTCTTAAACACTTGAGCTAATTGGGAGTGACTTTTGCTTTAATATATATGGCAGTATTTGTAAATAGCAGACGCTGGGCAGGCTTGAAATAAATACAAGAAATTTGGCAGGAATTGTTAAAAAATGCAAAGCCACTAAACATTTAAATGACTTACAAAAGGGGCCTGTTGTACACAGGACAGACCAAGCAGACCCTGCTCCTTGAAGAGCTGGTACAGTCTCCAATGCTCTTCCTTACGAGAGAGATGTGTTGATGTCAGTCCTTGTCCTTCAGCCTGCTACCTGCCTCCACACTTTAACAGCAAAGGTTACAGTGTTTGATAAAAGAGCATCATTTTTGTGTAACATAAATAAATCCCTCCTAATGTGAGGTCCCAGTTACTGTGCACACTGCACTGCAGAGCAGCGTGGAGAGATGGAAATGGCTTTGGGCCCTTTAAAATCAAGGGAGAAGTGAGAACACATGAGTCCCACAAAGGTTTTTATGAATTGAAATAGCTGCACATGCCCTCTCCTGGTCTTCCTTGTTGTAAGCCAAACCCAGTATTCATTGTTTTTATACTTTCTCATAACCTGACTTGAATTTCTACAGTCACAAGAGAGTTCTTTCAGAACCATGAGTAGATGATTGGAAACCCCAAAATTAAAAGAAGGCATAGTTTTGGTTAGAGCAGTGGTATCTCACTCAGTGTGAACTCAGTGAGTAAAAAAGCCCCGTGAAGAGGTGAACCATAACACCTGTCATGCTTAGGTAGAAAATTCTGAGTAGAGCATTGAATTGCATCCTTAAATCTGATGTGGGCTTAGGCCAGAGTTTAAATCTGTAATGGGCTTTGTAGGTACGACTTTTCAAAGGCCACAGGACACTGAGAATGCCACCGTGCCCTGCTGGATTTTCCTTGGAGATTTTTATTGTTAGATTTAAGGAATAAGATCTGGGAAAATAAATCTTATTTAAAGTTTATGAAGGTTCAGGCCAATCTAAAATAGAATTGTGAAGAGGATCATGTAGCTGCTAACAGAATAGAAAGCATATTCTTTATTCACTAGGCAGTAATGTAACACATTTTTTGGAGGGTGACTTTGACCCAGTAACTATTATGATCTCTCTTGTGAAGCAGTATTTATGGACTCTTAAATGCTTATAACATTTGGCTGCTGTGCACACAAACTGATTCCTTATGCTAAAATAATCCTTGAATTTTCTTCATGGTTAAAGTGCTGCTCCCTGATCAGATGTTCCTTCAGCTCCCATGAACACGGAGTTCCCTGTGAGAAGTCATAAATAGATTTATCATTTCTGGCTTTCTTATGGGAGGAGTCATTAACTTGGTTACTGTTGAAGCCAAAACCTGCAAAACTTTTTCAGTTGGTTGAAACAATAATAAATATTTCACGAATAACTAACTTGAGTCTAGACCAGATGAAAAAGAAGCTGAAGACTGAAACCACACAGCAAAAATATTTTTATTGGAAAAAAACAGCTGATACTACAAAAGAGCTTATTGGAAAAAATTGCTCGAGTGGTGATTTGTTGAAAGTGAAGTGCATGGAATTAGGAAGTATCGTTGGTAAAGTGAAAAAAAGCTGCTAAAACTGATGAGATCCCAAATGTATTTACTTCACTGTAGCTGGTGGTCCAGGGATGTATCTCCTGTGACTCCAGCTATGGAAAAAGTCCTTCAGTAAAACACACGGTGCTTTCTACCAGCAAAGCAGCAAATCCATTTTGTGAGTTGACAGTAATGAAGGCCAGTGACTACTCCATAACAGAAAAAGACTTTAAAGCTTGAGTGATAAACAGTGATAAATGTGTGTTTTTAGCAGATGTATTTATTTGGTCCATGTCTTATTGGGGTGCTGGTTTGGGCAGCCCTTGGCAGCAGAGGTGGTTACATGTGCCACAAATGAGAAGGTGTTCAGGGGAAGGCATTACCCCAGACCAAACCAAAATCCTGGAGGCTCCCCAGGACAATCCCATCATTCCAGCCTGGCTCAGCACTCCTGTGAGTACAGCTGGGATAGCTTGAGGGTGCATCCTATTTACAGTAACCTTGTTCTTGGCTGAATAAACACTTGGGCGTTTGGGTTCATGTAGGGCGTGTTACAGTTGTTTACAAGAGACACCCCAGGCTGTGCAGTGGCTTCATACCAGGATTTCCCATGATCAAATCTTCTGCTCTTGTTTACAAGGTTGCTCAGAGCAGTGAGTGGGCCCTGTTGGAAAGGGGCACAATGGACCTGAGCATGGATCTTCCCCTCAAAGGAGCTGTGTCCAAATCCCTGAGACCATTTTGGTGCCTGGTTTCATGAGGAGCTAAGTGCAGTCGTGTTCTCTTCTGGCCTTTCTGTGCCACCCCTCTGTGATGAGGGAATGTGGGGAGGGTGGCAGCACATCGCTGCTTGCAAGGGCAGCAAGAAGAGAAAGAAAAATTCTAAAAAATTAGGGGATGTTTCAGCTTATGCTGGCATACCTGGGGTTACCCAGATGGCTGTTTTTATTGCATTGCAAGATCTGAAAAATTTGCTGGAAGACAGTGTAATTCAAAATGCAGTGTGAAGTCATTTAAGAGGTGCCAGAGGCAAGAGCTAATGTGGGCAATTCTCTTGTCTGGCTCTTGCTCAGGTCAGCACCAGATGCAAGCTCTGTATGAACCGAGAGCATCCTGAAGCTGTGTTGAGATTAGGGAACCAAAATTTAAGTCAATTTCTAAAAAGTAATTTGCATTAATTTTCAGACCAACTTTTGTCTTCCTACAGGAGCTACTTGGCCTCCTAAAGACAAAAAGAGCAGAAGGCAGGAGAACGGAAATGGGATGTGGGCACAGGAGAACCAAACAGCTGCACAGCGTTGGGAGAGCAGCTTTCAAAGGCTGATTCTGCAGTCGGGGGAAATGAAGCTGCCAAATCTGTAACCTTTTATGTCGTTGGGATGAACCATAATGAGCCAAGGCTCTTTCATAGGAGGGCAAACTGAGCAGCTCTGTCTGGCTTCCAGCCACTTTTGGCCATGACAGCTTTTAGGAGAGCAGCTGACAAATCATCCCAGTACTGTGGTGGGGTAATAGGAGAGACTCACTGGGTTTGAAGCTTAAGTAACTCACATATGAAACACTATCTGCATAGCTGAAACCTTCTCAGAGTTGTGATATGATCACTTTGGGCTAGGTACCGTGCAAGAAAAACAGCTGCTCTGTATTTTGTTGGTGGTACTTTGACACGTTTTTGGGACAGATCTTAGCAAGTGCGGGACCTGGCTTGCTTTGCGCTGCTTCCTTTTGGTATTCGTGTCCTGTATGCTCAACAGATTTAAAATAAGGCATCAAAATGGGACATCTTCCCCTTTTGCTTTCACATTTCTTTTCCAAAAGTATGCTAACCAAATGTTCTTCATTCTAAAACACACTGAGAGCTGCATGACATGCCAAACACGAAGGCTAGGGATACCAGGGAATGGGAGAGCTTGGGCTGTCTAGAAAATAATCAGCCTCCTTGAGAGGAGGATACTTACATCAGTAATTCTTGTGCTCTGAGTCTAAAGAAAACATGTGCTTCTCTTTCTCCCTCTATCTTGCCCTCCCTCCTTGCACGCTAAAAAAAAAAAAAAAAGTAATTGTTTATAGTTTAAAACAGGTTTTAAGCCAAAACTTTTAAGAGCTGCAAACAGACTTCCTGGCAGGTTTTCAGATCTCTCATGGCAATCAAAAGCAGCTGATGCATGTTTTGCAATCTATTTGCAGACTGCCAGAACTTATGATTTAATTAATAAAACAAATGTGCCTATCAACTACAGCATAACCCTTTTGACCTTAATGAAGTCCTAAATCTTCAGCGAGTTTGTGTCAAGATTTCAAGTGTACGCACAGCTAATATTTACACTTGCATGATAGTTTATTGCCTTGCCATGCTGCTGGTGTAGCCCTTGCTAAACTTCTGACCCTCGCCTGCACACACCCTTTCCAGATGACTGGCAATTTGGAAAACCTCATCAGACAAAAGGTTACATCTCTGTGCCCTGTTATTTGATATAACTTCTGTCTGACTAATTGACATGTAGGACAGGGCAAGCTGCTCCCACTCCTTCCACAGCAGAAACACTGGTGGCACAGGAGGTTTTGCCATCTTTGTGGTGCCTGTATGCAGGACCTGTTTCCTCCTCATGGAGCAGAACGAGTACAGGATCCCATCCTCTGTCCCAGGCAGGCTGGCAGGAGGCGTCTGGAGCTCTTTTAAGGACAGTATGCTTGATCCTCAGCTCTGCAAAATTTTCTGGAGCAGGGTGACCACAATATTTTAAGTCACAGTGAGAATATTCCCTGTCAGCTGTGATGTTTCTGAGTTTGAAGCCCAGTGTCCAAACTATTTCATCGGCTAGTGGAGAGATCCCGTTCTAGCTGTGAGTGCTCAGCAAGTAAAAGGTGAGGAACATCACTGATGTTCTCTGCTGTGTCACCTGAGTCCCGAAGCCCTGTCAGTGCAAGGTGCTGAGGAGGAGAGGTTGCTGGGGCTGTTTCTTCTGATCCAGACAAACTTCCAGCAGGAGAGGGCGTGGAGGTTTGTGCTTCCCCAGCTGCCCCTCAGCCGTTCTCCCCTGGGCCCGTGGGGCAGAGCAATGACTGCAGCCTCCTTAGGGACACCACTGCCAGTCCTCAGGGCAGCAGAGGACATCTGAAGGGGAACATGAGTGTGTTTGCTCCCCAGCCTCTTCAGATGGAGGGTTTGTATGAACTTCTGGTAGACAACTTAATAACTGAGTAGTCAACATCAAAACAGACTATTAAAATCGGAATTGTAGAGTATCCATTCTCTCAAGGACTTTAATAAAGAGAAAGGCATTGCTTCCCAGGAGAGCTGAGCAGGCCAGCACAGAAAATTGAGTGTAACAGCATTGCTGTCTGCATTTTCCTTTGTCTCTTTCTGCTTATGGCAAGTGCTCTCCTTACAAATCTTCCATCCTAACTTTTATGCAAATGCATGAAATGGTTCAGCTTGCCAGGGATGCTCACAGCCCTGGCACAGGGCACAGTCAGGTAACTCACTGAGCTTAGTATATAGTTTTCTTCTTTAACCTGTTAGACTGCTTAAAACTACTTTTACAAATATGAATTAGCTTTGTTTTCAGATCATAAGAGCATTTTAATAGTGTATCAGAGGGGGAGGAAGGTGATGTAAGGATTGAAGGGGGAACCTAAATGAGTTTCAATACTGTGACCGAGTTGTTTCATTGTTTTGATTTAAATCTCACTCTTAGCTTCATTTTCTGCATGGACTGAGTTGAGAGTACAGCTCTCATAAGTTTAAGCAGACCTGGGGAGGTTGGATTAGTTTGACTCAGATTTAGTCTTCCAGGCTTGCTGAAACCAACATCTTGCAATGTCCTTCCCTCCTTTGGCTAAGGAAGAGGCTGGGCAGTTTCCTATGGAAATCTTTCTCCAGTGCATTCTTTGGATGATGATACAGTTTCAGGAAACTGCGTTTGTGCCCCAGGCAATGACTCGTCAGGCGAAAGAAACTTTCCTCCCTTGGTTGTTACTCGCTCCCTTCTGGCCAAGTGGGCTGAGCTCCATGGCTCAGTGTGTGGCTGGGTCAGGGGCCAGGTAAGGGTTAACAACCCCCCAGGTATTCCCTTCTGGAAGGGACTTCTCTGGGATTTGCCAGGGCCGAGAGGGGAAAGGCAACCCAAGGGCCGATCCCCTCCTCATCCTCCTCACCTCAGCATCTAAGGGTGTAACAGGTTCTAGGGGAGAAACAGAGGCGTCCGAGCTGGCAGGCAACGCATCCAAGGACCTGGGGAAGTTTGTCTTTGGCTGTGCAAGACTTTTTCATGTCCTGCATCATAAAAACAGCATAAGCAGCAGTGATGGCTCAGCACCCCATAAAGCCAGGAAATAGGTGGCCTACTCAGAGTCTGCAGAATTTGTTTCTTTCTGAGCAAAGTGGGGGAAAATGGACAACTCTTCAGTTTCAGAAACATAAAAATTATTATTATTATTATTGTTGTACTGAAAGAACAGTCTGATTTTGAAACAGGAAGAGAGGGTTGTTTAGGAGGCAAAACAAGGAGATGAACTTACTCTTTTACATTGTTTTCTGGGAAAATGAGAATTATGGTTATCCAGTACATATATAAGATCATACTGTAATTCAGATCTGACAAGACTTAATGTTTGTACAAACCCCACTCCTCCCTCCTCTGTCCTCCTCTTCAGTATATTTTAAATGAGAGAACCAAACTCATATGTATCTTAATGAGACTGGAGTGGCTTCCAAGACACCAGATTCCTATATGTTTTCATTTAAAAAGTGACATGCCGTATAATTTGATTTGATTTGATATTTGTTATTATACATATTACTTTAAAATATTAAAAAAAAAAAAAAACAAACAAACCAAAAACTGGAGGCGAAGTTAATTTCTGCGGAAGCTCGGAACACCTCGTTCCCCCGTGTCCCACGGTTCCTCCCTGGCGGTGAGGGGCATCAGGGGATGGAGGTGCCCGGGGAGCGGCCGGTGCGGCGAGCAATGCCGCCCTCTCGCGCTGGCCAGCCCCGGGACAGCCCCGTTCCTGGCCCCGGGGCCACTGCTGGCCAGGAACAGCCCCGCTCCAGCCCCGTTCCAGCCCCGCTCCAGCCCCGTTCCTGCCCCGTTCCAGCCCCGCTCCTGCCCCGCTCCTGCCCAGTTCCAGCCCCCGCTCCAGTCCCGTTCCAGCCCCGCTCCTGCCCCGTTCCAGCCCCGTTCCAGCCCCGCTCCTGCCCCGCTCCAGCCCCGTTCCAGCCCCGTTCCAGCCCCGCTCCTGCCCCGCTTTCCAGCCCCGCTCTCCAGCCCCGCTCCAGCCCCGCTCCTGCCCCGCTCCAGCCCCGTTCAGCCCCGCTCCTGCCCCGCTCCTGCCCGCTCCACCCCGTTCCAGCCCGCTCCTGCCCCGTTCCTGCCCCGTTCCGCCCCGCTCCAGCCCCGTTCCAGCCCCGCTCCTGCCCCCGTTCCAGCCCCGCTCCAGCCCCGTTCCAGCCCCATTCCAGCCCCGCTCCAGCCCCGGTCCAGCCCCGTTTAGACCCGTTCCAGCCCCGGTTTGCTCGTTCAGCCCCGCTCCACCCCGTTCAGACCCGTCCAGCCCCTCTTCAGCCGGTCTGCCCCGTTCCAGCCCGTTCCAGCCCCGTTCAACCCAGTTCGCCCCGTTCCGCCCCGTTCCAACCCCGTTCAGCCCCGTTCAGCCCCGTCTGCCGCTCCCGCCCAGCCCGTCCAGCCCTCTCCGCCCGCTCCAGCCCCGTTCCAGCCCCGTTCCAGCCCCGCTCCAGCCCCGCTCCAGCCCCGTTCCAGCCCCGCTCCTGCCCCGCTCCTGCCCCGTTCCAGCCCCGCTCCAGCCCCGTTCCAGCCCCGCTCCTGCCCCGTTCCAGCCCCGCTCCAGCCCCTTCCCGCTTCCTGCCCCGCTCCAGCCCCGCTCCAGCCCCGTTCCAGCCCCGCTCCTGCCCCGCTCCTGCCCCGTTCCAGCCCCGCTCCAGCCCCGTTCCAGCCCCGCTCCAGCCCCGCTCCAGCCCCGCTCCTGCCCCGCTCCAGCCCCGTTCCTGCCCCGCTCCTGCCCCGCTCCTGCCCCGCTCCAGCCCCGTTCCAGCCCCGCTCCTGCCCCGCTCCAGCCCCGCTCCAGCCCCGCTCCTGCCCCGGTCCAGCCCCGCTCCAGCCCCATTCCAGCCCCGCTTCAGCCCCGCTTCAGCCCCAGCTCAGCCCCGTTCCAGCCCCGCTCCAGCCCCGCTCCTGCCCCGCTCCTGCCCCGTTCCAGCCCCGCTCCAGCCCCGCTCCTGCCCCGTCCAGCCCGTTCCAGCCCCAGCCCCGCTCCAGCCCCGCTCCTGCCCCCTCCAGCCCCGCTCCTGCCCTCTCCTGCCCCGCTCCAGCCCCGTTCCAGCCTCAGCCCCCGCTCCAGCCCCGCTCCTGCCCCGCTCTGCCCCGCTCCAGCCCGCTCCAGCCCCGCTCCGCGCTCCAGCCCCGTTCCCAGCCCCGTCAGCCCCGTCAGCACCCGCTCCTGCCCGCTCCTTGCCCCGCTCCAGCCCCGCTCCAGCCCCGTTCCAGCCCCGCTCCAGCCCGCTCCTGCCCCGCTCCTGCCCCGTTCCAGCCCCGCTCCAGCCCCGCTCCCGCCCCGCTCCTGCCCCGTTCCAGCCCCGCTCCAGCCCCGCTCCCGCCCCGCTCCTGCCCCGTTCCAGCCCCGCTCCAGCCCCGCTCCTGCCCCGTTCCAGCCCCGCCGCGGCGCGCCCAGCTCCCTCCGCCGCGCTTCTTGCTTAATTTTTGTTGGAGATTTGCGTAGGTTTTGTGGGTTTGTTTTATTGTTTTTGTTTTTGTTTGGGTTTTTTGTTTGTTTAATCTTAAAGGCAGAAGTGGCCAGAGCGGGAGACTGAATGAATACTCATTGTGAGGTGTTCCACGGTTACACTTATCCTAGTCCCAGGTCATTCTTGCTTAGCTCTGAAATGGGAACAATAACCATTATCTTTTCTCTTTTAGCTCCTTAGCAGCTTTGACTGTAAGCCCTTTGAATCTCATAAATAGATGTACACTACCAAGCACAGTGCCGGGCAATTCCAGCTGGGGACTCCTAACAGTCTGGTAATTAAAATATAAACATTGTAGTGCAATAGATAGATTATATTGTCTTCAGCAGTTAAAACCTTGAGATAGCGCAGAGGGAAAGGCTGAAGTATAAAATAAAATCACTGCTTTTCAGATACAGTACATCCAATTAGTCCTGCCAGTTGTAACCTTCTATAGGTGTTTGCCTGGAAGCTCCCTGAGCAACTCACTGTGCCATTTTTACAAGTTATGGTTTCCAGTGATCCTGAACTGTTCTTGAAAGCAGACTTGCAATAATTTATGTATGTCTGTGGGGCTGATAATTATAAATTTAAAATGGTATTTTACAAACTGAACGAGTACTTTAAAAAATCCCCATAACTCTATATGTAAAACAAAAAAAGTCTCCTGAACTCTGTATTAAAAAAAAAAAAAAAAGTAAAAAGTCAAGCTTGATCCATAAGCTAACAATAGTAAGGAAATTCAGACATGAGCAGGGAAGTGTTCCATATGTTCTCCAATACCTAGGCACAACTGGGTGCCTCTTTAATGATGAGCTGAATGCTCCCTGTTGTGCCTAGGTATTGCAGAACATATGGTGTGTTTTCCCCCTTAACTGTGAATTTCCTTGCATTTGTCAGTAGGTGTCTTAACTCTGTTGTGTTTTAATATAGTGTTTTTGTCTCTGAGCACAGTCCAAATTTGATCTTAGGCAAATAGGAGGGTGCATACAGCTGTTGATTATCTCATATTCTTCTTGAAACTATATTTCAATACATAATCTATATCTATATAAACACACCTTGTAATTGTTAATCAGGACCCTCAGAGTTTAAAAATCACTCCACTGTGCTCCAAACTTAGCATGGATGATAAATGACTGTTTAGTTGCCAATATAGCACAATATTTCAATTTCCTGCCTTCACAGAGGTATTTCAAAGGTTGAATGGAGTTCATACTCACAGTATGGGTTGCCTAGAACTCTATGATCTCTTGCTGGCAAACTTTAACCAAAACCTTTTCAATTAACTAAACGCATTCCTCGTGGAAGTCAGCCAACCCAAAGCTGGACAAACAGAGTTTCAGTGACACTCTGCAATAACCTCCCCCTGTTCCTGGCTCTGGATAGGAACAGCCAGAGTTTATTAGTTGATGTCTAAGTTATGTGATTGATAAAAGGATTTAATGTAACACTGAACTAAATTTTGCTCTCTGCCAGTTATATAATTCCAGTGCAGTTTCCTTTAGTTCTGCTGGAATCCTCATTTAAGTGGTGTAAACATGAACAAAGTTTAGCCTACAATCAGCAGAGCAGCAATCACACTGACAAAAGCACAGGACACTGAGGTGTAAGCTGAACAGTACTGGATCAGTCTGAGGTTTGGTTCTGCTCCTGTTTGGTGATACATTGGGGATTAGAGTCAGTAGCTGCGCTGTTGAATGCTGGAACTATTGGCAGTAAAGGGGGTTGAGGAATACTCATTTTCTTTGGAAAAGCTGGGAGAAAGACACTCCCACAGGTTTTTGAATAAAAGACATGGCCTCTGCCACTGGAATTCCCCAGGAAGAGTCTTGGAGAAGTATTCTGCATAAATACCTCTGTGTGCTCTCCCTGTGTCTGTACTCTTGTGCAGCACATCTGTTGTTGACCCCTCCTGGGGACAGTGACTGGGCTGGAGGGACCTTTTGTCTGAGCTGGTGCATTTTTGTGCTCAACATGTGCTGCAGTGATAGCCAGGAATATTTGTAAAAGACAGCTTGTTCTAGTGACACAGACAGAACTCCAAATTTTCTTTGTGTAAGTCCTTATTAAACTCATTTGCATTGATATGAAAATGTCAGCCCAAACAGCTCCTTATTCAGACAGTACCAGTGTCTGAATATTTATCAGTGGAGGACAACATGAAGGGATATGAAATTGCATGCTCTGGTGGAGGACATGCCTTGTCTCCCAAATAAGCTGTTTATCATTTCTGCCCTCCTTTAGTGTCATAACCTGGATCTACCACAGCTTTTGAACTCAGAGTCGGGTGGTTGATCTCTTTTACCTAGGACTGGACAGGTAACCTGCAGCTCACTCTAGAGGGTTGCCAGGCAGTCAGGTTTGTTGTCCTCAACACCAGCTGCTTTCTGTGTCTTTGTACCAAGGCACTTTGTCACTATCCATGGATGCTGGTGTGGTTCCTTGTCCTTGTGTCCACATGCATGTACCGGGGTAGAAATGGTTTCCATGAAAAGCCACCATTTGGACCATGAAACAACAACTGCTTAAATGTATTAGCACCATGCAACCCCTTGTATAATTATCCCCATCCCAGCAGATTAACTCTGTCCTGACTGGCCGTTAGCTCAAAGGGAAGGTTCTCCAGCTGCATAGCATCCAATTCCAAAACACTGGAGGTGGCTATTTTACATCTCTTTTCCACTTTCTGTATATTCCTGTTTCATTCTTTCTTGATGCCTCTGGGTGCTTCTGGTTTGTCCCACCCAACCACAAGGATTCTCCTGCATCCTTGGCTCGAGGATGTTACCTGTGCTGGTTGCTACAGGACTCAAAATTCTGCAGTGTGAGCTGCCATCATCTTCCCTGCCCGCAGGCACCGTGGGGCCCTCTCAGCTAGTGGGCACTGTGTGTTCTACTCCCTTTTCTTGTTTCTTTGAGGGCATGTGCCTCTTCAATAGCAGAAATCACCACAGAAATTTGCCATCTGCTGCAACTGGACACACCACGAATCAGTGCTTTAGTATGTGTAGAAATCAATATTTGACGACAAACACCCCCCACCCTTCCAAATGGCCCTTGTTTTGCCTGTGGAAAGATAATTTGCCTAGCTCAGCTGGAGTCTGTATAAGGCATTCTAATGAGCCATGGTCACCTCCAATTTTGTGACTGGGTCAGCAAATATATTGCATAAAAGATATAAAATATATTGCATTTTTATTGTAGCACCCCCACTTCCGTTTTCTTTTAAAGAACCTTCTTGTGAAGCTCAAAAAGGGAGGAGAAAAGAGAAATATTTGCTTGTTGCTTTGCAACAGTGCACCTGGCTCCCAAAGCACTGAGCTGTGTCTTTAAAGCAGTACAGGCCCAGTAATCCAGTAAATACTGTGCTCTCCCATTGAATAATGCAATGGATAATTACTTAAAAGACCACACAAATGACTAAAGCTCAGACGAGTGTGTTCTATGCTGCAGGTTGGATGCAGCTGGGGACAGGGCGCTTTGCTGGAGCCCAACTCAATCAAAGTGAGGAAGGTTCCACTTCTCTTGGCTCATTTAGGAGTGATGCATCATGCTGTCATGGTCTGGAAGGGTCAGGAGGCATTCCCAGGGATTTCAGGTCTCCTCATATTTTCAGAGGTCACTCTGGTTTGCATAAGACATCAAATGGCTTTTGATGCAGCATGTAAGAGATAGGAAGAGTGTCTCAGTGCAGGAATGTCTCCATTTCCATATGGACTCACTATAAAATCATGCTTTGTGATTAGCGCCCAGCTATGCCACCCTAAGGAGCAGTTGCATGTTCCAGCTGGCTCCAGGGATCTCTTGGGTATTAATTCATTTATTTTTTCCACTCCTTGATTTTTTTAACCCTTCTATTTGTCCTAAACTCTACCACCCCGGGCAATTTGTATCACTGTGGCCTACAGGGTGATGAAAAATAACTAATTTTTCTCTGCAATCACCTTATTCACTGTTATTACCCATTGAAATAGCCTGGAAATCCATCTTTCCGATTACTAATTTTTATTTTCATTAGTTATTTTCTCTTTCTCACACACACACTTCTCCCCTCAGCCTAGACCATTTTTAAGTCACCACAATTTTGAAATATGTTTTCATGATGGGGAGAACCTTCCATGGGTTGTGTTCCTTCCCTTCAGATAGGTTTTCACTTCTTTTTGAATTCTACCTGTTTGGCTTAAATAACCCCTTGAACCTTGCTGTTTTCCCATGCTAATTTTATTTTTCTTGCCTTCCGTGTTTCTTTGAAAAGCTGTGCATTCCTTCTGGGACTCTATTATGGTTGCTTAAGTAGCCTCCATGCTGAGTTGAAGGATTTTAATTTCCTCACTTCTGACTTCAGGGCCTTTTTGACTAGCTTCCTCATTTTTTTTTTTTTAAATCCCCTTTCTAAAGCTTAATGTCATAGTGCTAGGTTTTGTTGCTTTCCCTCCCACAAGGACACTGAACTTAATTACACTATGCCCCTTTGTACTTAGTGATTCAGCTAGAGTGAGCTCTTCAACTCTGCATGTCATTTTCACCTCTAAAGGGGCACTTTGTTGGTACTTTTTTAAAGCAAGAAAGGTAACTTTCAATAGTTATCTTGATTTATAATTCAAATGGAACAGTTCCACAAAGGGCTCTGCAGCCCAGTGAATATTGCCCTCATCCAGTGCACTCTCTAAAATTACATTTCCTCATCATGGCTGGAGTTGATGAGGAGAGCTGATACTGCAGGTAGAGGGTTTGGGGATTTGGTTTGGTAGAGAAGACCAAGGACTAGAATTAGAGTGACCATGGAGAAGCCTATCTCTTCCCCAATTCTGTAACTTAGTATAGAGTTGGTACAGATCCTTCCCATGGGTGTCTTGATACCTTGAGATAGGACATCATTTGTTCTGTGGGAGTATTGGGGTTTAAAGCTATCCCCATGACTCGAAGGATGATGTCTGACATTGTGGGATTGCCTGCCCTGTCACACAGTGTGAGTGTGAGACTTTAGAGTGCTACCTTTGCCTCTGTGAGTCCCTGTGACAGAACCAGAGCTGGGCAGAGTCCCCAGGGCAGTGGTCCCTTAATACTTATCCTGCACATCTCAGAAGCATTGAAAAAATCCCTCATTGCTTGGAGGACTGGTACATGACTCATCTGCTTTTGTTCTTCCATCCTACTTCACCAGTCTGTCTTATTGAAGCCTCTTGACTGCTGATCAAGCTTTTATATTTAATCTGCCCTTCCCCCTGTGCCCCCAGTAAAGTGCCCCCTCTGTTCTTATTTGGGATGTCCAATATCCCCAGGAGTTCAGCTAAATGGCAGTGTAAGGAAGAGTGATTGCTGGCATTTGTTTGACCACTGCTCTCTGTTTTATTGACCATCTTTTGTGATGCTGAGTTGTGTCCCTGCATGTCCCCCTGGGAGGGACGCCTGCCTGTGCAGGGCTCAACTGGAATTTTTGCCTTCTCCTTCACAATCAGATATCTTGTTACTGACATATAACTGACAGCATGTCTCTCTCTGCCTTGTATGCTTAGTTTCCCCGTTTCCTAGTTTAAATAACACCCTTGTCCCTTGTTAGGTTTTTTAAACAATGTTCTGATCCGATGTAGCATTTTCCTACCCCAGAAGGCACCCAACAGCCGACATAGGGAATCTCTCTTTCTGCACAGCTCATCACTTCTCACACACTGGAATATTCTCATGTTCCTCTACTCCAGCTGCCCTACGAGAGTTTTTGAGAGGTCTACACAAACCACTCTCAGATATCTTTGTACAATCGTTTCAGCAAACGAGCAGGATCACTCTAGAGCACTTGCAAGTGACCAAGCTAAGAAAGTAGAAAGGGTCCGACCTGACTAAGACAGGGATTAGTGTGGGACATCCAGACAATGGTCTGAGGGAGAAAGGGACTCGTAAGTGTACTTGCCTTTGTTGGTTTGCTCTTCCCAGCCCAGCTCCAAGAGCCACTGCCCACTGTGCTGGGAACCAAATGTGCAAGTGGAGAGGGACACCCATGAGGGAAACCCAGAGTACCCATTGCTGGAAACCTGTTTATCCTGCCTCTGTGGGGTACCCTCTGTGTCATTCTCTACTTTCCCAAATAAGAAAGTAGAATCTTTTGGGCTGTGGTAATACAGATTTCACCACCTTCACTTGCTGTCATGGGCATAAGTTTGGTTCCTTTTGTCTTCAAGGCAAGGAACTGGCATGGCTCTTTCTGAATAAAAGTCTAGCAAACATTCCTGATGGTGTTTCACTGTGAAGTGTAGAAGGCATTTTCTGTTTCTTTATGATAAACATGGTATTTTAACTCTGAGATCCCATTCTTGGTCTAAGCTAGACTGGAAAAAATAATTTGCCTGCTTCATATCAGTGGTCCAATTAATTTAATGGAATTTTTGTGCTTATTCAGGTTGGAAATTGGATGGAGTTATTTCATACATCAGATGGAAGAATGAAAGCCAGCAGCAGAAATTTCAGTGTATAAACCGATTTGGAGATTCCACCATAGGTACTTTGGAAGCAATCTCAAGCTGCTGAATTGCTTCACTACAACAATGTTCCACAACTGATAATTAGCATGAAGGAAATTACTTTAGCATGTCTTCATGGCATTTTTAAGATTTTCTGTCTGGGATGTGAAATACGGTCAAAGTAGCCAGCTTGTAATTTCATCTTCATTTTAAAGAATCTGCTGCCAAAAAGATAGTTTTTCTAGAATTTCAAGTGGGAAAAATGCAAATTTAGGGCATGAATGGTAGGAACAAAATGTTTTGTATGTGAATTTTGAAAAACATAATTTTGGTAATGCCTTACATTTGCAAGGTAATTACTGTAATACTTTGGTATGTAGAAGTGAAAAAAGGTTTAAAACTGGAAGACAAGTGTTGCTTAAAATCACGTTCTGCCCCCATTTTCATGCCAAAATTGTCTTCCCAAATTTTCAAGATAAGGGCAAATGCTTCCAAAGTAGTTCAACACACGAGACATTACCTGCTTTTGGAAGGGAAAAAATGTACTTAGCAGAGGCAAGCCTTTATTTAATTAGCTACAGTGTAAAGGTTTCTTGTATTCCTTTGCAGTTACATGGCCGTGAGAGACTGTGAAGTACCTGAAGGGTAACTCCTACTGGGACTAATTCAGTCCAGACAGCTCCAAGTATGTTCATTAAGCTCTGGCTGGGTTTCACACAGGTGGGGAAGGTTAGAAAGCAACAGATAGAGAATGGTACTGATTGTGTTAAGCATAAAACACCATCTGTTTCACAAGTAAGAAGGGAACAAAATCGGCATGTCTTGAGGAATACTATCCCGCTGCTACAAGTCAGCTCCCTTTTTTATTTATTTTTTATTTTCTTGCTACATTTTCAAGCTTCAGTGTAAAGCAGCTAGAATGTAGAAACCGTAAGCTCATAAATCAGGGGGCTGCTGAAAAGATGCCAAGGTTTAAACTGCCATGGGGGCTTTCAGACTTGTAATACGTCAGGAAAAGAGGGAATTTTAAATAAGTGTTATGGTTGGCAAGAGAGAGGAAAGAATAGAACAGGATTTAATTCCAAAGTTTTAAAATAGAGCCAAATAGGCTTGAAAGTCAACTGGTGTAGCAGTTAAAATGCTCTACACTGATGACTGCTTTCTCTTCACTTTGGAAGAATTGACAAGTAAGAGGGGAAAAGTGTGTTGGAAAGGCACAGTAACTACGTCAAAATATTGAGTACTTTATTGTTGAATTAGAAAATCTTTTGAGGGTTGCTAGTTAAGAAGAAACATTACAAGCAGATGTAAGTGGCTGAATGCAGACATGTCTGAGGGCTACAGAGCTTTGTGGACACTGTGAGCCTTGACTGTGGCCATATGGGGAATGAAGAAATTTTCCTCTGTGCTCTGCTTATAGAAAATTCTGCTTGGAAAAACCATGGATGGGACCGGATGGCTGCAGGGCTGCAAACATCTGGTGCCTTGGAACATCAGAATGCAAGAGACCAAGATTTCTGCAGATCCTGAAGGTGATGGTGCCTCACCCCTTCAGAAATCACCTGTCCGTGTGAAGGGCTTTACTGTGAATCCAGGGACTCAGCCTCTAAGTCCCATTTTTTATAATCTTGGTTTATTATATATAATCCCCAAGCTCTGCATTAGTGGGACTAAAAGTGCAAGAAGTCAAGTAAACTGTAAATCTCAACTGTCACAGATGTATCAAAACTTTAGTGGTATTTGATATTCTTGTTAAAATCTCAGGTCCTGGAATCATGAAGAACTGGAAATTCCCCTTTTTCTTTTTCAGCCTCTCTCTCACTCCCCCTTTATCCTTTTTATTTTGTTTTCTGTGTTTTTAATATAGTTCCATTACTTGTACAGGACTAATTTCCTGACCCATTAGACCAATAATGGTTTTCCCAGTTCTTTAGCTGTTAAATGCTGACCTAGCCTTGACTTGTGCTAGCAAACTGTTCACATTAGAAACAGGATTTTGGGATGTGAGCCAAAGTTTTTACAGGAGAGAGTAGAGATGAGTGTGGGCACATCTCCTGTGCCCAGCAGAGCATTGGTGGAGGTGGAAACAATTGACATCTAGGCTGGCACAAGTCCCTCTGACATACAGGTGATGCAGAGTAGTAGAGAAAAGTCCTGTAACAAATGTTTATTGGTTGCTTCATTCTTCACTTCCCTGAGGAGAAGCATCATAGATATTCACTTCATAACCTTTGCAAGAGCCTGTGCTCAGCTTTCAATATTTGTCTTGCAACACTAGCAGATTCAAAGGCTCAATTTTTTATGTTTAGAATAGAACTTTCTAAACAGCTTAGCTCCCATCCAGTGCAGACCCTGAGATTAGCTGAGCTGGTAAGAGCATGGTGCTAAAAACCACCAGCGTGGCAGATTTGATTCCCTTATGAGTCATTCACTTAAGAGTTGGACTTGAAGTTTCTTGTGGGTCCCTTCCAACTAAGAATATTCTGTTATAAGAATCTGTGATAAGGTGACCCCCAGAGGTGCTTTTAATGGTGTCAGCCTACCTGGAATGTGATTTTTGGTTGGCTCTCTTTAAAACAAGGGCTTTTACTGCTGTTTAGGAACTCAGGATTTTTTGGTTTACAGAACATTTTAACCATACGTGATTCCCCTCATGGGTGTGCACCTGGACACCCTTTACCATTTAGAAGGGTCTGCTGAAGTACTCCCAAACCATGACAGCTAAGGTAAGACCGTGTATCCTCTGTAGAGTGGGTGTCTGCTTAGGATGACTGAAGATGAACCTACTGAGAGCAGGACTGGTGAGGTAGGACCTGTCAGGGACATTTGGGTTTGGGTTGTTTCTGTGCAGCAATGATGAGGTGGAAAAATAAGACAGCTCAGCACCTTGGCAGCCTCTGAAGAAGGTTCCCAGGGAAAAGGTCTGTGCTTACTTTTCAAAAAATTCCCATCTTGTACTTGGCTGAAACCAAGGTCCAAATCTCTTTGCCTCCTCCTTCTGCCTGTCTTGGGTGCTTTTAATCAGGGATAAAGGCACATGAGGCTGGACTGAGAGCTGCTGGTGCTTTTGGACCTTCTGACCTTCCTGTTCAGCTTTATTAACGTGAACTTTCCTATACTCCTCATCACCTCCTATTTTCCAGCCCGGGTACTTGGTAGCAGAGGTGAATCAAACCCACTCAGTGTCCTCACTGTAGTGACACAAAGCTCTGGTCACATTGGAAGTGCAGTCAGGCATCATCTCTTACAGAACCCTGGTGTCCCCAGTCACCTTTGCTGCAGCACTGATCAGCTGTGCCACGGGCTGCTGGGGCTGAAGGGGGATGGCCCCAGACTGTTGGCATAGAGACTGAAACATGGGTGCAAAAATGTCAACCCCTCCAAAAAGCCTGGGCAATGCCACAAAAAGTTCCAGTCAGTTTTGCAGCAGCTTTAGCTTGTAAAACTCCCGTTTCATCTCCCAGTCAAGCAGTCGTTTTGTGACCTCCAGAGTTTATCGCATAAAGTACAAGACATTAAGTTCATTACCAACTGTACGGAATTTTAGCAAACAATAATTAGCAGCACTTAAAAGATACTCTGTAGCCTAAACCACTAAATCCATGGGTATATAACAACCAGCCGTGGAACATATGTGTGTGTAACAGTATCAATATTGAAAGCCCCTACTGTGATGAGCCATAGCAAAGCATTTTTAGTCGACATACTTTTGGGATCGCTAATGATTAATTAGTGTGTATCATAATGTAAAGCAAATGTCACCTCTGCTACCTGGGGCTGCTGTCATTTGAGAGGGGAAACTATTTCCAGTTGAAGAGTGGCTGAAAAATGCAAACAGCATCTCAGCCTGCCATCTCGTGGGCAGAGTCCCACGGCTCCCACGGGACTGGAACGCGCCTCTCCCCGCAGCATTCCCAGCTCTCGGCACTGCTCGGGAATGGCCCACAGCTCTCTCCACGGTGCAGAACGATTTAAAAGGAGAAAAACCTTCAACAACAAATGTTTTGTCCTCCGTCCCTCTCTGGAGGGCAGCCGCCTGAAAGGGAACGACCTCAGAGGGCTGCTAATAACCAGACAGAGATTTCTGACACCGCATGGCAGAGCTGTGTAAATAAAAAGCCAGGATTAGGTGCCTAAGAACCATATTATTACTGATGATTTGTCCCTTAACTAGCCTCATTATTTGAAGGTGTTGCAGTTGAAGCAGTTTGCAAGACAGCCACAGAGCAAAGGCTTTTTGCCTTCACTGAGGGAAGTCCACGAATTTTCTCTCTGTGTACAAAAATCACATTGCACTTAACTCTTGTGTTAATTTACAGCATTATGTTTTATCCCAGCCCCCTCTTTCTTTTCATTCCTCAAGAGCTGCAAGTTTCCAGCTTGAGGATTATTGAGGAAATAGTAAATGATATTATTTTATAAATATTTGCTGATCATTTTTTAAAGTAGCTCTCTGGGAAATTGTTACTAACCAAGAAGAAATACTACAAATTTAGTCCCACAATAAGATCTAGAAAAAGAGATTTTTCTGTTTGCATTGAGAGAGTGCCAAGATATATCTCTTTGCAGGCTCAGCCTAAAAGTGTTGGTTTACAGATTTTTATAAAACTCAGGGGTGTCACAACTGGACTAATAAACATTTTCCATTCAGCATCATTTAATGCAAATGGCTAAACTGATGATTTCAACTAATGCATTTGTCTTCTAAAACTGAAGCATTAAATTTTGTAATCCTACTGTCGAAAAAAAGGCAATATAATACTACAGCTGTGGATGCCTAAATGCTGTAATCAGATATCACTAATCTGGACAATTAGTGTGAAGTTAATACAGTTGCAGTTCAACTTCAATTTGAAAAGGGGAAGATTTGTTTGATTTATTGCATTTTTTTGTGCATGCAAGTTGAAAAGCGTGCTTGATTTCCGCTATAAATTGTATCCATGCCTCATCGCTCCATATTTTTAGAGGTATGCTGACATCCTAAACACAGTAGGATCTATACTTGACATTTTAAAGGGGCTTTTATAATTTATGTGAATGTTTGATACAACATATTTTCTCAATCTGTAGTGTGGGAGGGTCATGAATTTGAGCTTTCGTTCCCCATTCTAGGAACAGCTAATTTTAAAATGTAAACTCTATAACTTGCATATATTTTCCAATTCTCTGCCTAAACTATATAACAATAACTTATTGTGTAATTGATAAATTTCTTATGTAAATAATAATAGCTGTAGTGGACAGAATTGTCAGACTTACCTAACTACTTGTCAGCATGGGTTTGATTACTTTTGATCTTTTGCTACTTATTGTAGAGGATTAAAAAACTTACATTTCATGTTGCTATTTTTTAGCAAATAAAATTCATGGAAATATTCTATTACATGTCAAACAATACCGTGGTTGTCTGGTAAATAAATAATACTTAAAATGACAATCTTGTTACTGAGAGATACACAGAGAATAGCAAGGGCAAGGGGATGGGAATTGATGCAGCCAAATCATAACCATCTCTTCTCTGATAATCCTGACCATAAACAGTGACATTTCACTTAAATGTCTAATTCAATTTATTAACTTATCCAGAGCGAAAAGCAACTACTGAAACACTGCTCAATTTCTGTGTGCTTTTACTACTTTATTTTATTTTATTCAAAACTCTATTTGTGTTCTGCTTTTATGTTCTTATTTCAGTAAGAACATGGCAACCTAGAAACTGCAAAGTCCAAGGGATGCTTCCTTTTCCATCCTATCTCTTAATCCCTTTATGGAAGGAGAATGTGTGTCTTGTCTAATGTGTTGTTTCAAAGAGTAGATTTTTTTCTTCTTAAAATATCTGAGATATCTCTTACACTAAAATCTCTCAGAAAGAATGCAAAGAAAGCTCAGAGAATTCCATGACTGTTGTGGACTTTCTAGTTATTCTAACTCTGCACTCTTGACTCTGTTCACCTTGTAATTTAGATTTTCAGAGTGAGATACGTGGGTTCAGGAGTACTTTTGCAATCACAGCACCGGGACATGAAATTGTTCCCTGACTCTCCTCTAGATGGACCAGGACAGTGCTGGGAAATGCTTTATTTGTTAAATTACACCAGGGTGTGGTGTCCTGGGGGGCTGCAGGGGCTATGGGAGCTGAGCTGGGCTGCACTCTCCGGGCTCCATGCCACCGCTGGGGCAGGCACGGGGAGCTCCCGGTACAGGAGCCGTGGTGCTGGTGATCCACAGGCAGGATCGCCCAGCTGCACACGCATTCTCATGGGAATAACCAGAGTTACAGCCCTGCTCTAGCCCTGTGCTGGGCTGTGCCCTGCGGGCTGCGAGGGAGGAATTCCAGTGCCTGAGGATGCAACCAGAGCTCAGCTCTGAGGGCTGGGCTGGGCCGGACAGTGCGGGATTCCTGCCCCTGGAGCCCTGTCCGGGCCTCAGAGAGCTCTCAGGACGGTGCAGGGCCGGGCTGACACAGGACAGTGCGGCATTCCTACCCCTAGAGCCCTTTCCAGCCTCCCTGCCCAGAGCCGCCTGTGCGGGGCTGCAGGGCTGTGCCCACCCTGCCGTGTGTCTGCTGGAAACACAACCCAGCTATTGCTTACATGCACGCTGTCATACACAGCCTGTGATATGCATCTGTTCAGAGCTATTCAGCATATTCTATTAATATTTAAGGTGTAATTATATTATTAATGAATTACATAAAGAGAGTGCAGCGTTAGCTTGTGTTAACTGGATTTATTCTCCTCCTGAGCATTCAGTCAATCTTTCTTGGACCTGCCATATTCCGAACACGAAAGAACACAGATTTCTCTCTCCAAAGGCCAGCTTTGCAGACAGTGTGTATGTTTAATAAAGTGCATTCACTGATTTTGTGAAGACACTACACAAGGCTGAATGCCGAGTTTCATAGACATCTACTGCTAAAATTGCCTTGCCTATTATAAAGATAAAAATATCTTTTTGTTCAAATGTTCTGCTTGCTTCTTTACAAATGAAGGAGTTAAATACTGAAAGGCAGGTGGATGCTGTAACTACTTTAGAAAAAGATGAATAGGGCTGATGGCTAAAGCTACAGGGAATCTATTGAAGGTCCAGATGCAGACATGGCTCTTACTCTACACACAGTTCAAAGTGGGGTGAAGCTGCCTGGTTAATTGGCTATGAAATAACTAACCTCTGGGAGAAAATTGCCCTTGTAGTTAATTGCTTGTGTTCAGGGTAACATGTAGCCACCTGGCTGATTAGTGCCCTTACCTATATTTACACCCACCCGTGTTTAAATGCAGGCAGTATTGTCAGGCTGGCTGTGTGCATTCATCTAGTAGCCCTCATGGATTAAAGAAACTATGGCCATCAAGGTCAGTTTTTCTTTTCATTCTTCTTTTATCTCCTTCTGAATCCCCCATTTCTCACATAAGAAGAGCAAATTCAATCCTAAGGTAAATCCGCCGGCTTTAGCAGAACAGTAATGGAATGAATTTTGTCTCAATTGTTTAGTTTGGTCATATTACAGAATCAGCAGGGCCAGAGTGGGGAAGTAAAATCTGACTTGTGGAAGTCAGAAGGCAAGGCTGGTGAATGAGTGGAAGGAAAGCAAAGTGGTGAAATAGAGACAGGAAGTTGCGGTGCTTTCGTGATGGAAAAATTTATGGGAATAGGTAGGACAAACAGCACTCAAAGAAGGTATTAAGCTTTTCTGAGGTGGAGAGATGGAGAGGAGGGTCTACTGGTGTTCCCATTATGGAGTAGAATTTTTGTTCAACCGAGTCTTAAAATGTAAGCAAAACCTTTCTTAGCGTAAAAGTAATCAAACACTGGGACAGGTTGCCCAGAGTAATGGCCTCTATCCTTGGATCTATTCAAAACCTGACTGGACATGGTCCTGGGCTAATACTTATTAAAATAAGTACTTAGTCAGTGACAAGGAGGCAGGAAGGGAATCTGCATGCCATTCCGGCAAGAGCATTTTATTGCATGCTTCCTGTCGAAGGGTGTAGACGCAAATCCGAGGAACATGGCTGACTCAGGCCAGGGGAAAGGTGGGATCAGGGAGTGGGAGCCAATGGGAAAGCTTTGGAGGAGTGACCAGGCTGACAGACACCCGCGGAATCCAAACTGGGACCGGCCATCCCAAGGAGCAGTCCACCTCGGGGGGGAAACCCTCTGGCCACCCCAGCACAATGTAAGTTCCCAGGCCACCACAACTGCTCCTTTTTTTGTATTAGACTAAGAGGCCTCCCCCAGGAATCCCAAAACCCAGCATCCCAAAAACTTAACATGTACAGAACAACCACAATTATCAGAATCACCCAAAGCTCAATGTCTCAACAACCCAAATATACATAATCAGAAACACCCCCAAGCCAGTGTCCCAACAAGTCCTCAAATCTTTCAGATGATTTTCTTTCTGCATGCTGGATGGTCTCATAAGCAGAGGTGAGGTTGAAGCAGCACAGCTCTTTCTGGGCTGTGGCAGAGTTCAAGCACACCTGCAGGTGGTACCAGAAGCATTCAGAGGACAGTAGGGTGATAGGTGTTGGGTACTGGGCATCATGATGATGAGTGCGGGCACAGGCTCTGGTAGTTGCTTCTGTTGGGACTCAAACAGAGTTAAAATTTTGCAATTTTCAAATGGAGGGGGGCCTTTCCCTTCTCCCCTCTCCCAAGGGTTTGGGGAAAGGGAATGGCATAAGGGTAACAGCAATATGGGAACCCGTGGCTAGGGAAAAGCCTAGCAGAGGGGTAGTAGTAGGGAATATTAACTGTTTGGGAAGTAACAGAATGGGGTAGGATATGGGGAGACACCACAGGTGTCCAACTTATCCGTTCGCAGTCTCGTTTCCAGTTCTGGCTCTCGGGACTGCGTGTCTGTTTCTGTTGCTGTCATCACTGCTGGCTTGCATCGTCTTCACTTCCAGGCGATAGATGTTTCATCTTTTGACTGCACTTTGTTCTTCTTGATTGGTGTTATGTCTGCAGCAACGATGTTTGCTGGGCTGGTGCAGTTCTTCTCTGACAGCTTCCAGGTGTCATCTGTGGCTTTTGGCTTTTTCACTTCAGTCTTTTGGTCCTTAAACTCAGTAACAGAATCTGAAAAGTCACTGTTTTGCTCCTTTGGCTGCTGTTTTGCATCCTCTGGCCCTGCCTGCCAGCTGCTCAGGTTTACTGCTTCCCCTACAATGCTTTCACAGCTTTCTGGGAATAGTCCAAGTCCTACAGCCCGGCTCCTGCAACCCCCTTTCTTTTTCTGCTGTTCATGCAGCACAGGAGCAGGGGATGCGGGCAGGGCCAGGGCCGAGGTGAAAGGCAGCACTTGGGCGGGGTTCTCGCAGCTGGAGCAGGGCGGCGGCAGCAGCTCGGTAGCTTCAAGGCATTTGTGAGGCCGCGGCGGAGCCGGCAGAGGCCGGGCGTGGCCCCGCTGTGCCGCAGCCGCGGGGAAGCGGCCGGGTCTGGCCGGCACATTTGGGACAGAGCGTCTCTCTAGGAGCTGGGTCCAGCTCGCTGCCACACCGGGGGGAGCCAAGTCCACGATGTTAAAAACAAGAGAGTACTGTCCTTTTAACTTTCGCACCACGTGGCTGGCCGGGGCGAGGCGCACCGAGCGCGGGGTCCGGTCTCGGGCCGGCTGCATGGCCGGCCTGGGCGAGCCCTCGCCTCGGCTAAGAGCCAGGCACGAACTGGCGGGGGGTCGCCGGCGGGCACAGCCGCATCGGCGACGGGGGAGGAACGCTTTGCCGGGGCTTTCGGGAACGGCGGGGCGGGCGGCCCGTCGGGGCTGCCGCTTTTTCAGTCTGTGTTCTAAAGATACTAGATACCCCCTGTTTCTAGTATCGTCAGGCTGTTTCAAGCCTCTTAGAGAGTCTTTAAATTCCGCTTTTTTCTGCGGCTGCAAGTCCTCGGGGCTTATGTTAAAGCTCCTGCGAGGCTGCTGGGGAAAGTCTGGGATACAGGAGGGAGAGGCAGTGTCCGCGGCTCGCAGGGGACTGCCGATGGGGAGAGAGGGACCCGACACGACGCGAATCGACGCGAGGGAGGGGCCCGGGACGGAGCGGGGGCCGCGCGCGGTAACGGGAGCGGGAGCAGGAACAGGAGGGGGGGCGCGCGCGGGCGGCAAGCCCGCCACTGTGGCCGCGGGCGCCACGTGGTGTCCGCCATCTTGGATGAGGGAAGCGGAACCGGCAAAATTAAAATTAAAAACTGCAGCTTGGATTGCCGTTTGAGCCATGCTGCCATTGCGATTTTGGAACAAATCTGGAGCAGCAAGAACCGGGGAAGTGGATACAGGAAAGGGGGTTGGGATAGAGCTGGAGGTAGTTTGGCCTTCACTACCCCCGGCAGGGGACAAAGGAGACCAGGATGCGGCAGGGAGACGGTAGCAACCCTGGGCACTTCGGCAGACTCTGTCTCCGGGTTTCCTTTGAATTAGGACAGAGGGAGTAGGAACACAGGGGGAGGAAAGCGGCAGAGGGTTTTTTACACTGGGATTAACATTTTTAAACCGTTTTACAAAATTATCAATGGCTTTTGCTAACTTATAAAGCAGATACCCTCTTCCAGACATAAACAACCATCTTACAAAGCGTTTTAAATATTCGATTAGCCATTGCTTGAATAACCATTGAATAAAATGTTTTAAACCCTCCCTGGTATAACGAAAATTCTCACGAACAAGGACTCTCAAAACTGGGAAAAAAGCTTCCCGCAGGAGATGAGAAAATTCTGTTCCCATCTCCCTTCTCTTCCCAACCTCGAGGTAAAAGAAATTTAAAAGAAAAGTATACAAAGGTGACCCATATTACCTTTGGGGTCAAATAAAAGTCTCGAGGGTGGTCCACTGACTCAGACCAGTCTTCTCTTTCCGTAGAAGGTTGTTGGTCTTCCCCGCCGAGCTGCTGATAAAACTCAGAGGTTTCTTTGGGGTAATGGCTGCTAGAAAGGCGACTTTAATTCCAGCGAGGAAGCTCTGCTGGAGACGCTCTCCAGGGACGGCTCGAGGCCATCTCACGTTCAGGCGCCATTTAATACTTATTAAAATAAGTATTTAGTCAGTGACAAGGAGGCAGGAAGGGAATCTGCGTGCCATTCCGGCAAGAGCATTTTATTGCATGCTTCCTGTCGAAGGGTGTAGACGCAAATCCGAGGGAACATGGCTGACTCAGGCCAGGGGAAAAGTGGGATCAGGGAGCGGGAACCAATGGGAAAGCTTTGGAGGAGTGACCAGGCTGACAGACACCCGCGGAATCCAAACCGGGACCGGCCATCCCAAGGAGCAGTCCACCTCGGGGGGGAAGACCCTCTGGCCACCCCAGCACAATGTAAGTTCCCGGGCCACCACACTGGGCAGCCTCATCTAGCTGACCTTGTGTTGAGGAGAGGGTTGGAGAATCCACAGACTTTACTCTAACTTCAGTCTTTCTGTGCTTTTTGAAATTCTTGAAATTCTTTGAAATTAATATTTGTCATTATCTTACAGTTTTACATTTGTCTTTGTTTTCTTTGACTGGTAGGTAATTTGGTTTTCTTTTTATGTGAATGACTATTATTTTACTCTTTCATTTACTTAGTTGAAATGTAAACTTTGTAAAGAGAAATGTACACTATTTCTTTTATTGATGAAGATTGTAGTACAGTTGAAGGTGTAGGGAAGCTAAATGGAAACCTTGCTCCAATGGAATGCAGCAGATCCACGAGAATTGTGGCAGGAGAGTAGGATTATCACATCACAACTCTAAGTGATAAGGACCTGACAAGGGTAATTTCCTTCACACGATTGTACAAGGATCTATATATACAGAACTTGAACTTGAGAGATAACACAGACATAAAAATATGCATAAAAATGGTGTGACAGAAAAAGATTATGTTAACAACTATTTCCTAGTCTGTAAAATGTGGGGAAAGTGCATAAATTCATGGGCTGGTATGAGAAATTGTCTCCCTTAACTCTATTGTGTTATAATGAGGACCTTCCATTTGTATTAAAAATGGAGCCTTTAGAACCTAGCAACAAAAAGAGTCCATTTGTATTAAAGATTTGTTTAAGGATGGACATTTTAAATCGTTTGACCAATTTGTAGAAGATTTTAATATTCCTGGAGCTCAGTTTTCCCGTTTCCTTCGGGTAAGACATGCTGTTCTTTGTGAATTAAAAAAAGGTACAGAAATGCAAATGTCGCAGATTGAAAAATTGTTGTACAAAGAGACTGTCTCACTAAATTGATTTCAAGGCTATATGGGACATTGTCAGTATCCTTAGACAAAGGCAAATTGGAATTTAAAGAGAAAAATGAGAGAGATTTAGGTAAAAATCTTCATGTACAAGAATGGAAACAGTTTAATAAAATGGATTTGTATGAAAATAAGACATCAGGTTGTTCAATTTAATTATATCCTGTTCAGAGAACCTATTTATGCCCTCTAAAATGGCAGAAATATATAAAGAGACTGCTACTATCCCATAATAACAGCGAGGTACTGCATGGGGGGTAATGTGTACATAGACTTAGGTATTGTATGGACATCAAATGGTTTCACAGAAAGGTTTCAGGAACTCTGCTATGCAAAATGAGGTCTTTTGGTGTGTTTAGACTGAATTTTAAGGACTTGTTGATTACACCAGTGGGAGAGAGATATTTCTTGATGTGTTTCAAGGGGTTTTTAAGAATTTCTTCCTGTGTTTAAACAGGAAGACATTAGAAGGTCAGAGGAGAAAAATGGTCTGTGTTATCTGTGGCAGAATATTTAATTTATTCTGTGCTTAAGCATTTTATTATTAAATATTCCACAAGAGTAGTGGACAGAATAAAATAAGTTTAATCTTGTGAGGTGTATGGGTCAGGTGGAAGTGAAGGCCATATAAACAGGTAGACAATGAAGATGCTGAGATGTTGCCAAGACACAGCACTTATCTGAAAAGAAGTGAAAATCTCAGGGCACTGCAAAGCTATTCTTGTGCAATTTCTTAGGTGGATAGTAAAATAAAATACTAAAGAAGTGCTGAAATAATCATTAAAAGAATATCCAGGGTTTCGAAACTTTTTCCTGATGCCTGAGTTGAGAAAATCTTGACTCTGCATGGTGAATGGAGTTGGTGGTGTGACTGTTATGGACTAATTTTAATGTACCTTTGTGAGAGCTGCTCAGTCATTCCTACCACGGATGGATGTCTGGCTCACAAGGACAGGTCCCTTCTCCATTGCTGGCTCTGTGGGGAAGATGAACTGAGGTTTCTGCTGGGGTTTCTCTCTGTGACAAAATGCCCCAGGAAGTTTCCGCAGTGACAAACTCCCTCTGCAGCCGTTCCCTTGCGTGTCAGCGACGTCTGCTCTGGGCTCTGCTGGGTCTCCTCACCTTTCCCATCATGGTGGTACACTCTCAATTCAAGAGTGATTAAGTCTGCAAAGTAAGACTTTGCCTAGTTTCATTTTTCCTGTTGACTAAAAGTGGCACCTGGGCTGTCACGGTGAGAGGGCAGCAGAGTTATCGAGGGCAGGTCCTGCAGCTCTGTACAGGCGTGTTGTGTTTGTCTTCACTGGGTGTGGTAGTTGCAGGTGGTGAAGATATGCAGCTCACACCTTCTACTCACTTTGTGCCAAAACCTTATATCTTAGCTCTGGGACTCTAAATCACACATCCCACACATTCAGTGGGGTGTTTTTGAGCTGAGAATTCGGGTGACCGATGCCTGCAGTGTGTGCAAACAGACAGCAGCAGTGCTCCACAAGAGCCTTAAGCAGTCTGGCCCCTTGGCAGGACGCAGGTAGAGCTTCACAAGCCAGTCTCTCAGTTGGACCCTAGGGATGTTGTTTTGGAGTTCTCTGTGCAATTCTGAGATCTGTCTGGTTGAAAGCTAAATTTTGCTTTGATATCTCCTACTCATTTCGCCCAGTAAAATTGCAACGCTGTCAGGCATATGCTTTTCACCCACCCGGTTCAGCAGATGACAGTGCTACTTCATAGACTCCTGTAAAATGAAAGGGTATATTTTTTATGTTCTATAGAGTTTGTTAGTTGTCAGCCAAAGTTGGCTTACTCTTCTCGGTCCTAAATAAATGTATTTTCTTCTTCCAATAAATGAAAGACCAACAGTTTATAGAAGGAAACAAAAGGGATGACTTTAAATGTAGTCTTACTAATGAGTTAATCAGCATGTTTGAATGCTAATAAGCACAAGTTGATAACTGGATCATCTCTTTTCTATTGTCCACTGGGAGGCTACATTTAGGAAATTAATTCAAAATTCGTATTTAACTCACTTTGCTTATGAATTAATGTGCATATTTAAATCTACCATGCAACAGTGTCTTTGGTATCTGCTTTTATTTTTCCTGTCTCTTTCCTCCATTAATAGTTACTATTCTCTAATAAAAATTAGAGGAGGGAAGAAATACTACTGATCATGAATTCTAGCACTGTCATGCAAAGATTGCCTCTAGAGCCTGCAATCACTCAGTCTTTACATAAAGGCCTCTAATTCTTGCCCTTGCATCTGGAGTGTCTGTTGTCCCTGTGTGACATCAGTGAAGTCTTTCCCTCCTGACTCAGGTGTCTCTTGCAAAAGGACTGGCCTTGATGCCTGAGGAGGGCCAGCGAGGCTGGGTTAGGCGGGGAGGGGAACCCAGCTGCTGTCAGGTGTGCTCACAGCCTTTGCAAACGCGAGTCATTTCAATTCCTTGCATTCGCAGGACTGGCAGAAAAAATGTCTGATGGTTGTTTCTTCAAGTCTGCTGCACAGGATTGCTCAGGAGGCTCAGGAGGCTCAGCAGAGCAGTCACAGACAGCGGCCTTGGAGAGCCGGAGGCTGCGCCCAGTCCTGGTGCTTCCAGCCCCGGGGCACGGGGATGCTCTTGTCAGCTCGCAGGTAACAGTGAGCGGATCGAGGGAGGTGAGCCTGAGAAGCAGCTCCTGCACTACAAATCAGGGAAGGTTCCTTATTGCAAGGGGTGGAGCAGAAGGAAATCTCCCATGTACAAACGTCATGTCCGTGGAACAGATTGATTCCCTGAGCGTGGTCCCACCAACTGCTGATCGCCAAAGCTCCTGATACCTCTCCTGCCTTGTTTGGCAATAGAAAACTGTTTAGCTTTTCCTGTTAATTTTTGTAGTTACCATTAAAGGCAATACTACAACTAACATTATATCAGGCCAAATTACACTAGTGTGCTGCTTCTATTTTTTTTCTTTCATGCTGTGGCATTTCCTTTCCCTTGAAAACGCTCTTTCACTCAGTCTAGCAATTAACTGCTTGAACAGTATAATAAGGAAGCAATTAAGAGGTGACAGAGAAAAATTAACACTCCATTTCACATTAAAGGCCAAGTGAGTATCCTGGCCATTGTGAGTTAAATGTGTCTTTGAAAACCCATAGTTTGGATGTATTTTCCTTTTGAATAAGAAGCCAGCTCCATGTTTTTTAGTCTGGAGTCCCAATCTGAAAATGGATGATAACTAATTGGGTGCTGTCTGCTTAAACAGGCTGTATTAATTGCAGTTTGTTCTCCTGTAAGTGTCAAGGAAAACAAAATCTTTGTAATGTGTAGGCACAATGTATGCAGCCTCAATTTGAATATGCATGTATCAGGGCAAATAAAGCAAACTACTGCATGCAATGTTGCCATGGCAGGCAGCATTTGCATAATAAATAACAGCTATCATGAGACTTTCTTTATGAAGTTCTCTCCTGTGTTGTCAGCCATAGGAGCCGGCAATCAAGGAGCCAATATTGAGAAAGTAAAAGTGTGTTTTGCTTGCAAATGCAACGCCCCGACCACAGTCATTGTCAGGCTTCAGATCGGTCCTCTGAGGAGCGCTGGGGGTTGCATTGCTCTGCAGTGCAGCTCGAGCACATCAGCCATGCAAAATGTGGCTCCAGAAGTGTTGTGTGTGAGGGCAGACTTTCCACATCTGTGCCGTGGGTGCTGCACGGCTGGCATGAGGTCATCGGCGTGGCCTTTCGTGCAGCATTGACCCAAGACCTGCAATTCTGTCAAAGGTTGGACTTGATGATCTTGGAGGACTTTTCCAGTCTTAGAGACTCTGTGCTCTATGATTTGTGATAATTGAACAGGTGGGACACAGTGGAGAGGCTCAGGTGGTGATGTTTTTTATTTTACAAGCAGCCTTTATAGTGCTCCAAAGTTTTGTGTAAGTTTTTTAGCAGTCGGTAAGATCAAGATGTACTGTAAAAGCTCTTGGGCTGGGATGTGCCAGTGAAATCATGGACGTGTCGCTCTAATTCCAGAGGAAGTGAGGTTGGTTCTGTGTCTCAGAGATGGTAGTTTCTGCCCTGTGTCTCCAAATATCCAAAATATTAGGGAGAGCAAATGGAAGATCTGGGTTGGAACATGAGAAAGAACCTTGGGAATTAAAGGTGAGAATAAATGCAAAGCTGAGGCTGTGTGCCTGGAGGTGGCCGAGCATGGAGAAATACGGCTGTTTTGGCAGGAGGTGAAGGACAGGACTGGCTTGAGGAGACTCCTGCAAGGCTCACTGAGGCAAATGCTGCTGCTGGTAACCAGCCTGTTCAGATTTTTTGAGCAATCCAGTTTGTAATTCAATTCTGAAAACAGGGAGAGGATGGTAACTTATACACCAAAATAATCAGACTGAGACAAGGGGAATCCCTCTGATCCTCTGGTTGTGAGTACACAGCTTTCCTGTTCCTGTGCCAGAAAACTATATTGAGGCTTTCCAGGCTCCTGGAAAACAAAGCACCAAGTTCTGGAAAATTTTCAGCAAACAAACAAACAAATACTGTCATGGTTTGTATGCATGGGTTTAATGAACTTCGATTAGGATTTTAATTTTGTTGGTAGATACGGTTTGACTGAATGCTCTTACGTGTGATTTAGATAAGGTATTAACTCTTTTGTCCCATCCCAGCCTTTACCAATAAAACTTAAATGATGAAGGGGTTGGTAGTACTGGATAACTGGTGATACTGGTCTGTGAGTGGATTAGCAGAGTGAGAATTATTGTTGATAGAGTCCTTGGCTTTTCCATAACTTATTGAAAAATAAAACAATACTGAAACTTTTAAGAGGCTTTTCAGAGTGAATACCAGTTGCTAACATAAAGCAGGTCCCTGGTTTGGTTTGACATTTGGAATCTGCGTGGGGATTTTTGTTTTACTTTTCTATATCAATTGTATTTAGTAACAGGCGTAGTCTCTTCACATAATTTTTGCTGTCTTTAGTAAATTGTAAGTAATAAGCTGACTATCGGTATTATAGAAAAGTAAGCAATGATTTCCAGGTTTTATTTTGCTCTGGACATCAGAAATTATACCTTTGTCTGGATCTATTTTTTAGCTAATGGACGGATCATGTAATATCTACAGTATGTAATATCTTTTCCTAAACAGAAAAGAAAAAAGTCTCTTCAAACAAGTAACCCCAGATCTCATACAACAGCACAGCATGTGTCAATTCACACTGTGTCATGTGACATGAAACTACTTAATGCAACCTGACTTGGAGTGACATTTGTATTGCCCATATCATAGAATAAAAAAATAACACTTTCACAAGTGAGGAATTATCTTCTCCAGTTGATGGTATTTTGCTATTTCCAGGTAAAAGTGAAAACCAGGTAAGGGTTAGTGAGCTACCTTGAAAAGAAATATTACAGTAGGGAAGAGATTTGATAAGGGCCTAACCATGCTGGCAATGCAAGCAAAAGAAATGGTTCTGTTCATGAAAGGATGGCTCTGTCTTTAGATGTGATTTGAACTGAAGCAGGGGGAGAACCCAGAGAGGAGATCTCAGCTTTTGAACAACAGGCTTGTGAGCTAATTAAGGCTGAAATACAATTTTAAGGAAGGAAAAGAAAACATTATCTATTGCCAAGGACTGAGGGCATGTTTTAATCCCTCACTTCACACTGCAGGGGATGGGAATGCAGGGACACCCCAAAGACGTGCAGAGCACCGGGCAAAAGGCACCAATGCTGGCTGTTCTCCTCCCCATCCCACCACTGTGCTGTAGCTGCTCGTGTTGCCTTGTGAGAGGACAGTTCTGAGCTCTATTCCTACCCTGAAGGCATTGAATTTCATGGTTTAGTCTTAAAAATCCTAATTTGATTTTATAATCACAGCTAAGAGCAGTGAGTCCTATAAATGCTGGACAGGGAAGTAGCATATGAGTAGTGAGAGTCATCCCCAGGCTCTGGTACTTTCTCTGCTCACAAGAAAAGCCCCAATCCTTCTGGAGGCTTTTCTATTTAGACTGGATCTTCTGCATACCCACAGGAGGCCCTTTGCAGTAGCATCTCCTGGTGACCTGCAGTTGTCCCCCTTTGCAGTTCACCATCTTCCTGTTGTTCTTAAAGCATCTCCTCATTGTGTATTCCTAAAAAAGCATCATCACACAGCTATTGCAGCCCTCATCCCCAGTCTCCAGCTGCATGTGGTGCTGTAGGGTATTTTGCACAAGCCCTTTTCTGTAGCCCAGGAACTGCAAGTGGGTGTTACCTTTTAAAAATGGCCATGGAAATACCCTGACAAGTGGGAAGACAGATGGCAAAAACATCCTGCCACAGACAGTTCTTTCCCTGCGAGAATTTCTGTGGAGGGCAGTAAATGTCTCCATTTTGGATGAGACTGGGTGATTTCTGCCAGCTGCCTGGGTGTCAGTGCTCCTTGGAGGAACTCTTCTCCTCTGGTAATTTCTTAAGCCCTGAAAAGCAACAAACACCTTCACACTGTGATATTCAAGATCCTTCTGGACAGAACCTTGTAACCTCATTGGTCTCTACAAAGTTACACAGCTCCGAGCAAAATTGCACCTTGCCCAGTGTGCTGTACTTGTGTGTTTCTTTGACTTCAGAGTACGGGGATATTGGGAAGATTAATTGTAAATTTATTTCAGCTGTTTTCACAGATTTTTTTTTTTTTTTACGAAGCTACACAAATAAGCTTGCAGTGAATATTTCTTGCTCTCCTGCCATGGCCCCATGCTGCCACTGCCATGGCAACCACAAAATCTCCTCTCCTTCCCTATCTTGTCTGCTCGGCTGGGGAGCCTCTGTGAGTGATGCCACAGCCGTGGCAGTGCCTCTTTCCAGTGCTGGGACCACTTCTTCCTATTTCCCAGCTCTTCACTGCAGGATCCCCCTTCCAGTCACTGGAGATGGGAGCTTGTCCGCCCTCTTCGACCCAGGTTAGTCCAGGGGAATAGTCACATTCCTGCTGTGGGAAATTAAGGAGGAAGGACAGAGTATATAAGGTCTCCCACTAGTTAGGACTTCCCCAAGCAAGTCTGGGAGGGTCTGGATGATTCTTTGTGGACATGTTTACATGTGTGGCCACTACATATCATTTCTTATTGAAAATGGACAGTTTCAAAGCTCTTTAATCAAATTTTGAAGGTTTAAAAATGTAGTGCATTTTATACAGGGGATATGTATTTTTCTTCACAAATGGAGGAAGGCACATATGTAATCTTAGAAATGAAAATAACATGACAATTTTGCAAACCACCATGAAATAAGGATTTATGAGTTTGTTGATCTCCCCTGGGGACCTGAGTGCAATGAAAGCAGGAATTGTGCTGACTTGGGTGGAAGTGAGGAACATGTTCAACTTGAAGGCAAATGGTTTTGTGGCACAATCCAGGGATAGAGGCTGGATGAGCTCAGCTGTCACTCAAACTGTTAATCCCTCAAATCTTTAGCGCTTGAGGATTAATTTCTATAAATATTGTGCCAAATATAATAGTCTCTCTATCTCTCACACTATTAGATGGCTATGAACTACAAGGAGCCTTTTGTCTCCCTAATAGGATTCATCCCTAATTCCAAAGTCATAAAGCATGAGTTTAAAATAAGAAAAAACCCATAAAACATTTTCCACAGGTGGAAAGATAACAGTAGGACAGCTGTAAAGCCATAATCTAGGCTCTGCTCCTGCCCTTTACACCAGTCCTGCTGCAGGAGCAGGCCAGGGACAGCGGTGCTTGCTTGGTTCTGCTTTATCCTGATACAGAAGATTTCCAGGGTGACAAAGAAGGGACAGTGATTCAGTGTCCTTCCACTGCCCTATCTTGATTTGGGGGTATGGGTGTACACTGAAATGAGAACACTCCAAGTGACCCAACCAATGTGAAAACAAAGGAAAATTGAAGTAGTGGCAATAAACACATTTCAATTTTCAACTCTGAAGGACCTTTTGTTTTGAAATATTAGTTCATTTTTACTTTCTGAGAAGTCAGACTTGAGATACAAAATTCTGCTTTCATGGCTCCACATCATTTGAGGTTAGTGAGTATTATTCTCATTATATGAATTTTTCTCCTGGTTTGGGATGACAATGCTAAGTTTAAAAATAAATTAAATAATTAGGTTATTGACAGCTTGCATTCTGGTCAGAACTCCTTAAGTCCAGTATATTAACGTTTTCATTATAGCTGTTGAACATGCCATTTTTCTCCAAATGATAATTAATTATCTTTGAAGGTGTGAAGTGAAATCAAAATCCAGAGTGAGTTAAGACTTTCACACTTTTTCTTTTAGGTGAAAGTGAATATAAAGATAGAGGAACACCGGATGCAAATGGTTTCACTGCTGTAGTTCCTAGAGTCTAAGAATAAATGGTTATCTTTCTATAAAAGTGATCTAATGGGATTTTGAAATGAAAAGGTTTTCTTTATTGGAACATTAACTAGATTCTTTGAAAAAATGGAAAGCCGAAAATTTTGGTCTGTCAGCACCCTAGTAAAGATAGAAAACCTGTTATATCTGTGTTAAAAGTATAACAAGATCGTGTAACTAGAAATGGAAGAAGTCAGCAAAAATTAGAAAGAAAGGAGGCTGGTTTTAAAGTGAGATTAATTAACCATTGAAGGAGCATCCCAAAGGGCACAGTGCCTTTTCTAGCACTTAAAGTCTGTAACTCATGATGGATACCTTTCCCAAGGAAATTCTGTATCAGTACAAATTGTTCAAAAGGGTCTAGGGGTCACAGGGGGAAGGCTGGGTTGTTCATATTGGAGGGGATCACGGTGTCCTCCTTTGGCCTTGGGGTCTGTGGGTTCAGCCTGTGTGGGACAGGTCAGAGTCGGGTGCCCAGGCTGAGGGGTGTCTGCTCTGGGAAGGAGAGACTCTGGCTGAAGAGTGGGGTGCAGGTGTGCTCCTTCTGCAGGTGGAGCGCAGGGGTCCCTCGTGAGCTGCCTCTGGAGTAAAACATGTCCAGACACGTTGCAGGATGGGGCAGACTTTGCCCAGGATGGGGCAGACTTTGCCCTGTGGTTTGCACTTGTCTGGTTTTCCTTATCCCTCCCGCTGCTCCCACACCTGTGAGTGAGCGCTGCTCCAAACCTGCTGTTAAACTCTGCTGCTGCTGTTGAACCCATATTAACCTGAAGGCATTAGAGAAATTGGTTGGAAAGCTCAAATCATTCTTGGGGGTCAGGAAGAAGAGTCTTACAAACGACAAAGAAGAAAATAGGAGTCAATGAGACACACAAAGGTAGGGGGAAAATATTCTCTTTTACAAAATCCAGTGACTGAGGAAACTCCCCAGAGGCAGGAGAGTAAGGTGCTTCCTACATGACAGCAAATGACAGCTTTTTTGTGTGCTGTGGCTTGACAGTTACATTTTCTGAGATGCAAGTGAGAAAAGAGACGCTAACTCTTTTCCCAGAATTACTGCTAACACACATTCCAGCTCTTCTCCATTTCCATGTTCTCCATTTCTAATCCAGATCTTCCCCTGCTTCCACTGAATCCTGCACTGGCCCTTGCTGCACAATAAGATTTGAATGACTAAAAGACCATGGAAAAAGGAATGGACAATCTTTCTGCTTCCTGCCCTAAAAACAAGTATTCCCAGCTCCCTCTGTATCAGCTGCTGCTGCAGCTCCTGGGTGACAGATCATCAGCAGTGGGAGCCACAATTCCCAGTGACACCAGGAGATTCAGCATGGAAACACAGCCATGTGCTGTGGTGGAACCAAGAGGTGTCTGGTGCATTTGCTCTTTCATGGGATTATGGACTGTGGGTCTCTGCAGTCCTGGACAAGGGAAAAGGGAACACACAGCCTGAGACAGAGTTCAGGGTGCTTTGTCAGGAGTGAGGTCCCAGTCATCCCATGGAATGTGATGACTCAGGCCCCTGTGACTATCTCTGGTTTTCCAGTGGTAGCCCTGTTCCAGGAGTCTCCTCCTGGTCCTTTCACGTGCTGTGAGGTGGATGCAGCTGCTCTCAGCAGGAGAACAACACACACACTCCAGCATCACAGCCCAGAAAGATGGAGCAGTGAAGTGCCAGACTCTCCATCCTCCTGTGTCAGGCACAAGGCACTGAAAAGGGGGAATAACTGGCTGCAGTGTCTGATCCTGGGAATTCTGACTTGGGTGTGCATTTACGTATTTTATGGGTTCAGGCCTTTTTACAGCCTGCAACCACTTCTGCCTGTTCCACTTGCTGTCACTGCATCCCGTGCAAGGATGGGATTTATCCTACCTAATACCTGCTGTAGAATTTTTATGTTTCCTTCTGATGAAGGAAAAAGGGAACTAAAAGGAGCCCACATGGATTGTAGCAGGCTAAATGGAATATGCAATTTTGGTGTGTGTGAAGCTTCTTAGGCAGCAGTTACGCGATCTCGGAGCGAGGTTCGGTGAAACAGCTCGTGTTGGTTTCTTGGAGGTTACAGCTCCTTAGCAGAGAAATCCCCAGATGCTCTGCCTCCTTCCCTTGACTCTCCAGTTTAATATCATGTTTGCTTTTGTCTTGTCTTATTTTTCTTCCCTTTTTCCAGGGAGCCTTGGTCGCTGAATTCCTGGTGGTTTTAATGCCTGATTCATAGCTTTTGGCGTGTGAGGTGCTGCAACAGGGAGGCTGATGTGAGTCCAGCTCTTGCTCTTTTAATTCTGTTCTCTAAATTCAGCTTCACGGGGTAACAGATAAAAACCCCGGCCTTCCCTGCAGGTCTTGTGATGGCCTTGATCTTTGTGTTTTTTCAGCTCCAGCCCCATAAACCTTCGAAGCTAACCTTGCAGCTGCATCCTGCTAGGCTCTCCCACACAGGTCAATCTCATTTCTAGTTTTGATTGTTACAGTTTAAAGATAGAATTTCCCTTTCTTTCTTCACAGCATTCAAATGCTAATTAGTTCCCTTAAATGTCTAGGAAGTTATCCCAGTTTACACATATATGGTTTATTAACTCATGTTCATTTCAAACCTGTTCTTTGATGTAGATTAATGGAATTATTCTTTTAGAATCTCTTTTAAAGGTGACTTCTCTTTCTTTCTTGATGGATAGCATTTCTCTGAAGCACGTTTGTGAGTATTTGCCTTTGGAAAAAATACTTGCTTTTCATGGGCTAACACTGAGTACTCCTGGATGTGCCTGCAACAGATAAACATTTGTTTTCTATTTGCAGCAACTTACTTTTTAGACTTCACACTTCTACTCTTTGCTGAAAAAAATATTTATTTTACCTCCCTTCCATAGCTGCACAGCTAATAAGATGGAACAGACCAGGTTTGCAGAAATACATCTGCCTAGAGAATATGGCCATGTGAGCCAGCATTTGTTTCCAGCTGTTTTCTTGTCATTAGCTTTTAATTTCAACAACTACCTGCTTGTGCCTCTCCTCTTTTTTCCCCACCTCAGGTATTTCGCGCTGTTATTGTGATTGTCAGTTCTGTTCTGCTTGAAATGTTTCAGTATACGTTGCCATGGTTACAGGTGCCAGAATTGGAAATAAATGAAGGGGGTATCAAGGCACCGTTGTGACTCTGATGGAGGCTTAGCACTAAGATGTTAGCTATTATTTTGCTGGATTCCATGATATTTGATGATGGATCCATTTTAATAGAATATTTAAATGCTTGCTTGAATATAGATTGTGCTGAAATGGAAATATGTAGAACTGGATTTTGAATAAATTATTTTTTTTTTAATGAGTACATAGCCTTTGGGACAGTCTGCAAGTGAGTGAATAGAGCGTCTAGAACATTTACTGCATAAATGGTATGAACATATTTGACTGTATCTACTACTGGAGTATGGATGAGTATTGAGCACAACTCTTCAGAAGAGTTCAAAGACCTAAGAGAAGAAATTTTTCAGAAACAGAAAGCTGCTTCAGAATGGTTTCTCATGCCTGACTGAGGAAGCTACTTGGAAACTGTGTGGATGCTGTCTCTTTTTGTAGTCTGTGTAGCAGCAACAACTGCTTGCAAAGTCTTGTGGGAGGCTTCTGCTGGAGGTGATGTGAGGGTTTCTGCAAAACCAGAGTTCTCTCTTCTGTTTCTCATTTTATAAGCTTGAGACTTAACCCAAAGCTCAGCAAAGTCATTGGAGAAATTCCCAGTGACAATAGTGCAATTTGAACTGAATCTTAGATCTGCTGTGTAGCAACCTTTTTCCACATTGTTCAAAGTGATTTTAGTCTGTTTTAAGTCCTCTTCTCTTTCAGATTGTCTTGGTCAGTCAGTCGCTCCCAGTGTGCATCCATGGGTAATGTGTTTCATGTGCTCTTTACCCAGGGGAATGGGCAAAATATGGGAGCACTGCTAAATGTCTAAAATGGGCAGTAACGTGTCATGCTTGTCCCAGAGAAAGTTCCTGCTTTCCTTCCCCAGTGAAGGGATGGGTTTTCCTTTAGTGGTGTTGTCTGTCCCCACTGGAGTCAGTGGAAAAGCTCTGGCTCGTGTGAAAGGAATTTGTGTGAACATGCATTTATTTATACACTCATATAGTTACGAATGTGCAATTAAAATCTTTGTGTTTTCTAAGTAGCTTTAAAACTAAGCTGTGGCTTTCTACTTTCTGAAATGTTATTTTGAGGCCAGTAGAAAGAGGGCACAGAGTATGGTATCATTGTAGTGTTGATTAGTGATTATAATTGGATGGTAATAGTAACATGAAACTTTACTAAACATTGAGGTTTTTACAGTAACTCATGTTACCATGTCAAATGCAGGAAACTGGAGCGAGTGAAGGCAGTTGCTGTATTCATCCTTTCCCCGAATTTGTATCTTCATTTCTCACTAACCCTTCTTCTGGGAAACTCTCACTGGGAGTATTCTACCTTTAGCCAAAGCCTTTCAGAGTCCATAGGTACTGAGGTTTTTCCCTGGTGCATCCAGTTAGAAATGTAAAGTTCGACTTCTTAATTATGGCTGTGGTCACCTTTTGTATACCTTTGGCATTTGTGGAAGGGGTAGAGGCTGCACTGCTTCCCCTGCTGGAAGGAGCTCATGCAGAGTAGCCGGGGTAACTCTGCCCATCACGGAAATATGCTTTGCAGCCACCCTGTGAATGCCCTGCTCCGATCTGTGAATTCTGCTCCACCAGCTGGAGACCTCAAAGCTGAGCACTTTTAAGTGCTTTGTCCTCTGTCCCTTTGTCAGTCTGGGCCGAAATTTTTAACTCTATGTACTGCAGAGACTGTCTGGGGGAAGCTGGGGAAACAGCTTCTGCTTTGTTTGAACACTCAGCAAACACGCCAAACTCCCCCAAAACAGGGTGTCATATTTGCCTGTGATTTTGCAATTGCCTGTCATTAGGTGGAGGGACACACGTGCGCACAGGATAAAAGGAGCGGCATCAAAATCCGTGTTTACACAAACTCCGTAAACAAAGCAGCATCTGTTTGGCTCTCTGGAGCCTTTCCTATGCACTGCGATCCCTAATTGTTGTCAAACTGTTGTGTTTTCCTTGACACTGAATAAATTTTACAGGAAGAGGTAAATTTAACACCCACTCATCTCCTGATGAATGAGCAGAGCCATCGTTTTGTGCTTGACTTTAAAATTTTGGCTATGGTTTGTACCTGGTGAAAGTCAGCTCGCAGGAATTGTTTGGCACAACTCCAGGACTTAGAGCTGCACAGGACAACAACGACCACTAGTGGCTCAAGGTATTTTTTCTAAAATTGCTAAAACTGGAAGGGAAAAGCCATGGATTCGGTTCACAAATTAATGCAACAGATGCTATTGGATGGATTTTGTGCACTGAGACATAAAAGCATGCCAGTGGTTTTTGCAAGGTGCACAGACTCTGTTCACAACATTTTCCAGGAGTGCTCTAGGGTATCCCTGAATTGGCTTCTTGCCCTCTGGTCTGTACTAATAAAGACTGTTCCAAGTCCAGTTCTCTCTCCGAACCACTCAGCTTTGCCCCTGCTCCATTCATTATTGGTTCAGCTTCTACATTCATGCAGGTCTCAGGCACAACACAAAGTCTCCAGCAGCAAACAGCAGAGTGGCTTCCAGCTATAGGGCTGACATGGAGAATCCAGGTCTTACCCCCCATTTAGGTACACTGCATCACTCCTTGGAACTGCAGTTATTGTTTCTCCTGTTGGTTAACATCTTCTGTCACTTGTCTTTCACTTCTGTCACTTTTTAATTGGTCAATTACTTTATCTGTATGCTAAGCATGCACTGGAGCACCAGTTATTAGCAATACCACATGTTCAGTTCACTCTGTATGTTTTTAAATATTGAATTTGATACTACATTTAGGAATTTCCTGGTCTGAAGATCTTTTCTGTTCAATGCCACAGGTTTCTCATGGAGTCCTTTAGTTAATTCTTAGGCTTAATAGGCTGTAAGCAACCTGCTTGTTAATCCATTACCTCACTGTGCACCATTTGTGCTCGCAGGCTCCCCATGACTTCACATGTGCAGCCACAAAAATGAGACATTGCTGTTTCCTGGCTGAGGAAATGCTGTCCCTTCTGTAGTGTTCATGGACAGATGATACAGGTGCAAAACGTTGCAAGGGCTCCATCTCCCCAAGCCAGGCACTGTGTGACCCCTGCCTGATTGCATTGCTGATAATACTTGCAGTGAAGCTGAGTCCATTGTGGCAGTGCAGTCAGCTGCTGAAGCGAAGGGACACAGCATACAGCCTCTTTTGCCTTCCCTTAAGTGGCTGAATACAGTGCACGGCAGTGAAGATTGCTCTTAAAACATCACCAGATCAAAATTTATTTTCTGCTGCCCCCCATGCCCCTTTTTCAAATCCCTGTGTTCTTTTGCAGCGCCATATGGAGAGGAGGAGGAAGAATCAGGGACACGTTTATGAGTAAAGCTGATGGAGTTTGGTTTGGGCACTGGTCCTGTGCTGTCAGTGACCCCAGTGTAAACTTTGTCAAAACAGATCAAAGTGGCACAGTTCAAGTGTAGAACAGTAATAGCAGAATGAAATATCACTGGCTGGTTTGGGTTGGAAGGGACCTTAAAGCTCATCCAGTCCCAACCTCCCTGCCATGGCAGGGACACCTTCCACTGTCCCAGAGTGCTCCAAGCCCCAGTGTCCAGCCTGGCCTTGGGCACTGCTGGGGATCCAGGGGCAACCACAGCTGCTCTGGGCACCCTGTGCCAGGGCCTCCCCTCCCTCACATGGAAGAATTTCTTCCTAATATCTAATCTAAATCTACCCTTCTTCAGCTTGAAGCCATTCCCTCTTGTTCTGTCACTCTATACCCTTGTCCCAAGTCCCTCTCCAGCTCTCCTGGAGCCCCTTTAGGCCCTGGAAGGGGCTCTGAGGTCTCCCTGGAGCCTTCTCTCCAGCTGAAGAGAAAGCTCTCTCAGCTCTCCCAGCCCGGCTCCAGAGCAGAGGGGCTCCTGCCCTGGGAGCAGCTCCGTGGCCTCCTCTGGACCCACTCCAGCAGCTCCATATCTGGACTGTACAGAAGTGCACACAGGACCTGAGTTTTCTCTCCTGTAAGCTCTTTGTGATTCCAGACATTACCCAAATACCAGTCTGCAAATCTGAGTTTTCACTGGTCCAGCTGGTGTGAGGAGAGCCTTGAGCAAGGACAGGAAAGTCACTTGATTCATGGAGGAGCTAATTTCCCTTACCCATGTAAATGTGGGTAAGCCACACTATTGTTAATGAGCTGCAGGTGGGATTGGAGGGGGGCATTCTCTCCCCAGTTCACTTTATAAGCCAGCGTTGAGTTATTCTGGATGGCCTCTGCAGTGTGTAGCTGAAACCAAGCCAGGGGCATGGTGCCAAAAGAAAGGGGGAAAATACTTCAGACAGTTTGCCAGTATCTTAGCAGCTGTCAGCTAGTGATTGCAGGAAGATATAAATATTAAAGGCTAATGATACGTGGATCTATCTCCGTGTGTATATAACTGTGTGTGTTGGTATAGGATAAATGTGTTGTATTTAGAGAGAAACTGCTCAACAGTCTGAGCAAAAAGATCATCAACTGAACACCAAATGCAAAAGCTACATCTTGTATTAACAAGAAGTTAATTCTTTCCAGTTGGCCACAAGATGAAATAAGGACAGTTCTCTGCTCAGGGTATCCACTTTGTCTCCAGAGGTCTGCACTGATTTATTCTGTGGGAAAACTCCTTTCCAGGTAGCCCCAAATGTTCCAGTTACAAAAATGCTTGTTTTCAGATTCAAAGAATGACTATGTAAGTGGTTAATGCATAGCTGGGTCCTAGCTGTGAGGAAAAAAAGAGGAATTTCTTCATCCTTAAGGGGACTATTAGGATATGTATAGCAGGGTACTGTATCAGCAAGGTGTCGTATCCAAAACTGAGAGAAAAAGAAAGATGCTTTTCATGTTAAAGAACTTTACAAGTGTAATTCTAGGAGGATTTTGTCTTCTGTTCTGTTAGTTTCTGCCTGGAAACATGACACAATTTTAGTCATTTCAGCTGCATGTTAGTAGGTGGCAGTCTTGATCAAGTTTTGAAACAGTGAGGTTTTCCTTCCTTCCTTCCATGCAGGGGGATATCTGAACACACTGTCCTGCTTTGAGAGTCCTGGGCTGTGAGTGGCTCAAACCAGGACAGCTCTGGGCATCCCTTATGGGTTTTTAAGGGACCTGGTGAAATTGGAAGTCACACAGAGGGATGACATCACCAGGGTTAAGGTGTACATGGTGATTTTTAACTGCAATTACTCCATCGGAACCTTTCCTATAAGCACCTTACTGGTTCTGACCCTGAGTCTGCTTCTTGTCTGTAAAATTTGATAAAATCATTTTCCTGCTTTGAAGGATGATTCTGGGTTTTGTGGCAGTGGAACTGTGGCCTTAGCCCTTGGACTGCTCTGAAAACCGAGCACAGTGGTGCCAGAGCATCTTTCCCTTGAAAGAGGTCTTGTGGTAGGGAGGGGAGAACAGCCATGCAGGGAGACAGTCCTGCTACTGTTGTCCTGAAAGAAAGATGAGCTGTTTAGCAGGGACTCACTTGTCCATCCAGAGAGGTGTGAAACCTTCTGAGGTGTCTTTGGAGCTGCTGGTGCTGGGGGTCTGTGGGGCAAGGACATGTGCACACACAGAGGTGTGCTTGGGTCACCAGGCTGAAGCAGAGCTCCCTGAAAGGAAGTGCTGAAATGCTTTGAGTGGAAGGGTGGGCAGGAAGAGCAGATGTGTGGTCTGGCAGGGATGCCACATAAACCCTGTGATGCTGCCCTTGGCCATGGGAGGGGGGACGGTGCCTGTCCCTGCCCACACCTCCCTCAGGAGCCCTCACACCCTTGGGGCATTTCAGCTCATCCCTCTCTGCTGGCTCACCTCTCACGTCTGGACTGTCTGGTCTGACCTCCATCTCAGGAGGGAGAAATGGGAGGGATTTCTGATCTGGGTTAAAAGCCCTTGTGCTTCTCCTTGGACTCTTTCCCAGTCTGATCTGTCTGTATCAATAGACAGGTCACCTTTCTTGGCTCTCAAAGCTGATGGCTTTATGTTTATCATCCCAATACATCTCTCAAACGTCTTAGCCAAGAAAGATGACTTGCATGCGAGACCACCAAAAAAAGATGTTTTCGAAGTAATCACCTCCATTACAGATAAACAGAGTAGGAAGTAGGTGATGGATAGTACATTTCTTTCTGAGAAACTTCATGTAACTGGAGTATCACTCCATTAAACTGCACTGAATGCTGTAACAGTCATCCAGTGAGTTGCAGGGAAGTGCTATTTTCAGCACAGCATTAATCTAAATGGACACTTTCCCCAGGTTTTAAAATATTAATTCCTTTGCCATGTCTCAAGTTTAAGATATCCGCAGCTTTAAGAACTAAGCTTTAATCCACTTCATGAGGGCAAGGTTTTGGGCAGGGATGGATGAGTGGTGTGTGTGTGGCACAGCAGAGGAGCCAGTCCTGCCCTGCAGGGAGGGGAACCACAGGGCTGCTTTGTTAAGTGTGTGGCTCCTGTGGTGTGGGAGGGGAGGCAGCTCGGACTTTGTTTTCATTGCTCTTAACAGAGCCTCTTCTTGGAAGCTCTATCAGAAAAATGGATTGAATCATGTCTCTGTACACTCAGGCAATTGCCACAGGGCTGTTAATGAAGATTTCAGGCCATGAGGGATATCTGATCTGGCCTTTCCTCCTAGGCCTGCATGAGAATAGGACTCTACCTGCTCCTAAATTCTCCTCTCCTCAGCTAGAGTGGCTGCTGTGTGATTTTTTCTTAACCAGCTCCTGAGGAATTTTGTGCCATCCTCTGACTACTGCAAAAAATCAGAGTGGGGATCTGGTGTTACCCCTCTGCTCAGCACTGCATCCCAGGTTTTTAAAATGGTGAGATGGAGCAGAAGAGCTACTTGTGCGATGACAGCTTAGCCTGGGGAGCAGTGCAGGGGGAGAAACTCTGATTTCTTGTTGGAGAGACTTGGTGGAGATGACAGCCCTGGCCTGTGACACTGGCTCTGAGTAACCTGGCAGTGTGAACGGGCCCTGCTCACACCAGTAGCTTCTGCCTGGCTTAGCACTCAGTGCCCAGATTATGCTGTCTGTGATAAAACAGTCAGAATTTATGGCTGTGATGCAAGAACTGGGTGGTAAAAGTTTTATGGACTTCTTATGGGAGCCAGAGTTCCAGGGAAGACGTAAATCTTGAAGGCAGTGTCTGCAGCCTTTCAAAGGGAGAGCGTGTGAGGGATTTCAGCGACGTGCTTTCTTTAAATGCCAGTCATGATGCCCCCAGCATACAGATCCACCCTGCATCTGAGGACTCCCAGAATCCTGTCTGCAGCAGTGCCATGCCTGTGCAGTGCCTGGGGATCCACCAGATGGCACTTGCTCCTCGTATTACTCTGAATTTGCTTTTTCCCCTGCTCCAACTGGTTAGCTGCTGTAAATGGTAATAGTCTGGATGTCTGGGTGTTACTTGTTTCGTTCTGAGTTAATAATTTTTTATTTTAATTTGCTGTTAATTTGGAAATTCGGTAATGCGATAAAGCCTTGAAAGCAATTAATGCAATAGACTCTGCTAGTGTTATAGTTATTTGTAAGAGGCCCCTTTGGGAAAGAAAACTTGCACCCAATATATAAATATTTTAATGACATCTAATTGGATTTTTAAAAACTGCCAAGCATGTTAACTTCCTGCTTTAATATTCAGCATCATTAAATGTGTGTGATTACAGCAACATATATAAATCCAGAGTGGTGGGGAATTATTCCAAAGCACTCAAGCCTCCATCAGGAAAACCTCAGCAGAGAGTTGCTGCTGACTCTGTCACAGAGCAGAGACTAGCCTGGGGTGATGGGGACTGTTCTTTGGGAACCCTAGAAATGATAAACTAAGTTGGAGTAATTAATTCAACAACACAGGTTCATCTTCAGATACAGATGATAAAATATCTATGCTAGAGCAAATGACACAAGGCGTAGAAGAGACAAGGGACTCTACTGAACTTAACTGGCCAGTCTACATAAAACTACGTCTAAATTTCAGATTTTCACCCACAGATTCTTTTTTTCCAAGTGACTTGTTTTTCCCTTTTGGGGGATCAGAGGCTGAAGGTGGGCATTTGCAGCTGAAACTTCAAAATTTGTTTTCTTCACATTCACAGGGAGTTATGCAGGGACAAGCAGTTTCTCTTCTTGGCACTCCGAGCCTCTTCCAAGCCAGGTTACAGCTCTACCTCTGGCTCCTGGCCCTTCATGCAGTCCCAGCATCATTTCCGTGCTGTTTGCTCCAACTGTTTGGCATCTGCTTCTGCTTCCTGAAAGGCAGCTGTAGCTGAGTCAGTCCTTGCCTTGCACTGAGTGTTCCAGATTTACACACTGAGTTCATTCATTGGTAAATTCGTACTGTTTTTTGCACAAAGATCTCTTTTTCCTGGATTTAGTTTGGCTTTTCATGCAGTCCTCTGTCATTTCAGAGCTCCTTTTCAGGAATTTTCAGTCTGATGCTACAGGAAAAGAGAACCTCCTGTGGAAAAAAATGGTGCTTAAACTTGGTAGATGGCTTCACTTTTCCAAATGGCTCTATCTGAACTGGTGCAGGGCTTTTTCCCACTGCAGCAGGAACTCTGGAGTCTGCCTGTGTCTTTCCCCACCTGATGAATTTCCCAGTTATAAATTATGCTGGTGGGTGTGGGAGGCGGTGTCCACCTCCTGCTCCCTGTGGTGTTTGTGCCTGTGAGAGACAATGAGATTACTCTAAACTCAAATAGAAGCTTCTGCCTTATACAACTGTGTTTTTATTGAAACTATAAATCTGCAAAATGGTTTGCAATTGCCAAAATGTCTTGTGCTGCTTTTCATTTCAGCTCAGACCAACAAACCCAAATGCCAGGCCTGACTGGATGGTGATGTTTTAATTTCTAAAAATTGCTTCCATTTTAATTGGGAAACTTCATGGTATAGCTTTAAGAAGCTGTTATTAAATTTGAAACATCATAAGTGTTCTGGAAAAAAAACCCCAACATAACCCTTCAGTCTGTAAAAACAAACTCTCCTTTTTGGAAACTGCATTTGCCCTTCTCCATATCAAATTTCTGAAAAACTCTACTCCTGCCTGGAATCAGTCTGCTGAGTTGATCACAGCATCTTATGCTCCCAGTGCTCCTGGCACGGGGCAAGGCAGGATTTTGCTATTTTGCTCCCTGCCTGTGCAGACAGGTTTGTTTGTCAGGGTTCATACTAAATGGTGTCGCCCTGGTTTTCACAGTGTTCCATGTTTTTGCTTTTGTAGTAGAAGTTCTCATGCATTTTCTATAAACATAGCTCTTGTTTTCTAACCGGCTAAGAATGTTTACTGTACTTTTACATTGTTGATCATTCCTTTCTCCAAGGCGGAGAAAGGTGATAGACTGTGTTCCTATCCTGTAAAATGCTAGAGGTGTTAACCTCATCCACCAATGTATGATTGTTTTAGAAGAGGTATAAAAGTGTGATAATAAAGGTGGGCAGAGCCCTTTCGCTCTGCTCGGTGGTCCTGACCTGCTGCCAACCTGCTGTTTGAATCTGCGTGTTCGTGTCCGACACTGCGACAAAATGGTACCAGCACCGTTGAGTAATGAACTTTGTTAATACATTGGGATAAGTTTTAAAGACAAATTAAACCAAAAAGAGCACAAAGCAGTGTCATATAAATATTTAATGTAAACTTATGGATTACATTGTTCTGGAGACTGCTATCAGAGGCACTTTGAAGCCACATGTGGCTTGTGATAGCTAGACAGAGGCAGCTTCAGCCATGAGTTCAGGCTCCTCTAATAAACACCCTTCCAGGGATCACTTTGAAGTGGTAAAATTTTATGATCAGCTAAAAAATCAGAGTTCTGCAGCCAAAAACAAGTGCTGTTGTATTTCCTCTCTGCCCTATTGAAATGGACGTAATATGTATTTTTAGTACCCTTCTTCTCCAAAGTGAAGGTAAGATAACATGATTTGGGGAGAAAATGCCAAGGGAAGTGTTGATGAAGAAAGGAAGCCCTGGGAGCTGGCAGCAGTGTCCAGGTGATCTTAGAGCAGTGGCTCTGGAGGGAGCTCCGTGTGGCAGCTGCTGGTGGTGATGCCCGGGCTGGGCAGCGGCTGCTGGGTGCAGGCTGCACGGAGGATGGAGGCTGCCAGCACAGCTCCTCCTCTCCTCGGGCTCATGAGCGCCTGCTCATCACTGCTGTTCCTCCCTAACCCTTCACCTGCCTCGTCCCATCTCGGCATTCGGAGCTCCAGGGCTGGTCCTGATGGCTGTGGAGGGAGGGAGCCACGGAGGTGACCCCTGGGCAGGAATTTCCCACAGAATAATGAGAGGCAGCTGGAAGACTGAACAGGACAGGGGGCACTGAAGGGGCAGAGGAGAGGAAGTCAAATACCACAGAAGAGGGCCTGAGTGGCCTGTCCACTGAACTGAATCAGCTGCAGAAATTGTTTCCAGCACTGTCCACTCTGGCAGAGCTCGGCACCCTCAGAGTGGGATTGCTGGAGCTGTGCCCGCTGTTCGAGTGGGGGTGATGAGGCAGAGAAGGGTGGTGGCACTGTGCAATCCAAGGGTACAGCTCCTGCCTGCCAGCTCCTGTTGCTCCCTCTCTTGCCAGCCAGGAAATGCAGCCCAGAGCTGGAGGTTTCCTGCGGGGAAAGTTGGGGCTGTTTCTAATGTGGCTCCGTGACTGAATTTGGGTTGCTGTAACCAGTCCGGAGCACTCTGCATCAGGTAGAGCTTCCTTGATAAGAAAGAACTCTGATCTCTCCAGGGTCTCAGGTCCCTCTCTGCAGGGGGATGTGCCCCAAACCAGCCTGTGCACAAGTCCCAGTGTCACAGGCACGTTGTCCCAGGCCAGGCTCACCAGCTCACCCCTGCCCGTGGCTTGGCTGGCTGACCATGAGCTGTGTGCCTCGGACACACCTTTTTTGGGAAAAACTTAGAAGTAGCAACTAGGAGTAGAAAGAGTTTTGAGTAATTGCAACAATGGCAACTTAGGATCTACATTTCCAGAAAGTTTCATCATGCCAGAGACATCTGTGTTTTTCACTGTACTGGGTTTTATTTTCAATCATTTTTCTCATTAAAAAAATGTGTGTATCTCATTATGTCTTCATATCTGAGCCAGCATTTAATTCTCTGATTACATATGGTCGGTACAGCATGTGCCATTACACCCACCAAAATAATGAAATGACAGTTCCCTTTGCAAAGTAGAAGACTAGAAATAACTTTCTGCTGAGAGATGCTATTAAATTTTCTCTTTTTTTTCCCTAATAAAAGCAAATATATAAGTGGCCGTGATTCAGATTTCAGAAAGTGTTTTCTGACTAGTCTGTGACTTGTCATATAAGGGCTGCACTGCAGCTTTGATATTTATGGTATATTATACCCACGTAAGAGTTATTTTAAAAGGCTACAAGAGCTATCGGCTTCTTGTTTTATGTATTATTTATCAGTCTCTTATTCTTTCCTTTATGCCACAGATAATAAATTATTTTTTTCAATCTCTCCCCTGATGTTGGCAAATAATAGGCTTACTGTAATTTGCATGGGGAGGGTGTTTGCAGGCTGGGCTGTGCCAGGCTGGTCCGTGGCCGCTGTGCTGCCCTGCCCCTTCAGCTGTAGGTGGCTCTGTCAGCTCTTCCTTGGGAAGCCGAGCCTTTATTACAGCAGGCAGATTTTTTCCCAGTCATTTTGCAAACTTTATTGCTGCTGTTCACCTTGTGTTAATTTCTTTTTTCCCTTTAGCTTTTCCTCCACCTTGGGAAAGCTGCCCTCTTCCTCACCCAGAAAATGTCTCATGGTTTGTGAGAAGGACTCAAAGTGGATGTGGAAGCAAGGAAAGGCAGCAGCAGCTTCTTCCCTGGCTGGACAACAGAGCATGAAGCCAGCACTTGTGGCCCAGCAGCATCAGCTGTGAGGGCCAAAGGAGCCCAGGGCAATAAACACCCATCTGCTACACACATGTGCAGCAAACTCCTGGTGATGATGCTGCAACAGTCCCAGATATCGGGGAGGGGGTTTGTGGGTGGACAATTTTCCTTCACTTGGGATGGAGGAGGAATATTTAATAGAAATATAGAAATAATTTTTTTTTTAAATTCTGTATCTTATTTCTTAATTCTCCTTGTTAATTATGTCTCCTGGCATGTAGTTGTAGGAGAAACCAGTCTGTCAACTCCTGCATCAGCTGCCTTGTGCCTGATTAAATTCATGCAAGATATTAGTGCTGCTCATCCCAAGCACAAGGCAGCTCCTTTAGGGCAAGAGCTGGTGCAGAAGAGCCACAGCACCACTGCTTCGTGCTGGGGAGTCCCAGCAGTGCTCTGGGGCTCAGCTGGGCAAGTGGAGCACCAGGGATCCCTTCTTCAAATTTCTCACTTCCCTGCACTTACAGAGTGGTCAGTGTATTTTGTCAAATCTGCAGTGACCTGTTTTGTTGCCTTTATCTCCCTGCTGTAGTCTAAGCATTGAATGGTGCTCCTAGAGATAATAAAGAACCAGCTCTACATTCACCCCAAAAGGTATCAATTGCAGTTTAATATTATTTTCCCCTTATTGCTTTTTTCCTCCTCTCTCCACATGAACTCTGATGAAATCCCTTTGAGCATCTGTTTCCTTCCATCACTCTTTTATCAGGTCCCCTCTTGCTTCAGAGCAATTCTTTGCAAACCCCTGATTACCCTGGGTCTGCCTGTGCTTATTGCTGTTGGGGCAGGGATTGAACTGTTTTCCAATGGGAAGGCTCAGTCACCAGCATGGATCACATGGAGAAGACGTGACAACCAGCCCAAAAGTCATTGCAAGCCTCATCCTGCCAGTGCTGTTTGTTCCAATACACTTTGGTGAGTGGATCTCAACACGTAAGACAAGCCCAGGAAATGGGTGGGTGTTTGTTCAAAGGAAAGTAAAGGCCAAATGTGCTTTTCAGCAGGGTTCACCTTTCAGAGTGTCAGTTCTGTGATCTGTTTTGTAGATGGCCCCTGCTCTTTGAAGCTACAATGCTGTGTTTTTCCCCTGATGCCTGGGAACGTGGTCCCGTATCTGTCACTTCCTGCGTTTGTTTCAGTCTGCACTGATGCATCCTCTTTACTTTTTCTAGCAGGTATTTTTTAAATTAAAGAAAAGGCAGACTTCTCAGCACAGCTTTGTTATTCATCAATATTATTAGATTCTCCCTTCCCTCTCCTGATGCTAGGAATAGAAACCTATGAAACTACTGTGGAGGATGAGCTCTTAAAACAAAGCGCCGAGTAAGGAGGATGGGAAAAACGCACAGCTGAAATGCAGAAAGAGATTTCATGTGCCAGCGTGGGGGGAATACTGCACTGAATGCTTGGTGTGTAAGCTGGCAGGACCCTGGCAGGGGAGAAGCACGAATAGGCAGGGAGGGGATGCCGTGGGCTTTCCCCTCCACCAGTGCCGGGGGCTCATTTCTTCCCTGCACCAGGCTGGTCATGTAGGGGAAGCAGCTGGCTGGACCTGACCTGACAGGGAATAACAGGAGCTTTTGAGAAACAAATTCGATTTTTTCCTTGCTTCCAAAGCAGAGGCTTACAAACACCAAGACAAAAGGCCATGCCTTCTTAAAATCTTGGAGGAACACATTTTTGTCACATTGCAGGGGCACAAACACCTACCTGGCTCCTGTATGGCTGTTTGCAGGTGGTGGTGTGTTCCAGCTGGTTTGTCCAAAAAGGACTGGGGAGTGCAGGCAGCTGCAGAAATCACTGCCCTGGCAGCACCTTAATGCTAAGAGGCCACACAGGCAGGGTCATCCTTCCTGGTTTTATCCTGGAGGGTGTTTGCTTGCTGACCCTTGGGAAAGGAGCTTGGCGCTGGAGAAGTGCTTTTTTTACAGTCTATTTATTGTTCATCCCTCCTGGTCAGGTTCACTTTCTTTTTCAGTGGGAGACTTGAAGAAACTAAATCTGCCTTCAGGGGATGTACCCGGACCGCTGGGAGTTTGAGCAAGAGCTGGTTGGAGAGAGAAGCACTCGAGTGCCCATTTCTCCCAGTCATGGCTGCAGGGAGCTTTCCACCTGTGTGAGTCTCTGGGATGTGCTTGGTAGCCTTGCCCCAGGCAAACACAGCCTGGGAGCCTTCCTGTGCAATGCCTTGTCTCTCATTTAGCAAGGGGAGAAATAAAAGGGCAGCCCTTGCTCCAAGCCCATCAAAACCACATACAGATGAGAGGGGTTCAACAGGGCAGAACAGGAGGGTCAGGGATCCTGTAACCCCACCTGTGCTGCAGGTACAAGCTGATGGATCCCAGGCATGAAGGAGGAACTGGAAAACCTGCAAAGTGCAAGTGCCATCTGCAGCAGAAGCTGCTCCTGCAGACAGCACAGGGAGAGCAGCTGCCAGCCCTCGGCTGCCACCGCTTTCTTTTTCAGCAATGACATTGTGGAAACAGAGCTGCTGTTATGTTTCCACTGCAAACGCAGAGCTTGCAGATGTGCTACCGCCTAGAAAAGTCCTGGGCTTCCCAGGAAGTTATTGTGCTGGCTTTTTCCCACCTTCCTGGCGTGGGTTAATAAGGCCACAGGGTGCTGGATGAGAAAACGCGTAGCTTTTCTCTTCGCAGTTTTCACAGGCACAAGGTTCACCTGTGGTTCAGTGTTTAAATAAAATTAAGGCTGACAGCTTTTCCCTATAAATTAAATTAATGAGATGTTTGAACTACTGCTAAATTACTTGTGCAGATCTTTGCTGTTTGACATTGTCTCTGGGCTTCCTTCCCACAGACGCTCTGCAGCCACCCTCACGCCCCTTGCCCATGCTGGGATTAAAGGGCTGGTCATTACTGGGTTGCTGCTGCTGTGTGTGCTGGGAGAGGTGGCCACACAGAATTTTCACAGAGAGCCACTCCTCTGCAGGAGAAAGTTTACTTACCAAAAGGAAAAGAAAAAAAAAGGAGTTCTTGCCATTGTAATCTGGCAGGATGTTTTGTTGGTATTGGTCAAAGGGCACTGCACAGCAGCAGTGCTGCCCCATGATGTTCATGTCCTGGGTAGTTCTCTCCACTTTGCCCATGTCCACAAGCTTTTCCCTTAGATCTACTTGACTCCTCCTGTTCCAGACACTCACAGCCTTATCCCCACAACAGCTCTCACACTCTGCACTTGTTATCAACTTTCAGTCCTTTTTCAGTTAAAATGGGCTGGATTGGCAGAGGCAGCTGGTAAAACTGATGCGCTCATTTAGGCCAAAATGGGGTAAGGGATATATGTAGGCAGAAGTAGTATCATTACCCTCAGCGGAGCTGTAGTGAGTGGGGTCAGACTGCCTGTACCATCAGCTGCAGGAGCTCAGTGGCTCAATCCAGTTTCCAATCCTCTTGGAGAGGTATCAGGACCTTGACGGTTATGGGAAGCCTGTCTGGGATAATTCTGCTTCCAGAGTAACTCTGGAAGTTACTGGAAGTTAAGGGGGGTAAGAGGTGTGGGTGTTTCCATCTTCAAGAAATGCAGTGCTTAAAAAGGAGCATCCACCTTGTGGAGCAAGCAGAGCAAGTTATTTAATAAACAGCAGCCTTGTAGGAGACAAGCTTTTAAAGAGCAGAAATTGAAGTTGGTTTGATTTGGTAAAGCTCCCTGAGTGCTTCCTTTGCTGTAGCTTTGCAGAGAAGGACTTTTCTTCATTACAGCACAGTTCCCCGAAGCAGAGGAAAGAGGCATTGTGACCTGGGAACTGGTTGCCCAGCTGAGGAGAGGAGAGAGCACATTAGCTCTTTGTTGCTTGAAAATTAATCTCAGCAAGTATCACTGTCAGAGGAATTAATAGTTGTAAAACAGGTAAGAAAGCAAAATGCAGGTAGTGAGGCTGTTTTGCACATAGATCATCAGAGAATTTTAGCTGTGGTCTGATACCTGAAGGAACGAGGTATTTCAGTGCTGTTTGTGGCCAAAATATGTGGTTCATAGTTAAAATTGTGTTTGCTTTAAAGCATTTCAACTTTCTTTTTGTCTCATCATCCATATTACTTGCACTGCATCTCCATTGCAGCTCAGGAAGGGTGTAAAGGGAATGCTGTGTAAGTTGCCCTCTTTTTCTACCACCTGACCTCTGGTGAGCAAACTTCAGCGTGTCTGGAAATGCCTGTGAGTTAAAGCAAATTCCTTGACCCTATCCCAGGGTTCTCTTCCAGTGAAGATAAGATTCTTGACCATTGCTCAAACAAAAACAGGATTTCTTGTGCCACTGGCAGCTTTGCAAGTTATTCTGAGCAGTCAATTTCCAAACAAGACTGAATTGTGACCAAGCAGAGCCATTTGTCTGATGGATCAGTGTTCTGGCAGAGTGATTTAGCATCCAGGATTCCCCAGCTCCAAGGGGCTGAATTGGCCTGACTGTAGAGTTGTGTGTGTTTGGCAGTCTCTTTGCATGTGACATTCCCATCTGATCAATGTTTTCATGGGGAATCCAGATGTTGTTTTATAATCAAAGCATTTGATATTCTTTGAGAAAACTTAGAACTCTGTTTCTTCCTGAATTGTCAAACAAATTGTTTGGTCATTAAGTTGTTTTTTTAAAACAGCATCTTTTCCCCTTTCTCTGGTGCCATATTCTGTTTAATAAGTGCAGACACAATGCAGGGAATGTCAAAAGAAGCAGATTGGAGATTATCTAGAGCAAAATATGACAAAAATGAACATATCATATGGACATGGTCCATAAGCTCTTTCTGTTAGGCTGAGAGGCTGAGAAGGCAGGAGATGAGCAAGGTGGTGGGGACAAGAAGAGAGAGGCTAAGGCAGGTGGTGATGGGGAAGCACATGTGCATTCAACTCAACAAATAAAGTGCATTTACTTGGACTCTGTGAGTTGTCTCTGTCTGGGATGTCTCTCCATAATTCTGAGCTGTCCAGCTGCGCTTTAATTATTGGCATAAGGATACTTCAGGCAGGCTTGGGTAATCTTGGCCTTTTGGGCTGAGGCAGTGTTTCCTCACGATTACCAATGAGTTTTTTGTCCTTTCCTGTTTGCGTTTTCATCTGAGATTTACAGCAAACAACAATGAGAGATGCCAGAGGGCAACTTTTCAATTCTTAGCAAAATAAAAATATGTGCCAGGATTCATGCATATATTCATGTGGACACCTGTGTTACTGAAACACATTTCCTTTGCTATTTGTGATCTATTTACTCGAACCATTCTAAAATTCAAGTAATGCATAATACTGAAAAATCTGTGGAGCTGGGTAGAAAACATGAAACTTTATTTTGTGCTGGGAAATTCTGCACTACCTACTTTTCCCCTCAAGCACTTCCAGCATGGAGCCTTACCCGTGCCAGGCTCTGGTGCAAACCTCAAGGAATCTCAAGAGGCTCTGACCAGAACAAAGCCTTAGGGGTCAATATTTGATTATAAACCATATTCCTGGGCAATTCCGTTTTCCACCTGGTAGTGAGTTTCCCTTAATGTCTTGTCTGGTTATTTAATATTTTCCAGTTGACTGCAGGAGCTTACACTCCTCCCAGGCTCGTGTTCTGGGTGGGTAACTCTTCCAGGGAGATATCAGCCCTGTAAGGACCTTCCCCCTGTGACTTAGAGGAGCTGATGCTTTACTGCTGTGAACATCTGACAGACTGTTGAGCAGAGAAGTGCAGTAGGGAGGAGTAGGACCTTTATCATGGTGTGATGTTTGGTGGGAGGTGTGGTGAGGTCCTGACTCACTGCTCAGCCACCCTCGTATTTATCTCCTATTTAACATATGTCTAAAATGTAGCTCTAAGCACATGTGCAGAACTTGCTGCTGCAACAAATCAGCCAGGACAACGCTTGAGAGGAAGAACAGCAATGGAGACTTTCAAGTCAGAGCCAGGGAAGGATACCAGAGGAGATTAATAACCCATGTCTAGAAACATCTCTACTTTGATGTCACATCACCACCTGTGTCCTGTGGGCACCGGTCCCTGGCATGAGGGTTTTGCTTCAAAACCCATTGTTGTGAGGAGCCTGTGGTGCAGCCCAAGTTCTCACTGTTCAGGACCAATGAAGATAATCAAGAGTTTCCATTCTGTGAAATTACAGTGCACTGAGCCCTTCCCATAGATGGGATTTAAGCCTATGAAAACTTGCCCCGTTTGCTGCAGGGAGGTTGAGGCAATGGCACTTGTTTGATCTCCTCCAGCCAAGTCTGGGTTTAAGGTCTCTTAACTGTGAAAAATAAATAAGCCAAAATATTAGAAGGTGCCATGCTGATAATTGATTCTTCCAAGAATATTTTTCCCAAAGCTTAAACCATTTCCAATAGAAAGAAGTTATAATGAAGCCTAAGTGTATTTATGAAGTGAAATCATTAACAATGGATTAGCCAGTAGAATCCAATTTCCTTTTCCATCAGTGATGCTAACACAGACTGGAATTTCATTGATGTATTGGGCATCATCGTCATCCTCTTAACTGAGAGAAAAATTATATATGCCATTCTCCAGTGGCTGCACTTCACAGGAAAAATGGCATCTTATACAAAGGATCAAGCCAGAATCTTAATGGAGATGGTATTTACAAGAAAATAAATGTGCACATAAATATTTCACAGGCATCTCATACGTGCATTGTGTTTCATTATGTTTAATGTATGAATGTAACTATTTTACTTGCGTGGATTTTTTCCTTTTAAGCAATGTCTTGAGGAGCTTAATGTAGAGGAATAAATTTCTGGGAACGTCTGTAGTGTTTTATAAGATATACATGGGAGAGGTAGAGGAATCCTTCTCCTAGGAGTTCTTTTTCTTAAAGAAAAGAGCTTACCATTTAGTAAGTATTGAGTACTAAAATCCGTGTGTTTGAAGTTTTGGTCCCTGCTTTTATGCTGCACACTCTCAGCCCTGCTGTGCTTTCCCTGTCCCCTGAGAGGAAGGCGTGAGGCTCGCAGGAATGGGCTTCACAGGCAGTGGCAGGGAAGTGGCTTTGCTTTTGGATAAGCAGTTTTAGCCCAGCAGACCAAGCTGCCTCAAGCAAAGCAGGGATCTGGATTCATCTGAGCACCGGTGTCCCCTGTGAGTGTGGCTGCCTTGCAGCTCATTGCTCTCTTCTTCCAACCCCTCAGGAAATACAACAGCAGATATTTCCTATAGAGGTCCTTGAGGCTCCTCTCTCTGGGAAAAATTATTAGTTTAAAATTCTGCTTCTTGATATCGGAATGCTCTGCATCGTCCCCTCCACCCCCATCAAATTTTAGCATCTTAAATAGTCTTTGCTAGGGGTTAGATGTCCGTGGATGATAGAGAAGTCCTTATGATGTGTGTAGGTGACTGAGACAAGCTGCTTACTCTGCAGAGGGCTTTGGCATCAGGGTGCAGCAGTCACCACAGGTCACTGGTTTAGAACAAGGTGTTGTGTGCCTCTGCACAACATAACGTGTTTATTCACATATTGCGGTGCTTAAATTTTCCTCTCTAAATTTTTCTCTGCCACAGTAATGTGGTTTAGGGAAAATTCCCAGGAATTGCTGATGGCCAGGAAAGTCAGCTGCTGTGCTCTTGGGGATGTGGTGGTGCTGTTCCATGTGCAGCCAGGTAGGTACCAACTGTCTTTTGCTGACCTGTTACCAGAGGGCTCTTTCCACAAAGAGAACATTTCTCCAGATATCAGACCACTGTCTCAAACCAAAAATGAAACACTATATTTTGGTCCTAGTGATATAACAAGACAGTGATTGATATCAAGCAAAAACCCCAACACTTTATTTAGGGAAAAGTAATTTTTAGGAATGTTATTTTAAAAATGAAGGCATGGAAAGTTTAAATAGAATGCAAATCTGTAGCTTTTAATGAAATCAGTTTCTTTTTCCCTCCCAATTAAGAATCCCCAAACCAATCAATTTCTGAACCAGCTCAAGGTGATCAAAGGTAATTCAAATAGAAGTTTAGACCAGATTGCATTTGGATTTGTCTTGAGTGTTAATACATGCAACCATGATATTTTCTCATCATGTGACCTCTAGAGAGGAAAGATAGGCTGTTCTTTTTTTTTTAATGCTGGTGCTAAAATTATCTGCTAGTTTTGAACATTTCTGTTATGATAGTTGCAGTGTTAACTCCCACAGCCACCTCTTCCACTGACACAGAAGCTGGGGAGCCACGTGCCTGCGTTTGTAGTGCACCAGATCAGCTCCAACTGTGCATGAAGGAGGCTTTGCTCCAATAAGCCACAGAGTTTGCCTCTGTCACCCACTCCAGGAGAGGGCTGACCTCACTGGAGAACTGGAGGAGATGGTGGTCAGAGGAAAGAGTTGCTAGAAGAGGTCAGTCCTTAGTGCTTCTGCCTTTTGACAGGGTGATTAAATAAAAACTGGAGCTCTAAACCAGGTTTAGCAGCCCACAGGAGCTTTATTCCTCACTGTCCCTTAGTGTATGATGTAGTCAGCATGTGATGCCAGGTAACTTTCTCGTTTCCTTGGAATAGCGCCCTGGTTTTGTTTTGCAGAAATCCATAAAATATCACCCGAACACAGACAGTCAGGACTTAGCTTTAAACTCTGCTGTGTAGGCACTACTCAGATGCAGTTTCTGCAGAGCTGGGCCCTCACATGAGCCCTGGGGTGCTGCGCAGAAGCAGCATCACCACCGTGACTTAGAGTGGAAATGTTGAACTCCTGCTCCAGCGCCTGGGGCTGGGCTGGGGCTGGGAGTGGGGCTGGGTTTGCTCCAGGAGCGGAGTCTTCGTGTCTGTGCTGGGAGATCTCTGCTCTCGCCTCTGGGCTGGGGCTGCAGGGGCCAGAGCAGGGCCATCCATCCATCCCTGCATTCCTGCATCCCTGCATCCCTGCATCCCTGCATCCATCCATCCATCCCTCCCTCCATCCATCCATCCCACGCCCCAGCCCAGTGAGGCTCCCGAGCCCTTTTTGTCCGCATCCCTGCAGGTGGCGATGCTCGGCAGGGAATGCTCGGCTCGGTCCGCGGGGGGAGGCTGAGTTCCGAGCCCGGGGCTCAGACCGGGGCTGCAGATGTGCCCTGGGGGCCGGCAGAGGGGCGGGCAGGCGCTGCAGAGGGGGCAGTGGTGTGGCACAGTCACAATGGAAAGCAGGGAAGAGAAAACTCTGATCAAGAAGGAGCTGATGAGGGAGGAGGAGGCTGTCAGCGCGGAGGCAGCTGTGGATGAGATGAGCCCAGAGCAGTGTGATTTCCCATCCAGGTGGTCTGGGGGCACTCAAAGCTGGGATGAGTGGGCTGGCACCGGTCTGCAAACCAAACTGTGCTGGGATGCTCAGGGGAACGACTGTGAGCCCGCATCCAATCCTGCCTTGGAGCAGCCCCTTCCCAGTGCCTAATTACAAGCTTTGGGGATTGAGGCTCCTGGCTGTGATTCCCTGGTTCTCCAAAGGAGACTCGGGAGCCTTAAGAGAAAACCAGTTGTCTTGAACAGCCCATCCTGCAACTAGAAAAGAAATCTATTTTGTGATTAAGTTATTCCAATCAGAATGTGCCATATGCAGCTTTTCCCAATGGGATGCAGCCAGCAGATGCACTGGCAGCCCCTTCTTTCCCACCCCCCTCCAGCTCACTCTGGGTAAAACAAATGCTCATAAACCAAATAACAATCATTCTATGAAACTCGGGCCAGTCTCTGCTCTGCCTGTATAACTGAGGCTCGGGGATTTGTGTGAGAGGAAGCCTCAGACACACAGGAGATCTGCAGGGCAGGGCTTGAATGCATGTCTCTCCATTTTACAGTAGTGCTGTAATGAGTGGACCGTTCTGGAACAAGAGCAGTGAAGTAATCAATATTTAAATGTACGCTCCACTGGGGTGGACTAGAAGTTGAATATATGGGATTAGGGATTGAGTTTTAGGAGAGGGTCTGTGGCTAAAGGATGGGGTGGCGAGAGTTTTCTGATTTTTTTTGTATTCTTCCATCACATACAGAATATCAGAAGGTCACAGGTAGGAGGAATTCTCAATGCTGAGACTCGGCTCTTAGTGTCATGTTCTGTTCTGCACAACAATATCAAATAATATGTGGGAAAAATATTCTATTTAGAAAAGCATCAAGTCTACCTTCAAAGAACAAAGCATTGAGACCATGTACATGCTCTGGCATTTCTGAAGTTGCCTTCATATTCATTAGATTTTAATGATACGAGTGACTTTCTGTCTATCAAATGCTGCAGAGACTCCTCCCTTTGCACTTGCACATCAGTAACGTCTGGGTTTTGTAGTCCTCCCCAATGCATTGCATTTTGCTTGCATGCTTGTAAGCCTTTTGTTATAGATAATGAGGAGTATTGCTGGGCAAACTCTAATTCACAGATTCTGCAGGCTTTGTTTATTTACAAATCAAAAGGGTGAATTAAATTGGGCTGGGACAATAAACCTACACGGGATGGTGGAAGATACCATCTTGTGCAGTGCAGCCTTCACCTGGCTTGGCTGCACCAGGCAATGCCACAGACCAGCTCTGTTTGCCAAAGTGCTGCCAGCACAGTTTGCTGTGCCACCTCCCTGCAGTGAAGCTTGTGAGCCACCCACAGCCCCACCAGGTTCAATCCTTAGCTGCTTTTAGGGGAGGTAACAGATTTCTGATTTGGGAAAATATTTAGTGTTTAGAACTGGAAGCTGTCTTCCAAAGTAAATCTTGGATGTAAGGTGAGAGTGGAGGAGATGGGGATGAAGGACAAACCAACCCCTTTTCCCTGCTTCCCTGCAGCACCAAGCAGAATAAGGAGATGCTATCAGGTCTGTGCTTTTTCTCTTTGCACGCTCCTCCTCTGCACACAAAATGTTTTGGCTGTGTTTGAAGTACCTTACAGACCTGTGCTGGTGTCACCTCCCAAAACAGCAAGGACACCTTTGCTTATACATGATCCAGCTGTGTTTGAGGGTGATGAAAGCACAAGTCAGGTTTCACAGTCTTGCTCCTAAAATGTTAAACCCAACTCTTCCTTCTGACTGCCTGAGAGCCATCAGGAACTTGGGGACTCTTTCAAGTCTGGTTGGAGTCAGCAGAAATCCTGCTTGTCTGCTTCTTGCATCTGCACTGGGGAAAAGGTCTTTTCTAAAGCTCTGACATTACTCTTGTCTGTCATGTGGAGCTTGCATATAATAGAGGATGCAAGTTACTGGTTTCCAGGGAATATTGTACTCTCCGGTTTTTTCCTTTTTATTATTATTTCTTAAGTCAGAAGTCCCCATTACTCTGACAGAAAGAAAAGTGAGCAAGTTTGTATAGTCTTTGCCACATTTTCCCTCCCCACCTGCAAACAGGAAATAGAGATACCAAAAAAGTTCCTACCCTGTAACTGTGTGCTTGACTCTCCCTAGGCAGGGAAAAGCTGTCCCTGCTGCTCCCCAGCTGGAGGTGGCACTGGTGCAGGTTAACAGGGGAGCAACCAAGGGAAAAGTTTTCCAGTTTTCTGGTTGATGTAACCAAACCTGTTCTTTGTAATCCTGAGCCCTATGCTGCCTTTTCCCTGAAGTTCAGTGAGATATTTTGCAAGTTCTCACAGTTTAAAATCACCCTGGTGTAAGCCTGTTGCCCTGGGGCTTTGCCAGCAAAGCTGTAGCTGCCCATGTGGACCCTGTCGTAGGGAAGGAGAGCAGGGCTGGGGTTTGGGACACAGCTGGCAGCACATCTCCAGGCAACATCCCTCTCTTCCCTGGTGAGGTGTGGAGCACACAGGTATTGCCAGGTGGGAACAGCTGCGCCATTCTCGATGGAGAAAAATATTAATACCATTTAAAATGAATTGTGTGCTTGAGATAAATTACCTCCTGCAAGTGTGTTGCCTCAGAACTTGTATAACTTGTATTTAAGAGGATTGACAAGGTGTTCAGGCTTCTACAAAATAGGGAGAGATTTAAACATGGGAAGGAACTACAAGCTCTCATCTTTTGTGGCGGTCTGGATTTCTCTAATCCATGTCTGTATTTGCTTACAGTTAATTAGAGACAGGCCCCGAAATGACTTAGGGGGCTGTGTGCATGCTGAATCCACAGGCGAGACAAATTCATTTGTCACGTGTAATTGTGACCCCCTTGCTCCGGAATGCAGCGGGCTGGGAGCAGGGGGAGCTCTCCTCTCTGCAGGCTCTGCTGGCTGCTCTCCGGGGCTGGCCCTGCTGTGCCAGGGATGCAGCTGGGTTAGTGCTTTGCACCCAGAACTTCCTTGTGCAGTTCTGGGAGCATCAGCCCTCTCCTCCTTCCTTACAGTGAGCATCAGCCTTCTCCTGCTTCGTTACAGTGAGCATCAGAGCGCTCCAAAGCCCTTCCCTGCTTGTTCCTCACTGCCTTTGCAAATGCATTTCCTGAAAAACTTGCTGGTTAAGAGATCGTGTTGGAAGTGATTGTCGGTGTAACACCCACTTTGTAAAAATGCTTTTGTAACAAAGTCATGTTTATGAATGAACCCAAGCTGGAATTAAACATTTGAATTACTGGAGTAAATATATTGGCAAAACAATATGGAATTAACTGATGGAGCCCTGGTGATATGGCATTTATATCTCATGGTTTCCATAGATACATGTGACAGCATTTTGCAAACACTATACACCACCTGAAATACATTATTCAGGAATTATAATTGCATTTAAGTGTGTTCTGCACAAAACCCCTCCTGAAGTATTTGTTGAGTGATGGAAACTAAACAGGTTTTCAAATGTCATTGCAGCTTTATCAGTTCTAATCTTAAATTTTTCCCAAAGTAAAGGTGGAAAGAAAAGGAGGCAGAGAAAGCCCCTGGTCCAAGGGTTTTGTGTAGTTTTGTGGTACGGTCCCGTGAGTGCAGCTCAGCCTGGGGCAGGGGCTGGGGTGTGTGCATGTCCTGCCAGCAGCAGGGCTGGCGGTACCCAAGCTGGGTGAGGGAGTGACAGGGTGGCTGGGGAGGTACAGCCTTGAAAGGGTACTGAGAAGGAGGAAAATGAAGGCTCAGGAGAGAGCAACAAAGATGAGCAAACGGATCCATCCACATCAAGTGACAGACATGTGAGGCTGGAGGATGACTCCCCTCAGCACTTGAAGGCTCTCTGGTAATAAGGAGTTGCCAGGAAGGGGACATTCACCCTGAAGCAGCACTTTGCTGGTGCCAAGTTCCCAAGGGCTGCCGTGTCCAGGTGAGGCCGATGGTTTGGAAGAGGCTTCATGGCTGGGATAAAGCCCAGGCAGAGCCCCGTGCCCGGGGGTGGCCGGATCTCCACCAAGCACAGCGAGTCCTGGCCGTGCCTCAGAACTGCTGCCCACTGTGGAGGCTGAGCTCTCTCAGAAATCTGGCTCATCTTGGGTAGCAATAATTGAAACAGTCAGAATTATTATTCTCCCTCCCCAGTTCTTCTTCCTATCAAATATGCATTTCCCCCTCTATGCTCTAATTAAAAACCAAATGAGAGGGAGAGAGGAGGAGGAAACTAATAATGCCAGTTACACATTTGGCTTACAAAAAAGAAAAGCACACTCTAATGCGTTTGAGGACAATAAGAAGGAAATGATTCACGCTTAATAAACCTCTTTGCTGTTAATCTCTGTTAACCTAAGGGCTCTGTTACTTTATTGAAAAGTCTCCTCACTTTCCGTTGTGTCACTGAAAAGAAAGAACTTTCATTATTATTTTTTGCAGGGGTTATTTATTGAACCTGCTGTCTCTGGAGCACTGGGGTGTTGTGGAAACTGGGCAGCCTGGTTGCTGTTATGGTAAGAATATTTTATCACTGCCACCATCCTTCCCCTTGCCCATGGCAGCACTGGGAGGTCCCAAGCCACACACGAATGTCATGGAAGGGTTGGTCACAGCTTCCCAGGTGCTGTTGAGGAAGGCTGGGGTCACTTGCTTGTTGAGGTGATTGAGATCTCCTGCCAGAGGGGATTCTACCAGCTGAAGGGCTGAGGATGAGTCTGTGCTGGAGAGTTCTAGCAAGGACCCCAGAGCTAAACATCCTCCTGCCACCTCACTGAGGAGATGGAAGCACGATGGATGGATGTGATTAGCACACTGTGTTTAAAACCCGTATTTTTCCTGCATGATGCACAGTCTTTCACAGCTTTCTCATCCCATGGAGTAATGCCCAGAAATGGATGTTGTGCTGTTGTAGTGGGAAAGGAGCGGGGTGTCGCAGGGGGCAGAATGGATATTGCTGAGAATCCCTCACGCTTAATGATTTTCTTTCCAGCTGCATCATCTTTCACCCTCTCCCTTGTGCCTGGCCTTCAAATATCTAAAGGTTTGGGTTTGTTTCTTTCTCGTACGGTCTGTGGCATTAAATGCTGTCCCTGTTTTTCTGGAGCAGCTGTGTTGGCACGGGCTCAGGAGAGCACAGATGCCACCGTGCTCCTGGGAGCTCCAGTGACCCACCCACCCCTCGTGGTGCTGCTCAGGTGGCTGACTCCAGGTGAGTGAAGCTGTATTTGAAGGTAGGAAGTGAGGAGGAAGAGCAGCACCAGAAGTGGCAGAGGATGTATAAGAGGAGAAAAATTGTATTTTTGGGAGGATTTAGTGTCAGGACCAACAGGAAACACAGCAGCAAAATGTCCCTTTGACTCCTGAAGCAATTCCCAGGGAATGTGCTCTCACTAAGTCTGGATGACAGCTCTTCCCTTCACTGTAATCTGCAGATCTTCCCTCCTGACCCAGCTGCACCCAAGTGTTCAGGGCAAGCCAACACCTCTGACTGAGGTGTCTCCAGTCTGGGAGGTTCACAGGAGGGTAAACACTTGATTTGATATCAAATCCTTCAAAGGAAATTTCCCCGTGGTTTTAGTACATTGGAGCTTTTTAACTCCAGCAGGAGTTTTGTCTTATTATTTCTGTGAATCAAACCATGTTTCTGAAATATTTTCATTTTCTTTCTGGGGGAAAGCTATTTTAAAGTCAGAGCTGGATAAAAATTAGAGCATGAACATTATCTGACTGGATTGTACGTCATTTATAAGATATTCAGAGTGAAATCAGTCCAGCTGCACAACATCATTCCCTGTTAATGCAATCAATACCTCCTCTTGTTGTTACAGGCACATTTCTCTGGTTCTGGCCAGTGAATTCTGAAATATTTTTTGCATAAGTTTGCCTATTTCTCACTGTGTTTATTTGACAATTATTTTAGCTATCCCAAAATCAGATTTTCAAATAAAGCAGTTTTTCCCCTCTGTGATTGCTATGAAAATTGCACTTGGAAAATCAAAGCTTGCAGAGGTCATTTTAATTTCATCTGTTGTTTTTGATGAGGTCCCAGCACATCAAAAGTCCACACTCAGAGACATCCATCTCTGCTCAAACATTTAAAATACCAGGAGGCCTTCATGGTACAGAAGGAGTGCAACCAGAATCATCACACCGCAGCACTCACTGGAGCTTGGGATGAGGACCCAAATCATGTCAAAACTCGGGATGCTTGGCTGGAGCACTGCCTGTCTGTGGGCACCACTGCTGGGACTGAGCAGAGCAGAAGCGTGTCAGGGCTTGATTGAAACTGGACAGAAAAGGTCCTGTAGGAGCACATTTTCCACAGGAAAAACCCTGAGTTGAGAGGATTCAGAGCTGGGTTGCCAGCAGCCAGAGGTTACCAACCCTCTAAAGGCTTTCTGTAGCTGGGGGCATTAAATAATTCAGTAGTCTTTCCATCCAGACTCATGGAAAATTTTCTTATGTGCTAAAAAATTCTCCAGACCACCACCAGTAACTAAAATGATGAGAGAAACACAGCCTGAGTTTACACTATGCTATGGCAAAGATGAATACAAAAATTGCACAGAGAAGCAGCCCCCTGGCAGAAGATGACATTTAAATGTGTTTCCCTCCTTCGACTTAAAACATAAGAAGTGAGGAGATGCAAGAAGGCACTCACTTGAGGTTCAAAGAGCTGTTCATGTAAAGGATCAATAGATCCAGCAGTGTATTTAGTGTCATACTAAGTGCTGGACCAGGCAATTATTTTGATTCATCACTGTGGTAAGTGAAGCATCAAAGTGTGACAGAAAATTCTCGTATTTTCCTGTTTCTTATGTAACCGAAATATTTCATCTTTAGAGGCAGTTATGTTATAGATTGATATTCTGCTCTTGACAGGTATGGCAAATGGTTTGTTGGTTCAGTGCTAGTTTTGCAGGTTTTTGGCATTTTGTCAGTCTCTGATCCATGGGGTATCTGTGCCATGGGGACCCTTCCAGCAGCACCCGTGGCCTCTGAGACACCCGACTGGAGCATCAGGGTGCAAATGTTCTTACTGGCATCACAGGGGAAACTCCTGTTGGCTCAAAAGAACCAGTTCTAGAGTTGGATCCAGCTTACTTTGCCAAACTAAAAGGTGAAGGTCTAAATTTACTCAGGGTAACAAATTAGATAACCAATATATTACATATGCTCAGCCACTTGTCTTCAAGGGCTTTAACAGTTCTCTGTTCACTCACAGCAGCAGCCAGTCCCAAACAAACCCTGCAAAGAAAGCTCATGTGCTTTTTTCCTTGTTATGTAAGTGAAAGCAGCAGATGCTTGTGCCATCCTCTCCCATTCCACGGGAGAGCTGAGGTACCAGGAATTCCTGACCTGAGCCTGCAGCAGATTTCCCACGTCAGTGACTTGCCAGTCCTGTTCCTTCCAGCTGAGACAAACTGAAGTTTGATCCTGAGACTAACACTGTCCTGAGTACAGAGTGGCTTCCCAACCAAGATCTGTGGTCAGGAGTTTGCCACAGAAGGGTGTGTTGAAGGAAAAGCCGAGGCAGCTGCTGACTCTCTTGTGTGAGCAGTGTGGGATGTTCTGGGTAACCTGTGAGGAGCCCAAGGAATTCCATTCTTTCCCGGGGTCCTTATGGTCTCAGGCACCTACAGAAACATGAGCTTGGGAGTGGAAAAGGTGTCAGAATTGAGAGGGGACCAGCTCAACTTCCACTGAAGGGCACAAACGGCCCCTAAAAACACAGCAGCCCCTCTGAGTATCTGCTGGAGGCTTTTAAGGAAAATTGCTGCTCCCAGGAGAAAAGGCCTTTGGACCCGAGGACATGATGTTGTTTGGAGCTGAGGTTTGCTCCTTTCAACTGGTCTGTGCCTGTGGAAGAACCTGTTGGTTTTCCCAGCTGTGTAAGTCTTTTCCTGTGTCTTTTGAAGTCATTCAAATTCCACTGAAAAGTTCTGCAGAAAGTTCTTTAGGTAACTGCATTTATGCACTTTTGGTTGACAAAAACACCTTTCAAAGAGCTGTTCTGTTGATGTGCAGTCAACTCTGCAGGCTGCTTGTTGCCTGTTCTTGGCAATATTTCTGCCTGGAATCCTTGTGCAGTCTCAGGCTACAACATCACTTCAAGGGAGGCTTCAAAAGACCAGCAACAGGGCTGAGCTGGCCTGCAGAACATGGCAGGCAGCTGGAATCTAAATTAGTGAAAGTACCAGTGGAAAGCTCAGAATTTACATCAGATATAATGTATTATGAGTGAGATTTATAACAGGATTACAGAAAGCAGTTAGTTAAAGCTACTGGCAGTAAACAGGGATTAAAATATTTATCTAGCTTTAAAAATATGAATAATGGAGTAATTTATGTAGTTATGTAAAGAAGCTGTGTACTTTATACTGACAACAAATAGCACTCCTAATATCACTAATATTTTACAATGTCCATGTATCAAAATCCTTCCACGCATCAAAATCCTTCCATGCCTTTCACTTCTAAACCAAATCCTCTTGTATCTAATCAGTGCATGATATGGAATTTCCTCAAGCTACAGACATGCTCACAAGGGGGTGGATCACCCAACAGTGCAGCTCTCTGACTTTCTGCCTCCCTCCTCCCTGGGACGTCAGTTCCTTCCCTTCCCCCTGGGAGGGTATGTAATGCCAGCTACAAGGCAGCTGGCTGCTAATATTTCCTGCATTTTTATATTGCTCTTCCAACTATGGCATTTCTTCTAATTTAGCTCTGTGTGATCAGAGCTATTTTACAGGAAGGTCTGGTCTTTCTCTGGGGAAGTGGTTGAGATTTTAGACCTCCACAAGTCCAGTCAAATATTTGACACTTCTTACATAGAAGCATTCTTCTTTCTGACCCAGATGTTTCTGCAGTTACCTGCTGCAATATCCCTCCAGCTCAGCTGCTTTGACAGGTAATCTATAAAACAATTGGTAAATGTAAAGCAAACGCTTACTGTCTCAGCAGAAATGCATTGGTAACCATGAGCAGCACTAGAGGTTTCACTTTTTACTTTTTCCATCACCTCCTTGCCAGGAACAGCTTTCAATATGATGCACATCTACAGTGATGCTTCCAGGTGTGCTGTGACATTTTATCCTGGGAAAGTTGCCACTTCCCCTGTTGTTGTAGCTCTGTAAAACCATGCTTAAGTCTGCCTGGACTGATAAAACCATCTGGTGGGGAAACATCAGCTTCACTTGGAGGCTCTGTGCCATCCTCTGAAGGCTAAAGCACAGACCCCGGGGCCAGTTTCTTCCTGAGACACCCTCATGGATTCCAGGACTCTCAAGCTTCCTGTTCTTAATCTCCTGGGTGAGATAAAAATATTGTTCATTCCTTGTTTAGGCCTAAGGAAGGAAAGCTCAGGGGTTTGCTGCTTTCTGCTTTAACTCTCCAGTCAGCTTAAATTTTTAAAATATTCAGCAGAGAGGATTAAGCAGCACAGCTGGCCTTGGTCCTGTGTCTTGCTGAATTCCCAAGGTAATTGGTCATGCTGCACATGGAGTGTCTCCCAACAGCTGGTTATTTCCTAAGCTGTCTTCTGCTGACAGGAATAAATTCAGCCCTCGGTGGTGGTCTAGGAGAGGGGCATTAATGATGAACTTTGGGTGGCCAGCTCATTTCCCTCCTGGGTCAGACCTCCCCAGTACTCTCTGAGCTTTGCTTCTTTATTTCTCTGCAACAGATTCGTCTCACTACGCTGCATCAACACAAATCAGTCAATTTTGGGTTTGAACTCTATCTTTTATGCATCACTTGTGAGTCTTATGTGAGCTGTGTTTTTGATTTTTGGTATGCGCAATGATTCATCCCCTCCTGACATTCTGTGGGGCTGAAGTTTGCTCCTCCTCTCAAACAGCGCATCCCCAAGTGGAGTTTCAGCCTTTGCGAGCCAGCACAGAGCTCATGAAAAAATGATAATTTAAAGAATACAAGCAGTGGCAATCAAAGAAAGTAAATATGGTATTAAAATAAGGCAAAAATGGATGGTATTGGAAAATTATTTCAGCTCACTAGCTAAAAATTAAGTAGTAGGACTCATGGAAGGAGATCTGTGTGTACAGCAAGGGACAGACAGAGAGTAGTTGCTAGAGGATTACCCAAATGGTAAAAAGGCATGAAACATTCTCAAAAAAAATTTTGGCGTCTAAAATAGGAAGGAACTCTTTCTGTTGCAAAAGTCTTTCTGCTTCTTCCAAGTAGGGGGAAAAATATAGGGGGGGAAAAGGTGTTTATTGCACAGTTGTTTTGAAAAAAAGCTGGTTTTACAAGGTATAGACAGGAAACAGAGCAGAAGTGAGTTGCAAAATCATGAGGGGTCTCTCCCCCCTGGATTCTACTGGGGACATTCTCCAGGATTTCCCATCTCTACAATTATTTTTGATCCTTCATAACCTGGCAGCTTTTGGGTTTATTAAGGCAGTTCTTTAGTCAAAATACAAGGATTAATGTGTTCTCGGGGTTTCTTCAGAGCACTACCCAGAGCAGGTTTCCATCAGCGTGGGGATGGATTAAACTTTAGGAAGCCCTTGCCCTGCTTTCTCAGGAGCAGCGTGGGAGGGAATGTGCTCTGCAGCCTCCCTGCCCCACACTGGTGGCAGAGCCTGCTCGCTCCAGCACCTGTCCTTGGGAATAATTTTAACACATTGTTTGTTAACAGCATCAACAAGCAAAATGCTGCCTAACTGTACCCCTTGGGTATGTTTTTTGAAGAGTTTAACTCAAAGACACACAAAAAGACAGCACAATAAGAAGTAATGGTGGGCAAAGGGCCAGCCACAAGTTCCTAAATAACTTCCAGCACCCAATAAAGTCTTGTCATGTTTGCACTGCAACTTTACCCTGTGTTTTTCTCTTCCAGGCTGCTTGGGAAATCGAGCAGCAGTTCCTGAGCAGGAATTAACTTTGCTTTGAATGAAACTTTTCTGGGTTTACTCCCTGACAGGTACCAGTTTCTGGTAGTCAAAATGGTTCACAAAGGCTGAATTCAGGAATTTCTGGACACAGAGTTTGAGAGGGCTTTCGTGAAACTGAAATGTAGATTTCCAGAAGATGCTTCTTCCCACAGTGTGTGCTTTGCTCGTGGAACCCAGTACTACTGCCAAAGCAAGGTGAAAACCCCAAACTCAGCAAGCTGCAAGGAAAAATCCCAACTTCTCTTCTGAGGAGTGTGTGCAGGTGGCCTTCAGACATAAATGAAGTTCACAGTGGGGACACGTTCTCCAAGATTGCTGCTCCTTTCCTAAGAAATAAACTCCTGGCCTTGGCCACTGCCTCAGCATATGGGCCAAGGACAAATGCCTCTCCAGACTAATTCACTGAGTTTATTCCCTAATTCACTCTTACTTTTTTATGAAATTCAGAAATTCAGATGAAATTCAATCTTAATTTTTTACGAAATGGAGACTGATTTGTCAAAAGAGTGTGAGGTGTTGGAGTTACCAGTCTTCCAAAGCAAATGTGATTCCAGAACAAGTTTCTACCAAGCACTGGGATACTGCCAATTCCAGTGCAGTCCTTGGACTAATATCTCATGAACCACCACAAGACATGAATGTTTTATACCTTCGGGAAGCTTGCAGCCAGCTGGCCTTGGTGCGTGTCCAACTCCCCCAGTGCTGGGAAGAAACTCAGCCCTGCAGAGTGCTGAGAGCTCCAAGTGTGATCCAGCAGAGGTGACACTATGGGGACAGCCAGGAGCCTGTGGGCTGCTGCACTGTGGGTGTGGAGGATGCACGGGGCTGGGCTGAGCTCTCATCTCTGGGTTTGCACCTCAGTTTGGAGCAGCTCTTCCCTCCCTAACCCCTTGCACCGTGGGCGGGACTGTATGAGGAAAGCTGCTTAGGAATTACTGGGAGACACCAAAGCAGGGATTTAGACTGGCCTGGAAAACATCATTCATATTGTTTTAAAGTGATATACCTGATCAGCTTGTTCTGGTTACATTTTTTAATGGAGGATGCAATGACACGCTGGAAAATGATGCATTTTAACGACAACAAGAAAATGAAAGGGAAAATGCAGGAGGGAAATTTAATAAGAGTGAAAAAACATCACAGCAAAACAAGTATCAAACTTTAAGAAACATAGCATGCCTGAAATAATAGGGAAAAGCTATACCTGAACTGATGGTTGGCTCAGGAGGTGCAAACTCTGGAGCTTCCAGACTTCTGCTTTGCCTCATTATTTCAAAACTTGTTGAGATATTGGGTCAGGCATTTGGGAGGTTTCAGAAGAAGAAAGTGAGTAATTTTAAATAGCCCAAGTCCAGCACTCAGTCACTGTGGGGGTGGAGTCCCTTGCCTGCTCCTCTCTTCAGCCCCACGGAGATGAAAGGCGCTGCCCCACCCGGGTCAGCTCCGTCTGATGCTCCCTGTCCCTGGCTGAGGAGGGGATGGCAGTGCTGCCACAGCGGCAGCTCTCAATCATTACAAAGGGCTTGAAAATGCTGTTTTCAGTAGAAAACAACCTGGACTTGCTCCCTGGGCTGTGAGATGCCCTTGGGCGTTAGCACGGGCAGCTGCCTAGGCCAGGGACACCCCTGATCAGTCTTTCTGTGAGAGACCAACATTTCTGTGAAAGGCACTTCAAACTATTTTAAGCATTTCACTAATAGTTTCTTCTGAGACTGGAAGCCATGGAAAGAGGTTATACAAACTATCAGTTCTTCAAAACAGAATACAGATTCTTTCTTTTTGGGCTGCAAATCAAACTTTTAAACAAACTGATAACATGTTTTTATAAAAGTAATAGGAAGTGTATTTTCAAAGTAATACAATTTCTGAATATTTGGGTCTAAAGAGGGAAGGTTTCAGTGCTTTTTAAAATTTGTTTTGTTTTTAATCCAGGGCAGACCTTTCAGTTCTGTGCAGTGCTGAGCTCTCTGGTCTCTCCCAGCAAAGCCACAAAGAATGTCGCAGAGCATCAGAGCAGTCCTACAGATTTTGTGCTCAGTCACTTTTTAGGATCAGACTGGAGCACTCTGTGTTTATTCTGGCAAGCTCCTTTTCCACCCAGAGAGAAATGCTTGGGGCACTGTGGGGGCAGATCACCAAATGTCTTTTATTCCTGGAAAGTAGAGCAGAGCATCCCCCATATCATCCCATTTGATTCTTAAGGGGGAGTAGTTCCCTCTAGTGTAAATTCCAGTGTGTATCTAATCACACTTCAGAAATCCCAAACCACATCCAGCTCTTGGGGGAGAGGGAAAATAGGAAATTGGGTAGGAGGTAACTCCAGCAGAGACAGGGAGCTCCCTGGGAGAGATGTGGATATTACAGAGCATGGACATCAGCTCTGTAAGAAAAGAGTGTTCCAGGCTGGATCGAGAGATGAGCCCCTCTCCCTGCCTTGTGAGTTTTCCAGAGCCTCATCAAGCAAGGCACAGATCTCAGAAATGTCACCTGCTGCCGTGCAAGCCCGGCAGTGACTCAGCAACACAACACGAGAGGCTGCTCAGGAAGGACAGATTGTTCTCTAAGTACACTACTTTTTTCTTTTTTTTTTTTAATATCTTCTAATTATGTTCTCTTTGGTATTGATCCTATGCTCTTTTAGAGGCCAGATTCATCCTTTGCTTCTTAAGAAGCAGAAAAGAAAACATTTGGAGCCTGAACTGCTCTGTGGTCCCCCAACCATGTCTGCTGGGCTCATTTGCTGGCTGACAGTTGGTTTGGGACTCTTGATTGCATTTTTTAGGGATGTGATTTTACAGTATGTCAGAATCTCATGTCTGTCTCTTTTCCCTGCAAACCACTTGTGGACAGTTGGCCAAACAGAAGTTTTGTGTCTAAAAAAAAAAAAATTTAAGTGATGAGATTCTGTTGCCAAGTCTCCTGTCATTCTCCTGTCCTATTTACTGCTTGGGCTTGAAAAGCATAACGATTTTTGAAGGCTTTGTTTTTAAACTCTGCTCTTGCTTTTCCTTTGTGACTGCTTTGACAGACTTCTCTGATGTATATTTCAGTATAGGTTGATGTGAAGCTAATGAGAAGGCAGATGTTTATTTACAGAAATATGGGTTCCATTTGTAAAATTATTTCCTGGTAAGGAGAACATTGCTTTCCAATTACCTTACATGCTAGGAGGGCTTTTTTGTAAATTTTTTTACAGCTTGGTCTTTAAACTGTATATTGCTACAGGCATATAAAACTTCCAGTAAACCCAAACCCCACAACTTCAGCCATCATTATAAAACAGAAAAAGATTCGAAAGTTATTTTCAGTCAAGAAACAGATTTACATAAAACATAAAATAAGTGTATAAATATCACCACCAATTTAAAAATCTGGCTAATAAGTACTAAATAGGAAAAGATTAAGTTCATAAATTCTCAGGCTCTACTTTGAGTTGTCTAGTGCCTGATTTACATGAAGTAAAACTTTGTGTAAAATTAAGAACAACAGAGCTTCTGTCTTGTCTCCCATACAAGCCCCAATCCTTGTTATGTATGTCCTGATTAGACTTATTTTTATCACTTCATCTTTTTGTTATTACCCTTGGCACTATAAAACAATCGTATAAATAGAAGCAGAGCTACTCTGTGGTTTATGGCTCTACAAAAAAGCCTGCCTCACCCAAATCAAGCACAGAATCAGCAGTGTTTCAAACTGACTGGGGGCCCAAGCAGCCAGATACAAACGAGCTGGCCTTTCTGGGGATGGGATGAAATACTCCCCTAGAGGCTGTAGGTGTGGGATGCTCTCACTGCAGCTTGTGTGGACTCCAAGCCAACTCTGACACTAACAAGGGCAGCAAATACTTCAAGAGGTAAAATTTTCTCAAGAAAGGGGCTACATGCCAAGTGGCAGGTAGCTAAATTAGCTTGGTGTGAGATGTGCATTTCCCAAAGTCTCTCCAGTGCAGACACCAGGGCAGACTCTCCTGTCCCTGGCACTGTCCTCCCTCTGGCCAGCTGGAGTGTCACTCCTGATGTGAACCAGGATAAGTAACAGGTTTTTTCCTAACTGGGGCTTGCAGGTCATGTGAGAGGACTTAAACCCCTGTGCGAGTCACCTGGTAGGAGAAGATGAGGAGAAAGTCTGCACTGGTCTTGTGTCTCTCCAGTTGGTGTTGAGGACCAAGAGGTGCCGGTGGAGAGGAGCCCTGGCAGCACCCTGGACATGAGTCCCTTGTGCTGGCCCCTGCTAGCTCTTCTTCCTTCTAATTCCATAGAGCTGGTAGACCCCAAATGTATGTTTTCAGGCTCTTTTAGTGATTCTTAAATGTTCCAGTGCTGAGGGTAACTGAAAAGACAAACCCTCTTTTTTCTCTTATCTGCAGCTACTTTGTTGTTTTAAGTGTCTCAAAATTTCCCTGGTGTTTTTTGTTTTATTGCTTTGATGACAATTTTGATTTTTCATGAACACCCAGGGCAGTTGCTGCAGGGACACCTCCCCTTTCCCAGCATCAACAGCTGGCTGGAGACCTGGACCAGGTCCCTTGGGACTTGCTGGTGGGACAGGCCTGGGATTCCTGCCTGTGCTGGCATCCAGCCTGAGTAGAAGTGGCCTCACTTAGAAGTGAGGTGAGTTCCTGCCTGAAGTATTGAGTGCAGCTGGCTGAGCTGTGCATGCACTTCAGGCTGCTCTTATGAGGGAAAAAGTGATCTCCTGTTCTCCTCCTCGTTTCTCTTTGCAAGGAAGATGTTTCCTTGTCATCCCTTTGCTAGCTCATGGCTGCTCCTGCTCGATCTCTTGTGGGTTGAATGGGGTCAGTGCCATGGAGAAATCTGACTGATCTTACTGGACCCAAGCCCACGTAGAGAGCCACTTGTGTGTTTTCCTGACCTTTTTGTGGAGCAGGAAAAACCCTTGAAGTTGTTTCCACTGGTGATTCCTTCCTTTCATTTGAACTTCCAAGGCTGAGCTCCTCTGTCCCAGTGTATGGTTCAAAGGCAGGTTCATACGAGACCCAGCCACCCTTCAATCCCCAGAGCTGCCTTGGATGTCAGAGCAAAACTGGAGCCATTATCTCCAAATCTGCACTTCTGCAGCTGGGCAGTTGTCCTCTAAGTCTTGGAATCCCTGTCAATAAAAGAAAAGGGGAAAATTAAGTAGACTCAGTAACCAGTGTACCCTCTCAAAGAACTTATTGGCACAGCAGCTGGTGAAATTTGGCTGTGTTTCTGTACAAGACAAAGTATGTTATTTCAATTTTTTATTCACTTTGAATGAGATTTATGCAGTCCCATTACCTTGTCTTCAGGGAACTGGTTTCTAAGACTTGACTTACTTGTTTACTTCTAGATTCAGTTTTATCAGGCTTAGTCTCTTCAGTGCTTTTGAGGAAAATTCCTTTTCTTTCTCTTTTATATAAGATGAAAAACTATTTCACTCTTTTACTAAGAAAAACAATCACCATCTAGAGTTGTGCTGTGTGACTTTGGTGGGAGAGGAGTATTTTTAGCCAATCAGAACTGGAAATGTGACTCAGAAACGTGTGTAAATCGGGATCCAGAGTAAACCATCTGCAGAGCTGCACAAGTGGAGCAGCAGCCGGAGGGCACAGCCCCTCCAGCTCAGCTCCTGCCTTTGCATTCTGCTCACAGGAGCTGTGCAGGACTCTGCTGCTGAGGGGTGCAACTTGCCAAATGATCTTGGCAGCCAAATCCACACAGCCTGTCCAAGAGGGGTAAATGAGAGCAGGATTTGGCCTGCTTTCTTTCAGTCAGTCCCTCTGTTTAGAGGAGCTCTGCGTTTGTCTGGTTGGCACACTGATGTTCAAGAGCTCAGCACTACTTGTGAGGATGTTACCAGTCTGACAGCAGCCCATAATTACTGAATGTCATGCAGGGCCGGTGATAGATACGGCAGCACTGGAATCTGGGGGCTGCTGAATTCATGAGCCACTTGAGGGGATCTTAGCAGTGAAATGATACTTGGTGTGACTAAAGCAAGCAAACACTTCAGAACAGGCTTAATATAAAGCCTGAGAGCTGTCCCGCTGAAACAAATGGAAGTACTGGCGTACTTACACAAAAATATCTGTACTCTTGAAGGCTTAAATAGAAATCCAGTTTGAGAATTAATTTATATTTACATTGTGGTGTGTTAGTTTATGTAATTATCTATGCTCAGGGTATCTTTACGCACCTAAGTCAGCATGCATTGTGATGTTAATGCACTAGGTGCTCGTGCTTAAACCCTCAATGCCCCCTTTCCTCTGTTTGTGTAAAGGAAGCTTTGAGACAGACAGTAGATGTGGAATTAACATGATCTTCAGTTTATACATTTATTTATTTATTCTGTTGGAATACTTGCCGTATTTAAGTTCTTTCTAAATTAATCTGGATTTTGGACCATAACCCTGCGAGTGTGGATGGGGCAGGTCACTGTAAAGTCACTGTGTGTTATGGGAGATGCTGCATTAAGTCTGTCCCTTGCAGCCTCTTCCACATTTTCAGCTCAGCAATGCTGTTGCTTTAGGCTGTCATAATTTGATTAAACCCTGATTTGTCTGGAAAGGTGAGTCACCTGTAATCAGCACATTATATGAAAGACCTACCCAATTTGCTACTGAAAAATAATCTCAAATTCAATAAAGGTTTAATTCCACATTTACAAGCCCTGATGCTTTCAGCTCTCTAATCACTGTTTCCTGTCAACCACGAAGTCTTTTCATTTCCTGGAGTATGAATACAAACAACTGAGTGCGGAGCCACAGGCAGGCGCCAGGGCTGAGCTGCTCTGTGGTGGGACCCTGCATATTCAGAGACCATCTCATTTCATTAGGAAACCTGGGATTTTCATGTTTCCAAGACGTTTCATGGAATAACACCGCTAGCAAGCATCTTATCAGTCTGTTGATGTCCAGAGAGATTTGACCAGACAGTAGGTGAAGTAAGTCAGCATCCACCAAGTTTCCACACTCTGGTGGTCTGTATTTGGTGGTGCCCAGGTATATTTAAAGGAACTTAGTTTCTGGAATAATTCTAGCCCTTAGGAAGCTCTGGGGGATATGCTACTATATCAAATCATATGGCTCCCCAAGAGAAGCCTCATTGTGAGGTCAGGGACATCGTGGGGCAAGAAGAGCTGTTGACCAGCTCACCCTTTTCTGTCCCTTGTCTCTACAGCCACTGACCCAGGGAAACAAATGGGAGCTGTTGAGCTTTGTGGTGCTGTTCTGTGTAGGCAGAATCCAGATGTTGGCCAAGGTGGTCTCCTGAGTGACTCAACAAAAAGTAGAAGGACCAGCAAGGTCATTTCACAAGCAGATTCCCTCAAGAGTGACTTTATTATACACCTCTGTAGTTTCAGAAAAACATCAGACAGTGAATTACGTTCTTGGAGAGAAAGGATTTGGTGCGTGCTTTTCTGTGTAAGGCTGGAGTACACTAACAGTAGTTCTGAGGTGGGGAAAAAAAGGCCAAAACAGTGACCACAGTGCTCTGGCTCTGCAGGGGCAATGGTCCCTTAAGTCTGATTCACACCTATCAGAGGCAAGGTTCAGCTCTTGAAGCTGTGCAGGAGAGGGGAAGAAATGCCTCTGTGGGAGGTGTGTTCTCTCCCTTTGTTGTGTAGCTCCACAGCGTTATGTTTGAGGAGCTTTTTGGGGGGAGGGAAGCTAAGAAAGAGACTGGACTGACAGCTGAAGGATCGATGCTGCTTGTGTGTACTTACTAGCAGGCAGCAATATCACCTCCAGTAATATTCCTAGAGCTAGAAAGTCCAGCACTTAAAGGATTTGTGGAACAATGGTTTCCTATAAAGACAGAGGGGGAACTTTTATATCAAACATGCTTGAGATTTTTTTTCACTTGGCACATGCAGAGTCCATTAGACTCAAAGTGATCCAAGGATAATGATACGAACACAAGCAAAAAAAGGAAATTGAGTGAAGTGCTTTTAACTTCAGTGATCTGAAGTGTCAAAGATAAATAATACATAGATTGGCATTGCTTTCTGAAGCCGACTGCTGAGCCTGATGGAGATTTTAATGCTGAGAAACCACGTGTGCCCCACAGAGGATTTGGAGTCAGGGCAGTTGCACCAGGGAGAGCTGAGGTGATGGGGAGTTCCTCTCCTCTGTACAGCCTTGGAGGAGGCTGGGCTGCTCCTCTGATGACAACAGATTCCTTCAGCACCCTCTTTTGTCAGGTTGCTGTGTTAGCTCTGTTTTAATCATCTCCTCGCAAGAATTAATGGCGTCTGCTCCCACAGCAAAGCGGAGGGGAGGGGACGGTTCCCTTTGTTGGGCTGAACTCTCTGTGCTGGGGAAGGGAAGCAGCTTGAAAGCAAGGGCAGGGTTTTCCTCTAAAGGTTCTCGCTAGATGCAATAACGTGATCCTGTGTGACTTTTTCCAGGCTTGTTGATGACAGGAACTGATGTGGGGGTGGAATGACTGAATCTAAAGGAGACAGTGTTGTGGCACTTGTAGGGCCCAGACAGTGTGGAGATGTGCTGGCACCAGGGACCATGAAGGAAAGAAGGAGGTGAGAGAGGTTAATGTGATAGAAGATCCCTGGAGGAAATCTGCAACAAAAATGAGGAAGGGGAGCAGCAGAGAGAGTGGGGAAAAGGAGGAGGAAGAGTGTGCCCAGGACAGGCTGTGCTCCCCTGTGTGGGACTGTGGAGCCCAGTGCAGCGTGGTTCTGTCCTGCTCACAGGTGTCTCCTCTGGTCACCTGGACCTGCTTTTCACAGCCTCGGCCCCATCCCATTCCCAGCGCCCTGGGAAGAGCCCTTCTCGCTGTGCTCTGCTTGCTCAGGTGAGCAGCTCCAGCAGCTGGACAGGGGCCAAAGCAATTCTGACAGAGTCTCCTCCACTGAGCTTGCTCCAGCAGGGTTTGATGGGCTGCACAGGAGCCCCGCTGCCGACAGCCTCATCCATATTCATAACGATGATAGCTTTGCACTCACAAAAAATTGGATTGCCTGGCTTCACAACCTTTGATAGATACAGTATGTGGCTCTGTGTGATTCTAACAAGGGAGATAACACACATCCTATAAGCTGGTGGCAGTCTTATATTGATTTTGGGTAATTCTGGTTTCTGTCTTTTGACCAACTATCACTTTCTGTTGTGATAATTAAAGTGCATTTTCGCACTCTGTGGCAGGAAGCCCTGATTTTCTGTGTGCGATACACTGAGTTCCCACATCACAGTGGGAACTATTGGGAAATCCGTAATTGCAGGGCTTTGGCAACCTTTAAATATTTCCATGGTTACTGAGGGGAAGGAGCTTCCCATTGGTTGGTGCAGTGATTATTTTGGTGACAAGGATGAACATGATTTTTGAAGTTGTTTGTTAGAGTGTTATTTGGATTTAACTTAATTTTGTAGCTCTCAGAGTACAATTTCCATATGAGCTATTTGTTGTTTTCTGTTAATGAGAAGCACTAAAACTTTGGCTAATAGTGCCAGTGGAATGATGTGGAAAACTTTACCACTGGTGCTTTTCTATTTTTTCTATTTCAAGTGAATGAGGAAAGGCATATTCTTGTGATTTTTTGCTTTCACTGTGGTTTGTGTCTAGATTTCATGTCTATGTTAAAAATTGTGATTTTACTGATAAAAAATCCCCAGAAAGGAAAAATCAAAGCTGTAACAAACAACAATGAATTTATGCCTTTGGTGCATTCACGTGGAAATGAATGTGCTGAGATCCTACATGGCCCAGCTCTGATCAGCTGGGGCCTGGCTGATTTTAGGGTGTCCCCATAATGTTCCTCGTAGTCAAGATGGGACAAAAATTGCCTGTGGATAGGCAGAGGGACAGACGGGGAGAGTGAATGCCAGGGTTTTTACATGTGTGTAGGAGGTGCTGAGACTTCCCTTCTCGAACTTTTCCATGAACAAAAGAGGACAACATTAACTGAATAAGTGGCTTATGAAATATTGCTCAGTTTTCCAGCAGCAAGGACATGACAGTAATTCTGGAGAGAGCCCCAGCCTGTAGTGCTCTGAGGCTGCTTGTGCAAGGGATGTGAAAGGATGCCAGGTATTGGAACCTACTTTCCTTCTGTGCTTGTTTCTGACTCCTCTCATTTTCTTCAAAGAGTGTCTGTACAGGCAGCGTGGGTGTCTCTGTGCCAGGTGACTTCTTGGTGCGTTTGCCACTTTGGCCTGACAGTTACTGGAGTTAAAGATTTAGAGCTCAGTGCTTGTGCCAATTTTTTGGCCCATTATAAGTCTAACCCAGCTTGATGAACAAACCTCCAAATTTGTATTATACAATGAGTCTCAGCATGTTCGTTTTCTCTAGGGAAGTAAAGACAAGTCAGACTGGATTTGAAATGAAAGCATCACACAGGAGTTGTTTTATGGGGTAGTACTCTGGCTCTGGGTTGTTTGGGCTTTTTTTCCTTTTTTTTTTGTTCCTAACCCCTCCTGCTGACTACCCACAGCCCCAAATTAGGACAGCTAGAAATTTTCTGGTTGAAAAAGCTCAAATACAGTTACCTTTCCTACATCTCTGTGCTGATGCCAAGGGCACATGAATAGAAGCAAGACTTGAGGCATAAACCTGGAGCAGTTCACACCGTGGCAGCTGCAAACAAAGAGGCAGGCTGTGTGCTGAAAGCTGGACACTTGAAAGCGTGTCAGGTTTGGCCAGGATGCAACCCAGGGGGCAAAGTTAGTTCATTTTAGGGGGCCGTGTGTACAGATTGAATTATTTTTTAATTGGGACAGCTTGTGCTGCCGAGGGTTAATGCATTCACAGGTTCATGGCTCACTAAGGAGTGTGTTGTGTGAGGCTGACAGCATCTAGACTTCAGTGTGGGTGTAAAACAAAGCCTGATGTGGACATGGGAATATTCCCATGGTTATGGTCACCTTTACAATGGTCCTCAGAGCAATCAGCAAGGTGGAGATGTTGTGCTTGCACAGGCAAGACCAGCCCAACCCAGTGCTTGCTCTTGGCCCTCCGCGAAGGTGGGGAACCGAAGGTGGGGAACCAAAGGTGCTTTTCTCATCAGTCCCTCTTCATCATTCACAGCAAAACACTTGGAAGAACCTGGGGTGGGAATTGTCTCCTTCCCATTCCTCCCACCTGGCTGTGGTGCAGGGTCTGGCCCATCTCCTCTGTCCCCTCTGATCCGTGTGCTGCTGGATTCATCCTGCCTTGATGCGATTTGGGATGACTCGGAGCAGTGCCATACAAGATTAATGGAAATGTTCTGTAGTCCCTTCAAGTCTTCCTGGTGAGATAATGTAATGCAGATTGATTTCCACCATTCCTCTCGCCTGTGCCTGCTTCCCAGAGGCTTTGACAGGATGGCAGGCTTGCTTATCTGCTTTATTTATTTATTTTAAATGAGGGAGGAAGGACGTTAAATATCCCAGTTGGTTGTTGTTATTTGAGAGCTCAGTTATCTCACAGGCCAAAAATGTAATTTTTTGTTTTTAAAAATGTGTCCTGTTCACATTCTGCTGTGTCTGTACAAGCATAGGTACATACATAACCACTTGAAATTCAGTTACTTTTCCGTGGAACAGGGAATTGACACAAAGTGCCCGATTTATAAATTTCAGTTAGAAGAAAACCCCTCGGGAGTGGTGGGTCTGTGGCACTGATCGCTTTCACCAGTGCAGCCCAGGGGGACACCATTTGGATTCAGGGCAGGCAGGTGTGCCCTCAGCAGCTCCAGTGTGGAGGACAGAGGGGATCTCTCCCAGGAGTACAAATGACTCTGTGGACCAGGTCTGCACTGACCCATCCTCCTGCCGTGTTCTGATGAGTGCCCTCAAAGCCCCTGCAGCATCCCCAACCTTGAGAATGGAGCCCTGCTTTGATTTTGTTTGTGTGTACATCCCATACCCCTCACCACGCTGTAAGGAGTTGTCTCACGCTGGAGCTTCCACACAGCTGCTAAAAGAAGGAATGTTTTAAATAAACTCTGAACATGGACTTGAGAGTCTACGGGCTGCTCTGCTGGGTTCCCTCTGCCCTGCCCACCCTGTGCTGGGAACATTTTGTCTCCTTGAGTGCTTGTTCCCTCGTGGGCCTTGAAAGCTAAATCAATACAGATTCAAATCCCAACACACCCTTTCTAGCAGGACTAGACCCCCCCCCCAAACTTCCCTTCATAGCACCCTGGGGACCAGGTTTTTTCCCAGGGAGCTGAAGAACCATGAAAACAGAGGCAGAGACAAGAGCCAGGTATTAAGGCTCTTGAATGGCCAAGTTTCCACTTACAATTAAACCCCTTGTAGAGTCCAAATCCAAGTGCTGTCAGCTTTGTACCTTCAAAGCTGATATTTGCACCCATGCTTTGGGGATATCTAGGTGCTAGTTCAGGGCTCAGTTTCACTTCTAGTCTAAATAAATTTGATTGTAATAAGGAGTCTGCAATTTTTTCAGTTTTTCTCTTTCATCTTCTCTTCCTTTCTCATACTAATTATTTCTCAAGGGTTCATTGGCAGAGAAGTCTTTGCTCTGCCATAGGAAAATAGGAAATCAAAATGATAGAAATTTGTTTCTTCACAAAGTCCTTTGTGAAGAAGTCTTGTTTGGGCTTTGTGACTGCTGATGCAGGGGCAGCATCAGGTGCTTCCAGGAATGCCTCTGCTCATCTGTGGAGCCTGTAACCACCTTGCTCAAATGATAATTTCAGCGTGCATTTCCAGACTTCAGGATGACCAGCAGCTGATGGACAGGATCTCCCCTCTGTGGCCAGTCCCAGCGGGGCCTCTCCACGCAGCCCCTCGGCCTCCAGCAGCAGAAGGGGCAGCCCTTGCTCAGGGTCCCTGAGTTACTGGCATTGGCTGCTTACAGTCAACTCTCCCCTTGATTTTCATTTGTTTCTGGTTTGGGGTTTTTTTCAGTTTAGCCAGCACCACCAATTTTTAACCCTTTGATAGCAGCAGCCTCGTCTGTCTGCACGTGCAGTGTGGGCTGTGACAGACAGACACACTGGGATGCTTTCCTGGATACAGTCAGACTTCCCATCCTTATCTCAGCCTCTCCCTCAGCATCCCCATTGCTTCCTGCTTTTTAGAAACCACTATAAAATTATTAGAAAATTTTCCTTTTTAATTGCCTAATTGTTTTATTGAGATGACTTATCCACTGGCCACTGTCCCAATGGCTAAGAGCTCTCACCTGTGGCCTTTTCCTTCTATTTTTTTCCTGAAATAATTTCAGCACCAGCTCCAACTGGTGACTTTTGTCACAGCAGTGACCAAGTCTGCCTTGTGAGCAGAAAACAGCCTCTCAGAATGGGTCTAATCTCACCCTTGGGGATGATGCTCTGCCAGCACTTCCTTGTGAACACAAGTTAATTTGTTTTTCCTTTCCCTTCCCTTCCAGTCAAAAATCTTCTTCCTCACTCTCAAGTCTACATTCAGTGTTTATTTAAAACTCTCCTTTTTTTAGCAGCTCTATGGGAGCTACAGTGCGAGACAACTCATTACAGTGTGATGTATGTATGGACATATTTACACACCAGATCCACTTACCAACAACTCTACAAACAAATAGCGAGGCAAGAAATAGTGCAGCGAAGACAAGTGGGAGAACAAGAGGAGGGGTTTCAAACTCCATGGAAAAGGCGTGGCACTGCCGTGGTTATTCACTGCTGAGGCTCCTGAACAAGCTCCCAAGGACGAGGAGTCCCCGAGCACATGGGTGATCAGACAGCTTTGAAGGTGTAGGAGCCAAGAGAGTGGCCCAGGCAGCCTCAGAGTAACTCAGAAAGCTGCTGGGAAGAGCCCTCTTATTGTCTCCTTATTCTCATGAATTTTGGCTTCAGGAATTTACATTTGTGGTGGGGAAATTGTTTCTTCAATTACCAAATTAGAAGTCACCTTTCCCTGCTTTAATTCCCCATGTGAAGCAAGGAAAGAGCTTTGGGTTATAGCTGGAAGCAGGTAAAACTTTTTCAGAGGTAGCTGGGGCCACTGGTTTTCATTGCCTTTGAAATGTTCCTGCTTAGGTCTGCAGGGAATGTTAAAGGTAGCACATCTGACAGAAGAATAAATCAGTTCTAGACCTAGTTTAATGTTGGGAAGGTAGTTTTTGCAAGCATTTTCCTTCAACTGTGTTGCTGCTGTGTGGTTCATGCCCTCATGAAAGCAATTGATCAGCACAGAAAAGTGCTGTGTTGCAATAGGAGGGCAAAATCCCAAATATTTTGATTTGGACGGTAAGAACAAGCCATGCTATTCATTGAGTAGCGTTTGTCACAGCTAGAATTGTATCTGCACACATGATTACAGTGTGTAATGAGAAGAGAAAATACTACATTAAACCCACCTGATAGGTCTTCAATTTTCTATGAGGTAAGCCTCAGGCTAGCTGTCTGTGTGTCAGAATGGAAGCAGTTTCACCATTATGAGAATTTCTTGTTTAGTATCTTCAAACAAATCCTCATTACAACTAAACTGTGTGTTCAAATCAATGTCTGTCCTGGGTCAGTGTACAAAAAAATTTAGAGCAAAGGCAATTCCAAATCACTACCTCAATATCTTTAAAAGATTTAAAGAATTAACTTGTCTATAAATTTACATTTTCCCCTTTCCTCTTTCCCTTTTCCCCTTTCCAGCTCTTTTGGCTCAAGTATTCCTGGGGAGGCCTTTGCCCTTAGATCAGCATGTGGTGGTGCAGTGGAGATGCACTCCATGATTTTCCCTGAGCTCTCTGTGAGCTCATTTATATGGCTGGCTGTTCGAATATCCTGTATCAAAAAGTTCCATGATTAATCCAGGTTTTTCCAGATGCCATTCCTTTGGTGTGCTGTCAGCCTGCTGCCAGGACAGGCATCTCTGGGGTGTTTCGGGTGGGGAAGGAATGCCCCAAATGCTTTTGCTGCTCTGTTTGTGGTTGTGCCGGTGATGAGGGTTTTGCAGAACGGACAGATCCAGCCCACGATCTTGCAGCGAGGACTGCCAGGGCTGCTGGAGCAGAGGAGGGAGGCTCCTGGGCTGGCATGAGGCGCTTCCCATGGGGACAGTGGCAGCGGTGGGAACGGTTGCCATGGCAATGTGATAACCAGCACATCCCCGAGGAGGAGTTCCCTCTGCGGCATCCCAAGGTTTCCCAAACCTAAGAGCTGCTCTGGAAGGCAACTGCAGTTGTTGCTATTGCAACCAAAAACTTACCCAGAAAGGGAGGCAGCTGTGGAATGTGAGCACGGCTTGCGCTTGGAGCAAAGTGCCGCCAGCAAGGGGTGAGGAGCTGCCGCCGATCTGGGGAAGTGAGAGCTGAGTCTGGCGGGGGAGTGACGGCACTGAGACATTCGGGTGCTCCTGTGGCACAGCCACAGCTATCACAGTTCCCTGCTTTCCCTGGTGCAGGTTCCAGGAGTCAGCCCAGCCTGTGGCACGTCTCCGTCACTTGCTGAATGTTGTGTTTTTGAGGCTGGTGGTTAGTTTGTGAAAGATGGTGCTAAACACGTTTTTCCGCTACTTTTCCTAGAATTAAAAGTGTCCTTCAGGTTTGAATCTTTCAGCAGTGCCTTGAGGAGAGGGTTTTCTGTAAGCACCAGTATATTTTTCTTTTATTTTTGTCATATTCCATGTACCATCAAGATTGAGAAATCAGTACTGCAAGCAGGGAGAGCTGAGACACTCTGCGGCTGCCTGGCTGTGACCAGCTCCTGGGGGAGTGGGTGTTTTTCCCTAGCCTGGCTCAGGCACGACGCTTCAAAATTTGTGCCAGGCCAGCTCAAACATGCTGTGTGCATGGGATTGGAATATCAATAAAGGCTGAAGTCAACTCAGTGATTCCAGGGCATTGTAGTGAGAAAAAATTGCATTTTCTGAAGGCTGAATTGTAACTGTTACATTTAGACAAGTACTTTAAAGCAGGGTCACAGTGTAATTCTGTGTTACTCGGTGACCACTTTGTTGTTATAAGCTGGACTTTGCCTGCAACACTGGCACATGTTCTGGATACTGACTTAATCTCAGGAAGAAAACTAATCCATTTCAAGAAAGTGAAAAGTGTTGCTTTCATTGTATGCTCCCAGTCATCTCTGTTGCTTTTCTCAGTGTCAGAATCTGAGCCTGCCACTGTGTAATTTCAGTGACTAAGATGGCTTTATATTGTCACTGTTGTCAGCAGTTCCAGTCCTCATCAAACAGCTACTTTTTGGTGTGGGAAATTTAGCATGCACATTCTCATGCTGGGTGCAAACTTCCATCTTAATATACAGCTTAATGTAGCAAAAGCTCATTCCAGCTCTGCCCAGGCTGTCTCTGTACCCCTTTAGACAGACCAGCAGAAGGCAGAGTGCGTACAGGGCTAGACCCACCCTGTAATGGGAGGGGAGCTCCCAGGACCAGCTTTGTAGGGTCCTGGAGAGTTCACTCAGGGACTGGGACAGTCTCTTTTGCCTGACCTTTGTTTCCAGTCTGGCTCGGAGGCAATCATTTTCTGATGATTCTTTGTGGAGGGAAGAACTGCTTCCTGTGCACATGGAGAGGAATGTTGAATGATGATGGAATCAGAGATGTGGTCGTGCTGTACTCCCTTCTGGTGCTGCTGTGAGAGCTCTGGTCTGCAAACAGCAACCACAGTGCAGCTGAGAGGGAGAGGTCTCCTCACCTTGTCACTTTACTGCCTCAGAAGGCAGCACAAGAACAGCTGTTAGAGACATTTCCCTGCCGGCTGTGTTCTCGATGGAGGCATTTTATGGCTTTATTTTGGCATCCCTCAGGCAAATGCCACAGAATTGCATCTGTGTGGCCAAAGAAACCCTTGGGTTTGGGTCCTTGTCAGGAGCAGCAGGGATTGACCGACAGGACATTGGCCCCTGTGACCCGGAGACACAGAGGTGCTGTGGGGAGAAATATTTCTGTTCTCAGGTGCTTTTCTCCTTCCCTGCTCTCCAGGAAACCCCAGGGCAAGCTTACACACAGTGGTGTCACAGCGGTGTCCATGAAAACAAGAATCCATCACGTTCTCCTTTCCATGAACCCTGTTGCTTTGTCTGGGTGAACAGCTCAAGACTTGGCTTGGTGGAGTGTTTGTAGGTGGGTGTGTGTGAGAGCAAAGTTTGACTCAAAATTCTTAAGTTAGCCTCAGCTGAGAATCCTGGAGGAGGACAAATAGATATAACTTTAGCTTTGCTTTAGAAAACTGGGGGCTTTTTTTATAGAGAAAAGAATACATTTCAGATTTGTTGCTGCACAAAGTTGAGTTTTGTTTGAAAAAGGCTGTTTGGCAAATTGTGTGATTATATTAAGCTCACAGGTGGTGACTCACTGGCATAAGTTATTTCCAGGAAACAAATGAAGGGAAGGGTAATGATATGTTGTTTCTTCTAGTGTGGAATAAAAGAATAACCTTTCTGCCTGGGGGTGGTTTTAGGAAATAAAAGAATAACCTTTCTGCCTGGGGGTGCTTTTAGGAAAGCAGATAAAACCTCAAGTCAAAAACATTTAAATCAGTAAATCCTGTCTTTAATGTCTCCTTCAGATTTCTGTGCTGTAGTTTCTGAAGAAGAGGCTGAGAATCAAATTACTTCCAGCCACAGAGATCTTAAGTCTATTTTAAGTTGTCCGAAATGCTTCCTGTGCACCTCTGCTGGGGAAGTGCCTAAATATCTGACTCCTTGTGGGAGGAAGATGCTTAAGCAGGTGAAGTAAGAGGACTGGAAATAGTCATTGCCCCTTTGGATGCAAACTTCCAGGCTCTTTCTCTAATAGCTGCTGGATGGGGTGAAGAATGCTGACACTTGGGAAAAGCTGAAGGAACTGGTCCAGTTGTGGAGTATCACTTCTACTAAGACTTAAAAAAACCCAAAATCATTTTAAATCACCCACTCATCAAAGAAAAAGCAATTCATATTTTCAGATCTCTTTGCAGCACAGAAATATTTAATAACAAACACATGAAGAGTCATTGCAACTTGTGCTTCCTCAAATAAAACTAAAAATGATTTACAACCACAACAAATCCTGGTGATAGAGGAGACATAATTTTTAACGCTTAGTATTTCTGTTTTGGAGCAATTACAGAACCTTGTATTATAGAGGATGATGTGATTGTTTTTCATGTGGCAACACCATTTAATTAAGATTTAAACAGATGGTTAACAGGAATAGTATTGTAGGCTTCTTCAAAGTAAAATCTAAAGGGCACAATAATATTTCCACTTCAGAGTGGTTTGTTTTGATTTCTACCAATAAATAAATTAATTTCACATGTCAGAGGAAAGCACTTTCACAGTACAGTTACTGTATTACTATTGTGTAGTGAAGTGTGGTTCACAGAACAGGAACTTAATTTGTAACCCAGCACAGATACAGATCTACCAAATGAGCAAAGTGCTGGATTTGTGAGACTTAGTGGTAACCACTGAGAGTGAGAAAAACCCCAGCAAACTATTTTCCATAAGTGGGAAAAGCACAGACACGAGTTCCGTGGGAAGGCAGCATCCAGCAAACGCCTCTGCCATGCCCTTGCCCCTGCCCTGTCCGAGTGCCCAGGCCAGCTGAGAGACAGGGGCTGTTCAGCAAAGCAGCGAGGACACTCAGGAGATAGAGAAAGTGAGAGAAGAAATACTCTTATCTCCCTTCACTCAGGGAGGCAAAGGAAACTTGGGGATTTAGCCAAGAGCAGGGCTGGAAATTTGTAAACAAAAGTGGATCAAGGGAGCAGCCATCGCCCACAGCCCGTGCTCTGCCTGTACCACCCTGTGCCGTCCCCCCCTCGCAGGGGGAGGAAAGGCAGTGCAGAGTGTTTTTCTACATGGTGCTTATTTATTTTTCCTCTACAACACAGGCCTGTGGAAGAGGCACCATCGCAAGCCCCCCATCAAACCTTTCACAATCAAAAAGGAGAAAGCACAATATCTAAATGAAATTGAAATGAAATTTCCAGGGCTTCTTAGGGCAAAGCATTATTTTGATAAGAAAACTTGCCTACTGAAAGGGAGAGGCCATGCTGGCCCCACAGCTCACCTCCAGAAGAAGGTGAGGGCAGCCCTGCAGAGATAAGTGCCCTATTTCTGGGCATGGCTCAGCAGCAAGGCTGTTCTGCAGCCCCAAAAGAAGATTTCCAGGAAGGAAAGGTCAGAGAGGATAAAGCAGACATTTGGGAGCTGTCACTCTCTTCAATGTGCTTGCTGCCACTGCACTCTTCACACTCACATGCAGGTCAAAAACAAACCCGAGTTCAAAAGTTGCCTTGCTCCAGCAGGGATGCATTGGGAAATTGGGCTGGGATTCATCTTGTCCAGCTTTAGTTAAAATCTAGTTTCCTTGGAACTCTGCAGGAATAAATCAGCAATTCTAGAGGGCCATTCAGCCCACACCTTCACCCTTCTTGGCTTTCAAGGGAGCCTGAGCAACTTTGCTGACCCTAAAGCCCTGGTGCTGCACTCTGGCCACTCTGGCTGCAGGTGAGACTGGAGCTTGCTCCTGCACACTGGTCCTTGCAGAAAGGTGACCTCAGCCCCTGGGTGCCGTGCTAGGACACGGGTGATAGCACAGCAGCACCTGCACACAGCTCCAGCAGGCTCTGGGGCTGTTTTGGGGATGCTGGCAGTGATTCCCTGCTTGTCCTGAAGTTCCTGCTTGCTCCAGCTACACCGGTGTTGGTTGTTTCCAGGCTGTGCTCTCTGCTGGGAGAGGATGGACAGGAGGTGTGTAATGGGTGTTACAGACCAACACTGCCCACGGCAGGGGCTCCAGCCTGGACCGAGCCTGCAAACCCCTGGGGCTGGAGCTGCTTGTCCCAAAGACAGCAGGGACTAGAGATGCACCACGGGTGGGTGAGGACCTGCCATCAGCAGCAGAGCTGGGAACAGGAGGCAGCTTTGCAGGAACATTCTCTGTGAAGTAAAACAACCGAGGCAAACAGCACTTGAGACATCCCATTTATAATCAGCACACGCAAAAGACAGGAGGGTGTTCCTTGTGCAGTACCTAATGTCATTAAACTTTACCCTGGCAAACATCAAGAGTTGCTGGAAACAAATTCGGCCTTTTCTGGAAATACAAACTCCCACCTTGAAGTGATAATTTCCCTAAACATTCAAGTGACAGGTTTGGGAGGTTTAATTGGAAAACCCTGACAGACTTAAAAAGAAATTTTTTCACCCATGAAGATCCAAGTGCATAAGATGCTCCTATATTGCCCTAAGGTTCAATGTATTTAGTAGTTTTGTTGCTTAAAGTGATAATCAGATCATGTTGAATTTAATGTGGGACCACAGAAGTCAGAAGAAAAATTCACAGTATATAATCCCACCTCAGTCTCTCTTGCTTAACTCTTCTTAGGGGAGCAGGCAGTGCACTTTTCTTTTTGTTTTCATATTTTGTCCCAACAAAGTTGTCCTCTCTCCCCTGTCCTTTTGCACCCCTCACTGTCTTCTTGCATGTTCTTCCCCCAGCTGATTTCCAATTTTCATTCCTTGCAGAAGAGGTGACTCACAGGATCCTAGTTGTGTCAGCATCTCCAAAGTGTCTAACAGCAGGAACAACTTGAATATGGCATGAAAGTTAATAGCTGATGAAAGCATAATTTAACATAATATTAATAGGCCAGATTCTCCACTGATACAAATTGAGGAGAAAATGAAATTGCACTGGTTTTCACTATCTAAAGCGAGGCACAGTGTAGATCTCTAGTTAAAAGTACCTTGTGTAGTTATAATTTCACACCCCAAGTTGTCTGGAAGACAGGGAATTAAGCAACAAGGCTGAGCATTTTCCAGAAATAGAGGCATCAGTGGGAGTTGCAACAGGGTTTTTAATGTAATTACTATTCTGCCTGGGGTGTCAGGTTCATCAACAACAGCAAAGCTTTTCTATCGTACTGGAACATACAAACCAGAGCAGACCCCACATTTGGCACTAATTGGCTGAGCTGAATATCTTGCAGAAATCCTGAAGTTGTGAAGAGTGTGCAGATGGCGAGGGGAAACCTGCAGGGCAGGTCTGGGTAAGGACTGGGTGGTTTGGCCCCTTGCCTTTCCTTGGGGGCACCGAGAAATGATCACTGGTGCTGGGGTGCCTCATCCCTTTTCTGCTGGCAGCAGATGGTCAGGGCTGCTCTGTCCCAGGTTAATCAAAACTCCATTTGGAAGAGGCAGCGCATTTGAGGAACAGTCCAGAAATGGGATTGGGCTGTCAGAAGAGACAGCAGGACCGAATGTGCTGTGAAAATCCACATAGAAACCATGGAAAAATCAAAGAAAAAGTTCTAGGAATGGGGAGCTGCAAAACGAGAGAATGGTGACTTGCAGGCATGTCAGTCAGGACTCGGGGCAGGAGCCAGACGGATCCCCTAGGCTTTCTGCAGGACAAGGACATTTCCTTCAGATTTTGCAGAGAGCAGTAATGCCATAGAACAGTGCTGTAATACTGAGGAGCTGGAGTTAGGGGTGTCATCTTATTACACTGTAATTACAGAGAGCCACACTCCAGGGAGTGATGGACTCCACAAGCTACGAGGCACTCAGGAGGTGCACGTTTTCTCCTCGTCTTTCTGTGCCCTGGGGAGAGCTGAGTGCAGATGGGCCCTGGTGTGCTGGGTGATGAGCACGTGTCTGGGTGCTGCTGTGAGTGACATCGCTGGCACCACTGCTCGAAGGAGGGCTGTCTCTGTTGGCAGTGATCCGCCTGCCCCAGTGCCGAGGAGGAGAAGGCTGCTGCAGACACCCAGTGCCCTGGCATCCAGAGCCCGTGTGAGGCTGCTGCTGCTGGGAGCAGCCCTATGGGAGTACAGTATATTTGGGAATCCTTGCTTTAACGGGGTGTTTCAGATCTTGCAGGACTGGCTGTGGTTTTTGGGCAGTTTTCTGGTTCTGCCCTTTGGAAGAGGTGTTGATTCCCCCCCGAAAACCTGTGATTTTTGTGTTTCAGATATTTATGCCTCCTTCAGAATCTGATTTTGGTTCTTTTCTTCTTGTGGAGAAATCCCCTTTTCCTCCCCATCTTATTAGTTCCACAGTGGTTCTTCAGGGCTGCAGAAAGGGAAGAGATGAACCAGTGTGGAGGCAGTTCTGGGCTTCATGAATCAATGAGTGAGCTGCAGGGGAACGCGCTGCTGAGCAGCTGCAGCCTCAGCACACAGAGCTCCCTGCATGGGCATGAAGAAGTGGAACCAGGAGGCTTGGCCATGGGGCTTGAAGGAGAGTTCTGTAGCACGTATAGATGCCTTGGTGGGTTTCAATAAGGCAGGCAGCCACGTAAGCTCAGTTAATAAGCTCCACTGTATGTATGGATGACTCATTCGTAGCTTGCCTTTAAATTCTGCTCTTGATTTTAAAGAAAGCTGATTAATTCTGCACATGACACTCCCAGAATCACAGGGTGAGACTGGTTCACTGCTGTGTCCAGTGGATCTTGCGGCTTGCTCGGGATGCCAGTCTCCCTCATGTGTCCTGAGGAACGATGGGTCTTCTCGCAGCACCTTGACTTTGGAACAGGAAAAATGGCTGAAATCAAGGGCAGCACTTTCCTCTGCTCACGTTGCAGAAAGGTTTGGAAGCCTGAGAACAAGATCCACCACAGGCTGTGTGTGCCAAGCAGTGCAAGACAGAGGGGGCTCTGGGGAGTGTTGACTCACAGCATTTAGCATCACTCTCGGTGGCAATCAGTGTTGGTGCAGTAATGAAAAATATTCCAGAACTTTCCCTCTGGGGTACCTTTCACATTTTAGGCTGCATAAATCCTCCTCACAGGTTTGCAGTAAGATTTTAGTTAACTTTTTGCAGGTGATTTAAAGTGTGTGTCTGACAAGATTCCCTGTGCCATGTTTCCCTTGCTGCTGGAATGTCCTTTGGCATTCAATAAAAACCCAGACTGCTTATGTTAATTTGATTTTTGCAATCAAGCCACCTTAAATTGCATTTATTCCTGTGTGGTGAGTCATGCTGTAATGATCTGATTTGTAGATCGGGTCCAAGTTCTGCAGGGCATTGTGCAAACATGAGACAATTTCCTTCTCACAAATCTTGGAGGGCACTTTCAGTTCCACAGTAACAAAAGAAATGAGCACATTTTTGCCTGCTCCTAGTGGAAGCCAAAGCTTCCAATTGTATTTAAAATAAAATTAGCGGTATTTTAGTCAAAGTAAAACAGGCATGAAAAATTGCCAGGTGAAATCTGTGATCCCAAATGGGTGAAAAAAGTAAAAGTCTCACAGTGCTGAGGCCACGGTGGGACTAGAGATGGCAGACGTTGTAGCCATGGTCTGTGGACAAGGAAAAATGTGTACTGAAAACCAATCCAGGGAAACTATATCGTGTCTGGCTTACTATGGACATAACACTTGTACTTCCTTCCTGCCTTCTCCAGGTTTAACAGGAAATGTGCTGGTGTTGGTTCAGCGCAGTCCTTCAGCTGACACCGTCCGACTGGGAACAAGAGCAGAAATTCCAGTTGTTAGTTATTGTTATTGACATTTTGGTCCTGAGCTGCAAGCGCACATCTAGAGTGTAAATCAAATGACTGGATTGGAGGCTGGAGGCAACACAGCCAGCAGTGCTAAATCCGAGCTAATTAACTCTGCCACAAGACAGCCTCGTTAACTCCGGCAGCATTTCCTAACCACAGAGGATCCACTGCCTCAGTGAAGGAGAGCTGGGAACAACATGGGAGCTGCACATCACCAGTGGGCCATGGAGGAAGGAGACTGAAGAGTTTTTCAGTCCAAGCAGGACCACTTTGGTGCCACAGTGGGGTCCTGCTGCCTGCAGGCCACGGAACGCCCGGCTTTGTGCTGCCTGTGCTGGCTGATGCCTCGTGCCCTGTGCACAGACACCATCCGTGCGTGGCTTCTTGCCTCCTGCCTCCTCCGTGCTGTTGGTTTGCTATGAGCTTCTTTTCATGTCCAAACCATTTGGTGTGGTTGGAATTTCTGCCCTTCAGGTTATTGAATGTGGGAACAAAGTCCCTGACAGTAAAACCAACATGCTGAGGAGCTGCTGCTCCCTTATGAGCGATGTTCACACACCAGCAGTGGCTTCAGGAAGTTGTTTTGTCCCAGTGTAAGGTTGGAAATGTTTTGTCACCCGTGTGCCCTCTTTTTGTGCTGGGATTTTCGTGATGGACAAATGGAGCAGTATCAGTGGTGGAGACCTGCAGGCCAGGCAAGGAGCAGAGAGTGGCTCTGGCTCACAGGGGTTGTTTGCTTGTGCTCCTGGTGGGAAGGGTGTGCTGGTGAGGGCAGCGACTCGTCTGAGCCACAGGAATGAAGAGCATCTCTCTTTGCAGTGCACTTGAACAGAAATATCACCAAAGGTTTCCCTTCTTTCATCTTGCTGCATTGAGAGACTCTTGTCCCTAGGAAGACAGTGAGTTTTTCTTTGCCTTAGTGTGATTTGCACTTGGAAAAATACTTTTTTCTCTCTTGACTTGTTTTCCATAAGCACGGCTGACTTGGGGCCCTATCAGCTGCGGTCCTTTCCTTCCTGCTACCCAGGCACCCGTTACCAGGGCACAGATTCCACAATTTGCTGCTTTAGGAGCAGTGACCCTTTGCATTTGTTTCAAGTCATGCTTTTCTTTTTCCATGATAAACCCTTGGAAACTCATCCTATATTGTAACAGTCCCTTTTGGTTACTTTAATCCTAAATTCAGCAGTTTCATTAAATTACTCAGTCTCCCCCATTTTCTTTGTGATCACCAGCTATGTCAGTCACAGAGACTCTTCAAAAAGGGAGGCTGAACTCTACATCAGATAGGACTCCTTTCTTTTTATTTATAAAGCAAAGCATGAATTCTAACAGGTCCACTAGTCATATCTATTGATTTGGTACTTAATCATATGAACACAATGAATATTCAGTGCCTGCATGATATAAAAAGAACAATCAGAATAAGCTATTAGAGGTGCTGGAATTTCATTTAAAATCTAATTAGGTCTAGAACAAAACTAGAGGAGTCCTGTCTGAGTATGAAGAAATGGATGTGTCTATATAATGATTGAAATGCCTTCTTTTTTCATCCTTCTCTTGGCATGTATTAAGAAACAAGCATTTTTTTTTCCAGTTCAGACTTAGAAAAGCATTAGTTTGGCTGGTGCCCTCATGCTTTAACTTATAGATTAAAGCTGATCACTCTGTGCTGTATAACTGCACTCTCTGTGCAGAGCAGGGCTACATGCTCGTAGGTGTTAGGGTGGGCAGTGCAACTCAAGCCAAAATTATTTTGTAGCTGTCCCTGTTCCACTGCACTGACTGGCTCATAAGCTCCTGAGTTTGCATTGCTTTAATTGACCTCATAGTTTTCCAGATTTTATCACCATATCAGATCAGTGCTTCGTGAATTTTTCCCCCTTTTTAAATAACAAAATTGAGAAACACTTCAGTTATTTATGGCTCTTTTACATAAATATCATGGCTCAGCTTGCAGGGGTTGTCTTGCATGAAGGCAGATTCAGGCTTTGCTCGGCTGGGCAGAGTTGAGCAGGTGAATTATTCACTTCCCTTTAGCAGTTAGACCGGCTCTAATCCATGCTTGACTTCTCCTGCTGAGGCAGGCAGAAGTGTGAGCACAGGTCACCCTGTGGTGCTAGTCAGAGTGACTCTCTGGTTTGCTCGGCTTCAGCATCAGCAAATTCGGCTTTGACTGGATTCTGACTTTTCTGACCTGGGAGGTGGGCAAGGTGGACTGCACTGGTCCCCCAGACCCTCGAGGGGTGACCCAGAAGGCCTCATAAGAGCCAGGCAAACCCATTCTCTGAGCAGGTAGCTTTGGGTCTGGCACAAATGATGATCAAGGCGCACCACGCACCCACACGTTGCCTCAGGGCTCAGCAAACGACAGAGCCTGGCAGAGGAGGGCTGGAGGCCTGCAAGGCTTTCCAGGGCTTTGCCACCCAGTGTGGGGAAGGATGATTAGATGACTGTGCTTGATGTGTTCAAATTACACTGCTGGCTTTTAATCATCCATTATTCAGAGACTGCACCCAGGTTTTTTTCCTCCTGTGTCATTTCCAGCCCATAACACAACCTCAGGCTCTTCAGGTACGGTTTCACTCACTTGGTGAAGTCCAGATCATGTAAGTCTGCTCTCGAAGGAAGCCAGTGAAGGGTGCCAAGGGTTAGCAAACCTGGAGGGAGGGGTTTGCCCAGGAAGCTGGCTGCCTGCCTGAACACACCCCATGCCGAATGGTACTTTCCTAGAAATACAACCCTGGATACAGAAATGTCATTTCATTCATGAATTCATCTTGTGGTTGCTGAACATTTTTAGCTGGGAATGATCTCTATGCACTGAAAGCCTGTCCCACCTTCACCATTTTTTGACGATGCAGAAGCCAAAGCAGCTGTTCCAGGCAAAGTGCCATTCAACAATATACTTGGGCTGCAAAAACCTCAGCCTGAAGCAGTGTTGCAGTGACTTCCGAGCTGCCAACTGCAAGTATCGTCACCCCAAATGGCTGTCTAGAATTGCTATATAAAATGTAAGGAATTATATTTACAGGTACATTACTTCACGTGTAAATAGGAAATTAGAGGGAGTCAGGGAAAATCCTGCTGATAGCCTGTATAGATCCTATATTCACACAGGGACTGGCTGGCAAGGACCCACTCCCTGCTGGATTATCCAAATTCTACATTAACATTGTTCATTGTGAATATGAAGTTTCAGAAGTACAACCCAAGCTGTGCCCATCTTCCCCCGCCCTGCAGTAGCTGGCTGCTTCCTCCATTCTAGCACTGCAGATTTGAGTTACCAAGATGTAGCTTAGCCATAGTCAGCCAAAAGAAGTCCCAGGACTTCTCTTTGCAAGGGAAAAATTGCACTCATGAAGAACATGGGATTAATGCCTGAATTAGGGTGTATTCCTCACAGTTTGAGGATGATGAGGAAGGTCTTGAGGTCTTGTTCAGTTTGCTTATGGTTTCCTTGCTTTCCTTCTCCTTGCTGTAATGAATTAAACCTTACAGAAGTGGGCACTTGACGGGTATGACTTCAGACTTTTCAGGCTGCTGCGTAGAGATCCTAATTTTTGCCTGATACACATTACCTTCCTCAACAATATTGTTCCCAGGATTTGATTTTGATTCTGTTCCATCTCAGGTTTAATCAGAATCTCTTAAACCCACTTCATTCAATAGTAGCCCTTTATAAGATGCTAAGAAACATACCACAGTCTTGCCCTGGCAAGGCAAGAGACTAAATGAAAGGAAGAATTTTACCTTCTAACTGGATTCTAACTATGGAGCTCTGAGGCTTTGTAAGATTTTCCAGCGATAGCCTCATTTGGCCTCTGTAAATGGAAGCTGGGCAAGAAAATGCAATCTATCTGTCTGCTCTGAAATGTGCTTATTGATTTCAGCAGTTGTACTGTAATTGTTCTCACAAATCAGCTAATTGGGTTCCTTAATGAAAGGTGACTTAAGCAGCAGTAAATTTTGCATTTGCCTCCCCAATGGACAGCAGCTGACCAAATCTGGTATTCCTTGTTAACCCAATACTATTCTTTAAACACATTCGACCGAGTGACTGGAATTAATGAGGTTTATCACAGTGCTTGATGCCCTCCTTCATCTCTTGCAAGTGTGTTTTGTAAGGCTGAGCTGTGCTGGTGTGACTGTTCTCTGCCAGAGAAGTGCTTTTCATCCACCCCTGGCAGGGGGTCCCCTGGACAAAGGGCAGACCTCAAACCTTGGATGGGAAGGTGCTGAACATTCTGCAGTCACGGGGTCTCAGGTCTCACGTCTGGGGCACGGCTGCGTCGTCCTCGTGGCTGAAACAGGAGATCCTTGGAAGGGTTTGGTCTCAGGTCTGGAGACAGGACCATACCTGGAAAATGCTCCTTGTTCCAGGTACTGTTCCCTGAGGTTGGTGACTCCTCAGTGCATCTCTGCACCTGGAGAATTCTCCTGCTTGAGGCACCACTCAGCACCTCCCTGTCCCTTCAGTGGACGTGCCCCAGGCTGGAACCAGCACAGGCAGCCCAGGCTCGGAGGGGAAGGTGCAGGGGAGGCACCACGGGAGTTTTGTGTTCACAGCCTGAGACGAGGCTGCTCTGGTTTTCAGCCACTGTGGAAGGAACTGAGCATCTCTTTGCTCTTGAGTTTACACGTGGGGTTTTCTACCTTCGTTTTGTGGCTTTCACTGATAGGAGAGGACTCTGAAGTCCATCTGGAGGTTCAAATAATTAACATGCTTTCTCCTCTGAACTCTCAAAATCCAGCTAAAGGCTTTTAGCTGATTATCTCAAGTCTCGTCTCTCTAATGTCTTTCCAGTTTATTGATGCTGCACAAAAATCCGTGGATAATGCTCTTTATTAGGTATAATTATCTAATGACTATTGAGCTTGGGAAATTATTCTGTTAATTTTGTCTTTAGTCTTCTATTTCCTGTTAGACATTTGAAATGTAAGCCTGCAATTCTCTCATAATTACTGCATCTTGTTGATTTCTCTTCCCATTTTTAAAAGATAAGCTTGTGCTTAAATATGAGCTTTTGAAAGAGGGAAGTAAAAAGTCTCCATTAAATTATGGTTGTGGTTTGAATGCAAAAATATCCCTGACTAAGGGGAACCCTGATTTTTGATTGAAAATTCACCACTGATTAAGCAATTTTGTTTCTCTTGATTAGATTTTGAGATTGTCTCTGCATCTCATCCTCACAAGGATGAGTTCTTGTTCAAGTGCAGTTACACTGATAAGACTGATCATATGCCATACTTAGCTGCTCTGGATCTTTTTTTAACACTTATCAACTGTTCAGCTGATTATAAAGAAACCATTAATATGTGAGGACATGAAGAGCCCACGTTGTGGTTTTATGAGGCTGCCAGTGTCTCGCAGCGCTGCCTACTACTGCCTTCAGTCGTGGACCAGCCACCGATGCAGAGCTTTTTCTGATGTATCTTGTAGTTCTAATAGATGAGGAGAAATCTTTCCTGTGGCTTTTTAAGGTTCCCAAAATAGTTTTAAGACATTTTATTTTTCACAGAGAGGGTCATTGCTATTGTGCCTGTGATGGCTCTCATGGTACAGTGTTACTGGGGCAACCACCCACTGTGTGTGCACCAGATTTTGTCTGTTAAGAGATGGGTATTTTGTCCTAAAAATTTGCAGTCCAGTGGGTCTTCTTCCCCCTAAACAGTAGTTACAATTTATTCTTTAATTTCTTAGGATCAAAGAATAATATGGGTTGAAAGGAACCTCTGTCTTTGGCTTTTATTCTAGTCTGAACAGAAAGTGTTATTTCCTTTAATCGTCAGCAGAGCACATTACTGCATGTTTGTGTTCTCAAATAAGCAACAGAAGTATTCAGTTAACTCAGCTGAGAAAGTAGGTCTGGATCCCAGTGCTGGATTTCCTTCCTTGTCTATCCTTGATGCCTCTTGTTCCCTTTTGTGAGTGTTAACTTTTTCACAGAGCAGTCTGACAGCAGGGACACACTGAGTCCCTCAGTTTGATGTTTCCACTGCGGTATTAGGCTGAACGGTGGTTGGCAGCAAAATCCGTCCCTATTCCTCCAGAAACTCATTAAAACCAAGTAACTCTGAACTACAGCAAAGTGATTTCTGTTTGGACCTCATTGCCAATTTAGCAGATGAGTGAAAGGTAAAGTGATTAAGTTGTTTCTTATAAAGAATTCTCTCTAACTAGAAACTAAAAAAAAAAATTCCAATATATGTTCACTTATTTGATCAACTTTGTAGGCATAACTTCTTCTAATCATGTACTGCATTCCTAAGAGAGAGGACATAGATTTTTTTCTTTACATCACAGATTTTTCCGTGGCTCATTGTAATTGCAGTATTTTATGTAGGTGTTTCAAACAGAGGACTGGGAGTACCGTCATTGCGGTATTTCAGGACATGCATTGGTTGAACAGTGCAGCTGCTTCCATTGGCTCTAGCTGGGAGGGATGAGCTTTGCCTTCTCCAATTCTCCTGCAGCTACACAGACCCCAGCCTCTCATTCCCCACCAGCAGGGAGGCTCCAGCCAGAGCTTCTGGAGTGCAACAAGCACACGGTGCTCAGTATTGTACCTGCATTATCCACTGGATACACAGAGTTGTTGGGGCAGTGGATTTAGGAATCATAAACAGGATACTTCTTGGCCAGGATTTGGCCACAGCTATTTATTCCAGCTGTGTTCAGGCCCCACAGAAATATTTCAGATTTTGAATTTTTTTCCCCCTCCATGTCTAATTATGAGTTTTTTGCTGTCAAGGGTTCGAGAGGAAGGAAGAACGGTTCTGAATTCCCAGGCAAGCCCGCTTCAATCTGCACTCACAATTTTAGCGCTAATCATAAAGGAATATCTACTGTGGTTGTATTTTAAGCCCCCTTTGTGGAGGTGGCGGACTGAACCGGCGTGAGGAGACTCTGGAGAGGAAAAATCCCCCTGGCGCAGCTCCGTCGGCCGAAGGTGTCCCTCAGGAGGCCCGGGCACTGCCCGTGGGTGCTTCAGCTGCATCAGCCCTGCCCCGGCCAGCTGATGGCACCGAGCTCCCTCAGGGCAGCGCTGTCCAGAGGCCGATGGCACCGAACTACCCCGGCTGTGGCAGCGCTGCCCGCAGGAGTGACCAGAGTCCGATGGCACCGAGCTCCCTCAGGGCAGCGCTGTCCAGGAGGTGCCCTGGGGCCGATGGCACCGAGCTCCCTCAGGGCAGCGCTGCCCAGAGGCCGATGGCACCGAGCTCACTCAGGGCCGGGGCAGAGCTGCCCTGGGGCCGATTGCACCGAGCTCCCTCAGGGCAGCGCTCCCCAGGGGCCGATGGCGCCGAGCTGGGCCGGGGCAGCGCTGCCCACTGGGTGCCCTGGGGCCGATGGCACCGCGCTCCTCCCGGCTGTGGCAGCGCTGCCCACAGGGGTGACCAGGGCCCGATGGCACCGAGCTCCTCAGGGCAGCGCTACCCACAGGGGTGACCAGGGCCCGATGGCACCGAGCTCCTCAGGGCAGCGCTGCCCCGGGACGCCCCGGCTGCGGGAAGGACCCTGCCAGGCAGAGCGCTCCTGCAGCACCCGCGGGTTGTGTATTCGCTCTTACACACGAAAATCAGACAGGAAAATATTTAATTCGACAGGGCAAACAAATGGTGTTTTAGTGGAGAAATGATCCTGTAAGCATATGAGAGCCATCTGCCTGCTCCTCGCCGTGATTCCGGGGAGTTATAATTGGACCTGCGGTTTGACACCTACAGGGACTCGCTGGCATCGCCACCAGGCAATTGCAAGTGGCACAGAGCACTTACGACTGTGAATTTTCCCTTGGCTGCCAGCCCAAGAGCCCCATTAGGGATCACTGAGTGACCAGGGATAGAAATGGTTAATAAAGATACTGCTTAGGTTAGATCGTGCTTAGGCTGCACACGTTTTGTGTTGAGAGTTGAGGAAGATTTTTTCCGTATTAAAGCAACATGTATTATTTAATATATTATTTTTGATTTTTGTAGGCATATTGGTGCTCATATTGAGGTCGGACTGCTGTTAGGATGAGGTAATCAGTGGAGTGGTGTCAGTGGAGGTCTTTTCAGTCACTTGGTTTGATTACAATTCATCCTGGAAAACACAGGCAGCAGAGTGTCCTGTCTGCAGGCACAGCGTCATCCCTGGAGTGTTAATGTGCTGCTCATTGTGCTCTGCAGCCCACTGGTGTTCAAGCCACGTCTCCTGTAATTTGAGTTCTTTTCTTAGTAAAGGAAAATAAAGTTTTCACAGCTTCTTTTTTCCCATTTCAAAATATCATTTTTAGCTAAAACTTGTTGCCAAATTCTGTGGTTTATTTTTAAACCGGAGATCAGTACATTCAGGAATCACAATTACGTGAAGATAATACTGATAATCTTGTTCTGCAGTTTACCCACAGAACTTCTACATGTGGTGTTTATCCTCTTGGTATGTAACAGTAGTGACAGCAAACAGCCCTGCTGAAAGCTGCTGCTTTTCCAGGGAGCTCTGCAAAACACAGGTGTGAGCAGGAGCGTGTAATGGATCTGTCATGGGAATGTGTGGGTGGATGGAGAGGAAGGACAAGGGGTGCATAGGAGCTTGAATTTGTGCTGCACATTAAAGGCTATAAAGAAACAGAACTCGTCCAAATGCTGCTCCAAAACCCTGGAGAGGCTGCCAGACCCCTGGGGATTTTGCACAGTGTGCACTGGGTCCCGTCTTATCCCTGTGTTTGTGTGGAGGGAAGCTGGGAGCAGCAGGAGCCAGCAGAGGGGATGCCACTGCAGGAGAGGTGGCAGCAGCTGGGTCCCCTCTTCTTGTGCTGCAAGAAGCAGCTGTGAAACATCGCAGACCTGCCCAGGGGAGTTCCCTGCTGTGATGTCTCTGGACACAGGTCTTTGCAGCCCTTTTCACTGTGCATGGGGGAAGGTTTAAGCTTGGAACAGAGGCTGCCTGGGGAGCCCCTGGCTCCAATAGATGTTGTGGTCTGAGGCTTTGCAGAAGATCCAAGTTTTCCACAGGCAATTTCCCTCTCTCATTACAAACAGTCTCATGGGAACGTGCAAGGAGCTGGCTGGCTGCAGGTGGCACATTGCGGGTGAAGGGTTGTGGTGCCATGGCAGGACAGCAGCATGGCTGCAGTGTGTGCAGGCTTTCCCCTCGGATTCTGGGTGTGCCTCTTCCTTCTGGAAAGGAGAGTGGCAGTGTAGCTCTGGCATTTGTAGTAGGTTTGGAGGAAATGAGTTTTTAATATGGCATGCTGGCTCATCTTCATTGAATACCAGAGAGAGCTGCTTTGAGAGTGCAGGATGGGGCAGTCTTTTCCCTGTATTTCTGACAGGACTGGAGTGTGGTCACTCTGCTGACTGTCCATAACTCAGTCGTTCGTGCCCAGGCAGAGGAGGGGCAGCACAGCTTTGGTTCAAATGCTGGATGAAAGCTATGCCAGCATAAAGGTTCTCTTCAGCACCACAGAGTGCTGCCAGGGCCAAGACCCAATTCCTTCCTTTATTGATACACTAATTCTTGAAAGCAAAAGAAAGTATAGTCCTACAGAAACAGGCCTGAACTCCTTTGGTCCTCCAGTGGCAACGTGAGGCAGGAGCTCATCTCTGTCCCTGCCCTGTGGGTAGACAGTAAAAGGGCCCGGGATTTGTCTCCAGCAACCCAGGGTCACGTAGGGACAGCACAGTTGGAGCTGCCAGGCTCAGGTTGCAAAGTTTGGTTTTCTTCATATTTTATTTTTGTTTAGTTTTGGGGTTTTTTTTAAATTTTAATGCAGATTAGGTGATTCAGGAATGGTTTAGATGCATTTGATTCTAAACTCTCAGGAGGACGCTCATCAAGGGGCTTTTCTCTTGACTAATCCTAAACCCCAAGCCTGCTATCAATTCCCTGATTTGCTGTGTTTTGCTGCTCTGTCCCAGGCACAATTTAGCAAAGGAACAATCCTGTCCTGATAGTGTACAAAAATGCCAAAGCAAACAAAAGTGCAATCACAAAGGTGGATTATGGGTTGTTTTTCCTTTTTTGAGGGAAGAATGGTTTTTGTCTGTGCATTTCAAGGCACACTACTGTTCATCAGCAATTTAAAAGAGAAATATTTGATACTGCAGGGGAGTTGGTAATGACTTAATCAAAGGCAAAAATACCTCTTTGCTCCAGTTGAATGTTCACACAGTTTAGTTCTTATTAGCATCGATTTTCCCCAAATCTTCAGCATCTGATTTATGAAAGGCAGCATAATGAATTGTAGCAATAAACAAGAATATTGCAACAACAAAACAGACCATTCTTCCACTCACTTGTATGACAGTGTAGAACTCCTGCTGCATTCCTGGAAGGGCCCTTCCTTGGCTGGCTCACATTTCCTCTGCAGTCGCATGGCAAACTTCCTGTGCCTCCCTCTCCACCCCTGTGCAGGTCAAGAGAAGTCAGGAATCACCTGGTATGTGGAATAACCACATCTGCAGGAGCAGACACAAATCCCTCTCCAGCCAGGCTGCCAGCAGCCAGGCAGAGCATCCCCTCCTTGCCCCCTGCTCCTCCCAACACCTGAGGATTCCTGTCATATGCCTGACCTCGTGATTGCAGTTTGTGCAGGATCCTGTGCCACACTGGCAGTTTTTATGGCGGATGAGGGATGTGCTGAGTTTCCAGTCAGACAATGTTTTTATTTAAGCCAGCTGGGAGTCTCTGACATTCTCAATCACAGTTTGTTTGCACACGCTCTTTGCAATTGAAATGCAGTTTGCAGCCAGTGCACCTAAGGTCTGCTCTGGGACATGCCAAAATCTCACTGCCAAAGCTATGACAGGATGTGGCATTTGCAGTGCTAATAGAGAAGGATCACAAAAAAAAAAAAAAGAGCCTAAACTTTCTAACTTTCTTCATCTCTTTTAAGCAGTGACTCAGTCACCAGCCCTTCCCACAGTTCTTCACTGTTGTTCTAATTGCGGACCTATACCAGCTTAGGCTGTCTAAAAATAAACTTCACATTTTCATTTAATTAGTTGGACTGTCTGCCTCATTGCCATGAAAATTATATAGCAGAAAATATTTACTTACAGGGTTTTCCTGAGTATGATCTCTCAGATATCCCTAACAGGCAGGTAATAAATCTATACAGAAATATGTTAAACTATCAAAGACAATGTGAGAGTGAGTTTGGGGCCGGGAGAGCTGGGTGAAGCTCTGGAGCTCAGAGCCCTGCCTTGCTGCTGACACAGCCTGTGCACATCCCAGCCTTTAGGCACCGGCTCTCCCTTTTCTTGGCCAGCCTGCCCTAGGAAAAGCTCCCACAAAACGAGTCAGTGGCTGTGACAGGCAGTGTTTGCATTCAGCCTCTGACCAGAGCCAGCCCCAGGGCAGTGGGCAGGCAGCAAATCCCTTCGTCTCGTGTTTTGGAGCCGAAAGGGAGTGCGGGAAGCGAGGCCTCTGCCCAGCCTGTGTAGCTCCAGGAGGCTGAGGGGATCCTGGGCTGGCAGGAGCTGCAAGTGCTGAGCTGCAGCAGAGCCTTTGACGAGCTCAGCCCCTTCCCCTGTGTCCAGTCATTTCCTCCCCAAATCCCTTCACTGTGGCTGCAGCTTTGCCTTTCACAGGGAAGGATTGGCATTTGCAATCAGCAGCTCAGACCTGTGTCCCGGTCAATCTGCTGTAATTTCTGTCTTTGTGATGAGGTTCAGGCGTGTAAATAATATTGTGGGTTAATGTCCTGGCAATGCTGCATGGGGTGCTGGGCATTGCAATGCTCTTGCCATTACACTGAAATATTCTTACAATGAGTAGCAGCTTTCTCAACAAAACATTATACCCCTCAAGTGTTTGAAAAAAAAAATTTAATGCAGAAATATATACTTTTGAAGATGGGGGTTTTGAGTGTGTGTTGGGAGCAGTCATTTGCAGGCATTTGAGGGAATACAGCCCAACCACTCATTAATATTTGCCTTTCCACTCCTTGTGAAAGGCAAACATTGAAACAATGCCAATAAAATGCATTTCTTGGGGACATTAGGCAGGGGAGAACGTGGAGCCACATGGATCAGTGGATGTATCTGAGAAGTGCTTCCTTGATTGTCTTGAACTCCTTGCTGGTCTGAGGCTGTCCAGCTAAGGAGCTGAAGGCTGGAGGGCCCCATGGAACTTACTGGGCTCAACAAACACCAGGGTCAATATCTGAAGGATTTGAGAGGCTACTTCTTGGCTGCACTATTTTAATGTGAACTGGGAAGTGATTCCTTATATTTATGGATAGTGGGATTTCAGGATGTAAATCACAGGCAAAAAAAAAAAAAAGTTTTATAAGCAAACAGTTCACTGAATATTTTGCTCAGCTGAAAGATACTGGATTCAATGATCCTTGTGGGCCCCTTCCAGTTCCAGTTATTCTATATTTTATGTTGTTGGCAAAACCAGAAAATGTCAGGTAATTCTTGTTTCAGCTTTATGATGAACTATCCCACTAATTGTATTTGACAGTCCAAAATCAATGGAGACCCGTGTAAGTCACTAATGAAAAAGATTGTCTGTCTCTAATTAATGCGTGTCCAGTCCAGCTGCCTGAAATCCAGCTGTTGGGAGCTGTTTAGATTTTAGCAAGATGCTGTGACTGAAGCACCAGGCCTTGCCTGCCGCCAGCCAAGAGGAAATGCTGCCAGAGGAGCGGGATGCTGCTCACGCCCACGAGCCCAGGCAGCAGAGGAGGCAGGGAGGGCAATGGTGCCGCTGTCCCCGTGCCCTGAGCCACAGCTGCGTGAAGCCATCTCTGCTGTTCCTCACAAGAAGAAGCCCTGCATGGATGAAAGCCCTGAAATTCACTTTGTGGGAATTCCAGGCCAGACTGTAATTCAGGTAATGCTGCCCCTGAGTGTTCAGAAATCATGGAACTGGCTAAGAATGATGCCTTTGCTTTTTAATGTGAGAAGGAAAGGTAGCTGTTCTACTTCGTTGTACTACAATTAATTCTTTTCTTCTGCAGAACTTTATTAATAATAAATATTTTTATGTAAAAGACAGAAAAAGCAGGAATATTCTTGGGGCATATCCCAGTACCAGGTTCTATTGTGCGAATTGCCAAATCATCCTGAGATTTGCATTAAAAAGCACAGGTTTAGCTATCCCAAATGCATAATACTGTCGTTCTGTTGCTTTTGTGTAGCTCAATTAACCAGCAACCACAATTGAGCTTTCAGAGTGGGGGTTTTCATGAAGGTCTCCAGGGAAGGCTCTGCAGCCTCCTCCTGCAGTGGGGATGGGTCCCAGGGCAGACTGGCTGCCGGAGGAGGAGGGGGCTCACCCCTTATTTCTGATTCCATGCACTCAGTGATCTGGGCTCCTTTGGATGTTTTGAGGTGTCAGGATGCTCCTTCGTCTGGGTGCTGAGGCTGTGCCTCTTTTTCTGCTCTTTGCACTCATGTTCCGCCTTGCCCAGGGCTGCTGGAGCCCCGAGTGCAGGGGAGCATCACTTCAGAGTGCAGAGAAACCCCACTTCTCCTTGTCCCCACCAGCCCGCAGGCACCAACCGAATCATTTCCCTCCCACTTGTGTTCCCTCGGAGCCTGCAGGGCGAGGCGGGGGAGAGGAGGGAAGCATCCCTGCGCTTTCAAAGCCCTGGTGCGATCCCTGCCATCCGCCTGGCGCGGATGTGACGGGAATGCGAATCGCAGAGCTCTGTCCTCACCCAGTGCTTTGTAAATGAATCGCTTTGATCTCAGGCGGATTTCCCTGTGCTATTTTTAGATGCAGTGAGGATAACCGAGGGATGTCGATTCTAGTGCAGACGGAAAGCAGTTTCAGATGCAGTTTTTCTCCAGGGGCAGAAGAGAAGAGCAGAAGGAGGAAAACAAGGCAATCTCCAGCAGCATTTCCAAACCTTCTGGTGCAGACAGAGATAGGTCGCTAGGCCCCCGGGGCTAGGGAGGGATGTTCCCCAAATAAAAAATGCACAGTTAGCTGGCGATTCTCCTTGTTGGCTTTTGTGTAACTCACCACTCTGCCACAGCCCAGAGCCAGGACCTGCAGTTAAATCAATCTTTGTGGCACAGTGGATATGTTTATAAGGGACTGCTGATAGCTATGCTTTGATTTTAAAATAATTGCAACGTCTCTCACTTTCCCTGCTTAACACACGTATGTGGAGGTCTCAGATTGCTCAGTTTTGATTATACCAACTCCTGCTTTTCATTTCATCTTCAAAACTGAAGCAAAGCAGCAAACAGGCAAACCGAACCTCTCTTCCACAGGGCAGGAGTGAGTGTGTCTGCAGATTTGCACTCGGGCTGCGGAGCAGAGCACGGGTGAAAACATGTTCACAGGCAAGAAGCACTTCCGAAGGGTGTTTTGTCCTTGTTGCCCCGTCTCCCGTTCTGGGGAAGCGGCGGGAAGCACCAACCCAGCAGCCCACATACCCCAGGGCCGGGCCGCTGCCTCCGGGGCACGGCTGGTGACAGCCGGCTCCAAGGGCTCTCCAGAGGCTGGGAAAAGGCGTGGGACAGGCTTTTCGTGCCCAGGGAAGAAGGAGGCAGTGCTGCCCCGAGCGATGGAGTCCCAAGCCCGGCAGAGCAGCAGGAGGGTGAATCCACAGGGAATCCCAAAGATTGCCGAGGCTGATGGAGAAAACCCCTGCCACTTTCATTTGGGCTTACCAACTTCCTACTTGTCCATAAACATTCACAGGGACTAATGAGTCCTCTTACCCTGCTCCCTCATCCCCCAGTTTGCACCTTTTGGAGTGGAGCTTCGTTCTGACCAGTTGTGAGCTCTGGAACCTGCAATGGGCATATTTTCATTTTTTGTTGTTATGTCCATGGTGCCTGTAGTTAGAGGATGGTTTCCCATGGCCAAATGTAGTGTTCTGTTAGCACAAATCCAGGCACTAATACACCTGAGTTTATAAATCCCAAACCATAAGGTCAGACAAATGCACTAAAAAGTCAGAAGCTGAAATATAGGAAAGTTAGGATCTACTTGGGTATTATAATGCATTTACTACAGTTTTGTTCAGTTTTTCTCCTCTGTTTGGAGAACTAGAATTTTAGCAGCTACTTTGGTGCTTCTGGTTTTCATGTTTTTTTTTTTTTAATCCAGAGCCACAGTTTTGGGGAGGGGGGATGCAGGAAGTGTGATGAGACTGCAGGAGAGCAGCAAACACAGCAGGACTGGCAGCAGCCAGAAATCAAGCTTAGCAGGGTGCCATTAGGCTGGTTTCGCTCCTGATCTTGGCAAACTTTGGGAAGCTGTCTGGAAATCTTCCCTGCTCAGGCTTGTGGGCAGCCTGCGATGCACAGATGTTTCTAACATCTGCATCTGAGAGCAGAGCCCTGATGTTGCAGCTGCTGAGGTTTGAGACAGACCCTACCAGCTGTACACGTCCAGGTTTTCAAACACAACTGTAACACCTTATCCCCTCTTTTTCCTTCCCAACGCCGGGGTACCACCCACTTCTGCAGATTGGTAACCTAACAGCTGAAACAAAAAAATTCTGATTTGGAGAAGTCCCCAAACTTGGTGTCTCTTTAGTTACCAGAGCTCAAATATGTGTGGCCAGATGGATCAGTTAAAAATCCTTCCCTCCCCACCCCACACACCACACCTGAGAAAACTTTCCAAACCCTTTGTAGTACCTGAAATGCCACTCCCTCAGCATCACCAGAGCAGTCTTTTCTCTCCAGACAGCTCTGCATGGGCCATGGTTAGTCCCAGTGCCCCTCTGCAGTGAAATATTACCCTTTTGTTCCCTTCTCCTCCTCTGAGCTCGCTGTTTCTGCAGGAATCCCTCTGGGTTTGATGCTGCCAGGATCGCTGCCTCACTTTGTTCTGCAGCCCAGAGAGGGCCTGTTCCTGTGAATCTGTGCTCTCCCAAGAGGAGAGGGAGAAAGCAGGGCTGTGGGCTGAGCACTTCATCTTTTGTCCACCCCATAGGAGTGCCCAGGGTCTGTCACTCTTTGTAGTCACACAAATATTCCCTTGTTCCTTTGCACACAGGGGAAAGAATAAAATGAAAGGGAATTCTGATATCAGCCCAGAGTTGGAGTTATGCTCAGATAAATCCCTCAAAGGCTCATCACTGGCTGTCCCTGTGTGTAACTCGTGCTCCTCCACATCCACTGCAGAACTGCTGCCTGGCAGCTGTGCTGGCCACGGGATGACCACAGAACCCTAGAATGTCTTGTGTTAGCAGGGACTTTGGAGATCCTCTTGTTCCAACTCCCCTGCCATGGCAGGGACACCTCCCACTGTCCCAGGCTGCTCCAAGCCCGGTCCAGCCTAGCCTTAGACACATCAGGGATCCAGGGGCAGCCACAGCTTCTCTGGGCACCCTGTGCCAGGGCCTGCTCACCCTCACAGCAAAGAATTTATTCCTTATGTACAATCTAAATCTCTCTTCTTCTAGCTTAAAACCATTTCCCATTGTCCTGTCATTAACTACTTGTGGTAAAAAGTTGCTCTCCCCTTTTTTATTAGCCTCCTTTAAGCACTGGGAGGCTGCAGGGATGTTGCATTTCACAGGTTTGATGTGGAAGGCAAATCCCTCTGGGGAAAACAGAAAGGCACCCACACAAGCAGAGCAAAAAATTTTACTTTGCAGATCTAAATTTTTCACCTGCAAGATTCAATTGGATTTTTGCACCTGCAAGTTGAGGGCTTCTGTCTCTTTGCTGGTCCTTGCCAAGTCCTGTTCAGGAAGCTGTGGGGGAGTATGGGGCAGGCACATCCCTGCAGATCCTGGCAGCTCCAACAACCCTCCAGCCTCACAGTCCCATCCCTGACTCCTTCCTTCCAAAGCTCCACGTCTTAGCCCCATTTTTTAGTGTGTCTACAACAACATCCTCCTGCTCACTGTGCTTTGGAGAGCAGTTTTTCCCTCTAGTTTCCCGGAAAGGTGCCCTGAGCCACGTGTGAGCTGCTGTTTTGGGGCCAGAGCCCCTACTAGAGCAAGAGGCTTTTGCTGTAGCTCAGCATCATCTGCAACACACCAAGAACCAGAGAGATGCCAGAAGTCAGGGCACGAGGAGAGTGTTTTTAAATAATGGAGAAGCATTTCAAGCCTAGTCACAAGCCAGTGCTGGGTTCTCACAACAGAAGTTTGGATTTAGAGGGTGGACTCTCTCCTGAATCCTAAACCCCATGTCCTGGTGAATTCTTAATTCTGCAAGTAGGTCATGCCTGCTGTCTGCCTTTGGGAACAGTGGAGACTTGACAAGTCTAAATAATAACTCTTACCTCTCCTCTCTTTGATGTTAGATGTCACAAAGTTGTTCCCTGCCATCCACTTTTCATTTCTTCTCTTCAATTCCTGCAAAACTCTGCTGAACACACAAGTTAATGAAGGATAAGACATTTCCAGGTCCCACCAATTTCTGCAGCACGTGGTCTCTCCCTGGCTGCCAGTGTGACCCATCTCAGCACCCTGGCACAGGATGCAGGCTGGAAGGGCCCTGATATCCCTGGGAATTTGTGGTACCCAAAGCTTGTCTTTAAGCTGCAGTTTCAGTGCACAAAGCCCACACTTGACAAGCCTCTGCCTATCAAAGCAGCCACAATGTGTGGGGCACGCCCAGGTACTGAGCAGGAGCATCTCTGCAGGGTGTGGAGGGCATGTCCAGCTTCTGGGCACAGAGGTGGTGCCACAACGCGAGGCTGGTTCCTCACACCCACCTTTCACCTGTATGCATTCAGCTGAGCCTCTGGCACAGAGGTTCCAGCTCCCATGAGGAGCCTTGTAAAGACCTTGCCCTAATTACGGAGTAATTCCGGTGACATTTTAAATTATGTGTGAGTTTTACATAATTCTTTTGGTACGTGTTGTTATGACATGTAAAATTTTATCTTTGCCAGATGCAGTGAATTATGTAAGATCTTTGTTTTGCATTTGTCAGGATAATTTGAACCACTGCACTTTTAACAAATGCACTTTCAAAATGACCTGGTCCTGCACACAACTGTGATAATACAGATAAACTTCATAAACTTTGTTAAATTTCTAGTAAATTATATAAGCTAACAGACAAGCTTATATGACAGCGTTCAAACTCCAAAGCCAAGCATGCAAGGAGTAGGAAAAGTCTTATCCTGAAATGCAACACCATTCCTGGGCTTCCAGCGATGGCTCATTATAGGATCAAATGCTCTTTTTCCCATGGGGGCCCTGTCTCCGTGGTGGAGCAGCCTGCCTGATGCAAATCAGTGGGCAGCAATTCAAAAATCTGTTTTCTTCATGTCCTTGAGTGTGCAGGCCCAGCCCTTGTTTACTGTATTCTGCTCATCCTTGCTGTAAAGATGAAATACTCTTTCCACTTGGTTTTTGGTTTTTTTCCTGTGACACTCATTACTCCAGTCATGTTTGTTTATTCTGCATGCAAACTATTAATTAATTTGTCTCTGTGAAGCCCAGTAAGGCAGGGGAGAAACATTATCACTTTATAGATAAGGAACAGAAAGATTCAGTCAAGTCTGTCAATTAATTTGGGATGTTCAACTTCAGATGCTCTAGAGCTGATAATCCCTGTGCACATGGGATTTATTTGCTGGCTGTGGTGATGCCATGGGCACTGTCAGGACAGGACTGCAGTGGGCAGCTGCTGCCTGGCCACGGAGGTGGCCCAAAGCACTTCCCAGTGCATGAGACCGGAAAGAGCAGCCAGATGGAAGTGCAGGAAATCACAGAATCCGAGAATGGTTTGGCTTGGAAGGGGCTTTAAAGATCAAGTCCCAGGCCTTCTGCCCTGAGCAGGGGCACCTCCCACTATCCCAGGGTGCTCCAAGCCCCATCCAGCCTGGCCTTGGAACTGCCAGGGAAGGGGCAGCCACAGCTGCTCTGGTGAGGATGGCAGGATAAATGCAATGTCCTCTTGGTCAGGCTCACAAGGGGAATTTTAAAGCAAGGAGTTGAAGGAAGGCAGTGCTGTGACTTTGTGGGCACTTTCTCACCTTCTGTTTGCTGTCTGACTGTTCAGGCTCCAGCTGAAATTGCAGCCTGTCACTGGGCATCACACCCAGCACTGCAGGAGTCCAGTACCCTGTGCACGTATCACTGAATCACAGAATCATTCAGGTTGGAAAAGACCTCCAAGATCATCAACCCTCAAGCTGACACCCCTGTGTTCACCAGTAAACTATGTCTTCAAGTGCCACGTCCACCTTTTTTTGGAGCACTTCCAGAGAGGGTGATTTCACCATTTCCCTGGGCATCCTTTTTCAACACGTGACAACCCTTCCCATGAAGAAACTATTCCTAATATCCAATCTAAACCTCTCCTGGTGCAACTTGAGGCCGTTTTCTCTTGTCCTGTTACCTGGGAGAAGAGATCTCCTTTCAGGTGGTTGTAGAAATATCCTGCAGCCTGGTCCAAAGAGCAGAAATTCACCCTTCTCTCAGCTGGACTGCAGCAAGCACCAGCAGCACAATCAAGGACTGGATTAGGCAGGAAAGCAGGGGCAGCCACAGGAGCCCAGCTACAGAACCCATGCTGAGCTCACCAGCCTCCTTGGCTTGCTTTAGACTATAATTTGCTAGCTCCCAGCCCATAAATGAGAGACCTGAGAATGGCTATGGAAACTTTCACTTGTCCAAATTCCAAGAATATTTATATAACTTAATCGATAAATTGCATTGATTTATTTGCACTAAGTAACTCCTTGAGATCTGGATAATAGATAAGGGTGTGCATGGTGCTGTACAAACACATCATAAATAAATGTAACTTGCAAATCAATTGCAAGATATTAATGATTAATCTTCTCATAGTAAAATAATGTGATGTCTTTCCATTATGGATTTTTAAAAAAAAAAATCTGACCTAAGAGGTTTCAGAGTCATTTATTTGAGGAAGGCTGCCCTTTAAGCCAGATCTTACACTTTTTAAAAGGTCACAGGGTTTAAATATCATGGTTACTTACAAAGCAGTGCTCCCTGAGTGGTTTGACAGCACCTCCATCAGAACATCATGGTCCTGCTCAAATGAGGGCTCAGCTACTGAGGCCAAGGCTGGGTTCTTGCAGGGAATTTCACTCTCCCACCCTCTCTGGCTGCAGGTGATGAACACACAGAGAACTGTAAAGGTTACCCCAAAGCCTGGTACATTAATACACATGAAGAACAGCACATTTTCCTCCCTCATGGCCCTGGCTGGGCCATTTTCTGACATCAGTAAGAGAGCTGGGAGCAGTATAATGTGATGTTTTACTGCACTGTTTCATGCCAGCCTTATGGAGGCAGCAGACAAATCCCTCTGACCAGAGCAAGGTCTAATTCCAGGTGTGCTGAGCCCAATGAATCTCTTTTAGAGGCTGATGAGCCAGACTAGACTGTGGCCATCAGATCCACTGCCCAACCTCGGGGCTCCCAAGCTGTGCAAAGCTGAGCTGCCTCCCCGTCTCATTCATCCCCTGATGCCTTATTATACAGCAAGAAGAAAATGCTTATTCTACATTTATTTGTTCTAATTAATCTCTTCATCAGGTTTTCAAAAGAGACAAAGTTCCTTGTTTGTTTATCTTCCTCACTGCCTCTTGCCACGTGCAGTGCAGCAAAGCAGGGCCACATTGTCCAGATGTTTCCCAGATGTTCCACACGGGGGTTCAGGTTGGATTTTTAAAAGGAACAAGGGCTTTAAAAGTAATTCATGTGCAATTGTCTTTCATGCCTAAAATCTTTTGCTTTTTTTTTTTACCCATGCTCTCTCTCTTTTTCATGCACTTTTAGGCATGATCACTTTATTTTATAGCACAACATTTGCTTTTAAGAAGGGCAGATGATACCTGAGCTATTTGGATTAGGATGCTTTTGTTCTAGGAGGACTTATGAGACAGGAGAATGTGCAAGTTTGCTGCTAAACTCTTATTTGATTCTGCTGATAAATCCAGAGCCCACTTGGACACAGGTGAGGTGTTTGGCAGAACTCTGTTATCTATTGCTGACGTGAACCAACACAAACCATTCGATTACAAATTCCAAGTACGAATCCATGGTTTCATTCTGGTTATACAGAAATTACATGGGCTTAGCCCAAGGTTTAGACAGTAAATAAAACCAGTTAAAGCCGCTGCTGCTCTGCCACTCACCTGTTTGTTCCAGGATGCAATATGCTCAGGCTTGATCAGCTCATTTGTTTTGGTTGACCTTTCTGTAACTACAGTGATTTTTGTCTCAGACCCGTTTTGCAGGAGGGCAAGGAGGTGACTTAGCCTGGGCTCTGGGCAATCAGAGCAGAGATCAGCTTCAGTGGTTCAGACCCCGGCGGCTGGAAGTTTTATTGGCACTTACTGAAGACTTCTGGTACCAAGACAAATGTCTAGATCTGTAGGCAGCCCAACCTTCAGTAACTTTTTCACCACTTTTGAGTCATCATTAATGCCATCCCACTCAGTGGTTATTCCTAGGCCTGCTCTCTCTTCCCAGCAGATACTTTCTTGCAGATACACTTTTTATTTCCTTTAACCCTTCTGGTGATTAACCCCTTCCCTACCTCTTGTCTCATCTGGCCTGGCAAGCTCCATCCAGCTGTGTAATCTTTGTCAGCAGCTTCAACCCTTCTGCATTTCCATGGCAGCCTTCAAAGACTTGAGATCTTTGTGCAGCTTTTGTGAAGTTTTAGCAGCTGCCTCCTCTCCCTCTTGTAGTGGCCAAGGGACTGGAGTCTGGTTCCCTCTTCTATGCCATAGCTGAGCAATTATTCACAACTGCTCTCCACCCTGAATGTTCAAAGCCTTTCCCACTGCAAACTCTGACCAAGAAGTAAAAGACTTGTAGCAAAGCATCGTTCCCTTCCCGCTCACAAGAGGGGTCAGCCATAAGCCAGGGCATTGTTTGGCTTTTGGAAGTGCTTGTATGAACAAGACTGGCAGGGTTTTTGTGTCCCAAGCATTTGCAGTTTACTGCCTTGGCAAGGTGGATTGCTGAGTGCCCTAAGCCTGCTTCACAGCACAGGGTGTTCTTTGAGCTCGCTGGTGCTGGCCCCGTTCTCACCAGTTCAGGCTGTTTGCCAGGGATCTTCAATATGAAAAACATGGACTGCTGTACACAGCTCTAACTATCCCTAATCTATGTATGGATGTATTTGTGTCTGTATCTTTCATACACATTTGTGTGTGTTGGTGTGTGTATTTAATACATTTCAGTGTGCTTAACACATTTTCCTCCTAAGCAGAATTTAAACTCTGAGTGGGCTGCTGTCTGTCTGATGGGAGAATTCTGCCTTTGTCTCTGCTGGAAACAGCATGGATTCAGAGCTGGCTCGGTAACCTGCCCCAGAGGGATGTTCTGTGCCCTGGGTGAGCAGCCAAAGCTCTGCTGGAGCCAGCTGTGTGAGTCTCCTGCTCTGCAAACTGCAGCTTGTGAGGGTCCACACTGAGCAGGAGAAGGACCCTCAGCAAGGGATGTGCAGTGGGGAACCCTGGTGAGATGGTGGCTGTGCATGGCAGCGGGGCTGTCAGGGACCTGCCACGTGCCCGGCCTCCATCGAGCATCGGGAATGCTGGGGAGCTGTGCAGAGAGGCTGCAACGGGACCAAGCTTTCGTGACCAGGAAGATGAGATTTGTGATGTGTCATGGGCTGAGCTGAGGGATCATCCAAGCAGAAGAGGACACTAGCTGGCAAGAGCAGCATCCATAATCCCAACTGCTTTATGATTTCCTTCGCTCTTTGTTTTGCTCAGTCTACCCTAATTATGTGATCACAAGATCTGCTGATTGAAACTCCCTAGAAAAATCTCATTATACTATCTAATGCAAAACCTTTGTAGTTAATGTAAAATAATACTTTCACCAACTCTGTGGCAGGTGCGTTCTCAAGTGTTGCCACCACTTCCAAATGCAGTAATTGTTCTTTTAAATTAGGAAAGTAAAAAAACCCCACACCTTTAAGCAACAACAAACTTCTGCTTTTGTTTAACAAGAAAAGGAGTTTAATTTTTAAAGATTACTCTATATTATTAACTTGCTTAATTATCAGAAGGGATGGTTGGATGAGCAGACAATTAAAACAAGGAGAAGCTCAGAAGGAAAAGTTCATCAGTATATTAGAGAGACAATGGGGGAAAGTAAAACTATTTCAAGTACCATTTGAAGGAAATCATTTGGGAAGGAAATAGGATTAATTAAGTTTTGAACCAGTTGATTTTGTTATCTAAAAATATTTCCTAGATTAACACTCTTACATCCTTACGCATGAGGTAATGTCTAAGGTTCTTCAGCAACAGAGTGAAGTGTTGGTGTAGATAAAGGCACTTCAAACCAGCAGGGAACTCCAGACTTAGTGGAGTCTGTGGTGTATTCTGAGACTGAGATTAGGATCAGGCCTTGAGACACTGCAGCAGAGGCACCTGAACGGCGTCTGGTTATTTTGCTGGCCTGTCCTGGTCAGGGTGTGAGCTCAGTCCTGCTGAACTCAGTGAGTGGCAGTGCTGTTGTGGCTCTCCATGCAGAAGGTGCCCCACTCCCCAGTCCTTGGGCTCTATCTCCTCTTTTGCTTCCCTTTATTGGCCTTGTCCCTTTCATCATCAGGAGAGTGAAACTTTTACTCCATTGCTCTAAAACATCCTTGGTGGAGCATAGGAGTGACCTGGAGAAACACGGGGCTGTAGGAATCCAGAGTGCAGGGAATATTTCTCTGCCTGTTTTAAAGAGAAAAACCCCCCTGGACAGCGTGGTTTTTGACCTTTATCCATGGAGAAAACTCCCTACTATCTGGGAGGAACTAAAATCTACACAGATGTGAACTAGGTGATAGAATATGATGTAAGGATGTCACAGGGTGAAGAATTTAGAAGTTTTAGGTTTCTTAATGTAGTAAATAGATAAATAGTAAAAGTTCCAAGATGGAGGAACCCTTGTAGTTTTTATCTCCTTCTGTCTTCTTCTAGTCCTCCATATTCTGCAGCAAAGGTAGTTTAGGATGATTGGATGAAAAATGCCGCAGTCCCGGCCTGCGTGTCGGAGTGATTTACTGAGCATTGGATGAAAAGTAAAAATATCTGTCGTTTCAATTTTTAATTGGATAATTTACCTATAAAAGGGCTTTGGAATCTTGATAAGCAGCCATTTTTTCGCCTTCTCTTGTCATGTTCTGTTCTACTGTGTCTTTCTAAGCTGATAACACAAGAATAAACAACTATCTGAAGAAGCAGTTACTGTGAGATTGCCTCGTCTGTCTATCAAGCTCCTTGCAAGGACTCTAAGAACTTTAAAGGGCCTCTCCCAGCAAGAGAGGCTGATTTATGGCACTAGCAGTGTCAGGGGCGAAGCCACTGTCCCCAGAACACCCCTGAACATGGGTCACTCTCCTTTGGACATTTTATCCCCCTCGGCCCTCCCCTGGCACACACCTGTGCAGCACTGGGGATGCTCTGAGAGTCCTTTGGAGGGTTTCTGAGTACAACACAACGCAAACTCTTTTACACCTTTTCTTTTTCCTGTTCCTCTTTAGAGGGTGTCTGAAAGCTTTTTCTTTCACAGACGTGTCTCCCTGAGGTTCTGTTTGTAGGGCTGATCCTGAGCTCACAGTACAAAAAAGACACTGACTTTGTCTCAGACCTCGCTAGAGGTTCCCTCAAGTTCTATATAGCATTGTTTGAAAAGAATAAACCAGCTCTGGGTTCTTGTCTGTAGGAGGCTTTGATGCTGCAAAGGTTTGGACAATGGAATCTGTGCCCCCACTCCGAGTGCAAGGCCCTGCTTTGTACAACCACATTCATAAACTGAATTAAATCAGTACTCAAAGGAAGGGTGAACGAATGATCTGCTCACCCAAGTTGGATAGAGCATTATTTGTGCTAAGGTTTTCCTTAAGATGTGGGTGAAGAATCCTGATAAATTCAGAGCTTTGCAGGCTATTCACTAAGGAATTCATTTTAACAGGCACGGTCCTCCCAGCGCTGCTGGGGCTGCCACGGCTGTTCAGCAGCACTTCACTGCCGGGGCCTGAGCACTTCTTTTCCCTGCATAGCCTCCAGATTCCCCCTGGGCTCCCCTGGGAACCTGCCCTGAGCCAAACGTGTCCCTGCAGGAGCAGAGACAGAGTGAGAGAGTGGGACAACCCAGCCCAGCGCAGCCCAGCCCAGCCCAGCGCAGCCCAGCCCAGCCCAGCGCAGCCCAGCCCAGCCCAGCCCAGCCCAGCCCAGCCCAGCCCAATCCAGCCCAGCCCAGCCCAATCCAGCCCAGCCCAGCGCAGCCCAGCCCAGCTCAGCCCAGCCCAGCCCAGCGCAGCCCAGCCCAGCCCAGCCCAGCCCAGCCCAGCGCAGCCCAGCCCAGCCCAGCCCAGCGCAGCCCAGCCCAGCGCAGCCCAGCGCAGCCCAGCCCAGCCCAGCTCATCAAACCCCAGCTCTGGGCACTACAAGTGGCAGGACAGGGACAGCTCTTCCTCCAAACACAGCTGTGATGGCCCTGGTGGTGTGTGGCCCTGGGACCCTGTCGTCTGCCAGGAGACAAGCTCAGAAAAGGAGTGTGACAGACAACGTGCAGTGCTGAGAAACCCCTGGGCCATGAGGCATTCATCCTGCCCCCCAGGTGTTCAATTTAGGTGACAAGCCAAACATACCTGGGGAAAAAAATTAGGCCTATGAGTGCTTGAAAGTAATTTTCCATACGTGGTATTTAAGACTCTTAAATTTCAAAATATTAATAATGATCTTTGAAGGGAACCCTATAAGTTGTCTTCTAAAACTTGATGAGATAGAATAATTTATTACATCAATTTCACTGATTAATGTAAAATGTGTTTCAAATTTGGGTTTTCCTTTAATATTTAAACTTCCCCTTGAGAGGAGCTGCAGAGGGTGACTGAGTGCCCCCCAAACTGATGTGGTATGTCCTCAAAGCAGGGTAAGATGTGCTACTGGAGCTGATCAGCAATAAAAGCCATCGGACAGCAGCAGACCCAGGTCATTTCAGGACCTGCTATCCAAAAGGCATGACCCAGGGCCTCACAGCTCTGCACAATCATGCCAGGGAAGGGAGTGTCTTAAAAATTTACTCTGTGAATTGGAAATTTTTTGTTGTCAAGGACATCGTCCCCTAAAGTTGCTGAAAAAAGGCCAAAGATGAAGTTATTCAGGATAAATTGCATGGCAGGTCTTTTCCCTAAGAAATGGATTTATTTAAAATAGGCTTTCTACTGTACTTTTCTGTCATTCTTGCAGAGCCAAAGTCAGACAAAACCATGGTGGTTTTTGTCTTGGTCTTACATCAAGGAGGAGACTGAGCTCCAGCATTTTGAGTAGCCATTCTCTGAGCTGGTGAAAGGCACCACACTTTTTGTGTCCTTCATTGACCATGCTGAGGCTACAGAAAACTGAAGCATCCATCTTTGCTGGTCTTGGGTTGACCACTCAAGTTGCCCCTCTCTGGTTCAGGAAGACAGGGAAAGGACAATTTTAATACAGAAGGGTCTCTGTCCCAGGGAAAGCTATGCCATGGTGTAGTACTGGCAGTGGAGCAGAGAGCCCTTATAGTATCTCCAGTGATAAAAAATCAGAGCCCAGACAAGAGAGTTTGTTTAAGAGAGAATTATTTATTAGAAGATAGGAGGTTGTAACATACAGATTCTGTCCTGCAAAAGTGTCCTGGTCAAGGATATGTCAGGGAGACATTTGAACCCATTAGAGCTGGCCCTGCTGTCCAGCAGAGATACTCAAGACACAGCAGAGCTCTGCCAGACCCGGCTCCAGGCTGGTGCTCAGCTGGGGAGAGGCCTGGGTGCCACAGCATCCCTGAGCTCGTCACACCGCCCTTCTCCCACGGGAACAGTGCTGGGACTGCGGGCGGTGCTGCAGGAGGGGCACTGCTCTTCCCTGGGCTGGCCCGGGCATGTTTTCCCAAAGAGGGAATTTTCTTCCATCGATGAACATGGCTGAGCAAGTGGCTACGGAGATACAACCATGCTATGAGGTAGCATGAGGTAAATCAAAATAAAAAAGGAAAAGAAAAAGCAAAGATCTCTGTGATACAGAGAAGAGCTCTCCCCACTCCCCCTCAGCCCCAAGGCAGAGCAAGCAGCAGTGTCTGAGCCCCTGCAAAGACCCCCGAGGAAGCAGCTCCCAGGCGGTCACAGGAAGGCAGAGCTGTGCCTCGCCAGAGCTCCCAGCAGCATTCCCGGGACCTGTTCCCCACGGGGCTGGCTGGTGCCATTTGTCTGCACAGCCCCTGCGAGGCTCGGGCTCTGCCAGGAGTGTCAGGAGTGTCTGACTCTCTGCTGTGAGGGGTTGGCAGCTCCTGAGCAGCTCCGGGCCCGCGGGGGCTGTGGGCAGCACTGCTGGAGGGGCAGCACAGCAGATCTGGCAGGGCAAAGGCATCGCCACCAACGCCACAAGGGCCTGAGACCCTGCTCTGCACAGCCAGCCAGAAAATAATCCACGTAACTTCCTAATTTATGGGTGCTGAACGACAAATAAATATTCTGGAGTCTGACTCCTCAGTCTGGTCCTCTGATGAAGCCACGTTCTTGTCTTAACTTCGCTGTCTGGGGCAGAATATTACCTTCACTCACTGTCTATAAAGTCACATTTAACTCTAACTTTCCTTATTAAATCCTAATTACGGCTCCAGAGACTGAGATGTAAAACCCTGGATATGATCCCCCACTTTGCTCATAGAGTACATAATCTTTTGTCTACTATCAGCACTTTATCAGGATTATGACCTTTTCAGTCCTCAGTAATCTGAAGGAAAAAATATTGTTGGAACAGTTTGTCAGAAATTTAATGTAATTGTCAGAAACATCTGTTTATGACTCATTTATCACCACATCTCTCTCCTCATCTCCATCCAAGAGTGGCCTTTGTTAGCCTGGTATATCAGAAAGCTTTGAAACAAGAGATTTGGCAGTGAATGCTCAAAGCTGACACCAACATAAACACAAAAGATGGGTCAGACTACAGAGCTCAGAAGGGACGATCTGTGAGACAAGAATTTTCCTTCTGCTGCAGATGATCTTCGGGGCTGGAGGTACTGGGGATGGAGAATAACAGGAATATGCAGCTATAAAGCAAAGCAGCAGAGCTCCAGTTACCTCTAGGGCAGTAAACACTCAGCACTGAACCAGCTTTGATACAAATATGCCTATTTTCAAATCAGGCTTTATGTTCCGAAGGCACTCAGACTCCTTTTTTGGAACATGTACCCGAATGAGTTTGATGTTTGGGGATGGAAGGGTTCAGAAAAATGTTCCCCAAGGACATCCCACATTTAGTTGAAGGGAAGAGATGATCCAGACCCACTGAGTTACCAAAACCTCTGGAGCAATCATGACCACATGTTCAATTTTTTAGGATTTCTGTGGCACTGGATATGCTCCCACTTTCTTCACCCTACGGAAAGGGGCAAGCTGTGGAAGCCTGGGCCCTCTAAGAGCAGGCCAGAGCTCTTCATTTACTATTTGCCATGAAACAACAAAACTAGAGGTTTGATCTGAAACAATCTCCTTTCCTCCTCTCTCAGCCCTCACCTTAAAGCTGGTTTAATTCCAGCTTGGTCTAGTGGGAGGAACATGGAGCAGACAACAGAGTATCTCATTTTGATTTCAACCTAACATTTTGGGGCAGATTTTTTCCTCCATTTCCATTATTGTCTTCCAGAACTGGTTCTTCAGCCACCCATGATGAAAACTTGTCCCTTCTAGGACTTCTTGGGACACCTTGATGAGTGAAGCTCACCTGTCAGAGCTGCCTGGATGTTGCCCATGAAGAAAGGTTTCCTGGATGTTTTCAGAGAGAAAAGGCAGGAGAGAGGGATGCTTCCCCTCCAGGGCAAAGGTATGGGAGCCTTTCTTCCTGAAGGCCAGATGCAGCTGGCTGCTGCACGCCCCTGCAGTGATGCCCAGCAGACGCTGAGCAGTGCTGGGGCTGGGGGCACGCCCGGAGCAGGGCAGAGGCTCGGGGCAGAGAGGGGCAGTTTGGGGGCTCCAGCAGCACAGGGGGGTTGTTACCAAGGCTTGGTGACACCTGGGCATTGCTGTGTTTTGAGTATCTCGGCCAGGCACGCAGGACCAGCTCCAACAGTACCAAAGCAAAGAACGTTTGAACTCCTGCAGTGTATGGCGTTACAGGGGAATGACCATCACACAGAAAGATTTTGAACATTAATTACAGTATCTTTTGTAACTTTGTAATTTAATTGCCAACCCTTTTCCCTTAAAATTAATCATGGATGTACAGCGTATAATCAAACAAGCTTTTTTAAAAAGTATATCTTAATATAAATAGTTTATTCAGTGCATGGTTGTGTATACAACAAATAATAAACAACTTTTTTGTACCAGGCAGAAAGCTGCCTGTACAGAACTAATTCAGTTTTGGAGCACAGAATCCAACGATGATTAATGCACAAAATCTTACACATCATGCAACTCTATGCCAATATTCCAACTTTCTCCCATGCAACAGACATGATGACCTAAATGGAAACCTAACTACATTTTTTAAACAATTGTTTCCAATAGCATGTATAAGTATATGTTGTTTAGGGGTAACCTGTCCTAACGCTTCCTCCTACACAATATTCACGTGCCCGTTACAGTGAAAGGACTTTTACAAATAAGACGTTTCTTATAAAAAAATTAAGTCACCTTAATTCCACAGTTTCTGTCTTTAGAAAAGAAGCCACAACGATAGTTTAACATGACACACAAAATGGAATTAAGAGAAATCTACACTGGAGGATAATTTTATCCCTTTCTGTTAACTTCCACTTGGGATAACAAAACAATTCCTATAATAACTCAATTCCTACAGACTGGGGTTAGCACAAGAACTTTACCAGAAACTACAAATCTATAAAAATTTATATTTCATTGTGTTTAAAACCACAAGAACACTGTTTGCTTGAGCCTGAGACACCAACTCTCAGTTCCAACCCTGAATTTTTAATTATTTTTTTAAAGACATAGCTTTAAAGACCCATTGGAGTTCAGAAATCAAAAAGTTGCACTATTCCAAATTAAAGGATACATTTTTTTATCAAGCCTTAGATATAAAATGGTAAGCCAAGGAAACAACAGAGTTTACATATTTGTTTTTTCTTTGCCCCTATAAAACATACAAGCATTAAAATTTCCTTTGAAGAGCAAAAGTGGTCTTTTTCTGAGTTGGAAAGCAAATTCCTATCAGCACTGAATGCTGTGAAATGTTTTTGTTTCATTTTCCACAAAGCATAGGAGAGAGAGAGAAAGAGAGAAAGAAAAAGAGAGAGGGAGAAAGAGCTGGACATTTCTTCTCCGAGATTTTTTCCGCAGTTGTGTTTGCTGGCTATCCAACTGCCTTGTGATATGCACAAGCACATTCTACATTACTGGGGTGTATCCTTTGACAACCAGGAGATCTAATGGCTGATAAACGAGTGACCTATGCGAGTTCGGTGGCTTGTCCCAGGCAATTGAACGTTTGGATGAAAGACTGCGAGTAAGAATTCAACTGCATCCAGAGGTAAGGTTCTGTTTAGAGAGCACTTGGCTTGCCTGAACCTGGCTACGTTGACTCATTTTGGCTCATGGATTTACCCCCATTTAGCACTCCTGAAACGCTTCTGCTCTTTGTTGGGGTCCCACTTCCAGATCTGGAGAACTCTGTGAGATCGTGGAGAGAAGGCTCTTTGTACATGGCCACTGAAAAGCAAGAGAGAGCAGAACATCAGCACGGGTCCTGGGCTGCAGGGGCAAGGCCCAGCTGTGAAACACTGGGACATTTCAGCCAGCAATAGGCAACCTAGGGAGAGAATCAAACACCCATGGCAAGGAGACTTCTTCCATTTCAAACACTCCCTGAGAACCTCTGAGGTCCTCTTCAATGGACTGACATTTTACAGAAGGGGAAAACCACTGCTCCTCCCTCTCCCAGTTAAACCCACCACACTTACACAGCCTTGCAGAGCAGACCTAAGCTGATAAAAATCAGCATTTCCTTACTAACAGAGAAGTAGCACTGTCCACCGTTGTGATTTAACCTGTTTGAGCTCTGCACAGACCAACCCCATGTTACAGCACGTTACACTCCTGTTACATAAGCAGCTGGACACGTCAATAATATATGCACAGCAATTAAACACTGACACAAGGCAATATCAGTTCAGATAAATGGAGCAAACCCAAGCAATTACCTTTTAAGGGTTTTGGAAGAAAGTGTGCTGCAGGTTTATTTTTCTTCACGTGGTTTCCTTTCATTATTTCTCCTTCTTTGTTAAGACCCAAATACCAACCCCGGCCAGACTGTTGCTGTCTGTAGATCATTGAAGAATATGTCACATAGTAGTTTTCAAATACTGATTCTTTGAACTTGCATTCAGGTGTAAAATGTTCCTGTAAGAAAGCAACAGATCAATGCGTGTAGGGCCGAATCTCACATCATTTAATGAAAAGCATCCGATGTCCATTGCTTTCTGAACAGCTAGAAGTCATACCTCTCATCCTCAGCTATCCAATTATGAAACACGGGTCCTGAAAGTATTAACAAAAGAGTAACACAATTTGAAACCCGTGAGATGATGCTGTGAGCAGCTCTAAGTAGAATGGAACACGATCTTTTCAAACAATGAGTAAAAAGTCTAAGTGAAGATTTATTGATTGATGCAACTAATGGGTATTAGGCAGACACAGACCCGTGTCAGCCCCGTGGGACCAGCTGTGGTCCAGCCCTCCAGGCGGGAAGTGAGGCCACAGAATGCCTTTGTGCATTAACCGCTGGCCTTAACTGTTCCTGAGAAAAGTGCAGTAACAATCCAAAGCCAGTGTGCCATGAGCAAATGGTAGTCTCTTACTAACCCAGCAATGGAAGCAGCTCTGCCTCTGTGGCCTAATCTCTGCCCCTCCTCTGCCTGGTGCATCATCCACAAGAGCCCAGCTGTCAGAGACCCTCTGCAGACACCAACCTCCGGTCCAGGACTGCCCCATAGCTGGAAGCTTGTGGCATTGAGCCTTGGCCTCCCTGTTGGATTGCACTGTGTCTTTTGGGGGATAGTATTGAGCTGATAGTGAAAATAAAGAGCAATAAACCAGGACAGAGCCTTTTTCCTCCTGCCAGTGGAGTGCTGGCTCTCCCCGTGCAACATCCTGACTGAATCAGGATCACTGCACTGCTGCCCAGATTCAAAAACAGATACAGACACGAAACATGGCTCTTGGAGGGCTCTCAGGACAAACACCACTCCTGACAGCACCACTCAGCTGCTTCCTACGGCCCTGGGTCCTTTGGGTTTTGAACATTACAAGTTCTGACAACATCTCACCTATGGGCTCTAGAAGTCCATAAAACATGAAAGAGGAAGGGTTTGGTCTGGTGATGCAAATGTTAACATCTCAATCGTGCCTGTCACTGCACCACAGAGCAGCCAGATGTTTGCTGCTCTTCCCTTGTGAAGGCAGCTGCAGTGGAGCTGCCCTTGTGCTTACAGTACCCTACAGAGGCGTGAAAAAAGGAGGCAAGATTGTGCTTGTGTAATGATTGTAATTTTGATTTTAAAATATCACAGGAAATTAAATGTCTCAGGAGCTTAAGATATTCTTATCTAGTTTCTAAAATATTCTTATGTGAGAAAAAGATGGTATTAGGAAAAAAAAGAAACCCACCACTCTGCATTTTCTGCACATCTTTTGCCATTTTGTCTTTATAAAAGAAAGAAAAAAGCTCCCATTCTCTGACTGGCATTTGCTTCAACAAAGAATGTGAAGCAAGCAATTTTCTTCTTTTTTTCCGTTAAGCTAATTGGTTGTTATTTAGTTAATTGACAATTGGTTTCAATTGCTGTCAGATGGGGACAGTCACTGCATTTTTGTAAGATTTCTGCATAAAAGCCTTCCCTCACTGTTCCCTGCCCAGCACCAGCCATGGTAACAAAGACTATTGCAAGGGTATCTTCCAATTAGCAGCAAAATGGAAAACTACAGTGCTCCCACTGGAAGATTATGGTTTATGTACAGTAATTTGGAGCTGTTTTGGGTACAAAAGGCCTGCTTGTACACAGCAGCAGAGGGTCAGACTGCAAACAGAACCGGAACATTTACTGTGGGGCTCTCAGGAAGCAATTTAACCTCAGAATGAGCAGCAGCCCAGAGTCCCCTGACACAGAGGGATGGGAACAGTGGGGAGACAGAAGGAAAGACACCAAACCCCTCCCTCACTCCTGGTTTTTCCCTGGCCCTCGTGGAAGTGCTGTGCTGCTGTGAGTTTGTGCTGAGCCCACGCACCAGCCCAGCCTGCCACCCCACGAGCACCACAGGGAAAATCCCCTCGGAGCATCCCGGGATTCTGCAGGAGCTGCCAGGGTGTGGATCCTCACCACAACAGCACAGAAACACAGACACCCCTCCATACCATGCTGTTATCAAGACAAATTCCCTGCCAGTTTTTCGGGCACTAAAGCAGAACTCCTGATTCCCTGGACTGGGCCGGCAGAGATCCGTGCCCCTTTCCTTGACTGGCACCTGCCAATCCCCAGGCTGCAGCTGCAGCTTCAGCAAGGTGCTGCCAGGAATGGCATCCTTGCCCAACAAACAGCTCCCACACCAGCTGTCTGCAGAAGCTGAAGTGCTCTGCCTGCTCCTGAATACCAAGCAGCTGCTCACCTTTAGGAAGAGTTTGTTCCCACCCATTCCTTGCCTTCAGTTTAATCCAATGTGTGTCTTTCCTACTCGTTACAAAAAGAGCCGGGGAGAACTGCAGAGGAAGCTCTGAATAAGGAATGGCAGTGTGGGGGCATTCCAATTAAAATGTACTCTTCTGAGCCTGGCAAGTCCCCGTGCCAAGCCAACTGAGTACGGACAGGACTTCTGTGAGCACATCAATTCAGGATACAGTGCAGAGCAGCCACTGCAAATTGGCCATTACGTTATCTCTGCTGGCAAATTCTTTATTAATATACTGAGGAAGAGCACGCTAAAGTCAGGGGAGGGCTGAGTGCCCCAATTAACACTGATGTTTTCCAGCTTACATCATCAATCCTGTGGAGAATTTATAAATACAACTGTTGGATTCTAAGGCCAGTTTTTTCCTGTCTCTCAGGTGTCCTTTTACTCCATCCTAGCAATGAAAACAATGCAAATGAGTTCTGGAAAGTCTGGTGTTAGGATACATTATTACATGAAACAGATGAAGATTAATTATTTCTGTGAAACAGGATTTCAGTCTCTGCTTACCTCAAAAGCCACTGATGATGGCACCTCCATGACAGTGAACTGCAGTCACTCAAGCCCCTCACACATACACCCTTAACAATGAATGAATGAATGAATGAATAAATAAAAGTGAAAAGAAAGTGCTGGATTCACTGTAGTTGTGACTCAGCCACGCTTAAGTAAGCAAGGAGATGAACTGTCAGGGGCTGCTTCTTGGTTTTGAGCTGATCAGCTGAACTACTGAAAGGTTCCTTCATGAACAAATCTGCAGCTGCACTGAATATGTGAAAAATAATTTAAAAAGACTAATTTGGTGTATGATAATATGGTAAAAAGGCCGCGTGGCACACACTTAGAGTAGCTGTATTTCCAGGCAGCTGACTAGATTATATCTAAAATAATTCAAGCTGCACTACAGAATGCCAAGCCTGAAAGCTAAAATACCGTAAAAGCGAAGCTGGAATTCTTCCTGCTCTGTTTGTGTAGAAGATGTATCTGAAGCCAAAACCCCTCCAAATTATCAGCCATCACACCCACCTACACTGCAGGACTGCGTGTTAATTATTCTGTGCTCCAAATGACTCTGATGCAAGATGAACAGAAAAGGGGAAACCTGCTTGTAGGGCAGGTATTTGGTGTGGTATCACAGGAGTCCCTCGTGGGGATGGCTGAGGCACAGGGCACAGAGGGAGCATGAACATGTTTGCTCTCTTCTCTTTATTGCATACTGAATCTGCATTGTGGATACCATCAGCAGGGGCCATCCCCAAATTCTTCAAGTCATGAGGTCAAGACTGGGTTTGTTCAATGTCTTTCTTTCCCTGTAGGCTGAGTATCCCGCAGCTACCCTACAGTAGTTTATTAGAACAATCACAGATTTTGTTCAGATGGACTTCGTGCTAGAGACATGAGTAAACAACAAGAAAAGAAAAATTAACTTTGAAAAGTATTCAAGGAAAGTATTGTGTACTTGGGAAACTTGGAAAATGTTCTTACACACTGAGCATGTAATTATATTCCTTGTGATCAATGACTATGCCTGCGTATGGAATTTATCCTTTATTTTCTCCACTTAATGAAAATTGGATTTTTTTCCCTCCATATCCCAATTTCTTTCAGGACTATAATGTAGCCCAGGATTCCATTTTATAATCATGAATTTTTGAAGGAGCCTCGTTAAGGCTCCAGAGTAGTGATTTTCTGCGCCAGTGAGCCTGCCTTTTTTTATTAACAGAGATTGATTTTCTCCTTCTTGGCACGTGACGTTCCAGGGTGTATCCTCTGGATCATCACCCTGTGATGTGCAGTGGTATCAACAGCACAGGATGGGAATACTTCAACTCTAATGTTATCAGAAAGAACAGCTTTTAGATCACCAGTGTGAGAAGACTGAAGCTGGTATTTCCTGAGCCACCAAAAGCCGTTTGCCACAGCAATGGAAAATGACAATTGCCTTAGAGCAATGTATTTTGTATCAGACATAGCACAATTTCCACAGACAGCTTCCAATCCCACAGTGCTGTCCATTTTGCTTAGGGGTCCTTGTTGTGAAGAATCCTGGTGATGTCAGTGGGAGCAACTCACAATTGGAGTATGCACAGTTCTTGTGTGACTGTTTGATTGTGTGACTGTGGCTGTATCCAACACTGTCAGTCACAGCAAAAGATGTGATCCAAAAAGCTGTGTGGGACCAGCTCAGTGAGGAGCATCGTTCTAGCTACACCTCTTCCAGGTGAGTTTTCACCAAGACTTTGCAGGTAGCCCAAAGCCCTCAGTAAGGCTGAACTAACTGCTACCAGACAAGCCACCTGCTGATGAACAGGGATTTGTGGAAGAGTGTAATTCCCCTTGAGTTCACTTCAAGGTATCTGTACTGGCTGTACAACCATGGAAGGAAGAAAATTAGATCAGAAATTATCTAGAGAAGAGACACTGAATTTACTCAGGAAAACAACCTAATGACAGGAGTGATAGGAAGGCAAAGTTTTCCTGGAGAGTGATCCCAAACAACTCCATAGGATGGACTTTCCTTATTGCCAGTGCAATAAACAGGAATTTATCAAGTGAAACACGAACTGTCAGTGGAGTGTAAAATTATTTAGTACAAAGCTTCTGTGAAGAGTACAATGGAGCCCAAGGAAGCAGCTGGATAACCAGTATCTCCAGAGAAAGATTCCAGGTTGTCACTAGGTATTCTCTGAATCTATGAGAAAAGCACTGAGAAGATCCTGTAATGATTCCCTTGACATCATTCCTTTGCAAAGCAAATCAAATGCACAAACTCGGGGAAAAATGCCCACAGTGAACTGAAGTAGAAAACATTAATTACAAATATAGAGATTTAGAGGTGTGAGTTCTGTTCATTACTGTTTTTCTACCCTTATCAGTGACTCAGGTGTGAAAAGGTGTCCAAGCCATCTTTGCCCAGATTTTTGAGTGGCATTTAGGCACATCAATAACCAACTATTTAAAGCTGGGTGTGCTCTCAGCGTGCTCTGCCCATGGAATGGATGCACTGCCTGATGACCCAAGGGAAAAGACTCAATGACTGTAAACAATGCTGAAATTTAATTGAGACAGGAACTATGCATAATCATATTATTGTTCCCCTGTCTTTTGGTGATGCTTCACTTTTTCAACTGTGTTGATTAACCAAAGCATTCCTTAACTGGGGCAAGAGAACTAAGGCATGATACATACAGAAAGAAGGTATTCTTCTGAACACTGCAGAGGAAATCAATGCTGCTGGAGAAAGCCTGTAATGTGGCTTAAAACTTCCGCAAGATGCCCAGGAGTTCACCTTGCAGATGTCAAACACAGGTCTCTTTCCTAATCCATCCCACCAAGTTTTGACATACAATTTACTTGGTGTGAATAAGAAGGACAGAAGACCCACTTCACCCCAAATTCTTCTCTTCTGCCTCATGTCCACCTCTGATGATCCTGGAACCATTGTAGAGGCAAACCTCTGCCATTACCTGAATGATCAAGTCTTATTTTAATACATCCTAATGTTTGCATCTACCCTCTTTTAATTTCTGCAGCTTTAGGACATCAGACTTGCCAGTCCTAGTTCAGAATCAGTAGAATTCAAATAAAATAAAAGGATGAAATTAGTCTTTACACACTGTCTGTTTTGTGAAACTTGAGAAGGTTCATGAAGCAGTAAACGCCTGTCAGGTTTTCTGAGGGCTTTAAACCAGGCTAACAGAGAAGATCAATGGGTATGTTACAATTCTATTATTACCTAGAAGCCATTTTAAAAATCATAATTATTATTGTTTCCCACATACAGAAGTCCTGTTACTGCTCCAGAAACTGCAGAGGAAAGCCTATATGTTAATTTGTAATTAGGCCTCCTTGGAGACAGACCTTACACATACTTGTGTAAGCATCAATTTGAGTAAAAAAAAACCAAACTAGAATAACTTTCCCCATGTCTACCCAAAGGTTGTACTCTCTGATAAAGCCCCAGGACTCCTGGAATGCCCTGCCAGGTTTGGTCAAGGACTGGTTTACACCACTACAGCCTCTGGCTAAGGTAACCTCCAGATGAAAAGTGGAAGATGGAAGTATCCCTGCACTTCTACACTGATCAAGTTTTCTTCTCCAGGTATGTGCACTGATCAGTTTTGGGTGGTGAGCTCGCTGGACCTTGGATCAGATCTCCTACATTTTCTCATCATCCTCCCACTCACACGACTTGAGCCACGCAGAGGAATGAAATCCTCCTGGCTGAGCAAAGCACCGAGAGCTGCCCCCAGCAGGGCTGCTCCATGCCTGACCTGCTTGGCACAGGGAGGGGAAAGGGAAAAGATGTGCTCCCTGAAAACCTCCTGGGACAGATCCTGCCCCTCGGCCCGGAGGAGAACTGGAGCCATCGCACAGGCGTCACTCTCTGTGCAGGTAAATGTGTGTAACAAACACCCAGAGCCCACGGGGACTGTGCAGAGTCGTGTTCCCATTGAAAACTACAGGAGAACTCCCTTTTCCTCTCAGTAGGCTCACAGTTTTCCCCAGAGCAGCCAATCCTTTTCATAATTTTCCTAAGCTCATTATCTCTGCTCCCTGCGACAGTGGCTTCCACAGGTGAATCCAGCACTGCGGAAAACATATTTAAAATGTGTCTGTTGTTGTTTTTATCATAAGCACATTTCTTGTTTTTGTTTTTGTTTTTTTATAGCTTTCTTCTCTCAGCTTTTAATTTTGGAAAACAGCACATAAAAGTACTCAGTGTGCCTCTTCTGTGCCATTCATTACCCCACATCTCTCCATCGTGCCTCTGCTTATTCATCTCTTGTCTTAACTAAGCAGGCCTAATCTTTTTAAATCTCTTCTCATATGAAAGTTTCTCGGTGCCTTTAATCACTTTCATTACCCTTCACTGAATTCTTTTTTTTTTCTCTACCATTTCCAGAACTGAAACACAACATTTAAGAAGAGGCTGCACCATTGAGTTGCATAACAGAGGTAAGATATTTTCAATAATTTGTCTTACGACAAAGTAAAATGGTCTCTGTTGCTCAGCCTCACTGTTGTGCATTTGTACAAAGGTTCTCTATCTTTTAAGTTGTGTCTCTGATAAATATAGCCCAATTTTATGGTATTTCTGACCCTCTGATTAGTCAGTGTATCCAAGCTTAAATATTAAAGGGAGAAAGATGCAAAAGGCAGCTGGAGCAGCTTTCTTCCCCAGAACTGGAGCAGAGAGCCCCAAAGATGCTAAGCAACCTGTTTTATAACAAACCCATTATTACACAGATAACCTGCCAGACACAGCAATCAGATTTCCAGCAGTTATAACTGACATCAAATCCTGGTATTGTCAAATCTCTCCAACACAGCTGTTGAGCAGAATGTCCTCAGCTTAAGTGTGTCACATAATTGCTTTTTAAAAAAGAACAGATCTAAGTTGAAAAAAATCCCTTTAAAGCGTGGGGATCATCTTCTCCTCTCAGTCACAGACAGCCCTTCATCCCACTTGTTCTAATGGCCAAGCCCTGAGCCCAGTGCCAGTTGTTGGACATGGCCAGTGGCATCTCACAGACTATGAGGAGCCAGAGCCTTGGTACAGCACAAGTGCCTTGTTTTCAGGGAACTGCTGCTGGTTTGTTCCTCTGAGAATTGCCCTCCTGCTCTTCCTTTGGCTCTGTGAGCTTCTGCAAGGATGGGCAGCAATGCTGGACATTGCATCACCAAACAATGCCCTGGCACTTCTGTGGCCCAGCCGTCCCAGCACTGGAGAGCTCCCCAGACAGGCTCTGTGGAAGCAGCAGGGCTACTTAGAAGAGTATGGGATTTACTGCTGTATCCTAGATACAGGACACCAGCCCTGGGCTAAGGAGATGGAAGAGGTCTCCTTTGGACTGACACCCGTGAATTCATGCAGATTTATCTTAAAGGGCTGGAAAACAATAATCTAATCAGTGTTTGCAGCAAGCTCTAAATCTGTCTGTTTAATTACAAGCAGGGACGTGACCCTTTTTGCAGTGGATGCTCCTAAAATTCTATGGAAAATCACAAAAGCACACAAAGCTTCTCTTTTGGGGAAGAGCAGCTGAATTAACAGGAGTCAGAACAAGTGCTACCATCCTTCCTGTGGGAATAGTGATAGCAGGGAATGCTGTCTCTGTGGTAACCTGCAGCCTGGCTGAAAGCCTGGCTGCACAGGAGCTCTGAGTGCAGGTGGGGAAATCGATGTGAAAGTGATCCCCTTGTTCTCTGCTGCTCTGCTGAGGTGCCATCCTATGTTTCTGATGGGAAACTCGTGGAGGCAGAGCTCTTCCACCCACAGGCTGGGCAGGCAGCTCTGCCAAGCACAGCCTCTGCTCAGCCTGGAGCTCCCAAACCTCCACCTGCCACTCTGCTGACACCAAAGAAGAAAGATGGGGTCTGCACCAGAGGAAGAGCTCAGATGCTGCTGAATGAGCTCTTTTTCTGCACACCAGAAATTGCCTCTGTTCAGCGACTGTTAGAAGCTGCAAGTGGAAGATAAATAACAGCAGGAGCTGCAGGAGAAGGAATAATGCCACACCACATCAGACAGGTTCTTGCTTTGCTGTCAGCTGAGAGTCTGTTCCACAGGAAAGGCCAGCCCTGCCACTTGGCCTGTATGCTTTATTAATGTGGATGCACATTCCTGGTCTCAGGCTCAGCTAATCACTCAGCTCAGCGTGTGCTCTGAGCCGGGCTCTGGGCACAGGCTCTGTCCTTTCCTCCCCGAGTGGCCCCAGCAGTGCCCCAGCCCCCTGTGCCCCCAGCCCCAGCCCCACACAGCCCTGGGCACTGCCTGTGCTGCAGCTGCTGCCCTAGAGGAGCTCCCCTACAGCAACACTGCCACACGTATTCAGGAATCCCTGTAAAGCTTGGAAAAGTAACAAATGCAGTAGAGTTTTTGGACTGGCATTATATACTAAAAAATAATACCAAACTGGTGGGCCTATTAATTAGGCTTTCATTCTGAAGCATTACATTGCAAGCATAATTGTTAACATGGATAATGCCAGTGTGGGGAAATTTAAGCAGGACATTACACTCAACAAAAGCAGTGACTCATTCAGAACCTGATCCAAAATGTACTTATTATAACCAAGGCAAATATTACCCATGCCTTAGCTCCTAATGTTCAGGTAGCCTGCAAAGACACACAGACATCTTGCTAAGAAATCTACGATATTTGATATTTGTCACTATTAATTCAGCGCACTTGCTTACTACAAAGTGTAAATGTACAAATATAAAAGACTGAGCTTAATAATAATAATAATAATAATAATAATAATAATAATAATAATAATAATAATAATAATAATGTTGTCCCAGGTTCAAGGAACTGGGTAGCTCCACCCTGAGCAAACCAGCACCTCTGTCTGACCAAATGATAATGAGACCTTTTCAAATGAGCTTGATTTACTGAAATCTGTTTATTCATGAATGCCATGGGTGGATGTTTTTCAAACCTCAGTTGTTTGACAGTGCCAGGGCATTACTGGCAGCCAAACCCTGCTTCTTGATATAGAGCAGTGATGCTCTTTGGAATTTCTCCACCCTCCCTAAATGATGCTATTGACCGTATGCTGCTACGAGGATCTCGGAGGGATGTTTGCATTACAGATGTAGGCTAATTGTGAGATTTGAGAGATTTCAGATGGCAAAAACCTTTTAATAACAAGATAATAAAGGATTATACAAGGGAGATGAGACGTAAGAGTGACTTTATTTGAGAGCTGATGCTGCCTGGTAGAACACATTTGTTTCAGCAGGTAAAGGCCCCACCTAAGAAGGGACACTTATGCAGAGAATAGGCTAAATTTCTCTCTGTAAATGACATAAGTGCACGTCTTGTAAGCAACATTTTACGTCTGGGAAGGTTTTCCAGCACTGTGCACATGAAGAGCTGTGCAGCAGAGCAGAGCCCAGCTCCCCTGCACGGGTACCAGGAATTCCCACATGCCTGAGTGCACCTCGGGGACATCGTGCACTGGCACTGCACTCACTGCACTGCTCCAACAAGCCCTTGGCACTGTGCAGCTTGAGAAATGGGATGTTTCACATTACAGCCAGCCCTGGAATTGCAGTGTGTGCTCCAGCAAAGCCTCAGTGTGTCCCTGGGAACAGCTCGGACAGATGAGGAGGCAGAGAACACCCCCTTCCTCCTCTCCTTGTCCCCCTGGAAACCAGACCTGACACATCAGACAGGCTCCCAAAGCTGCCTCCAAAATACAGGTTCTTTGGGTTTTATAATTGGTAACTCTAAACAGGGTTCTCTAGCAAGCCAAATAATGCAGAAAGAAGCAAGAATTTCCAATCCTCACTCCATGACGTGGCTGTGCCATTAATGTCTCGAGACTGGGCTGAGTATTGCATGTCCTCTCAACAGGCCTCCAACAAGCCAATGGAGCTGAGAAACAGAAAGCCCTTTCCTTCCAAGAGACTGCCTGAGCACACAGATAAGCTCACAAAGCTCTGTTTTCTTTCTCACACAGTGATATGGACTTTGCAAAGGTCTGTCATTTGGCTGTTTTATGACTCCCTGCTGCCCCTGGGCTGTGTAAAAGATTACTCTGGAGCCAGACTTCTGGGAGACACCATGCTGCTGTTGTCTAAGCAGCAGAGGAGAAACAGGTCCCTGGTAAAACACTTGCAAACCTAATTTAAACTTGGAAGACACCCAAATGTCTCTGGGAGGTGCAATTTAAAACCCTAACCTAAGATAGCCCGGACTGCAATCGCAGATTTCTGGGAATGTTGAGGGACACTTGCTCCATGAATCAAACACTGCAGATCTCTGTATCATGACATTTCAACAGGAGAGCTGCTCTGAGTTCTCTCACAGTGAAAAAAACAGAAAAACACTAAATTCAAACATAGGTATGACCACTACCTGACGTAGACATCTGCACCAGCAAGTCTCTCAGGCTTCCTGAGAATTTGAGTCAAAGAACCCTTTCCACTCCATCTCCATCTCCACCTCCATCTCCATCTCCATTTCTCTGACAGTGTTACCTGTTGAACAGACAGGGAGCTCCCTGAAAGGATTTAGAAGGGTTTAAGTGAAATCTTTGTCGCTGAATCATACAAAAAGGTGAAAGATGCGAGCACTTTGATTTTAAAACGAAACCTTTTATCTCTGCCTCAGAAAGTCCTTTCAAGCACAGTTAAAACAAAGAACTTCTGGCATGAGATTAACAGATGCTGTGCATTGTATTACAAGGAGGAATCTGAAAGCCACATCCAAGGTTTAGTTTGAAAACTACTGTTGTATTACTTCTTGAGGTATCTACAGTGCCTTGGATCAGTTCTGCCTCTGAACTCTGGTTCTCTATTTCCAGGTCAGCAAATAACACCTGTCTGCAGCCAGCCAGGGGAGAGCAGAGCAAAACCAGCCTGCAACTGAACGCATAAAGCTCAGCCTGCCCATCAGAAAAGATGATCATCTTTCAATTTCCCCACTGGCTGATCTTCCATTTCACTGTCCAGAGAACCTGTTGTTAGTGTAACCTAACAAACAGCAAAACAGGCTGGGGGAAGAGGGCACGGCAGACCAAGGATTTAGGGATTTGCTGATGAATCCACTCACCTGCCTACTGAAGTCTGCACAAAGAATACAGACAAGGTCAGAACTGCAGTTTTCCTGCAGCCATGGTGACAAAGATGATGGGGGTGTTGTGGTTTAAACCCAAGCAGCAAATACCACACAGCCACTTGCTCACTTCCCTGCCTTCACAGTGGGATGGGGAGGAGAATCATGGGGGAAAGAGAAAGCAAAACTTGTGGATTGAGAGAAGGACAGTTTAATAACTGAAACAAACTAAAATGAACACTACTAAGAAAAAGGAGAGGGTTAGAGATTAAAGCCAAGAAAAACAATAGAGTTGCTCACCACCTGCTGACGCCCAGCCCATCCCTGAGCAGCAATTGGTCCCTTCCACAAAACTCCTCCCTGTTTCAACACTGAGCATGACATTCCATGGCATGGATTACGTCTGTGGTGGGTTTGGGTGAGCTGTCCCAGCTGTGGTCCCTCCTGGGTTCTGTGCACTGGCAGAGGCTAAGCCCTCCTTGAGCCACAACCAAACCATCACTGTGTCCCCAATAGGATTCTCAGGCTGGATCCAAAGTGGCACTGTACCAGCTACTGAGAGGAAAATGAACTCTGTCACAGCCAAAGCAGGACAGGGGCCAGGCCTCTCCTACCACGCCACAAACCGAGCTGCAGAGGTGCTGCCCTGTTCCTCCTTCAGTGGCTGTGGGGGTGAGCCCAGTCTGTGAGCTCTGCTGGAGACCCTGGAGAGACTGGTCCATCGCAGGATGTCACAGCTCAGCAGAGCAGCACAGGCTGTCCCCAGGTGGCCCCAAGTGCTCCACTCTGCCACCACATCAGACAGGTTAAGTGAGCTTTAATACCAAGTACTGCACAGAAGAGGATTTCAGTTCTGCTCTTGTCTAGGCCAGGGAAAGTCTGCCCCAGATCAGCCTTGGCACTGGGAGTCTGATGGCTGAAATGGAAAGAAATTACCTTGGGTATGTCCGAGATAGAGGTTTTGCTTTGCGGTATTTAGGGGGATTTCTTTCCCCTTCACAGAAACAGCCCCCAACCTTACTGTCTTATTTTGGCAAAGCTCCCATTAAAATGAATCATGAATTTGCCTGAGTTAGTGCTCCAGGACTGAGCTCTAAATTGTTGAAAGTGAGTGATATGTAAGAATTTATGTCAATTTTCTGAACTGTTCAGCAAAGGTAGACAAAAATCCTGCTTTGAAGCTAGAAGGTGTGTGGCTGAACTCCTGGTCTGCTTTGAAATCCCTCAGCCATAGCTTTTTAGTGAAACACAGTGCCTTTCAAGCCTCGTATTTTAATCATTGTGTTCTATACAAATACAGAACTCTTTGTCTTTCTTTGGTTCAAGTACAGCCTCCACCCGGACCAGCTTTATGCTGTAAGTGACACCCCTGATCACCAGCTGATGCTCTCCTCGTGGGGAAGCTGTAGGTTCCATCCTTTTCTCCCTCTTGCAAAATTTTCTACAGCCTGAGCAGACAAATGTCCCTTCCCAGAGGGACCCTCACGGCACCTTCAGGGGACTCAGACTGGACATCCCATTTTGCTTTAGGCATCTGTGAGATCAGCCACAGCTACAGCAGAGGCTGAGGCATGACAGGCAGTGAACTCTGCCCTGGGCTTGGGGCTTTCACCTCAGAAGCCCTTGCTCGCAGCCAGGGCTGTTTTGCTGAACTGGAGCAACGAGCAACAGACTTGGGCTGCTGGAGCTTGGGGTCCCCAGGTGGGAGTGACTCCCTGTCCCCTGGCAGTGACTGAGTTTGGGGTACGGGATCCACAGGAAACCTTCCCAGACCGGCCCTTGGTCCCAGCCCTGGCCTTGCCACGGCCATGGTGCCCAGAGGGACCGGCTGCTTGCTCACAGCAACACCACTTAAAAATTATCATCTTAGCAGGGATTCCTGGACTTTCATTACAGTGGAATGTTTTCAGAATTATTCCTAAGTGGCTTTGCCTAGGATTAACTGGGTCTACAAACTAATTATTTTCTTTCTGCAGGTTATAAGAGTTTGTCTGCTAGCCTCTTGTCTTTTTAAGCTCCAGCTGGGGAGATTCAGCTCTTCACTTCAGTGGCTCCCACCACTGGATGTTTGTTATTGAAAAGCAGCTTCTGCCAGAGCTGCAAACACAGCCAGGAAAGCCCAGAATGCAAACTGGAAAATGATGAGGAAGAAAAAGATTAATTTCTTCCCCTAGATTTTGCAAAGCCATTACCTGTTTTTGAGTGACATTTCCAATTCGACACTGGGAACCGCTAAAGCATTTACATAAGAATGCAAAAATGCACACATTATCACTGCAGGAAGCACTTAAAATTTAAGATAATTATATAGTATGGAAACGATTTCAAAGGACTCAAACAAAATAACAACTAATTCTAGAGAGTCACCCTTTAAGATGATTATTACTCTGCACTACTGCTGATCTCCCACTAAAAAAATCCTTCTCTTTAGAATTATATGCACATTATAAATTCCTACTTTGTTCTTCCACCATCAAGCTCCTACAGCTGCCACTGACAAATATGCATTCTCTGAGAGCTTAACTAGACAACCAAAATATTCACAGTGGGAACACAAGTAAAACACACGATTGCCACGGTCGGATGCCACCCTCCCTTCACCCCTGCCTCACACTGGGTCCTCCTCCCTGGGCTCCTACAGCACTGGTTTGCAACAGGGACACAGGGAGGATCCTCTCAGGAACCTGGCATTTCTCTGCTACACAGTGAACAGCAGGAGAAAGAATCCTACACTGGAGTCAGCAGCATGGGTGATATACAAAAACCTGGCTGGGCACTGTGGGGGGAACCCCTCTGCCTCCCACCTCCGCTGTGTGTGCAGAGAGAGCAGCGCTCTGTAACCTGGGATGCTGCTTCTCATCTGTGCAAAGCAACGGAAAGCAGTAAAAATGTATTTAGTCAGCTGCTCTCCAGAACGAAAAATCACATTTCAACTGAAGAAACCTGGCATGGGAGGGGAGAAGCACACTTGTGAGGTGAAAATGTTCTGCCCCACCAGCCTCTCTCCACCTTCTGCTTCCACTCCCCACTGTTGCTCTGACTCCTGCCTCCTGCCCCACTGCTGCCATTCTCTTCTCTTTTCCCCAAGTGTCCCAGGGGAAAAAAAATTAAATATTCTGCCCAGCTCTATTGCTCAAAGCAGACTCATTTGGGGAAAAACTTTATCTGCCAAATCCTAATATGTTTTTACTGGATATCTGCTGAGAGAGATTTACAGCTCATGCCAAAGTCAAACTCTACTTTTTTTCCCCCACAGCAAGGGCAAAAGTACATACTGAACTCAGAGCAAATGAAAATTTCTTGTCTCAAATATTATGGAGACTTAAGAGAGTGCCATGCCAAGGCTCTGACTTCATGGACAATAGAAAGTGTTTTCTCAGTCTACTTATTGGAAATAATAGCAATGAAAAGAGCTGAAACTTCCCAACAAACTTCAGCCTGAGAAAGAAAACTGATATATTTAAAATCTTAAAATCTGAGAAAGTACAGAGTAAATTAGAACAGTATCTGGTAATGGGAAGTGCAGCCAGCTCACTAATAGGTGTTGCTCCCTGGGCTGCTGCAGGTTTTTCACACAACTGTCTCAAACAAACCAAAGCATGGCAGGTCTGAACAATCCGGATTGGCAATGGGGTTCACATGGGCATTCCATCAGGCTTGGACTAGAGAACATTTCAGACAATGCTGGCAGGAATTCCCACCTCTGAAATAACCACTTGCATGAGCAGGACAGCAGCAGCTTTTGCAGAACGCCCTCCAGGGCTGTCTGAGGGGTCACCAGGTACCTGAGCAGGCCAGTGCAGGGCCAGGGCACTCCCTGAGTTATTTCAGTCACCCAGGGCTACAGCTTCTCTCCTCTGCTCCCCTGGGCTACCCAGCTACTGCACTGCAGGGGCTGTTTCTGCTGGCAGGGATGTACTCATGAAGCCTCCTACCCTTCAAGCACAGACCTGTGCTGAATTCCCACACACGGCAGGAGCTGTGCTGCCCCTCAGGCACACATCACCTTCCCTCCAGGCTGTCCCCACTGCTCCAACCCTGCTGTTTGCTCCAGGAGGGCTGAAACTGCACTGGCACCTCTCCTTCCACGTACCTGCTTCTTCTGCAATATGGTTTTGGGCATAGAAAACTATCTCGAGGAGTAGCCAGAGATGCTGCCTTGCCTGCCTGAACCTTGAGTGGTCATGACAAGGAGCAGCCACAGAGGCACCAAGGTTTGAGGCTCTTGATTTGCCTCATCCCATCAAGGATCACAGCTGTCTCTTCCAGTTTTCTCAGATGAATGAAGACAGGAGTTGCCAGCCTACAAGAACACTTAAAAACAGGCTTGCCAAACTCACTCCCAAGTGAATTATAAAAGTTTAGCCTAAACCAACCAGCTGCCTACCCAACACCCAGACTGCAAGGACCTGTCGAGACAGAGGGAATTACACAGAAAACAAGATGCTCTGTCCTTGCAGCAGGGCCCATCTTTCATATACTGTTGTCACTGACACCTTATAATTACTGGAAAAAGACAAAAGAGCTATACCAAGTGATGGTCTAGATGTCATCTTCTGCTGTGGACACCACCTCGTCTGACCTTTCCAACCAGCCAGCACCGTTTGGGGCCAGGACACTGCAGCTGCCAAGTTCAAGCTTGGCACTTCCCAGAGTGGCCTGGGACAAGTCTCTCCATGACTTCAAGACTCATTTCTCTGGGGGACACTGGGAAGCTGAACATACTGAAAGGAGCAAAGCACCAGATGCAACTTCCTGCTTTGTAAGACAACAGTGATTACAACTGTTAGAAGTAATGAATGTTTGCACTCCAATGTGAAAATGAGGACTACTAAATAATATCTGAGTGTAATCACATTTACATAGCTGAAGTGTGCATAGAAGAAAACAATCTTTGAAGAGAATCACCTTTCCTGCTCCCAGCAGCTGCAGACAGTGTGATGCAAGAATGCAAAGGGATGAATTACTTCTGCAGACAGGAAAATGATTTATATATTTTTAAATAGTTCATGTGAATTATATAGAAAAAAGGCTTATAACCTAAGAATTGAATGATGTATAGACTAGTTCATCATTGGGGTTTTAATATGATACCTCTAAAATATGCATATGGATCAATGATTTACTAATAACCTACTTTTACAATACAGGCGCACAGACAGATGCAAAGCACAACAGGTTTAAACCCTTTAAACCCCCCAATTTGCATTCTCACTGTTATGAAAAAAAGGTATTTAAATTAAGTTGGTTTCATTATCCCTTTGTAAGTCTTAATCCATTAGTGGGCTACCTTCTACCACAGCACAAAAATAAATCAGCCTTTCATCATCAGAGACCTTTACAATGTTGTTGTTGCTCATTTACTCTTAGTTTTCTGGGTATGCTGGGCATATCCCAGGCATGCAAGAAGGACCTACCTGCCCTAAGAAACTCCAGATCAAAAAATACATATGATAAAGATGAAAAATATTCATCAGAGGCAGCAGGAAATAAGGGGAGCAGAGCATGGCAGAGACAGGCAGCAATGATGTAATTTAAAATTTTTTTTAAAAAAGGAAATCCTTAGAGCTGAAGTGCATTTTAGATTCAGTAGGAACTCCAGCACTCCAAGTAAACCCCGGGAAGTGCTGCAGTGCTTTAGGAATGTGTGCTCCCAGTTCATCACGACGCTTGGCTCCCTGTGCTGCTCCTTGGTTTCAGAAACAGAACTTGTCTGCCAGCAGCACCTCCCAGCACTCAGATGTTATTCCCACATGAGCGTTTTCACAAAGAAGGAAATGAAAACCCAGTTCTTACATGTTTTGCCCAAGGCTAATAAGGAATTTATTGCCCAGCATGGATTAAAACCCCAGAACACTTCTTGCACCACTACTGTTTTTAGTAGAGACTTTTTCTGTCTCCGCTGAGTCCACCAAGCTCTCCTGCACACTGAGGGCGAGACAAGTTTTGAGGCTCTTGATTTATTGGTTTTTAAACCCATAAAATGCCCTGAAATAGCCCCAGTACTTGTCCTTACCATCTCCTGCTACATTGCTAAACCTGTTTTTTGTCTTTTTCTGTAAAACTTTTCACACTCGGAAGATGCAGCAGGATTTAGCTAGGACTAGCAGAGGAGCGTCCAGTCTCAAGTTCCACAAGGATCATGTCACATCTGCCTTTTCCGAAGTGTAAAGGCTCAGGAGCCTTTCACTGCCTGCAGGAAGGCAGCTCTCATCCCAGCCAAGAGGAGGCTGCTGCTGTAGTTACACTCCCATCATGTTCCCGTTTACATCTACCACAGATTCCAGCTGGAGCAGCTGCACTGTCCTCTGACTTCTTAGCAAAGCTGCACACCAAGGAAAGCAGGGCACACCCCATCCTGGGAGCTGCTCCAGGCCAGGCTGGCCAGGGCTTGGAGCAGCCTGGACTAGTGGAAGGTGTCCCTGCCCTTTGCAGGCTTGGAACAAGATGATCTTCAAGGTGCCATCCAGCCCGGGCCATTCTGTGTTTGTGTGATGATTCTTCATCTTCAGACCAACTCTTCTGCACTTTATTCCTGCTTTCTGGAGGGAGAGTTTCCTCTAACAACACCCTGGTGACCTCCACCTGCACTGTCCAGCTGCAAAAGCCGAGAGGGCAGTGAAACCTTTAGGGTGTTTTTACCTGATAAAGCTCTTTTCACGCCGAGGCTGGCTGCATGAACCAAGCTCTTGGCAATGGCAAACTGCTGGCACCAGCACCTGGCTGGCATCAGGAGGGAACTGGGCTACACCAGCAGCAAGGTGCTACCATGGTCTTAAACATCAGTTAGGCACTCTGCACTATAAAGCTTCTCCATCCCTTGGCAAAATGAATCCGTGGTGCGTTGGAAGGGAAATCAGTGGGAGGAGCTGCTGGTGATCATTCTATCCCAGTAAAACATGGTTAATGTGCATCACCAGTTGCCCACCACACCAGTTACAGTGTGTAGCTACAAGTAAGTCAAGTACTCTGTTTGTGTAATTACAAGGAACTGGTCTCTGGGGGTCATACAAATAATTCAGTATGCTAGCTAAAAATGAGCTTTCTGAGAACATTTACACTAGTATAATCTGATGGGATGCAGAGCTCTGGAAAATAAATGCCAAAGGGGGATGAAAAAACAGCTAAAGCTAATTTATTTTTTAAATCAAGTGAATATTAGCATTTTTTGGTCTGTGTGTGCTCAGCTTTAATGAATAGCTTCTTTGCTTCTTCACTGCTATTTTTTCTTCTTGGGCAATATATCTCAACTTGAGGAATTGTATCCAAGGTTCAGCTCAACGAAGGAGTTCAGCCAAGGAGTGAAATGCAGTTATAATAAAGCTACACTTCACTACATGTGGGAGGCACCTTTGTCCATCAGCCTGTCCAGGGAGCTCCTAAAAAATAACCCCTGTTATTAAACTAATCACCTTGTGTCAAATGGCAGCATGACAAGAGAGAGAAAATTTACCTGGGTAATAACTCAGCAATAAAGGTATGTACAGAGGAGGAGGAAATTAGGTTGTTGCAGACACAGCAATAACATCGTGAAGCAAAATCCAATATTGGAAGAGATAAAAGTTTTCCATCCCAATATTCCTCCGTGACAAGTATGAAAGAGTTCGCATAAGAACAAGGGGAAAAGATGAAAGATAGCAGCACAAAATGCCTTTGAAAAGTGAGCTAACAGGTAATTAATGCCTGCAAAGAAGAAGAGCAGAAATCTGGCAGAGAGGCAGATGTCAGTGGCACACGCTCGGGCCCTCCCCGTTGTTTTGCCAAATGCTCTGCAGAGGGGACCTGGGCAGGGGCTGCCTCTGCCCAGGAGAAGCCTCTGAGCTCTGCCCTTCCACCCACACAGGAACAGAACAGGAACAGGGGCAAGCAGGGCACTGAGGTGGCAGTGGTGGTGACAAGGCAAGCCAGAAACAAAATGTGTAGCAGTGACATGTTTTCTAACAGCAGTGACAGATTTTAATAAGCAAGCTATTCTTCAGTTTTGATTTGAGGTGTATATAATTAGGTAATGTGGGTGTTGAGTGATAAAACCCACAAGAAACACACAAATTAGAAGCACTGATTTTTTCAAACCATGGCCTGTTTCAGACTAAATGGCATGACCTATTTTTATTGTATTATTATATTTGGAAAATAAAAGGAAAACTTTTCTTTTTCATCTCTTCTTCAGCACAGGAAGGATTGGGGACAAATGTCACTGCTCTTTTAAGGTCTCCTCTTTCAAAACTTAAGAACTTTTATTTGTGATTTATTTTACTGTTAACTGGCTTCTGCCTAGAAGAGATGAGATCTTGTTTTTTCCAGATTTTCCAGTGATCACTTTCACAAACTTCCCTACAAGCTCAGTTAAGTATTTCTCTGTTCCAGATTTGAATAAGACCAGGGAAAGCTAGAAATATTCTATGACTGCTGACCAAAACCAAGAATTTACAATGGATTTCAAGAATGTCCTTTTGAAGGGAATATGACTGCTCAAAAAAAAAAATCCTCTCTGAATTTTCAGGCATTTCCTTACATGGCAAGATCTTTCCATGGGCTCTGAAAGTGAAGTATCCAGTACAACTTCCTATAGAGCCTGTAAGAGTTCCTGCTCCTCACTAATGGGCTGAACAGGGGATCAAGAGAGCAACTGCACAAAATTCATATTTCTACCTATCTCAGGAATTTAATCAATTCCTTTTAAAACAAGGTAGACTATCTTAATTAAATTTATAATGTGAAGTCCTTTGGTGTGCAGGACAATGTCTTGTTCTAGTACCTTCACAATCTTTCACACAGGCCTCCACTGGCCACCAGCTCACGAATTACCTTTTTTAGAGCAAGTTATCATCTCTCAATCATACGAGAGTTATGTAATGACACAACTTTATCTCTAGTGCCTGCTATGAACAAAAGCACGGCGTTATTATTTCCCAAGAAATCCGTCCAGCGGGGCCGAGCACAGGCGGTTATTGCAAACGCTATCAGACACATCTGGGGAACATCATTTGCCCAAACCTCTTGTCCTGCACGTGGTACAAAAGCTCTGCCCAGCCTTCCCCAAGTTCTGCTCTCTCCAACGTGCTGCTCTCACCCAGCACAGGGCTCTCCCCAGCGGTGCCATTCCCAGCTGGGCACGGCCTGGCCAGAGCTGCCCTGAGCCCTGCCAGCCCCTCTGCAGCCTTCTCCCAAGTGCTCCCCTAAACTCATTCACTTATTTTTGCATCATGGTAAGGTATTATTACAGCCAATAAAAACAAATTTAGTCCCATGGGAAACACCAGGACTACAAAACCTGTTCTTATTTCAAATCAGTATGAAGAACATCAAAATCTCGCATCTTTTCACAACACAAAATATTAGAAATCATCTCCTGATGTTCTTAAAACACTACATTTAGGGTATTACACAACAAAAAGACTGAAATTGCCATTTTGAAATAGTGTTTTTTTGGCCATAATAGTATTTTTCTAATCTTTCCTCAGAATTTTTAGAAATCAAAACTTCTAGCTTTTCTTCTGGATACAACCATCTAGCTCCCAGCTTTCTCTCCTGAAACCTATTTTCCTGAAGTCTTTGTTTATCCTTATGGATGAGCAGCCCTGTTTTGCAGATGTCTTTATACAGTACCTCATCCAGAGCATCCCTGATCCTGGTTCCCCAAAGATCTTCTTAGAGCTGTCATCCATTCAAATTCATAATAGCAGTGATTAATAGGAATAAGAATATAAAGCCAGCAGCAACAAGAGCTTAGTGGGAATGCTATACTTTTAAATGAAAGCTGATTAGTCTCAGCTGTTCCTTCTGGCTAACGCTGAGCTGTAATACTTCTCGATTCCATCTGCTTTACTGCCTGGCCTTTTGTAGGGAAAAAATAATTTCTTATTTTTATGACTGGAAAGGCAAAGTATCAGCATTTTTAGTGACCCTCCGAACTATAAGGACTCAGGAAGAGGCATCGTTACCAAGAATTTGCACAAAGTTTTCCTTCTTATTTCGCTGCCTTTTGACTTAACACACAATTGCACCTGTGGAGAACCTGATGAATCTCTATGTCCTGACTCATCTTCAGACCCAGTATTACCAGCATTGATTGCAGTCCCCCCCCTCAGCCCAAAAAACCTGTCCCTCTCTTGTCAGCCAGCTCCCACGTGGGGGCTGCTCCCAGGGCTGCTTCCTGCCTTTGCCACCAACCTCTGCACGGGTGTGGGATGAACCCAACTCTGCTCCCAGCCTGCCCAGCACAGCAGGAGCGTGAGGTGGGCAAGGGAAGCCCATTGCTGGAAGAGGTTTCCTCTCCCTGAAGCACGGACTCTGCTCTGCTGCACTGAGGACAACACCAGCTATCCAAATATTTCAAGGACTTTGCAAAGAAAACATCACTGCGGGTCAGAAGAACTGTACTGGGGGGAGCAGACCCTTTGAGCACCGTGTGGGAATGGCACTGTGGGCAGGCCCTGGGCTGGAGCCACACGGGACAGACCCAGTGACCTTCCCAGCTGTGCCGCAGGATGCCACACACACAGGGGAGGCTGTGAGCAAAGCCAGGAGCAGTAGGAAATGGACTGCTAAGTGTCTCATTAAGCTCCATTAAAGGGTCTGGCCACTATCCTTGGATTGACTGTCAGATGGAAAACATCTGTTTTATTTAATGATTTCTCGTGATGCTTTTCAGATCCCAGCAAGTTTGAAATGTTGTCCCTTATGCACTTAGAGCACTTTTCCCAATTAAAAGCAGAGTGGGTTTTATTGTCAAGTGGGAAATTTGCAGTGACTATTGTAACCCAATTGTAAGGAAGATGTCCAGAGCTTTATCAACTTTTTCCTTGCAAAAATTAATCTTGGTAAGAAAAAGCAGAATTTTAACCCCCACAGCAGTTTCCCAGATGAGCTCTGCCCTGGGCATGCCTTCTCCTGGTCCCCCCAGAGTCTCTCATCAGAAGGCTGCAAGATGTGTCCTGGGGCTCAGTGCACAGAACTGGAGCCACTTCTGGTTATCACCAGGGTAAACAAGGACAGATTCACAGAGTTACTTATGAAGAGGCTGACCTCGAAGAGCAAATGTATTGTCTGATAGCAGGAGACTTCCCCACAGGAAAGCACTTTCAAGGAGGTCATAACTTAGCCCTTATCACTTCTTGATGTAAAAAGAAAATGCTTTTACCAGTTAATGGCTCAGAAAAGTGCATGACTGGTTACTGTAACCACAACAACATACTCAAAAGCAGTGAGACAGAAAAGGAAGTGCTCGATAAGCATATGTTGTTTTTAATAAAGAATGACTTAGTGCTAAGTGGACCACACGGTTTCCAAGGTTGCTCAGCAAAAGCAGAACCTGGGGGGACCCAACACCCTCGGGATGCCTCACTGTGCCCCATGCAATCATCAGCTGCAGCATTACCCTGGCCTTGTCTCTCCTGGGCATCCTACCCAGGCTGCAAAACAGGGCTGACATTCCCTTCGTCCACCTTCCCTATACAAAGCATTCAGCCTTCCCAGCCCCAGCACAAGGCTGTACCCAATTCTGTGCTTAATGTACTCCCTGGGTACTTAGGACTAAGATAATTTGGTCAGAACTGAGATTTGGAAAGACGATTTTGTTCTGGCCTCGCATTAACTGATCATTTATTACACTGCAAGATCAGCCGCGTGTTATCAATATTCAGAGGTCTGAAAGCTCCCAGTGCAGATGTACCACAGACTGACAGTAATTTATTGTGTGGAATGGCTGAGATGAGACTGGGGGAGAAGTGCTACCATCCAGGTGGCTTCCTGAGAACAAGCACAATGAATCAGCCATCAGCACTTTAATATCCTTCCTGTGGAACTGCGGAAAAGGGAGAGAAGTCGGCCCTCGCTCCACACGCTGCTCTCCGTGAGCCAGACAGCAACATGCCCATGACACAGACTTCAAAATAGCTCCTTCCATGAGGGGCATGAGGGGCACCTTTACCTTGTTTTCAGGCTGCAGCTGAAACAAACAAAATTCCCCTTCTTTCTACAGCAAAACCTTCACAGACCCTGCTCATTGCACCCCTGCTCTGACACCACATCGAAGCACTCACTTGGTGGGCAGCCCTGATCACCCCCAGGTTGTCTGGTCATGATATAAGGACCTTCCTCCAGCTGCATTTCATTCTTCCACCTTGAAAATGTGGGTAAGGTTACCCTTAGCTGCACAGCATAGGCAGGAAGCAATATCTAGAGTAAAAATCACTTGTCATGGCAAGTGAAACCTCAAAAAAACCTGAGTCAATGCCCCGGGAACCACCAAGCCATGAAGATGCTGCTTACTCTGGTTCAAGGAACAACAGCCTCCTTACGTTCTCCCCTGCAAGAGAAATGCTTTTTGCTCCTTCTTGGAGTGGCTGTAAGAAACATCAAGCTCAGGTAAAGGTTTGAATGGGAATGGGAATCCAACTCCAGTGATGGTTCCTATGGAGCAAACGGACTGAAAACAAACACCAGAACTCAAACAGCAACGAACAAGAGTCAGATGAAATTCACAGAGAAAAAAAAGTTGCCTCATTTAATCAAGCAAATTAGCATTATTAAATTACCACCTTCTTTAGCTGAGCTGGTGTAACATCCCCCAGTGTTAGTGTGCCAGTCCCAAAGGTGTGCACATGATGCAGGGATGTGATGTAGGCTGAGCATCTCTGAGCACTCACATCCAGCTGAGAAATGCTAACGCAATGTTTTTACTTAACCCCAGTACTTGGACCCCAATTCTGAGAAGGCACAAAAGCAACTGCTGCTTTCACAAAATCAAGTCTCTGATAAGATGCTGCAAAGTTCCACACCATTTCCTGAAAGGGAGATAAGGACAGAGTTTGGACAACTCACATCCTGGGCAATGGTGACTTGGAAAATCAACTCCGGGCACAAAAAGCAGTTTCGGGTAAACTCATCTGCTGATATGGAAAAGTAATTCTAGTACAGAGATTAAAAGTATTTTAAAGTCTCATAAAAACAATCAGAACAAAATGCACTTAAAACTTTACATCGAATCTCGCATCTCTGTCATCCTTGCTTTTAGGGCCAGACTTGCACAGCTCAATAGGTCAGACCAAAGGTCACACAAGAGCACTCTGGGCTCCCAAAATACCACTCCTTCTGCTGAACATAATTTCTGTGGTCATGCCAAGGACCAGGGAGATGTCACCCACACTGGCAGCAGCCCAGACCTGCAGAGGGGTGGCTGTGCTGCCACCAGGGATGCAGCACAGGAGGTGGCTCTGATGTGCTGGGTACAGCCTGGGGATTCAACTGCTCCCACATACACAAGCCTGGGGTTCACCCACGTTTGTCTCCTTCCATCCCCTCTTCCCTGGCTGGCACCAGAAGGTCTGGGTGTGCAGAGCTCTGGAAGCCAGGCTGCAGGCCTGGACACAGTGCCTGCCCTCACTGCACGGCCCAGCCAAGGAGAAGCTGATCCTGGGCACTGTGGGGCACAGTGAGCTGACCCAGCTCTGTGGCTGCTCCTTCCCAACAGATAAAAAATAACAGTAACTTTCCTTAAGCTTTTAAAACTTTTTTATCACAAGCTGCAAGTGTTGAGACAAATATCACCAAAAAAGCCCAAATCCTCAGCTGTAATGAACTAGCCCTTGGTAAAACTGTTATAAATGGGTCTTTTATTTACCAAGTGTGGCTTGGTTCATGGGGAAGTTTTGACTGAATACTTAATTTAGGGTGGAGGAAACAGCCTCTGTGCTAACCCTCTGTTCTCATATTTCACACCACTTTGACAATCTCAAACGTTTTTCACTCATGCCGATGCTTTTCTTCTTGGTGTCAAAAAATTTCAGGACAACTTTAACATGTACCTTCAAATCATCTTCAAGCTGAAACAAATCTGAAAGGTGTGCACTTCCCCACAAAACACCCCCAAAACATCTGCTGTTACTTCTACAGCTGAAGTGAAGTTAGAAACTTAACAGAACATCTTTGTTAAGCTTGGTAGGAAAAAAATATCAAGCAGGATGAACTGTAGTGAAAATCATCTGCCTCAGCAGCTCCCAGACACAGCAGAGGACGAGAGCAGCAAACCCCACTGAGGGGTCAGACTCTCCCTCTCTGGCTCTGCTGTGGAGCTGCAAAGAACTTTGCAAACGTCTCTTTTCAGCAATTCTGCCACTAAACTCGACTCCCAGGGGTGTTGCATTGGAAAAGAGAACTCTCACTCAAAATGAACAGCTAATTTTCAGGTAAACGAACGAATTCATTACTGGAAAGTCAGATAAAGGATTTGAAAGGGGTTTTTTTTTGGTTTTTTTTTGGGGGGGTGGTGGTTTTTTTGTTGTTTTTTTTTTTTTTTTGGTGGGAGAAAATCACACAATAGTCTTGCTGTCACAGATTGGTATAAAAAATGGTTTAAAATTTCCTGTGCAAAACTGTATTCCAGTCCAGAAGGAAAAAGACACCCATGTGCACAGGGAGAAAATATACAGTTTTGGAGAAAATTTATTTCCTCTGAGGGAAATTATTGCATGTTTTAAGATTATGAAGAAAGAAGACAGAAAATGTAGCCCAACTGAATCCTTGTTAATAATGTCTGACCTCACCTGGCTCACCCATGCACAGCTCTGTGTTCAACCTCCAGCACAGATACCTTCCCCTTCACTAATTAATTCTTTCCTAACACTCCTCTTTCCGAGTAATTTTCTACATGAAAAAAAATCTAAATTAATACTTTGCCTATATGTACTTAGTTGAGAATAATCCACTCAGATGTGATGGATGGCTGTCTGATCTGTAATATACTTGCTATACCATACTTTATATTATTCTGCTTGCTTTCTTTCCCTATTTCTGCTCTTTATTAATTCATTCTCTGTCTCTGACTTTCCCCTTTAGTAATTCTCTGCTTGGTTTCCAGCCTTATTTTTATCAGTGGATTTTTCCATGACTCCTTTTTTTGGCCCCTGGAAGAGAATAACAAAACCTAAGTGTCTGAGCCCCAGTCAGATCTCAGACCCTGCACACCCTTGCTAGCAAGCAGCACACTTTTTGCCTATTTTCATCTATTTTTTAACAAGCTGGCTTTCAAATAAACACGACAGTTTAAATGATACAGCTTCTTTTTGGCAGAGATGATCACGTTCCTAAGCAGTTCATCCAAAGGCTTTGCACAGGCAATTCAAGCACATCCTTTTACTTGGGAGAACAGGACTGTTATTTCCCAGAGGCAAACACACTCTGATGCTAATTTAAACAGAGCTCATGTAACCATGTGCTCTGCTGTGAATGGCTAAGGATCACTAGGGCTTATACTACATAACTTCCTACTTATGGAAATTTTAAATTATCCAAAATGTATATGAGCTGAGTTGAATATGTATGCCCACCACCCCCACTTCAAATTGGAAATTGCTTTTTTTACAACAAATGCCTATTTCGAGCAGTGTTTGGAAAAGAAAAGCCCTTCCAAGCCAGGGTGTCCTCTGAAGCAAGTGGGAGAAGAAACAGGTTTTAAACCCACTCCTTTTGTTCCAAAATGTGGAATTTACTTTGTTTTTTTTTATAGTCACACACTTGCCATTGGCTCCAGCAGGCTTGGAAGGAAGCTTGCAGGGATGCTGGGAACAGGAGGGAGGGGTTGGTGGGAAGTAAATCTGTCCTCTCTACTGGAAACGAGAAGGATGTAATAAATTCCAGAGGGGGAGGGAAAGGAGAAATGTAATAAATAAAATATTGAGGAAAGTGGATGTTAAAAGAGGGGAAGTGACAAGAAGAAAGGAAACGAGAAGTCAGTTGTAAAAACCAACAAGCTGTTTATGAAATAGAGGCAGTGAGGGAGCCAGTGGAGCTGGGGAACACCAAGTGGAGTCTCTGGTGCCACCGTGGCAGAGGAAGCAGCCTCTTGGGAGGCAGCAACTCCCCTCTGCTCCCCCCTGCAAGGGCAGGACCGTGCCAGAGAAGGGCTTTGGGTGGAACCAAAGGCCACGCCAGCCCCACTGCTGAGGCTGCAGGGTGATGCAGGGCAGGGTGTATCCAAAAATCCCCCTCGTGCCCATGGAAACTGGCAGGCAAAAGCCAAGAGCAGCCCCTGGGATGGGAAACTTGCTTGGAGTCCCTCCAGCGCCCTGTCCCGTGGGCAGGAGCAGAGCCCAGCTCACCTTTAATGGCACTGCAGGACTTCACCTTCTCTCCCCAGGCTTAACAAGCCCTTAGACAACTTCACACATTCAGTCTCTCCTTTAAACTGGCTTTAGGCTTTCTCCTGAGCTAATGAGAAACAATTTCTGAGCTCCTCATTTAGGAAAGGGCCCTTCTTCAAAGCCCTTTCCAGGTGCCATGTGCAAACAGTAGCGGATCCAGGTTCCCTCTTCAGATCTCACTTGTCTGCACCGGAGGATTGCTCCTGGGAGCTGTTTCAAAGGCTGAAGTGTCAGCATCAGAAAGAAAAGAGGTGTGTGGGTGTGAAGTTACTAAATGCAAAACTGTCAACCTCCTTTCATTTACAACCCTGAATATGCATGCATGCAAAAATGTAGGGCTTATATTAAAGTTTTTACTGTTGGAGCAGAAAATATCAAGGAAAAAAAAGAGACTAAAAGATAAGGCAAGGCTGTGCAGGTCAGAATTCTGTCTCAACTAATCTTTTATTTTTCATCAATAATGATTTCTGTTAATAAACCCTGCCCTACCTTAAATGAGATTGTCTTTTATCATCTCAGGGAAGAGCACTGTCAGCAGACAGACACCTTTTGTTGGTGACTGGTCAATGCAGCAATGGACTGCAGATGGATTTTTTTAGTCTCCTACCCAAATAAAAGCTGTGTGGAGAATTGATGCCCATCCCAGAAGAGCATTAGCTATAAAAGGACCTCAGGGTAGGAGTGGGGATTCTGAGGTGTCTGGGTGTTCCCAGCTGAGGAGGCTCCCTAGGCTGGGACACAGGACCCAAAGAGCTCCCAGTGGCAGCCAGGAGAGCTGTGCTCACCCAGTGACTGACCTCAGGCCACGCTGGGGGCCCTGTGCAGCACAAGCGAAGACACACAGGGGTCTGGGACGCTGCACCAGCCTTCCATAATGCAAAAATTTGGGGAATATGCACTGCTGCTCTTAAGCAAATACATTCCTTACCGAGCTTGCCACAGCCAAGAGGAATTAAAACTTATCCCAGCTAATGGGAAGCCTGAACTCTTCCCCTTGGTCACCCTCAGTCTGTGTTTCTGCTGCCTGGTGGTGGCCTAGACACGTCCCCTGCTCAGAGGGACACCTCCTGCCAGCTCAGCAGGACTTTGGCAACGTCCCCAGGGCAGCTCGGGTGTCAGACACCACCGGCACGTCGCCACCATGCCCTGGGATGGCTGAGGCTCACCGAGCTGCTGAAACACCCCTGTGCTCAGATCCAATGGGAAAACAGCAGTGGGGCAGAGGTAAAGCATGAAGGGCTGAAGGGGGAATATGTCCTTAACAGACACCCCCACCATTTACACGGAAACTACGATTTTGTTACTGATTTTGACAAGTAAGTTTTACCTAAAATAATTCTAGACTCTCAGCTGAGCATATAAACTTGCAGGCATTATCCAAATGAAGAAGGTGTTGAGTTCACCAGCAAGGGTGCTGGCAGGTGCAGAGGAAGATCCCGAATTTCCACGGGAGGGTTTTGAGAGCAGACACGTTCCCAGCACCCACAGCCAGCACTAAACAAATGGTGTTTGTGCACCTGATGAATTACACCAGGTACATCAGTGCACCCGGGTAAGCAAAGAAACACTTGTTGCAACCAACAGACTAATGGTATCATCCAAATCCCTGAAAGATAAAATATACATGGGGTAAATGGCTCCATTTTTTATTCTGCAACAAACTGCATTATGAAAGGATTTCTCAGATGAGATTTTTCAGTATAATGCAATAGGCTACATGTGGAGGATGAAAATTAATGAGAATGTCTTTCCTTTTGCAAAGAACTACGGTACTTTGATTGATCTACCAGGTTTAAAGAAAAAGCAGTGAAAATACGCACATAAATACATGCTTTCCCCATTCTGAACCTGGAAGCAGAAATGCTGCAGGTTGATGCTGTTCTATCAGCTTCCTGCTTGCAGGAACAGGGCCACAGCTGGGAAGATAAAGCACACAAAGTGACTTGGGAATGCTTTTAGCATTAAAATTCTTGCCTGCCTAACAAAAGATCTTTGCTTATGACTGGAATTTAATCTTGGTAGTAATGGTGAGTACTGCTAACAGTTTTTGATTAGAAACATAGCCCTAAGTCTGATTTTCTGCCACCTTTACCCATTACAAGCCCCAGTGCAGATGAGGAGAGCTCTGACATGGCACACAGCCCAGGGAGTGAAGAGCTCCCAGAAAGCTCAGCTCACTGGAGGCAGATTGCTGATTAAACTCTGTTGTAGCACAGGTAACACAGCCAAGAACACTGAGCTGCTGAGCTCCTGGCCTCTGCACAAACTCAGTATTTCAGGGAGACCTCTCTGACTCTGAGCCTCCTTCCCATGAGAAACTGCAAGGCTGTGGCTGCAGGACAGACACTGCTCCCGGTGATCTCCTCAGCAGATCCCACACACGGCACAGAGCCAACAGCCGCAGCTACAGGGCTGATGGACTTCCCTTGGACACGTTTTGTAAAGAGATACATTTAAATAACATTTTAAATAAATGAATTAACACCTCATTTGCTATTCAATGGCTTGAGGTCATGTTGCAGTAGCTATATTTACTTTCATTGAAAAATAAATAGGAAATACAGAAAATAAGATATGAAATGAGGATGTCAAAGTTTTTCACCTGGCTGTTATTTGTGCTTATATAAAACCACAGCCTTTGAATCACCATGTTTTCTAAACCATCTGCATTTTCCTTCTATGCCAGGTACTAAATACATGCACTCTCCAAGGCCCTACAGAACATACTTCACTGTTGTGCTGCAGTAAAAAAACCAAACCATAATACATCACTTGTTTGTAACAGGATCCATTACAGATTAGATGCTGTACTCTCCAAATGGTGTCTCAAAAATGTTTCTCACAAAGCACTTCACAGGAATTTTTTTTTACTTAATTGGAGAAAAGTGCATGAACAGGTGAATCTAAATTTGCATCCCACCAGACATCCTCAAGGTCCTACAATCACTCCTACAGATAAAATAAAAGCAGTGATTTCTGAAATGTAAATATTCAGGGCTTGCTGCCAGTCAAATCTAGAATTTTTATACAGAATTTGAAGAAGAGGCATTGAACTTACAGAGATGCTTTAATAACCAAACCAAGCCAGCACAACTGTAATAAGGCACCAAAAGACTTGCAGGTTTTCAGCTACTATCCGTCCTCTTTGCACTGACAGTGGGGACCACGGATCTCCAGATCTTGGGAAAGGTTCCTTGCTCCATGCCCTGGTGTTAACAGCTCCAACTGTGCATTGATGATGGGGCCCTAAAGAAGTATCTTCTTTTTTTTCCAGGCTTAGATGACTGTACTTTGAACTGTCCACATATTTTCATGTCAAGGTGTTTGCCAAATGGGATACCTGGAGCATGCTAAGGACAGAGGGACCATAATACTGTCCAGGAAAGGTCATCTTGTTGAAGTGCAATAAGGATTTTTGGGGGATTGCTTCCCCAGCCCATGTGCCACACCGGACCATAGAAAGAAAAGGGGATTGAGGGGGGGCAGAAAGGAGCTGGTGGAGAAGGGCACACCTCACCTCCTCCAAAAGCTTACAAACACAATGTAAATACCAGTGTGAAAACCCGACCTTGACGGAGCCAGCAGTGGCTGTGTGGCTGCACAGGCCGGAGCACGGCCAGGCACACCCTCCGCCCTCCTGTGTACGGCGCTCTCAGGGACCCCTGTCCAGCAGCTTAAAAAGCACAGGACATGGAAGTATTCCTGCTGCTCTTAGCTTCACCCAGGACACAACCCAACCTAACAGGAAGAGTTCAGCTATTTTTATCCAGGCCTGTCCTACAAGACACGCGTGGACTTAAGTGCCTGAGAACAGAGCTGGCCCACAGACATCTGGGCCTTGTTTTGGCTCAGCACAGGGACGATCGCTTAGCTGCAACATTTAGCTCCTAATTTCACCTCAGGTCTTTCCCCACCTCCTCTTTCAATGATGCCTGATCTGTTGAGATGTCAGATTTTGCTGCAAGCCGATTTCGGCGCTGTTTGCACATCATGCACAAACCCATACACAGCCATTTCATCAGTCTGGGGAAGAGGCTGGAAATGCTGGCGTTTCCTTCATCAGGGCCTCTGTGAGGGAAGGTCAGGCCAGGGCTCAGGGTGAACCTTTCAGCACTACACATGGCCCCATCCCCTGACCCTCCTCTGCAGCAGCACCGCTCAGCAATGGGGTCAGAGCAGGAGCTCACCCCTGTCCCCTGCAGCAGCAGCATCCCCAGCAGCAGCCCCAGGCATCCCCTGCCACTGAAAAGGTCACCGGGGAGGCTCTGTGAGAGTGGCCAAACACTCCCAAGGGGCAGCCTGAGAGATGAATTGAGTTCTTTCAAGCTGAGCCAGCAGGCAGGAGTGCTCTGTGTGCTGTGCTCGCTGTAACACAGCGTCACACGCTCCCAGGTACTGACCAACAAACACCCTGGAAGGGACAGACTGACATGAACAGCAATAAATGTTGACCTGACTTGTTAGGAGAGAAAGCAAGGTGTGCAAAATAAACGCCTGGAGAGGTGGGTACAGCCTCACAGGTGTGAAACGTGCCCATCCTCAGCTCGCTGTGTTGGTTCCAGTTGGGGATCCGAATGTCCCCGTGCAGCCCCTTGGGTACCAGCCCTGAGGCAGTGACCAAAGCCCCTGCTGCCATCAGGAGCTGCTGGGGTCGGCACAGGGCTGCAGGCACTGCTGAGTGTCCGACCAGCACTATTCCAGCTGCAACCCCTGGTCTTTTACCACTGGAACACAAAAACAAACCATTGATGGGACTTGGCAGCCAAGGTTGTGGCTCTGGAATGAGGCTGATGGATTCTGAATGTGGGTGTGAATGTAAACCACCAGGAAAAGGTTTTCCAAGCAGAAATACAATTCTTTACTCTTACCACCCCAATTAACAAATGCAGCCTGACCACAAGCCCAGCTGTCTCATAAGAATATCTACTGACCAGGCACAGCAGCTTCTCATATGTGAGGGACTGGAAGAAGCTTTCAAGGACGTTCAGGTATTTTCTGGTGACTGCTGCTCTGCCCACAGCTTTTCAAGCAGAACACTTCACTCCTAACCAGCCATAGCAAGGCATTACTCACAGCCAGTCTTTCAGAGGAGATGCAATGAGCCTTAGGGGCATGACTGCCTCCTGCTAAATCTTACACACCAACATGAGCAATGGACGAGTATCTCCACACCAGTACAGAGTGTAGAGGAAGGGCTGAGTGAGTCAGTAAGAACAAATAAATCATTAATTGAAATTTAAATTCACGATACAAAGTTAAAGCACAGAGCTTTATCACCTTGTGGTGATTTCCACTTGAAAAAGGGAAAGAAAATACCCAAACATGCTGTCTTATTGAGCCCAAGCCAGAAGTTTTAAATCTAGAGTTTTAAAGCTCTGAGTTTTGGCAGGTGTCTGTTTCTGTTGTTTGTTTGTTGGAAGCTTCCCTGACCCCTGCTCCAAATCTCCAATGAAGTTTTTTCCAGGCCCCAGTATATAACTACATGGAGTCCACAACTGCCTAAAGGTTTGGATGTTGTTTCTCTCTGTCTATTCTCTGTATATGGATCTTCAGCCGTATCTTCTTTATAGCATATCTGTTCCTTATCATGACATTAAGAAACTAAATACCTACAGCATCAGGATGACAGTGATACAAAAATATTATTTCAGAAGATTTTTGTCAAGGAAATAAGATTTTATCAGGCTTTCAGGACCTTTAAGATTAGAGACAAATTAAATTTTCTGTAGCCTTGTGAGCCCACATTACAGGAAGGTGGAAGGAAAATATATTTATCCATTTTTGAAGAAATCAATATACACTCACAACACTCTCTATTTATAGGAGTAATCTGGGCTATTTACATATTCCCTATATTTACTGCTGTCCTATAGGAACAGGAACTTCCACCTCCAGCTTGAAGCACTTAGGTCTTGGTTTAAGAACTACATGACCTGTAAAACCTCCCAGGACTCTCTACCAGCAGAGCTTTAAAGATGCCAAAACATCAGTCACAGGATCAAACTCCTCCTAACATGTGTGACCCTGCTGCAGGTATCACAGTGATGAGGTAATGTGGGAGGGACAACCTGAGCATGTGCAAGGCACAGGGAATTTCCAGTTCCACGTCACTCAACATTCATCTTGAGTAAGAGTAGAGATGTTTGGGTTTGGCCTTACAAGCAGCAAACTGGCTCCAGAGGCATCAGCCTAATGACAACCTAATTTTACCAACATTGCTTGACTCAGTAAAAAACCTACAGATTGAATAATTGCTATATCAAAAAGGAAAGACCATAACTATCACAATTACCCACACTGACTCCAATTGTTTCCTAAGAGAAGCAACTGTTGTTTAGAAGACTGTCAGAGCCAGAGGGAAACAAAGCAGCTCAACAACAGAAAGCCTGGTATTAAATGAGAGGGAAAAAAATAACTTGTCTTCTTTTACTGTCAGTCCTGTGATAATAAAATAAAGGGCTGCAAGTGCAGAGGGTTTGGGTAGCAATGAAGCTTCATCAGATGATTCATGGCCAAGCCAGGATGACTGTACTCATCTTCTCTCCTAACAGCACAAAAGGAGGTTGATTTCCTTAGTACAGATATTCCCAAGCCACTTGCAGATCAAGACTGCCTCCTTCTCAGCTGGAAATTCAAGCTCTTCAGGGATTCATCGTGGGGAAATCGCGGTAGGGCCTCCAAAGACAGCCCTGCCTGGACGTGGTGATAGAGCTGGTGCAGATCAGTGCTGCTCAGGAAGACAAATCACAGGGCAATGGCCATTGGCTCACGGGTAAGGAATATTCTCTGCCTGCCATGGCTGCTGGACATAAATGTGAAGAAAAGATTTTGTTTATTTGTAAGAGCTACAAGTTATTTATAAGAAATGCTTGCCCTTCTGGTACTGTTCCTCCAAGTATAATTAGAGGAAATATAAACTGTTAGCGCATCACTTAAGAGAGTACAGGTGTTTTCTGGCATCTCACAGATTAGAAATGCAAATTTGGAAAACAATTAACTAATGTGGTAGAAATTAACAATGTGCATAAAGCTCTTTCAGGTCTCTCCTACCACAGCTGCAATAATTTCCCCAAAAAACAGCCCAAGGAAGTCTGTGCTGAACTCTGCTGCCCATGGTGCGAGCTCCAAGTCTCTCCACCTAGAACACACATTAAATCTTTGTTTCACGCAGAGGCAGCTAAAGCATAAATTAAAGTCAAGATTTTCAAAAATAGGTGAGTGATGCTGGCTGCTGTTCCATGGCTCCCAAGGCTGGTAACACAAAGATGATCCCTGCCTGTCCGTGACACCAGGCAGGCGCTGCCTTCCCCGCAGAGGTGTCAGCAGAGAGGGCAGTGCTGGCTGCTGAACCTCATCAGTGCTCCTGGAGCCCAGGCAGCACCGCAGGAGGAGCCTCTGCCAGCGCCCCCCTGCACCTGCAGGACCAGAGATTGTCAGACAGGGATGCCAAAAAACTTCAGCTCCCACAACTAAATGTCCAACAGTAGAAGGCATTTGAAGAGAGGGATTATTTGTGAACAAAACAACACCTGGCTCTGCACCTGCTGGGCTGTTTCATAGGAAAGCATCAGTCCAGCTCCTGCGTGGCTCAAAATGAAGCCCTGGGCATTCAGTTCCAGAGAAGGCTCCAAGCCAAGGGCTCAAGTCTTGCCCATGACACCAAACAAACCCTCTGGGCAGCCAGAGGCCTGCTGCTCTCCCTATTCCTCATGACTGTTCCAGGCCTGGGAGCATGTCTCCAGGCAGGCAGGCACTTTTTTTAGTCATTCAGTTTCACAGGCCTCCCAAATGTTCTGTTCATTTTTTAATGACACAGAAGTTTCATATTGTAAATCAATGACTGTCTTGTCCAGATGCTGAAAATTTTACTCAGATAAATTAATTCTCCCTCTGGCTGGCAGTCAAAGAAACTGCTTGAGTAAGAATTCCTTACATGAGAAAGAGTTTGCAATATCAAGCCCATTAAACTCTCAGTTTTATCAGGTGAAGGGAACAGACCTGCACTTCAAACTGTGTCTATTTCACTTATTAGAATTTCTTATGTTTTTTGTTCTGTTTCAGATCATTCACTTATTTACTCTGAGCTTATTGTGCCTTCTGTCAGTGTCAATATGGCTCAGCTGGCAGCAGATGCTCCACTAGGTCTGAGCACACTGGTGTGAAATAACGAGAGCCGAATGAGAATTGATGTGAACTTTTGCCTGAAAGCTGAGCTGAAACCTTCATATTTATGAAACTCTGCTTCTAATTTATGTACCAGCTCCACCAGATATACTCATTTTAAAAATACTGTCTTCCAGTTTAGTTGGAGGACACGAGTACCGGCAGGGTGAGGAACAGCCCACTCTTTGCAGCTCCCGAAACCCATTTTGCTAAAACATTAAGTTCTGGAGCTGTCATTTGAGGAAACGTGCTCACAAATCTTTTGAGGTTTGCCCACTCACAGCTCAAATGCAACGTCCCACCAATAGCTGGGTTCAAGAGGAACACTGCTATCTCGTAACAGGATTTTTTAACATCTGAAAATGCTCTGGGGATGAGGATGGAGGGTCTAAATTGATCCCTTATTTATGTGCATTCAAAGTAATCAGAGTAAGGAAAGGAGAAGACTGCTTGCTAAAGCAGACAGCGTCTTGTGCTGTGATTCTGAAACAAGCTCTCTGATTTTTAGATACCTCCTGAGGCTTTAAATAAACAGAAATGTACTTCACCAATTATCATGCATGTTTTGCTTATCTCCCCAGTGGATTTCATTTTAGAAGAACCATACTGCTCAATATTCAGAGCTGTTTGGGTAAAATTACAAAAATGAAAAACAATGTGATGGCACCTTCAGCATCAGCAGAATGTAAAATATGAAAGGCCTTATCGGTTCCACTATTTAGATCATCCCATTTGCTGGTAAAAGCTAATATATAGGCATTATATCCAAAGACTCCCTAATCCATTCTAAATTTTGGACTCCTTTGTTAATCCCAGATTGCCTAATGAAAGCAGTTCAGTATGGAAATGCAAGTTTCTTGATACAATTTTTATTCAACAGACTTCTTCCTTTCCCAGACTGTTTTTATATTTTCTGTCCAGGAACTCAGCAGGTCTAACTCCAAGAACTACCTTATCTATAGAGAAGTTAGTTTCTGAAACCAAGGCTTCAAGGGCATTATCTAAATATGACAACTTTTCCATTTCCTTTGTTCCTGAGCAGCTTCTGTGCCACACAAAAGGTTTATCCTGCTTTCTAGGATTCATGCAGGGGTTCCAGCACTTAGGAGTCATGCCAAGAGGATGACATTCAGACTGACTGAAGTAAGAGTTTCCTTTAGAAACCTCCTCCAGTTGTGCTGCAGTTCCCAAAAGCAACCATAAAACTCTGAATCTTGGGCATAATGACTCCTTTTTCTTCCCCACTGGCTCCCCATCAGTTTTTCTCAGTACTCTTTTCAAAAGAAGCCTTTTGACTGACAACGTGAACTTTTATTGGCAAGCTGGGTTCTCTGTTTTTGCACCTCATCCCTTGCAGTAAAAGTTCTGCATGGAAAAGATGCTTTTAGTAGGCTTGCAAGGATGTAAATGGCCAGGAGCAGTAAACATTTCTCTGGAGGCTGCCAAGTAGAACAGAACTGAATTCAGCTCCTCTTAGCACTCTTGTAACTGCAGGGCTACACAAAGATAAAAAGACACAAAGAAGTGTTTATTAAATTCACTCCCAGTACCCCCACATGGCAGACAGTTGATGGTGACAGTCTGGGTTGATGGTAGCAGTTCTAGGAAACTGGGCTGCCCCTTACTTACTTTTAGCACAAGATCTGCTGAATTTTGTTTGTCCTGGCACTGCTGCAGCAGCCAGAGCTCCAAGTGCTGTCCTGCACACAGGCACACACAGGAGCAGGCACACTTCCACCTCCTCACTCAGCTTTTCCTGCAGCCCATCCTCACCCCTGCTCCATACTCTCATCACCACCACTTTTTCCCATGAATCTGTAACCAGGTTTAACACTTTGGGGGATTTCTCATCAGAGCAGCAGCAGCCTTCTGAAAAGTAACCCACGAACAAAACATCAACAGGATGCAGCAACAGCACGGACCAGTCAGGGCACATCCTTTTCTTCTTCTTGGCTAACTGTAGGTGCCTATGGGAGGGTATAAGAAAAAGGAAATTTTATTTTCCTATCCACACTTCCCTGGCCTCTGGTGAGTGGTAATTTCCAGGTGCTTCTAAGCCAAACATAATGCCATTGTACTTTGCAGCATTTTTCTTTCAAGAATTTACCTAAATGATACTGGAACCCACACAAATGTTTGGATCCTTGGGCTCCCACATCAGTGAGTCCCCAGCTGAACAACAAGCTGCGTGGAAAACACTTTCTGTAAATTTAATAAACGTGATGAGCCCTTGCATTTCAGTGTCAGCCTGGGTTAGTTCCTGCTCTAGCTCTGAGTTTTCCAGTGCCAGCCCACTCCTGTTGGTTTGGGGAGCCCTGGGAGACCGTCTCTGACTGCTCCAGCATCCTGGTTCCGATGTTCACCCTCAGACAGGCTGCGAGCCCATCGGGCTGAGCCATCTTGTCGGCAGCTCCAGGCAGGGGCTGTGCTGAGTCACCGTGACAGGAGCTGCTCATTAGCTCAACCTGCAGCACGAGAGGGAGGGGAAGCCCTCCTGGGCTTCCCGGGGGAGGCAGACAGCTCTCAGAAGGAAAGGCAGGTGCAGGAAAGATGCCAATGTTTCATAATGGTATTTTCTGTTAATTAAGCCACATTCTAAAGAAACAGAGTCAGTGTGGAATGTGATCTTGCTTCTGAACTTGAAGACACGTATCAGGAAAAATAATCAACACCTCAAAAATCCACTTAAATACTAACATACATATTTTCCTAGTGAACTGAGCCCAGCTCTGCAACAAGCAGGCACACAGGCCTGGTGTGCATGGACCTCTACACCCCACAGGCACCTACGCTGCTGGTCCCAGGGTGTAGCACCTACACCAAATTCAGGAGAGAAAAGCAGCACATTTCTCCTTGGCTCTGCTGGATCATAGCAAGGTAACCTATAATTTGGTGATCTGAGCACACAAACCCAGTGGGTCGCACCCGGAACCTGGCAATGCTCTTCTCGCACTCTGCAACTCACGCCGACTGCTCCAGTCCTTATCTGCTCACCCCTCTCACTTGCCAGACATGTTTTGCAATGTGACAGTGAGGAGCTGTGAGTAGCCTGGAAGCCCTGGAATTCAGTATTCCTCGTTTGCTGGTCCAGGGCCAAATCCCGTTGTTCAAAGTAATCAGTGTGATCCAAGGTGCAAAGCTCTCAGACTGGAGTCCAACTCCAAATTCTGCCAAGGCTTTTTTTTTGTCTTCATGGCAGTTTTGTGTCACTGTGACCCCAGTGAGCAGTGCAATGGACTGAAAAACTGGGTGTTAAGAGCTACGCTGCCATTTCAGCCACATTTCTGAGCTTGCTGAGTCCCAAACTTCGGCTCTGAGCAATATGTGAAATTTGAGCTTATAAAAACTTTCTGCCTTTTCACCCAAGGACTTTGGCATTGATTAGCAAATAACCAACAAAGGAAGAGGATGCACTTTTAGTCTTTTATCTACTTTGCACGCATATTATTTATCTCACAGGACATTTAAACTCCTCTTGTACAAACAGCAACTTCACTGTTGGTTTTTACCAGCAGCTCTGTTGGGAAAGCATTGCCCAGGTGTCCAGCTGCAGGTGTGTCAGGATCAGTGCAGGGCACAGCCCTGGAGCATCACTGCCATGCCTGGGCTCCTCTTAGGGAGCCTCAGCCGAGGAGGTGCTGAGTGTGCTCAGCTCCCAGCACTGCCGTGAGGGCCGGACACACAGCAGCATCTCTGGATTTCAGATGCCTGGGCGACGACTTGCAGAGAAAAGCAGCGTAATAGTTTCAAGACCTTCAGCTTGCTGAATCTCCTAATAATTCCCCCATGGGAGGATTCTGCTGTCTGCATTTCCCTGGAGACAGCAGGCAGTCTGTCCCCGGAAATCTGGAATCACACTGGTCCCACCTGAGACGAGCACCCGAAGGGAGCAGCACCATCCCTCCCCCGTCACACAGCAGCAGCACATCATTTAGACCAGCACAGATCTCTCCTCCCACCGCAGGGAACCACTGTTTGCTCAGGGACCCGACCCAGGAGTGTCCCACACCACAGAGCAGGGCCGGGCAGGCACAGGGAGCTCAGCCAAAGGCTGCAGGTCCCTTCAGCAGGTGGGGCCAAGCCTGTGAGCAGCAGGCTCTGCAGCTCCACTGCCAGACACAGCTCAGCTCACAGCTAACCTCAAACATCCCAGTCAGACACCCTGGCTGGAGGCTGAGCCAATGAGCCTGGGCTGGAGTACCAGGAGCCTGTGATGCTACTCTGAGCCCCACCGAGCCTCCCCTGTGCCAGGCACCAGGCAGGAGCCACCTCTGTGCTGCAGCACTGCTGCAGGACTGAACCAGAGCACACGGTGAGAGCACTGAGCTGAGTGAGCTGCAGGCATCACTTACAGCAGCAGCCATGGCTGAAGGTGTCACAAAACATTTATCAGTTCAGGCTGGTCCTGCAGGGCCTGGGAACCTCCTCAGGACACGCTCCTGTCCCCATGCTGACCCCACAGCTGGGCCTGCCCTGCTGCCACCTTCACTGAGGGGCAGCAGCAGCAGTCAGGGCTGTCAGCACACAGCAGGTCAGAGCATCCTCCTCGCTGTGAGGATGCTGAACACTTCCCCAGCACAGAGCAAGGTGCTGTTATGGGAAGACAAAGATGGATCTGCACCTCAGACCCTGCCACTGAAGAGAATCCACTGTATTAAGGTATAGCCTGCATTCATGGTAAAAAATTATTTATACTGACATGCAAATTTAACCAGATGAAGCTTTTGATTATCTCCCCTATCTCTTGGTTTATGCTATTTCCCTGAGGTGGAAAAATGCTCTTTGCCAGTAATTCATTATAAATGCCCCAGCCATTCCCATTAGCTGCAGCAGGTCTCCACTGCACTGCTCAGTATTAAAATATGCACAAACTTCTCTCCTCTACAACTCACCAAAACCAATTTTTGAATCACTCTGAGAATTTAATCACATTTCAGTTCTCTTGGCTACAATCAACGTGCATGCTTCACACAATATTTACTTTCAGTTCAGGTACCAAACTTATATTTGACAGTTTAATTTACATAGAGGGGACAATGTTAGCTGAATGCTCTCTTAGGGTAAATTATATGTACAACTCTGCACAGGGTATTACACCAAAGTGCTCCTTAAACCCCTGCTAACTCTGCACCAAGTGACATCAGACAACAAATGGCAAAATCAAACCACGTAGAGCAGCAATATTAAATCAAAAATATTGGACATCCTGGAATAGTTAACAAAGCCAGCATAAACACCTCTTCCTAAGAGCCATCCTACAGAAGGCTGAGTGCCCTGAACTGCCAGGAGATAAGCTGGAAGGCTATATGGGGGATGGACAGACTTGACCCTATCACACATGGTCATGGCAAAGGAGCCCTCTTAGGAAGTCGCTCCCTCAGCCTGGGAGAAGCTGCAAGCAACTGCCTATGGCACTGGTAAATTAAATGCTTTGGTAAAACACAGGAACCCAGAACAAGACAAGATGGGAAGCAAACCCCCTTTCCAAGCTGAGCTGCATTGCTCCTGAGACCGGCCAGAACTATGCAATGAGCAGAATATTTTCAATTTTACTGTTTCTGACAAGGTATTCAGGATAAACAAGCACAGAATCACCTGCGCTGAAATGTTCTACAGGAAAAATATACATTTCACTGACCATCATTACATGATTTGAAAAACTCTAACATGATGCTTCATGGAAAATACATGGCTAGAGGTCCACAGGATGTTTTTCTGCTGTATTTTGGGTTGTTCCAGCCCATTCAGAATCCAAGCAGAACACCCAATTCCCGTCACCTCCATACGCCTTCCCCTTAAGGAACTTCACTCAGCTGCTGCTCTGAATCGCTGAGAGCCTCCTCTGTCACATCACCATCACTTTAATGAGAAAGCAATAGCTTCAGGACTGCGTGTCTGACAAACAGAGCCTTAAAATGGTTCTCACTCTTTTGTTCAAGACAACAAAACAACACACGGAATTCATGGGCTATGAAACCTGAAAAACTCAAGTGTGGCATACATGGTGGTCATCTGAAGGATGTGGTCGTTCGTAGAAAGAAAAATAAGATAAAATAAAAGCCACCCTAAAATAAAAAATGATTCATGGTGTGGTTACGTAAGACAGCAGTGCCATAACACCGTTTAAGTCATCTTGCAGCAGCCTGACGCTGGTGTGAGAGGGATGAATCAAACCTGTGTTTTCATTTGGAAAGGATGCTCAAGCACCAAGGGCTGTGGCTTCAAATAGCTCCTAACAAGGTCCCTCCAAAATAAAATTTTGAGGGTGGGTTCAGCTTGGGAGGTGCAGTCACACAACACCCATGGACTTTGGGAGGAAACTGGCTGCAGGAAAGAAACCATTTCAAACATGGTGTTCAGTGATACGGAGATGTGATACGGTCGCTTCCCTTCCCTGCAGGCCAGGACTTTGGATGTGCTCCTATAACACGTTGACAATTGCATATTTAGTTTAATAGTTTATCTTTCTTTTGCTTAGCTCAATTGCTGCCTTGTCCCCGAGGAGCTTTTATCATTACATTAAAGATCTTACTTTTGCTCTAACTGACAGATGACGCAAACTATCTGTAAACTCTGGCAGCCAACTACAGATATCTGTTCTCTGCAGACTTATTTCACATCATTGATCCCCCCACGGAGAAAATTCACCTCATTCTTGAGTACAGTCACTGGGCTGAAGCAAACCCCACTGCAGGCTACCTCTGAGGTCGGATACCTGGGTCCCCTCTGCACAGACACAAGAGTCACAACAGAACCAAAACCAAGTGATCGTGATACAGACCATTCTCTCTCCTTATTAAATTGCATCATCAATGCTAATTTCATTTCTCTCTGGAAATGTGCAACTATCTGCTATAGTTATCTACAATTTAAGTGCCTTTCTATTTCCCCTGTTCTCTTGCTTCAGGAACTTGACAGTGTTTTGTGGGGCTTTTGCACTTGATCAATCCCATGTTGCCATCTGTCTGCTCCTGACAAATCCCATTCAGGAACACATCCCTGAGCGGGCTTTGAAACCCTCAGCATGTGTAGATGGATGTCACTGACTTGAGCTGATCTGTTCCCCAGACTCCCTGGTGGCTTTCCTTGAACAGGTGAGTGTTCAGCTGGTAGAAATCAGCTGAGCTCTCCTGGGACTCATTTATATCAACCAAGAACACAGCCCAAAATATAGAGTTCATTTCCCATGCATCAGACTGTCAGACTGCATCCCTCGCTGAAAGGACCGTTATCAGCAAAATAAATGCTAGAAACACTTAAAAAATAGTGCTGGAACTGGATTTCTGGCAACCTTTTTGCATAGCAGGTGAAGCAGGGGAGATGCTCCTCACCAGCCCTTGTCCATTCCCTGGGCTCACTGACAGGGACAGGAGCTGGTTCTTCCCTCCACAAGTTTCTTGTGATTACTGCAAAGAACAAAACAACCAAACCAGAAGGCAGCAGGGGAAAAACACAAGATTATTGAGAAGTTGGGTGACAACATCCTTTAGAAAAGTAGATCAAAATTAAATGGACACCTGTCTTTGTGAAGAGTATTTAAGAGTATGAAGTTGGGAAACCACACAACAAAAATCTGCTGAGGCCTTGCCAAGCCCAAGTTCAGGAAGAATAAAAAAATAAATGTAAGAAAGTATTGTTGTCTAATAAAGAAACAAAAATGACCACTGTTACTAAGGGGAAAATAGAGAGATGTCACCAGATAATTTTGCAATGACATGAACTATGAAATTCAAAGCTATTAAAGGACCCAAGGAAGACACTATTCATGGGAACATAAGCGTATGAAGAACTACCCTTAATCAATGCAAAGAATAAAAATTACAACCAAAATGAATCTCAGAGCCTAAGATGCCTAGATGCCCATCAAGCTAAAAGCTGGACTTAATCTAAATCAGGGTTACATTCTGCCCTTCCTCCCCACATCAAGGGATACCAGAAGTGATATTCCATCCTCTCAGTGGTTCCTGAGACTTCAGATTGTGTCTCACAATGAGCAGTTACTGCTCCACTGCAGGTAAATCCCCACCCCGCTTCCTTCACCCTTGCAAAGGCAGAAGAGTTTTCTCTAGAACGTGTGCACTGAAAGCACCCACCCACCCCAACCCAGCTCCCTGATGGAACCTGGCTTGTGCACCAACCTCTGCAGCCACCCTGAGCCGCGGCCCCAGGGCAAGGCCTGAGCAGGGACGGAGCCGCTGCAGCCGGCACGGCATGGCACGGTATGGCACAGCATGGAATGGCACAGCATGGAATGGCACATGGCACAGCACAGCATGGCACAGCATGGCACAGCATGGCACAGCATGGCACAGCACAGCACGGCACGGCACAGCATGGCATGACATGGCACAGCACAGCACGGCACGGCACAGCATGGCATGGCATGGCACAGCATGGCATGGCACATGCACAGCATGGCACATGGTTCATGGCACAGGGCACAGCATGGCACATGGCACAGCATGGCACAGCATGGCACATGCCACATGCCACAGGGTGGCACATGGCACACAGCACATGGCACAGGGTGGCACATGGCACAGCATGGCACACGGCACATGGAACATGGCACAGGGTGGCACATGGCACACAGCACATGGCACAGGGCAGCACATGGCACAGGGTAGCACACGACAAGGGTGGTGCTCTCTGGGACGGGCAGCAGGCTCTGGTGGAAAAGAGCCCAGGGCCCAGCCGGGCGCTCTGCAGTGCCCGTGTCAGTGACCTGGCGCGGCCGCAGCGCTGTGGCCACACCAGAGCAGGGCCTGGGCCCGCGGTGGCCGCGTGGCCACAGCCCAGCAGAGCCGGGCCCGGGCCTGCTGAGCAAACAGCCCGGGCAGCACAGGCCGCAGCAGCGGCGCCGCTCCCTGAAACGCTCCTTTGTCCCACAGCCGGGTCTGATCTGGTCTTGCTCTGGCAATACAAGAGGAAAAAATATGCAAAGCTGCCCCTTCTCCCAGCTGTCAGGATTGCAAAATAAATGAGAGATTTGAATAAGTTTGCTTAATTTTTATCAGGATTAAGGGAATAATTTATAGAAGAGAATAATTTGTAGTAGATAACAGAATACATTTTCCTCTATTTTTCTCCTTGGGAAAAATCTTTTAAGACTGTAAAATTAAAACTCTTGAACATAGTTCAACTAAATGTTTTTAACTGAAAAATGGTCTATTTTTTAAAATTTACTTTTTTTCTTTTTTTATAAAAACACTGTTTGCTCTTGTGAGAAATGTCACTGAAAAGTATTAACTGACATTGTTTATCAAAACTACTAATAAAACTGTTCTTCACTCACTCACCTACTTGAAGCCATAAAAATCTCTATTTGAAAATCCTGGCCAAATAAAAAAAATTACTTTCTCTAATTCCTTTAATTACAGTAATACAGATAATACAGGAAGACACAAACCATGTTCAGGCACATGTGTGATACACAAAGTTGTCCCTTCCCCTCAGGACCCCACTCTGATCAGCCCAGTCAGTCCACAGTGACCAAGAGAGAGGATCCTTTCTGTTTGGGGTTTTGGCTGGGGGGTTTTTTTTATATTTCACACTTCAGGATTACTCAAAGGCACCACAGTTTGATTCCATACATCCATATGCGTTCCTAAGGGAAAAGATTAATAAACTAGAACCAGACTACCACCACTGCACCGACTTTGCTGTCAAACCTCACATTTACAGGTTATAAGCAGATCCGTTGCAACAGTAAATTATTCCTTTACTAAGTTCTTACCACAATTCCACTGAGAATAGAATTAGAAATGTTTACTTACTGATGTATATAGGTATCCTTCACTGTTCATTGCCAGATATAATTTTGTTTGAACCCCCTGAATCGCCACCACTCGCAAACCCACAGGTATGAGGTTAAACAAAGCTAGGAGAGAAAGGAGACGGAGAGCACAATTAATCCTTTACAGTATGCAGATTAGATAGAAAATTAAACTATAATTACCAGAACCAAATAAAAAATGTCTATTCGTGCCTATATTAATTTCTGTGGGTGCTGCAGAGCAGTACTTCTACCATCATGCCCTCTTACAGCAATTTCTACCAAGAGCTGAAATTATCTGAGGGTATCAGGGCATCTCCCTCGTCTGAAGATGGTGAATTGCTGACAGCTAAAAGGACTTACCTGCCTCACGAGCAGAATCCAGGCTCTGCTGAGAAGAATTAAAGTTTGGTTTTTGTTAGGGTTTGTTTTTTTTTTTTAAGTGCAAAAAGGAATCCAGAAGCAAACAAACAAAAAAATCTTCAAGACAATCAAAACTTTTCTCCAAAGTCAGTAAACATTTTGACCAAAAGGAAGGAAGAAGATGAAATTCAGGAAAGTTAAAAACCATCATTAGCATCTCAAAATGTTTCCACTCATAACACATTGGGGTTTAATTTTTCCTCTTTTTTAGAGGAGAATGGGTTTGAAAAAACAGAGTTAAATAACTTCAAAATGAAATGAAATGGCAGCATATTCTTTAGATCAACCCTTGAATCTGTGCTTTCAAAATTGAGCTGCTTTGAATGTTCTGCTTGCGTTTCTGCTTGTACACATGCTAATAGTGGCAGTATTTATAAGCACAGAAACATCTCTTCAAAAAATGAAGATTCCGGTTTGCAAAGTAGCAAATTAAAAAAAAAAAAAAAAAGAAAAAATAGAAAAAAAGCAAAGCTCTGCCATAGCTTAGATTCATGGATACGTTAAAACTGAATACAAGAAATAATAAGTTGAATACAGTACTCTGTGCTCAGTATGTAGCATTAAAATAAAGGGAAGTTAAGAAAATTATCATAACCCAAAGCATCTCCTTCCAGTCTGTAGTAGAAATGCAGAGATAGGATAAAGTAATGCCAAACTACCTCTCATTTCCAGTGATTTATTACTTGGCTGGAAAACTCCGGTCTGCTTCAGGCTGAAGTTTGATATTTATGGTCACTGTCTAAAGTCAATTTAAAACTGAATTATGGATTTGAAATATTTTTATTATTTTCAAAATTACGAGCTAAGAATTATGACCCATTATAAATTCCTTTTTCAGCCTGAAAACCCCTAAATGGACATACTTTAGTAAAAAAAAAAACAAAAAAAAAAAAACTACAGCTTGACAGCATTTAACACAGATCCTTAATTCTGGGTATGGGGCTGTCGAGAGCGCATCGAGAGCCCTGAGGTCGGGGCACATCTGAGCACTGCACTTCCCACAATGGCCAAACACAGCAGAAAAGGTGGAAATATCCAGAACTAACAAATAAATGCAGGGCACCACAAAATCTGTGTTTTTCTTTACCTTTCACACCCACGGGTGTACATGCAGACACAAACACATGCAGACCCTCCTCACGCTCGCCTCCAGCACAAAATCAACACCCATTACTGGTGTACAAACAAAACTCCCTAGTTCTGTGTAGTTTTTGGCAAAAGAAACTTAGATTTTCAGTATGGGAAATGGATTTTTCATTCATTCTATCAAATGCTTGAGTATATTTGGGGGAGAAAATATTCCCTGTCTGTCTCAGTAAATATTCCCTTGGACAGGGGTCCTTTGCAGTTCAGCCCCAAAAAGCAGCATCTGGTCTCCGTGTAGGCTGGAGAGGACGATTTAAAGCTCAGCATCCAGGCAGAACCTGCAGGTCTCTTTTGAAAGGGGATTCCTTAATGGCACATTTACGAGTAGGGCAGGTGTTTGGGTATTTTCAGCACAAGGATCTGAGTATGGATTCCACAGTAAATTGTGCTGCGGACCTGTGAGCAGCCAGCTGAAGAGAGGGAAGCGCCTGGGACAGCAGGGACAGCTGCCACGGGCCACTGAGATGGGCTTTAGTGAGGGATTCCTGGCTGTGCTCTGCTGGGCAGGGAGCAGATCCGGGGCTGAGCCCCTCCTGCCCCACGGGTGCTCGGCTGTGGCCCTCGGCAGCAGGACACAGCTCCCTGCCATGAATGTCCAGGCTCTGTTCCGAGGCAAGATGAGGGTGAGGCACACCCAGGAGCTGGTTTAAACTTCAGGGGGATGAGCAGCTGCTGTGGCACAGACTGCTGGAATCTGGGAGAGGGCTGTGGGGGAAAATGCTGGCTCTGCCTCTGGGAGAGGAGCTGGCTGTGGGAGCAGTGCTCACGCTGTACACGGACACCCTGCCCCAGCTGCCGGCTCTAAGCACAGGTCACTGGCACTGCACCCAAAATGCGACTGTCCCTTTCAGCAGCAGCTGCTACCCCACTGTCCCTGGGCAGCAGCAAGTCCAGGTCTGGCTTCTGGAGCAGTGAGCGACCTGTCCACAACCATGAGCGACCTGTCCACAACCATGATTGCTGACAGGACCCACAGCAGAGCCGCAGAGAGCACCTCTGCAAGTCCCCAGGGGGACAACAGGATGGAGGTGCTACCACATTTATAGGGGATGACCCTCACGTGGACAGATATGACAGAAGGGGTGGCAAAAAAGCTACAGCAAAATAAATTGCTTGCTACTGTGATCAGCTGGTGTCAGCATAAAATAATCCAAAGCAATTTGCATCCTACTCTTTCCCTATTATATTTGCATTGTTTAAAATAAGGATATGATACCCATCCTAATGAACAACTAAGCAATGCCTAAGGGAGAGATGATCTTTGCCATGGTCCTTGTGCAGTACGAGCTGACAGAGAAATAAAGCCGTGCAGTAAGAGGCAGCAGGCCACAGCTGGATTTATGAACATAAACATTTCCATGAGATCTGCCAGTCTTGGCTTGGCCATCTGGACCTTCATACACTTCCTCCAGGGCATTGTTTCCTACATTTCCTTATTTTACCAGTCTTGAAATCTTTTTGTCTTGCCAGAACTGGGGAATAAATTCTGCTTTGATTTAAACCCTTGCCCTATTCAACATATTTAATGAGCAAAAATCTGTCTCTCAGCCAGGAGATCCTTTCCAAGAAGAATTTCCTCAAATCACGTTGACTCTTGGCTAAAAGTGAGACCTGCTGACTGCTCTATCTCCTTAAATCCATGTTTCACTTTCTGCCTAAATTTTGCTCCAAATTTTCAGCTTTAAGCTCCCTGCAGTTGTGGATGCCACCTTGTTTTTGTGAGCTCTGTGTGCAGCAGTGGGTCTGCAGAACCTGAAATGATTGTCAGGAGCCAAAGGGGAATTTCAGGCAACCTTCCTACCCAGCTCCAGGGAGGAAAGCATGGAGAAGGTGGATCCTGGCCCCAGGCCGTGGCTGAAAGCACAGAACACAGCTGGCTCTTGGGGGCTGCAAGCTCTCCCCATCCCTGCCACACACAGGGAAGGAAAATTGCTTTAGGAGGGGGCTGTCAGTCCTGGGGCTTCCCCACAGTGCACGGACACAGAATCAGTGAGAGATGCCTCTGCAGGTACTGGAAGAAAGGATTTTAGAGGGCCTGATCCTCTAAATAGTTACGTGAGCAAGGCTTTGAGGGTAGCTCCTAATGTGACCTCTGATCCACAATCACTCTTACCAGCTCCATTAAAATATTGCAATCAAAATGAATCCACGGCTGCAGGACACCCAGAGCCATACACTTACTATTCATAAACAGGAATACACACAACAGCATTTGTGTTCTCTTACGATAAAACCCTCCTCTGTTCTGAACACTTAGATGCTGCCGCCCAGCTGCAGTAATTTCTGGGATATTTCCATTATATTTACGTAGTCAATACTTTGGAAGGCTGGTATCCAGAAACAAGCAGCTCTTATGATTTGCTTAAAAACCTTTCTTATGATTTGCTTAATAACCTTTCTTACGATTTGCTTAATAATCTATCAGGTTATGGCCAATTTAAGGACACAGTGAAAACAAAGATATCTTAGATACATCTGTATTTCCATAAAGTTTACCTTGTTTGAAATCTCAAAATCCCTATTAGAGGGATTCCAAGCAAGGTATTTGGATAAAACAATCAAAAAATATTAAATATTTGCAATTTCAGATACTTGCTCTGGCATATTAAAAGTTTATAGCAATATCACACTTTGACTGAAAGAGGGAGACTTGCCTATTTCCTCAACCTTTTTTTGGAGACAATTAAAAGAATTACCTCAAAATTCCGAATGAGCTGTACTGACTTTTGAAATCTTAAATACCAGGTCATGTGCCTGAAGGAAAAGCACTGTTTAAGGCCCATTTCTAGGGTGAATTTTGTGGCTGCTCTGAGCTCTGGCAGATGGCAGCAGCCATCAGCACTGCACCGACCTGGGCTCTGTGCCACTTTCTCTGCAGGTGATGCTGGCACCCGGAGCCAGAGCTCAGGTGTCCCCTCTGGGCAGCAGCTCCAGGGGCTGTGGGGACCTCCTCCCACAGCAAACCCAGCTCCCTCTTCTCCCTCACAGGGGAGCACAGGGCTGCAAACGGGATTAAAGAGGGGTGGGAGAAGGGTGGGAACAAGTAAGGGCAGGTAAGATACGATACTTCCTACTGCACCCGCTGCTACCTCTGCCATATATCTGAGTGCCCTCTAAAATGAAATGATGTTTCATCTGCAAATGCTTTTAAATGAAAACAGTGGGACTTACATCTGCACTTTTTAATAATTAAAAAAGAGTCTGTAGATTTTATGGTTTCTTGTTTAAGTGGCCTGAAATATCTTCTCAAAACTCCTTGCACTCTTTACAGAAACACACTCTCAGGTAGCTAGTATAGCTATGTGAGATTTTTAAGTATTTTTCACCCACCAAATCAATGCTCTAGTCATCTTTCCTTGTTTTCTATTAATCCTCAAAATTGAAAAAAAACCCAATCAAAAACAACAATTAAAACTGCCCAGAGCTTTTTCACAGAAAACATGAGGGAAAGCTGTTTGAACATTGATGGTACAATTAAGTTTATAAGGGGTAAAAAATAATAATAGGGAAATGTGAACTTTAAAATGATGCTGAAGTCCCAGTTTGTGAAATAACATGGTGCTGTGTGAATGAGCCCGTTTGAGAGTAGAGATAACGTTATTCTATTTCAGGCTCTGAGTAGGCGAGCAAATTTTCCCTGCCGAAAAAAAATCTAATAAAATCCAAAGGACAGCAATGAACTTCTCTGGATTACCATGGAGATAACATTTGCTTTGTTTGCCACATGTGTCATCATTACCTCCTCTAGTTCATTATTCCTATAAGTGATTTTTATCTGTATTGCTCTCAGACCCAGTAGGTCTGAAGGACTCCTGTGCTGCCAGCAGAGCGTCAGTGCTGCTGCCCCTCGCTCAGCCACCCCAGGACAGCAGCTCTGAGGGGACCTGTATGGGAAGGATGAGACACCACAATTCACAAACACACCATTTATTCTCGTATCACTTACTATAACTACTGTCTTCCTCTTTTGTTCCATCAATTGTTCCATCTGCTTGCAACTGCAAGTGGTATCCTTGCCTGCTGTATAGCTTTGTTACTATACCTTTAAGCTGAGGCTCTGTAAGAAAACAATAGTGAGATTAATATGGGAAATCCTGATGTGCCATTCCAAGTGAGCAGGATGCTAAAAACAAATCTTCAGGTTTCTTCCCAAGGCTGAGATAAGAAAAAGACCCAAAACAAAAGCAGGGCTACCAGCTTTGCAACACTTTTCATTTAGGCTGAGACCAAATTTACGTCTATGAAATCAATTGCCAAAATGATTAAATGCCACTTTTGATTACAATGGAAGTAGCACAGTAAAAGCTACTTCCAGTGAATACGGATTCCAACGGCGCTGCTTGGCCTCAGGAGCCCAGCCCTATCTCATTTAAGATTAAAAATGAGCTGGCAAAGAGCACATTCAGTCTTTTAAAAAGGTGTGAGTTCTTAGATGGAGAGGAAAAAGAAGACTATTATGATAGCATTAATAAGAGCCACAGTGACAGTTGAGAGCCTAAATATACAGCAGCAAATGCTTAGCACAGGAACTGCTGCAGCTCTAATAAACAAAGCCCCATTCCTCGCTGCTCCAAAGAGTACAGAACATCCGAAGAGAAAAACTACTCAATGAACATATGGAAAATGCAGAGGGAAACCCTGAAATACAGAAATGTGTGGAACTGCAAAATAAATATTACCATAAGGGCTGCGGTAATTACCTCATCAGCTAGAAGAAGAAAGATCAAAACAACGCATAGTTTGGATAGATTTCTTTTTTTCATTACCATCCTCAGATTCACAGCTATAAAGGGAGGGATCTCACATGGTTTCATTTCATTCCAGACCAAAAAGTATACAGCAGCAGGATATGCTGTCAAGTGTGTCAGTTACGATATTGGGCTAAAGCATCAGGAGTAATTGCAAAAAAGGTCTACATCCACTGAATCCCAATGACATCTGCATTGTAGTCATTTCACACAACTGTGTTTGTCAGGAGCTGGTGCATCCCTGCAGCTTGCTCCACAACATCTTCCTTTCTTCAGAGATAAACACACGGTGAAGCTATGGTGTGTCATTTCCGGCACTCTGTGTCGGGGTAAGACTCCTTGTGTTTGTAATCTAAGGAATTAGGGAGCTCTGCTACTGTATTCAATTTCAGCAGGGGCTGAAGACAAAAGCTTACAACAGTTTGCCCAAGTGTATTAGATCTTATTAGCAACTTTGATAAGAGTAGTGATGGATCCACAACTCTTATTGACCAACTTTGCTGGCAAGAAATTATTCCGACCCTCACTTTGTCTCTAGCCATAATCCATCCCAAAGCTGTTGGCAAACTGCGAGCAAGGCAGCTCTCCCGTGGCTGCTGAGCAAGGCAGACAGGTGGAGTGGCAAAAGCACCAATGCTCCAGCACAGCAAAGCCACGGCAACACTGCCAGAGGCTTTTGCTCCTCCCACATACAAAACAATCCAGGGCAGCTGCAGGTATGAGATTCCTAGAAAGGAACAGGGTGCCGAAGCAAAACTCTGGAAGGTGCCAGCAAAAGCAAAAAGCCTCATCTGCAATCAGCAGATAAAGCATGGCACGGGCCTTCTGTGAAGCAGGACAAAAAAACCAGATCTCTAGACCACGAAGTTATTTAATATACAACTGAAAGAGATACGTGTGTGGGAACTCCTCCGCCAGCATCTCCCCCACGAATACACCAATATGTTTGCATACGTGTAACAGAGAGACAGACAACGGGCTGACAGGTACAGGGTGCACACAGGTGTGCAGGGGAGGCAGACAGCAGCAGGGTGTGCTACCCAGACCAACCAGACCAACAGGACAGCAGAAAGGGCTGGCATGTGGTACCCATGTCAGCCAGGCCACACAGGCCAGAACTGGCAGTACCTGCACGTCCGCTGTACGAGCCCTGAGACAGCGCTCCCCCTTTCCCCACACCTGACACACACCCCGCTTTCCATTACACCAAACAAACCAACCCCCAAAGATAGAACCCCTGCCAACCTGGTCGCCTTCTTCGTCTTTTCTTGGAGCCAAAGAGTTTGACCCTGGAAAACACATTCAACTTGTTCTTGTCGCAGCTTCCCTTGCTCTTGCTGGGGCTGTTGACACACTTACAGGCATTGGACTTCTCCCGCTCCCTGGCTTGTCTCTTCTGGCGGATCAGGGAGCTGGCGATGGCTGCGGCCATGGCCGCCACGGCCCCGGCAGCTCGGGCGGCTCAGGCACTCGGGGGTCGCTGGCCGGCCGCGGGCACCGCAGCCAGCATCCTGCTCGGCCCGTCCCCAAGGCCGGGGACCCGCCGGGCAGCTCGGCCACCGCCACCCACCGCCCGTCGGCTCGGGAGCGCGGACACAGCGGCGGGATGCTGGCACCGCAGCCCCGGGCCGGGACGCAACAGTTTAGCTCAAGCGTTTTTGTCCTCTGAGATCTTCCCCTTTCGACTTTCTGGCGCTTTTTTACTCCTCCCAACTTGTAGCAGGGGAAAGTTTGCAGGCAGAGGTGAGCGTTTCTACGGAGATCACGCAGATCACTTGCAAGACACCCCTCCGAGCTTCTCCAGACGCGCTATTTGCGTGCAGACATGGCACATCCACTTGGTGCAAGATCATCGCATCTCTCCTAGCTCCAATTGCTCCGGTTAACTTTTCTCCCCACCCGTCCCCTCCCCATTCAAATCCCAGCAAACACCTGTTAGACTCCAGCAGGGGCAGTCCACTTGCAGGGCTTTTCTGGATCCTTTTTCCTCCTCTCCCTTAAGCGGAGCCCCGAAGCAGCTGGCGGCGGAGAGCCGTGCTGAGGGGCAGCTCCCGGCCGCTGGCTGCCGAGCGCCTCGGGAAGCCTCTTCAAGCCCCGCGCTCCTCGCAGCTCAGCGCGGCCTCCCCTGCACGGTGCTCGCAGCACCTCCCAGACGGGGATGGCAGCGATCCCGGGCCGCCCGGAGCCCGCACCCGCGCCGGGACTGCAGCAGCAGCGGCAGGAGCAGCAGCAGCAGCAGCAGCAGCAGCAGGACCCCTCCGGCAGCGATGCAGGCGCCGCGCACTCCCCACGAGCCGTGCGCTGGGTACAGAAATGAGGCGACGCAGCAAACCCCTTATCACCACCCTCCCTCCTCCTCCGCCTGTGCCTCCTCCTCCTCCCGCTCCTCTCCAGGCGCGGCGGCGAGCGGAGCCCAGCCCGGCGCTGCGGAGGGGCCGGCGGCGGGGAGGGGGCTCGGGGCGGGGGCACCAAGGGCGGGGATACCGGGGGTACCGGGGGTGCCCGGGGCGGGGGTACCGGGGGCAGGTGCAGCAGGGGCGGGGGTATCGGGGGCGGCGGTACCGGGGCTACCGGGGGTACCCGGGGCGGGGGTACCGGGGGTACCCGGGGCGGGGCTACCGGGGGTACCCGGGGCGGGGGTACCGGGGGTATCGGGGGCGGGGGTACCGGGGGTACCGGGGCGGGGGTACCGGGGGTACCTGCGGCGGCCGGAGCCGCCTCCCGGCAGGCGCAGACACCCAAACAGACGTGACTGCGGTGAGCAAACAGCCCCGGCGGCACCCGAGCGGGGACACCTGGCTGGCAGCAGCACCGGGCCCGGGGCTCCAGCCACAGCTCTCCCTTGCCTTTCTCTCATCCTCACAGGATGTCCCCTCTCTGCCTCACCGGTTTATTGGAGGCTTTTCGCCTCTCTTGCCGTTCCTTTCCACTACCTGCTCTCAGCTCCAGTTTTGTAGCAGACTAGGAAATCCTCAGAAAGAGCAATTCCCTTGTCACTGCCACGCTCTCCCCTTTCCCTTCGCTCCCCCCGGTGCCTGTGTCCCCCGAGGCCAGGCTCCCATGGCAGCTGGGTTTAATCAGCCCCCGCGGCCGCGGTGCCAAGGCAGGGACACGCAGCAGGGCCGTGGGGCTGGGTCAGAGCCCTGCAGTGGACACCGAACCCCGCACACATCCAGGACACAGGACACAGGAGGTCCTGGAGATCCCTTTGCAACCCACTCCCTGCTCTTTAGCATGCTTTCAACAGCTGGAGCCTAAATCAAAGCCCATTCAGGCTAGAAATAAAACAGAGATCTGCAGCCCTGAAGGCAAACAACTATTGAAAGAATTTATCCCGAGGCAGAGGGGGTTCACGGGCACTCGCAGGCAGTGAGGCGGGGGGGGATGTCCCTGTGAGGTGGTTCCATGCGGGAGCTCAGCCCGATGCGGACTGCAGTGGCTGCAGGCTCGGGTCATCCGAGTGTGCCCCGGGCTGGCTCTCCTGGGGCTACCAGGGATGTGGGTGGGTTGGTGTGACAGCACCCGGCTCCTATGTGTTCCCGGACTTGGCCAGGTGTCTCGGGATATTTGCCCCTTCCTCCTTTCCTCCACGCACCCTCAGCAAAACCAGGGGCTCTCCTCCCTGTCCGGGGTCCCACAGTGACCGTCCCCGGCAAGGGCGGCAGAAACCAGGCTGCCCAACACCTCCGGACAGCTCGGTTCAAAAGAGGCTTGCGGTCTGCAAATGCAGCCCTTCCCTCAGCGAGGAACAGCTCACAGCAGCTCAAAACCTCCTTCCTCCGCCTGGGAACCCCTGCCCCAGGGAAACCTGTGGCCAGGGCCAGGCTGTGCCAGGCCAGGCTGTGCCACGCCAGGCTGTGCCAGGCCAGGCTGTGCCAGGCTGTGCCACGCCAGGGTGTGCCAGGACAGGCTGTGCCACGCCAGGCTGTGCCAGGCCAGGCTGTGCCAGGCCAGGCTGTGCCACGCCAGGCTGTGCCACGCCAGGCTGTGCCAGGCCAGGCTGTGCCACGCCAGGCTGTGCCATGCCAGGCTGTGCCAAGCCAGGCTGCGCCAGGGTGTGCCACGCCAGGCTGTGCCAGGACAGGCTGTGCCAAGCCAGGCTGTGCCATGCCAGGCTGTGCCAGGCCAGGCTGTGCCACGCCAGGGTGTGCCAGGACAGGCTGTGCCACGCCAGGGTGTGCCATGCCAGGCTGTGCCAGGCCAGGCTGTGCCAGGGTGTGCCATGCCAGGCTGTGCCAGGACAGGCTGTGCCAGGCCAGGCTGTGCCACGCCAGGCTGTGCCAGGCCAGGCTGTGCCAGGCCAGGCTGTGCCCTCGCAGCCTGGGCTGTGCTCAGCTTGGCAGCCCCACTCACCCACCCACCCACAGCGCCCCTCTTCTGCAGGAGCTCTGTGTGTACACGCACACCTACGTATACACGTTTGTTTGTGAGGCAGGCCATGCACATATACATATTAAATAAATACTCCTATTTTCTTATTTAAGTTCAACAGTAGGGTAAAAATAGCTGCAATTCAGAAGTTCCACCACTACCATCATCTGCCAGTCCACATAAGACATGTGAAATCCAACACAGGAGCCAGCCAGTTGGATATTATTAGCAATAACTCATCCTACTCAACTCACCGGTAACATACTATGAATTTTGCCATCTTTCCGCTTCCAATACAGTCATGAGTGAGAGTTGGTTTTTCTCTGAGACTCACCCGTTACTTTATAAATATTCCCAATTTGGAAAGCAGTGTTTGATCTTCAGATCAAAGTGAAGCTGCCTCATTGTCATCTGTCCTACAAGGTCACAAAACATTGCATTTTCACAGAGACTAACCAGAACTCAGAATTCAGCTAACCTTGAAAATCCTGGGGAAAAGCAGTATATAAAAGCAGTATTTAGGATATCTTTCTGCCAGCATTCCAGCCTGCATGCTTAAAATCCATAATGAAAATTCATTTGCACAAATGTTCCTTGACAGATAACTAAAGAGAGGAACAAAAATAGCATATATGCATAATCAGATTTAAGTTTCAAAAAACAGTCCTCCAGTTTTTTTGCATGATCAACCTCTTCATCTATCGGTACTCCTACAAACATGTCTTCATTTACTATAAATGGCACATGAAAATGAAGATCTTGTTGGGAAAACGTCTTTGGTACAGGACCAGCCTTTGGACTACTTCAGTGTTACAGATATAAAAATCTCAAGGAACAGCTTTATTTTCTTCGAAAAGCAAGAGCTGTTCACTCCCCACCATGCTAAAAAGGTAAAATAAAATAAAATTACATTCCAAGTGACTTTTTGAATGTAGAAGACAAACAGACACTTCTTGAACACACATTCTTTCTCTTTGTTTACGATTATTGCAGTGGGGCACATTTAAAGCTAAGGGGTAAATTGCCAGTGCCATTTCAATCAAAAAGAAATCAGCATGGGACAGACTTGTCCAGTTACCATCAGAGACAGTGCCATGATCTCCCTGGAGCTGCGTGCGATCTGACCCAGAAGCAATTTCACTGATTTGAAGTAGACAAAGATCTCACCCACTTTTGATTAATAGTTTTTCCTCCCAGTCACCTGTTGAGTCCTTGCTGATGATTATTTCCATGATTCTGATCACTAAAATATACTTGAACCTTCAGAAGTTGCCTGGGTTGGGCAGAGGTGAAGCCTGCAATTTGGTACCCAAGCCAGGAGGGGCTCTTTGACGAATGCAGGGCAGGGTTTTCAGCCAACACAAAGCAGGCAGCCCTTGCTGTCTGTCTGCCCAGAAAGGCATCAAAGCCCCATCACGGGCCCAACTGCAAACACTGCTGACTCTTTCATTAAATTAGAGCAAAGTGCAGAAGTTCTGTTTTTCTGTTCATCCTCCCAGAATCATTTGTGCTGTGGCAGCTCCCAGACCACTGCTGCTTGCTCTGAGTTTCAACCTGTCCTGAGCACAAAAGACTTAGGGTCGGTCCTGTGACAAAACAAACGCTGCACAAAAATTGAGACCAGGTGAAAAATCCCAAGGCAGCTGCAGAGCTGACTGCCATCAAAGTAGCTGCAAGTGCTGAGAGGCCCCACTGTGCAGCATGCAGTGGTCACTGCGGCCTCTGAGCAGGGGAATTCCTTCCTCCAGTGCTCCTCAAGCCCAGCGTGGGACTCTCCACGCTCCTCTGCGCCCTGTGGAAGCATCAGCAATTCTCATGACATGCTGCAAATATAGTAGGAACTTACTTCCAGCACCTTGGGCCAAAATATCCCATCCTCAGACTAAACAGCATTTTCAGTTATTTCCTCTTCCCCTATATAAAACGTAGTAAAAGATTTATAGTAGATCCTATGTAAACTAATAGTGGTTGAGCAAAACAAATGCATCAAAATCAGACCAGAAAGAAAAAAATCCAGCTCCAAGCCTCACTCAGTCCATCTTAAACCCCAAACCACTCCTCTGCAGTAACAAGCTTGAAGCTGCTTTGGTGTGACAAAAAACCCCAGCCTTGCATTGGGTGTCAGGAGTCTCTCCTGAGGCCCTTTTGTTCTTGCTGTTACAAAAAAAGCAGAAAAAAAAGCTTAGAACTTCAAACCTTTAGACTATTTCCACTGCCTACACTCTCCAAAAGTAGAGCATTATTTTCTGAAAAGCACCACCAGAATCTCTTCTTCCTCTTTTCAGAATGAGATAAACAAGACTTTCCCCAGTCAGGGATGACACAGCAGCACTGAGGCCCCCAGTGATTTTTTGCTCTTGTAAGTAAACAGAATTACTATTCACCAGGAAGCAGAGCTGCTCAGACCCAAGTCCTGCATCACTTAACTCCTCTGTGAAATATCCCATGGAAATGACTCAGCCTTTCCTCTGCAGCCAGCTCCAGGCTGGACACACTGCAGAGCAGCGAGGGCGGGTGCTCTCTGCCAGGGGCATGAGCTCGCTTCGCTGGCCGCCTCACCAGCCCCGAGAGCTTCGCTTTACCCTCGACAGGGGTCAAGGAAGAGGCAGCCTGGGGTTTATTTCTGAATGCTAGATGAAAAAGGTGTTAGTGGAAGCTGAGCTTTCAAGCAGCTCCACACCAAGAGCTCAAACCTGAGGATATTTTACTGACAGACCAACTGGGCCACCTGAAAATTAACCTTAATGGTAAAGAATGGCTACAATAAGCAGCTGCAAACACGTGTTTTTATGTTGAGAGCATAAGGGCACTTGTAAATAGTGATGTGGATGTTCTGTGTGTGTGTCTGTGCCATGGTTTTTTGCAGAAGTGCCTTGGGCAGCCTTGCTCGGAAACAGGAAAAAAATCAGAAGATTGGTGTGATATCAGTGTAGACATGTCAACTGGACCCACTTTATCTGAAAGCTCACTTCTTCCTGAAAGGATTAGGTGGTTGGCTCATTTTTGTCATTTTCTCAGGGTACAGAGTCACGAATCCCAACACCAGAAGAGACTCCAGTACAACTGGTGCACAGGACTGGATGTGCCAAAACTGGCGCCCATCCAGCAGAGCAGAGCAGCACAGCCCTGCCTTCCACACGTGAGTCATCTACCAGGGCTACTAAGATATTTAAAAATAATTGTGTAGCTGATGCACCACAAAAGGTTCTCATAGTCTAAGCCCCTTCTCTTATCACATCTACACAAGTTTGCTAGGACAAGGTCCTCTGACTCTGACAAGAATTTGGGTCTCTTCTTCGTGACTCACATGACCTGCTAAATGTTCAGGATGGCCACGACACCTCATACAAAGAACACCAGTTTCCTCTCAGATCCTCTGGGAAAATACTAATGACAGAAAACCCAGTTCTGCCTTTTTCCAGCTGTGAATTCCAATTCTTTTACAGCACTATCTCAGTGAAAACAGGATTTGATCTGACCTGGTAGTGCAGCCATTTTTGGAAAAAGAGGGCATTGTTTGAAGATGGAAAAATAGAAATATTTTTACCTAGGTTAATTCATATTCAGTCATCCCAAAATGTCAACCACAAAAGATCCTCTATCCGGTGCATAAAAGATCAGTGCCAATCAGCTGGGAAAGGTCACAGAACAAACAGAAGAGATCAACTCCCACAGCTCTGCGGGCTCCCAAAATGGGAATGTGTTATTCTGGTGTCTTGGGGGGCCCGAGCTGAGCCAGGAACTTGCAGCAGTGACCAACTGACTTCTCTGCCCACCACAGAGCCATAGCAAGCAACACTCCCACATCAGGATGCACAGAGGGATCTGTTCACTCACCTCTCAGCATGATGACTCTTGGAAACATCAATGTAAATGACAGCTTCTTGTCCCTGAAATATTTACATCTCAGCATGGGACACACGAGAAGTGTGGGCTATATGGCACTGTCAAACTTAACATAAGGCCACTTCACACATGACAAAACACTGTAAATAGTCCTTCACAGAGCCAAGGCAAGTTGCCTGGAAATTGCCACATTACTCAAATAAGATCTTTTCATAGATCTGTTGGTTCATCCTTTGTCAACAGCTTGATAAAAACACACTCAGTGGGTCTCCAGTGAGTTGGAGCCTCTGAGAGTCCTTCTCCTTCCACCTGCATCCAAGCATTCCACCAGCTTCTCACAGTCATGCTCCCTGCTTTGCTCAGAACGAGCTTCTGCCCCACTGCTTAGCTTCCCAGACCCACAGAGCCCAATCCACCGTGATCCTGTGATGCATGCCAAGCTTGGCAATTCCCACTGCTGTGTTAACGACCTAAGACTCATCTGTTTCCCAATAATGAAAACAAATTACCCGGACTGGGATCAGAAGAGCCTGGTTTTGTGTGACTTTTACCTGACTGCCAAGATTATAGCACCACATTCACATAGACAAATGAGAAGGTGAGCAGAGCAGGTCAGAAATGAAAGGGACTTTGAGGAAAAAGTGTTGTGTCTTGGACGGAAGCAGACCTCTCCAGGAACTGGAGTTAGACCCTGCACTGGTCAATGATGCTGCTGTAAGTGTGGAAGCAGAGCCTTGCTCACTCGCTGGCACAGAACTAAAACCAGTTTACCCAAACAAAATGCTGGCCTCAGTTTCTGCAGGCAGAAGGATGGTACATCCTTAAGGATTAGGAAAACAGCCATGAGCCTGAGCTTCCATTCTGTCTCAGTTCACCATGTAATAATCACGGTATGAACAGAGATGTAACAAGACATATCTGACTTAAGTTCAGTGATGTAAAAATTAGGTTTATCTAAGCTCATCTGACCAGATATCTGGGCTGAATATTCAAGAAAGAAGAGAGAAAGGCAAGTCCAGATGGCAATGCATTCCCATAGAAAGAACACCATTATTTTCACAGCTATATGACGGAAAACTACTTCTGCTTTACTGAACTTGTTGCAGAGTGATTCAGACTGTAATCTACCTCACGCAATCTTTATGAGAAATAACATTCACAACCACCAAAACTAAGTAATCACTTAATGAAGGCCAGCGTAGCTCGGGGTCTTGCTTGTGGCAGTGCTCACTGACACATGGGAACAGAAAAGCCGCCTGAGCAGTGGCTCAGTCGCACTTCCCACACTCAACTGGCCTTGCAGAAATTGGCCTCACAACAACTGCAGGCCTAGCAGGAGCTGCTCCTAGCTGACATCTAGAAATCACACTGAGATTTTGAGATGAAAAATACAATGCATCATAAGTAAACAGAAGAGAATTCATTACCATAGGTTAGACGCACTGTTTTTGCAAGCAACACCATGAAAAAATACTGGCCAGCAAACAGGAACATGAACCACAAGCCAGCATCTGCTCTGTGGGATTTAAATAGGTCTGGAGACTAGAAAAAATGTCTATGCAAATTTCACATAAGCAAATTAGAAGAAATTCAGAGAAGTCAATTCAGAGAAGGAAGCTAATAGCAGAACATCTGCTGCTGCTCCCAATATTCGCATTAGCGGCTGGGTACATTTCTGGGGACTCAGACCTCATCAGAAAGCTCAAAAAGGTTCTGTTGCTATGCAGAGAAACATTGCTCAGAAATCAGAGAAAAGGATACGGAGCTGGCCGAGCTCAGCACTGTCACTCCCTGCTTAAGTCCCGCTGAGCTACAGTAGGGCCACATTTGCTTGTACAGAGACCAGACAGATGCCCAGCTCGTGGTGCATTTCTACCTAAACCCACCACAAAAGGAGTAGACTAAGCTGCACAAGTAGACACAAAGATAATACCATGATTTTAATTAAATTCCCAGTCCATATGTATGGCCTTTGCAACACCCCAGTCACAGAGCTAAATCATGCTGAGCTGAATTCGCAGCAGACACTCTGTTAAGCAGGTGATTGAATATCATCAGGATTTCTGTCCTCTCCCTTCAGCCCCCATACCCTTGTTTATTACTCTAATTTCCCACCTCTTCCTACCAGATCTTCTTTCCTTGTTTCATTAAAAATTACGACATGCTTCTGATGAGAAGTAGCCACAAAACCCATCACTATCTCGATGTCCTTATCCTTCAGCTGAGGTCAGCTTAACCTTGTTTACAAACAAATAAACTTAGTTTAGCTTTATCTACAACACAACATTGCCAGGCTTGGGAGGTTTTTCTGGGAAAGGACAAGGAGCAGGCTTAGATTGTCAGGCACAGAAATAAGCCTGCTGGATTGCAGGCTTCTCTTTAATGTCATTTGAGCCACTCCACTCTGCCCATTCCATGTAACCACGATGAAGGAAGCCGCCCTTGCCTTGTCTGCTTCCTGTATGGGGCAGTAATGAGATGAAAGGCTCTAATTGTACAAGGGCACCTGTGTGTCCAGCTGCAGAGGTGACCAATGTAGGCTCAAGGAATTAATTAAATCCTGCGGCAAGGGCTGCAGGGATGCCAAGGCAGTCCCTCATACAACTGGAGCAAGATATGGCTCCCTGAAGGTTTTGGTATCTGGGTTTACTCTGGATTCAGCCCTCTGCAAATATGGGTTCTGCATCCATACAGACAAAAATACAGACATTTTTTTCTGCTTTTCTTCTTCCTGACTCACAAATATGAGCAAACCCAAAATGTTATAAAAAGGCTGAGAGGCACAAACACAAAGGAGTCCAAGGGGACCTGTTAATGATGGAAGAAACTTTCACCTCCCTCAGTCCTTTCTTTTTTTTTTCCGGCTCTGCAATATATGAAACATCTTACTCAGTGACTATATTTTTAAACCATTATTGCCATAAATTTTAGCCCACTTAAAAATTTCGGATGTAAAGTCTTTTCAGGAAGCTTTCAGCAAAATATAGTTTCCCGTACAGGAAGTATGCAGTAAAACATGAATTTGTAAACAGTTACAAACCAAACAAATGGAACAGATTTCCAGTACTGAAAGTACTGGAAAGGAATAAAATGACGAAAACCAGAAACAAGAGGGACACCTGCAGTTGGTCCGGGTACGCGCCCCGGCAAGGCTGCCCACTTTCTCGGGCACTTCGGTTTGTGTCAGCGCTGACACTGAGCTGCGACCAGCGCCAGCGCTGCCTCGGCTGCCAGCACGGACCAGCCCGGACGGGCAGGGCAGGGCAGGGCAGGGCAGGGCTGGGGGAGCCGGGCTCGGCTCCGCGGGGCTCGGAGCGGCCCTCGCCCTCCTGAGGCTGTGCCCGGCACGGGGGCACGGGCACGGCCCGGGCTGCGAGGGGCACTGCGGGCACAGGGCACGGCTGCCTGAGCGGGCACCGCGGCCCGGCACGGGGAATCCCGGGCACAGGACAGCGAGCATCCCGGGCACGGGGCACAGGGCACAGGGCTGCATCCAGAGCGCTCCTGAAGAGCTCCGCTGTCCGGAACCCGGCGCTGTCCGCGGTGCTCCCCGGCCGGGGCGGCCGCTCGGTGCCCAGCCCGCATCCCCCGTCCCGCATCCCATCCCGCATCCCCCGTCCCGCATCCCATCCCGCATCCCATCCCGCATCCCATCCCGCATCCCCCGTCCCGCATCCCATCCCGCATCCCCCGTCCCGCATCCCATCCCGCATCCCATGTTCCCGCTCCCCCGTCCCGCATCCCATCCCGCATCCCCTCCCGCATCCATCCCGCATCCCATCCCGCATCCCCGTCCCGCATCCCATCCCGCATCCCCCGTCCCGCATCCCCCGTCCCGCATCCCATCCCGCATCCCTCACCCTTCATCCCTCACCCCGCATCCCGCATCCCGCCCGCTCCGGCCCCGAGCAGCTCCCAGCTCCGGGCACGGCCCCCGGCCCTCTGCAGCACGGTCCGCACCAGTTGGGGCCATGCAACACACCCCAAAACCTGACCTACAGCAAACGCTCCTGACTGCTTCAGACCCACTTCACCTTTACCACCACCAGCTAGAAAACTCACTGCCTCTGCAGAAGAGAAAGGCATCTAGCAGTTAATAATATAGCTAATATTCATAGTGATTGTACTTTGTAAATGCCAAAACCATTGCAGACTGCTTACTTGGCACTGCACACTCACTTAGATTTACTATATTCATTTTAAAGAGAAAAAGAAACATGGATGCCGCATGCAATGTCTTAAAAGTTGATTATGAAGCTTGTTATTTCTCATGCAGAATGACGCCCAGCCCAGCTAATATCTAAGTCTCACAGTTAATGCTGAGCGCTCTGAACACGCTGCCTATCAGATTTTTGTTTGATATTGGGGTATTTCCCAAAAGTCCCTGGATTTGCTCTTCTCTTCTAGCCGTAGGGTGTTGGTTCTTACAGTAATCTGATCATTTCACAGACCCCATGCAGAGAACACACTTTTTCATTATTGAAGAAAACTAAATTACACCATTGTAAGCCTTCAGCTAAAACATGGACAAAAGAATAGAGAAATTAAGATGGTTTTGTATTAAAAATGTTTTTAAGTTAACACTGTAACAAGATTGTCTTCAGTTAAGGTTAAGCACAGTACTCTAATGAAAGGCAATTAGAAAAGAAATGGAATCGTTTGTTTTTTCTCTAAAGCAATTCTTATACCTGACAAAAGCTTGGGTACAAAATTAACTAAATACATGGCACAGATGTTTAAAAGGCCGTAAAATCAACCTGTTTGACGTGTGAAACATTTTGAATCAGGACAAATTTGCCAGTTCAGCAGCATATTCAGTACATTTACAGTCCCAATCAGTAGCAATGAACAGTAACACCTGCCTTTTGCTTCTTAGGTAACATTTTTTTAGAGTTACTGAAGAAAATTCATTAAGTCAAAGAACAACCACATTTGTAGTATTAAAAAAATATTAACCTCTGATTTCTTTATATAGTTTACAATCTCTACAGAGGATTAGTTGCCAGGAAATACCTTCTCATTTTTTCCTGTAAAAAAATATTGCTTAAATACATCTTACCTGAATAAGACTTTCTTATCCCCAAAGCCATGCTGCCTTACAAGCTGCTCCTGCCCAGGCAATTGCAGTCTACATTTGGAGCAGACACACAGGGAGTAGATCAGACAAAGTTTAAGGCACATTTAAAGTATTCTCTAAGGTACTGGCCAGAAACATCAAGCCCATACTCGTGGTATAGAGAGAGATCATTAATGGGCATTAGTGACAGACCATTATGACTTTCAGAATCATTAAAGATTCATAATGTAGCTGCATTGTTCTGGCAACATCTCACCATTTCTTGGACATAAATGTACATTTCTCCTACATGATTTACTTAAACTTATTATTTTTCAGTGTCAAATTTTGTTTTCTGCCTCCTAGAATTACAAAGAGCAGCTGTAACAGGATCCTGGAGTACATTACGCCAGCCATAGGAGCCTGGTGCTTGGTTTATTTGATGCCCTTTTTGTAAGGCAATTTGCAATAGGAATAGCTCAACAACATTCATGAGGCTGAATATGTACCATCATTTCTTTCTACTTTAAATAAGCTGAATTATTGATGTACCACACATGTTACAAGTATAAAAACACTTGCAAGAACTCAATTTGCTAACAATTCTGAAATAATTACCTTTTGAAATTGTTAAGCTTTGTCACTGCCTTTCAGGAGAGTTCATAATTTGATATTTGGATATAGTGAAAAATATTGTAGATAATGCTAGTTAGGGTCAATCAAACCTGCTACTCTCCCAATGTATTTCTGCCAAGCAAACACTGAAATTTGCTTTTAAAGATGTACAATACTGCAAACAGTGGGGTCTAAAATGTGGCTACAGTTATACTTCAATTGTGTTCATCGGGGGCTGGGTTTAAATCTTCTCCTGCTGAACGAGACTGAGACCTTGTTTAATCCTCAGTACAGTAAATTAAGCCCATGCTCACACATTTTTTAAATAATGAGATTTAGGCACTTTAGAAGCAGAGTCAGATTTCAAAGTCATATATTGTCCCCAAGTGTGATTTGTTCACGTAAAATCACAGAATTACAAGTAGTAGAGAAGAGCTATTTGCAAAGGCTCTGACTCTTCCCCAGGGTCACCACTCCCTCCAGACACGTTTTCGAGTGACGTGAGCCTGAGCTTGGTTTATTCTGTGGTCAGTCTGCTCACCCACAATGAGCACAGATCCACTTGGTCTGTCTGGGCAAAACCATCAAACTCCATCCGAGGAGCAGCATCTTCTGAATTCCTCCAACACAACCACTGTGAATGCGTGAGATTTGCTGGGGATCACACCCTTCAAGTCACAAAGAAGCAAACACCTTCCAGATGCTGGGCATTAAAATGAGATCTGGCAACTGAAGCGGCCCAAGCATTTCAACACATCTTAGCATTTATGCTGTGCTGAATACAGGCCTGAAAGGTGAAGCTCACAAATTTACTGCTAATAAACCATTTTCCAAAAACAGTATTTCAGTGTTTACTAATATACATTACTGCTTATGTATTTGGAATTCACAATGTGAATGAAGCATGCAGAAACTTACCATGCTGTGAATTGCACAGTTTTAGAACATTCCCTGTTTATTATGCTACAATTGATTATAATCAAGCTGTGAGTATTCCTGATATCCAACTACACTGTACAATTAAAAACACCCTTAATTATTGTTGCCAGAAGTGAACAGTGCCACACAAGGAAAACTGCACTGGGGCAAAAAAAATGAAGTTGATTTAAAGACCTCTCCACTTGACAATGGCACTGCTTTCACCAAAAGAAGTAAAAAAGCCACATGGAAGAACATAGACAAGTCCACTTCCAATGGCCTGCTGAGTTCTATCGATTTCAGAACTGACCTTGAGTCAATAGGTTTTCTGTCACCCGTGTCAACTATTGACAGGCAGTCAAAAGCCCAAAGTGGCTTTGCTTACTGCCTTGCAATTATAAACAAGGTTAATCTGCTTGTAAATGTTCTTCTTCCACAAGCAACAGTAGATTCCCAAAACCTACATTAACTTGTGACAGCTCCCTAAAACTTACATGGATCTTATTAAAATGTCATTATTCCGTACTCTTCAGCCTACCTCAAAAATGGTTTAAGCATTTCAGGATCATTTTTAAGATTTCACAATATAATTGGAGTTGTACATTGAAAACATGACGTGGTTCAGCTAATCCTTATCACCACCTGGTTACTCACTGTATATTAACTTGGTTTGTTGTTTTTATCAGTAAGAGGAAAATATAGCCCATGTCTAATCTCCAGTTTGTTTTGATCCCTTCATGTCCATTTTGTGCCCTCAGCACATGACTGGAGCCACCTGGCACAAAGGAACACAGCTCCTCTGAGATGCCTGTGCTCAGACCAGCCCTGACCTTACCTCTGCTGGGGTGTGTCAGTTTAAAAAAAACAACTTGTTTGTGTAGCAAAAGGACTGCAAGTGGAATTTGCAATAAAACCAGACATTTTTTATTCTTTGCCAATGTATCAATAAAAACCAAGCCGCTGTTTGCTATGAACTGCCCCCTGGAGATTGCCACGTCATAAAAACTGCTGAGGACAAGTTGTGCTGGTTTTGGCTGGGACAGAGTTAATTTTCTTCACAGTAGCTGGTACAGGGCTGTGCTTTGGATTTGTGCTGGGAACAGTGCTGGTAATTCAGGGACGTTTTCCTTATCCCTGAGCAGCGCTGACACAGAGCCAAGGCCTTTTCTGCTCCTCACCCCACGTGAGTGGGCTGGGGGGCACGAGGAGCTGGCAGGGGACACGGCCAGGACAGCTGACCCCGAGTGACCCAAGGGATGTCCCAGCCCGCATGGCCTCATGGCCAGCATATAAATCAGGGGAAGAAGAAGCAAGGGGTGGACATTCAGAGTCATGGTGCTTGTCTTCCCAAGAAACCATTACATGTGATGGAGCCCCAGCCAAAACAAACATGTGAGCAAGTGAGAGGACAGCTAAGAGGAAGGGGAAAACGTGGTTTGGAAAGGGCATTTATGTTTCTAACCACCTAAAGAGAAAAGCTCAAATTAGCCTTCCAAAAGCATCCCTTTAAGGCAAAAATTGATCAGTTTACCCATGGTATTATGTGCCAGAACAGATAATTTGGCAGGTCCCAGTAGGATTTGTGGCCCCACGCTGCCTTGCTGGCTGTTTTGGGAGCAGTGCAGCCAGTCCATTATCAAGCACTCTCCTCCCAGAGCACACAGCCACGCATCAGCAGTGCTCCACCTTCTGTGTGTTCTCCACGGCAGAGAAACTCTTTTGCATCTGAGCAATGATGCAGGCCAAAATGAGGGCTCAAGCACTGCCAAAGGAGCTAGCACAGGCAATCCTATTTCACAGAATCCTGCTTTGCACTCTTGAGTAGATCTTGTCCAGAAAAAAAACAAACAATCAGGCTTGACCTTATTCCCTGGAATCCAACAGCAAAATCCCCAACGAGCTCGTCTGGCAGGAAGAGGCCAATTGCTCAGGCCCCACTTCTGCTGCTGCTGCTATGACCAAAGAAATCTCAAATGCAAAATGCAGCTGAGCAAGCCCAGCACTGCTGTCCCAGCAGTCCCACTGCAACATGGAACAACCCTGAACAGCAGCTGCACCAGGAGCCTGCCGGGGAAACACTGACAGGAGAGCTCCTGGAGGAGTAAGGAGAACAGGGAGCTCTGAACTGCTGCCCAGACAGACACAGCACCCATTTGGGGTCCTGGAGCCTGCTCCCCTGCATTTTATACTGCTGTATTAGTCATCATTATATTTTTATAGAGTGATTGACAAGTATAAATTTTACTTCCAAAGAATAGTGACTCAATTAATCCAATGTTATAATTTTGTGTTTCATATTAGTAAAAATATAATATATTTGTATGGGAGAATATATTTTTTCCCTCTCTTTTTGACCTGACTGCACTACCCCGTCATGCAATCTAAAATAAGGAAGAAACTCATTAATGAGTGAGACTATTTAATATTCTGATGCAGGAAACGTTTCAGTTTCTGCTTTCTAACGGGAGGCTGAGTGAAGTCAGGGCAGCAATTCTGTTCCTTGGCTTCATCTGCCACCTGGTGGCACAACCCGAGCTGGCAGAAAGCCGCATCCATGGAAGGACCCAGCGTATTCTAACAGGCACCTGGAGCTGAGCGCTGCTGAAAGGCTGCAGGAAGCAATGAGCAGCTGCCCACATCTGTGCAGCTCAAGTCTGCACACAGTGCAGCACGTCTGAAAAGTGTTCTGCAACTAAACCAGTGTTTTTACAGAAAGGGGTAACTTTGAATTCAGATTTTTTAGTCTATGAAACTAAACAGCTGCAAACTCCCAAATGCCAGAAAATGTCCCAACAATTTATAACATTTATGACAACCTCTTGAGCCATGGAGAAGCTCAGATTCAAAATCAGGACTTGCAGTCAGTCACAGGATTCAAAACAGAGAAGTGAAAGAGAGCTTTGATACCTGCCTGCAAATAGCTGGAAGTGCCCTGCTGTTATGCCATAAAAATAAAGCAGGAAAGACAGAACTGGTACAAGCCTAGGCCTCTGAAGCTATTGTGCTCTATTTGGAACACCATGTTTACTTTATATTCTATTCAGAGCATTTTAGCAAAGTTACAAAACAAAGTATAAGCAAAAGCAACTTCTATTTACTCATTCTGAAAGCAGCAGCCCTGGCTCGTGCTGTCCCCTGTGCTGTACGGGGACAGGAGGACACCAGTGCTGCCCTGAGGGGTGACCCAGAACCTGCACGGTGTCACCCAGCAGCTCTGGGTGGGAAAGTCAACATTTACTGCCGGGGCTGGAGTCTGCTTGCCCTGGTGTGGGGCTGTGCAGGGGTACCCAGGCTGCCCTGATCCAGCAGCACTGCCATGAGGAGCAGACACAATGCTTCCACAGGCGCTCCCAAGATACCTCAGGGAGCACTGAAACACCCCAGGACAGGCATCTTAAATCACTTCCACCCTAATGTATGGGGGAAATGAGGCAAATCTGCCCCAGGCTACACCAGGCCCTACAGCTGTGCCACACACCCAGTGGAGCACCAGCTTTTGCAGAGCTTTTTGGCAGGGTGACTGTGCAGCAGCTCAGAGTGAAGCTCCCTGCTCCTTGCTTGGCTTTTCCCATGCTCCAAGGAAAAACACGTGCAGAATGAGGGCAGTGCTGACGAACACAGAGCAAACACTGAAAAAAGCCCCAAGCCAGCTACGAGCATTGTTAGAGTCACCTGTGTGCTTCCAGGAGCCCTGTGGGATGACACCCTTCTGGTACCTGAAAAGCAAATTTCAATCACCCTGGCAAACTTCCAACTAAAACAGTTTTCATTTACTGGCCAAAGATGGAAAAGGAAACACAGCAACTGCCTCACCCAGGCCCTCATGAAAGCACGATCCTACCCATACCTGGTACGTCAGGTGCTGGAGACCAACTGCCAGAGCCAAAAGGAACATTTTCCCTATTTACCACTACAGACCAAAACTAAGACCACCCCTTTCCAAGCCTGCCTGTCGATGGAAAAGAGCTGGATGTTGTGCATATGTTTGTGATGGGATTTGCAGAACACTTAAGAGAATTGGGAGCACCAAACCCATTACATTTCCCTGACATGCATTTATTGAGCTCCCTGAAGTGCTTTTGAAAACCCCCACTGAAAATCACACTGAGATGACTGCAAGGCAGCAGAGGGCAGGCGTCAGGCATGGGGCAATCAGCAGAGCCTCCCCCATCCCTGGCAGGAGGCTCCAGCAGCCCAGACCAGTCTGGTAGTGACCACCTCCCACCTGAGCAGACCCCAACGCCCCTGGCTCAGGCTTGGGATGGCAGTGCCACCTGCCAGGCACCTCCTGCCAGCTCCCAGCGTCCCCACCCCTCTGCTGCTGCACCCCCAGACGTTTGCAAATGCTCTGTGCAAACACAGCTCCCAGGGAAAGCTCTTCTCCCAGCACTCTGCGAGCATTTGCAGCCAAAATCAATACACACATCAGTGCTCCTAAAAGTAATTTCATTTCTGATAATTAAATAAATTAGCTCTAATAAAGTCATGATTTCTCTGTTTACCAAAGGAAAGTAATGGGTGGAAAGTAATTTAATTTGACACAAATTCGGGGTTGGGTTTAATCCTTCAGATTTTATTCCTAATTTCTCCTGAAATTTTCTAACACTGTGAATAATTGTTATTTTATTTTCCTGTGATAACACATGAAAATAAACTACTGAAAATATTGACCTAAGCCCTGGACAGAAAAGGAGGAGCAGACATCCTTTGTGAGTTTGGTGAAGAAGACTCTGCACTATTTGGAAAGTCAGACTCAAGCTCCCTGTATACATTCCAGTAAAAGCAAAACACTTTGCAGGTGGATTCAGACCACATTTACACCTGGGAGTTCCTGGTGTGGAGACCCAGAACTGGTACTGTATTTGTAGAAGTATAAATGAAATGGATTTCATCCTTGCCCCACTATCCAGACTCTGCATCGCCGGGCGCAGATGTTAATGCCTTGAAGAAGTTTCATCTATACCCAAAATTGAACATTTTTGTCCCAAAGTTCCATTCCACTGACAAGATGCTGCACGAAACATTACTAGAGAAGTGTGTGTGAAAATCATGAGCAGAGTAAATGGGCTCCTACGTGCCAGTATCATCCAGCAGGCCTTCACCCTCGCTGCTAAATGCACCATCCCACTGTGCTCACATCCTGATCCATGCAGCTCACAGGGAACTGAGCACGCAGGAAAATGCTTGTGAGTTAGTCTGCTACCAGAAAGAGAAGCATAAACCTCTACCAGACAAAAGTACTCTTACCATGTATTTTGCAGACATTATTTTGGCCTACTTTCTTCATTAGGTAAAACACTCCCATGATTCAAGCACTCAAAAAAATCTCAGTAAAGAATTTGCCACTAGAGGAGGCTATTCCATTTTTTTTTTTTTTCCAGTGACATAATTACTACTGAAATCTCAGTGGAGAGTTTCTGCAAAATCACCACTACTCTTTTCCAGCTATTCCTACTGTGAATTCCTTTGAAATCACAAAATTCCTCAATAACTGTACTTGTACTTATTCTTGAGCCAAAGAAAAAATAAGTTCACAAAACCCAGAGTTCATAACCTGGATAATTTGTCTGTTTTAGCATGATGGTACTTTTGCAGATCTACAGGCAGTGAAAGGGAAGATGCTGGTGAATAAATTCGGGACTTTCAGGGACTCTGCTAACCTGTAAATATAATAATCCTAGGCAGAGAAATCGAAGATGGATGAATTATCAATGTGGCCCTATCATCAGCAAGTGCATCAATTTTCTTCACTATTTCCTATCTTTTTTTTAAAGTATTTTGAGCACCTGAACCTCATCTTCAGACCATCAGACTCCAGGTGACCAAATTGTGGATTCATTCTCTTGAAGAACTGTGTAGCCTTGCATTTTGGTCCATATCTGAAGAGGACCAAAATTTAGAACATCCCAATTTTCTAGGAAACAGATTTGCCCGTTCCTGTCTGGCCTACTTATAAACAAATATTAAGGGAAACAGGCCAGGTAATTCTGGTTTGACAAATCTGGAGCTCATAAAACATCTATCGTTGATGGTCCCAGAAATTGCTGCCCTTTCTCCATCCACAGAACACACACATCCCAGAGGAGATCAGGGAGAAAGGTTTGTCCAGCAATCCCATTTTTTGATGCATCCATCCCAGGCTCCTGTACAATCTTTAGAGACTCCTTCTTGCCTCGTCTTTAATTTGAGGAACAGAGACTTGGCTCTTTAGGCCTGTGTTCAGCCCTATATTCAGACAGAGCTCGTGGTCAGAGAGGTCTTTGACAGAGGGTGACAGCTCCAAGTTCCAGCCACGCTTCCAGAGCTCACCTCGAGCTTCGGCAGCTCCCCCAGGAACTCCGAGGTGAAAATTCCCAGAGAGCACCCTGCAGACAGGACACAAAAAAGCCACTTGTACCCTCTGCCACAAGCCGGGCAGGGAGGGGCCCCGTGCTCTGGGATGGATTCCTGAGAGACTGCAATAACATTCCCCAGGGTTTAGATGTGGGAACACAGGGGGCATCAGCGGCTCTGAAACATGAAAATGGGTGCTGTCCTCCCACTGCAGCACCACAGAGCCCCAGAACTGCCAGCGAAGCAACCAGGTCCATTTTCAGGCACAAAACCCACACATGGCTACTCAGTGGAATCTTCTGTGCTGTTCCTCTGGCTCCCATCTCATAAACTCAAAATCTGACTCTGCATCATTAAACATTCCCACCTTCTTTTCCTGTGCAAAGAAGCAATGGTAAAAAAAACCCCCTGAAATTTAATTGAATTACAATTTTTAATTAAGGAGCTGTGTAACTATGTTCTCAATTATAGTGGTGAGAGCTCTAACTCCACATCTCAGCATTAGAGGGAGTCCTACTCCTGTTTAATTCTCTTTGCAAAGCCAAGGAGGAAAGTTGGAAGCGTGGCTTTAGTGAACAGCATCCCATCAGTCAGTCAGCAGCACTATAAAAAGGGGCAAGAAAAAACCCCAAGAACGTATTTCATGCTCTGCAGTGAACCCACAGCACACAGCAGCATAAAAATCTGGTCCCTCTCCTCATGTCAGGCATTCGCATTCCTGCTGTAAGCAGCCCTGCTCTGAGCTGCAGCACTTGAAAGAAGATTCACACAGATACTCAGGTTCAGTGACCTTGGAGATCCAAAAGGATTTATCAGCCTTTAAAGTAGTCAGCTTTTACACTGATGGGCTTGGAGAAATCCACCAGACAGGGGCAGAAGACAGGAGTAACCCACCTCTGGATCCCAGTTATTGTGGCAATGACTGATGCACACAGGCACCCAAAAATAAACGGGCAGGTGACTCCAGGGACATCAGGGTCCTACAGCAGCCGGGGCAAGGACGGAGCCCAGCAGGGAGGGGACAACCCAGTCTCTGCATCATGGCTTGAGTCTGGTCACCCTGTTCAACGCAGAGAGTCTGGGGTGTGCCTGGAGAGCTGCTGGAGGTGTGGGCAGATTCAGCCAAGGGGTGTCTTGTCAGCAGCGAGTAACTTAAATGGGCTCATTACTCTGCTGTCATCTCAACACTTTAGTAAGAAGAGGATTTATCTCGTTGTCAGTTATTAGAGGAGAGGTGTTAATTCAGGTGACATTTTTAAGTTTTCTCTGTACCTGGAAGCAAGAAGTGAATGGGGTAGATGTTAACTGACTGTTGACGGGCATTCAGTACTATCACATAGGCCCACTGCATTTCTGAACTAGTTTTTCTGCAGCTCCTTATGCTTTTACGTCAATCACTTTCCTCGGAATAAAAGGTCCACCCTCTCCAGATGGTGTCTGATGGAGTAGGGTTTTCAACTGTGTTTTGGAACCAGACTCTTGTTTCCAGTTTGGCCAGTGACAATGCCTTTCCTTTGCCTTCTGATCCCAGATGGCTGGGACACAAACCCTCTGGTGTGGCCACCAGGGTTTCATTTCTGGGAGAAACACTCACAGAGCAATGCTGCTCATCTGCCTCTTCACACAGTTCTGGACCCAGTCCTCATGAGCACTGAAGGACCCCGACTAGTGCCACCATAGGTACCAATGAGCTTCCTGGTACATACAACATGAAACTTCTCCTCCATAAACCAGCATTGTAAGGAAAAATTAATGGATATGTTTGATTTCAAAGAGTTCTTCCTGGTCTGAGCACCGGATGACTCTGAAATGAGTGGAAACCAACTCTATTGCCAAGTAGCCTGGGCCAGGCTAAGCACCACCATCTGATGGGAGATGCAGAAGGAGGCCCCCGATTTGGCCCTCGTTCAGCACTCAGCCTGTCGAGCTCCAGGCAGCGATGTCCTACGGAATTTACTGGGGAATTTGCTGTCTTCCACAGTCTGAGAGTTTATTTTGTCAACTCAAAATTTAACTGCCCTAGACAGAGGGCAGGGGGTGGATGGTGCAGTCTTGCTGTCCTGTGCCTGTTCTCTCGCTGCTTACTCTCTGACACACCCCTTAGACTGATGGGGGTATGCACGTCCTGCTATCTTTAGGCTCCTGCAAACTCAAAGACGGGATAAACAACACTACCCATGCTGGATAAAACAAGGTAATGCTGAACAGTACAGGTCATGTGAGGAAACTGTGGGGGCTGCTGATTTTTATAACCTATTTCCTTAATTTAAAATACACAAGAGCATATTCTGTGCATCAGAGCATCTGTCACTCACAAGGTGACCACCTGAACAAGCATTCGACTGGTGCATGGTTAACAGTAACTCCTCTTTTGGAAATACAGCCAGAGGACTCAATGGGTATTTGATTACCTACAAAATGCAGTAAAAATGGCTAAATGTCACAGGAGATGGGCACAAATATTTACCCCACTGTGAGGAAATAAAAGCAGCTGGTATAGAGAAACCAGGCCCTGATGATACTGTGTCTAGTTCTCTTTTACCCAAAGATACCCACATATATTTGACTCAACACACAGTGCTGACACATTTTCCCAACTCTTTTCAACTTTAAGCCAGAGAACTGATGAAAATAAAGGTGAAAGGCAGATTACTATTTAGCCCTTGTAATGTCAATCTTAACAGTCTTCTAATAAATGAATGTCAAGAAAATACTTATTACCAACTTTTTAAGCAGTAGGCTGTGCCTACAAGAAAGTCAGGCTTCATTTAACTTGACAGAGGAAGAAACCTTCTGGAATAGAGGAGGAAGAGCTGGTTCACTCTGGACTGTCCAGGGTGGCCAGACAAGGCTGTGTGAGCTGCACAGAGCCCCAGAGCTGCACCCCAAGGGGACAGGGACACCCAGGCCATGCAGAACCCCTCTGCACCCCCTTCATCAGCTGGGGGTGACTCTGCAGCTCTGATCAACATCCCAGTGCTGCCTCAAGAAGACAGAACCTCTGTTTTCCGACCTCTGCCACTGCTAAGATGGTATTTTAACAATCAGGCTACAGCTATCCAATATAATTTGAGAGAGAGGACAAAACAACAGCCCTTTTTATGCTCCACTTCATGTTTTGCTGTGGTCTTCCAATCAATCTATGAAGCACCCAGTGTTTGTTTTTATCTCTGGCTGCAATTAGACCTACAGGAAACATGTGATAAACACAACCTTCCCACAGGGATTGTTACTCTGCAAACCACTCACTAACCACCAGATAAAACACCTAAATGACACCAGCATCAATTTTTCACAAAGACTAAGATGAACGTCTTACAGTAATAATGTTAATTACACTGGGTGGATAAAACGAGAAAAACACCCAGAGAATTCAGTGAGGGCTGCTAAGATCTGTAATGCTTAAATAGCCAAATGCAATTAAAAGACTCACTCTTTAGTCATCAGCAATTTTGCAGCTCCACTGTAGTACGTAAACGCTGGAGCCAGTGCACTGTGACAAGGGAACAGATTTCTGCTTTGCTCTACAGCTGACAAGCCTTTATCTGTGGGATGTTTGACATTTAATGTGGTTTTTTTAAACAGACTTGGCAAAACTGGACAGATGACTGTAACAATTAGTAGCCATTTCCTAAAGCAATTATTTATCCCAGCAGATCTTCTATGGTTTTTAGATGTGACCAAGAGAATTTAAATGTCAAAAGACATTAGGGATGTAGCCGTGAGAGGAGAACATACCTGAACACCCCGCAGTGTTGGTGTGGGTGGCACCAATGGCTCCCCTCAGGGCAGAGGGTCACAGCATCGGGGGGCTCAGAGCACACCTCAGCCTCAGCTGCACCACAGCCACCAAGCCTAAGCACGGATCCTCTTCCTCATGAAAACTTCAGGTACCTCAAGAAAGTCAAAGCTTTAAGAGTGATGTGCAAGGACCCCCCTGGTTACCAGAGCAGAGCAGGTTCTGCACGGAGGCAAGGACACCAAGCCCTCGGTCCAAGGGCCAAGGCTGCAGCTAACACAGCCCGAGTGCAGGACCTGCTCTCCTGCTGCACTGCTGCTTGCCAGCACCGACAGCCCCAGCCTGCAGCTCCTCCTGGGCAGCCACGAGCAAGGGCCCAGGGCAAATATAACACCCACCTTTCACAGCTGGGAAAGCCAGAGTGGCAAAGAGGGCCACAGACAGGACAAGTCACCTCCAGCCTGGTACACTCCAAAGAAAAACAAATGCTTTCAGCCAGCAAACAGAGCCTGTTAAACAATGTGATCTGTGCCCCAGAGATGAGCTAGAGGACAGAGCTGCTTCATCATCTCCAGTGTCATCTGCTCATATCACTCAACAAGTGGTGGCATGGAAGGGAAGCAGTGGAAGTTTTACGAAATAAATACTCCTACAGCTGTCACCAGCTTCTAGGCATGCAGCTAAAAGGAGGCATTTGTTTTCAAATTGCACATTGCAAGGCTTGGAAGGGATGAAATTATCATCCTCATCATCAAATACTTCAATATTTGTAATATGGTAACATCAAGGAGCCACAATCAGGTACACAAACTGAATCTGCAAAGGGATGGAGACAGAGATCCTGCTCTGAGCAGATAATCAGCATTCAAACTGACAAATTATTGTTTCTGCCATCAATAACCTGATTTAAATTGTGGATGGGAACACAAATAACAAGAGACAAAGCCCTGGATCATTCTGCACTGTGCTGTCTTTGCCTGCTGGAGTCTTACAATTAATGAATTCACTCCACTGGAAGAAATGCATGTCTGCTCTCAGCTGAAGAAGGAAGGATTTTGTAGTTTTCCTGAGTTTCCCTGTATCTTGTCTCTTTTTAGCCCCTCTGGAGCACACAGAGCAGCAGATGAGTGATGGGCCAGTTCATAAGACATTTCAAAACATGGACAGATGGAAGAATTTAATGCAAAAAAAATATACTTTTTTTGGCAAATTGAAGTATCTGCTAATTTAATGATGGGTGAATTTGGCCCTTTGTAAAGGTTGATTTTTTTGTTTTCTTTTTTTGAGCAGCTGGAAATGGTGTTCAGTGGGTATACTGGAATGAAACGTTTCAATTTACAGGCATTTTCCCCCAAGATTTCCTCTCAAATTGATGTTTCACCAAAATCAGGAAGAAGTCGATAAATGTTTCCGTTTCATCAAGCCTTCTGCTTAGGTCCCCAGAGATGAGGCAATAAAAACAAAGGAGGAGTTTTACTATCATTAATGTATGTCCACAGTGAGTGATGGGCTGAGGCAGGACTGACGGTCAGGCACCTGCAGGTAGGAAAAGCTTGTAAATACAATGGCCCAGAATGAGCACTCTGCCCTTTCCACTGGGTGGCAGCAGTGGGGACTAAGGGAAAACCCACCTGAGATGAAAAAACGTGTCTTTTTTCTGTTGTTGTCAACAAGGCCTGCATGGCAGCGGAATTTAAGCCGTTACCAAAGTTGCTGATACAGATGTGCAGGCTATAAACAACTGTCCCCTTTCAGAAATAAGGAAGGACACGGTTTTTATTAAGCACGAAAAATCAATAAAACATGAGAAGAGACACTGAGAAAACTTACGTTCCAGCTACTATAGCAACACCTTTTTAATCAATAGGGAGAATGCAAAAATATCCAAAGGAATGGACAACACAGCTGCAATTACTGCTTCATGTGAGACCATGCTTCATTTGCATCGTGACATCCAATCAGTCAGAATTAAATTTTGTATGCTACCCTATGTCCCCAGATCTCTCCCTCAGCCAATCTGTCACATCCTTTACAGAAGTGTTACAAATAAGGTTTATCAAGATGACAAACGGAGCTCTCGTTCTGTGCCCGCGCTCGCCCTGCTCCCTGCACAAGCAGCAGCTCAGCTGCTAAGCAACAAAAAACAGCAGAGGAAGAAAAAGCTCCCCCTTTGCTCCCCATCAGAAATGCCCATCCCTTGGCACACCCAGCCCTGTGACAAAGGGACTCAGGGCCAACACAGATGGGATCATTTTCCTGCACATTCTCAGGAATGGGGGAGAAAGTTGTGTGTATCTGCCAGGTCTCTGATTAACAACAACCCTTGATTTTCTGGGTCCTACAGCAAGTTCCTATTTTCAAAAACATGTTCTGTTCCCTTCTCCATTTCTTCTGAAGCTGACTCATCGAATAGCTGCTGCCTGGGGCAACACAAATTCTGCTGTGGCCTCCCAACACACCGACTGCCCTGACACCCCACTCTGCCAGGGACTGCCTCGATGCTCGTGTTCTCTGTCAGAACACACAGACACAGAGCTGAGTGACATCATATTCAAATCATATTCCACAGTAATCTACTTCCCAATGGTTTTTAGACTGCTGTTACATTTATTCCAGATTTCCTCCTCTCCAATTCTTGTCAGAATTTGCCAGGCAGCACATACTGAACATTGCACTGGATATTCTGCTTAGCACTATTTTATTTTGTTTTCACTAACCCCAAGCACTGAATTTAATTGCCAGCCTCGCCATATATCTTTATACCAAAACCAAATGATGTTTTGCTTTACAGCCAACAAGACTCCTACCACAAGGGAACTGCAGGGGAAAGGTCTGAAGACTGCCGTGGTTTGTATCTGCAAGTCTGAAACTGCCCACAGTAACAGCCTTTTACGTAACAGATGTAGATTTATAGCCAAAGTAACTTGATCTCCATCACAGTGTCCATGACAGTCGAGTGAAAAACTCAGAGCTGAGTTTACAAACAAGTCATGGCACAGTAACAAATTTCCATAAGCTGATAGATCCAAGGTTCCTCACTGCTCTTGTTGTTTGTCCCTAGAAAATAAGGAGCAATGCAGTGAATTAATTCTGTTTCCTTTGAATTTAAATAAATTGGATGCCATCCTTTAACTTGAAAATTCCTCTACTTCAATAAAATTTATATAAGATTGTATGATGCAAATTTACTACTATTTTCTGGGTTCAGCTTTTTTTAATGCTGTATTATAGGGCAGACTTTTCACAACACTTACCACAGGTCACAGATGTAACTCCAGTGGAGCAAAGTGGATGTCCCTGTCTACAGAGCTCGTAATGGATGGGATAATTCAGCAAAACAACGGGTTAGAGACAGGTAAGAATTTGAGTATTACCTGAAGGGCTCTACCTGCATGTGATGTGATGGCTCTTAGCTGGCTGCTAACAATAGAAGCACAGATTTATTCCTTATTTCAAACACTGAACAGCACAACTGGTCTGAGCTCCTCCCTTAGCTCTGATCTGCACTGCACCCAGCACCTCCCAGGCTTTGATGCACTTATCTTTGCAAGAGTCCTTTAAACCAGTTTTGCCTGTGCTCTGGATGTGGGGTATCTGATATCCCAGACCTGACCACAGCCACGCTGCCTGACTCTGATCAGAGGCTCTGAGCAGCAGCCAGGCTGCAGTGCCCAGGGCGAGTGCTGGTAGAGCTACACCACAATGAAGAGCCTTTGGAAGCTGTGCACACAGAGAAGGGCTAGGAACCAGGACAGAAATACAAAGTTCAGAGCCCAGGCCACAGCCCCTCAAAAGTCAGTGATACAACACCATAACTATATTCAAAACAATCAGGACTTTTAATTGTCAAGCACAATGTTTTCTATCTACATGGGACAACATGTATAACACCTAACAGCCAAGTATCAGGGAATTTTCTGCAAGGTTTATTTCTATCAAAAATAACACAAAATAAAGGAATTACCATACCAGGTAGAAGTGGAAGCCCACTCACTCTAAATACTAAAAAGAACAGTATATGCATTTTTCAGTAGATACCTCCTCTTCTTTTCACTGCCAGCTCTATCTGATACTATGAGAGTGGTTTAAATACTAAAACATCTGAATGTGAATCCCTGCCAAAAGCGAGCTGCAATTAATCTACAACTAGATATTTTGATCACTGGCACTTCCATGGAGACACAGATACCAGAAGCCCAAGTACACCATCTCCAGCTATCCCCACGCGAACCCCAGTTTCTACAAGACCCAGTTCAGATTCACTATATTTAACAGTGTGTTTACAGAAAAAAATGAACTTTGCACAGAAGTTTAAAAAACCAACACCCAGCCTCAGAATGAACAGTCTTAAAATACAGTGTCAGAGCTGGAGTCTGAGAGAAACTGAATTAACAACTCAGTCATCGTTTTTAATCACAGGCCCATTCATTTGTCAGCAGGCAGAAGCACAGTGACAGAACCTCGGGCAGATTAACCCCCATAGATCAACCCCTCCTGCATCTCCAGCACCAGGCAGCAGCCGCATGCCAGGGCCAAGGCCACCTCAGCTGAGCCCCTGCGAGGGAATCTCTGTGCTCAAAGTGCAGGGGGACGTTTGTGCTCAGGCCCCAAGCCACCCTCCAGAGCAGCCCTGCCCCAGCCACACTCCTGGCACCTCTGCCCACAGCCCTGGGACACCACGGCACAGACCCCCAGGGCCACCTCTGCAGGCTGGGCTGGGGACATGCTGGAGCTGGGCAGGACACAGCCCAGCCACTGCTGCAGGCAGAGAGAAACCATGGGGACCAAGGCAGTAACCATTTTAGGATGTGCTCCTCAGCTCATCTGAGACCCAGCTTTGTTCTTTCAGGAGATGCTGAATCAAAACCCTCCTAAGGACATCTGGCTTGACTTTGCTGCATGGTCTGCATCAGCAAGTAGCTGAAGAGTTTCCTTATTGAAAATTCTACATATTAGAAGTGCCAGAAAGGTACCTTTGAGTCATGTTGATAAATCCTTGTTTAAGAGCTGTCAAGGGAAGCTGACAGATTAGCCAGAGGGGGATCTCTGGGCATCCAGCACTCGCAGGAGTATCATGTACACTAAAATGCAGATGTAAGGAATGATCACATCACAGTGCCAGGCAGCATCACGTCTGCCCATAACATATGGACATCAGCCTGCATAAGGAAAACCTTTATGGTGTAATCACAGGCACAGTGCAACCCTGGAGCTGCTCTGGCTGGAGGAGTCAAACAGCACCAAAACCACGCACTGCCTCACCAGGAATGCAGACACAGCCTGGCTCCTGGAGAAGAGGCACCCCCACATAACCCCAGACACAAGAGGATCTGCTATCACTTTATTCACAGCTGCTGCCACAAGGGCTTTCACTTACTTTTGTCAGTTATCCACTGCACCCAAGCAGATTAATTCAAAATGTAAATGCTTTGGCTCTTAGACCAAACATGCAGCTAACCCCCAATTTTTCCTATTCTGCTGCTGTTGTCCTCTTGCATCTCCAAGGTCAGATTAGTGGATCTCCAGAATGGCTTTCAAGCAAGTATCTGTGTACAGCACTTAAAAACTTCTCCTCCTGTGCTGTATCTTTGTCACATAAAGCTCATGGTCTTGCATACAAAAGGACTGAGGCCAGATGTAAAATCTGCAGATAAAATCATTACAAACAGTACACAAATTCACAGGGGGTCATGCCCAAAACCTCTGATGTATAGCAAGCTTAATCTTCCTGAATAATTGTTTTCCTTCCAATCCCACACTGCTGTATTTTTCTCTATTTTAATTTATTTTATTAAAACATACATTTGTTTGGAAACAACATATATTATTGAGCTGTTTCTGGTTTAGAAAACAGAATCATTAGCATGATATAGCACACAAGTGCATCTCTAGTTCGTGTTATTTTCTGCTTTGTCAGTTTGACTCAGTCTGTTTTAAATTGCACAAGCTATTTTAATGCCCTTTTTTGCAATTCAAATCTGCATTCTGTAAGTATAACTGAAAAGATAACAGTTCATTTTCCGTCTTGCACTCAAATCTGTTGAAGGAGGCTTTAGACGAATATTCTGTTATTTAAACTCTGTTTTTGATTGTATTAATTTTAAAAGAGATTTGTTTTAAAAAGCTAGGCAGTGAAAAAAAGGTGAGGCTTGATTTGAAGTCTTTTCAGGGGCCTGAAAGCAGGCACATTCCAAGAAGACCAGAGAGATGGATGCTTCCAGTGAATATGAACTGGAGCTGGATGAGTGGAACGATCCCAAGCCTGTTGATTTAGAGTAACAATGGCACCAAGACTCCATGAGAGCAGACCCTGAAAAACCACCCTTGGCAAGTGCCTTCCAACTCTTCTTCCTCACCAGAGGAAGGTGGTCCACACCAGACACTGGAGAGGAGTCTACCTATGCTTTGGAAAAATCTCTGTTTTCACTTCCATGCCTTGGACACACCACAGAGTTGCACGAAGGTCCAAAGTACAGAGCAGAATAAAACCAGCCCCCTCTTTGCACACATTTCATTTTCTTTGGCTGAAGCCTTGGATCAACTCATGAATCACACAGCATTTTGTCCTAATTTAAAATGATAACTGTAAAAGAAATTTGTAATTTACATAAAATTGCCTTGGGTAATAATAATTTTCCTGACTCTGCACAAGGCAGCGTTAGAAAAATTACTACAAGTTTGGTGCCGCAGGGCCGAGGCAGAGCTGGTGACAGGGAATGCTGCTGAAGCAGGCTCAGGGAGAGCTGGCAGCAAGGGGAGCTGCCTGGGCAGTGCAGCAGTGGCTGGTCTGACACGGCAGTGCCACTGAGCAGGGACAGGCACTCGGTGGCACGAGGGGTGCCCACGGCACGGTGCCATCAGCCACAGCTCCATCGCCGCCCTGGGCTCCCTGCCACACCCCTGTGGCTGCCAAAGTCTGAGTTATCAGACTACCAGCAATTAGAATTACTGGATCTCATTAAGGGCACCCAGCTCAGCACCTCTGTGATGAGGAGCCCGTGTGGGTCCGGCTGCACTGGCAGAGACCAGCGAGGTTACAAAGAGCTGGGACAGGGAGGAACGTTCCCACTGGCACGATGGGCAGCAGCAGGACAAATCTGCAGGGCCTGGCCAGCTCTGGATCCTGACCACGGGAGGGAATTGGTGCCCCTGAGCCACCCTGTCTCATCCCCAGACCCATTCCCAGGCCTTCAGCCCCCCAGCCCATGAGCTGCCTCACATCCCCTCTGCCCCTGCAGCATTCCTTAGCTGCAGCAAAAGGTCTTAACAGAAGAAATCAAACCTGGTAGCCTGAAGTCTTCTATTAAAATGCCTTCATAGGTGTAGATTCAAGAGGCAAAAAGGCAGGACAAGGTTTAGTAATTACAGGACCATGTTGAAGTTATTCTGGGTTACTCTGATTTAGAAGATCATGACGAAAACATCTATAATTGAAAAGTGCCCTCGTACAGCAGCAGGGCTCCTACACGCCCTGGATTCCCAAGGTACCTGTGCATGGAGAAAGCTTTCATGTCAGGACTCTGATTAGACATGCACAAGGCTTTAGAAAAATAAAGTTTTCTTTTGAATTCTGAAGCCATAAAAATATAATTAGCAGAAAAAGAGGGTATAAGCAAACCTGCTTGGGCATTCATGAATTCAAACTGATGTGTGCTTTGAGAGCCACATGGAGCAGTGATGATCTGTGCCCAGCCTGAGAGCTGCCACAGCCACCCAGGCTTGATGTGGCAGCTCCCTTCCACTGCCATCACCTCCACTTGACACGTGGCTTCAAGCCCTGTTGCTGTCATGGGCTGTGGAAAGGGAGTCTGCAGCAATGGTCCTTCCAGCCTGAAGGGGCACAGGAGGAGCAGGTCCAGCCATGGGTTCAGCCACCCTCAGGGGCACGTTCAGCAAGGAGCCAGTGGGGCCAAGCCCACCCTCTCTGTGGCCAGATTCTGTCCCTGCCTGCACCACGGCCACCAGCCCACACTGCCCCAGAGATGTGCCACTGCACCCCAGCTTGTGCATTTAAATCAGTTTCCATTTTTCAGAGATAGGAGCCTACTGTTCTATGGAGTTTGACCATAAAAAAATGTACGGTAACAGCGGAGGAGGAGAACAGTTGCTGAAACTATTGATTTTTAATTAATGCTCATTCCTTAATTACTTGTCTTTTAAATTAAATTGCTAAGTTGGAATGCTGGAGCATCCCTGGAGGTTAGTACCTTGCTCCTCTGTGTCCTCTACCTGTAATGTTTTATTCTTAAAGGTAAGTCACACATCTTTAGAACACCTGTAGGACTTCAGAAGGTAACCCAGATTTTGGTGAGTATATATTGCAGGAAAATGCAGAGGATCATTACTGGGCCAAGGGCATTCACAGCATGGAAGTCTCTTTCTAACACTGCAACAAAGGCTGTTGATCTTCTACCAGCAGCCTGAGAACAGACAGAAAATCATAGATTTTAACTGACCCTCATGTGAGTTTGTCACCTGACAGAGAAATAACACCTGTGGTTATCCACTGAGATTGTCGTATTTTTGGGTGGGAATGAAACAGCTTTTATTATATGAGACAACACTATCCCATGGGTAGATATTACCATAATCCAACTGCAGCAAAAACAGACACCATCAGGCTTTTGCTTTACTGTCTAGCTTAGGACATACTCAGCTTTAACTAGGAGCACCCACTCCTCTCTGCTCTCAGGCACGGAGCAGGCTCTGAGCTCACCTTTCCAGAACCTTTCACTGATTACACACAGGGTTTAGGCCTGAGATCTGCGCTTTTCTTTCTGCCACAGGTAAACACAGAATGATCCTTGCAGCCATCCTCAGCTGAGTCTGCAAACAGAACCAAATGATGTCAGGAAAGGAGACAGAAATCTTGCCAGGTGGGAGGAAATACTGAAAAAAAGGGGCATTTACTGCATTCTGTAGGTATGAAATGGACAATGACTTTTAGGAGAAGCAGCATCTTTTAGTGTGAGTTAAAAATGCTTCTTTTTCCAGCAAACCATGCCTGGCCTCTTAGCCATTAGTGTTCCAACAGCATTATTATTATTATGCTACAAATGTACTGGAAAACCTAAATCAGATAAAGTCCTTATAGTAAGACATTTGAAAACAAGAGGAAAAATAAAACCACAGAAGATTTAAGGAGAGGAGGCAGAAGAGCTTTTTCCTAAAGCAAGAATCCCACAAGCTGCCTGCAGCACAACTACACTTCCCTCTCTTCGGAGCCTCGCACCTTGGTTCCTTGCAGCACACTTCACCTCGGCCCACACAGACACTGCTGGCAAGATGATTCACTCTGCTGAAGAGGCTCTCCCAGGAGAGCTCTGCTCCAAAATGTGGGCTTCCCCCCTGGACCTCCCCAGGGATCTCTTTGGACATCCTTTGGCAGCTTCCTCAGTTCTGCTCTAAATTATATCAATTAAAATTTCCACCTGGTATCTGCGGAAAAAAATGTCCTTGTCCTGTGCCAGTGGGCTACAAAACCATAAATTCCTGCTTCTCTCCAATAGGAGATTTAGGTTTCTTCAGAGATTTCTGAACCTTAAGGACCATTTCTGTCCATGAGAGGTGCATTTCCCACTGGAGCCTCCATCTCCATCCCCAGTCTTACAGCACATGGGTGAGCCCCAACCACAGGGCTCCGAGTCCTCTGCTCTCCCCTTCAGCAGCAGCTCAATAACCCATTTCCTCTCGTTGCCTTTGCTGCTGAATAGGCAATTTTTCTCCAGTAACTTCTCATTTTGTTCCCCTGACTCAGCCTGCTGCAGCATCTGAGCACTCATTTACTATGGAGTTCTTTACTCGTAAGCTTATTATCTTCCATTTATCTGCATTGAGCTGTGCTGCCCTATTACAACCCAGGTACTCAAAATTAATCCCCATCATGTATCAGATAAAATTGTTTATCATTATCTGCTTGACTCTCAATTCAGTGCCATTTGTAAAACAAAAACCTACTTTTCCATATTATTAATCAAGACTTTTTTTGTGACAAAAAGCCACTGTGTCACAATCTGAATAATCTAAACCAGTTCACGTAATATTTCTCCTGCCAGCCAGACCTGAATGTTTCCGTATTTTTCTTTTCCCTTCCTTTCAAAATTCCTCTCTGTAATCAGCCATTTGAAACATGAATTCAATGCATTTAATGCACATTTCTCTAACCTGTATTGTCTCCTTACAGCTAAAGGTTCTCAGTGATCAATATTTTACATGATCAGATCAATCACAGCATATGCAGCTGTTTTAGGAGACCTGATAAAACAATTTCCTATTGCTTTTTTAAAATGGATTAACAAGGCAATTTCCTCATTGCTCATTAGCAGTACCAACTTTCCTCCAGCTTTACAGATATAAGGTCATTTGTGCCAATTTCTTGAGGTTTATTTTGTCGCAGACTGGGGGGTATGGGGCTTCAAACGGAGTAATTTTAAATCACCTGAGAAACTGTCAATGTTTGAATTCTGCCCGAGGACAAACACAGCAATAACCCTTTAGGAAATATGTATATTTCCCTACTCTGTTTAATTGCCTTTAATCACACCACTCCAATTAGTTACTCATAATTCACCACAGCACTAAATCTGAAACGTGTCCTCCTCCCCTGACCCTCCCCACCTTCTCCCCCTACAGACCCTGATCTAAAGGCAATTTGGCTGCTCAGGAGATCTCTCCTGGGGCAGTAAGAGCAAAGCTGAGCCTTCTCCCCACGCAGAGGTGCCCAGAGAGGAGCACAGCAGCACAGCAGGCTGGCAGGAGACAAGAAATGTCCCTTAGGGGCAAATCTACAGGAGACTCCAAGGGCCACAGTATTCTGATAATATTCCCTGCACAAATGGTCCACGATTAAATGGACCATAATCATAGAGAGCACAGTTATGACCTCGGAGAGAGGACAATTCTCAAGGTATAGGTTAGACAAGACCCAAGTTTGAGAAGACATCAGGGGAAACCTGATGGTACTTTTACTCTGCAACTCCAGAACTTACAGGAACATTCTCAGAGGATTAATTTTATACTCGTGATTGCGACTCCCTCCACTGTATTTATCCACTCGTAAAATGGAGAAGGGGAGAAATAAAAAAAGACACATACTTGAAATTGAATTTTAAAATGGCTTTGTTCCACAACAGAAGAGCCTTGGTTTATTCAGTGTCTCAGTCATCAAAAGCACTTCAGCCTGGACTGAAGGACAGGTCTGTCTCTGCATCCTCCAGCACGGGAGGACTCTCACTGACACCCCACCCTCGCACGATTCCCAGTGCATCACCTCTGCCAACAGAACTCTGCAGATAAATCAATGGGTCTGAAATCCACTGACAACAATTTTCTGAATTTAGGTTCATTAATTAACTGGAAACAACTCTCTACTGGGTCCCAAATGCTTTCTGGAGTAAAGTTCAAACCTACACTAGCACTCAGGGGATCTCTCCAGGGGCAGTGCCAGAGCTGGTCCAAAGGCTGCATTCCTTCCCAGTGGGTGGGGAAGCCAGAGATATTCCTCCTCCTGCTCCCCTCTTTCCCACACAAAGCTGGTGCACACACTGGCTGTGGACAGATGCTCTACAGCTGTAGCAAACGTGGTTGGGGAACTGCCTTCCTACAAAACTCCAAACAAATCAATATTCCATCGACACACCTTGCTATTCTATGCGTACTCTAAGGAAAACCTGCTTTTGTTTAAAAGTACCAAAACCTCAGCTGCCTAAAAAATCCAGTTAAAACATGGATAAGACAAAGGAAATTTTAAGGTAAGTGAAAACGATTGCATCAACCATTTTTTTCAGAGAACTTTTGTCTTTTGAGAGGAAAGCAGAGCAACAACAACATGGTGCCTCTTGAAGAAGAAACGACTTTCAAAGAGATGTATTTGGGTCGAGACACTAAACCCTTCAGCCTCTGGACAATACTCTCAGGGGACGGGATGGTCCTGTGCAAGGCAAGGAGCTGGACTCAATGGTCTGTGTGGGTCCCTTCCACCTCCACATTTTCTGTGGTTCTCTGAGTCACACAAGGCTCTGAGCTCAACACCTCAGTCTGGAGGAGATGCTGTGGCCTCCACTGCTCAGAAATCTAACGTCACTCCTGCCTTCAGTCATGCAGCACACTTGCAATTCAGAAAGACCGAATCCTCTCAGGCTTGAAATCCATGTAGGAAACTTACTCCTGTGCCTTGTGGGTAGCATTAGTGCCACACTTCCTGCTGTACTACTCTTCTACACAGAATGCTGCTCAGTGCTTACACAATTCATGCATAGAAGGAGCTTTTCTCCATGTGGAATTCCTGCCTCCCACTGCTTAATAGGAAACATGAACTTACAGCACTTATTACCAAGCTGACACTACTCAGCTCTCTTTACACCTAGTCACAACACCTCTGCATTAATTGTCCTAATCGAGCGATTCTGCCATGAAGAATAATTTGATATACTGTGCAGAGTATCTAATCTGGTCTCTGCATTGATATTTTCCTTCATTCATTATGAGAAAGAACATACTCCAAGCTTTCCCATTATTCTCCACTAATAGACTTTATTATAGTGTGGATGCTACAGGAAAAATCTCAAGACTGTCTTAAGCCATTTCATGTATTTGTTATTATTAAGAAAGCACAAAACTCCAATACGCCTGACTTTTATTTGCCCTTAGTGCAGAGGGAACTAAAAGGGGTATTCTTGAAAGAAAGAATTTCATTCTTGAATGAAAGAATTTCAAGTATTCTTGAAAGAATAAATGAAGGTCACAGCAAGGCTCCTTCTAACCCTCAGAATGTATGAATGACCTGACACGAGTAAGAACCAAGTGTACTACCTCAAGGAAATCACATCCTTTAGTGGAAATACCCTGTCCTGGGACAACAGCAATTAATGCTGCAGGGCAGCTCACCCAGTCAATAAACTGCAAATCTTTTAAAGCTGAAACTGTGCCAGTGAGAGTCAGCAAGACCAAGCTCCTTTTGCTGTGGGGATGACGTTTTCTACTGGTTCTTGATGCTCTTTAATCTTGCAACTTCCAGTCCACAAACTCAACAACCATGAAGGAAAGAAGATGACTATAAACCACAGGAATTCCACTGACTTTTGAATTTTTCTACACACTTTGATTTCCTAGCTATTTCTTTGCTTATATTTTGTACTGTTTCTCATTGCTGCCCTTTTCTCTGTCAAACACTGTCAGAGTGAACACACCCTGCAGAGGTGTGAGCAGCAGAGACTTCACACAATACCCTTCCCTGAATTTGTTCATTTGCCATAGAACTTGGGCTTCCTGACTGGATATTCATATGGAAACATAAAATTTGGCCATCCTTTACTTTTACCTGTGATGATTGATACTTAGCAGTGAAAGAAACAAAGGGTTTCGTGATTTTGATCTTCAGTTGGAAGATTTTTTTTTTCTAGAGAAACTGAATTTTTGTCCAGGAGAAATAATTTTTAGTCCAAAGGAAGATACATCTTTGGGTGAAGGACAATGAAAAGAGTAGAATCCTGTATCAACTATTAACATAATAAATGGCTTTTAAAAATAGCACAGATGGAGTCCTCCTACGCAGAAGAAGCACAAAAAACAGACTGATCACTTCAGCCTACACTGAGTGTAGTACCTATATCACCCTTCACTTCCTTGCTCTGAAACCAAATCTCCAAGTGAAAGGGCATCACAGGGCTGCCCCAAGAGCCCACGACAAGGGATTGGGATCTCTGATCTGTTAGCTCACTTGTTGATGGCAATCCAAATTCCTGAATATCTGAAATGTTCCCATATGCAAAGCCCTGACCCATCCCAAACTACACCTTTCTCTAACACTGTGAGAGAGCTCAGGAAGTACAATTAATAACAGTGATTAAGAGACTTGCACATCCCAAAGTCATCTCATAGCCAGACACCATTTAGGAACACAGAATTTTAAAGACAGTCCAGTTTAGGGTTGTCTCAAGTTCCTAACTATTTCTGGATCTCCCAGCAGCAAAGATAGAAAGTGGAGTGATAAATTCATAAAATTATACTAATAAAGAAAAAAAAAACAAAACAAGGAGAACAAAGAAAAAAAATTGAAAATAAAAAGTTGAAAGTCTTTTCTTGACTTAATTAGATGCCAAATGGCAGCTACCAATCTATGAAATGCAAAGCTGATAAGAAGATTTGAGCCCTGCAATTACATGGCACATTTGCAGAGTCACATTCTGGTTTTGATGAACCACACTTCTTCTTTTACAGGAAAACATTTTTGAAAACAATCGCCCCCTGAGTCTTCAGGGTTCATTTTGCAGACACTATTAAAAGCTGCAGAAGACACTTCAGATAAGATCTCTCAGTTCCGCACATTTGGATTCCTTCTCCTCTCTCACTTGTTTTGGAATGGGTGCTGGGAAGAAGTGCTGTGAGCAGGAGCTGAACAGGCAAAGTCATCACCACTCGTGCTTTTGGGGACCTCACTGCAGCTGGGCATAACGGGGTGGCAGAGAATTCCTGCAGCACGTGGCAGCACTGCCTATAAAACCAGCCTGCAGCATTTATTCTCCCAAGGAGGCAGAGGAAATCAGGAGCCAGCTCCCAGCCAGCACTTGCTCCACTCCTGCAATTCCTCTGCCTCCCAGCTTCGAGATCCAGCGGCCTCAAACAGGGCAATGCCAAAGTGAGCAAGTTGTGTCACACAAAAAATAACAAGTCTTGCTATAACAATGCAAGTTATCAGATGTCCACTCTTCCCAGATTCGTAACATTGTTGCCACTAGATTTTTAAAGACCATAAATAATCCCAAAACTATTTGTGAATTTGCCCTGCAAATCAGCTCCAAGAAGTGATCTGTTTTGATCCTTCCCTGGAGTCCCATCCTAAATCAAAGTACTACAACTTCATCTTTTAACTAGTTTCCTTTCTAATGAACCTGCAGCCCTACAAGTCTCCGGAGAAATCTGATGTGTGAGTCTACGTTTGCATGTTTTTCCTTATAAACCTATAAACCTTGATTTATAGATTGTAAAAAAAAAAAAAAAAAAAAAAAAATTCCAGGGATTTTTGCTATTAAAAGTAAGTGTTCATCAGCTCCAGGAAACTGGAAAGGTGACAGTATTTCACTGGGCTCTCCTCCCCCTTGCTGCCCCTGCCTCCCAGCCAGAAAGTTTTCTGCAGAGCTAAAGAGAGATGGACTTGTTAGAGCAACAAGAGACTGAGCTCAGACACCTACTCAGAGGGAGAATTTCTTGTGAAGCAGAGGTTATACAGGAAGATTGCTAGAAATAAAACAGGGAATGAAGGTACAGAGTTTGGCACCTGAATAAGAAACAGCTCCTGTAGGAGAGGAGAGCTAAATATAGAACTCCTCTGAAACACCAGCTGAAGTCACTGGTGCCTTTCAAAGGGATGTGATGAAATCTCTGGGGATATATTACAGAACTCAGACGGTGAATTGGCCTGAAGCCAAACACCCCTCAGTGCATACAGCTCAGGAGGAGTGGATTCCAATAAATAAAAGTCTGGCCAAGGACTTACAAAGAAAAATGTCAGCAAGTGTCCATCTCAACATCATTCTGTTGGAAACAAGCTGACTTTAAAAATTGGCAATAAAATTACTAAAAAAAAACCCAACTCCAAAGCACACCACTAAAGAAAACCTGGCAGGAGTGTTGGGTTTGGGATTTTTTATGATGTCCTCTTGAGACATCAGTTTTTAAAAGGCACCTTTTCAATTCTGTTGAGACAGTACAAATTCTGCTGTAGGAGAGATTACATCAATAACGAATTGTCACAGTGCTGCCCTGTGATTTTCCTCAGTCTCCTGGATGAACAATTGCACTCACATTTTCATTTGCATGTGCAAATTAAAGAATCTGCCGTGAACACACCTGATCAGACATCAATTGGCAGCATTCTACAGGAGTTGCTGTACTCCATTAAATATACATAAGGGTATGAAAAACTAATTGTGTGACTGGGATGCACTGCTCAGAGCATTAGATAACTTCAGGCATGTAATGGTCTGCACAGAGCTGTGAAAGGTGAGGTAGAGAAGCAGCTGCTGTGCTTTGTAAGCAGCTGGGTGCTTAGTTCAGGGGGTCTGAGCAGTGCTGGCATAATAAAGATGATGTTACTCAAAGTTTAGCTGAGCAACTTGCCTGTTTTTCTTTGGAGATCTCTTGTCCTCCTCAGGTAACTTCTCCCACTCTTGAGGTGTCCATCCAGGCTTCCAACTCCTCTCCACAGTATCCTTCTAACCATGGGAGCTCAGGGATCTCTCTCTGCTTCAGTTTTGGATCACACCTGCAGCCACGTTCATCCAAAAGCAGTCTGCTCTCCTGTCCACACCATCACGTTCTCAGCCTCTCTCCTCGCAGACTTTTCTGCCTCATCATCAGACTCTCCCACCTGAACCTCTCCTTCTCGGTACCACGATGCTTTAGAGTTTGATCACTGTCCTCTCCTCCTTGGTGTTCTTCATTCTCGTTCTCCTATAATTTTCTGTCACTCTATTAAACTCATTTTCCCTCCTGATGATTAGTCCTCACTTATTTGCAACTTGCTTTCAAATGAAAATGAATAGGAATGGTAATAGAAGTGTTCTTCATCAAACAAAAAGCAGATTTATCCTCAAAAGTGTCTTCACCAGACATGACCTATCACCACATCAGAGTTATCAGGGCTCCCAGTGGTACCAGCCTACCCTAGTGGAGCATCACACCTGCAGTACTTCATCCATCTCCTGTGCTCTCTGCACAAGGAGAACACAGACCTGTTGGAGTGAGTCCAGAGGAGGCCACAAAGATGCTCAGAGGGCTGGAGCACCTCTCCAGTGAGGAAAGGCTGAGAGAGCTGGGGTTGTTCAGGCTGGGGAAGAGAAGGCTCTGTGGAAACCTTACTGTGGCCTTCAATTACTTAAAGGAGCTACAAGAGAACTGGAGAAGGATTTTTAACAGGGGCATGCGGTGATAGAGCAAGGGGGAATGCCTTCAAACCAAGGGAGGTTCAAATTAGGTATTAGGAAAAAATCTTCACTGTGAGGATGGTGAGACACTGGAAAAGTTGTCCAGAGCAGCCGTGGCTGCCTCTGGATCCCTGCAAATGTCCAAGGCCAGGCTGGACGGGGCTTGGAGCAGCCTGGGACAGTGGGAGGTGTCCCTGCCCATGGATGAGCTTTAAGGTGCCTTCCAACCCAAACCATTCTGGGATTCCACAGGCAGCTGCCACTGTGTGCTGATATTCTGAATTTGGAAGAAACACTGTTTTCACTCAGAAGAGGCAACCTTAGGAAAGCACACACCTCTGCTGCCAGAGAACAGTCACCATCGAGAAACCTCCACAGCAGAAATTTCCATCCTTGAAAACAGCCTACTAATTTTTGGTTAGAAGGTCATCATTCTAGAAGAGTTCACGTTAATTCAGGAACCTTCTGGCAATCTGCTCAGTTTTCCTCAAGGTTTTGCAGGAAGCTGGCTCAGTGATCTCACAGACAAGTGATTTAAAATCACTTCTTTGTTTTTTATTAAGACAGAAACTATCAAGGGGCAAAGGAATTTCTGAAGCAGAATATCTGAATTTTAGAGAATATGTAACTTTCACTTGAGTAGCAATTGCACATCACAAAGAATATGTTCTTCAGCACCAGCAGGAAAGCTTGTTTTGACTCAGAGCTTCCCTCAACACAGAAATAACTAGGACTGCATTTTTTAAATATATCAAGAACTGTATCACACTGACTGTACATTTCACTGCACATATTATGAAATGCACTACATCAAATTCTTTTCAGTTAAAACAGTAATTTCCTAAACATGCTCCTTTGCTATTAGTACAAAGACCAGCAAAATTTCTCACCATTTTTACATTTATCTAATTTAATATCCAAGTGATTAAAAAAACCACTTACTTGCATTTGGCAGCTCAAGTCTCATTACAAATTTTTGCTTACTACTGGTTTTACAGTATATTTAATCTAAATTTATCATTAAAAGGCCAGCCCCATGAACTCCGCTGGATTAACACTGACAGCTCATCATTAGAAGGGAAGATCTTATGTGAAGCTTGAACATTTTCTACTACAACATCTGAGAAACACTAGCAGTATTCGAGGTCAGTTTTGTCACTTGTCTGAAATGAGAGAATGATTGTATTTACCAGAGCTAAGAGCAACTAGAAAGCAAAACTTGGTCTTTAATTACTGACTCTACCAAGCTGGAGCTGTAGAGAAAGAGAAACAGGGGCAGGCACCAATAAAGCAAAGGTGCACAATTGAAATTAACTCTGCATTTTTAACAAAGCCTGCAATTAAGTGTTAATTTGATGTCACCTGTTGCAGAAATTAAAAAACCTAGGGCTGTTCAGAGGAAAGGCACATTTAGAGAACAGACTTACAGTCACCACAAATGTGGTTTATCCTGTTAAAGTCTTTTTCAAAAGATGGAAAAGCCAGCACCTCGTGCCCTGCAGCCTCAGATTCCTGTCCTGCAGAGGGTCCTCGTGGCTGCCTCTTCTGCAGCCCCACCTGTCTCTGCAGCATCAAAGGGAAATTTGGTAAAGCTCCCAGACCAGTGATGAGGACGGGCAGAGGACAGGAGTGCAAACCCCCTCATTCCTGATGTCACCAGCCACAATTTCCTGGCTTTGGAGCCCTCCATGGCCTGAGAAGTTTAATCACAGATTTTGATGCATCTTTGACAGATGGAGAAGTCCCAGCCAGCTGTAGGGGGTAAGTTCTGCTGCTCTGGGGTACAGAGCTTTCACTCTCTACAGAAAACCTCTTAGTTCCATCCTTCAATGATGGCAGGCTGCCGACCCAGCTAAGCCTGCAAGCTTCTCAGAAAGGTCACAAGAAACCAGTGAGGAATGAAGTGCGCCTCTCCCACAAGCCAAGGACAAAAAACCTGAGTATTCTAACGAGAAGAAAAACCAAGGATAGGGAGAAAGATTTAGCAGTTATTTGGAAGATATTTGTTAAGAAACCCAAACCTCCATCAGAGCAATTAAGACAAAGCTATGTTGGGCCACTTCCTTTGTCTTCTGTGTGGGCTCAAAACAATCAAGATGCTCGGATATTTGTGCAACATTATCCACTCTACACTGGTGTTCTGACCTCTCTATGCCACACGCCACACAAAGCAAATTAAAATCTGACTTAATGATGCTGGCACAGACTTGAAGAGTGGCCACCAGGTTTTTATTCTGTCGTGAGAACTGAATTTGACCAGAGTAGGACAGTGAGAACCAGGACAGCCACACCAGTAACCTTTCCAGAAGGGGCTGCTGTGTAATGTGGAAATGTCAAGCGTGAGAGACAGCTGGTAACTAAAGACTTCTTGTTCAGGAAGTTGTGTATATTCTTTTTTTCTTCCTAAATCAACATGCAAGAATTATTTAGCACGCTTGAAAAATGTGGCAGACAGCTTCAGATCAGGAATGTCCAAGATGCCTGGAAAGGATTTCTCCTTGTTTCCTTGTTTTCTTTATAGGAGCTCAACACTGTGTCACCGGAGAGGAAGCACAGCCATGTGCTGCATACACTCTGCAGTTCAGAACCTTTGCAGGTTTATGTGCCCTGTAATCTTTAGGGTTTAACATAAATCTTTGTAATCTGTCTTTCAGAGAAAAAAAGATAAATCTGTCTGCCTCTGTTTCCAAACACATGGCAGAAAGAATGAATGTGAACAATACCCAGCAAACCCCTGTTAATGCTTCCTGAACACCACTGCTTGGCAGCACACCTTTCTGTCCTGGAGGAAAGGGCTGGCTTAAAAGATGTGTGAATATTTTGTGACGTCCTACAAAAGCTGGAGCTTTTTAAGCATATAAGCAAAATCAAAGAACTTGTACACAGCAGGAAAATTCTGTAGATAGGTACCAGTGGGCAAAAAACCTGAATATGAAACAGTCTGAGCACTGACTTTTCCCCAAATACTCAGATACTACTGAAAAAGCATTCAATAACTTTACGTAAGTGTTCCATGAAAATTCTGGCCTTTTGCAGTCTTGGTGCTCACTGAGGTCTGGGTAAAGCTTCTTCGGTTTCTGTAGCTTTCAGGTCAGAACATTTGAAAGAGAACAAGGAGTAGCGACAAATGTACTACCACCAGAAGTTAACTGCTTCTGCAATCACAAAATAACATTAATCACAATGTGCCCACCACGTACTTGAAGTAAAATGCACTGCTGGGAAAATTCTTCAGCTTTGTTCAGAAAGCATCCCCAGCCCTGAGAGAGCAGGATCCAGAACAAGGAGAGTGAGAGAAAAACACACACTGAGGGAGCACAGGGAGAGCAGACTGAGCTCCAAGTTGGACTGAGCTCCTCTTCTTTTCCAGATAATCCAGGGCAGGAGGAGCCTGCCAGACCCTCGGATGAACTTCGCTGTTTGGTTTTTGTGCACCCAGAGGCATCAGCTGCTGAAGGCCAAGACTGCTGCTGGGATGAAGAGCAGAAACCCCTGAGTCAGGTATGGGCTGACCTGGAACTGGGAACCATAGACAATTATCCATCTGAGCTAATTATCCCCGAGGTGACCCATTCCACTGTGCAGGCGTGGGGCAGGGCATCTCTGCAATGTGCTCTGCTGCTCCATGCAGCCTTGCCTTGGTGCTTTTGTGCCTGGTTACCTTGGGCCAGGGAACAGCTCTCCAGTGACAGCTGGGAAGTTTAACTCCTCCTCGTTCACAGGCTTGTCCTAACCTAGAACATCATGAAAGATTTGCCATGATCTCAACCCAAAGGCACTCGGTATTTAATTACCACTGATAAAGGTTTGTGCAGTAATTATGATGGGCTGTGTAGCTGAGTAAGGTACAAAGAAAAACCTTCATTACTAATAAAGAACTATGTCTCCTTATTTAAAATGAGGACAGATTGAAGAACGAAGTCTGAGGCTTTCTCAGGAGAGTCATGGGATGGAAAAGCAGCAAGACAAAGGCCTTCCTCCATACAAGGAACACTCTTTGAAGATCTCAGAGTCCTTTAAAGATGAGATGAGAAAAGAAGATCAGGGTGACTCATTTGGTCTAAATGTCCTACTTCAGCTATGCTAAGTGCCAGATACTGTCTCCATACTGAATATTTACTTTGAGATTAGGACAAAATAGCAAAAGGCACAGATAAAAGATTCCTCTCAAAGAGTACACAGGTAAGGTAAGAAATAGCATTTTTTTCTGGGTTGCCATGACCTGTTCAGGGGTGAGGCCAGGTCCAGTTTGAGAATCAAAAATCATTATCTTGAAATAGAAGTTCTACAACTGCTTCTAATGCCATTACTTACTTACTTACTACTTACTAGCATCTTCTGATGCTACAGAGTACAAATTTGGCTAACAATTGCACAGCTCACATTTACAGCTGCACCTTTGAATTTTACCACCACGAAAAGCCAGTTCAACAAACCACTTTATTATCAACTAGCTTTGTTATTGATATTTTATCTTTATTTCCTCCAGCCACATTGTTCTAGATCTCAGTGTGACAGGCTAAGGTCTGCACACTGCTTTCTGGACTGAGATGTTGTGTGCACACACAGCGAGAAGGATCTTCCAGCTGTACTCCTTATTTCAAGTCACACTCAGCTGACCGCAAGAGCCAGAGACATTTGAAAAAGTGTGTTTTTCAGGTAGGTAGGAACAACCTGGTAGGTGTATTAGTTAAAAAGCATTAGCAGCACAACACAACAGGATGCAGGAATCGTGGCTGTGTGTAAAACACTCATCTCCAAACCCCTCAGGAGCTAAATAAAGCTCTAAGGAAGAAAGCTCTTGCACTGTGTCCTGTGAGGGGGCAGGTACATGTGAATTCATGAACAAAAGAGGTTTGTAAGCCATTTGAAATGTTACATTCAGTGACTTTCCTTCAAAGCCTCAAACTCCTTCCTCAATAATCATTCCTCTGTAATCACTGCAGTACCTCATGACAGACTCATTACAGCAGCAACTGGATTCTTCCTGCTCAGGAGTATGAACAGAGAACCTTATTCTTTAAAACACATCCAGCCACCTTAAAAAGAGATGTTTTTTATATGGCAGCACACAGCTGGATGTGCAAGCACCACGCACAGAGGTGAAAGGTAAAGAAGGTGCAGAAAACAGAAGGAGTACAGGGTGAGTTTGGGGACAGCTGAAGGAGGAGCCCATAGCCTGTTGCTATTCATGCACCACGTGCCAATGCTGGCTGCTCCTGGCACGGCTGGCACTGCAGTCACCAGGGCTGAGCCTCTCCCCAGCTCACGTGCTGAGCAAAGAGTGTGTTTGTGGTGAGCAAAGAGGGTGTTTTTGGTGGTCTGCTGAACCACAGGTCAACACACCAGCACATGGTGAGAGCCGTGAGGAAGGGAGGGCTGGAGGCCCCTGGCAGCTCAGCTGGCACAGGCTGCTGCAGAGCCACTGCTGAAGAGAAAAATGAAATAAAATCAGATTCTATGTTTAAGAACATGGAAAAATGTTGAATTCCCAACTCTGCTATACCTTTGCATGGACAGAAGCATCATCTCCCCAGACCCTTCCAAAGTGAATAGTTAAGTACCAAGTGCTCAGGTGATTGAGTAGGCAGTGTTATTGCCACTCTTTCTGATGAGATGTCCTAGTAGTTTTGGGAATCAAATCCTTCACTTCCCTCTTTATAATGGGAAACAGTAAGTTTCTCTACTGCTCGGGACTGCTACGATGACTTGCATGTTCAATCATGGATCATCATGGCAATTAGGACCACGTTAACTGCTGAGGGAAGAAAGAAATGAGAGAAAAGAAGAAATGAAACCAAACTCTATGAGGGGGTTCTGATCTCATTTGCAGACAAGTAAATATTGAGTAAATCTTGGATTTTGGTGGAATTACTCTGGATTTGCAGTGTCTGAGCCTGAACCTGAGCCAGGCCCAGACTGTGTTCAGGTAAGCTCATTAAATACATCCCAACCCCTCTGACTCTACCGGGAGCATTCACATGTTTAAAGTTAATCGCGTGCTTAAAGGCTTTGGAGGATCAGGGCAAGAGGGCTCAGCCACGCACAGGACTGAGCTATCTGCTCTGTGTACCGAGCTTCTGAAGCACGAGTGTAGTTGGCACCACTGCCTCCCAGTGCCCTGAAACACAAGGTTATCAGTTAATCACTCAAGTCAAAGACGGTTTCTCTTTGGGGGAAAAAGCCATTACACTGGTGGCAGCTTCAGACCTTTGACTTTTGATGTCTGTCCCTCCCTTTAGGTCATCCTTCACTGCAGATACAGTCCCACAGCTGCAGCATCTCCGTGTGCACCCAGACAGGCAGGATTTAGAAGTTTACTTTCATTTAGTACTTAGGCATTGCTCAGCTGCTTCTTGCCGGTGCCGGAACTTGGGAACAAGGCAAGGTGAAAGCTTCATGCTCCTCACAGGAGGGCCCGAGAGGGGCAGGAAAAAGCAGAATCAAGAACAAGGTTTTGCTGAGGGAAAGGGCAATGAGGAAGGCACAGAGGGCTGCAGGGCCCAACATCAGTCAATAGCAGACTGCCTGCTTTCCCTGGGATGAATAGCTCTGGGACAGAGGGCTCAGCTGCAGCAGGAAAGGGTTAAAGACTCCCGCTGGCTGGAGCAAATGGGACATCAAGTCCTCGCTTTTCACCTCCACTGAAATGAGAAGACATGAGGAAAAACACGAAGCTTATGAAATGTGATTAGTTTGGTATCAAAGGGCCATAACCTGGATAAAGTTTCACTAGGGTCGTGTGAGGGAGCAGGGCCTCATCCAGTGAACCAGGGCACTCCTCCCCAGCAGCTGCTGCTCCAGATTAAACCTGAGGCTGAAGGAGGCACAGCACAGATGCTGAACCTCCTCACTGGTGTCCCACTGCCAAGTGTGCCTGCTCTGAATGTCTTGGACACAGGCAGTTGTGCCAATTTCATGTGGCTTATCTTTATTATTCCTCACTGGAATACAAAGTCATTTTTAGTTCTGAACAATATGTAAAGTTTAAAAACCTCTCGCAATTCTCTAATTTCAAACACAGTTATCCTCCCCCTTCTTCTTTCCTTTTCTCTTCTGAAATGCAGAAATACACATGCATTAGCATAATTAAATGAGCGAGCAGGGCTAACAGGACTGATTTAGTCTAAAAGAAAAGGATATAATTAGAGTGCCAAGTAACAGCACTATCAGTGGTGACACGATGCTTGGAGCACCAAAGGGACATTCTGTATTACAACATAAAGGCTTCAACTTTCTGTTGGTGATGAAAGTGCCAGTGCACATGGAGTAGGTGGAAGAGGCAGCTCCCACACAGTGTGCTTGAACATCCTCCCTCTGCCTCACCCCCAGGACTGGCTCTGCCACGCATTCCACTGCTAGGGATGAAGATAACAAACCACTGTCAAGGGCAACCACAAAGCTGCTAGTTTCACATTAGCATCCTTAACATTTTCTATCTAATCAGATTTCCTGTTGGTTGAGGAAAGCTGCCCTTCCTCATTACCAGCTGCTATCCCACATTTCCCTCTCCCCATCCCCAATACGTATTTTGCCATGCTTGTCTGCTTCTCTGTGTGAAAAGGTTATGTATGCCTGGAGGGAGACTAAATGTTACCAAAGGAAAAAAAAAAAAAAAAAACCCAGAAAAAGGCAAAAAAAAAAAAAAATCCCACATGAAAACAGAACTATGGGCAAGTGTCCAAGGCACTCGATTGTGTGACTGTGACTAACCAATGGCTGTTTTTTAAAAACATTTCTCTCATTTCATCCCTCCCCTGGATGTAATAATACAACTCAAATTAGTTTTCCAGGAGCTGACTTCTTTTTATGTAACCATGTTTTATACAGATAGCAGCAGCAGCTTATGTTTAAACTATTTAAGAGAACAAATAGCTGCAAAATGCACTTCAGATGGCCCTTCTCCTGCTAGCAGTGTATTCCTGGCTTGAGGGAAGCTAAAACAACACTCTGTATTTTGCTGCTGCTTGGATGCAATTCTAAACAATGCCCAATGCCCACAGGACCCAGCATCCAGGTAAGGATGTCAGCTCTGCTTGTTTTATTGCATTTGAGAGATCCACGACATTGTAAACTGTAGAACGACTTTGACAAAACAAAGCTGAATGATGCAGAACAAAGCAGCAGTTCAGCTTTTAACACAGTCCCAAGTTTCCCAGAGCATTAGGGAGGGCAGCATCCCATCTGAACTGCAGTCCAGACTGGCAGCATCATGCTGCTGGCACGGGGCTCCAGTGGAAATTTCCACGTTTGGGGAAGATTGCATCGATGTGGTTTCCTATTGTTCTCCCTCCTTCCACTTGCTGCAGTTACTGGGCCAAGGACCTTCTGTGTGTCCTCCAGGCTGAGATCAAAGAATTGGCCCTGGACCTGTTTTCCTGAGGTGCACTTGAGGCATATGCATGTTGTGAATAAAGATGATGTTGCAAGCAGGCAAGTAGATATGGGGGAAAGAACAAGAAACCAAGGCAGATTAATTTAGGAAACATGGATCTAATTTTCTCATTCCCTTTAGAAATAGGCCAAAGATACGAGGAAAGAAATAGGCCCAAGATATGAGAAAAGATGGACCACCAGGCTCAGATACCAGCATGAGGTGGTATTTAAGTCTTTCAGCAAATAGCAGAACATTCCCCAAACACCTCTACTGAAAGCCTGGAAAATCTTTTACCTGGTGTCTTCCTACATGCCTAGGGAGTCCAAATCCTGAAGTGATAAACGAGGCTCCCTGAGCACTAACCCTGTGCAGAGAGATCCATCATCTAAACAAAAGAGTTGCCAAGTCAGAAACATGCAGGCTTTACTATGTGTTCCTATGCCATTATTCAGCAGATTAAAAAGCTGCATTTTTATACCCTCTGCAGAGTCTTTCGAGTCTGCAATTTTCCATAAAACTTCCATTATGACATTTCACTTGGAGAACTTTGCTAACAGCTTCCTAGTTGTCATACCTTCCAGTACCTTCAAAAATGTGTAATTTATGTCACAGTAACAAGCTTAAACATTTCTTTTCCTTTATCCTAACAGCGCAATTGAGCTGTTAACTGCTGGGCTCACACTGGAAGGTGTTCTGCTAGGATTTGTTTCAGCCACTCCATTAGCTCCGATGGACTGTTGCAGGGTTTGCATGGAAAGCACAGCTCAGATCACTTCACAATCAAAATGTTTCAAGCTTCATGCCAACAAACCACTGAGGATGACACACATCAGTCTTTCAGCAGCTCTAATACCACTGGCAAGCAGTTCACAGATTTTGAAGAAAAAGATAAATGCAGCCCAGGCAATTTGAGCTACAACAGAGGCTAAAAGGATTCCTGATCAGGTGTTTTCCCTCCTGTGCTAGAGACAACATCTTCCAGAGAAACACACACAGAAACCACACACCAAGAAAAATTGATACCCCTCTGAATTCCCCTGCACTCAGGGGGTCGCAGGACAAGCCAATACAGCCATGGCTCCTTGTGCCTGTCTAGTAATGCAACATTCCTGGGGGAGAGGAGCAGGGATAAACAAGGGAAGAGACATTCATCCCTGTGCACGGCAATAAAAGATGACAAGCTTTCCTCTCAGAACCAAACATTTGCACTGAGAATGAATAACAATGCCATATGCCAGGGAGGAAGGAGTAACACAGCTGCTGCTGGAGACACCGTGCAGATTTATGGAGAACCTAAGAGCAACTCTTGGCTTCCAGGCAGCAATGCAGCCTCACTGACACTCCCCAGGTCTTCTCCCAGAGCCTGCACTGTGCCAGCCTTTCCCAGCAGATCCCAAATTCCCCAGCACGGAACCAAACCACGTCCCCTGGAGACTCACGCTCTGGAGAGAAAAGGCCCAGCATTGCTCTGCTCTCCTTGTTCCTCTTGGACAGGCCACTGGGGTGTAAATTGTTGATTTATTCACTGAAATGACCAGACCCAGCTAACAGCTAGTCTTCAGCAGCAATCCAGTTCCCAGTGCAGGTTCCACTGAAATAACCATGAGCTTCTGCTGGAGTTACACATGAGCACGCCAAGGATTTGGCAGACAGCATGTTGGTCAACGATGCCAGGGGTAGGGCCCACCTTTTTATGCCTCATGGCTATGGAATCTTCCTGATCACCAAACAGCACGTGTTGAGCACCTGTGGAAGCTCAGCTGCCATCACCTTCCTAGAGGAGCTTGACATGAACAGTTCTGGGCTCAAAATTGACTCATGAACAACACAAACCCTGACAGACGACGGGAAATCCATGACATCTGCTCATCCAGAAGAGTGCTTCATCTTTCCTTCATGTTTATTGAACTTCTATCAAGTCTGTCCCAGAACTGAGAAGACAATTGGACTTTTTTCAAACCCCAATTTTAACATTCAGTTACATCATCACTGAAACAAGAAACCTCTCCCCAGGCCTTAAACCAGAATGTGTATCAGAGTTAATATTTCTGGTGAGATGATAAATGCTATTTTAATAAAATACTTTTATTTAAAAAGACACAAGTCTCCCAGAGGTGGTACAAAGAACATTCATGCAAAATTTGGGGAATGTAACAAGAGAAAGCAATTGACTGAAATATTTTGGGCTAACAGTGACAGCTCAGCAACTGATGCCCATCATTACAGAGAGAATAATGCAAGTGATTTGTAATAGGAACTCCAACCTGCTCACTCTGCCATTCCTGCAGACTCGACTGTGGCAAAATCCAGCCCTGAATATTTCATCTTAAAACACTTCTACCAGCAGTAGCATTATTTGTCTTGGCAGATACTGGAGCTTATGCAAAAAGTAGAAGGCTTACCATGTGAATATGAAGCAGTAATGCAAAACACATACGGAACAGTAAGAGAAAGTATTAAAAATATAATTTAAAGCATCTTAATCTTATGTACACTAGACAAACAAGATGCACCTCATTGGCAATTTCATATTAGTAAATACAGCATGAGAAGAGACCATACCTTTGCTTTATCTGAAAAGGAAAACAATCTACTTATTTTTTTTTCTGCTCTGCATGCATTTCATTTCCCAAAATGCAACCAGGCGTGCATTACATACAAACTTCATCCTGCTCCACCCAAGTACAGCTGCCATGAGCATTCTCTAGCGCTATGCAGAAGCCTTATGGAGTGCAAGGTGTTGGGGACAAGCCGAATCTGAGTCTAAGTGCCAGATTTTCAGCAGAGTGCAGCTTCAGAAATGTTACTGCGAAGAACCGGCTGGGAATTGATGCCGTTTAAAGTAGCAAGCAGCTTTTGGCAGCCAAAAAAACGGGCAGTGTGTAATGATGAGAGCTGAAACAAACAAACTTTATTTAAGAAAAGCAGCATCATTTCTCCTCTAGAATGATCCCGTAGGTGGCTTAGATTAGAGTGTCCTGTGAGAGCTGCATCAGACACCGACAGGCAAGCAAAGGGACACGAGTGCATCACGCTCCTGCGCCAGCTGCACTGCGCTGACACAGGCTGGGAAACACACAGCACACTCCGGGGACATACATGGAAAAAAGAAATAGAAACAAACAGAACATGGATCCATAGTGCCACAAACCTTCCGGCTCTGTGTTCTCTTTGAGGTGCACTTGCTTCAGTGGGCAGCAGAAGATTTCGTGACACTTAGCACGAAAAGGGGACTCTTTTTTCTTTAATTCCGCAGATTGGATCGAATCTTGCCGTAACATAATGTACTCCTGTGTGCCAGGGGGAGCGTCATCCATAACTGTGGTCACCACATAACAAAATGAACTCAAGTTAGAGCTTGAGGAAAGCAATCCAGAGAATCAAATCAGCTACATAATGTCAGGGTGGGGGAAAGACGGGAGGGGAAGAAAGGTTCATAGGAAGGAAAATAAACTTTAAAGTGTAAACTATCTTAGTCATGGTGGTAGAAGGGTGGGAAAAAAACATTTCTTTTATAAACAATGCTTCTCATATACCTCAACACTTCATACCATTTCATGCAGCTTTAATAAACAGTAGAATAACACCCCGCTCTGGAAAGCACCAAAATTCCCTCCTGTATTTGCTTTATGCTCCTCTAGCACCTCTACCTATTCTGCATGCAGATTAAGAAAAAAGCAAACCAAACATGCTTCTGTGGCCTGGCCATAGGCAATCTCTGCATTAACATCAGTGAGCTCCACATCTGCAGGTAGTGCCACACCAGGGTATCTGCTCCCCAAAGGACGGGGCACGTGCTTTTATCAGAACATACCATTACACCCCGATCCTCACAGCAAGGATGTAACCCAGTGACATTTGACCTGATCACTTTCAATGCATAGAAGAGTAAATGTACAAAGAGAAAGCACATTAATCCTTCTGATGGTTTTCTTGTAGAACAGCAAGTATTTTTTAAAGTTTATCTTATAAATCAATACTGCAACTAATACCATAAATGATAGGCAGTCTGAAACGCTTCTGAATGGGGTCAGACTATTAAATGGCAAAAAGATAAAATATACAGCATAAAGAAAGCTCCAGCTACCTCGAAGTATTACATTACCAGAAAGAATTGAAACACTTCCCCACTATCTGAAAAAATGAAGCCTTAATAACAGAGATAGTGAGATTCCTCAGCTCACAGCTTTAGGCAAAGATCATCTCACATGAACAAAAATTAACTGCTTTTTCACAAGACAGCCTCTAACCACCAACTGTTATTTATAGTGTAACACAGAGATATAAAACCATACCCTAAACCAAACTTAGATTCCCCAATCCTGTTTAAAAAAAATCCCAAAATAAAAAGTAAAAAAAATTCCAAGAATTAAGACAGTAAAATTTCAGTAATGAGGAAAGTAACTACTGATAGGCTAGTCTAAAACATGCACTAGCATGCATTAGGTAAGTTTATTTGGTTCTCAAACTGTTGGCCATTAATTCTAACAATTTAACTGCTTCCTAAATATCTGCCAACACATGGACATCTTAAAAACCTGTCAGATTTAAACACAGATCCCCTCAAACAAATATTATCCTATTGCATTCTCGTGCACTGGATTTTTTTCTCTAGTAAGAGTCATATCTGGGCGATAAATTCCTCTTGACAGTCTGTCTGTTCACAGTGGGCAGTCGCCTGCTTTCAAGACCTCACTAATCCACCAGAGAAACTTTGCACCTTGGCTGTTGTGGCTTCATTAGACTACACCAGCATCAGTTAATACACACTAATAATCTATATAAAGTGTCATTAAAGGGGATGCCTAATCTACTAGGAAAGCACAAGTGGTTCCAAAAAGAGCAGCAGGTCAATGGAGCACAAGGTCTGGGCTGCCATTTAATTACACCCTTAACAATACCAGTTTTATTCTGGCTTGCTGGAAGGGTAGGATGTGCTCATGGAACACACTGGGAGCCCTGACACTGAAGGGCAGCTGCTGCCAGTAATTACTGAGAGTCCACATCTCAGATGAGCCAAAGAACACGGGCCCTGAAGGGTCACTCCTGGAGCAGCCACTGGGCAGCAGCTGCTGCTGCAGGAGCCTGTGTAGAGCCACCAGGGCAGTGTGAGGTGCCCCGGACGGTGCCAGAGCCCTGCACAGCCCTGACACTGACAGGGACAAGGGACAGCATGGGCCAGGAAACACCAACAGCCAGCAGAGCAGGGAAGGGCATCTTCAACCTCAGAACTCGGAGAATTACCCACGAGGTCCAGTGCTGGCCTGTCACTTCAGTGAATAAAAGCATAAAACAGGCTGGCAGCTGCTGAGCAGGGTCTGCAGGGGAGAGGGAGCTACTGGGGATCGTGGACATGCTCTCCCCGCTGCAGAGTCTGCACAGGGATAGGATTTCTTGGCTTATGTAAGCTCAGAGCACGCAGCATCCGCAAACCAACTCCATGGACAGATCCCATTTGTCACGTATCTGGCAAACAGATATTTGACATCATTATGCAATCTCCCATCTCAGGCAAGCTGAGGTGCAAAAGACATCACCAGTCCTTTACCAGTCACCTACATGCCCCCATCACCACCTGCACCCAGATTTATTGAAAAGTGAATACACCCCAACAGGACCCACACCTTCAGTAAGTGAAGAACATCTCAAAGTCAACAAAAGCACAAAAGGACAGCAGGTGAAAATGAGTCTTGGTTCTGAGGGCCATCGTAGTCCTGACACCTGGAGCAAACTCCAGGAACCACAGCACTAAGACAGCCTTAATGCTGGAACGATGCATGGATAACTTAATTGGTGTCAGTGTTCTGAAGGAACAGCTGAAACCTTTTCTTGCTGTGATGAATGACCTCATGTAAGGCTGAGAATTTATTACAAAACGAGGAACACCCACTGACCCCACTGCGTCCTTTTCCCTGCTATGACGACAGCCAGACACCCTCGTGGAGCCACTGGAATCACAGCTGCAGGACCTCCAGTGTGGGCCCCAAGAACCAACCCACAGGCAAGTTTCAACTACCCGGAATCTAATGTAAAAAGCTTTAAAAACCTGGTGGCAGCCATCTCTGATGACTAAAGATCATCAGTGCACGACCATGAAAGGAGCATTATTAAACAATTGTGAAGAAGCACCTTGGAAAAGGGAGAAATATCATCAGGCATCTGCTCTGACTTTGCCAATGGGATAAAACCCACACTCATGAAAGAATCACGTGTACAGAAGGAAACCATAAATTTTAGGGAATTAACAGAAACCCAAAGCAGTGTTTACATCCTGTGCCATAAGGAGCAGAGGACGTTGTTTGTGCTCAACTGTTTCCTGCTCTGCAGACTCCACCTGCAGGACTGGGATCTGCTCACGCTGCTCTGTGCAACGTCCCCGAGCCTTCCATCAGCTCCTTGGGCACTGATCAGGAGCCAGCAGCCAAGCTCAAAGCTCATGGGAGCACAAGACCCATGAGAAGCCGGCAGAGGCTCAGCTTCACTCCATCATGTGGATATTATCCTCAAGAGCAGAGAGAAGAAATCTTCACTGGGCCACATCTACATCTCCTTGGCACCTCCCCGAAGGCAGGTGTGTAACCATCGTGCCAGCCTCCAATGTTCAGCTGTATCTCTGCTGTTACATTTCAGCAGGTAATTTTTTTCCCTTTCATCCTAAGGTACTTGCCATCCTCATGGGTAGAACACATCAGTGCTCCACATTCCCATCTTCCCAAGGAAAAAACAGGGATATGACTATGTATGTCATGGACACAGGTCATTAATACACTGCTAAAGATGTACATATAAATATATATTTATATCTGTATCTCTCCATCTGAGAATATAAAGGTATATTCTCAGATGGAAGTGATAAATAAATACTACATAGTTTTAAAAAAATGAATTTGCTTGCCCTCACTGTCCCCTCACAATTTGATGGAGACCAAACCCACAGGAACTGTGTATACATGAGAGGACTTCGCTTAGCAGTAAATATAAAGTAACTGCAGTAACTATTATGTTTCCTCCATCAAAACATTCAGCTTGCTAAATAACACCCTGTAGCACATTCTTTAGCTCAAATAAAATAATAATAATTACATTTATAAAATCTTGATGTCAACAAGCCAGTAGGAAGAAATTTCTTCTTCCTATAAGCTTTACTGAGAGGGAGCGATCTTTAGGATGGCTGCCGGCACCAGGATGTTTTTCAAGATAAATTCAAACATGTTTACTTTATATAAACACACCAGCTAAACAGTCCGCTGGTTTGTGTCTTTCTTTTATGTCCAACTGCATTTCAGTCCCATCTAGAATTGCCAGAAACCATAACATCAGCTCTGTCCATAGGCCTTGGCTCGGGTTCCAGCTGAATAATCTTTGATGTAATTCAGAGTTTAATAAAGCTGTAAGGAAATATCTTTCCCCCTGGTTTTACATAGAGAGGCTAAAGGCTGTAGCAACCACAGGGTAAATAAAATCCAGGCAAAACAAATCCTCCTGCTCCTGTTGGACTATTGTTCTTGTATGTATGACACAATTTAACGCAAAAAAATTATACGCCCATGGATCCGCTCACTCCTTGAATGAACTTTTCAGGTCATTACCTGAAACATGAATTTTCTTCAGTTCCCTAACTTTTCATAGTCTGGTTAGTTTTACATGCTGGGAGCCCCAGGATGCTTACACTTGCAATAAATTAGTTTTGCTGGCATTTTGGAAGTACTGAAGTCGTGTCTCTACACACGAGGTCTTCCAGCCACAGAGAGCATTAGAGCACCTCTTAAATCCTGCACCCACAAAGTGAAGAAAATCCCTTCTCTTTGGCACAGGGGAAGGAGCTGCAAAAGAATCCATCCCCCCAATATGACATTTTGGAATGATGAGAGCAGCAGCCGATGCCTCCCCAGTGTCACCTCCCCGGCGGTGCTGGGACTCAGAACAGAGATGCTCATGATGCTCACTGAGCACCTCCTTCATCCTCTGCCTCGCCACCCACATAAAGGACAGAAAGGTCACAAATGAGGTTACCCAGGCCCTGAGGCTGTTTAGAGTTATGCAGGATTTTTTTTTTCCTTTTAGGGGAAAACATTAGGCTATCAAGTTGCTTTCAGCTCCTTACAGGAACAAGTCTAAAAAAAACCCTCTCCAAAATAACTTGCTTCAAGTGACTGCCTGTAGGACAGGGAAGGGTAATAAAGTGGGGTATTTTGCTGTAATAACATTTTCCTAGTTGAGACAGCTGATGAAAATCTCTCAGGTATACGTGCAGTAAAAACTCCCTTTCCTTCTTTTCATCGCTGCTTTGTTTACCCACTAATTTTTCCCAGCTGAAGGTGTGATTTTTTTTGTCAGCCACCTGAAGAACATAATAAACTCAGAGCACAATACTTAAAAACTAATTGAAAAAAGATTCTATTCTGGGGTTGTAAAACACTCAAAACCTCTTAACGACAACACAGTCTATCCAAACCATTTCACTATTAAGCTTTGCCAAAATCTTGATGAAGTATTCTTACCAAACAGCCCTGGCACTTCTGCATCACCCAGAAATCTTATTTTCAGCTTGCAGCTGTGTGCTCCCAACTTTGAAGTCTGGTTGACTCTGACTTGCAGTTTTCACAATGAAGACAGATATTACAGGAAGCACAAGCAGCCAATTCTCTAATTTTTATTCACAGCAAGCCATTTCTGGAGTCCCTCATTTTGCATCACTCCTTCCTCCCCAACACGCCACCAAAACCAGGCACCACACCAGCTTATTTCAAACTGAAAGAAACAAAACATTAAAACTACCTTGTGAAAGACACAACTTTCTCTAGATGATTTTTCAAAATTAAAAGCAGGCTCAAAATGAACTCTCATTACATCTGGAAGCTGCTGCTGGACGGCGTCCGTGATGGATGAGAGGCTGCCAGGGACAGCCCAACTCCTTCCCTCTTACAGGGAAGCAGCGCCTGGTCTTTTGTTCTCAAACCAATTCTATAAATTTCCTCTACGGCGACTATTTCCTGTGCTTATTTTTCAACTGATGTTAAAAGGACAGTTTTATAGCATGCATGAATAGAGCATAATTTTGAGATGGGCAGTAACAGTCTCTAAGAACTCAGACACTCAGGGAAGCAAACCCCTTGCCCAATAGAGGGCTTTTAGTACTTGAATTGATGAGTTCTCAAACTGCTGATCTAAATTAGATTGCAGTTGGTTATTAGAACTTGAGGCTTTTGGGATTCAACAGTATGAATTCAGACATGGATTCAACAGAAAAGCCTAAGAGTGCTTTTCTATGTCTGGTGGGAAAGAGTGGGGTACCTCTTATTTATGGCATAAATATCACAGGAATATTTAAAATTCACCACAGGTGTCTAAGGAATACTTCTTGATCAGCCCCACGCTGATCAAAGCCTGCAGCACAAGCACCCTAAATACTCCTGCCAACTCCCAAGCCTGTGGGGGACCTCATTCCTTGAGCAGTGAACAGAAATCCCCTCTTCAGAAGTCTGCATGGGGAGCTGAATGTCACAGTCCCAATCCCAGGGCTTGGTCAAGCCTGTGAAGAGCAGGAGGCTCAACACGGCCCATCCAGGGCCACCTTCACCACCAGTGAAGCAGAACAAACCCCACTGAAAGCTGCTGCAGCTCCATTTCTCCTCTCCAAGACAGAGCTCCTCCCTGCTTTAGATGGATCGCTCACAGTTACTGCACAGTCCCTGCTGATACTCGACGAAATCCTTATTAGAGAACCAGAAACAAAGTGAGACAAAATTATATGGTTAAAACCTACTTCAGGCAAAACATTTCATGCTGAATTAATTCTTAAGGTTTGCACAGCTCCACCTTCATTCCCACATCAAAGAATTTCTCTGATGATTTTAGATAGTGATTTATTTTCCGATTTGAAACTACTTTCCATTGTGAAATATCTTGATATTTTAAATAAATGACTGTCTTGTGATGAAAATTGTAATCTGACAGCTCTTTCAACCATGTTTCCTCCAACATATGTAGAAATTTCTAAACTTTTTGATCTGCTGAAAAATTCTGAAATATTTTCTCTTTGGGTCAACCACACAGAATAATTTTTTTCAGATCTTCCAAAAATATTTGCACTGAACACTCCCCCTCGACCTAAAAGAGTAATTGGATTAACTGCTAGCAGTAATAGGCTGTTATCCTCTGAAAAGACTAGCCCAGATAAGGCTGCATTTAGATCCTTGTGGATAATAAAGACAAAGACATATGACATCAAAAATTTGTTGAAAAAGGCTGCTAAGAATGCATCTCCTCTTTCCCCTGTGGAAATGGCACCAACATTTCTGCACAGAGCCCTTATCTCCCAGCTATTCCAGGCACCCATCTCCCACCAGACAGCCTCGGATTAACTCTGATTTGGGCACTACTCAGTGATGCAGCTGTAACCACAACCTCACCGTGTCCATGTGCAATGACAGGAACTGAAGGCCCAAGATGCAAACTGGACCCACTTAGGGACATCTACTGCCTTGGCTTGAGTTACTGATGTGAAGAGAAAGCTTCCTACCCTGGAACAGCCTCAGACTGACTGATATTTATTGAGGATTTACTGATTGTTCAGGTAGGCAGAGATGAAGTTGCAACAAGAAGTCCAAGGGCAAACAAGGGAGACTCAAGCGCCTTGGGAGGGCTGGTGAAAGGATCAGGAGCACAAGGAGCATTCTGCTCCACCCCTGCAGCTGCAGGGAATAGAGAGGGAACAAACAGGAAAAGGCAGCACATCAATAGCTTGTCCCGAGCCTGGTGTCACCAGCAGGATGTTGTTTCAGTGGAGGTTTAGGTTGATATCAGGAAACATTGCTTCACCTAAAGGGCTGCTGGGCACTGAAATCGGCTGCCCAGTGATGCAGCAGAATCACAACCCCTGGAGGGATTTAAAAGATGTAAAGTGCAGTTGTGGCACCTGGGGACGTGGTCTAGTGGCAAACAGGGCAGTGCTGGGGAAATGGTTGAGCTCGATGATCTTTGAGTCTCCTCCTACCTAAGCAGTTCTGTGATGCTGGGAGCTTGGTATGGGAGAACTGCAGTTTCCAGGTGCTGCCAGGCAGTGCTGTCAGCCTCCTGCATCCGAGCTGTGCCAAACAGCTCCGCACCCCTGCTCCTCAGGGGCTAAGGAACAGCCACCATTTACTCTCCATTGCGCAGACCCAGCACCTTTCCCTTCCCAGCCATCAGCATCTGTGGTTTTGCTATGCCAGACGTGCCCACTCTTATTTAAACTCTGCAGCTCAGCTCCGCACTTTGCTGTGCTTGCCCCTGAATGAATGAGTATTTCTTCTCTGCCTGTTCCGAGTGGTTTCCTGCTTTTCCCATCTGCTAAAATAAATGCAAGCTGGCTGCTTTCCAAACAGGTGGGTTGGTGCATGCAGCACAGCAGACAAGACAGTAATTTACAGGGTACCATTCATTTCTCTGGAGTGTGCGTGTGAGAAGCAACAGGCGCAGGGAGCAGCAGAGCTGGGAGCTCACCCCTGTGCAACCGGGGACGCTGCGTGGCAGCAGGGGCTGGCTCAGGGGAGGACACTGAAACTGCAGGGCCTGCTTGGCCAGCTTCAGGAGATAAACCATCCCAATTGCACAGCCACCGAGGGTTTGGCTCTTAGGATCAAGCTGTGGCTGCCACATCAGCTGCTGGATCAGACATTTCTCTTTCTGCTCCAACAACACAAGGCAGAAGCACCGTGGAACACAGGAGGAGATGGAAGGCAACTCCAGATGAGAGCATGAGCTTGCTCACACCCCTCACTCACCCCTGTCTACCACAAAACCCACTCTGACCAGCTCACTGCAAATTTTAAAATTGTTGTGACAATTTGTGTCACAACAGTGAACTACGTTCTCCACTGACAAAGTTTGGGAGAAAAAGCAAGGAATGTCGCTGTTTCTAAGAGAATAACCTTGAAGTGTGGTGAAAATCAGGCATGCAAAGGAGAAGGTGCCAACACAACTGCTACAAAGATCCATGGATGAGTGGGAAGCTAGCAGTTTTTGAGAGCTTCGGAGAGCTATAGTTTGCTACTTATGAAATATTAGAATGCTCTTGTGTATCATAACTTTAATGAGAATTTAATTATTAATTTAGCCCTATTTGGAGCTAGGAGAATAGTTTCAAATGATAAGGGGAGAGAAGTGGAAATGCCTGTAGCTTTTTTCTTCCTATTTATGGAGCATATATTGTCAACAGCTGGGCTACAAAGAGAGACAAACCTCCCTAGTGCTGGGAGGAAAAAAAAAAGAAGCAAAACAACGAAAACGGAAAGGAAGAACAAAAAAATATCAGGATCCTCTAGGAAGAGCAAAACAAGGAATAGTGGCTTGAAAATGGCAACAAAATCATCAAATAATAGACTGCACCCCGCCTGGAAATCTGCAAGGATCAGCCATGCCTCTCGGGAGGAGGAGATGAACACCAGGCTGCAAGTCTGTGTCAGAGATGTCACTGCTGCAGCTCTTGGGCATTTCTCTTGCAAGAAGCAGACAAGAACAGAAGCACCATTCATAAAAGGACAGGTGACACCTCCCAATTATTTGCCCCATTTACTGAGGATTAACAAAACGAAGGATGCAAGAAATTGAGTGTTTTAAAATTCAAACTCATTACAGAAAGAGCTGTTCAGAGAAATGGCCTCAGAGGAAATTTTTCAAAGCAAAGCACAGAAAACTCATCAGCAGAAGCCAAAAGCCTCGGTGTGCCATGGAGAGGTGCACAAAGTGTTCTCACAACAGCAGCAGAACCCTGCACATCGCTCTGCTTCAGCATCCCCACACAAGGGGGCAGAGAGCGCTGACCAGAGCCATGCACGCAGAAGCTGAACAGCAGAAAAGTCCTTTCAGGTTGGAAATTATTTTTCACAGGTTAAAGATTAGGCTTATGCAGATAGGGTCCCTGTATGCAAACACACATGTACACAAAACATTTCAATTTTACAACAGTCACATGAAAGGCTGTAATATTTTCTCACATTATTTTCTTAGACTAAGTGTTAGTTATGTTGAATTCCACCCACAGGTGATTTTGCATAAATCACCTGTTGCACACCCCAGAAATTTACCCAGCAAGTTACACCACCTTGAAAAATACTGCTCAGCTGTAGGCTCAGTGGAGTCATTCACACAACCAAGAGAAACCTCTGCCTACATGGTCACTTCTTCCACCAGCGTGTTCCCTACTGCAGCAGCCATGGCTGGAGCAGCTTTCCCCAGCCCAGCTGCCAACGCTATGACTGAAAAATCCACCTCAAACTATCTGACAATCAGCCAGCTCTTTTCTCCCCCCATCTGGCCCATGCAGTGTTAAGTGATTATATCCACTTGCACGGCCATCAACTGAGGAACAACACCCCCAACACCACGTTCCCCCCTTTCCTGAAGCAAAAGGACTGCATTTCAGAAGCCTGCACTGACAGTTTTAGAAACTGTACTTCAAAATATTTTTCCCCTCTCTACACTTACCTAAAGCCTTTCAGACACTGCAGAAATCCATGTGCAATTACGCCATCACTGTTACTCGGTGTAGCTACAACACGTGCTGCTTATACAGAGAAGGGCTTCACTTTGCACTGTTAATCAATTTAATCAGCAACAAGACAAATTAGCAGAAGATTAAACTGTTTTCCTGCTGCTGTCCACCTTAATGATCATGCCTGTAGAGTCCAAGTAGATGTTCTGTGTACTGAGATCTTTCTCAACTCCCCAACAACTTCCTTTGTACCCAGCTATGGTACTCCCACGTATTGCCCAGCATATCTGCTCTGTACTAGCAACCTAAGTGCACCAGAATTACAATAATTTTCGCACAGTATGGCCTTAAATGATATTATTATTTTACTTAAAGTGGTAGCTTTCAGTTCCTTGAGACAGCTGCTAGATGATCTGAAAGGCAAGGCGAGAGAGGCAATCAGCACGAGGTCACTGACAGCAGGAAGGGCTCTGCTCCCTCGCTGTGAGCAGCGAATGTGCAGTGACTCGGCTGCCGACAGAGCAGGGAGGACTTGCACTGCCCAGCTATCAGCCTGAACAGACAGAACCCCGCAGCACAAACTGGAGCAAACCTCACCTCAGCAAGCATGGAGCCACCAACTCCTTCCTCTCCAAGGGACCCTGTGGGGATGCCTTGGCAGCCCTCCCTCCTGCCCCGAGGATGGGCAGAGGATGAGCAGGACCTTCTGGGCTCTGCAGAACGAAGCAGCCACCCTGCCCCAGGATGGTGGCACTGGGGCAGGCTGAGCATGGCAGGAGCTCCCAGTGCCTCGCACTGCTCCAGCCACTCTGCAGGAGGGAGGGTGAGCCAGGGAGCTGCCCCAGGAGCAACTCAGAGCACCTCACAGCCATGGCTGTGTGCATGGAGATGTCTCTGCTCACGCCAGGAACGCCGCAGTGCCGGCACTCTGCAGCTGATCCAAAAGGGACTGCGATGCTGTGCGTTTGCACACTGGCAAAAAAGAGTTAAAACCCAAAGCTGTGTTAAGGCAAACCATAAATACCTCAGCTGAGTGAGTGTGGCCCAGCAGATCGCTGGTGTGCTCACACAGCCTGGCCAAGGCCAGCGTGTCGGGCACTGCTCCTGACTGACTGACACGTTGTCACCAATGGGAAGGGCACCATGACAAAGTCGCAGTACAGAAACAAAACGTATATCTTTTACAGAGCAGCACACATTTCCACACAACTTAGCATGAAATTCAGATGTTTCTACAGGTGATCTCCATGCCCGGGTGGCTGCCACCCTCGGAGCTTGCACAGCTACCATCCACTGCCAGCCATGGGGAGACGGCGCTGCACCAGCAACTCCTACTGCCACGTAAACATACACATCAACACTCAAGATGCCACACACTATTTGGAATTAACTTTTCCAGAAATCAAAAGGCAAAATGATCAAATAAGGCTGTTCTGGTAAAGCAGAAATAACAGTGGAGTTTATTGCCTTTGTGTATTTTTGTACCACATTGCATAATATGCTCGCATTGATGTTCAGCACCGTAAATGACATAAAAAACAACCCAAGGCAGCAAGCACAGCAGAGCTCTAAGAAAAAGCATCACCACATTTCACATTCCAGTGCATGAAGTGAATGCTGCCGTCCCCTAGCTTACAACAGTCTATCAAAGTTAGCAAAGACAAATGTGTGTCTTAGAAAAAAAGACATTGTTTCAACACTGAGCTATAAATTAGCTTCTGGTTTTTAGGAGGTAGTAAGTGGTCTTTATTTTAGTACAACAAAAAGCCACTCTCTTCAAACTAAGGACACTGCATACGGCATACTGTAGCTGGGGAGCTGCCTCGGGGTACCACACTCACTTTTGCACTGCTTTGAAATCATCCACATTAGAGACAAGTCACTATTTTGTGTCATTACTGTATGTACGGCTACTGGGCCTTTACACACCTCAAAATAAATTAAAACATTTATCCTGAAAGTTGATTGAAAAACTTTAAAACATGGGAAGGATGCTGCTGCTGTAAATGTCTGAAACTCATGGATTCATACCAGCTCCAGTTAAACAAAAAAAACCATCAGTAAAAGCTTCAGAGCAATTTGCAGCAGCTGAGTATTTGGCCTAAACAACTGTGAAAACAAGAGCTGGAGAACACAGGGCCTGTAAACCCTCCTTACTGAGCCCTGCACTGCTTCGGACAGCAAGTTTGCAAACCGTGCTCTCAGCAGTATTTGCACAGTTCCCAACCACCAGTGCCCAGAGTCCTTCTATTGTTCCTTGCCCTGTACGCCACAGAAGCACTTACAGTATTTTTAATATTAGCCCCCACAACTCCGTGTGCAGCTTAAGTGCCTGCGGGAAAATTCAAAATTAATTTTTAACAGCTTCTCAAAGAATTAATTTAGGGAACGAGGTCTTTGCAGGTTGCAAACAAACCCACCTTTCCTCTTACCTTTAAATTTACTGATGTGTAACTTCCATTCTACCCCTCTACTCCGCTCCTGAACTGAAATTCTAAAGAGCACTTTGCAAAATTTCATTAACGTTTTAGTCTGCCTTCATCTATTAATTTCACAACAGATACACAACTGACAAAGACTTCTGTGCTTGCTATTGCATGCACTGCTTGCCTGCACACTACAGAGAAGGGGAGAAAAGCTGCAGATCCCAGAGGTGCTATCCCAGCCCCAGAATGGTCCTACCTGCCTCTGGCTTCTGCGATCACTCCGTGTGAAGCCCTCTCTGGAAGGCAGCAAGCAGTGACTTTGAGCTGCTTCTCCTTGTCCTGAGCTGTCATGCAGATGTGGGATTGAGGCTGTCCTGACTGCCTGTGGATCTCCAGGCTGCTAAACACAATGATCAGAGATGACTCACTGTCACTCTCACATACATTAAATGGTTCTGTCGATTTTCTGACTTGACTTATTGCTGTAATTGTTGTGTCTCACAGCTGAGGGGCTGACACCAATGTTGACTCAACCAGCGGAGAGCTCCCGCAGCCGTGCTGGGTCAGGCTGCTCGTGTCGCTGGGGCTCAGACCTTGCCCTCGCCCAGCACAAGTTTTTCTCTCCCATCAGGTAAGACAATAAAAGGGAGCTTCCCTTGGCCATATCTGACATTTCAGCACTGAAGTTTCTCTCCAGGAATGCTTTGCATATCATATATTAATAGAGTCTGACTAAAAGCTTTAGTTTCACATCATGTCTAGACAAAGTGTCCCGCTGTGGGCAGTAGCCTGGAAGGGCACTTGAAACAGCTGTGGGTGAACAAAACAAACTGTGTGGCTGACAGGTTGTATGCACACTGTATCTCGTTTATTTATTCTCCAAAAAGTGAAAATAATGGGGATTTCACAGAAGTTTTAGACAGAAAGAGGCCAAAATTCAGGTTGGCCAGAGAACCAGAACAACCCATGTTGTCCCCAGGCTGGACACGAGGAAGAATTTCTTCACTGTAAGGGGGATAAGGAATTGGAAGGGGCTGCCCAGGTTGGTGGTGGAGTCACCACCCTTGGAGGTGTTCAAGAAGCATGGGCATGACACTCAGTGATCGGGTCTACTCCACAAGATGGTGACGGGTCAAAGCCGATGGGACTCCATAATCTTGGAGGTCTTTTCCAACTTTAATGATTCTATCACTGTATGAGAAGCTGTGGCTGCCCCAGCCCTGGCAGTGCCCACGGCCAGGTTGAACAGGCACTGAGCAGCCTGGCACAGTGGAAGGTGTCCCTGCCCGTGGCAGGGGCTGGGGCGAGGTGACCTTCCAGGTTTCTTTCATCCCAAGCCCCTCTGATCCTATGTGCATCACTCAACACCTAGAACAAATGAAACAGTCACAAGGCAAGAGGGGAAGTTGATAAAAGTTCCACAGAGGATTTTGAAGGCAAACATGTAAACAGGCTCTCTCCAGAGTCCAGGTGCACTCAGCAGTGTCCATCTACACCCTGGCTGCACTCTGACAGTACAACTGCACCCAAGCATTGATCAAAACTTCTTCACACCACAGAGTCCATGCAGAAAAGTGACACCACAAAACTCCCACAGCTGCAAAGCCACAGTAAACTGATGCTGGAAGCAAAGAATAGGTGGTAAAGTATTTATAGCCCACCAGAGAGTCTCTACCACTTCTCAGCAACCACCAGAGTTTGCCTGCCCTTGCCATGTCACTTGTTAGGTGAACACTGCATCTTGATGTAAAACTGCATCACTGCTTCCCTTCATTTAAATGAGCTGCCTGAACTGAAAGCATTTAACTCCCTTTCAGTGCCTTTCATTATGCTCTAACACGCTGTGGTGTGATTACAGCTTTAAATATTTACTTGACATTATCTTGCATCTGGCAAATGTATTCTGATACTCCCAAGCAAGTCCCATGCAGGATTAAGTTCTCCACTGGTCTTTGCACAGTGGTAATGGATCCCATTTATTTTACCACTGCAATTCTCTCCGAATTAGCTCTGCAAAGTCTAAGAAGTTTTCCAACAATTCTGTTAAGACTGATGAGATTTGTGGCACCAGACTGATTTCTAAGTTTCTATAACAGTTAAGACTTTTTCTGCCTCCATTAGAGTTCCTCATTTTCTGTGCCACTCAGACCCATACAAAGACTGACTGATACTCTGTTAGTGCTGTCAATTTGTATGCACCTTCTCAGTTTATTTTCTTATTGTTAATTAACTATTTCATATTGCAAATTCCCACTTTTCAGATAAGGTGCTGTTGTCACAATAGCCCTGTAAGTGAATTATTATAACTGTAATGCATTCATAAATAACACATTACAAGGCTTAAAATACATATTTTTTTTACAGCTGCTGCAATCCAGTTGGCCTACATGTAATAGAAATTGTGCACCCATGAAATTAAACTGAGTAAAAAAATTAATTTTCAAAGGCTTAGTTCTCTGAAAAAGTTATTGCCTCTAATTCCTTTTGGTCAAATGTTATTTTCTTCCCGATGCCAAATTAGAATACTAAAATAAATAAAAATGACAGCCTCTGGGTAGGGACCTGAAGTAATGAACAGCAACCAAATTCCACTGAAGGCCAGGCAACCATGGGGGTGGGAAGGAGAGAGGAGAAAAACAAACACAGGAATATTTTCTAATGAACCTGTGGCACGGTAACAGCATTCTCAGACAAGTCTTCAGTAAAACATTCCAGAGTCAACTCCTCCATGAATTTCTTCACGGGCAGTCACAGGCTGTTTTCCATGGACCTGGTTATTGTTTCAGAGAGGCAAGAAGAGCCCAAGCGCCTGCCCAGGAGCTGCAGGGGACTGGAGCCCCTTGCCCCCCTGAGAGCTCCTCCTGCCCCCGAGCCCAACCCAGCCCTGCATCCTCTGCCCCACACACCCAGAGCCCAGCGAGGAGCCCGTGACCAGACCTGCTCCTCCCCAAAGGCCAGGTCTGCTAGGAGGAAAGAGACCACGGGAGAGGTTTTCTCCCTCTTCTGCCCAAGGCAAGGGCAAAAAAGGGCTGTGTGGTGTGTGGTCATAGCCCCACGAGCTGGGAGAGGGGCAGTGGGCAGGGTGCACAGCTTACCCTCACTGCTGGCAGCAACACACCCACACTGCAAACTGGAGACCTGAAGGGACTCAAGCAATGGGACACAACTTCAGGGTAAGAATTAGAGAGCAGGGTCCTGACCTTCAGTGATTTCTGTAGTTTTAGAACTGGGAGGGCAAAATACGAAGTGTGGCTCATCAATAACTGCATCTCCACATTCCTCCCTCCTGGCAGAGACACCAAATAAGATGTGCTTTGATTTGATGTCACCAAGCCTTCTGCAATCACTTCACCTGTGCTCTCAAACACCCCGATGACAGAGGTCTGGGCAGAGCCCGAGTGCACCTGAACCTTTGCAAAGGCCACAGTGAGTGGCCCCTGCTCAGCTCTGTGCCTTTGCACAGGTGCTACCTGTGCTGCCCACAGGACACACACTCTTCATGGCTCATTTCCTTCTGCAGATTGCCCCCATCCTGCCCAGGGCATGCACCCCATGAGCAACGCTAACAAACAAAATCCTGCTTCGTTCTAAGCCTTGGCTGGGTTTTCACAGCCCCAGGAGAGTCAGCAGGATTTAATCTGATCTCAGAGCCCGCATGCAAGGAGATCATTCTCTAGCAGAAAGACCAGCTGACCATCACAAAGGGCCTGCACAACCTGCCCCTTGCAGGGATTCAACACAGACGCTCCACCACAAAGGCAAGGGAACATTTTAAATATTTCTGTCACCTTGCTGTGCCCCTGATGGCTCAGGCTGCAGGCAGGCTGCTGTGCCTGCATCCCTACAGCACTGCACAGATACAATTTTTCCCATTTATTTTCCATGCAGATACTCAGCCAACAACAAAATGGGGAGTGGGAGTTGCCCAAGAACAATTTTGTCAGTTTCTAGAGAAGCAAAATCTCAGAAGAACACTTTGTGTCCCAAGTTGCAGTAATTAGACATGTCCATGTTTTTTGGCCAGCCCAGCACTGCATTCAGTGAACACCCTGTAAAACGTCTCCCCAGTTTCTCCTGGACAGCCTCAAGAACATGGCAGTGGAGCCTGCTTAGTCAGCACACACACAAAGCTATTAAACCCTGAGCCACAAGAACTAATCTCTGCCAGCCACTCATGCCCATCCCACAGGGCAGGAACACCACACACCAGAGCTGTTCCCAGCACTGACTGCAGCATGACACATTTCCTTCATACCTAAACCAGCTAGATTTTGATTTTATTTTTGGTTCACTCCATCACAGCGCTATTAAGACCTGGTCAGAGAATGCTTTTGCAGGCTATCCAAGGCTAAATCACCTAAATGCACACCTCCAGCTCTCAGCATTTTATTGTTGCTGCTTCTGGCACATGGAGAGTTTTAGATGAAAACAAGCAAATACTGGGTAAAAGCTATTCCAGAAAAAGCTGAATATTAATGGCTTGTACACAGAAACCTGGCTGGCAAGTGAATGCTTCAGGTAGAGATAAAAGGAGTGACAGAAGAGTAACTTTTATCTATGCAGTCTACATTTAATGACTGCATCAACATTTGCAGATGATTAGGGCCAACCTAAGTGCTTTGTTGTTCCTTTGTTCCGTTTCTGAAGGGTTCAGACTTTATTTATTCTTTTTCTTCTTTTTTTTCTTCCTCCCCCCATAGTTGCAACTAAATATAATTTTTGGCTTTTAAAGACCTATTTCCATTTATAGAATCCAGATGACAGGCTGGGGATGATATTTCCTAGCCGAGGCATCTGCCTCCTTGACAGAGGGAGAGATAATCACGTTGGGTGAAACAGGCTCGGCATCTATGACAAGCTTAAGATGTCAGAACTGGGAGCATTGTGTCTCGTCCCTCTGGATATTTTTTCTTGAGGAATTCAGCCACATCTCATGTGAAAGGCAGCCAGCTTGCAGTGTTGCTGTGCCGCCAGCGACAGCCAGGAGGGAGGCAGGGGATGCTTCGCTTCTGAGGCTGCCACAGTTTCTGTTTAATTGCTTGCTTATTTATTTAATTACGGCAGCGACAAGAACTTGTGGCCAAGCCACCAGCCTGCTTTCCCTGGAACAATTCGCTGCTCTGAAACTGCTTGTGCTGGACAATCCTCCTTCCCCTCTGGATCTTCACCAAGAGCAGCCCCACCTGCAGCAGGATGTCACAGCTGGCTGAAGAGGCAAAAGGCCCAGGGCACAAAGGGTTTGCAAGGGGACCGAGTCCAGAGAGGCATTTCCACAGACTGAATCCTCAGATCCAAAGAAATGCCCCCATGACACATGTCCCTGCCTCCCGGATCAGAACAAACCTACGCAGCACTTGCCCCCTCCACACTGATTTAAGTTCTGGTTTTAATTTGTAGATCAAATGTTCTTCAGTCACCAATCAAATTATGCTGATAAAATTAGTTAGATCAAGGCGCTACTTTTCTTCTGAGATGGGCTATTTGATGCTGCAAAATGCCACCAAATGAATCTTTCTGAAAGTAGATTCCTCCTCACAAGTAAATTTTCCTTGCCAGATGCTGATGTAAATGCTCACAAACCATGGAAGATTTCCAACAGATGTGCCACCTTCAGTGAGACAAAAACAAGAAGGCTTTTTGAATTAGAGGATAACATTAAGCCATGATTGATTGATGCAGATGACTGTTAGTACAAATATTTTAACTAATGTTCACCAGGGGATTTTTTTCCAAGGAAGGATGTTTTCCTTGAATTGATGTTTAAGTTACTGGTTTGTAATGACTTGCATTACATATATACATATATACATATATACATATATACATATATACATATATACATATATACATATATACATATATACATATATACATATATACATATATACATATATATATATAATGAAGCTCCCTCAGCCTGTCCTAGCAGAAGTGCAAGCAGAACTCTTCACCAGATAGGAGCTAATGGCACAAAGAAAACACACACTTATTTTCTCCAATAGCATTTGTTATAGAACTCAGAACTGGGCCTGAACTTCGAACAAATGAAAAAGTGTCATAAAAAATAATCCTGCTGAAGCTGTAAGATGCTTCTTGAATCCAATTCCATTCCCTTCAGAACAAGAACTAAAGACTAACACACAACAAACTAGCAAAGACTAAATGACAGTTTCAATGGTGTTACCTACACTATTTTCCTTTCAAGTCCTTCCAACATGTGTCACTAGTTATTCTGACCACAACAGGGCACCTCATTTACACAAAGTGCCATTTTCAAACAGTCTCCCACCCCCAGACAGCCGCATTAGCAGCTGACATCTGTGGTGGTGTGATTGTCAGGAAGTTTTCTTGGCCTGGTTCTCAGCTGCTTCCAGGTTCCCCGGGGAGCATCTCCTCATGGAACTGCTCTCACCTGGTTATCGGGGAGGGCCCCACTCCCCTGCCAGGGTGCACAAACCAGGAGCAGCAGGCAGCGAGGCGGGGGGGGACAAGAGCATGTGAGGTTTGCCCACACTTCACCTCTCCCTGTTTCCTCCCCAAAGTGCTCTTCTCCCCATCAATAAACACTCCTGACATTGCTCCAAGCTGAAGGGAATGGAAGAAAATCACCTTGCAAGTCATGGTGGATTTTAGGGTGCAAGGACTGTTTCTGTGAGGGAGGCAGGCAGAAGCAGCCCAGGGTGCAGAGTGAAGTGCAAGGGCTGGCTCAGCCAGAGAGCAGGGCTCAGCCAGAGAGCAGGGCTCAGAGAGCAGGGCTCGGTCACAGAGCAGGGCTCAGCCAGAGAGCAGAGCTCAGCCAGAGAGCAGGGCTCAGTCACAGAGCAGGGCTCAGTCACAGAGCAGGGCTCAGAGAGCAGGGCTCAGAGAGCAGGGCTCAGTCACAGAGCAGGGCTCAGTCACAGAGCAGGGCTCAGAGAGCAGGGCTCAGTCACAGAGCAGGGCTCAGTCACAGAGCAGGGCTCGGTCACAGAGCAGGGCTCGGTCACAGAGCAGGATGTGTGTGGATGCACCCATGGGCAGACTCGGCACAGGCAACAGAACAGGGGAGCGGCAGAGCTGAGCTGAAATGAGTGAGGGGTGTACTCTTACAGGTGCTTGGAAAGCTCTGTATGCCCCTACTGGGCACAAACAGCCCTAGAAGATGATCCACCATCCATTCTGCTCCTCACACAAGCCACAGGCAGTCCCTCCTCCCAACCCACCACATTCCCTTGTCTAGTGCTGTGGGAAGGGTCTAGATGGCAATGCCAGAACCTTGGGAATTCCTGATGGTTCCCAAGGCTCCCGAGACGAAGCAGGTACCATTCACTCTCCTCACTGCCAGAAATGAAACCAACACACAGTCTGGAAAGGGAGCTGTGAGCAGCTCTAAGTCCCCCGAGGACTGTGGCTCTGGTATGAACCACGGTACAGAGTTTAAATACAGATGCTTTTGATCCAATTACTGGAAGCCTAACCAAAAAATTACAGAGGATGTTTCCTACTCCCTGTGCTCAGATCCACTCCTTGTCATCTGCCAGCAATTTCATTATTAAAACAGAGATCAGGAAAATATTAATAAGACACAACCAGTTTGCCCATTGCACAGCCAGGAACAGATGGGCAATCTGTTTCCCAAATACGTTTGCATACTGTTTTTTGCACAGTCTGACCATACAGGTGAATGGCAGATACTGATACCTATCAGGGTGTTCAGCATGCCACACAACCCACAGCACAGCTCAGGTGTACGGTCTGTGCTGAAGATGCATTCCCTGAATGTCATGAAAACTCTGCAAAGCAATTACAGAAGCAAATAAATTATTAAGAGAAAGAAGTGACAGCTCCGGGAATTGATGCAGATCCTGGTGAGAATCTGGGGTGTTACTGACAGGGAGTTATTGTTCAGCAGGTGACTGGCAATGCATAAGAGATGAGAGTTTGGGCCTGCTTTGAATACCCCCCTCAGCAGCCCCGGGAGGAGCAAAGAACAGCACAAGTTACAGTCAGGGGTTTGGTGACTACTCACTCCCTCAGACTGCCAAGCCCAGCTGCATCAGCCTGGCTCGGGAGCTGAGCTGTCAGACCCATCCCCTCCTCCTGCTGCCTCCTCCCCAGCCCCGAGGAGCACTGCCAGCATCCTCTCCCCTCTGCAGGGCCACATCCCCGGACACACAGCCTGGCAGCAATGGAGCCACAACAAGCCTTGCACCCACATGCCCCTTCCTTAAAGTTTTCAGTTCTCTCACATCCGACTGAAATTAAAACTTGCAAACTTCGACTGCTGTCCTTGGCACTCTTGACATCTTTTAATCATTTTGTTTGCTTTTTCTCCTTTTATTCTGGATCTCTGCATCTGACACAAGAGTTGTCAGAAAGGACATAAGCGGGAGAAAGCACTTGACACAAGAATGAACTTTCAAAGTGAAGTTTTTCTACAGAAAAGCAAAGTCTCCAGCCAAGATTCTGCCTCTTTCTGGTTTTAAGTCTTTCCAAGAAAGCAGACTCTAGTCACAAAGCATTTGCTTAGTTGCAAACCTGGGGTGTCCTGGAGCAGAGTAAGAGACAGAGGATGTGAGAACTAAAGGGGAAATGTTTTTTTAACAGCTATGAATCTACATCAGCTCCCTGCAAACCCACCAGAAATCCTTCCATCTACTGTAACAGGCCTGGCCTGTGCTCCCGGCATTCAAGCCACCTCATGTCCTTTGGCTCTGTGGGAATATGTTCGTTTCAGCCGGGCAGCTTTCTGCCACTCCAGGACTGCTGCTGCTCCCCTCTGTCCTACCTGCCCTCAAACAGGACAGCTCATGTAAGGGCACATGTGAGAGTCTGTCAAGACACGAACAGGCTGTTACTAAAACTTACGTCACAGTGAACAACTGTTCTCGCTGACCCTACAAGAGACTCCTCTGTAGGCAGCCACAATATCACATGGTGTCCTGGGGGAAAACATCTGCTAACACTTGAGCCCTCTCGAGATGCCACATTTATCCCCACATTTATATCCAAACAGACAAGTACACTTTCAATTAAAACCCTGTGTGTGGATGGCTCTGGATATATCCACACGTACCTCAGTCTCTGCATCAGCCTTGTCCATCTCTCTGGTGCCTTGCTCTTGGTGCTGTGTCATCTGCTGTCACCTCCACATGCACTGGTTTAAAACCTGTCCAATTTCTCACATTTCCTCTCCCTCTCCGCCAGGAGAAGTGCAAGAGACCATGCAGAGAGAATTTCAGCAAACAATAAAACCCTGTATCAATGTGCTGCCCTGAAAGTCAGTGGATGGAAATTTGAATCTGATTTTCCAGCTTCTACAGCATTTCTTTCCATAAAATCATTAAACTGCAGGCTCAAAATTACAGTTAAAATTATGTCTTTCTGCAGAAAAGTCTGAGTCCTAAACAATCAAATTGTGATTCACAATCTGTCATTTTCAGTCAATATATCACGTCTAGCAAACATTGATTTACATGTAAGATTACAGACTTTGTGGTTCTATTTTCCAAAGCTATTCAATAATTGCAATCATAGGCAACAATTGACAGGTAATTTTTCTAATATACACAAATTAATCTTTGCTAACTTGACTGTAAATTACAGAAGTTTCATGATTCAGTTTCACATACAAAATTGCAGGTTGGTTTGGTCTCTTGGTCACATTATTCTTCTTCCCCTGCATCTTGTACTTTGACTATTACACTCTTTGATTGTATCTCATTCTTTCCAAGTTTACTTCCTTTGTGTATTTGGCAGAAATGCAGACTTGCCTTCTCTGTTTTCACCTGTATCTTTTAGCTTTGATTCTCTTGCAAAGTATCTTCTCATCTGTTAAATCCTTTCAGCACATCCCTCTGTGTGATGTCCACAAATCCAAACTTGACATCCTACCCACAAAACAACTTCCCAATGACTTCCCAGCGCAGACAGGCAGCCCCTCTCCTGCCTCCCTAAAGGAACAATCTTCCCACCAGCTGCTCTGCCTGTGCCTTGCCCTGGAGGTTTCTCTTCACAGCTTCACCACAGCCTCAGCTCTCACAGACTGTGGTCCCAGTGACCCAGCCACCACCAGGTGAAAGTGCATCTTTACTCATCTGTGTCCTAAAGGCTTTGAGTAAGTGAATTTGTGGCTCAGTATGAAGTGTCCCTGCTTGTACTCTGCTGCTGGAGATTGGATTTCTGCTTTCCTTGGATCTGGGCACTGCAAGCTCTTCTGATGCAGCACTGCCTTGCTTTTCCCACTGAAACTTATTTGAGGAGCTTTTTCTTTTTTTTTTTTTTTTAAACACTAAGTGATGATTTTCTCCTAGCCCTTGCAGTTTTTAGTCACTGATTTTTATTATGATCTCACTTCAAATTAGGAGCTCAACATGCCCTCCAAAATCGCATGTGATCCAGGAGTATCAAAGCTTTTCTTAAGGGCCAAAAAGTCTCTTAAAGTTTTTTTTTTTACTGATGCTCTTAAAAACTCCAAGCACATCAGCCTTGTTTCTATTCTTTACATCTCTCTGTACACTCAGACAGCTCGGCTTTCCCAGTAACCAAAGGCTGTTAAACAATTCTCATGCCCCGGGGTGAGGGTTATTAACAAAAACGCCCTTTGCTGTCATCCTCAGGGTCTCTATTCAGTGTCCAAAGGGGGTTATCAGGCCCCCTCCAGGCAACCCCCACAATTCGTTCAGCCTGTGCTGCATTCTCAGAACTACCGCTGCATTTTGTCATTTTTCATCGTTTCTCCCATTCCCCTGCTGCATTTTGAAATTTTCCACCTTTTTTGATTTCCCCACTGCAAGTATAATATTCTGTTTCTAGTGTCACACAGTGTCTTTAATAGCAACCAGTGAACACCTCTGCCATTACACATCATCAAGAGGAAACTACCCTACATAAGCCAGAAATGAACAACAGAGAAAGGACAGTTCACAACTAGGCAAAACACAAAAAAGAACACTATACTAAACTTTAAAAAAAAAATATTTATATTTTATATATATATATATATATATATACACTACATATATATATATATAAATATATATATATTAAAAGCTTTCAAAGCTGAATGGTCACAGGTTTTGCCTTGACTAGGCAGAAGATGAGACTTGTGCCAGCCAACACTTAATCAACTAAAATAAGGCTGCTGTGATGGAAGGCAACTGTTCCAGCCTTGCACCATGCCAAGATACAGAGTGACTGCACTAAAGCTTCTGCTTTGGTGACTTGCCACGTGTGCAATACAAAACATGGCTTTTTTCCTTGAGGACAGGCTGGTTCCAGCCCAGCAGGTACCGTGAGCACAGCTCCTGACACACAGAGGAGGGACAGGATGCCTGACATGACCACGGGCAGGGCTGGGTTCATCCAGGAGCTCAGCTCACTGCCACTACAATTAAAGACTCTGTTGATGTGGAAGGGCCACCCGTGGCTGCATGTGCAGAGCCAGCACCCTCACCAGGGGGTTTTTATTTTAACACCTGTCTGTTGGTACCTGTGTGTGGTTGTTTTATTAATAGAAAGGATCACACACAGTCTGAGGTAAATTAAAATTCCAATTCTGCTATTCCGTGTCATGGTAGAATATGCCAGGCTGTTGTTTGATTTGGTTTCTAGCAAAGCAGGCTAACAAACTTCCTTACAAGCCATTAATTCAGATATGCAATAAGCCTAACACAACTGCACTGGCTCATTAAAGCAATTTGATGTAACCTGCGCTCATTAGAGCAGCCACCATCTATATCCCTGTGACTGCAGCCTTGTTTTCAGACATCATCAGAGATGACCTGCTGTGCCAAATGCCTCTTCTGTCTCAGGAAAACTTCAGGGAAACAGCAAAATGAAAAACCTTGATTTGCTCAGGCTTTAAAATCCATTCAAATGCAAGAATATTGTAACATTTTGAGTCTCCTTTTTCATCCAGAAAACGATTATTTAACTACATGAAGGGAAATTCTTCAATAAAGACAGTATTATGATGATAGTCACACAGGACATAAGCTTACAGATAAAATTGATGAACTCCCTCCTATATTTGTTGGAAAGGATGGTTCAGCCATCCAGGAAAGGAAATACAGGAAGGACAAATTATGAGTGTGCCGTAGCTGAAATAGTAAGAACCAACCTGTGCCCTTGGTATGCAGCCCAGGCTGCCATCAGTGTACAAACCAGCTGCAGAGAGCTGCTGCCCACTGTTAGGAAAAAAAACATAAAAATCTTCCCGTGCTTAATAAAGAAAGGACACTAAAAAGAAGGTACAAAGACAACTGGGGCAGCATTTAGCCTTTAAGCGGGGACATTTACAGGTATACCCGTCCTCAAGCTTAGGATAATTAAGCCTGGCCCCTGAACTGTATCAACCCATTTCAGTAGCTGGAGCTGAAGCACAAAATCCTTCAGTGATTCTAAATCTGAGTCCTCCATGGAAGAAATCAGGCTTAACACAAAGCACCTTCCATGTACTTAGCACACTTACAGACTGTTATTCACCTAATAAAAGGAGACAGACGTGCAGCAGACTTTTGACCCTCTGCTACACAGCAAAATCAACTGCCTAAGAACAACAACAACAAAATATTCTATGTGCATGTTTGCTGTTTCCTAAGCAAAAACCTGTTTCTTGAAAATCAGGTTCACACTCAACATTTAATAACGTGGTAACTGCACTGACAGCATTGCAGGCTCACAGCAGGCTGCTGCCCTCCTTACACACCTGCCTCTAAATTATCTCTGAGCTCACTTTAGATGGAAAAGTTTGTTAAACTGAATATATTTATTTATTTGCATTTCAAGCCACTGTATCTCATACACCTGGGCCAATGCTGGGAGAAGCACCTGGTATGTGCATGGAGGGTTCTGGGGTAGAACCAGAGTTTTCCTACCCTCAGTGTCTCATCTGAACTACAACTCACTGCAGCTAGAAGGGACAACACATCCTCTACCCTCCCTGTGGGCTGGCCCAGCTCCTCTGCACAAGGGCTGTGGCTCAGCCTCATCTCTGCTTTCCTGCACTTCCTCAGACTGATCCTTCCATGTATTCATGGAAAGTAACTGAGTTTCAAAGGGACTGCTGAGAGAGAACTAAGGAGAATTTTATCCAGTAACTTTCTTTCTGAAAACACTTCTAAAGTTCCTCCTCGATTCTTTTTTAGGAGGCCTCCTGAGAAACCTGCTAAATAATTAATATCTCTTTCTTTTTTTGCTACTGTAATGTGAATACTTAATCTATTCCGTAGTAACTACTATATTACAAGTGAATAAAGTGATGCAGTGGGGTTCCAGAGAGAATTTACACACTTCACTGAGTCACCTGCACAGGGGTCCTGGGTGGCTCATATCCCGTTTACCATCATCACACTCCAAACAGGTTTCTCTAAAGCTCTGGAGTCTCTGGGTGAACATCAGAAGGAACCAAGGTGGTGGTGACAGCAGGAAATTCTCCACCAGAAAAATCCTCAGCCCCTTTTGAGAGCTTTCTACCCTTGAGCTCAGCAGACAGATCAGAAGGAGCAAAGGCCCCAAAGCTTCACAAGCATAATACTCTCAAAATTACTCCTCACAATTAAGCTGTGTTGTCTGGGAGACTATCAAGTGTTTGTTGTAGAACTGCACCAGACACAGGCTCTGAAACAATGCTGCCTATGTTTTTTTCAAAGCCCACCTTCCATTCAATAAATGTTCTGTTATCAAAGTGATTAGATTTTATTTTGATTTTTTTAAAAAACCAATTTGCTCCTATTTGCTGCCAAATTTCAGTTTTAGTTTTTAAAGATATTCCTGTCTATGTCAATTAGAATTGTGACCACATCTCAGTTTTATTTTCCTCCCACTTTCTCTCTGGCCAATAAAATCCATATAATTAAAGTTAGTTAACATTTCCCGCTTTCCTTCTGTATACAGAGAGATTTTAGGCATTAAAACATGGAAATGAATAAATCAAGAGAAGGACAGTGAAGACACGCTATTATACAGTATTTTAGTAAACCTTCAGCCTTATTTCAGTGAAACAAATGAAGAAACTCCTCCAGTCTCTGCAGAAATTTGGAAATGAACAAGCAGAATAAGAGTCAGGGGTATTTTAGTGCTCCAGGCTTGGAATTTGATCAGTGAGTTACCTCTAGGAGTGTCCAAGGAGCCCCAAAGCACAGATTTAACTGTGCACTGAGGGGACAGATGCGGTCTGTTTGCCCTGCCCGTGGTTTTCCAGGAGCGCTGCTGCAGGAGTCAGCTGGATGGAGGGAGGGAATGTGCATTTTCCATCACTGCTATTTTTTCTCTCATTCATATCTGTCCTATTTTAACTTCAGGGAAGAGGGATAAACCTGTAATAGCAACTCTCAAACATTTTAGCTCCCCACTGGATGCTCCTTCTCTCTCCCCCACGCCACTGAACACTGAACTCTCCCTTCAAAACTCAAATGTGGATGATGTTCACTTCTCAAATGGAACAATGGAACTCCTCTTCCCACCTTCCTCTCTCCATTTTTAACACTCTTAATTTCAATACCATCAGCACTTGCCAGAGCATTCAGAAAGTATCAGCATAATAAAGCACAAAGCTAAAATTCATCATGGTGAAGAACTCATAGCAGTTAGGATGTTTTTATAAAAATAGTTTACAATCAAGCCAATCAGTCTCCAAACTACTCTACAGAGAAGCATTCAATTTCTGACATTAGGAGGAATTTTCCCCGCCTACACTGTCATCCCTGAGTGTGAAGGAGACTCTTGGAAAAATGGAACAGAGTGTTCAAAACACCAGCAGACCACATGCAGTACAACCATGCCTTCAAAATCATCAGAAGGTCACCAAGCCTGCACACTGAAAGCCAGGATCTATTTAAATATTGTCATTGTGAAGTGGATATATCTTCATTTTGTCCAAAGGAGACTTAAAACATGGCAACATTACACATCTAGCTGCAGGAATGTGCTCCTAGCTGCCTCACTCCTCAGTGAGACTGAAGGAATTAGCACTGCTCTGAATCACACATTACGGATGGAGTCCCATTAGACTCCTAAGAGGTTGATTACAGTGTCACATTCATTAGATCAGAAGGAAATGCATTTTGTGTGAATCTAGGATTCTCTTCAACTGAGAAGTACTAAAAGAAAAAGAATAAACCAATTTATATGCTTTAAAAGTGAAATAAAGGCCTGTAATTACCAGGGTTTTAATGATCTCTATCAAATTGCTGTTTGAAAGCAATAGATGTGCTGAAGGATTTACAGCAGTAGCACCTTAGTGCTGCAGCACACCATCATGGGGTGCAAAGGAAAGGCTGAGGGGATCCCAGAGCAAGGAGCAGTGCTAGAGAGGAAATAAAGAAATAACTGGAAGTCAGAAAGAGCTGCTGGCAGAGCCCTGTGGGCACAAGCCAAAGGAAAACAGTACCAGGGAGGACAAAGCAAAAATCCTGTCACAACAGCCAAGTCACGCTGGCCTCAGGGGGTTTAGCTCCCTGGTGTAGGAGGAGGAGAAGAAAAGGCACCACATCTCCTACCTTGACCTATGGGCTTCCACCTTCTCCCCATTCAATCACTGCTGGGCTGGCTGGATCCATGGGAAAGAAAACATTATCCAACTTGCCATCCAAATCACGTGTCCATCTCGCTTCAACAAAAATAAACGCTCAGGAATGCATTCAAGCAGCAACTGGAAAAATCTGGAGCGGGAATGCCCAAGAAACGTGAATATGTTTAAATCAGACAGGACAAATTCTCACACTTTCGTGTCCTGCAAATGCCTGGGCAGCAGCAGGAGATGTTCCAGGGTGCAGGGCTGCACCCCACAGTGCTGCCTGTGAGCTCAGCCTGTGCAGATGGGAGAGGAACCTCAGCAGGGTGTGATGGAGAACTGCCCAGGCTGCCTCGGCTCCCTGTGTGAACACAAGGACACAAACATCCTTCTGGGAATTAGCATTTACATTTTATTTGTGGCTTCTTTCTTTTTTTTTTTTTTTTGAAGGCTGCTCTAGGCAACATATTTGTAGTTCACTGGACACAGCCTTCCTAATAACCATTACTGTTCCTGGTAATTTTTAATGAGTTGATGCAAAGCCATTTCACTTCCTTCCCCCTTCAGAAAGAATTTATAAAAAAGATCTGTATAGGAATAATGGACTCATAATTGGGGAAGCCACATGCCATGATCAGAATTAAAGGAGCCATCTGTTTCTTTACAGTCATACACATCTCAAACAAAAAGTACACACATGACATATGTCATTACTTCCACTTTCCTAATAGAAAATATTTGTCATGATTGCCTCCCACAGGCATACAGGAAGCTCCACCACCAGCTTGCAATGCAAGAGGAACCCCTCCCACTAAAGCTCTGAAAGCAGTGGATTCAGGTTTTATCTCTTCCTCAGCTAACCCAGCAGAGCTTTTCATGCCCCTATGAATCCTCTGCAAACTTATTTTCCACAAGATTTGCAGCTGGGGATTGGCTCACTGCTCCCTACCATCAACAGGAACTGCCCTGCTGAGCTCCACACATACACTTGTGTCTCACCATTTAAAAGTCAATTTAGGAAATTAAGCTGTTCCCTGGATGATGTATTTTCACATCCATGTGTTGCTATATGCAATGTTTTTTTCCTTTCACCTAATTCCAAAATGCCCTGACAAAAGCAGTGATGGAAATGCACCAGACACACCCAACACACTCCTCACCATCAGCTCCCAGGCAGTCGCAGACAGTGAGTGTGGCTATTCCCACCTGCCCTCCCCGGCAGGAGCAAGCAGCAGCACCGTGCTCCCTGTCCTTTGCTCCTCACCACACACACGTGGCCAGCTGAGCCAGAGGATGGAGATCACCCTGCAGGGTGACACCTGCACCGCCAGCACACGGCTGCGCTCTGCTTGTGCCCCCTGAACAACGCCAAGATGCATGATTATAAAGCATTCAAAGGCATCATCTGGGGGCACGTACATTCCCACAGTGGTCTAGTGGAGCAAGAGAGCCTCTTCCAGGCCAGGTTTTAAGAAAAAATGCCGTGGACAGCACAGCTCTTTGGTGCTGCTCTCCTGCTGGAAACGCCCGCACAGCACAGTCACTTTTATCCCGAGGCTCCCTGGACACCACATTTGGGTGCCTCCCACCCCTGCTTAAAAGGCTTGCTCAAGTAAATGTCTCCACTGTTCCCAGAAGCTTCTCAACTTTACGGCATGTTCAAATAGCATCTAATCAAAAGAAAAGCAGGATCTGTGGGAGAACTGAAATAATCAGTACTTTGTTAAGTGACCAACATCCAAAGCCCTGACATCTTGCTAAGCAGTTATAGACTTACACCTGCTACCCACCAAAGCAGCTCCTGCCAGAGGAAAAGCCAGTGCAGCATCTGCAGGAGTCAGAAGTGGTCCTGAGCAGTGGCACTGCCCTGGAACGTCAGCGAGGCTGCTCAGGGGATCCATCAGGAGGGGTCACCATTGCACTGAGCCACGACTGGCAGTGGCCCAGCTCTCCTCTGCTCAGCCCTGCCAAACAGACTATCCCTAAACCAGAAAGAACAGACCAATGACAATGTTCTCGAAAAAGCCTCTCCTGAAACGTTATAAAATTCTTCCATCTAAAACATCTCCTCCTCTTTCCCTGCCTTGCCACAGTTCAAACACTGAAGAGTTCAAGACTACCTACTGTGCCACTGAGACATCGTGAAAGGATTTCTTCAGAAAAATCAAAGAGCAGCTTAATTTAAGTTTGTCTGACCTGGGTTGTTACCCTTGCTCTCAGTTATGGAAGACCTTTAAATAGGAATAGCAAAAAAAATAAAGTAAAGTAAAAGTTGTCTCTGGTTCTTCAGCTTTTCTCTCTGCAGGCCTGAATGTTTTTGCTATAAGCTGTTCATCAGAGGCCAGAAGAAAACCTCTGAAGTTGAAACACTGGCAGCCCTGCAGTGGGGATGTTTCCTTCACCCATCTGCTCCCCCATGTAGATCATCATTCCTGTGCGCAGACATGTATTTCATTATTCGCAGCGCTCTGTGACCCTGAGATGTTCTGTAAATTCTCCATGTCAGTTCAGTGAAAAACACTGTCTTACCCATGTCTATCGATATTCTGTTTCTGTGACATCTTGCATTATTATGCAGGATTGCCCACCCATGGCAATCATTCCTTCGCCTTGATCATCTATGGAATGCACAATGATGAAAGATGTTACAATAAAAAAACTAAAAACAAAGCATTTTATATCCTTAATTCAAACACTCTATCAACATTGCACATTTTTAAAGAACATTTTTAAGTCCTGCAAATATACACATACACACATACATGTAATGCATCTATTTGTTTATCTTGCCTTCTAAACACAAATTGTGACAAAAGATGCACACTGGGGCTATGATCAATACCAGATTTGTGTTTCAGAGGCACGAAGTCAGGACATACTTCACAATTCCCACACTCTTCCATTCCACAAGCGCATTCCTAAATAGCTACGTACACTGACACCTTATTTAAAAAAGAACTGAGTTAAGCCTCTGCTGAAGAAGAGGGCAAGGTGTAATCAAGATTTATTGATATTTCAGCTGTCCTTCTCCACTTTTCACATCCTTCTGCATTCTAAAAATTACATTCTACTGCAGGGTATGTAGACAAATATATCCATCCTGAAAATCCCTCATCTAGGTAAACCCTCATCAAAACATTTATGAAACTAAAATCAATTGTATACACATTAGAAAAGAAGATGAATGAGGCAAGAGCAGCTGGGTAGAAATGCTCAACACTGACAAAAAGGGAACAAAAATCAGTGAGGTATGTAATAGAAAATGATTTCCACATTTTAAGCTATCTACTCACATACCAATTTTTTTCCTTAGCTTCCCCTTCACTGCTTCTCTGTCATGGGATCACACGTGCTGCCAGGACCAAAGCCATCCCAGCAAGCTCTGTGCACGGCCACGACAGCAGCAGGACAGTGCTGAGCTCCCTGGTGCTGTCAGTCCTCCAGGTGAGCAGGGCAGAGCATGGCAAACGTGCCCGTCCCAGCTCCACTGGGCAGTTCCAGTGCCCAGGGCACATTCCCCGTGCAGGGCAGAGCATGGCAAACGTGCCCATCCCAGTTCCAGTGCCCAGGGCACGTTCCCCGGGCTGCCTCTGCAAGCCTCGCCCCAGAGCTCCCAGGCACCTGCGGAGCCTCACCCATCTCTAAACAGCACCACCTGAAATCACAATGCTGAAAGAGTCAAGTCAGATTCCTCTCTGGCTTAGAAACACTCTGCCACTTAAACATCAGAACACCCAAGTGTGCTAAACCCAGGCATAAAGGCTATTTGTTTGAGTGGGGAGTTTTTAAATGATACTATCAGGAATTACATGTGATATGGAACTGGTTTTCAAGCTGCCCTGGATTTCTGCATGAAGACAATACATAAACCTAAAAGCAAGCGTGAGCATAAGGTAAGAGCAGACTGAGCTGTCTGAACTCGGAGCTGGGCACTGTCCTGCCCCAGCCCTCCTCAAGACTGGGCTATTTTGGGACGAAAGCAGCTTACTGAATTTCAAGCTAATGCCCAGTTCATCAAATGTCCACAGAACAAAACCAAGTATCACCAGTATCACTGTTCCATCCCTCAGCAGGGTGAGCCCAGAAGCCTTTCCCTTGAGTGGGCCAGGAAAAGAACCACAAATCTTTTCCCTCAAGGCATCGTTCCCTCTGAGCGGAGTCAAGAGGAGCAAGGGGAAATCATTTTTGGTAGAGAACTTGTGGCTGCCATGGCTCCCTGGGGTGGACAGGCTCACTGACACAGCTGTGGGCAATATTTCTGTGTCCTGAGTGCTGCCATCATCCCCAGAGCCACCAGCAGCACCCTGGGCTGAGCCACGCAGGCAGTGCAGCATCGTTCCTCCTCAGGGCACGCCAGGAACCTCCTTCAGAGCCCACTGGCAATGTTCAGGTTTTTCCTGGTGATTGATTCTGCTCCACTTTGATATTCTCCCTGACAAAGCAGTTTTACTAGCCAGCAGCTACCCACATCTCAAGCTAATAAATGCTATATATTATTTCTTTTTATTAAACCTCTTCTAGCAATAGCAGAGGTTATTTTAAGACTTGGAAGTAAGAAAGCAATCATTCAGTCATAGAGAGGAGTGTCAGTAAACTGAGATCAGCCAAGAAAACTAGCAGTATTTCAGAAAAGCTCTTTCTGGATCCTTCCACTGCTTCTTGCCTAACAAAGCCTGGCTGAGAGGAGGCACAAGCACACACATGGAAGTACCTGTCACTTGCTACTTATGCAAGTTTTGAAATTCTCTTTTAATGCTCTCTTTACAGTGGGAAGAAATCATCCAACAAGCAGAGTTTTTCATCATAAACCTGAAGCACCTACAGCATAAAAGCCTACCAGCCTGGACCTGCTAAATCATCCAAGCTGAGTGCAGCTCTGTGTGGGGACGAGGGGATAACGAGCGCGTCCAAGGCTTTGTGCAGTGCACAGATTGTTCCCTGTTACATTACCTGGAGGACATAACAAACCCAGAACTGCAGCTCGATGGAAAATGTATATAATTAAAACTTAGCACTCCGGAGGGATGGAGAGGAGATGCCTGGCAAGGAGAAGCACTGCTCTGCTATGTGGCGCAGCCCTTGGCTCTGTTTCAGCTTGAGGGAAATACTTAAGCATGGGCGTCTGTTTATTTTAAAGATGTCAAACCATCACCCAATTTTATAAAACAAAAAACATTCTGAATGGAGAGTACTTCAGGCTAACCAAAATGCTGCAAAGTTTCTTTTGGTTAATTAAAAAAGTTCTTGATAAATGTTTCTCTATTTTAATGTCTAATTTGGTTTCAGGTCTGAAAGTGGTATTTCCAAAAAAAACAGAAACAGCTAAAAAATGCACAACAAGTTTTGGCAAAATAAAAACTTTTATGCAAAATTGACCTGATTCTGGAAGAAGCAAAATGTGAACACAGCATGGCATAATTGGATGAATTTGTTATTACAGTCATTCTAGCGACATCTGCTTCTTTCTTTGCCTCACTGATTTGCACATTATAAAAAGCAGACGGCATTAGATGCTGGTCATTCAGGAAGGTCACCACCTGACTGTGATACATACTTCCACCTTAATTATTTTAGGCTTATTTATGACATACCAGAAATGTATTACTATACAGAGAAAAAGCACATTCAAAAAAGCATCAATAGCCAAGCTGAAATACTTCTAAAATGGGACTGAAAGAATAACTTGAAAACAAACATTAAAAGAAGGGTTAATTTTCTGTCGTAACACTCAGAGGTTTTCCACTGGGACCTCTTTTTCACTGTGATTTATCACTTTGATTTTGCTTGTTTTTTCCTCATCTCATTTTCATGTGTCACTGTATCACATTCAAGAACAAAGTTTGATTCCAGTGCTTCTACTGGAAAGGTGTTTCAGGGTGTCCAGCCCAGAAATCCATGTACTGCAAAGAGAATACAGAAATCATCATAGAATATCATTAGCAGACAGGTTATTTTTACTTTCTCATGAATTTGCTCTTTTACTTATAATTACACCGATCCTGCAGTTAGGCAGGCAGTTGTCTAACTTATCAATAAGTCTGCACAAAAATCAACTCAATTGGGCCAAATGCAAAAATAAAGGGTAAAAAAAATTACATTAAATGGGTGCTATCATAATTAAAGAGTGAAAGATACAATGGCAAAATTCTCCTCTCTGACCTATGCTATGATGAAGGCACAGGGTGTACCTGTACTGTAATTTCTGAATTGGTGATATAAATGGCACTGCCAGTGACTTTCATGGATCTCCCCTGTGCAAATAACACCCAGAAAACCTAAATGGCAATGACAGATCTGTAAAGGAAGAGAAATTTTTCACTGCAGCTTGAAGAGCATAACAAAAAAAAGTAATAAACGAAGCTACATGGCAGACACTTGAGATAAAAACCAGAATTCCCAAACAGATCATCATGCCCATGATGTCCAAGGGCCACACCATCCAGGACAGCCCAAATGCTGCAGAGGAGAGGCTGGATCAGCTGGGCTGGTCCAGTCTGACAGGGCTCCTGTGGGGTTTCACTGCACTCCAGACTCCGACTGAGAAACCAACGGGAGCTCCTCACATCAAAGCTCGTGGGACGCCTCGGTCTCGCACAGCCCGTGCCAGACCTGCCCACTCCTGCACGTGCCATTAAGGAGCAGAATATTATTCACATTCCACTATGAAATGAAACACTCCTAATTGATTCTGAACAGACACAATATAGAAATTGCAATTACAGTAACTCCAGCTGCTGAGACAGAATGTGAACAGCAGCCATGGACTCTGAATTGCAGTTGAACAGCACTTTCCAAAATTCCCCAAGAAGACTGATAAACATAGACAATCCTGCTGTGAGACTGAAGTATGTTTTCCTAAAATATCTTTGTTTTCATTTTTTATTGCTTTTTCTAGACTTTTTCTTTTTTTACACTGCATGCATTAATTGGAATAATACAAAGTATAATATGTGCCTGCCCCAGCAATTACAGTGCTGAGACTCACAATATACCTTTAATGCAAATGCATTTACTGCATTCTCTGAAAGCATCACAAGATATGCATTAAGTTAAAAATGTCACATGGGACAGTCATAAAACCATAGAATGTTTGGGTTGGAAGGGACCATTAAAGATGATCTAGACCAACCCTCAAAAGTCCTAAAGCACTTCCAGTCTTGAAACCTGACAAGAGGAAGGCACAAGAGGAGAATGCAATTTTCAATAAGAATTAAAAGGGATTACATTGTTTGGAATGATTTTTCCACTTATACTGAAACATCAGTCAGAGCTCCCACTCCTAAACTATCTCATTATTGCTAACACACTGTTTACAAAACAGTTAAAAGCAGAAGGTTTATTTTTTTTCCAAGTATATCACTCCTGCTGTTCTGTTGGATTTTTTCTCCTCCCCCCTAAAGATGGCCATAAAGAGAACAAGATATATTTTTATCACTACATACAAACCCAAGTCTCACACATTTGTTGGTTTCTTTTAAGAGCCATTAGGTAAAACTTAAAGAACGGGAAAGAAACCCCAGTTAAAGTTCCATCAAAGTGAACCCATAATTCGGTCAAGTTAAATAATCTGTGCCAACCTGAGTGCTCTCAACCGTGTCATAACATTCCATAAGCACTGATGGCTATAAAATATTAGTTCTGAATTGCTCTTATTAATACTAAGCAACCACACCACAAAGTTCAAACTTAGCTTAACTGGCATTAAAAAAGTGTGTGCATCTTTAAACTCCACATGCATTGATTGATCTTTGTGTTCAACACTTCCTTTATTTAAAGACATTTAGAAGTACAAGGTAACAGAAGCTGTTCACTGAGAAATGCAGGCTATTACTAGAGAACAGACAGTGAAAACCTGCCTAGTTTTCACATGCTTCACTGAGAAAGTGCCAGAGGTAATGAAGACCCGTTGCACAACCCCACCTGCCACTGAACGAGAGCCAGCATTGAAAGGGATCTATTTTTAGAGGGATGCTAAAGGTCAGCTAGCTAAGGCCTTTAGTCATGCAATGTCATCCCCATGTTAAGCCTAAAGATGCTTTTGAACAAGGCATTTGCTGTACAGTAAATGGCAATTTTTTTTCCAAGATATTACTGATCTGCAAGTTCACCTTCAGTAAACAGTGCCAAAAGTGCTCTCAGGAAAAAGAAATGGCACAACTACAACTTGAGTAGGAGACAGAAAATGTCTGTAAAAATATAATGAGAGCTTCTGGGATGCTGTTATGATCCTGCTCCCATGAGAACAGCAAGAATCAGAGGATCATATTTTTAGGAAAATATGCAACATTTCAAGTTCCTGAAGAGCCACTGAAATGTCATATGGCCTACAGGAGGCCACAGAACCAGAGCTAAAACCACCTTCTGTGTGTAGGCAATGATAAAGCATCACACTGCATGTACCTACAGAACACCCTCCTTGGCAAGGGTGGATAACCCTAAAATGTCACGGCTGCTTGGGACCAGGAGCTGCCCAGCCTCAGCCTGGCCACGGGAGTGACACTCACAAAGCCCCAGCACCTGCCCTTCCCCGGCTCTGAGCAGCACAGGGATTTCCAGGAAGGGCACAGAGCCTGCGGCTTGCTGAGCCACCTCACTGGAAACAGAGCGGCTGACACAAGGCAAAACCTGTGGCCAAACAGCCCCTGCAGAAAGGCCCATGCACAGAGCAGGGGTATCCCCAGAAAGGGAGCCGGGTGTTTGGCTGAGCAATTCCAAAGGCTGAACCCATGGCAGGTGCACCAAGAGGGAGGTGCAGCCTCAGGGCACACCCTATGGAGAGGAGCCCATGCATGGCAAGTGCCAAGGGCTAAGGTGGGGGAGGCAGACGTGCAGCCACAGCTGGGGAGCAGCCACCCGTCTAAAACCAGCAGAGAAAGGAAATGACTGCAGCACTGTGCAAACCAAGTCTTCTCTGCTTGTCCAGCTTGATCTCCCACATCTGGGCACAAGCTGCTCCTCCCCCATGTACTGGATACAGGAATCAGGCCCTAAGATTTGTATGCATTATTTAACCCATTTGCACTTGCCAACGAAAGATTTTCCCTCCTGTGGAGTCCCACTTTAGTTCTTCTGTCTGAGGTTTCACCTGTGATGTCTGAGTTGAAACTAAGCCACTCTTCAACTCCCCAAAATGGGATTGCTTGGTAGCTCACAGAATCGTAACAAAAGAACCCTCTTCCTCCTCCTCATCACCGTGTAGGTGTGAACCCTCTCTGCCAGTCCTGAGCCATCACCCTGCGTCTGTTCTGGATGTAGTCTGCCACATGAAACATAGTAAATCTCAATTATTCCTACTACCAAGATCTGTCTGACCAGGGAATGATCACAGTCCTACCACAATGAACGAGATGAACAACAGCACAGAAAGTCACTCCTGACACACAGCTGTGAATTCACAGAGAAAACTTTCTGCAGTGTAAGTCCAGGCACTTTTGCAGATGCTCGTACACAAATGGTACGATAGAATGGTGGGGACTGAGTCTCAATTTGCAAACTAAACTTGTACAGCAAACTTGTAGAGAATCAGAACATCATGAATTTTGACAGCTTTGTCAAAAGGAAGAAAAGAACAGTAGAACAAAAATTGAAAGAAAGAACACAAGAATGAAAGACTGACCTCACTCATCCAGGAGCCTTTCCAATTGGAACATTACCAGCACTGCTGGCACCAGTCGCAGGAGGCTCCAACTAATTCTTGTTCCTTTCAGAGTCCATACACCTAACAGGAGAAACACTGTAGTCCTTGAGGATACTAGATGTGACTTTGAATGGCAGGAGAAAGGAGGCAGCCTACTGATGGTCTGTGTAGAGCAGGAAGACAAACAACATAGGCAGGAGATCTACAGCACGTACTGATCCTGCTCTGCTTTCAAAGACCTTCTCTGCCCAATAATAAAATCCTCATTCTACTTAGCAACTGCTCTCACAAATTCTTCAAGCTCTACAATGCAGAAAGCAGGGCCAATGAACTGCAGTGAATCTTAAATGCTTTTAGTGACACTGGAAAGAAAAGGCAGTGCTTTGCCTGTATCTCTTCTTAGCAAGACAGGGAAAGGGAAAAAACTAAAGACATGGCTTGCTGTACAGCATTTCTTGCTTCACTGTTATTTTTATTATTTGTTATTGCCTAGGGCGTGAGTTTATAGCAAGTGAAAAAGTGGAGGAACAAGTTACCATTTTTATTTTTTCTCTCCTACATTCCCGTAAGTTAGTCACTGATGCTGCACAACTTGTGTGCCCATTATTTTCAGGATGGACTTTCCTGCTTCTTTATCACACTACATTCTGTTTCATCAGAAGCTGAGCAGCAATTTCCTTCATAGCTCAGATCACAGACATAAAAATGTTCAGCACTATCAGGATGATTTACAAAAGGCACTGGTCCTCTGCATCCTCCATACAGACACTGGCCTCCTTGTCTCCTCCTTTATGACAAGTAGCAAATGAAGTAATGAAGTAGAAACAAAGTAATAAAATAAAGATAAATCATTCATCTTGGGAAGGTCTGCATCAGACCAATTAAAATAATGTCTTAGACACTGCCATACCATATCATACCTACAGGAAGAAGATCCTAGCATGAGCAAGCCCTGCAATTACTATTTTCTCCAATTATATCCTTGGAGATTTCTAGCTCCAGCATAATAAAAGATTAAAAAAATAAAATATATTTAAAAAATTAATCTTTATATTTTTTCCAGTAACCTATGAAGGCGATGATGGTGACAAATCTCTGCCTGGAGAGGAAGCTCACACGCATCAAGGCCAACACCAGCTACCATCAGAATCACTGAGGGTGAGGAGGGGTTGCAGCCCTGGATCACACGGCTGCAGCCCACGTTAGCCCAGCGAGGCAAGGACTATCCTGAAGTAGGTAAAAAGGCTGGATCCTGCACTCCCATGAGCACCAGCAGCTCCTGCTCAGCTCTCTCCCATGCTGTGCTTGATGCCACGGGGCCAGGAGCTCTCCCCTCCCCACTGAGATCGGGCAGAATCCATCGACACTGCGCCGCTGATGCCCAGGGGCTCGGGGCTGAGCAGTGTGTGCCACCATCACACCACAAAAAACCAAACACAGCAAAGAGGATGTAAATACTCAGCCCTTCTGAGCGTAAAACCTCCACACTGCTCTATTCTTTGTCATGTTCTCAGCAGCAGTTTCCTCTGGAGCTGAATCACAGGCATGAAAACGTTCCCTGCCGGAGTGATTTACGGAGCTGTAGCACCAACAGCAGCCTCTGCCTCTGCCACAGCACAGGAGCACCTTCAGAGCCTAAGGCAGCTGCGAGAGGGCACACAAGGAATGGTCTCAGGCAAGCAAAACCCAGCAGGGTTCCATTCAGCCCTGCACTCAGAGTGCCCTGCTAGTCCTGTAAATATTCTGGCCACATTTCAGAGCCACGGCTGCTCCCCAGCGACAGGGATTTGGGCACCTGGCACCACAGATTTGCCTCCAGGCAGTCGGTCCTAAGCTCCCTGGTCTGTGGATTCTTCCATGGGTCTACAAATCAATCAAAATCTGGTTTAGAATCTTATTCTCTCATCTAGAATCCTAGTCTAAAAATAGCACCCATTCCCTCCACATCTGTTGATTTTCAAACGATTTTATAGCACTGATATCTAATTAGAGACTATCACTGCCTGTTACAATTACATGTCATTTACTGATTGGATGACCCGTGGAAACCCTTTTCATACTCCAAAGAGAATCTCCATCAATACTACACTCAAGATCTCAAAGATCTAGCAGAAAAGACTGAAGAAAAAAGGTTTTGGGAGTTTTTCAGCTTATCATTTCTGACCACTTCAAAGGTTTACAACAAAAGTCAGTGTCAAAAACAATGAACAAGAGTTGAACATTGGGGAGATTGCAAACCACAGAAAATTCACTGTGACAGAGTTAACTGAAGCATGATCACACAGGCTATCAGACAAATCTGGATCACTTGAACGGACTGGCACGGCTTAAAGGGGTTTTTCTTTCATTTATAATTAACCACTTGGCTGTCACATCACTGCATCCACGCATTCCGGTTGCGAATGTTTACACTGAAATCTCTGTAGAAGACACAGAGCCCGTGAGCCAGCAAAGGTGAGAAGGGAGGCTCTGTCTGTGCCCCAGAGAGGTGCTCAGCTCAGCACCACGAAAGCAGCCAGGGCAGAGAACTGCTCACCACAAACCCCCAGGCAGCAGCCCCGGGTGCTTCCCTGGGGGCCTCCACCCCCGGCTGCAGAAACCTCCTTTTGGGGGGGACAGAGCATAGGGTGGCTTTGGCCTGTGCACTCTGACTTCTGATATGGGGTACAAAGATAAACTTCTGCTAGGAAGAAGTTATTGGACAAAGTCAGTAAGGGTCCCAAAAAGCAACAGATGTTGCAGAGAGTGGTCTATGGGACTTGAGGCAGCTTTCCCAGAAAGTTCTTGTCATGCTGGAAGCAATGCTCAGAATGGAAACTGCATTAAGAAGTATAACAATAAAGTGTGGAACTCCAGTTTAAACAATGAACAAATGAATTTAAGCAAATTAAATACTGCCCACCCTGCTTTAAAAACATCTGCTTCTGCCAGTAAATATATTCAAAGTGATTTTAGGGAATGCCAGAATAACTGAGGTCAGAAGGAACCTCTGGAGGCCATCCAGCTCACACCCCACTAACATAGGGCCAGATAGATCAAGTCACACAAAGTTTATACATTTAGGTCCTCAACTACTCCTCTTAGAGAAAGTCATTTCACAGCAGTCAACTGCGAGCTCAGGGTGTTTGTGATTTATTTCTTGAAATGCTGAAAATGTGTCTGTGAAGACTGAAGCTTCAAATAAAGCCAGTGAAACATCTGGTGCTTCACAACAAAACATTCGGCAGGGCAATCAGTGCAGTCATATCTCAGACAGTCCTTGGACAGGACATCTGCATAAATCTAATTTCTCTAAACTCCATGTCACACATGCATCTTCCATGGCTTATCTACTTGTGTACCTCAGGTATTTTTAAAATAGACTTTACTGTCATTTTCCGGTTCATATTCTACAAAATGTAGCTAAACTCATTTACCACTGCAGTCAGGGTCCAAAAAAGCGTGCAGCAAAACCTTTAATCGCCAGAAAAGACAGGCAGTGACACACAGCCCTGGGGAGCTACAGAGCCATGCCACTGTCCTGAGAGCCAGGAACAGGATTTTGGAGAGTCCCTGACACCATGGAGTGCCCGTCCCCAGGGACTGCACGGGGGATGGACAGCACCCTGTGTGATGCCAGATCCCAGTGTGCCACTCCAGCAGCCGATGGGCAGGGGGGCACGGTGGGGCAGCGTCCCCTGGGCTCACAGAGGAGTGGCCAGGAGCGGTGGCCACCTGCACCAGCTGTGCCTCACACACATGGACCTGTCACGGCCTTCCTTCTTAATGCCTCCAAAGGAAAAAGCTGCTTAACAGAGGCTCCAAGGCTTGTGCTGTTGTAGAACACCCACGGGGCCAAGGCCCAAGGAGCCACCCCACAGCTCAGCCACGAGCCCCGGGGCTCCTGCAGTGTCCCTGCCGTGGCCCTGCTCCCACAGCCCTCACGGAACGACGGCACACTGCTCCGGGAGCTGGGGGCCACCCGCTGCAGGCCCCGATGCAGGCCCCGCTGCAGGCCCAGCTGCAGTGCCCTGCTGCAGGCCCTGCTGCAGTGCCCCGCTGCAGGCCCTGCTGCAGGCCTGGCTGCAGGCCCCGCTGCAGTGCCCCGCTGCAGTGCCCCGCTGCAGGCCCAGCTGCAGTGCCCCGCTGCAGGCCCCGCTGCAGGCCCTGCTGCAGGCCTGGCTGCAGGCCCTGCTGCAGTGCCCCGCTGCAGGCCCAGCTGCAGTGCCCCGCTGCAGGCCCTGCTGCAGGCCCAGCTGCAGTGCCCTGCTGCAGGCCCAGCTGCAGTGCCCCGCTGCAGGCCTGGCTGCAGGCCCCGCTGCAGTGCCCCGCTGCAGTGCCCCGCTGCAGGCCCCGCTGCAGTGCCCCGCTGCAGGCCCAGCTGCAGGCCCCGCTGCAGGCCCCGCTGCAGGCCCCGCTGCAGGCCCGGCTCTGAGGCACGGCTAATCCCGCACAAGCTGCCAGCACCAACACACCAACCAAACAGTGGGCTGAATGTTTTAGCTGTAACAAATAGGTTTGAAGAAAGGCTTTCTTTACTGACAACCTGCTTTATTTTTGCCAGCAGGCATGAATCAAAACAGAATCACCAGTACCCTAGCCTGACTTCAAAGGATGTGAACATTTAATTTTTCGCAGCTTTTGCTGCACTGTCCGTTGTACTGCAAACACACCCCCGAGTCCCCAAAATCCTTCATCACTAATTTAACCTTCCCCTTTTTAAAGATGACAATACAGAGAGGATGAGATGCATTTCCAGCGACGGCCAACCTGGCATGACCTTGATGGTTCTGCAGGCATGCCCAGCCTGGGGACACACAGGGCTGCTCCACAGGCTGGAGCTGGCTGGGCCCCGCAGAGCTGGAGGATGCGATGCTCCTGGGCTCCCAGCGCTGTCTCCCACACAGAGCCCAGGTTCCAAAGGTCAGTGCATGCCAGCAGATGGGAGGCAGCACATGATTTCCCTTTACTCTGTGGCACAGCAGAGGACTAGAGATCACATCTCAAATTTAATGCAGTGATGCAAGTGAGGCAATTAGTAAATGACTCGGCATCTGCAGACCAGCAGGCCCCCTATTAACCAGCTAAGTACATTATCTTTGTGAAGATCATAGATTTTCCCCTTAAACTAATTGTGTGTAACTCCTGCAACTTGTCATATCTTACTGCAGCCTTGGGCCCCAGCCCTGCAAGGTGCTACTGTCCTTGCCCCACTGACATCCACGAGAAGCAGCACAGCCCAGCCTTCCCAAGAAGAGCATCCTCAGGCTCAGAATCTCAAACATCCAGTCAAGGGAAAAAATGGTTTCACTTGTGAATGGCCTAACAGGCTCTAATTAGCACTGTCTCTGCCATTCTCTCCAGTCTCGGTTCATCTCTACTCTGTGCCTGTTGCACAGCCAGGAGAACCTCAGTCACTCCTGGCATCAACCCTTACCAAATGCCAGTGCTTTCCAAGGGGGGCTCCACCAAGCAGCATAACCAATTCCAGCTAAGCGCAGGACAAACACAAAGAAAATTATGAAAAACCTCTTGTCCTCCTGCCCCACTATGTAAAAGTTAACACAAAATATCAGGTGTTTCCATTAAGTTCTTAGAACTTTTATTCCAGTCAAAAATATGGAAAATACCTCAGCAGTGGTGACGGAAGCATCCAGAATGCTTTGGGAACCCAGCAAGAACCTATTTCTGACTTTGAGGCACTGAACAGGCTTCAGCATGTTTACTACACCCAAAAAACACTGCTGGCAATGTAACACTGACCATGCAACAAACTGGCTCACATTTTAGACAGCTGCAATGTCGTCCACAACTCCACACACAGCGAAACCACAGGCGTTTGTCAAGGACTGCCATCTACAGCAGGAAAATAATGTGTGATCCAGGCAAGGCAGAAGATAAGGACATGTTTTCCAGTGAAAGAAACCCTCCTCTGTCATCTACCACACAACCTGGCAACCCAGCACCTGGGAGAGAGGTGTGAGCAGTCGTGAGGCTCTGGCAGAGCACCTGCATCAGTGCACCTTTCCTCCAAAGGCTCCAGCACATTGGCCACCCTTTGATACTCACAGATATCCTCAAACCACTTATTTCAGCCAATGGGGCTTTCACTATCAGATGCAGCCCAGCCCAGCTGAACTCTGCCCAGCTGTGCCAGCAGTGATGAAACACAAAGCCAAACTGCCAAAGTGTGGCCAGGAGGAGAAAAGCCTCAAAAGAGAACTGTGGGGTTTGTATTAAAGCTGTACAGAAACTTATTACCCCTTCTGTCTTGGGATGAAAAGCTAATATCTTTACATCCATCATCAGTCTGAAAAGCGTAAAACCAAATTTAAGTTCAGGTCCAATAAAAATGCCATTTAATTTTGACCCTATTAAGAATAAAAACAAAAATATTAAAAAAAAAACCCCACAGGGTTGGTTTGTTTGCTTTAAGCAGGCCTGAAATGCAAAGGAGGTTACACTCATCTCTCCCTCACTTACATTTCAGTTACATTGCTACTTTCATCTATTTTATAAGAAACTTCGGCCCTTTTCCATGTCTCTCCACACCTGTGCTTTATGTGGTACATGAATCCTTTGTCTCCTCAATCAGCCCTACCTCCTGTCCCCCTGAGCTCTGGAGGCAGATGGCAGCAGGACTCAGTATTTTGAAATGCACTGTTCTGCCTTCCGTAGACCACATCTCGATCTCCCTGGACAGCTTCCAGCGGATCTTGGGCTGGACCCTAATCCTTGGGCAGGTGCTGAGGCTCCTGCTGGCCCCTCTGTGAGGCACAGGAGAGGTGCTGTGCGGCTGGGACCAGCTGCTGGACAATGCTCCGAATACGGGACCCACATCCCCCAGGGTGCCCCCTCCTGCTGCCAGGTCAGGCTGCTGAGCTGCCCCGGGTGCTTCCAAACACGTGTCACTCACCGGGGAAAGGCTCCAGCGAGGCTAAAGCAACCTGCGCTCTCAAAATGAGTATTGATCACACGGCAACATTCATCTGGAAACAGCCACGTTATCTGCTCATTTCTGCTCTTCCATTTCCTCGGTGGGTAATTTTGATTTCATTTGTGGAAGCACGTTCTGCCCCATTAAGACATTTAAAAGTTCAACACAGCCCAGAGCTGCAAGCTGTTGCAGAATGCAAGTGTTGAGCAGCAGCACAGAGCAACATTCTGTCCATATTGATTTTACAAGCACTGCCCATGTCAGGAGCATTTCAGAGATGCTTGAAATCCCCTCTCCCATTTTTTGTTTTTGTCAGACAACCTGTAAGGCAAATCCAGCCCTCCTGCATCTCAGTAGCCACAGGTGTCACATTGCCACTGCTGCCCTTCGTATTTCACTAACACGGCGAGCTCCCGTATTTCACTAACACGGCAAGCCCCGCTGGTTTCCCAGTCCAGGAGCAGGACAATGCCTGCCTCGGGCAGCACAGGCCCGTTTCTGAGGCAGCCCTGCCACGCACGGATGCTCAGGGGCGGGCAGAGCTGAGCCCTGCAGCCCCCAGCAGCCGTGGGCAGGGCGGGTTTGTGGCAGGGACAAACCGCGCTCGCAGTGGGACAGGAGCTGGGACAGGCTGCGCTCCCCATGGCCTGAGCCAGCTCTGCCAGACAAGGTGCCAGCAGCTCCCCAGCCTGCCAGGCTACGGAGCAGGGCACTGCCTGCAGATGCAAGCAGAGGAGGACATCGAGAGAACAAGGATTTATGTGCTGCCATCAGATTTCATGTGGAGACCGAATGCCCCATCACAACACGCTGCTCAGTCACGCCGCGCTGTGCTTTCAGGGAGGGACCCTAACAACTACTTTAATTAAACACAGCCCAGTGTTTGCCCCCTCACCACACCTCGACATTTCCAGAAGGTCACAGACGAGCACATCTTTAATCTATACTATTCAGTAACAACATCACTCAGCACAGTATTTGTAACATTTAAACGTTCTCCTGATCTCCCTTATGAGATCAACACAGGCTTCAGGTAATTCACCCCACTGAGAGCAACTGGTGCTCTGTGGCTGGGATAGAATTGGGATACTGTAACTGCAGTGCAGCAGGGATCCTGACTGGTCTGGTAAAGAGAGAATTTCACAGAGTTTGGTATCAGCAAACTGTAAACATATTTAATTAAGAGTTTGCAAACAGCCCAGTAAAAATAGTGGCAATAACCTTCAGTACAGCATTAAAATTGTGCTCAGGGTCACAAACTCTTTCTCAATATGGTTCAGTAACTACCCTAGAAGTCAAAATTGAAGATGGTATGACAGATATTGAAGATTGTAAGATATTCTGATAAAATAGCAACATTCCCTCCTTCTGCACCTCAGAAGCTGTCACCATTACATTTCAGTCCAGGCACCACTGGTGACTTATATTTACTGAAGATGAAAGCCAAAGACAAGCCCACTCAACACCTTTTTCTCTGTCAACTTATGCAGAGGCCAAATTTAACTTCAATCAGAGTAGCACAGGAAAGCTCTGCCCATCAGCTGTCAATGCAGCTCAGCTTGTAGCTATCTTTTGAATTTTGCTTTCATGTTCTATTGATTTGTACTGGCCTAAGTCTATGAGTTTCACCTCTTGGTCTGATTGTCTGGTTTTAATATTTGCCACAAAAATTCACTAGAATTGGTACAGACAAAACCTTACACGTCAGAAGCTGACATGTAACAGCATGAAGATAGTGAGACACTGAAAATTGTTAAATCTTTTAGCATTAATCTAAAACCTTTGTAGACTTAGAGAAAGCTACAAAAACCCTGCAATATAACAATCAGGCAGTTTTAGAAACGAACAGATAAAGGCGGAAGCACACAGAGCAGCAGCAGCATCCAATCACGGACACAAGCATAAAAACAATAATCCCCTCTATGATATTGATGACATGAGCTGGGCAAGTCTGGTCATCATCTTGAATCTACCCATAGAGAGCAACTCCTGAACAGAGAACAACAAAATCTCTCACAGGTTTTTCTGGTGCTCCAGTGCTGAAAACTCAGCTGGGGTTTTCTTTTCTTGCATCAAAAAACATTTCAGGCAATTGCAAGTGTTTCTTCTGTCTTAAAAAGAAACTGCTCTGTAATTTCACTAAATTACCATTATATCCACCTTCTCAGAGAAACTCAGCTGGAATGTAGGGTCCAGCGAGCACTTACCCGCCTCCACTGACCAGGAGGGTATTCACCACCACAGAAACACCTCCATTTGGCAGCTACCACACACAGCAGGATTTCAGGATTTTTGTACCATATATCCAAGCATGCACACAGGTAGCTAAAGACCACATTCCACCAGCCCATAATGATCAGCCTAGTAAGACTCTTCTACCCATGTCCAGCAAGTGAAGACACCTTCACTCTGCAGATGTGGAAGTGAAGCTCAGGACCCAGTGCAGGGCAGTGCTTCTCACCCGTCTCAGAGATTCAGGTCATACCCCACACCATTTGTGTACTGAATATAGAAGCATTTCTTCCCAAAGTTTCCAAATTTCCAGTGAGCAACTGAATGCTGACAAAGACAAGAAACCCCCTGTGCACTTCACTTCTAACACATAACGTTTCAAGATGTATTTTCCTTAATCTAAAGCTTGCCTCTCCCAAGCAGTACCATACACCAAAATCACAGCTCCTGAGTCTGAATGAATTCTTGATTGAGTTGTACAAGATTGCTTTGCTCTCAACTTCCTACATCTAACCTCAGGAAATTCCCATATCAGCTTAACAATAAATTGAGTTCTTTGTCACACATAATGAAAGAACAGCCACAGAGTTAATTCCTACCTTCTTGGCCCACAGCCAGTGTAAAGCAAAGAGAAATTTGGGGGCATCAGCACTTAGGCTGATTTTCACACAGTTGCCACCACTTCATGTTTAAGCAGAAGTAGCTCAGAGGTTTGTTAGAAAGTGATCCCCTTGATTGAATGGAGAGAGTTTCACAGCTTCTGAATATCTCCAGAGAGCTCAACGGAAGAGTTACATGATTCCCTGCCCCACTAAGTGCTTTAGGAAATTGAAAACGAGCAAAACACTCTCAGGCAAACTCAACAAGACAATTTCTGACTTGCCTATGGAGTGGCAGCATCAACCACCAACCACAAAGTGCCAGGATCCGTGCAAGCCTCAAGGATGCTGAAATACTTGTCCCTAAGCTGCAGGGTCTCAAAGAGCAGAAGCCCAGTCCATTGCTGCTCTGCCAGCACACAGGGCTTGGGAGAGGCACGTACCTGACCTATGGGCTTAAAATATAAAATTCTAAACATGCAGCAAAACCTAGCAGGTGATGTAATGGTATCACACAGGCAGATCTTCAGAAGTGAAAGAACAAAAAAGGTTTGGGAAAAAACTGCAGTAGGAAGTAGCACTTTAAATAAACAAGCAGCAAAGTATGTGAAAAGCTCTAATCCATTTGCTTGTTTGAAATATTACTCACTGGATGGTTCATCTGCAAGCACAGGCTTTGCAGTTTATCCTCCTCAAATGACTCCCAGATAAAATTAGTCAGGTGATTTGCAGGATATATTGATTAGAGAGGATTTAGCTAAGGCAACATAAAAAACATGCAGCTTTATCGTTCAGTGAAAATGAGAGAGAAGGAAGAAAGCCTGCAAGCTATTATCACTGTATATAAATTAGGCTTTATTAATGAATTAACTAACCAAATAGAAAACACTAGATAAGAGTTAAAATAATGGAGTTTCTCTCTCAAGAAAAAAGAGCAGATCTTAGAAAAAAGCAACACAAATACAAATAAGTCTTCACTGTTTGCTTGGTTTTATTCTAGTGTCTGTAACAGGCTGAATTTTCACCTGAACATTCCTGAAAAACCCTGAGATGCTCAGTTGTCTCCTCCAGCTCACGACTTTTTCCACCTCTACATAAATACATACTCAGCTTGCCTCTATTAAATCCCAGGCAACATGAACTACCCGAACTTTGCCCAGTGAGCACTGGTTTTCCTCAGGATTAACTTCCAAGTGCTCAGAATACCCTAATTGTGCTATGTACAAACTGAAAAATCCGGGATTCTTCTGACCTGGGGAAACAGAAATGAGCATCCTTGACTCAGAAGTGGGCACCTCCAACTCCCCAGCTGGGTGGGGGCTCTCCTGAGGCTCCAGCTTTGCATGAGACCTTCAGAGGAGTGTCCTGCAGCAGCGTGACAGACAGTTTATTTTATCTCCAGGCTAAGGTGTCCTTCATGCTGCAGCTTAGTGAGAACCTCTGACACACTGTACAAAAACTCACCCACCCGAGCATACCAGGTAACCCAGCACAGCTCCCTGTAACAGGGTCAAGCTTAAACCTCCACGTCCATATGACACAGAATCCTCTGTGGAACTGCCCAGAGGGCCTGCCCTGGAAGAAAAAGAGAAACTTCCTGGATATTATTTAATACCACCGAATGCTCGTACTCCTTCCAGCAATGGCACTGATAGTGAGGCATCCATCAAGATCCATGGCAGCTCACAGCCTGTGCCTGGCAGCATTTAAAAGGATAATTCCATGTGAAATGCCTGTTTCCTCCGAGCCCCCCTACACTGACAGCTCTGTCTCAGAAGAGCTGTGAGTGCCCAGACCCAGCACTGCTGCAGGACGGGAAGCAAGGGGCAGATACAGCCCAGAGGGGCAGCTGGGAAACCCAAGCAAGTGGGGGTCCTACTGCATTTACTCAACTGAAACAGCTCCTCTGAGATCCTCTGCATCTCAGGGTGCTGGGCAGGACACATCTTCCCAGGGGCAGAACACGCTCCAGTGCGGAGAAAAGGCAGGGAACAAAGTCTGCTCACCACAGCGCTTGCCTTGAAAGCTGCTTTGGGCAAGCCACGGTTTGGTTTCCATCTGCCAAGGGTCTCTAGGTGGCAAAAGAGCGGGGCTCAGGCAGGCTGACAGAAGAGCAGTGGTGTCAGCAGCCCCACTGCCACCTGCACCCATCCTGCTGCCCATCCCCGAGGTGTGACCCCGCAGCCCTCCCTGCCCAGGACGGTGCCACGGCCGCCCTGAGCTGCCCAGGCCAGAGGGGAACTTTCCATCTCTGCACTGACACTGCTTTATTTCCTTGAGTCATCAGCCGAGCCCACACTGACGCCAGCACTCAGCAGCTAGATACTTTCCAGGGATGCAGGAGAAAGGCATTTAAATTCCCTCAGGCTGAAAAGTGAAATGAGTTCAAATCCACAATCCGAGGTTCATCAGCTCATCCAGGAACCACTGGGAAAAAGTGCTATGTCCCAGATGTGTTCTTGTTTTATGAATCATGATTCTCTAGCAATTAACTCATTTCAAGAAGATAAAGATGCTTCAAAGGTTTTTTATTTTTATTTTTGGTTTGAGTTAAAAATATATATTCTTGTTAGTGAGACATGCTGACAAATTTTCTTTTAGTTTCAGAGCATATCTATTTTGTTTTTATGTGCTATTTTAGATCAAGCACAGAGCCAAAAAAATAAATGCAATTATGTATTCAGCTCTATGCTAAAGTTTCATTTAAAGTCAAAATGGAAAGTATTAGCAGACAATGACAGGGTAGAGCAGTGAAGTGGCAGATTGAAAGATTCAGGAATTCTGCTTAGTCGGCACATTTTTATGTTTTCTTGTTGTCTTTACAGCCTTTCCTAAAATTCTCATTATTGGCAAGAAAGTTCTCACGAGAACAAGCCCATTTCTGACTGCCATGTTGCATTTCTGGGAAGACAAAGACACCAGCTTGGTTTTACCATTTGTGAAGCACAAGAAAGAAGCTGGAGGCCAGCAGCACAGCCAGCTCAAACCCACTTTGCAGTGACCTCTGCAAGCCCCCTCCTGCAGCAGCAGGTCTGGGAGGGGACACCAAAGCCAGGAGTCTCCTTGCAGAAGAAGACCTGTAAAAATGTGACATCTGTCTATTTTGCTTAGAAGATGGGCTCGCTATTCTTTAACAGTGCAATTCCATTGCCTTTCCTCCAATTTCAATTTCATGATACCTCAGAGCAGGAACAAAATGTAACCCTCAGGTTCAGTTCTACCCCAACATAAAATTGTTCCCCAGGGAAATTAGTTAAGGTTATAAGGCTTCCTTTCAAATTCAGCTGGAAAAAAAAAAGGGTATTTTTCCCTAATTTTCCTTACAGCCAATGGCATTCCCATATTCTGGGAGTCTGTGGAAAGGCCCAAATTCTAACACCTTTACAGAAAGAAGTTCTCCTCGTGTCACTGGGAATATTTGTGCAAGTGAAGCAAGCAGGATGTGTGAACCAACAGAACATGTTCCTTCACCAAAATGACCCCATTTCTGCTGGTTTACGTTTACAGCAGGCTTTCCACTGGTTTACCAAAATAAACGTTCTAGCCTTTAACAAAACAAAAAACCTCACACATCCCTTGATTCCCACACCAAGAGCACTGAGATGAAAATCTCTCTCAATCTGTAAAATTGCTATTTGTTAAGATTTCATTAATTTAGGTCAGTCAATTGCTTGTAAAAATGTAGAAGCTCGTTGCAGACTTTCTGCATATTCAGCAATTAAACTTCCACTGCACCTCGTAGTTTCCCACCTTGCACTCAGAGAACAGATCCAGTTTTATGGAAGCACAGCATGTGGTGTGTAATTACTGCCGAGAAGTCAACTAAAGCAGTTGGTCTCTTTTACAGTCTAATAACTTTCAATACTAAAATCACTTTAAAGAAACACTTTAAATGAAATTAAAGGACCAATTTGAGCTTCCAAGACTTAAATTCTTTATAATTGCTATGGATGCTGAAAAGGAACCTGTGCTCCTTTCACTGTGGCATCTCAGGCTGAAAGCACCGTCAAATGCAGAGCATTTCATTTAACCTCGTACCCCTGTGGCACTGAAGCCATAATCCTACATGCATTGAAGGCAACAGGAAATTTAATTTTAGTAGCAACTCAGGATTGAAACCATCTTTCCACCACTGGGAAGCTCTCACCTGGATTGTGCAGAAGCAGAGCTCCTATCCACAAGGTCTGGAATGAACTGTTCTGCTGGACATACCAGCTACAGTTTTGGAGTAAATATTTCACAAGTAGGGCACAAAAAGCACATCTATGAGAGGATTCCCACATACCCTTAATGCTCCCAGAAGAGATTTCTTTTAGCTACTGGAGGAGCTAGTAGAGCACACCATCACTGCTGGCTGTAATGGTCTGACACAGCCCCAACAGTTTCTTTACACATACACTCTTCAAAATGACTCAATTCCTTCTCTTTCTCTCCCATTAAGTCCCCTGACTCACTCACATGAGCACACTTCTACCCTCTCATTGCTTGGCAAATATAAAACATCGATTACAAAGCTCAGGCACTCACTCATGGAAGCTCCATAATGTATTGGTGCAACTCAGTCCATCATTAACATTCCAGAGATACAGCAACTGCTCCATATAAACACGTTATCTCACCAGCTGCTTTGGTGTCCTGTTCCCCTTCCTCTCCATTTCCCTCCTTCCATCCACTGTAATCCCATTGTTCTTTTCTCCCTGTCACCAGGCACAGATATTTATTGCACCCACGTATAACATGCCAAACCACATACTGGGCTCTCTCACCAGTCCAGTAAAACAACTCCTTCTTTGCCTTTGATAAATTGGAAAAATGTAACACAAAAAATATAACCACTCACAGCAAATGGAGTTGGAACAGTGATCATCTTACATCACAACTCCTATCTCAATGAGTTTATCTTTAACCCTACAGAGAACTCTATGAAACGGAGCAAAATTTCAGTAGATCAAAAATGGAATTCATTATGTGAAAAGATCAGAGACACCATATGACTGAAAATTATTCATACAAATCCTCGGGTAAAGGCTTCAGAGGAAATTACTATAGATGAACGTTATCCAGACTCACCCCAGCCTTGCACGCAGGTGAACTCTGCAGAGCTCCATGGACTCAGCAGAAATATGGACAAAGGCAGGAAACCCAAGGGACTAAGCATCTGTTTTTGCAAATATTGGGCAAGAGATCCATCACGTGGCTTCAGGAGTTACCACGCACCAGCAGGAACGTTCCACCAGCACAGAAACTCAGCTGCTGGTACCACGGCTTCTCTTACCACAGGCCTAACGAAGGGATAAGCAAAATCACACTAACTTGTATTTCCTCTGGGCTGAATTCATATACGGACAGCTGTGCTGGTTTTGGCTGGGACAGAGTTAATTTTCTTCACAGTAGCTGGTACAGGGCTGTGCTTTGGATTTGTGCTGGGAGCAGTGCTGGTAATTCAGGGACGTTTTCCTTATCCCTGAGCAGCGCTGACACAGAGCCAAGGCCTTTTCTGCTCCTCACCCCACGTGAGTGGGCTGGGGGGCACGAGGAGCTGGCAGGGGACACGGCCAGGACAGCTGACCCCGAGTGACCCAAGGGATGTCCCAGCCCACATGGCCTCAGGGTCAGCATGTACCGAGTCCGTGTTACCTGTGCTGGAGCCCTGCTCTCCTGGCCATGGCTGAGCACCTGCCTGCCCATGGGAATGATTTCCTTGCTTTTCTTTGCTTGCACACGTGCCTTTTGCTTTACCTATTGAACTGTCTTTATCTCAACCCCAAACTCTTCTCACTTTTACCCTCCCGATTCTCTTCCTCATCCCATGGCAGGGAGCGAGGCTCAGTTGCTGGCTGGGGTTAAAGAAGAGCAACAGTCAGTGTGTATCAATTGATCTCAGATGCCTCAAAAGCTCATCCAAGTTTCTTCTCAAGATAAAATATGAGCAGCAATGACACGGTGAGTTAGCTCTGGGTATTATCAGCATTTACTCACTTGAAATATATTAACAGCTCTTTTATTATTTATATATTATGAGGACATCAATCCATATTATGAATTATGAACCTAATTCTGCTCCCAGTAATATTAATGGCAGACAAATGTGTCTCTACACTTAATGTATTCTTTTCAATGTCATTAACATATTAGTGATATCAAGTTCTGCTGTCACTACAAAACACTTCATGATATTCTACAAAATGATCTAGTATCTCAGAGAAGAAAAAAAAACACATTCTAGAAGAACAGTCATCTCTCTTCTTAAGAGCCTAAGATGGAATATCACTCTGATGTCACTACTTTCAACATTAATTTAATTTTAATAATCCATCTTTTACTCCAGACCAAGTGGTTCAACTAACAAAAGAAGACAGAATAGTGCAGGGAATGCATCAGAAGTGACACCACTTCCTGCAAAATGGACTAAAATAAACCAGCAAAAACCAAAAACAAACTAACACCATAGAAGAAAAATAAAACCAAAAACCAACAAGCCAACAATAATGAAACAAACCAAGACCCTTGCTGCTCTTTAAAAACTAATTCTGGATGGGCCCATCTATTTGCCTTGATCAGCATATCGCCCCCTAATTACAAACTTCACCAAGCACACCCACAACTCTGGGGGGGAAAAAAAAAATCCAGACCACTCAGAACCATAGATCAAGGGACATAATCCTGTCACAGTAAGAAAAACCACAAAGCATCCAGGGATTTGATGAGCATGAGAAATCAATCGTGCATCAAGTCAATTGATGCGGTTTATTTTAAGTCCTTCTTTTCTGATTTATTGCCATCATTGCCGCCAATTTGCATAGATAATAGAACAAGACATCCTCTTAAAGTCTTAATCAGGAATTAAAACGTAATACACTGGTACATCTCTTTCTGCTCATCAGTAAAGCACACACATTAATGTTTAATGTCAGTTTTATTACAGGGATGGTACCGGATTGGAAAGAGGCACTTCAAACCGCTCATGACATCACCACCAATTTGTGGCTGCAAATCAAAAAACCAGTCAACAAATCCTTCAAGCTAAAGCAGGTTGTAAACATGACTGTTCCAAGAACAAGGCTGAGCTGTATTTCGGAGAGCAGCGCAATTTTCTTTTCAGCATGGCAAGTACAGCTACAACTGCAATATTTTTCCGACGCGTTTCCAAACTTTGCCAGTTCTTTCTTAGCAACGAGATGATTTGTTCCTACTTTCAGTGTACTGAAGATGAGTGGGTAGTTTGCTCCTCAGCAAAGTGATTTCTTTGACAGGTACTTACACCATTCACAAAACCACCACAAATATGCACAACTGTTTAAAAACAGTAGAGAAACAATGAAAGCCTCGCCTCAAAGAGGCAGAGAAAAGCGTGTTACAAGAGCAGTAGTTATGACACAAAGCATATGTGTAAGCGGAAGGGTGGAGAGCGGAACTTGAAGAGATCAGCACTGAAAACTGCTACCTCTGAGCAGGAGGTTCTGCACAAAAATCTGAGGAAGCTTGTGAGAAAAGCCTCAGAAACAGAAGTTCAAATTGCACATTTCCTTCAGGAGGTGTGCTGGGAGAACATGCTCACAAGGAACCTGGGAAGGCAAAGCAGAAGAAATCATTCTCTATTTCATGGAGAACAAAAATGGGCAAAGAAACAGAACACCAGGCAGGACTAGGTGTGGGCCACTTCTACAGGACAGTGGGCTGGATCAGACTCTGGAGAGGATTCTAAGAAATTCAGTACCACACACCTTAAAAGGAGTAAATTCTCGGGAGAATGTGAATCCCTCCAATACGTGGAGTGTGAGATCCTCGGGTCACTGCTGCACCCTGATTCACCCCGCAGATACAAACCTGACTATGCCTTTGTGCTTCCCCCTCCCAGATGAGCATCTCTGCCCTCTGCAATTCCTGCTTCCAAAAACTGCTTTCTTTCACTCTCCTCCCTTCTTGATTGCTTCTATCCCACTGCTCAGGGGACAGCAGCACCCAGACTTGGCTCTGTGATAAAGCAGAGCTTGCTTACCTGCAGGGCCAAGACAAAAGACATCAGAAATGACAAAGAAATGCTCTGGGACCAAATGCTGAAGCCTCAGAAGTGTTTTCCCCAAAATTTTCCAAGTACTGTAAGGTTGGTTTGGGGGCTTTTTTTGGCTTTGTCAAAGGTCTGTGGATCTTTGACTAACAGATCCAGTTCTTGAACTTCTTCACGCTCTCAGAGGCTGAAACAGGGTGACAGCCAAGCCCACAGAGACTCTCAGCCTTGCAGTGACCCAGGCTCAGCTGCCACAGGGGACCCTGAGCTCAGAGCTGGGGGACTGGGGCTGCCCCACAGCTGAAGACCTAACGCTGTCATGATCCTTAGCAAGACCTAGTCAAGTCAGAAGGATTGTTTATGTGCTGAACTGACTCCAGCCATGGCTCATGAGGCAATCTTTTAATTGCTAAATAAGGGAGACGCGATGTGGGCTCTGACAGTAAGCAGCTTTACAGGTGCTGCTTTCCTTTAACTCTGCTAGAATAATGAAGAATCAAGGTTTGCTGAGAAGCTTCTCCCTCAAAAAGAGCCTATATATAGATGAAAGATGAAATCTGCTACATGTCTCCATGTTAAAAATAACTGCAATATTAAAAATTAAAATTATCCTACAAAGAACTGTCATTATTAGCAGTTCTAACGCCAAGTTAAAAATTAAATCCAATCAGCACAGAGAAACATTTGGAAACTCTTTTAAAAATGAAAGAGACAAAGATTAGCTACTATAAAATACACTATCAATTGTATGAAGTGGAAATTTTCTTCCAGAGGAAAAAAAAAAATCCCTTGCTGTTACTGACATGTAGCCAAAACTGGAGCTGAAACAAGACAAGCATGTGGCACGGATCTCTACCATCAAATCAGCTTCAAGTCAATTCCCATGACAAATATCTTTTCAGTAGGAAAATCTAGGATGCAGGTTTTGCTCAGTATGGTTACTGATGGAGGGTGGTAAAATACAACACTCGAGTTATTCTGGAAATGCTACACATGCCAGCTTCATTCCATCAGCTCTAGAAGCAGCTGCATTAGCAGGCCAGATGTCTGGTTCTAGCTCTCTGCCACATACTACTCCTAATGCCTCGCTACAGAGAATTTCTTCCACAATTTTAATAGACAGTCTCTCTTAAAATTAATTTCACAGAGTGGAATCTAAATTGCACTCTGCTTCAAATAAAATACCTCAGGAACAACGTACTCTGGGTGTAGAAGGAGAGGAAGAACTAATAAATGAGAATGAAGATAAAAACTGCAAAATTTCAGTGGAGAATGAAGCACTTAGTAAAGATAATTGCGCACATTCACCATAAAATGAGAAATTGAGGAGAACACCGTAAGTCACAAAATATCTGGATTTGAAGTATTGAAAATGTATAGCATCTGAGGATCTATCAGCTGTACAAATGGGGTTCTCTCAAACTTAAAATTTCCTTCATTTTAAGTTAACCTATTTTACATGTAAAGCTGTGAAATTCAGGTTGTTACAAAACTGACATCTTTTTCAGGCTGCTCCTCCTGAGCAGGACTCAGACTTTTAGCAGCAACACAGAACAAGCATCAGACTGAAAATGGAACCCAGTGATAAAAAGATGCCCAGGACTTACCGTAAATTACGTAAGTCCACAAAATTAAGGGAGGTATCTTGACATCACCCTATGGTGTAAACTGGGCTGGGTGGAGCAGGCTGGGGGTAACAGGGCAAACATCACCTCCCATTCAACCTTTCTATCCCAGAGTGGCCAAAATTGCTTCAGGAAAGGGAATTGTATCTGTGTGCTGCCACAGTAGTTTCGACACCTTTTCAAGCTCAAAAGCAAAGGCAGTTGAGTTGGGTGAAGATTTGGGCTCTTTAAAAAATCTTTTATATACCCAGGAAGTTTTTTTTAGTCACAGGAGGTATTGGTCTGCTTTGTGTGGTCCCTTCTCAAATAAAGTGTAAAACTTATTCCTGTCAATAGAAAACAGAATTTAGCTTTTGGACTATCGCCTGCATCTTCTCCTTCCTCAATAATAATATGATCTTGGGATGCTTTGGGGTTTACTTTATTATGCCAAGGATATCTAAATTGTATCTCTTCAGTTACATGCTAGATAAAAATTGCCCGGTACAGTTTTCTTTGCCTGCCTTCATGGTGCTTATATATCAAGATGTCTTTATCTTCAGGATAGTGTAGTTGGTAAAAAATTATTTTCCCTGTGAAACCATGTTATTACTTCATTATTGAATTCTGACTTTTGTGTGAAGACTACTGTGCAACTTCTTCAACAGTCTAATAAAAAAAACCCGGAGGAAAGTATTTCCCAGAGAATAAACAGCTCATATTTATAATAAATCTAAGGGTAATATTTATTTCTGTTTATACCTGTGGCATCAGCAGCAGCCCTTCACTCTCATTCAATCACACAAGCCCAGCTGTACCACCAGCACTCTCAGAACAGTCGTAAGGACGAGGACATTTCCTGAAGCCCAGCTCAGTTCTACTTTTCCACTACCATCAGCACGAGAGCTCTGATTTTCCAGGTCTTTCCTGTGTTTGTCTAACAAGTTCTACCTTTTCTAAACTGATTCTGAGGAAAAAGCCTTAAACCAACACACCTCATCTCTACAGAAAACCCAGCTGAGAACAGGACCAGGACTGGCTGCCTCTGCCTGAAAACATTTGATGCCTGGCAATCCAAGCACGGCCACTGCTCTCATTTGGGAATGCCTTCCTGTAAACCTGCAAGGCTTATGAAAACCTGCTGGGAAACTGCCAGACCACCATGGTCCTCTCAAAGTGCCAGGGCATTTAAGGGACCCTGAAGTAGTTCAGACGAAGATTATTTCACTTCCAGATATGGGTGTTGGTTTGGTTTGATTTTAAACCCAACAGTATTAGAAAGAGCAAACCAGCACAGCATCACCTACCAAATAATTAAGAGGACTGCTGGTGATTTAGGAAGTTTTTCATATTGCTCACACTACAGTTAGAGAAAAAAAATACAAGAAATGTGAACCCCCCTCATACTTCCCTGACCTGGCTCAAATCTGCTCAGCTGGGAGGCTTTGACAGAAATGTGGTGGGAGGAAGGAGAGCAGAGCTTCCAGGCAAAAGCATTTTTTGAGGAGTTAATGAAATTTGCAAGTATAATTATTTTTAATCTGGGTGCCAAGTTCTCTCTCCATTCCATGAAATCCTGGTGCTGTGATGCTACAAAAGGAACACATGAGCCCTCAACTCTCATTACAGCATCATTATATAATTCACAAATGCCATTCTCAAATTAAATCTACTGAAATGGGGTTACTTCAGTCAGAGAGTACTAAGGAACAGAGTATCTATGGAACTCGGAGCCCATGGCAGCTACAAATCTGCCCTCCAATAAGCCAGGAAGGTGAAAAAAAATCCAGGTTTGCTTTCACAGAAAGCTCTTGCCAAGCTGAACTCAACAGGAGGCTGCAAGGAGACCCACCAGCCACTGGCTGCCAGGGCAAGCACAGCCAAAGGCACACTGGAGCTGATCCACACCCACATGCCACCACTGCTGCCTTCGGGCAGTATTAGGAGAGGAAAAATGGGGAAGAGAGGAAATCACTCTGAAATATCTCTCAGCCCCGGACTTGCATCTTCTGCAGCATCTACTCCCTGCCCAGAAGCAGCAGATGCTGCTCGACTGACTCAGCTGGAGAGGAGACCCCAGGGTGGGGAAAGGATCACACTCCTGGGCTCCACAAAAAGCCAACCCAAAAACCAAAATGCTAAATCACCACTCGCTAAACCTCTGGTTATGACAGAGAAATGACACAAATGAATTGCAGGAGGAAACTCACACTTGCAGCTTCCCCAGGTACCTCCTGCCCTCACTCCCCAGCACAGCAGCTCTGCCTGCCAGGTCAGTGCATTGGATTTAGCAGATGCTTTGAGTTCTCTCTTTTGGGGCAACCCACACCGTTTGGCTGCCTTTAGGAGTCCAAAACTGCCCAGTCTGCTCCCAGCTCTGGAGCTCTGTCTGAGCCTCAGAAAGCAGCTCTTGCCCTTCCGTGCACCACAGCTCCCAGGCTCCAGGTCTTTTTGGGCACCAGTCCAGACGAGCTTGCATGCAGACAGACACTCCATGGCTGGCAAGGATCTGCTGTAGGGTATTGCAGTCTGGCCAGAAGCATTTATTAAAAAAAACCTGCTGTAACAGCAAATACACATGTATTTAGATTCTGTTCCAATTTTCTCCTTTTGTTTGCCGGGCACGTCGGCGTGTTAATGCTGTATTACCCACAGGGGATATCCAGCAACTCGAGAGCACAACTGCAAGGAATATTTCATTCCAGGTTAGAGACTTCCAAGAAGTTAAAGAAATTCCTATCAATTTCCTTACTATAAGATTTTGTGATCACAGACAAAAGGCAAATTTAACATAAGAACAAACATATTGGCTAAATTAAAAACTCACCAAACCCCCAGTTTAGTCTCTTGGTGCTGTCAATGGTGGCTACTCAGGAAAAAGTCTAAGGACAAGGAAAATGTACACCCAGCATCCCACCAATCCGAGTCTCATCCCTTCTTAAAACAATTCTGAAGACAGGTTTCTTCTTCCACCGTTTCCACAGTAGCATAAAATAAATGAATCTGTATTAAAATTGAAGCAGATCTGCCTAACAAGTATTCTGTTTTAGATCACAGTCGCAGTGCTTATCTCCAACCAATACCAAAGTTGAGTTTGGATGAGACTTAAACGAAACAAAGTCTGCTCTGTCAGCCTACCACTCAGTGAGAGTCACACGCTGTCTACTGCCTCCCTACAGTGTGGACGCTGACTTAAGAGATTCTGGAGAAAAAATATTTTAGACTTCCTGCCCAGTGGTCAGAAGACAGCAGGCAGCACCCTCATGAGTATCAGGCTGACAGCAAGAGCCTGCCATTCAGGTGGAGTAGCTAGAACATCTTGAAAGAGATATTTAGAAGTGCAGAGAAATTGGCTTGAGCAATTTGCAAGAAGAAGCCATTGACAAAAAGCAGCAGTTTCCAAAATCACTGGCAGCAGATGCTATGTTTATAAGATTTGCCCACAAACGAGCATCTGTACTACAAAAGGGAAAAACAACAGAAAGGCTTCTGGGGAAGGAAACTCTTAAAAATACATCTTCATATTCCAAGGCTTTTGTGATCATGTCTTGGATTAAAGGTTAGACTTCAACCTAGGCATCTGGGGCTGGATTTATCCTATTGGAGGACAATCTAAAAACAACTGTTCCCCATCCCAAAATCAGAAGCTGACAGGCTCTTTCCATTGTTTTGCATAACAATACTGTGGAAATGAGCTTCAAGTAACATTTTCACTCAAGCTTTTGTTAAAGAAGAATGCTAATCATTCCCATCCTGCATCTCAATTACTCACTGCTTCTTTACTTCATTAACAACTCAAGAATCAGCATTGAAACAGAAGTCCTACAGAATGAAAAGAGGCAGCAGAAATAAATCCATCAGAACCATTCTGAAGCCAGTTCTCCCTGCCAGATAGAAGCTATGGAGAGATGAGCCATGCACACCACGAGAGGCCACGTGGCGATGGCACTCGGCTGTGACTCAGAGCCACAACCACAGCTCCAAGTGCCACAAGGCTCCTTGGGGTGACCTCAGACAAGCAGTCCCGTCCAGCTCTCCAAGCAGCAGGAAACAAAAAGCTTGTAACGTGCCTGAAGCCTCCCTGAGATACCACAAGGGTAGATTTGGGTACGGGAGACACCAAGATGCAGTGAAGGGGTCCACAGAGCTCTTGAACAGACACATCTCTGTAGTGAGGGGGGGAAACTGTGAACTGTAACTGGCAAGCCTAACAAAGTTAAAACTGATTTGCCCTCCTTAATTTAAAGCCCCTGAGCACACTCCTCTGATTCATAGCTGAGGCTACACTGGCACTCTCCCATCATTTAAAGCAATCCCAATTGTGCCATACGGATGATCTCAGGTATCTCATCTTTACACAGCTGAGCCAGTCTATTTTTAAACCCAGTTATCTGCAGGCAGGATATTGGTCTAAAACTCATTAAACATAATTTCATACACAGAAAGGCAAGCGATGGATCTGGTAAAGAAGCAAGTCGATACAATGAATACACACACGTGACAGCAGAACAGAGCATATGCAGCCGAGCGTTCGTTAAAGAGCACATTTTACATTTGACCTTCACAATATGCAACAGAGGTAGTGCACAGACACAAGCATGGTTTCACAGAAAGAATATTTATCCATCAAGTTCAACTGAGCTTCTATAAATAATGCAGAAGCAAAACACTAATTGGCCTGTTGCAGAAAAATTTTGCATTTCACAACTCACTGCTCTTCCTGTATATTATCTGGGGGTTTATTCTGACTAATCCAAGAATGCAGACATCTGTCCAAGGAGCCAGTACACAGCTCCCAGAAAAAGTACTAGCTTTTTCTTTTTTAACCTCATTTCCTGTGAAAAAGAGATTAGACACCTTCACTGTCCAGCTATCCACCCCTCTATTACTTAATTTCTCCTATGAAGTTGTTTTGCAAATTTCAACCATGTCTTAAGATGCTTCAAAAATATTGCTTCTAAAAATACAACCCAAACCAAAAGCCAGGCCAAGAGAGATCCAAAATAGTGGTGGAACAGCAGTTGTAAACCACTCCTTAACCATTTCAAGAGGAGACATCCAGCAGCCCCACTTGTGCTGCCTTGCTGTGCCACATGCAGGAGACTCTGAGCTCTCTCTGCCAAAGAAGGAAGCCAGAGTCAAGGAGAGTCTGAGAAGTCTCAGAACAGAGGCTCCAAACCTGCCAGAAACCCTGTCACTACTTCAGTCCCTTACAGAACAACTGTCCTGTCCAGCACAGATAAATTATCATCAAAACTTCAGGTTCTGACCATGTTTCCTCTTGCTTAAAGAGTTTTTTTTTTCTCCCCCCTGAAAGTAGAATACATGCTTGAAATTAACCTCATCCCTTCAATTTCACTTTTTTTTTTTGCAATTATGATTTACTCAAACATATTTTCAAAGGCTGGAAAAATTATTTATGCTGTTATAAAAGGGTCTCATTCATTAGGAGATGAGACTGAGAAAATTTTTCTGCCAGACACACAAGTGAATTCCTGCGCATCGCTGAGGTACCTCCCCCACCTGGAGCAGCACCTGCCTGGGTGAGCACTTTGTCCTCACCACAAATGTGAGACCAAATCTCGCTGCAAGAGCCATGCTAGTAAGCTTGGTTAAATCTTCATTAATATTTCAGAGAAGGTATTAAACCTCGTGTCCAGGCATCCAGCCAGGCCGGGGGACTCAGAGGACACAGAGTTACCCCTGCCCTGCAGGATCCCTGCCCGAGGTCACGCTGGGCACAGCAGGCACTGCTGCTAGCACTGTCCCTCTGCTCTTTTTGGAATCGAGGAATCCACCCCTGCTTGCTGAGCACGTCAAGTGGACAAACGTGCAAAATTCCTGAAAGCTGATCCAAACAAACTTAAGCTCATTTCCGTGACCTGGGTGGAAGTGTTTTCCTTCTGGAGGTGATCACCAGCCAAGCAACCGCTTGCGTTTCAAAACCCATCCAATTTTTGAAGGGTTAATACCCCAAGGAACAGGTGACTCCTCCACTCCTCCTCTCCCCTGGAAGAGGATGGGCAGCAGAGGATGGGCTGCATTCAATTGCTGCAAGAACCAGATGCCCGTGTAGAAAGGACTTCAGCAGGCACCTCCTTGGCTAGTTGCACTGATAGCAGCTGGGATGACAGTTCTGAAGTTGCCTCGGGCTCTATCACACGGTTATCCGGCTGATGAGCTACCCAGGCTGCCCTAGTCTTCGAGATACAACTTTTATTCCATTTGCCTGCCTTCCAGGGGAAACGATGCATTCTCTGTCACTTACTGCACAACTTATTGTACAAGGCCTTCAATAAAAATCCCCCAATGGATTCTTTATGGGGAGATAAAATGAAATGTTTCTGCTTGCTTAGTTTGGTTTCTTGTTGGATCTCACTGGAAAATTTTAGGTACCATTTTTGGAAGAGGTTCTTTCTGACTGGGCCAATAATATCTTCTAGATATGAAGACAAATGTTATCTTTAAAGAGAAATTCACCCAAAATCTCTAATACAGGCTTCTGAAAAAGCTGGCATTTAGGAAAGATCAGTGGAAAGGCTTTAGGAAGCTGAATGAAATTATTTCGCTGATTTTTTTTAGCAGCTTGAGCAGACTGGTTCCCAAACTTCAATTGAGAAGAATTCATATCAAAGCAGTGCTGCTTTTTAAGCCTGCTTTCCACAGAGAGGAAGAATCCCAGAGAACAGTCCTGGAGGGAGTCCAGGGTAAAGTTTATGTTTACAAACAAGATTCTGCCTCAGGGTTTTGTTACTTAGGAGCCCCTAAGAAGTGTGAGTTTTGGACAACATTCAGAAACCTTGAAATCTCATGAAAAATTATAAATGCTGAACCAGACCCAACCATTCTAGTAATTTAAACTGAATTTTTGCTTAATAGAGGTCATAAGCAAACAAACAATGATTGTCAACAGGGCCTTTTTTGTGGGACCAGACTGAGGGAAATGCTTTTCTCCTGAGCATGACCTTGACAACCTCCTGCCCCGTGAGGCAGATTCAGCTCATGGGCTTGATCTCCTTTCCCTTTCACTCTAAGGTGAGCCTTGCTTAAAACTTGATCTTCCAGAGGATCTTCTTCGGAAAATTAAATTTCATCTTAAGAAATAGCTAAAAAAGAATTCACTGCCATTCTGAATTAAGTTCTTCCCAAATCAATGATAAAATGTTCCTCTTATTTCTCGCATAAAGTGCTCTAGATTCTGACATGAATTTCACTCTCTCCCAACCCTGCCTGTTCAGAGACACTCTACTTCCCTTGTAACATACTGAGAATCCACTTGCTCTCCCAAAACCTCTCTGGACTAAGAGAAGTGATGAGATGTAGACTTTCCTCTCTTAACCCAGATTGAAACAAGGCACAAATGGGGCCTCTGTAACACACACACACAAACCTACCCCAGCATCTGACAGTGAGTTATTGCTCAGCAGGCAGGAGTATCTCTGAACAGACAGATGGCATCTAACACAGTACATTATTAACAGGGTTTAATGGCCAGCACAAGGAATTACATGCCAGAAGCTTGTTTCAGTCAGGCTAAATAGTAGCAAACCACACAAATCATTCTGCTAATAAGGGGGCAATGCTATTTACAACCATTTGTTAAGACTTCACCCAAGGCAAAGAAGAATTAAACTTCACAGCTTGAAACGTGGGGCAGCAGGCAGGCTGGATGGAGGGGAAGCAGAAAGCAGCCAGAGAAAGAGAGCCCACAGGCTCTGGAGGAAGCACAGCTTGTTTGGGTGAAGAGAGACCAAGAGCCAAGGCTGGCCAGTGTCTTCTAAAGCAACATCCAAACTGCTGGGCCTCACAGACTGCTTTCAGGATGTTCAGAGCCAGCTCCTCTGAGGTGCCAGATAAATCAACATCTTGATCATATACTTTACATCTTTAAAGTGCTACACAAACGGGCACTAATTCCAGCTACACCAAGAAACCTAGGTAAACATGACTACTCCCGAATGGAAATGCAGAACTACAACACAGAGGGGTCAGCAACTTCAGCAGGGCACGCTGCCAAGCTGAGTTTACTGCTGGAAGGTTCTGGCTCAGAATTCAGTGTGTAGTTTGATCGGTCATGAATTTTCAGACTGTTGTGTGAATGAGCTCCTTTTTCAGAAAGGAAAGCATCCTACATACTGTGAATAATTAAAGCAACAACAAAAACATGATCTGCACACCCCAAAATACAGTATTTTATGCTTCTCCACAGCACTCCTCTATGGCCCAACTTCTGCTCAGCTTGAGAACTGCCAAACTGGATCAGCAAGACTGTCATTACCTCTGTCCAACCTACCCAGCACAGTAAACTACAAGGAGCACTGCTCCTTAAAGGAGATTGACATAATTGCTTAGGGACAATTAAAAATTACGTGTCTGAATGCATATATTCGCATATTGGCTTTGTTCTCAATATGTCATTACTTCTCTTTATAATTTCAATACAGATAAAAATGAAGTTAGAATACTTCCACAATAAAATGAGAGAAAAAACTTGATTACTTGAAGTAACATTCAAAAAAATCAGTTACAGCCATGACTACTTTTAAAGAAAAGGGAATTCACCTTCTGTGGTTTCATCAAGTGCTATATACAAATGCCATTTTTGTTCACTGCATTAACAACATCCAGTCTTTCTACATAAAAGGTAAATTTGGTATGCTTTTTTCAATATCAAAATGCAAAATACCAGTATTTCTAAAATTTGGTGCCACGTGTGAAAAATAATCATACTCTCAACTTCATCTTACACAGTGCTTCCTTTTACCACATCTTTTCCTCCTCCTGTCTGCCAGCTGCAGTATTTAGTCCATCGGGGTATTAGCTGGACAATGTCCATTCCACATGTAATGCCCATTCCAGCACTCCTGGCACTCCCCAAACTGCCAGCAACTTCTGTGCCTTTCTAGTGCAGGTGGAAACAGGATATGACAGAGAAACAGGTGAGAGACCAGGAGAAATGAGTATCATACGTAGTCAGGGAAAGATATTGTTATCACTCCTGCATTTCTATTTTTTTGCAGTGCTGAAGCATGAAATGGTCTGTGAAAGGTTACTCATGAAGCACACAAAGACTCTGTGCCATATCAGATGGCTCAAGCTGGTGCGTGATTTACTGTCATTGTGCTAATTATCTCTTACCAATTACTGCAGACTCATGTTCAAAGCCCTGAACAATAAGCAGAACTCACATTTAGCCCAACTGCAAAAGATTAATTAAAAAAATGAATAGAAAAAAGCACACCAACGAATTTACCCCTATTTCAGTGTCTCCATATATCCATCACTTGACATGATTCTGCATTACAGAGAAGTCCAGGGCAACAGGACCTTGTCCAGTGCCAGCTGAGGGTCAGCAAATCAGTATTTCCAGGGCACAACAGGGAGAATACTTTACCCATCAGCTTCATTCAGCTTCAAGGAGCACTTTGGGAGACCCCAGGTGGCTCAAGGCCAGCTCAGTGGGACCCCATGGCTGGGCAGAGCAGGAGCCTGACGTCCCACAGGCTGAGCTGGGCTCCTGGCCCCAGGGTGGGGGGCAGTGGGACGGAGGCTGGGGCAGGGGGCTCTGAGACCAACAGCTCAGCAGGGGAGGGGAGGGCAGGCATCCAAAGGCAGTGTCTCTCAAAATCACACTCACCATCACAGCTCTGCAGTGCTGCAAGGTGCTTTTTGGTAAATATTTATTGGGATTCTGTTTCCTTGCTCAGGGCTAGCAAGAGAGCATGTGCCATCATCTTGAGGACAGATTGGGAATGCAAACCTAACATATTCTTCTCTTCCCTTTCAAAATCAGATGATCAGCTGTGGCTTCAGTCCTGCCAAATTTTGTCAAATATAGCACAAAATTATACAGAACCATAGTAACTGCACTCCCACTATTGTTCTGATTTAAAGAGGAGTTTGATTACATTAGGTAAATATTTGTCCTTATGTAATAGCTCCCTCCAACATTCTAAAAATTTTCCGTCTCCTAGAATTTAACTGAAGAGGGTGCTTTCATATGTCACTGCTCTGCCCCAAAATCAAGTATACTCTATTATACCGTGAGTATTAAACTGTGAGTAACGTCATTACAAGCAATAATAGTTATCCAGACAATTATGTAGCTTCCATTAAATCTAGAAGCTTTAAGCAAATTCAGAGTCAGTAAGAACTGCAACACCATCTCTGATGAGCTAAATAGCAGTTATTTATTCACAGATTGTTAAATTCTTATGGCCCTGGGACTTCCAAGAAGAAAGCAACAAAGAACTGACTCCCCATCTAAATACTGGCTCATTCTTCATGTTGATATAATTATGAAGTTTCAGTCATTGCAAAGCTGTTCACACTGCTCTACATGCATTGCAAAATATATGCTAACTGCAGTTTTTCCATTATAAAACTCGCTAGTGAAGTCACTGTTCTATTTCCAGCTCAGCTCTGGCACTATGCGGATGCTTGCTGCTTAGTAAATAGAAATATTTTTTTTTAGGGAAAAAAAGAACATACTGAATAAAAAAGCTAGAGGCTTTTGATACCCTTTCTTCCAAGTCATTTCAAATAAGGTAATGAAATAAATGAATAATAAAGAGCAAACAGAAGCTTCTGTGATGACTCAACATACCAGGAGTCACGAGGAAAATGCTGAATTCTTGACTACACATTCCAATATAATACACAAGAGTGTACACATTGAAAACCTTTCACCTTTTAAAATAGGTGTTATCAACAGCCTAGGCAGCATTACTCAATGTTCTCATCACTTTGCTAATTACATTCCTTCTAGCACACACATGCAAAGGAGGGAATTTAAGATCTTAACTTCAGGCTTGGAAAAGAAAGGACCAAGCGAGCAAGCTCTTCTACCCCATGTCCTTCCTGCTCAGCTCCAGCTGAGGTCTGGGGTCTTGACTTCTTTGGTCAGCCTACCAGATGAAAAAAATTTCAGCCCCATGCAAATACATCAGCTCGTTTTCCTAAGAATATCTGCTCAAATAAATTATTTCATTTGCTTTGGCTGCATTTCTATGTATGTTCTGTGCATCTTGGAGGTAAGGTGATTGTCACAAACATTTGATCAAACAAGGGAATTAAAACAAGCTTGTCAACAGTTTTCTTCTGAAACAATGAATATTTCTGTCTGAAACATGGTTTTGAAAAGAGTCCAGATCAAACAACCACAAAACTTGCCAGCACTTACTGTATCACAAACAGCACAGTTCAAAGGACTCACTCCCCACAGAAGAGTCTCTAGAGGAATAAATGCATCCAACTTTGTAAATCCTGTTTCAAAAGGGAGAGGTTTCAGAACAAAGCACTCAGAAGCCACGTTGCTTATCCAGACCTCAACCAGCACTTTCAGTGCAACAACAATTTCAGTGCGTGACGTTTCCCACTTTCCAAGAGCTGGACATGAAAGCACAACATGATGTCATGCAAGAACACAGCCCCATGATGCTCCTACCTTCCCTAGCCCACAGCACACACAGCTCCTAAGTAAAACCCAGCGCTTTGGTCATTGCTCAAGCAAAACTCCCTCTGCCCTCAGCCAGATTTTGGTCCAAGGATGAAAACACTGGAGTCACGTGGGAGATGCACACACAGACTGCATGGAGAGACTGTAATAGAAAGAAAATATATTTTAAGAGGTACATCTGGAAGGTAAGAATAGACTATTGCAGTGACAAAAATACTTTTTAAAATAGAGCACACTTGTTCTATCCCTTTCTGCTGCCAAGAGGAATCAGCAGCAGAGAACTGGAGACAGCAGGGACAGGTGTTTTCTCTAAAAGGAGAATTCATTCTTTTGGCCACCTATACAGCACATTTGGCCAATGGGTTCAAATCCAAGTGTGGGATCCTTCCATCAGCAACATTCAGTCACTGGCAAGCTTTGCTGGAAGCTCTGCAGTTGCCTTTCACATGATCAGATGAAAAGCTGCTTTCTGAGCTTCTGTTTGCCATTCCTTTTTTTCTTCTAAACCATGTATTATTTAAAATTATCTGGAAGAGTTACAAATTACTCTAACCAATTCTTTCAGTATGCAAGAATATATGACTGTAAGGAGATTAAAAATATATTTTCTTACAGCTGAGCAGTTCAAGCCCAACATTTAAATGTTGGTATAAAAATATGCGAAACCAAATTGTATGACAGAGCTTGCTTTGTCAAAACACAAAATGTCTCATAAAATATGCTGTCTGGCATCGTAAGTAGTAGGTGATATTTTTCAGACAAACTTTTTCAAGGAAAAATACCTATTAAAATTAACAAAAGACATTCAAAATTAAGATTTGATATTTTGTCTTTTTCAAATGGCAACAATTCTGAGGTTTATTAGATTTGTTTAACAATCAACTCCAAAATAAAAAAATTAGCTATGCAAAGTATTTTTTCAACCCTTCATAACTTCTTAATATTACTGTTCCTTAGTTGAAAACTGCCTAAAAAACGCTCATATTTCTGCAGTTCCCCTATCTGCCATTTTTGTCTCCAATATTTCTCAATGGTCCACAAACCAAAACACAACATTTCTTTGGCCCTAATCCAAAGAACCTTCACCCATGTAACTTATCAAAAGGTTTTTTTGATTTTAAATCTTCCCAGCAGCTGTGATCTTTTGGCAGCTCCTGTGAGAAGGGAAGCTGAATGTCCTGGAAAAGAAACGGCTCTCAACCATCCGCACACGGCCTCACCAACACACGGGCAGCACTGCTGCCCTGCACGAGGCCCAGGGCAGGATGCAGAGGTAAAATGACTTAACAGTGCCTGCAAAGATGGGATGGGAGGAAGGGGAGGGCAAAGGGAAACCTGCCAGGCTGTGCTGAAGACATGAAATGTCTCTTAACAAGTATTAGGCAGAAACCCAAAGGACTGGGAAATAGTTACCACCCTTCCCCTGCCAGGATGGAGACCCAGGTCCCCGAAGAGGAGCTGCCAGCAGGGAATCTGCTGAAGGAGGATGGAAAAGCACCTCCCCAGAGGGATGTTTTCCACTCAGACTCTTGGGCACCAAGAGTGAAGTGCATGGGGCCACATGGGAAGCAGAGGCTGCTCTGACAGCACGGCCAGAAGCAGGAACCTGATCTGCAGAAGCTCGTGCTCATTTCTGCACTCCTGTGTCCCCTGCCTTTCCCTAATTACAGTCCCTCTGTTCAGAGCTATTAAATCTCAGTTCTTGAGAGGCAGCTTTGATGATTTCAGAGAAATGAAAGCAACTGATAAAAACTGGACATTCACTCCAAGTAAAGCAAAAAGTATTAGGCTGCAACTGTATCAAATTATGATCAGTTTTATCCCTCTAGGATAGGCTTCACAAATAACCAAAAGACCTGTGAGTACAAATTTTTCAACTCACATAGACTATAAAGTATTTAGTTTCTTTGAAAGTGTAGAGGGTTTGATCTTCTCTTGCTTTGTCAAAGCAAGATGCAAAGCCCTGGATCTATTCAGTTACACTGTGGTCACCCACAATGTTTGTTTTTGTCAACAGAGCAGACATGAGGTGACATAACTCTTGTTCTGCATCAGCCTCAAAAGGCCCCTACGTTACACACGGCCCTGAAAGGAAGAAGATAAAAAATGGAAAAAGGGGAAAATAGAGCTTAAGCCAAGATACAGCCGAGCTTCCTAAAAACCCTTACTCTAATCTATTTATATGGTTCCCGCAGAGGCTCTTTGGGTAGACGACTGTTTTATTCACACAGTGCTTTACACTTCAAATTCCACCAATTTACCTGAGCAACTAAAAACTTCTATGCAGATAAAACCAGAAGAGATCAGAAATCCTCAGCCAGACAATTCTATATAACATGCTAGTGACAGATTTTGTGTTGTATTAGGCAAAAATGAGCAGCTGCTGTGGACACTGCACTTCAAACTGGCTGTTATTAAACACCTCACAGAATTAAGCCATATTCAAACCCACCCCATGACATGACCAGGGGCAAAACCTGACAAGGATGACATCTGACTTCAACAATACTCATCCTGCAAATAAATACAAATATTCTCCCTTGATAGAGATGGTAGGTCTTTTTTTACAAGGCAAATGACTATGAAAATCAGGTGAGCTATGGGTCACGTACTGTATCGGTCAGAAATCAGCAGCCTGCAAAGCTGCTGAGCATCCTTAATGCATTTTGCATTGCAAAAGTATTCAGCACTTCACTGAATCAGGCCCCACGGCCAATTAAGAATTCCTGATCCCAAGAAAATCATCTAAAGCACAATGACCACCACACACAGAAGAATTACTCCCTCTTTACACGAAGCATTTTGCCATTTACAGTTAACACCCACCAGGCCCAGCTGCATCCAGGGTGCAGGACAAAACTGCAGCCTTGTCCCCACATACTTTCTCATAAGCAGGGACAGGAAGCAGATGAACACGTTGCAGAAACAAAATCCTGACCATAGGTAAAATAGCCGCAAGCAACACTGGTGGCCCAAGGAACCCTTCCTGCTTCATTGGAACACTTCTCCTTTTGGCCAGTCTGTATTTTCCAGAAGACATAACCCTCCCTTGCCACAAAGCTTCTCTCCAGCTCAAACCTTTAACACACATTGCCTCTAAAGCAGCAAACAGGTCGGGTATTTTTCATCAGCTGCCAACCTCAACATGTGCACAGCTCATCTCTGCTGGCTATTGAAGACTTCTCTTCAATCACCTGACTTGTCTATCCAAGAACCACAGCAGCAGGTTACCCTGTAACCATGAGCTCATTCTGATGTTCAAATCCAGATAAAATGAATTACTAAACTACTGAAATAAAATTAAATAAAACTTATACAGCAAGGTTTCTTGCTGGCCCTACAGGCTGCACTCTGTCTTATATTACACAAGCCCATTAAATATTTAAAGTGACCATGTCTACACAATTACACATAATTCAGAGGAGAGGAATATACTGCTAAATTATATAAGTCATGCTGGCATTTGTGTCTGTGCAGGAATAATACCAAATATAATTAAAATACTTGGGTGTTTTTCTAAGAGAAACTATCAGGCTGACTGCGTTTGAACAGCAGCTGTTCAACATTCTGGTTTCACAGCCACCTTAAACAGACTGCAGATATTAAGGGCAAGCTCTCTACCAGCACTTGAGCATTTAAAAGTGCATCTTGCCTGAAATTTGAAACACCTGAGCTGTGCCCCAGCCCCACACTGCTGGGCAGGGTGAGCACACCCGTGTGCACCTGCAGAACTGAAACAGTCTGAAGCCTCTGCACTGAAGTTCTCCAAGGAGCTTAATCCAGACAACGTATTCAGGGCCATGGACAGCTTTGATTTCACTATAAACCACATCAAACACACATATTGACTTGAAAACACATGAAGGCAACAGCAACTTTTCAAAGATTTCCAGTTTTTTATGTGACAGCGAAGAGCGGGTGATAGTTTCTCTTCCCCAACATCTCCCATTTTCTAGGGCAGCACCTTCTTCATCAAACTGAGGATGAGATCAGAATGTGGCCAATGTAACACCGTTCTTCACGAAGAAAGCAGGGCAGGCACAATTATCATGGATCGACTGATGGCCAGACCAGCTGTCAATAAAAGCAAATAAAATTCTCTGTGTGGTCTTAGTTTTACTCTCCAGTCTGCAGTCTTTGCAGGACCAGGCCTTATTTTGGGTACAACCAGGTAAGAAACACAAGCAGAACAGTTTACTAACCAGAGGTTGATGAACATTTAGGAAGTTATGTCAAGTCCCACTAAGAATTTTTGAACATACACAGAAGCCAACTGTTCTATGAGATCATTTGAGAGACTGATCCAAATTACTATCGAAATGCTAAAGCTAAGGCTTTTTTCACATCCTCTGGCAATTATTTTCCCAGCAGTTATTCCTTTAGTGTCTGATGGTAGTATAAATTTTTTTATTCTATAAAGTTTCCAGTTTTTTACATCTAGTAGAAAGGCTCTGCTCTCTCAAGAGACTCGTAAAACCCCCTACATTGTACCAAAACACAAGGTAAATTTTGTATTACTACAGAGGTTGAAGCATTGCTTTGTTATTTAGGCATTGTAATATGTATTCTAAATCCTGCAGCTTTGCATTGCCCTTCTCCTCTGGCCCATCCAAAAGCCCACTGCTCATGCTACACACATCAAAGTGTGGTAACGCCACAGAGACCACTTGAAACACGCATATGCACATACACCCATCACTGCCATGCAGTCTCAGCAAGCTTTTGTCTGCTTAAAACCTCAGTGTCACCCTTAAATTATGAGAGAGAGTAAGGTAGGTTCTTATTTCTTCCTACAGAACGAGATTTCTGGTCTCCAGCAAACCCTGCTAGTTTTGGATCCATTTCCTCGGGACGGTTTGTTGAGGAGCTGTGGCTGCCCTCTCTCCCCAAAGAGTGCGAGGCACCGAGCCCAGGGATGATGGCAGCGTGGGCTGTGGTGTCCCCCGGCAGGAGCAGCCCCGTCAGGCCTGACACACGCGTTCAGCCCACGGCAGGCGAGCACCAGCACCGCCAGTGCCGCCTGCGAGCCCCCGGCAGCCCGCACAGGAGGGAGCAGCCCCGTCAGGCACCAGCACCCCCAGTGCCGCCTGCGAGCCCCCGCCAGCCCGCACAGGAGGGAGCAGCCCCGTCAGGCACCAGCACCGCCAGTGCCGCCTGCGAGCCCCCGGCAGCCCGCACAGGAGGGAGCAGCCCCGTCAGGCACCAGCACCCCCAGTGCCGCCTGCGAGCCCCCGCCAGCCCGCACAGGAGGGAGCAGGCCGCAGGCGTCCCCGGCCCTGCGCGCAGCACGGCTTGGCCAGCAGGGGCCCACGCGCCGACACCTCCGGATGGCTGCAGAGCAGCCACGGCATGGACACGAAGCTCCACGCGGGGAGAAACTGCGTATCCTGACTTTCAGCTTGTGGAGGAAAACAACCCAAAAGCTTTGAGGCTCTTGAACTCCAGTGGGGGACAAACTTGACAACCAAGACAAGCCAGCAGACTGCAGGAAGCGTCTTGGTCCTTTTGCATGCCCCCTCACCCTACAGCACCTCACTCATCCCTCAGATGGACTTTAGTGGCCTCCTGACACCCCAAGACAGTGGTAGAAGCCTTTCCTAGAGCTGCCCCAAGAGCTGGCTGACTCCAGGCTACCCATGAGCCCATCAGCCAATCTCCCCATGCCTCAGGAGCACTCTCTGTCCTCCCATCTTGGGTAAAAGACCACAAAGCAATTAACCAATCAAAAAAAAATATATTAGTTTCTCTCATAATAGATTAAATAAAGAGCAAGTGAAACCCATTGTCCTGTAGACCAGGGAAGAGCTGTGTGCTCTGGATTTTTCTGCATCTTTGGCCTGCCTTTCAGCTGCCTGGTTGTTTTAAATAACCTCAGGGGTTTCTGTTTTATTATGTTTGAAGGAAGTATTTTCCTTTCTGTTCAAATTCTTTCACATTTAAGGCTATCATCAGTCATATTGATTTTTCATGGACTAACCAGACTGAGGAAATGAATGATGTGCTATTCCTTACACATAATTTTTCCAAATGGCTTCTTTGCCCGGGGCTAGATGTGGTAGAGGCTGTGCTGCCCTTGTTGCTGACCAATACAAATGCCTTCTGCAATCCCACACAGCACCCTTTGCACAGCGGGGTCTGCTGGAAACGCAGGTGGCTGCAGTGCTCCAGCACCCAATGCATTAGAGGAAACCACAGCAGGAAAAATAAGCTGACCAGATAGAGCCTTTATCCAACGTGACCCACACAGCACCACTCTGCATGCACAACTCGCTCGTGCCCCAGGCAAGGGTAGTTTTGGTAGATGCCATCTGTGAGAATTTGAGATTGTTTTCCCAGTAAAATTCCAGACAGAAACACAATTATTAGAAATTCCTTGATCTAGAGCATGAAATTATCTCAAAGACGTGACACATTGCAGACTGTGACTGTAAGAAAGGAGGAATCATTTCCCAGTTCAGCATGACTCCAGCTGTTTGGCAAACAAGCAATAAACAACACAAAGTGGCAATGGCTTCACAAAGGTAAGGAAGCACCTGAAGGTGGATGTGCTGAATAGAGATGAAAAGCACATTTCAGATGCAGGAAGGAAACGAGACTCAGGCTGCAGGGAGCAAAGAGGGCAGGAGGAAACAACTGAGATTGACCAGGCAAAGAACACAGTGAGGAGAAAACCAAAGCCAAGCGGGCTCCCCACTGCCCTGGCAGCTGCGCAAGCCCACGGTGGAAACAGCACAAGCAAAAGAAATACACAGCCCACAGTGGAAGTAAAGCTCTTCACACAATTTATTTTCATCTCCTGGAGCTGCCAGGATACCCATGTTGCAAAGCAAGGATGGTTCAGCTCTGGGTTGGGTTGACAGAAGGGTAGGGGACAAGGCAAAAACTTTTCAGTGCAATTGCCTGTGGAGTTTGCCCTTTTACTAGAACTGGAAGGATATTTATAGAATAAAGTTTCACTTCAAGCCCTGTCACATACTATATTACTCAGGAAGTGTCAAAAGTGCAGCAGCAAAACTGAAATGAATTAAAATCATCTTCTGAACCATTTGATGCCTGGCGAAATAGGACATGATGAGCAATGATACCCTTTGGAACCAAAACAAGGAGAAGAGAATTTTAATCCATCTCTTTAGAGCTTATCTTCCATTTTGAGTATTTTGGGAAGAAGTTGGTACACCTGACTAAGAAACAGACAACTCAGCCACTGACAGAATCTGTAGCTTACAGACCAAAAATGGTGCTTTGCTTACCACCAGTTTGCATCATCAGAGCAGTCAGGTTTGTGACTCACATACCAGTGCACTGCTCAAGTGCATTTCCAAGGATACTCCCACCTTCACTCTGTCCAATGAGTTTTTCCATTGCACTTAAATGTTGGAATTGATTTTTCAGTCACAAAAGAAGATGCAAGAAATGTACCAGCACGAAGAAGACAGGATAGTTGATGAATTTGAAAAAATGTCATAAAAAAAATAAATCCACACATGATGACAATTCTTTCTGTGCACGTCAGACACAAGGCAGTGAAAGACCAGGCAACATTCAGTAGTGGCATCATTGGCAACTGATCATCCTAGTAGCAAACACATACAGTGTGGTGCCTGGCAGCAGGAAATTTCAAGTATTCCACTGCGAGAGCTAAATAAAAATTCAAATACAGTCCTCAAGCTCAGTTAATCCTGATACAAACAGAACAAGGAAACAAAAGCGCTTCGTTTACACCTGTTCTAGGGGTTGCTCCAAGCTATGCCACATGCCAATTAGTCAAAAGTAACAAGTCCTTCAGGAATCAGAGCAGAAGGCATGGCCAGAAGACAGTTTCTAGAAATGAAAGAGAATTTTAAGTATCTACACAGTGTAATCCATGAGTCTTGTCAAATAAAAGACTGGGGGAGGAATAACCATGACTTTCCTGAAAGAAAACAGAATTCTAACTTTTCATCTACGAAAATTTCCTCAGATTTTACTGTTCAGGGAAGGCTATTAAGTGAATTATTACCTGCTACATTGGAATACTTTTCCACAACTGTAGGACATTTGGGGTGGAAACAATTCCCACTGTATCACATTGCTTTCTTACTGCTATCAGTGTATTCCTGAATGACAGCAAGTTCAAGCCACCACAGCTCCTTCCAGCTGTTCCAGGCACTTTGCTGGCCCAGTGCACACACCTTTTCCTGTCACCAAACCATGCGGATTTACCCAGCTTCAGAGCATTACAGACATCACAAAGTGGCCTTACAACTCTTCAAGCCCTCCCCTGGGCATGGCTTAATTTTCTGAACTGCAACAAAGAAAAATATGCCACAGTAGGAAAGAGTTTAATATCAAACTGATTTGTAAGACTGTTTCTGTTTGCTCCCTGTACTGAAACAAAACAATTCCATTTCAGAACTGCTGAGATTTTTGTTTGGTTTGTTTTTAAATAAAAATAGCTAAATTAGACAGTATAAATTTTAAAATAACGTCAGACCCTTTGTTCTCTACTTAAAGGAATTTCATCCTTTTTATCGTGTCCTCAGCTTGCTTGTGGGTGATGGGAAGGCTTGGGGCCATTACTGACCCAAGGAAAAGGAAAACAGATGCTGCAGACCTGTCTGAAAAAGGCATGGCTGAGTCCCTCGAAGCAGTTATGGGGAAAAGGCTTTTGAATGATGGACCCAAACCTCGTCTCAGTTGATTGCAAGCCTTACTAGTGCCCAATACCATTTTAAAGACTTCTACAGAAATGCCCTGAAAGTGGTTATATTTCTAATACTATATTTCTTATTACCAGAGACAGTAAATTCTACCCATCTTCCAACCAAAAGAGGTGGAACCCCTCCCTCTATTTTATTTTCTTAGTTCTATTTTGCAATCTGTCAAGCAGGGTTCAAAAGGGAGCATAATTAAAAATTTACTCTTCAGAACCAAGTTTTTATCTTTTCTCCCCACAGATCCAGTAGAGAGAGGAGGAGGAGAAGAGAGGAAAGATGAAAAAAAAAAAAAAAAAAAAAAAAAAGACTTCCTGTCAAATAAATAATGAAAAAGCTGCTCAAAGACTGAAAATTTCACATGCAGCTTTTGAAGTTATTTTTTACTTCTTTATATTTTGTTGCATGCTCTACCTGCTGGATTTTTTCCCCTGGTAGCTTGACAAGTTCTTTTTAAAAAAAGATTTTTAAAAGGCAATTCAAGAAGTTTTCACTGATCTTGTCCAAATAAAAGGAAGATTCTTTTCGTTGAGTATGCAAACTGCAATCCTTTGAACAAAAGGCACTTGCCCACATGATGCCAAATCTTTTCTCGGCTGAGAGCTTACACAATGCAGGCTCCATCCACAAGAACACAAGTGCAATAGGGAGGAAAAATTAAATTTAAACCAATCTCCTGCTTTGGCCAGGCACACCACACAGAAACCCTCTTTTTGTCATTTAGGCATGAGGAAGTGTGATGTTTTCTGTATCGCTTTTCTGCGGAGCCAATGCCCGGGTGCGGGCGCCGAGATGACAACGTGGTGCCCGTGTGTGACATGAACAGGCAGCTCTGCCAGACAAGGAGGAGAACAAACCTCCCAGTGCTCGAGCTCATTTCCTCAGAGCTTGCTGAGTTATCCTCAAAATGGTTACAAAACAAAAGCAGATCTCCGGAAAACCACTCAACTGTAATCTCTGTGGACACTTCCAGCATCGGCCAGCCAAAAGGCAAGGCTCACCTTCCTCCTCAGCTCACCTTTGCTCAGCTGCCCTTTCTCCTTGCACTGCTCTCCTGTTAACCCCTTGCGAACTGCTGTGCTTTCCACAGCCCAGCACAAGCCCCACATCTGTAATTCCTCACCCAGGGACATCGCGAGCCCCCTCGCTGTGCCCCTCACCCCACACGGCTGGCACCAACCTCTGCCCTGCGTGAGCGAGGTGCCAGGCAGAGCACAGCCCTCGTTCTGCTGCTGCTGCCTGCTCTGGGCAAGATGTGGGGAGCACAAACTAAAGAAACCCAATCCATCTGGAAGGAAAGGGCGAGCCTTTTGGGAAACGGCTCAGTGAAAATACTCCATGCTTCCTATAGCTCACAAAATCTGGGTAAAGTCACGTGGCAAAGCACTGCTACCCCCAGCGTTCAAGCCTCCATCCTGTTAGTTTTATCTTGGCTCTGTCTCCTGGGAGGAACTTGGAGAACCAGATGCACTGACCTCCAAATCCCTTGCTACTATCTCTCTTAAATTAAATCCAAATTAATCGTGTCACAATAGCCACAAGGGTGCTGAGAAGGCCTCCATCAGCCAGCACTCCACAGGCCATGCTGCAGCCAGAGGCCCACAGCAGTACCCGCTCTCCATGCCCACACTCAACACCGGAGACGTGGCTTGAATCAGCACTTCTCACACCCAGATAAACACAGTTGTGAAGCAGACGAAATACACAATGGTACATATAATTGCTTTCCTCTTCCTTTGCTTTCTTCAGTCAAAAAGAACACAAGCCAGAAAGTCCACAAGCCTAAATGGACTCAGTGTATTAGCAGGCTGCCTTTGCGGTCTCCCAGCGTAAAGAACAAGGAAATTAAAGGTTTGAAAACTCTCTATTTTCTAAGCCGAATGGGTTCCTTTAAGTCACTAATAGCTTTGCAGAAAACTCCCCTGTGAAGATGAAGGGGATGATACATTAGAAATATTGTTCTGAAGTAATTTCTGAGTCCTGCATGTGGCCAGGCCATAGAAAGTTTTCCTCATGATTACACAAAATGACTGTAAGACTTATTGTATGCACATGTTATTAACTGCGGAGCCCTCAGGAATCCTGAATGAAAGAACACAACAGGCCATAGCGCCTTCTTGAAAACTCCTCCTAGCAAAAAAATTCAGGAGTAAAATGTAGGGACACAAAGTAGGCATGTGGGATACCAAACTCCTCAGCTTACACGGCCATGCTGATGAGACAGCATTCCCATCACTCCAGGAGGAGCTTTCCCACTTCCTAGTAAAAAAGCCTCTCTCTTCCTCATACAGCAGTAAGACAGGGAACAATTAGGCAACTTAACACAGAGCCCCCTTGAAACAGCAGATTCAGGGGTGGTTTCAGAACCAGAGCAGAGGTAAAATTCTGTTTGCTGGTTTGGTACATGCCTACAACTCTCCAGATTATTGACAGGAAGCTGCTATTCACAGCGAAGCCTCCCTCAAGCACTCCAGCCTCATGGTTTTCCAGACACACTGCATAAATCCCAAGTAACGCTTCCTGGTAGCAGTCACAACTGTGAGTGTAGCATCTTTTTTCAGTCTCTGGTTTACACTACAGCCTTTCACTTTAAAACGCCTTCCATGCTTTCGGGACAAATGAGAACAAGCTTGCTTTTTTTTTTTTCTTTACATCCCAGAGATAGCAGCATCAAAGGCATGTTACACACGCATAAGCACACAGCCCACCTCCTCAGCCCAAGAGGCCAGATGACCTAAACCACTAAGATTTGAAGAATGTATTCTAATACCAGTTACTGACACTTGATCACTACATTTTAAGTAAGTCCTACAACAATAAGCAGTATTATAACAGAGTCTCTGGCACCACCGCTGTTCATTCTTCCCTTTATATGTTGGCACCACTATCATCGTCACGATGAATGCTTTGAGCTCAGTTTATCGTTTGGGTGTGTGAATGGCTGCACAGGGAAGGATTAACACACATTTGTAATGCAGCAGTAAATGCAATTTCAACTTGTAGGCCTACATCTGCTGCCTTTCTTTCTTTCAACAAGAATAATGAACATCATTCAGATGCACATTTTAGTTTCAGCTTGTTCCCATTGCCAGATCTCTCACGTTGCATGTGCACCCCCCTCAGAGGGCAAAAGATCAATCCTACCATAAAGGCTCGATCCTATTTGCACTTAAACACCCCTCCTAACCCTTGATGAGAACACAGAACTCGGAGGAACATCAGGATCTGCTGATTCGCTCTGACACGCATCACTGCAAACCAGCGAGTGTTTTACTGAATCCTTTTCAGCTTTTCAAATTGCTTCTTCACGTGAGCAAGTTCACTCTCAGAGAACTCCGGGCTCCAGCTCTGCAGGTTCACCTTGGAGCCACGTGTCTCCCCCATGCTAGGGCAGAGCTCCGTGTTCCTCACCAGCGGCACAGGAAACCACGTGCCCTTTGCTGGAAAGGCACAGGACGTGTGGCAGAGACACCAAGCTATCACAAGGATCTGCTGACTAAATTAGCTGGGCTCCAGAACATGGCTCCTCACAGGACCCAGCAAATCACTTTTAAGGACCATGAAGTTGACACCTATCCAAAGATAAGCAGAATGCAAAACGGCAAAATGCAAAACATTCCTGATTCACCAACTGCTTCCACTGTCACAGAGGCACTAATTTATCACAGTGCTGGAACTGTCCTGTTCCTGTTCACATTCTTGTAGATCATGATGGAAAATTTCTAGGGTATAAGGGAAGAAAAGAGCTACTTTGTCTTTTTTGACTCTCAGAGATGGGGAAATGCATCAGACTCCTTCTGAGAATTCTGCTGGAGCTCATGTGGGCTGGGAGGAGGAGGAAGAGGAGGAAGACAGCTACAACCTCTGTTGTTTTTCCCCACAGTTTTGCCACGTACAAAGCAAACCAGCACGAATTCAGATTTATTCTTTCAATCAAATGATGCTCTGAGACAGGTATTCATGAGCTTCCCACATTTGTGATGCATGAATGACCCACAGAGAATTCACATTTGTTAAGTTTAAAATTCCACTTGCCTCTGAGTGCAGCCTGGAGCGTGTGAGCTCCACAAGCTATTCCTGAGTGCCAGAGGCAGAGCTCCCTGCCAGCGGCTTTGCGTTACCGCAGGTCATCCACAGCTCTCCAGCTCCTCCAGCACTGCCAAGGGACCCCCACACCGGCACAATCCCGCAGCCCTCTGCTAAGGGAAAACCACCAGCAGCGTCTCTTCCCAGACAGCAATGAGTAAAGAGACCAGAAATATTTTTATAACCTGGCTGAGCAAAGTCAATCCAAACATGCTGATTACCATAAGAGCCTTCACATGGTTAAAATGTTTTCCACATTCAGTTCAAGCACTGGACCCACTTCCCCTTTCAGCTGCAGCTTCTACTCCATTTTAATGCAGAAAACTCAATAGTTAATTGACAGGACTAAACATTTAAACATTGATGCAGCTTCATGCATTGGCAAGAATGGCATTTGAAATTCTTACAGTATCAAAAGTGAAGATTTCAAATAAACATGGAATCCATTCAATCCTTGAATTTCACTGAAACATTGTGATGAATTCAGTCTCAATTAATTTAATCTCAATTCTCAAGATCAAAGCAGTACAATCAATTTAATTTCTCTTTTCTAATTTCCACACCTAAAGTTACAACTCATTCATGATCATGGGAGCGGGCACTGTTCACCAGTGCATCCCAATTGCTGCTGAGAGCAGGATCCCACAGCAGAAATCCTACTTGGTTGCTTTGGAAGAGCACACTCCTTAGCTCAGTTCTGGTGGGTCCTTCCAGCAGTGCCTCCTGCTTTCCTGTGCTAGCAACCACTGCAGCTGGCAGCCACCTGCACCGAGTGCCTTTGGGTGGTGGGCACACGAAGCTGGCACGGCGTTCGTGGGCAGCAGCAGGGGATGGGCAGCTGGAGAACTCCCTGACACAGCAGCCTTCCCTGCAGGAGGGACAAGGCATTCTGGCAGAGATGCTGCAGCAGGGATAAAGAGAGGATTAAACCCACTCTGGCTGAGGCAGTGTTGAAGGCACAGGTACCTGAGCACCGTGACAGAAACTGCTGCTGAAGATGCTTGTCCACTAATCAATTTCTTGGGAAGCACAGCAGAAGAGGAAGCAAAAGCAGGAATTAGCAGGCTGCTCTGAAGGCAGATGTTTATTCAAGGCTGCTTCTCCGTACATAAACCAGGCACAAAAGGAAAGGCTTTTATTTGGTTAACACACTAAAAAGTGAATGCTTTCATTATTTGCGATTTTACAATGCTAATCCTGCAAGAATAGCTGGACTGGAGCTATTTATCATCTGGCACTCTACATTTTGTTTCCAGAGAAGGAAATGAAAAAGGCCAGGAAGGTTCAGCCAATTTGTCTTTTAATACTCTTTATTGGTTCATTAATGATTAATTCTTTTTAACACTCTGCCCTAGATCCTAAATTCACAATGGCTCAATTTAGATGAAAGATTTCAAATCCCCATCTCTCCTCCTTCTTCTCTTCTGTTTCCTGAGCCTATGCAAAAAACACCAAAACAAAAAACCAAACACCATGCCACTACTCAGCATGCTGCTGTCACAGGAAATCATCCCGGACAGAAAAACCTCTCTGGAAGATCAAATGGTGCAAAAGATGAAACAAGCAAAGAACACAACCAAACCCAGTCCTGAAGAGCCACAAACAGTAAAGGACCCACTCAATAATGATAATATCTGCCCCCACTTAGCCACCAAGTCTACAACTTATTTATGCCTAACACTGCACTTACTGCAGTACTGCAGCATTCAGCTGTGCTTAGTTACTGAATCTTCCTTTGGAAGGAACATCATGGATTTACTTCTTCAGCAAATTATTAAGAACAGAAAATGCTATTGTTCCACAAACAGAAATCAAAGAAAGCTCTCAGAAACATCACCTGACCAGAACATTTGAACATCTCCTTTGGATTAAAGAAAGCTCCAGCCCTGATCACAGTGGTCTTTACAAGTTCCACGAGAATTTAGTAACAATGCATTTGTCACTGTCCTAGATGCTGGAGCATGCATAAGAGTATTCTGTCTGCATCAAGTTTCCTTCAGCATTTCAGTTCATCCCTTCACAGTGTCTCCTGGAGCTGTAAGAGAATCAGATGAACAGTAGAGGTGTCTCAGATCCTATTCCTACCACAACTATCAGGACAACTCCTGTTTAGATAAGGAAGCAATGAAATAACTACCTTGACACTGTGCTCTGAGATCTCTGGAGGAATTATGCCATTTCTGTTCAGTATTTTTACTAATCTGCTTACATGCTGTTACTAGACGTTGCAGTTCAAATATATATTTACGTCCAAGTACACTTGACAAGACCATAGCTCTCCCATTCATCTCAAATGAAGAGAAACACATGCAACCATGCACTTCCACACAAAGCAATTAGCTCAGGTGACACATTTATCTGAATCACAGCAGCTTTCTTTCTAATTTAAGAGAAGGAAAAAATCCAAACCCGTAACAAAAAAACAACAACGGCTGAAAAAACCCACTACAAAGTACTTTAGTTCCCTAGACAGAATAGTATTTTTGGCCTAAGGACACTGACAGCATCATTCCACAATTTAGTCAGAAAGCTAAAAGCTTGAGTAATACAGCCAGGACTGTTACTCTGAACTTCAAAGTTAAAGGGGAGGTCTTTGATAGGATTTAACACCTGAGAAGCTGGTTGGTCTCTAGCCAGGTGTCTGAGTGGCAGGAATTGGAACATTACCTGGTCAGTATTGCTAAAAATACATTTGCCACAATGACACGCTGAGTATTCTGCACTCAGCCACATTACTTCAGACAGTTCCCCACTGTCATTAACCGTAAGCAAATCTGTGCAAGAACAAAACAACGTTGCCCAAATCTTTTTGTACCTCTGTCATCACACAGACAATCAACACGGTTGGAAATGCCTCTAGAGCTTAATAGCCCCCAACAATTCAACACTAATTCCGCTTTTTCATTGCCTTCCTCCTCCCATGTTGTGATTCTCATCACTATCAAACTGGAAACACTGGAAACTATTATCAAAATTACTGGGATTAGGCAACCCAGTTTTTTTCAATACAGCATTATGTCATTTTTTCCTGTATAAAAAGGATTTTCAGGATCACCCATTTCTGTGTTATTAAGCATTCCAAGGGCACGGAAGTTCAGCTTCACTTGAGCCTTTCTACTTAACAGTTCGCAGACTGCCTTGGCAACCCCAGGGGTATGAAAATCCTCGAGGAGAGATCCCTTGAGAACATCACCGTGCCAGGTTTACTGCTGTGTGTTGATCACCGTGAGTTCTGGGAAAAGCAGCAGTTCCCCAGGGACCTCCCAGCCACTGTAATCTGCTCCACACACAACGTAAAGCACATCCAAACAACCTGCAGCTCCTGTCCATGGCCATCTTTTCACCAAACTTCCCCCAGACTTTTTACACCATCAGTCCCGGGGAATAGCCAACTTCAGGAGCTGCCAAAGCTGCCAGATTTGTTCTGGCCATTAGTGGCACAACGTGCCTCTGGAAAGCAATGCCAGCATCAGCTCCTGATTGCAGGCAAAGCTTCAAATCACTCTTGAAGTGGTTTGAGTGCCACAACTGTATTTCTGCCTGCTCTGCTCCTGACTACACACACACAAGCCACAGAGGTTGCAGTTCCATGTGAGAAGGAAAAAAAAAAAAAAAGAGAGAAGTCTGCCCTCTTATGTTATTTTAAGCAACTGCACAGCCCAATTGACTTCAGAGGACCTACTCACGTGCCAAGCTGGACATATGTTTAAATACTTCCCTGACATAATGCCAGATACTACCTCACCAAACCCTCTGCTGCCCCCTCACCCTCATTCTCCTCCTGAGGTGCTTAGAGCCTGCTCTGAAAGGACGCTCCTGACTGTGGGAACAGGGGTGTCCACACGGATTATGCTCAGGAACGTTGTAAGATCCTGGTCCAAGTGCACACACAGCCTGCAGCATGCCTGAGCTCACAGCTTCAGCCTTTTTTGTCTGCATTTCCAGGTGAAAGAAAGATCAGAATCTTCTCTTGTGTTTGCCAAATGTGGCACTTCCTCATATAGCGTCTTTTCCCCTGAAAGCCAACCCCTGAATTTTAGTCTGGCACAAACACACCTACTAAAACCATTTCATGTAGGTCAGCTCAAGCAACACTCAGTTAACTCCCACTTGGCTGGAGCAGCAGGAACACATGCAACGTGCTGGATCAGCCCCTGCTCTCACTCCACAGGAATTCAGGAGTACCAGCACTGTTATAATCTGCTGCAGAGATGATGGCAGATTTCATAATTATACTACTGTATTTATGCCAGCTGCATATAAAGATACACTCCCCCTCTCCCCAGTTCTTAAAAAAAGTCAGTAAACCATAAGCTTTATAGACCCTCTGAAGTGCAAAGCGAAGCGTATGCCTGCTTTTGTTTGGATTCATTATGCACTTTCCTTATATATTCTGAAGAGCTGAGAAGGCACCCAAGAGAAACAGCTTGTAATCATCTGATATCTCCATGTGACCTCCACTCTGCAATTTGCATTGGCTTTGAGTTTCCAGATGAAGACGTCGGACGAAATAGTGCTAGGATTAATTTTAGCCTCCTCCTCAAGATGACTCGCTGATACCAAAATAAGGTTATAATACTTGATAGAGCAGAATATTCTCCTTGCCAACATAATCTGTTTCAGGCTTCTCAGGACTGAAAGAAAGTGTGGAAAAACAATTCCAAGCAAAGAGGTGCTGTGAGCTTTTAGAGCAGAGAAAGAATTAAAATAGCTTCATTCTTCCCAGTTTGCAAATCAGGCTCCACGGCAGGCACAGGTCTGAACATAACAACACCTCCTTGAAATGAGACATCCACTAGAACTCGCCAAAAGATGGTACAAACACAGTTTTGGTACACTGATAGAACAAATTCCTCCAGTTTTTAATTTCCAAGTACCTGCAGTAATAGACTGAGGAAGGTTTAGTGCCACGAGGGGCAAAGGCATTTTTACAGCGACAGCCTAAGCCCTACAGCAGCCCCACAGAAACAGACACCAGTCCATTAACTTTGGCATATACTCCAGAGCTAACACAGCTTCAAGACTGTATCACCACCATTTTTCAACCATGTTTGTTGAGAATGGCTCTAGAGAAAGCAATCAAGCCTTTCTGAATCCCCACCATAGAGAAAAAGAGCCCAAATCTGCTCTCTCTTACACAACAGCCGCCTGCCTGCAGCCCCTGAACAGGCACACTTCGAATTTATAGTCATGCAACTTTTAAAAATGACCTCAGGCTTTGGTACCTTTCAGTGTCCTTGTCAGACAAAATATGATCAGGTGTGGTTGTAAAGAGATCTTCTTCGGACAATTTTCAGAGCAAAACAAAATCAACTTGGTAGCACAGCGATGCTTTTCTGACAGTGCAATGAAAACCTGAAGGAGTGAAAAGCACTGAATGCCAAGGATGCCAAGACAAGGGATGAGCAGAGGATGAGGGTGTTTTTGAGAGCATCCAAAGCACACTGAGAAAGAGGAGTCTGCAAACTGAACTCTCGAAGTGCCCCAGAGCTGAGGGGCTTTTGCCACGTGCCGAAGTCACTGCCTCAGCTCACAGGGCAGCAAGGGCTCTGTGGTGGCAGAAGTGAGACCACTCACTCCTGACCTTTTCCTCTCTGCTACAAATCGACTCACCAGGAAAACTTCTGCAACTTGTCCTCTCTGCCACAGAAAGAGCAATTAACTTTCTGGGGTCTGGCCTACACACAAAAAACCAGCAGCACTGTCTCCATCTCCACAGGCACACAGCCCTGGAATTTCTGTGCAGAAAGAACAGTATTTTACGTGCATTTGGGAGGATTTCTGAGTATTTGAGTATTTACTGTGCGTATCACAAGGCATATTTACAAGGAAGCAAACTCAAGGGTCTGTACATATTTCTGTCCAGACAAGCCCAGGAAAAATTCTAACAAGACTGAGTAGTGCCTAAAAATGCACTTAATCATGCTCTAATACTTAGATTATTAATAAACTACACTGATCTACTTTACATGAACTACACCATAAATGAATTACAGTGGAAGTTAAAGCAGACCATGGCAATTATATTTGTTACATTAACTTTCTCTTGCTGTGAGTAATTGCTTGACTCCATCAGGACATGGCTGCTGGCTTGTAAGTGGACTTCAGGAGATTATTTTTTGAAAAATTAGGCTCAAATGAGAGTTTCCAACAGAGCCTACACTTTGAGCATTTGAGCATGAACAGGCGTGAAACCTAGGGCAAAAAGATACAGAAGCAGTTCAACACAAGCAGCACAAAATGCTGTCTTACCAACAGCCTGAGCAGAGAGTGAAAAGCAGCTGATGAAATCAGCAGATGAATTAGAGACAAATATACCAACGGCCTGGGAAGTCTTGGCACAAGGACATCTGCCTTGGAAAGCTGTGGAAAGGATGTGGAAAATGAAGCAACACAGGGCAGAGAAAATGCAAGTCAGCCTCATGGGCAGGGATGAACAAATACATCTGCTGGAGAGCATGAAAAAACCAGGGCGAGGAGGTGAAAACATGGTCCCAACCAAACCCAGCAGAAATCAGCAACTCCAGCACAAGCTAACGGCAGAGGCAGGCAAATAACACGGCCCTAAAAATGTCATGTTTGGGCTGGCCAGAGCCCGAGGAGGGAGGGAGGGAGGTTTCGTGGGGGCAGTCCTGCTCTCAGGCTGGGGGCAGCTGGGGCCGTGGCTCCGCAGGCAGCCCCAGAGGTGCCAGGATGGAACACTGGCACACCTTCGATGTCACCTCTGCTCCATGAGGCCAGGGAGCCATCCCTGGGTGCCCAGCGCTGGCAGGGGATGGGGCACGGAGCAATCACAGCCCCTGCCACAGCCCCTGCCACAGCCCCTGCCACAGCCACAGCCCCAGCCACAGCCACAGCCCTGGCCACAGCCCCGGTCACAGCCCCGGCCACAACCCCGGCCACAACCCCTGCCACAGCCACAGCCCCTGCCACAGCCCCTGCCACAGCCACAGCCCCGGCCACAGCCCCGGCCACAGCCCCTGCCACAGCCACAGCCCCGGCCACAGCCCCGGCCACAGCCCCGGCCACAGCCCCGGCCACAGCCACAGCCCCGGCCACAGCCCCAGCCCCGGCCACAGCCACGGCCACAGCCCCGGCCCCTGCCACAGCCACGGCCACAGCCACAGCCCCTGCCACAGCCCCGGCCACAGCCACAGCCCCGGCCACAGCCCCTGCCACAGCCACAGCCACAGCCCCTGCCACAGCCACAGCCACAGCCCCGGCCACAGCCACAGCCCCTGCCACAGCCACAGCCCCGGCCACAGCCACAGCCCTGGCCACAGCCCCTGCCACAGCTACAGCCACAGCCACAGCCCCGGCCACAGCCCCGGTGTGATGCTGCAAGGGACGGCGGTGACATTTCAGGGCAGACTGAACAGAGGAGCTGCAGTGTAATCCTACACTTTTCCAGTTAACACACTTGTCTTGAGACGCTCTGGGGTTTCATCCCTGACATTCAGATGGCCCTGGAGCCCAGAGCCCACCTCAGCAACAGCCACCCCTGCAGCAGGGAGAGCACAGGGACCTCTGCAGAGCAAACACCCAAAGCCCAAACGCTCCTAACCAAAACCAGCACATTCCTTCTTAAAAGCTGCTATCAATGTGGTTTGGTTCTTCTTTTGTTTCATTTGGGGTTTTCTTAAACCACGCATATTTAATACCTCCAGTTCTTTAGAAAGTATTTTGAGAAGTAAAACCGAAGTCAGACAGCAGTAGGTGGATCTTTGGAAACCTTCAAAGAAATACAGGGTTCACTAGTTTGTCTTCCTTGTGAAGTTAAAAGATTTGGTGTATTTACAGACTGAGAATAAAGTGGTGTTTGAGCAACCACAGTAAGTCCCAGCACAAAGAATTTGTCAAATGGCAAAAAACAATAAAAGGGAAGGGATGGAATCTCATAATTTTATAAATACAGCAAACAAAGATAAATGCAAATGAGGAGTTCTTGAGTCAGGGGAGTAGTGGTCCAACTGCTACGTGAAAGCACTTCTGCATATGCTGCAGCAGATTAAAAATATTAAACAGACACTATATGTGCCTTTGCTTTGTGTATGGGACACAGTTTGTCTCCAAATCCTTGAAAAAATCAAAAGAACCTCAGGATTATGAGAAGCTATTAAGAATTTAAGTTGCCATATATTAAAAGATGAATACTGGCAAAGCAACAGCGATTGTATCATTTGTTTCAGTACATTAAAGAATACAAATTAACTTAGCTAATAAAACCCCAGCTAATACTCCCTCTTATTTTTATGCCTTATATTTGAACAAAAAGATGTTATGAAGGTTAAAGAATTTACCAAATAAAATGCAAAAAATATGCTGCAGCTCTCCTCCAAAAGAAAAACTGTCAAGCCATTATTTCTCTAACCAATTCATCACATCAGGAGGACACCACATGAGCCTTTAGAGTTTTCAGCACTATACACTGAACACCAAATTCAATTAACTCCCCTGAGCCCCTGATAGTAGGGTGGGAGGTATGATTTTACACAGCACGGTGTAATTCTGCCCTATTATTATATACATGCCTTTTTTAAAAAAATCAAAATGAACAACCAAGTAAACTATCAGTTTTCATTACATTCATTTCCTATTATTCCTTCCAAACTATTTAATCTCTCCTACAGTTACTTCTGCATGGAAGAACTAAAACTAAAATAAACTGTCAGACCCATAAATCATACCTTGCTTTACATACCACCTCATCAGAAGTTACAAGTCTACTACTTAATTTCCAATTAATTAATTACTAGTAAAACCCATTACGACAAATTTTTCATAGAATAAATGTGAAAAGTAAAATCTGAGAAAAAATTTGAGTAAGAGCTGTCACCAGAGTCAGAGATTGGTTTGAATTTTCTTTTAAATTTGCAGAAATATTGTAATTTAAGCTTTCTTTTTACAAAAATGGTCAGCTGTCTTTTGTTGTTGTTATGCTCAGCAATTCTACAATTTAGAAAAAAAATTACATTTCCAAAGTCATAAAACTAAGTAATTCAAAGCAGGTAATTCATCTATGCAAAAAATTTCAGGATTTTCTAGTCCTTAAGTTTCTTGTCTTTTAAAATAATTTGCAGGAAAGCATGTGCACAATTGCACCATAAACTAACTAGAGAAGGAAAAAAGCTCCATATAAATATATTGTAATATTGACAGAATATATACACAGACATCTTGCTACCAGAATGAGACTGATTCAGTTACAGAAAAAAAAACTTATTGAAAATGGCCAATTCACTTAAAATTTTATTTACTGAATGTTTGAAAACATCTTGTCATGAGCAATACACAGAACAAGAATTCATCACATAAATTCAATTAAATTAATAACTTTAAATGTTGTACACTTTTTCCCTCAAGCAGTTTATTTTCTCAGTGGAAAAATAAAACCTACTTTTATCAAGCATGCAATTATTTGATCAGTTTTTATCTCATCTCTCAATAAGGGCCCACAAAAAAGAGAGAGAGGTTTCAGTATAAAACCAAACTGTTCCTGCTGCCAACCCAGAAACATCTCAGAATCTCAAAGAATTTTACACATCACTTAATCAGACCTACAAATAAATTATCAGTTTTAATTAGATCACTCATAGCATCTCTCTGAAACTGTTTCTTCATCTATGTTCACCTGCTCCAAAACAAGAGGAAAGAGGATGTGTGTGTTTATTATTGGGTAATTAGATTAAGCCATCTGTGATCAAGCATTCTATAATTAACATATGTTTACAGATATGGTGTCATCCAAATTACCTACACTATAATCTCGATAGAAGTAAGTTTTGATCTTTTTATCAACTCATCTATGGAGCCCATTCCCAGGCTCGTGCCCAAGGTCACTCTGTCAGCAGTGACCCCTGGCTGTAAGAACGCCTGGCACTGTGCTGAGCTGCTCCAGCGACTCGCCCAGCACCAGCTCCGGGCCTGGGGAGAGAGGAAAACAAAGCAGAAAAAGCCATCTGAATAGCTTTGCAGTAGATAAACTCTTTGTCCTTGAAAACTTTTCACATGTTGTGTTCTGTGCAAGCTTCCTGCCACAAGCACACGAGTTCAGGCCAAAATCGCAGCTGCACCGTAACCTCACACAGAGCAGAGCAGAGCAGAGCAGAGCAGAGCAGAGCAGAGCCCTGTGCCACCTCGTGTGCCTGGGGCATGACACGGAGCCCCACACGGTGACAGCAGCCTCTGAACACAGGGTTCCACTGACAGGGCCCAACTGCAGCCAGTGTGTGCTGGGCTGACACACGGACACAACTGCAGCCAGTGTGTGCTGGGCTGACACACAGACACAACTGCAGCCAGTGTGTGCTGGGCTGACACACGGACACACGGACACACAGACACAACTGCAGGCAGTGTGTGCTGGGCTGACACACGGACACACGGACACAACTGCAGCCAGAGTGTGCTGGGCTGACACATGGACACACGGACACAACTGCAGGCAGAGTGTGCTGGGCTGACACATGGACACACGGACACACAGACACAACTGCAGGCAGAGTGTGCTGGGCTGACACACAGACACACAGACACAACTGCAGCCAGTGTGTGCTGGGCTGACACATGGACACACGGACACACAGACACAACTGCAGGCAGAGTGTGCTGGGCTGACACACAGACACACGGACACACGGACACAACTGCAACCAGAGTGTGCTGGGCTGACACACGGACACACAGACACACAGACACAACTGCAGGCAGAGTGTGCTGGGCTGACACACGGACACCACAGTGCCCCACACAAGGGCACAGCAGCGCCCTGGCTGCGGCACAGCCCAGGGGGCAGAGTGGGGACACAGCCCTGGCACAGGCTCCCCTCTCCTCTCACGCACCCCTCTCTCCTCCATGGCAACCTCTGCTTGGAATCTTGGCTGCACCACCACTGGTGTGTTTTTCCCACTGGTTTCACTTGCATAGGCAGCACTTCTAGTTGCTAACCAATAAATCTCCAGTGCACAGCTTCCTGACCACAGGACAAAGCTGGGACATCTCCTCCTTCCCTGAGCATCTCCCTTAATGAAGCAGCAGCCACGCATTTCATGGGAGCAGCTTGGCTCATCCCATGCCCACTCCTGTGCTTCTCCTGCCCGCTGCGCACAGAGAGGTGGCAGCTCCTGAGGTGTCTCTGTTTTTTCTGCAAGGGCACAAGCCTCAGAACCCTCCTGCCAGGCTGGACAGTCTCTGCTCCGTCCTCATTTAAGGAGGTTTTTTTAATCACAGTTGGCACAAACAGGACTAATGGGAGTCCCACCCAGAAACAACAGGGCTGAATCCAGAGAGGTCTCCAAAATAAACTCTTCCAAAAAAGCAAATCATTATACTACCATACTGAGAGATAAATAAGCTTTTCCTGCCTTTAGCCTGAGGATATGGAGATCAGGACCAAAGATCCATATCCAAAAAATGTGGCTGGACTCACTGTTCAAACTAGAAATGAAGAGAAAAGATGATGTGGTCTCTGCTGAACACAGTCCTGTACAGAAAACATCTGTCCAAGAATGGTGTTTCCACTAGAACCTACTCTGAGATCCCGTTCTGCATAAGTTTAGCCACAAGTCTTTGAAGAGCAGCAAGGTTTTCCAAAAATACACACACTGAGGAACGCAGCAATTCACGGCAAGTGAGATCAGATGCCAAAGTGTCTTCAGGAAAATGGAGGCAGTAAAGGCTGAAAATGAAACAACTGTATCTGGCCAGCAGACAGGAACAACCCAAAGGGCTGAAGGGAATGAAGAAAATCCATCCATTTTAAGGGTATTTGAAAAGTAAAAGAGGCAAAGAAAATAGGAAAAAGTAATTTTCACATTAAATACCACCAGCCACAACCACTAAGGAAAAAGCTTTCCTAGCCCTTCTCCCTGTTTTCCCAGCCAAAGCTGGTGTGAGAACAAGACCCAGATCTCTCCTTGTGAGATTCTTCTGTTGCTTTTCTGCAGTCTCCAGACTCTGTAAAAACCAGACATTTTAATTTAGTTTTCAATGTCAAATAACTGATTTCAAGTGCATTTCCCAGAGCAATCCATACATTCTTTGGCTTTCCACTTTTAAACGCGTGATAGCTTGCAGCTCTCTGAGGCTGCAGTATATATTATACTGCAAAATTACCATGTCAACAAATAACTTTTCTTTACTTGTAAACAGATCCTTTCTGTGAGCTGGCAGATGTCTGCCAAATTACACTTTTACTCATCGAGATGTTCATTGGGAAAAATATCAGTAAGATACAACCCTCTTGTGCAGTGAGCAGCAACAAAAGACTTGATGGAAAATGACTCCACCAAAATACTCATATCTCAGCAGTAAAAGGCAGTTCTGAGAACTGGTGAGCTAGCAAGGGATCTCAGGCCCTTGAGGAGAGCAGTTGTCCGATAAATTCTTTACACAGGGGATGTGTAATTCAAAACCAATCAATAAGCAGGTGCCAAGTTTTCAGAAAATGTGTCCTGGAGTACACATCCAAAGGGGGTAGAGGTGCTGTTACATTCGCATGTGTACTGAGGCTGCAGACACAAACAGCAGGTGAATTCATACCTTGGTAGGTGCACAGAGGTTAAATGGTCCCAAATGTCAGGCTGCTCATCCCTCATTGCACAGATCAGCCCCCGCTCCAGACTGACCCCAGAGGGAATGTGATGCTCAGCTGACTTTCCAGACATGCTGCAAGCCCTCAGTACCACAGTCCCCTTCTGCCACGTATTTCACCCACTCCAAAGCATCCCTGGAGCTCAGCCTCCCCAGACACTCTACGGCACTTTGAGGGGCCACACCAAGAGACCCCATTTGGGGATGCTCCAGGACCACCCCGTGCCTGGCCTGGCGTATCTCTCACCTAACATGGATGCAGCTCTGGCACAGTGCAACATAAAATGGGGAGGACTCGAGTGCTTCCCCCAGATAAAGTTAATCAGACAACAGCTTATTCATTACTAGGGTAATTTAAGGCCCTACTTGAAGAGTCATTGTTTATACTGGTCACCAGTGTGTCAGTTTGCTTTTAATGTTTTAAAAGCTGTGCTTTATAAAACACATGAGCAGAATTTAAAAAAAATAATAACTAGGCACATACACAACTTTAAACCTCAGCACCCGAGGAAAGGATCGAAACCACAAACTTCCCAAGGAAGAAGGCATCATATCACTCCTGAAATGGCAACAAATGTGCCCATTGGTAGTTTACATCGAGGGAGATTGAATCCTCTGGAGAGGAGCCTGTTGTAGGCAGGGGTAAGACGCTGGTGTTCATGGACATGGGCATAATTCCTGTTTCTGGAGATAATGCCAGAGGAGGCAGCACAGACTTGTCACTTGTGGTGGAATCTCCTGGGGACAACACACTCAGAGCCCTGCAGAGCCCCCCACAGCTCCCTCACCCTTCCAAAGCAAGAATTAATAAAATCTATGCAGGATGTCGTGCAAGAGCCTTGTAAGGAACACTTCTTCCTGCAGGGAGGTGAAGACTGGGGGAAAGGCTGAGTTTTCCCATGAACACAGCTGACAGCTCAGAGCTGAGTGACAACACCCTGATGGTCCTGCAGCTCCACTTGGACATGCTCCTCATTTCTGGTGCCTTTTATTCAAAAGGACTGTAGGGCTGTACAAGGAACTGTTTCATCCCCACAAATGCTTGATCATGGTGTCTCCCTTGAAGAGAGGCCATTCAGTAAAGGAGGTGGCACTGATTTGCAGCAGCTAAGCAGAAGTGAAAGTGCAAGAATTTCTGCTGGTACAGATCAACACCACAACCCAAGAGGTGAGGAAGCTGATGCTTGCTAGAAAATGACAAGAAGGAGGGTAAAAAGGACACATGGATGGAGGAAAAGCTATAGTTACTGCTGGCAGAGCCAAAGCAGCACAAGTAACTAAAATTGTGTGGCCTTTTTATTTTTAAACACAGGCATTGCAATGCCAGATTAATTAAGAGGATCCAGTTCCATCATATGCAGGATCTGTTTACTGCTGTGTTATAATGGCTATATCCAGCACAAGTCTCAGCATATGGAGAATAGATTAATTGCATAGGAGAACCTTTCAGAAGTCTGAAAGAAGTAAATCTGAATCAAATGGGTAAGTTGTATAGCTTTAACAGCATGACTGAAAAGCCAAATCAGGCACTTGGCCATAGAGACCAGTTTAGAAAAGAAGCTAGTTGATGGGAAAAAATAAATCAGTCTCCCCATGAACACTTAATTTCTTCATGTACTCAACAGCAGCCACGCAAATGTAGCATTAAAACAGAGAGAGAAGAGTTCAGAAACGAAAGCACAAGAAAGGCACTATTCCATTAGAAATCGTCCTAAAACCAGAAACCATTACACACATGGAAGCTGAAGAAGTTTGTTCATGTCACAGGAACCCAAACCTTGCACCAAACAGCAAAATTTAATATCCTTCTACTACCATCCTTCTGTGAAACCTAGGCCTTGCAACAAACAGCCCAATCCAATAACCTTCTTTGAAGGATATTGGATGATATGAAATGAAATGAAATCCTCGCGTACCAGAGCAGACAGAGCAGCTTTCTGCACTGAACAATAGCTACCCTCAATCTGCATTTAAAATTCTCTAATCTAAGTATGATCTGAGTGTAACTCCTGAAGCAATCAAACCTCACATATTTTGATAATATTTTCTAAGTGAGCAGGAAAAAAGCACACACGTAGGAGAGGGATGCCACCTTCAACCAACATTTATCTGGCTGACTTGAAAACAAGGTCAATGATGGGATCCCACCAATGGGCCCAAAGTGCCTGGCTGAATCACACAGACATCCAATAGTGCTTTGGAAGGAGAAAACACAGTAAGTATCCGAAGGTAAATGGTAAATCATATTACAGTCAACAGAAGTGGGGCCGGTCTGTATGAAATTCAGTAGTCTATAATGTCAACTGTATTTAGCCATCTTAAATGTAAATCAGCAGTCTGTCTTTAGCTTCCACAGATCAATCTGAGAATGTATGTAATTAACAATTTTGTTGTGGAAGAGAGACAGTGGCCACCTCTGAGTACCAATATCACGTGTTGTATTTCAGATGGGCCTTTCCATGGCGAGCCTCCTTCGCAAGATTTTTTCTTGTGAGGCTTTTCTGTTGTTGTTTCGGGTGGGGTTTGTGTTTGGTTTTGGGTTTTTTAATTTTTAAGTGTGAGACCTGAAACTTCTTAGCAATAATTATAAGCATCACACTGCCTTGAATGTGTAAAGTCTACACATGATAAATTGCTGGCTTGAAACACAATGACAGATGAAATCTGCACACCAGCAAATCTTGCATTCCACCATTTTTTTTCCTCCATGCTGAGCTATAATGCTCCTGATTAGTCTTTGGATAGTGTTTCACTAACGTTCTGTGGGTGTACAATGTAATCTGCCCACTCCTCAGAGCACACAGGGCCTTATCCTTATCCATGTTCATCTTACGCAGCAACTCAAGGGGGGAAGAATCCAGGGAGGAAGGAGAGCATCAGAACTGCTCCCAGAGGGGAATTCTCCACCGACTTATGCTCACAAACAAGAGTACTCATACTCAGGAATTCTTGAGTTTTGTTCTGCATCTACTGCACAGATTTACAGCAAATGGGCTTCCTGAACCCTCTGCTACTGCAGGACAGGCTAACACCACATCTGCTCTAATGCATTTCTCTCACTGCAAGTTAAACACATTTATCAAGAGGCACAGCGTTTTCATAACTTCATCTTTAGTGGTCATTGTTTCCATGTTCACCACAATTATTTCCTCACCACAGAGGTGAAGGCAGTAAGAGGCCTTGTGGGCATTTTGCTGTCAAAATTACCTCCACTTGTTTTGAATCAGCCTTGTGTCATCTTCTGCACAAATGCCAGACTAGACTTTCCTACACCATCAGCCTGTCTTAATCTCCAGTGAAGCTCCCTGACGCATAAAGATAATGACAACATCAAGGAAAAGTGGCAGAATATGGTTTATAACTATAAATACTTTTCCCCAAAATGTGCTTGAAGATCTCGGAGGGTAACTCAAAATCCCACTTTACATCAGGATTTTGTCACTGGTAGTGAAGTGCTGCACAAAGAAAACACCTTTTGTTAAAGACCACGTGCTCATTCAGTTATTTTTTTACTAGTCACATGCTCTCTCTCATTCCCTTTAAAAACAAGATTTCTCCAAGTTTCCAACAGTTGTTTCAAATATGCTCCTTTGCTGAATAAGCCTCCCAGTTTCTATATTCAGAGCACAACCGATGCAGAAGTCTCAACACCCACTAAACTTGAATAATTTATACTCTTACAGTCTTGTATGGCAAGATACAAAGTGACTTAATCATCAGGTATTCATAGCATTCTCCTCCACAGAAGTATGAAACTTGGTGAAAAATATCATTCCAATGCAAGTCCTCAGGCAGTATGTTCCACATAGGAGCCTGACTCGAGTTTTCATTAAAAATTCAGAGCCACAGACAAATAAAATACTTTTGGTTCTGTATGACTGCTTGCCTGGGCAGTTGGACAATTCATTATTAAGCACATTCCATTTCCAGAATAAGCGGAGAAAACAGGATAGATTGCTTTAATATTAATTCACGTGTCTGCATGGTGCCTATTGCATCTCATGAAGCTTTTTAAGCCTAATTCAAACTTAAAATGGCCTTTCACTGCCTCTGTTTACAGTGAACATACCTACATTCTGGCTAAGCATCACTGCACAGATACTACGTTCTCCAAAGGAAAACATGGCATGATAGCAGGAATTGTATGTTCTCTTGCTTCATCTTTATCCTGCTTCTATTTCTTATAAATATATAAACAAAGAAAGCAAATGTGTCCCTTTTGTCCTCAGATAAAACCTACTCTAACAGTTTCATGTGAGAGCCGCAGAATTGATTCTGTCTTTGGGCTCTGTTCAGTTTTGGTTTTGGACAGAGACAAGGAGGTGCTAGTACTCAAACACCACTAATTTTCATAGATATCTGGAATTGTATAGGTTGGAAAAACCTTTTTAAGATCACCAAGTGCTACCATTAACCTAATACCACCAAGCCCACCCATAAACCCTGTTTCTAACCGCCACAACTACCCATCTCTGCCCTTCCATCTCTGCCCTTCTCATCCTTCTCCTTTGTCCTTCTTCCTCATTCATCTCCATCCATCTCCTCCACCCTCCTCTGCCCCTGCTCACCCAGCTCTGTCTGCCCATCTTGGCCCTGTTTCTGACCTTCTCTGATCTTCCCTCAGAGTTGTGTGTCTACAGCACAATTCAAACGGACACAGATTCTTTCCTGCGGAGGTTGGATGCTGAGTTGTCTTTGAGAAAAAACTCCCTACAAGAGGTTTTTTGCTCCTTTAAACACTTTAAAGGCTTATGAAAATGAAAGGAGATTAAAAACATATATGTGATTGCCCGTTACATAAGTAGTTTCTGAAAGCATGCTGAGTTTAATGATATCTCAGTGGAACAAAATGAAGCAAATCACTAATCACAGTTACAAAAAAAAATAATTCTTATAGCAAAGTACTTTCTCATTAGTTTCTTGTTTAAAGTGGTTTCACCTGCCTTATGAACATGTACAGTTCATCAATCTATTTCAAAAAAGGATATTGATATCAAAGTGCCCCAGAGCAAACACAAAACCCCAACACATCACCAGCCTGACTAACAGCCCAGTGAACACATCTGAGACAGCACAGTGCAGTGGGCAAGGCACTGACTGAGAGCCAGGGGACATGGACACACAAACTTCTGTCCTGTGTCAGGGCAAAGGTTCACTGCAGTCCATTCTGCAGCAGCAGCAAGTGCCAGGGGAGCAATGTGAATCCCCTCACGGTGCCCAGCTCATCATCTTCCCCAGCAGCTGCACAGCTCCACCTTTACCAGCCTCTGACTGAGCTCTGCAGCCAGCCACTAAATGCTGTCATCAGCTACAGCACACTTGGCCTTTTTTCATCTCCTTCCCTGCCCCCAGCCCATCTTTTCTTCGGTCCTGCCTATTTAAATGTACCTTTTCAAGGCAAGGACCAGCTCGTACCTTACTGCATTCATCTAACACCTATTTCAGTGCTGTCTCGAGCTCAGCAAAGGCCTCCGGAGTTGGGATCTCCAGTAAGGAGAATAAGGGGCTGGATGCTCGTGCTGTCATGAGGTAGCAATTTCCTGACAACCAGCAAGCACCCAAGGTTTGACAGAAAAGTCACCAGCTGGCCTATACAGGGAAGTTAAGCTCTCTTTTTATGAACTGCAGGCAAGGCTATTTATATTTCAGTTCTCAGTTAATGTCATGGCTTTGCGGTTTCCCGAAGCATGTTTTAGCATTTCTCTTCTGCTGTGACATCTGGCAGCACATCTTCAATACTCCCTGAGAGCAAATAGGGCTGTCAGTATTCACTTCAATACCTGGATTACAATCACATTGACCAGATCTTCAGTCTGTAAGCAGTTCCATCAGTTACCTTGAAACTGTTCTCACAAAGGAAGGTAAGAGCAATAGAATTTGGCTTCAAACACACGAGTACTTGCCAGGTAGAAATTTTAAGGACTGAAACCTAAACGAATGAAATCACTCACTTGACAATAACCCACCAAAAGCAGTGTCATCAAGGCTTTTATAAATGAAAAAGCTTTTAAGAAATCAGCTCTAATTAGCTGAACTCAGTTATGCTACTCACTATCACAGAATAAAGTAAATCTCAGTGTCTTATTTTTAGCATCTGCTGCACTACAAAATAATGTCTTTGACAAAAAACTACTCTCCTCACCATCCAAAAGGCCCTTCTCCTTTCCTGTAGGTAAAGCCATTACAACACAGCACTCAGCTGTTATCCCACAGTAAGTCAATTCCATACCACACCAGTCATAGCACAGATTCAAACCTGAAGGCCAATGGAAACCTGCTCTTCCAAAGTTAGTAACAGAAGGGTGCAATGTGGCACCTCCAGGCTTTGCAGATCAAGGGGCTACACAGGGAATGGACCAGCTCAACTTCTGGAGAGGCCGAGAAGAGCACCAAGTCAATGCTGGAAACCCCCAGGATTATGAACCACCTGTCCACAGAGCAATAGCATTTCTGTGGGATCCAGTTGCAGACATGCCAGCAATGCATTTGCTAATTAAGTGGCAATACATACACAATAATTATAGCTATCACATCATCACACATTCTCCCCTAATTATTTCTAGTAATAATATTTACACCTTTGAATGCAAGAAAAATGGTAAAGGACTTTCTTGCAGTTGTTCTTGCTGGTTTTGCCCACGTGCATTTTCACAGTTCACTGGAGGACTCCAGTGAGTGCGAGTGCGAGCCCGGGCTGAACCCTGTTACATAAACATGACCTTGAAGGCTCCGAGCCAAAAGGTTTTATTTACTCACTTTTACTGGGACACATGTTTATTTGAGGATATGAATTTCTCAAATATACGTCCCAGCTCGCTAGACTCACTAGACTGTAAAAAAAAAAAATCCATCGTGAAAAAATTGCATTGAAACAGGGGCTTCTAACTGCCCTTCATGCAACTCCTTTTAGGAACTGAGACATCAGTCTAAATCCCAAGTAGCATCACTGCCATTTTTTGCAAGGTGTCCTTGTATGTACATTTCTGTCATAGTGGAAAACACAGATTGAACTTCCAAGCCATCTAAACATGAACTACACACAAAAGAAACACCACCCAAAAGATATGGAGTCAGTGTATCCCAGACATGGCAATTTACTCTGCAAAACGAGAATGAAGTCTTGAGAACCCAGAGCAACCAAAGAATTCACAAAACGAGACACACTGATTCCTGTTTCTACTAAAATAAATTATCACCTAGGCAGTTTGAGAGGTTGAGCCTGTGAGTGATCCACGCACATTTTGTCAATTAAACGAAGTTTTAACCTACACTAGTCAGCAGAAAACTAATTCCTAGCTACACCAGTGAGCAGCCAAAATAAGTGGATATGTCCATCAGCCTCAGAGCTAGCACGTTTATAAGCAAATCATTCAACCAAACATCTTTTCCTGTTTGAATGCTGTTATGAGTATACGCCTGCCACCATAGCCCACACAGTTTTGTTGGCACCAGCATCACATCCCAAAGCCCTGACCCCAGTTTGAAAGCCTCTGACAGGCACAACCTGTGAGTCTCTGATAATGCCTCAGCAGCCTCAGTCATCCCAGGCTATGAGACTGAAAATGAAGAAATTAAGCAAATCCATCTCAGCTTCTGTGGGCCTCCTTAGTGCTTCCTTATCAGATCTCCCTTGCTGAAGATCCATGCAAGCACTGCTGGCTTAGGCACATCCTGAAACGCAGCTCCCTTCTCTCTGCATAGGAAGCTCTCCAGTTCCTCTCGGATGAGGGATCAGAAAGAGTAAGGGGAAAAGTAAGAGGAAAGAAAAACTAAATCAGGATGAGATCCAAACCCTGACAAAATCAATAGGAGCCTCTCTATTAACTTCAGTGCGTTTTTGATGTAGCACAGAGAAGTCAAATAGACTGAATGGCAAGCAAATCGATTTGTTAGATGCTCAGATACCACAGCGAATGATGCCTTGGGCAGAGACTAGAGATCACCAATCTCCTCTCATTATGGTTTTCATGTATGATACATCACACACACATATGCAGATCTCCTAAATAATATTGAAAAGAGAAAACACCAAAATAAAGGCATTCTGTATTACCTCATTAAGCATGTCAAAAAATACTCAGGAGAAAATATCACCCTTCATCTCCACTTTTGCCTCCCATATTAGATGTTCCCATTATTTTTTAAATAGCAATAGACTGGCAAAAATATAGAACAATTGAGACTTGCATTGAAAACATGCACTAGCAGCAATTACTTTTTCTGCAGCTGCAAAATATAATGAAATTGAGTCTAATTTTGAATGCACACAGAATCAGAATCAAAATATATATGACCATTTTTCAATTTCTAATTTGCTTATCACAGCAAGCACATATTCCCATTGAGTATTTAAGAAGATTATTTTTCTGATGTTAAAGAAAAATGGAATTAAAATAAAAGAATTTCTGCAATAAGTTCTGAAAAGGACATTTTCAAATATGGCAGGTAATAACAGAAGAAAGAAATAAGCCAGTCATTATAGATCTTGGGTCAGGAAATACAAGCAGAAGTGTCTGTACATCATTATTACTGCTAATTGTACTTCATCCTTATGGTTAGTTGTCTTATATATTGTTATTAATTTCACTAAACCCATGGTAACTCTCCCATAAGTTTCTCTTCCTCAGAAAAAACTGAAAATAGAAAAAGTTCTAAGCTGCCAAACTTTGGCTTCAAGCAGAAGGATTACCCCTGTGGTTAGGATCTTGCCACCACGGTTTGCACGCTTTTCAGGATAGGGCTTCTTGTGCCAAAGGCAAAACAGCCCCCTTGGAAACACTGCCTGTGGCACCTGGAGAGGAAGAGCCCCCTTGGAAACACTGCCTGTGGCACCTGGAGAGGAAGAGCCCCCTTGGAAACACTGCCTGTGGCACCTGGAGAGGAACAGCACCCTTGGTCAGGTAACAGTGCCTGCACAGAGGAACAGCACCCTTGGTCAGGTAACCCTGCCAGCAAGGCCAATAAACTTCTCCATCACATCATGGCCTCTTGCTTTCTAGAGATCATTTATTAAGACAGATGGTCCTGCTACCACTTGTGCTGCTCCAAAGGCTAATTCTTTTGCCTCTTCTGACATGAGGATGTGAGCCTGGACAGCCTAAATTGTCTCACTGAGTCTGACTCTCATCCACCTCAAAGACTGATTCACAGCTTATCAAGAACGATGCTTGCCCCATTAAAACTTTGTGAATCATTTCTGTGTCCCATTCACCGATCTCCCTGTAACACCCACAGCCCCGTGGCATGTGAAGTGCCTGACTCAGGGGCTTCCTTTCGCTCATGAATCATTCTGGTCCCCGTGGGCCACAGCGGCCGTGCACCCCCAACTCACATTTCCCCTTTGCCCTGGGCAGTGACCCCTCAGCTGCCTGCCCTCTCCCACCCATGCAGGCAAACTCTCCCGGGGCATTCTCCTCCCCAGCTGCTCCCACACCTGCCCTGGGTCACTCCATCACCTGCAGACTCCTGCACTTGCCCCTCATCACCGCTACTCCAACTGTGCATCACATACAGAGCCAGAGAAAACGGAGTGTGAGCACCCCTGTTCCACCACATCTGAGTCCTGCAGCTGTGGAAATGGACAGTCAGGAAACACTCTAACAACGCCAGCACCTCCTCCTTACACCATAAATCCACTTGAACCTTACAGCACTGCAGGCTCAACCAGTACAGCCAGAGCAGAAAAGACAACATGCACAGGATCTTATATTAAGTCTCTGCAGGAGTGGAAGGTTTTGTACTGCCTGAAGAGTGTTTATGTGAAGCCTGCAGCCTCAGAGATGTGGCTGCTTGCATTTAAATGCTTCAAGTATTCGGTTTCAGGTTGATCTTTTGGGGGATGGAGGGGTGGGGAGCAGGGGTGGTGTTCGGGGGATTGTTTGGTGTTTTGGGGTTCGGTTTGGGGTTTTTTTTTTTGTACCTCGTTCTTTGTAATATAAATTCTCTTCACAGCAGGTTCCAAACACATGAAAAACCTCCTCGAAATTTGGGAAGTCTAGTAAGCAGTGGAAACTATTCTGAAGTGCAAAAGCTGCACTGCTGTCTCCCAGGTGCTCCTTGAGATAGGATCGATCCAATAAATTAACAGTGGTTTCTTGCTATCTTTAAGTCATACACCAGCACTTCTCACCGAGGCACAGCCTCTCCCATAAAACAGTCCACACATGCTCAGCTGCACTTGTCCTAGACTTGCAACAGCCCTTCTGAAGAGCAAATGACACCACTTGTTTACCTCATCAGCCCACAGCTACAGGCTTTTTCTTTCCCCCTCTCTTCTTTTTAATTGAAATACTTTGGACACAAGTAGCTCTTCCTGCAGAGGAAACCAATTATGAAATAAATCTAATATTCAGATCAGACTATATTAGAAGGGACTACTCATCATATATGTGATATTTCCAGATTACATCTTAGCACGGCTCACTGAGTCATCACTTCAGCATTCTCACTAAATCAAAAATTAAACAAAGCGAACCAGTCAATTAACAGGGCTGATTCTTGCTCTGTGCACATATAATCTTTTCAAGTCCAACCCTTAACTTAATTTGGAGCAGGGAGTGCTCAGTATCTAGGAAGCAGCATTCCCTGTGCAGAGCTGGCTCTGCTGGCACAGCCAGGACGCCCAGCCCAGTGTCTGAAACCACAGCCACACCAGCAGCACCTGAAACCACAGCACACCAGCAGCACCTGAAACCACAGCCACACCAGCAGCACCTGAAACCACAGCCACACCAGCAGCACCTGAAACCACAGCACACCAGCAGCCACAGGTCCAGCCTGACCCCCTTCACTGCCAGCCCAGACAACCCAGCGCTGCTCAGGGTAACAACCACTACCAACAACCCAAGTCCAGTCATGTCTTTGTCCAGACACCAAAGACATTTTCTCCCCAAACCTGTGCCAAGCATGGAAGACACACCAGGAATCTGCTCAGTTCTTCATCCCTCTGACAAACTGGCTGCACCCACAGCCATAACTGAGAGAAGACACAAAACGCTTTGGTCCTCCACAGACACAGTCACTTGCTGATTAGACACACAGCACTTAGTTTTCAGCAGGTGTACTTTAAGGTAAAGGAAAGAGAAGGATGGGTTCAGCACACAAGAAAATATTTTGACCTTGAGAAATACCTTCTATGTCTCCACTGAAATATCTGTGTCAGTACAGAGATGGACTCAACTCCATCAAATGTGATTTATGCAGCCTCTCTCCAGTTACAGAAGGGTTAGATGCTTGGTTTTTAAAGCAAAAAAATGGCCTGTATAAACTCCTTTTAGCACAAAAAGCTACAACTCCTAAGTCCCCATCCACGACCTGTGCTTTTGGGGCCCAAACTGGCACACTGCTAAAAGAGAGGAAGAAGCCCTAGCACAGTTAGCAGTTCTCTCCTTCCGAAGTTATGGCCACTCTGGGTCAGAACAAGGCTGCATTCAGCACCCAGCTCCTGAAGAACCTGGAAACAGCCATATTCAAGTCTTTTCTCAGCTGAGATACAGGCAAAACAAGTGGATAAATATTCCTCTTCCGCAGTAGCAAAGATGAGATAATTTCTCCCTCTTACACCCAAGTGTTTGTGCATTTGGTCTCCAATTCAAAACACACCCTCCTTTAATTCCCCCTTCCCTCCTCACATGCATGTGGCTCCAAGAAAAGAAATTCTGAACTAGTGATGAAAAGAGTTCTAGTCTCATTAAAGTCTGCAGAGGAGCTTTGCAATTGGATTTAGATGGGATTAGAGCATTTATCTAGATTAACAGTGCTTAATAGCACAGCTAACAAACAAATTGCTCTGCATAAGGAGAAATGATGATTGTATTTTTCTTGACTGGTCACTTTGTCCCCCGACATCTCTCCCTTACCAGCATCTGCAGTGCAGTGCACATTCTAGCTTACAATATTTTCCCACTTTTCCCCAGTTTCTGGCCTGCCTGGCTGGACACATGTGGTTCTGACTCGAGGATGCAATCACATCAGGCATCTAACCAGTTCTCTGAATGTAAGAGATGAGGTGTGACCCCCCTCTCTCTCACTAAAGATGCTGGTTTGGGTCCTTTTCCTTTACACAACAGCACTTTCCACAGAATTGCAGAAACTCAATGTTTTTAAAGTCCCACTGACTTCATTCACTGCAAGCTTTACACAGATGAAAATATTTGACAGACCATGTAATCACGCACAGCACTGTCCCTAAGAAACCAAACTGGGATGTCATATTTTCAACAAACATAGGGGTTGAGTATAATTTGTTCTAACTACGAAACTAAAAGCCTAAGGACTCATACTTCACCTTGCATTTGCCAGGAATTGCTGCTATGGTGAATTGGTTCAGCAGAGCAAGCTAACAAGGGAGACAATCTCAGCTATGAAGGCAGAGTGCTACTTAGATATATTTGCATCATTTTTCTTGTACTTCATATTGTTTAGATAAATCCAAATAATTTAACTTCACGGATATTTCTGCACCTTGGAAAATGACTGCAGATACCCATCACCAACCACAAACTCCTGGGTTTTGGGCCAAATACTGTGAAAGGCAGCATTTTCCTAACAAGACCTCCTGCTCAAGTGCTGCTGCTGGGGAACATTTGCCAATAGGTTTGTCTCTGCTTTTTCTTTCATTGTGGCAAACTTCCTGGAAATAACTTTTAACGTCCTAATCACCAACTTCAAACACACTACCACTGCAAAGTCAGGCGTGCACAGCATCCTGTGCTTTAATGCTTTCCAGCAAAGTACTGACCATATCAAAACTGTTTTCCTCTTTCAGTGGATGTGTTCCAGCATCTCATCTTAAACTCCTCTATCTACAGCTTTGTCAAAACAGCTTCAGAAGAGCTGCCTGCTAAGCTTCATAATTATGCTAAGTACCAGAATCTAATAATCCATGGGCGTATTTGAGAGCTATCTGAATTATTAACTTTACTCAGGTCTCAGTGCAAAGCAGAACAGATGTCTGTATATAGAAGCTGCATTACTTTGACATAATGATGTGAGAACAACAGTCACTTGGTCATTCACTGACGCTTATAGCCAGGTTTTTTAATAATACGGACCCAGACACAAAAACTTTCTCCCTTTCAGTTTTAAACCATGCAAAAACCAAGGAAGTGTAAGACCCCTTTTGTGGCTAAACACTGTTCAGGTATTTTAATTATCCTGTAGAGATGGTGTCAAACTGAACTTTTGCCCAGAAGGGCAGTGCAGAGGGGCAGGGAGCTCTTCCCACACCCACCCCAGAGTTTCTCATGCCCAGGTGTTCTTCACCCCCGTGCTGGGCACCACTTTCCATCCATCTCTCCAGCAGGAGCTTTCACCTGTGCCCCTGCACACAGCCCCTGCTGCCTCCAGCCCCTGCAGTGCCACAGCAGCCTGGCAGCCCAGGGGACACTGCCCAAAGGAACCATTCCCAAACCCACGCCCTTCAAACTGGGGTGGGAGCTCCAGCAGACAGCTGGGATGAGGAGCAGCAGCCAGGGAACTCAAGGAACAGCACCAGTTGTGTGTAACAGGTTTACAAATATCCTCCTGCTTTTATACAAGTAAGTATTTACTTTCCTGATAGGCACTGTTTTGATTATATGTTACCAGGTATGACACCACCATCCCACTGGTTTTCCTTTCTCCCCCCTGCTCCATCTCTTTGCAAATCATGTTCTCTCTGCCAAATGTTTTTGAGAGTCTTCACCTGCTTTTGAACATGAATATATTAACACAATGAATTGATTTTGTTTTATTATCTTTAAGACATCTTCTACCTCTGATTACTTTGCACTTAATGCACAAAGAACATTCACATGTAATCTAGACATGTAGGGCATACAGATTAATAATTATATGGTAAAGAGCTCCCATTTAAATATGTGTCATTTACATTTAAAATCCTGTTCATTTTTCTTAACATTCTATATTAAAGCTGATTTAAATTATATCCTAATACTGCCTTGTAATTGCAAGAGTAAAATTTAGTATTTATTCCAAAGTTAATGAGTATCTATAACTTACATTAACTGGGAAGCAATAAATTACAGTAAAATATGATTTGCTGCACTAAAACCTAGCAGAAATTCTTTTGTATAGAAGAGGTAGTTCCAATTCTAGGATTTACAAATTAGTGCCACACAGGAGACAACAGTCAGCTCGGGCACAGAGATGGCTCTAGCTGATATTTTAATCCCTCTGATGCCAAGAAGTACCATCTGAACATCACTTCCATACTGCCTTTGAGATCCTCAACATCCATAAGCAGGCCATAAGAAATGCACAGGCTTTTTTAAAGCAAGGCATGAAATGCAAACCCCACCATGAAACATACTGCCTTTTTCATACAGGCAACCACCTCCTCGGGCAGGAAACACTCTGGGTGCAGGTCTCAGCACCAAGTTTAGCTCAGCTTCCAAGCAGAGCAGGACAGAACGAGGCAGACGTTGAGGGCTCGTGCTCCATGGAACAGCTCTGTTCTCCTGAAGGCAGGTGACCTGCACAGATCACACAAACCCACCCAGGAGTTCATCTGGGGCTTCGTTTTCACTATGGAATGTAAACCACTAACATTCTGAAGGATCCACTATGAAAGAAGTCCCATTTTCATACCTCTGTGAAGGAAAGCAGAACAAGAGCGTATCTGACTCCTGTCCTCCCAGGCTTGCACAGATGCCTCAGAGCCACTGGCCATGGTCACATCTGTGCACAGATTAACACAAGGCTCAGATGCCAAATAAGCCTGCTCAAGTGAATCACAAGTGGTAAGAGGACAGCAGAGAAGATTTGTCTGATGAAAGCCCAAAGCCAGCATGGTACTCCCAAACAGCAGCCCCACTTGGAACACGTATTTAGTAACTACTCGGCACTGTCACTGCGAGGAGAATGAGCCCTCTCAGCGTTTTCAGAAGGCACACACCTGTATTTCCAAAGAAGTGAGATTTGTTTATTCTGCACAGATGTAGTTAACATCTACGAGTGGATAATACACTTCACATCTGCTTCTGGTTCCTAATTTAGCCAGCCTCTGAAAACGGAGGCATGCAAACTGGAAAGCCAGACTCATTACCTCTAAAACAAAGACCACCAGTTGATTCCCACCAGGACCTGGCCTTATTAACCTTAGTTTTAAATTACAAAGTCACAGATGTACTCATCAGTTGCTTGATGAAGATTCATTTGCCAATCTCATCTCACAAAAGGAGTAATTAACGTGAAGACATTATAGGCTGATGATTGGAATTGTTATAATGCAGGACTGCAGACAAATAGGAAGGCACCTGCATATCTGTAACAACGAAAAGCTCTCTCAAAAGTTCCAATTAACCAGCATAATTGTAAGAAATTAAGTAAAAAGCACTGAATTGCATCAGTCATGGGCCTGTTCTGCACAAAGTCAAATAAATCCGTGTCTCCAAGTGTAGCACTGTTACAGCCATGGTGGCTTGAGGACAGAAAGAAAGAACTATGTCATTTGGCTATTTTATTAGGAAAGATTGAACAAATCTTTGGCACGTAATCCCTTCAGCAGATCTAACACAAGCAGAAGCAAACTCCAGGCTAAATACAGGTTAGAGATGACTGCTCTGAATTAACCTAATGATGTTATTCAGTTAGGTAACTTTAGGGAAAGGCTGGCTAGCACCTCTGGAGGAAAGAAGGGTGCTGAGGGACATGAGGGACATGAAAGGTTGGCAGCTCTCTAGAAAGGAGGTAGGACACAAGGAAAAGGGTCCACAGGGAGTCAGCTGAGAAAATAATAGATCAAAGCACAAAGACACCAAAGGTACGGGTGTTTCCAGCCACGCTGCAGCTCCAGGAGCCAAGGCTCTCTGATCACTCCAGGGAAAGAGGCTGGATTTGATCAGCCTCCTGACTACTGTGGTCTCACCCATGACAGCCTCTCCATGGGAGGTCCAAAGGCAGATGGTGTGAAAATCCCTGAGAAATTCCAGAGGGACATCCTGGGATCAGCTGGGGTGTGCAAATCCACCTGGTGCTGGCGCCCAGCGCAGCAGCCCGCCTGCAAAGCCAGCTCCAAAGTATCTGCCATGGGCCCCAGGAAGCAGTGAATGGCTGGAAACATTTCTCTCCAGGGCTCCACTGCCCTGTCCTTTCTTGTACCAGGGGTTTGTCCCAGTCTCTTAGAGCTGCTTGCCCCAAGGCCTCTTTTCACTACATTTTCTGGAGTGTCTGAAGGACCAGACACAACACAGGCTATACAGGGCAAGAAACCCACTGGTGCCCTGCTCAAGTGGTGTCTGACACACGAGGATCCTGTGGAGCAGCAGGTTTGATGCAGTGCTGGAAAACTTGGTATTTAGATGTAAGAGGGTGGAGTGGAAATGTCAAACTGCGCCTCTGTCCTGTAGTACCATCAGGAGTACCTGTGTGACTTTGTTTTCCTGGCACCTTTAGGGGTGCATCTGCACTGCACCACACATTACACTGCAGAATGCTGCAGGCAAGTGCCAGCTCCTCTCCTCTCCAACAGGAGCTGTGTGTTTCAGCCGGAGAAGGGCTCAGCCACGGGACACAGCAGAGAGCTGACAGACAGCCCCCAGCCCCCGCGGCAGCACGGAGCTGTGCTCAGCCATGCAGATGTGCCAGCCCATCCCCAGATGGAGTCACAAACACAGAGCATCCTGGGGGGCCCTGCAGGTGCCTCCTCTCCCTTGTTCAGAGGGTACTTCAGCATCCCATGGCCTGGGTAGGTCCTGTACCTTCACAGGCCTTTCCCAGCATGGTCATTCCCCAAAATCCTAATTCCATGGTATAAAGCAACAAAACTCACAGAAATAATGATTTTGTAGTCAGAACAAAATTACTTAGGAAAGGAAAGTGAAAGCTGTGCACTTACAGGGGTCTCCCGTCAAAGACAGGCGTTTTTACATCTCCAGATTCTTGTTCTGCTTCAGTTTTGTCTTACCACTGTCATTTAGGAGCTCACAGGCATTTGCTGAGGATTAATTCAACTCCAGTCACTCTCCTTCCCCTCTGTTTTGCTTGCAACTACCTAATAGCTAAAAGGACTACATGCATACAAGAAACATTCCACTACCAGGTGAACAAACCACAGCCAGGTATTTACAGAGCAACTCCATCACAGCACTACTGAGGACTTGCAGGTTTAGCCCAAGCAGATTTACCGTGAACAGAAAAAGAGAAACTTGGACAAGTAAAATGCACTAGATCACAAAAGCCTGAGGACAAACAAAACCCAGAACCATTGTAGAAACTTCAGAGGGAGAACGGTTTCCCAGAAAAGGACACAATGAATATGTGAGAGTACTGGAAAAGAAATTGAGTGCCCTTGTAAGGTATACTGAGCTAATCCCTTCAATGAAAAGCACTAAGATTTCATGCTAAGATTCTTCAGTGGCTAAGCTTTTCTAAACATATTCAGGGACAGAGAGATGCTATTTTGAAAGATGCCTAGAAGGGTTTTCAGGAGACAAAGACAAAAAAAAAGTCAATGATGAGCAGTAACTGTATAATCCTGAGTCTGTACTGCCCATCTGAATGTCAGCTACTTAATGTACAGTTCTCCTCTGACGTTTTGCTTTCACGACTGCCTGCCTGCTCGGTGCTCAAGCCACACATTTTGTTCAGCTAATCCTGATCTGTGGAGAAGTTTCATCAGTAGCTATTTAATAGCAATACTGCTACTAAAAACACAACAAAAAATGAACAGCTGGAGTGTTACGTAGATAGATTTCCTTGCATAGAGAATAAAGACAATCTCAGGATGCATACAGTCACTGAAAAGTTTTTCCACTGAAATGAGAAGCACCAGGTTGTGCAGACCTTATTATTAATGAGACGAATTTACTTAGCTAAGCAGCCTGGAAAACCTCATCTTCTGGGGATCTGCTTTCAGTGTGAAAGCACTGCAGTGGAGCTTGTACACACGAAACAAAGAAGAAAACCCTGAAATATTAAATATTCATTAGGTACTATTCAATTAAGGAAGGCTTTCACACAATCCATGAGTTACACTGAAAAAGGAATTGACCATTTTGAAGACAACCCTCAGCATCCACTGGCCCAGCGAGTGCAGGGATACACTCCAGCATCCCTTCTGCTCCAAACCAAAGCACAGACTATTTGTTCATTTAACATATAGATGTAACAACTTAGAGAATACCCTGACCACTGAGTCCCCAGTTTAAAAAAAACATATAACAAACCCTCAGAAACCTTCAGAAGTACAGGTATTATATTTTGGTAGCAATTTAAAAGCTAGGAACTTAGGATGACAGTCAACTTCAATACCCAGCTCTCCACCTTTATAAAGATAAAAAAGTTGAAAGATAAATCTGATCAAAATGGTTTTCTTTAAAACATACCTGTTTTTGCTCAGGCAGAAGACTCAGTGTGCCATAATCTTTTGGCCTTTGGATAAATATTCTCTAAAATGTCATTTCTGATAGGTTATGTACAGTTTAATAGGAGGGGGGGGTTATTATTTCAGATCAGAGAGGACTCATAAATCATCTCACCATAACCACTGTGCAGTACTGCCTATTCAGCCAGCTCCTCCTGAAGAAGCCCATTGACCTGGATGAAGGATGGGCCACAGATCAGTGCTGGAGCCCTTGGCCAGCCATACTGGGCACACCACCTTAGGAGGAGGATGGCAGGACCAGGCTGTGGCCACAGAGAACCCTTCACTGTCACCCACTGTCCTCCTTCTGACAGTTCCCAAACCCATGGTTTTATTAATGGTGAATAAAATTACCCAGCACACACGACACCCACAGAGGATCCGCAGCCATGGATCTGTGAAGTGCCCTGAACACCACATTCATACCCTAATTTTATCCTCACCCCCTTCTCCCATAAATACCCAGTACCCTAAAACTGGGTCACTGCTGCCTGGAGGGTGGCAGGGGAAAATTCATAAATATTGATGCAGGAAAAATAAATAAACTTTTATTGGAGGAGTGGGTTCTGTCTACTGCGCCCCAGGAGCCTCAGTGCCAACAGCATTCTGTGGTGCCAAACATAATTTAAAGGCTGAATTTTATGCCAACTCACAGGCCCTGTCAAGGCTTCACATTTTCCATTTCAGCCCATTAGTATCACGAGAAGTCAAGAGCCTTCTTTGGCCTTATCACCACTTCTGGAAAGGACTTGTACTCCCTCCAAAAGCTGCCTCTCCTGATGAGGCTACGAGAGAAGATGCTCTTCACATGCCAGGAAAGCAGAAACTCCACCACCTCTAAACTGCAAAGTCCAGCACCAGTCAGCAGGAGTTGTGCTTTGAAGTGATGCATTTGCAAAAGAGGTTTTCTGATGGTTTTCTGATTCAGAAGAGCCTTCTAATAATGAACTGCATGGCCCATAACTATTTCAGGTTGGTGGTTTTTAAATAGCACAAAAAATTCATGATAAATTATGTTTTTTAAATAACTTAGGGTAGGGAAAAAATAATCACAACCAATTCATCTATTTGCAAGGAAAAGCCATCCAGTAAACACCTCTGTCATAAAGGAGAGAACAGACAGAAAAGTTCTCCTCTACCACTGAAATTCAGGTTTTAGCACAGAGGCAAAGAGCAGACAGTGTGGGCTGAGCTCAGTACGTCACTGATTATCTCCTCGAGAGAATAATACAGCTTTCATATCAAGAACACACAGTTATAGGTCTCTGCAAGAAATTGCTCAGAAATACAATTAGCAGGTAATGTAACTGAACAAATATGTCTCATGGAAAGGACATAAACTTCAAATTAACCAGTGCCTGAACTGACTTTGTTGTTGAGCACATTACATAGAAGCTGAAACCACCACAGCTCAACAAACCCAGCCTCAAACTGAAGGGACATTCAAGCCATCAATCACGGGGAGCCAAAGTTTGCACCCAACAGAAGCTTATGAACAGAAAGACAAAGCCACTTGCATATTTTTGATGCAACACGTTCTATTCAAGATGTTGTTGTTCTTTTGATATTCAAACAGTTCTCACTGGCATTGAAGTTACCCCTAATTTGTTCTACCAGCCCAGCCAAGAGAGCAGTGAGCTGCAGCTGGGGAGGCAGAAGGTGGTAACAGACTGAAGAAAGCTGTATGGAGTCTCAGAGAAGGTTTTCTGTCCTTTCACTGCAGGGATGTGTGTGCAGAAGGAGTGCAGGCTCTTTAACCAGTGCGCCTGGAGGCCCCCCGATGAAAATGCCTTCACATACCCAACCTGTGTGCCTGCATCATTTATTTTTTGCATGAGTGAGAAGTTTCAACACCTCTGGTGTTTGCCAAAGAATCAAAGCATTAAAAACGAAAGCAAACTGACTGCTCCTGTCCCACAGTAAGGCGGCACAAACACGTGTCATCACTCATATCCATGCTTACAGGCGCTGAATTATCCTCCCTTGGTTCTAAAAGCAAGGGCCAGCAGTCCAAGGAGAAAAATATCACAGCTACAACAACTAAAACCAAAGTAAAAAACTGGCATTTTAATCCCTCCAATCTTACATGACAAACACCTTCTCACAGTAATCAATAGGTGTCATGTCCCCTCAAACTGGCAGTTTTCTGCATGTCCAAACCAGAATGTTGGTGCCCACCAGAAACCAAATCAGTGCTGCAGGGCAAGCTTCACTCCCAAACATCCACCTCTCCTCAAAGTCTTTGAGGTTTGTAAAACCACAGGCAGATTAATAAAATTGACCAAGGATGAAGAAGGACTAAAATAGCTTGCTTTCTTTCTAAAGCCACTGGCAAAAATCAAACCAATTAAAATCATGATCTGAGTCAGTTTTAGTCGATTGTTAGCACCTCGGGCAAAACACCGCTAGAGCCGAGTTGCAGTTGGTTTCCAATTCAGCTGTCAGTGTGACAGGGGAAGGAGCTTGAGGAGATGAAGGAAGACATTAATAATAACAGGAGCAAAAATGAGAGCTTGGTGCACACCATGGGCACAGGGCACAGGATTTGCATCAACTTCCCATGCCTATCTGACAGCAAGCCTGGCCCAGGGTAAGAATAAAACCAGGCAAGAAAGAGGAAAACTTGAAGGGAAGCAAAAAAAAAAACCCCAAAAATGGTGCACAGACACACAGTCAATAAAGAATACTTTTACAAAGCAGTTTAAACCAAACGTTCCCAGAAAAAATGCTTTCATTGAGCAGGTGACAAAAGCACCTTGCACAGACCATTATGGATGTTTCATGGACAGCACGTCCTGTCACCCGACCAAGCAGAGAGGGAAGGCTGGGATCATCAGCACCAAACCCAACATAAATATCCCTCTGGATCAGTAACTGGCACACCAAACCATGGGATGAGGACACCCTATGTATCTGTGTGCCATCCACATTAGAGAATCACCTCAGCTGGCTTCATCCTGGACAACAGGATGCAGTGACAGCAGCAGTATCTGCAAGAGGCCGGAGGGGACAATGTAAGGCTATCCTACAAGGTTATCCTACAAAACACCTGGGTACTGATGGTGACTCATGCCCAAGAAGCACCACCATGTAACAAGTCACCAGCAAAGGAACGAGGCTGTGCTCTGACTGCTGCTGGATTCCTGGGATGGAAAACCATGGCAGGTGGGAAGCTGCTGTGTGCAGTCCCACACAAGCCACTGAGGCTGCTGAAGGTGCAGGCGAGTCAGGCCAATCTGCAGAGGCAAAAGCCATCCAACCAGCCCTGGAGAGTGCTGAAGGACAGGAGTGACCTGGCCTGAGTCCCTGCACCGGCCCCTGGGTGGTGGCCAGTGCCCTGTGGGGCAGCTGCAGCAATCGGCAGCGCGGGGTAAAGGCTGCACCAGGGCAGGACGTGGCTGCACGGGGAGAAAACAGCACTCTGAGGGAGTGTCATGTGCAATACACATCAATAGCAAGACAATCATTTGCCCAAGGCAACGTGTTTATTGTACAAGGTACCTCGCAACAACAGCAGAGTGCCAGTCACATCAGGATACAGCAGCCACGGGGCACCAAGGCAAGGCTGGGCCACCAAGTAATAGCAACAGAATAAACACACAACTCCAAGCTGTTCTGACAGAACGTGACCCCTGACAGAAGCAGCTCAAATCTAAAAAAAACCCAAATGATCAAGCAACAACAACAAAAAACACCACCACAGGACAGAAGCTAAAAATAAGATTCAGCAACATTGCTTTTCATCAGGTCTTCTTCTGTGCCTGACAAGGAAGAGCAGTGAGCAATACCTGCCCTCACTTTGGATTCAGGATCACAAACAACTCATCAGTTCCCAATAGTTCATGTGCAGCTTGAGCCAAGGTATCATTTTTCTGGGGAGGAAAAACAAGAGTGGGAAACTACTACAACTCTAAAAATACCAGGGAGTGACTGGGCTGGGTCCTCAGCAGATGCTGACTTCTCCTGCCACTTCTCACATGCGTGTGCTCACTTGGGCAGCAGACACACTGTGAGCCACGTCCAGACACCCATCGCCCCTCCTGAGGGTAAGGGAGGGCCTTTTCTTCGCAGGAAAGCCTGGCAAGGGGCTCAATCCCTTTTAGCTGCACCCTCCAGTGCTTCAGGCTGATCTAAAGTAGGTCCTTGCGCTTCACGAGGCACTTAGAGGAGCACAGGAAGGATTTACAGGTTTGTCACCCCCCCCAACTTGCGGACAGCACCCCACAGAGGCAGAGACACTCAAAAGGACCAGTTTCCAGAGGTAGCCAAGGTGCAGGAAATAATTAATTAGTGAATTATTTCAGCCTACTGAAAGAGGTGGACAACTGACAGTCTTTGCATTTTGCGTTTCCCATCCTCAACTTCCCTCCCAGATGAGGTGCAAAGGATCAAGGCATGAGGTGTTTCTAAAAGGACAAGCAGAAAAAAGACGAAGCTGGGTTCACGCAAAGGAGTGTTTAATACCACAGCACCCAGAGAAAAGCCCGTGACTGCTGAAGATGGGAATTTAGCTACCACCATGCCACATCAAAGGAAACCTCATCAAGTTTCAGTCTTCTGCTTTGAAACCTGTCCCACGCCTTTCTCATATGCCTGCACGTCCTGATCAATTAGCTTACGTCAAAGCCTTGTTACACACACACACAAGTTTTAATTGATTTACTCAAGTCAGTGAGCAAGGAATAAATTACATCTTGGAAAACAAAGCTGGGCAGACTAGGGCAGCCCGCTTCACTGCTATGAGATTTCAAAGTTGAGAAAGAAAGGCGGATCTGGTTTGTGCCCAGTTTGATGGAAAGCCTCGAACTGCCTGGTGCTCTGAGAGCCGTGTTAGCCTGGCCTCGCCACCAGCCAGCCCTGACTGCTTGCAGCAGGGCAGCCAGGGTACTGAGCCTACAAGTACAGCCATGCTCCACACAAAGAGCTTGTTTATCTGGCAATACACTTACACTGATCACAGTGGTATTAGCTAGAATTTATAAAGCATCAGCCGTTCTCTCTACACAGTAAAACACAGAGACATCATAGAGCACAGTGCAGCTCTGAATACTGAATAGAAAATGCACATAAAACTAACATTTCCATGCTTTGTGATGATGGTATTTTGACTGGGTCAAAAATTGATGCCACCATCTTTTAAAGACTCTTCATTCACACTGTATTTACCAAGGTGTTAATGATCCTTCAAGACCTTGGAGTCAATAACACTTACGTGAATAAAGGTAAAACATAAATAAGAAACAGATTAAGATAATGCAAGAGACTGAATTATATAGCATAATTCCCAAAGCCAAATTTTGAAGCACAAAAGACCGTAATACAGCAGAACTGGAGAGGCAGCAGCTGCCTTCAAGGACATCCAGCACAGGACAGGGTAAAACTTCAAACCACAGTTTCAGTTAACAGCATCTTCCCAGCAATCTGAGGATGCAAACCAAACACAGGATTCTGCTCCCTTTTAATCACCTACAGGGTTTTCTGCTGCTGCAAGATCGGATTTCAGGAACCAAATCTGTTTCTCTTACATTCCTCAGTCTCTAACAAACTTGCTGAACTATCATGGCAATTCCTTGTATACACACAAATCCCACACTGCACAATCAAGCCTCAAAGTTAGAGTTTATTCTAGCAATTTTCAGGCTTATCTTAGAACATTGATTCAACACAAGCCCCCCCCCACTTTTTATTAAAAAACCTCTGAAAATAAGAGAGCAAACATTTAAAATATTCATCACAACAGCGGTCAGCACTATAAAATGCAAACCATATCACCCTTCCACTGAGGATTTTATTCAGCAAGGCTGATACTGAGCAGCACAAATCATGTTGCAATCTAACCTGACAAGACGGTACTGGCTCAGGCTCTGTTCTTTATAAGGTGTCACCCAAATAAACACTGATGAGCTATCAAAGTCTCTTACCAGTAGTTATTCAAACACGTCCCATGCACAGGGATAGTTTAAAATGCTTAAAGCAGCAATAAGAACAGCAATTAGAGATCTGACTGAGGAGGCAAAAGCCCTTTAAGAAAAGACATATGAAAGAACAAGGTTTCACGCTGAGTGTAAGAATTGCTGACGAATTAATGGCAATGATCTTCACAACTTTGTGAAAGAAGAGCGATGCGTTATCTTCCCTCAGTGACAGAGGCACGGCCGTGACAAACAGCTCACTCAGACACGTCTGAAACAGAGCGATCAAAGTGTGCCACATTTTCTTCATTTCTTTTATAAGCCTTTTGTCACTCACTCAGACTTCCTCATGCACACTCAATTGCTCCTTCTGAAATACATTTAATGTAAGAATTTGCGATAGTGGAAACATGGCATGACAAGAACACACAACATTCACTGATAGGAGGCCCAAACCAGAGTGCTAACAGGTTTTGGGTAAATGAAAAGTCGAGATGCTTGGCACCTTGCAGGACAGATTGTCAAGTCTCTTCTGCAGCATTTTAGGCTGTCAAACCTGCGTGCTTTCACTGCAGTCTGGTATTACTATGAGTTTCAAAGGCAGGGCTGTTGGGGATTCTTTGCTTTCAGTACTACCACAGAAGTTAACCCCATTCATGCCATTAGAAAATGAAAGGACCTAAATTTTCTTTCGAGCTGTTTTATCAGTGAAAGGAAGATCTGGCTTCCAAATCCCAAATAATTTTATCTGGTAACTATTCGGTTAAGTCTGGCAGAAGCACACACTCTGAATTCAGTGAAAATGCCCACGTACCCCCACACTGCCTTCAACTCACCAGTAAACGTATTTCTCTCTTCTGTGACAGAGCTCCTGAGCTTCAGAAAAACTCAAGTAGTAATTGCAGTAATTTTGGGGCTCATAAGGCTCACTGACACTGGTGCCACACATGGGCTTTGACAGGACTGGGAATTAAAGGACAGCACTTGTCCCAGTCCAGTGCAAGTCCAGGGCAGATCTTGCTGTCCTATGGTAAATGGAAAGCAAGACTTTGGAAACCTAGGCATAGGCAGGGGACAACTTGGAAGACTTCATTTTGAAAACCAGATTCATTCTTGAGTGTTTGAACCAATACATCTAGGATACAGATTTAACAAGCACCAAAAATACTCACTGTTTTATAAATTGCAAAGGTGAAAAATCAGTCAAGATGACTGAAGTTTTTTTAGATCCTTGAGCTCTGAGTGACCAGAACATTACACACCCCAGTGAGCTGGTCTCCCTTCTAGATATTTAACTATTTTTTGATTTATTTATTTTTCACTTGTAAACCCAGTTCTGTCTCTCTTGATTAGAAGTTCAGCCTTCTCCTGCCACTTCACAATTTGGGTACTTTTCAGACAATCTGCAAAAGACCCAACTGGTAGAAAACATCCTCAGGCAATGAACTCAGCCAGATAACCTGGTCTGCAAAGGTTATTTCTGAAAAGGCATTTTATTGCTGCAGAGTTATTTCTCTTAATGCGCTCAGTACTTGCAACAGCTTCAGCAGCCCAAATGCTAATGATTTTGCCAGCTCCTGCCAACAGTGATGATAAACACGTATCTTTGGTCTTCTTATGAAAAGCCCCAGAGTTGCAGCAAATCCAAAGCTCCTTTTCCTCCTCGTGCCTCACGATCTCCATCCCTGCCACTGCTAACTCCACATCTCCCCGGACTCTGGCTCCACTGATCACTCCCTGCCTCACCTGACTCCCATCACTTCTCTGCTCCTCAGAAATCCACCCTCTGCGCTGAGAAAATACATAACTGGGCTGTTGTTACACTTCCAGAAACACTGATAAATTATGCCCATAATATCTCTCTTCCATTACATTTTTCAGCTTCCTTGTGCTCTCCAGAGACTTTTCAAAGCTAATTTTCCATTGTTCTAAGTTTCACAGAATTTGCTTTCTCCTGACACTGCACCACACTTCCTCCCCCTTCCATTCTCAGCCTGGCACCTCTTACTCATCCTATAGCAATTAGAAGTTCATCCTTCACGATCAAATGTGGAGTGAAATAAAAACCAGACACTTCCAGACCAAAAGGCAGAGCCCCTCCACCTCACTACTGAGCTTCCTGCCATCCTCCACACCACTCGAAACTGTGCTTTTATTCCAGCTGTTATATATTTCAAAATCTCTTCCTAACGCTCTTCCGAAGTGCCCAAGTAATTTTTCTGATCATACTCAAAAGTCTTGCAAAAACATCTCAGTTTTGATGGGAGGCCTTTTCAGACCAAGGGTGGAACAAGGACAGAGATGGAAAACCTGACAGGTCTTTTTCCCTAAAATAGTTCCAGTGTTCCTATTTGTCCTGAGTAACCTCAAAGAAGTTTTGCTTATGTCCCAGAGGGGGAACAAACTCAAAATTTTAAACCCTGAAAGTTTCCATGAAAGGAATTGACAACTTTCACAGCTCTGCATAATCCTGTTCTCCTCTACATTCATTAATTGCTGCCACTCAATTAGGCATCCCTAAACAAGAACATCTACTGTTCTTAAATGAACTACTAGAAGAAGTACAAGTTTACCTTTGTTCTGCCTTCCATGCTGTTGCCTCCTTGCACAGGAGTTACTGGATCACTATCTACAGAGCCTTCACTCCTTCCCATCCCCTACCACCTACACCCCCCATGAAAGGACTGTTACTTACACGAGCTCGTCACTCCCAACATCCCAGAAATCACACGACAGAAATTCCTCCCAAAGACACAGTTAGACAAACAGAACTGGAAAACTGGGGTTTGCACTGATGATTTGAAGAGAAAAAAAACCCTCCAAACAACCAAACAAATGCCCTAAAACCCAACCCCAAAACAAAGAGCCCAACCCTTCTTCCAGCCAAAGAAAGCAAACATGCTGCTTTCCAGTGGCCAAGTAACACAGCTCTACATGGTCAACAAGCCAGGTACAAACAAACCTCCAGCACTAAAGCAGACATTCCTTTATCAGCCTCACTGGCCAGCAAGTATCCTGACCTTGGAGTGGATCTGAAACAGATCACACTTCAGCCCAGGAATCTTTCTGCAGCTGGTGTCAGACTTCTGACTTTCTGCTGCTGTAGCCTTCCCATTAGGTGATCAGGAAGAGACTTGTCATTTGATCCCTTCTGACTTACTTCACTTTTACCACCTTTTATTGAGTTCCGCCAAAAAAATGAAAACCCAATATCCTTTCCTCAGAAAGCAAACACGGAGCAGAGCAGGAGGAAGAGAAGAGCAGCAGATGAAAGTCACTCCAGTTCTCCTTGCCCAATCACTTGAAAGCAGTCAGCTATTTTTGGCAGTCTCTGAATGTTCAGTCACTGGTATGCAAGATGAGAAGCAAACGTAAAGCAGAGCACATGACAAACCTGCACTGATTGTACACCAGCGTGGCTGCAGAGACCTCTCTCCTCTTTACAGGCACAAGAAATAACACTTCAACATCTGCGGGCTAGGAAGGGGCACCTGCTCTGCATGATGGCCTCAAACAATTACAAATCATGATTCCCTTAGGAAATGCATACGCCTGTAATTCCCATCAATACTACAACTCCCAAAAATACCTCCGCATCTTTATTAGGGAAGACTTTCACTGATCAGGTACTCCACCTCTGCACCCCACAAGAAGTGACAATGGCTTGCAGTGACAATCGAAGTTTCTTGCTCTCTTGCAGAACTCGGAGGAACAAAGTATAAGTGACAGCAGTTTGGAGCACTGTGTGTAATTCCAATTAAAACATTTATCGTTTTTGAGGCAGTACTGTAGCACACCTTGGGCAAACCAGGATGTAAGAGCAACACAAGAATTTCGTATGTGTACTGAACACAAAAGGTAGCTGCACACAACTCCAGAGCAGATGTAAAATCCAAAGGAGAAATGTTCCTATGTAAGCAATTTGACAGCACATTGACAATGTGTGGAAGTAAATCCAGCCTCAGCTACTTGAACACTGTGGCCAGTACCAGCCAACTACTTAAGAGACACAAGGGGAAAAAAAGGGTACCTACCTACCATCTTCTTGGTAACTGCTGGGAAATGGCTGAAAGAGCAAAATCAGAAGTGGTCTCTCCCCACTTGTGTCTGCTGGGAGGTGAGAGTGAGCGGGGCCGGGTGCGAGCAGAGCCGTGCTGTGCATCACCCGGAGCTCAGTCTGCCCCGCTCCCTTCTCCTGCTGGCTCTCCCCCCTGCCCCTCTCTCCCAGCTTTCCTCTCCAGTTCTTTCATACTTGCTTTCTATTGTACCTTTCCATTTTATGCAAGAAAAAATGCCCTGCCCTTTTTCCCTTCATTTAATGAAAACAAAAAATTTATAAAATTTGATCAAAACGTCACCTACAACAGAAGAGGAAAAACTCTGAGAATTCCTGATTGCCCTTCCCTGGAGATACACAAAAGCTGTCTGGACACAGTCCTTCATGAGTGATGTGTTCAGGAGATCCCACTTCCGCAGGGGGCTGGACTGGAGGAGCTCCAGTGCTCGCTTCCAGCGTGGACCACTCTGTGACTCCATACACAAAATGAACAGAAAAATCAAACCATTAGATGAGTGCTAATTACCACAGGATTTGAATAAACAGGCTATGGGAGGCAGGGGAAAGTGGCTCAGAACTCCTGAACTTCTACAATTAAACACAGTGGCTAAAACCCAAGTGCAGCTGCTGGAAGCGCAGGGCTGACGCTCATCACCTCTCCCGTGCAGTCCCTGAGGAAGCCACCAGCAATGGCAATGGTCACCTGCGGCCAGGAGAGAGAGGGAGGTGCCCAATTCCTGCCCACTGACAGGCAAGTCGCCGATGGCTTGGTCAGCAGAGGCTGGGCCGAGCCCGCCGCCCGCGCTGTGGCCACGCCGAGCTGTGTGCCCAGGGGCCTCCTCAGGGGCCTCTGTGAGGCAACAGCCCCGACAGGCCTCCAGAACGCTCCAGATGGTTCCAGAAGGTTCCACAAAGGCCTCACCACACCTGGCAGCAGCACTGGTGCCACCTCAGTACGTGTTCAGGGGATGGGAGATGTTTTCAAGGGAGGGAGAAGACAAAGACAACCAGATGGGTACTGCCCCTGCTGCTGCTGAAACCCGGCTCTGGCACGCCAGTGTCAGCTGCTGGAGCTGGCAGTAACAGGGATACAGAAACCCACCTGAGCAGCTCAGCACTGCCACTGGATCCCCTGTGCTGGCTTCTCAGAGGGACCAACAGAGGAGAAGCCGTAACTTTACCAAAGTGACACCCAAAGCCTGTGGAACTCTCGGGTCAGATGAGGATTGTGCGATGCCTACCTCTGATCTGACCCCACTAACACAAATGGCATTCATCCTAAACTGGGTGGTAACTAAAAGCACGTGTATCAAAGATATCAAGCACTGGTTAAACAATTTATTCTTAAAGGAACTAAGAGAGCCTTACATCAACTGTGTCAAGCCTCAGCTTTTGAAAAGCATCCTTGGGCCACAGAACAGAGTGATCTCTGTAAATACACGTTCATTTCAGCTACAAGCACAACCAGTGCCAAAGGTAACAAACCACCACTAGTCCAGATTTAGTCAATCTTGAACTGTGTACATGTAATGCAGCCCAGATCAATGGCAATTCGATTGCTATTTCAGGAATATCTCTTCTTCCCACTTCATTTCTGTCCCCTGCTCCCTCCCACCTCACAGTGATGCTCCAATTATTCAAACAACGTAAGCAGTGTTCAATCCATGCCAGCCCTTTCTTCCTTTAGCACTGACCTTGCCTTATACATCACTCTCACAAAACTAATTAAGTAGAGAACAGTCTCACTTTACACTCTCTTCATGAAAAGAACTGAATTACCTGCCTGAGGGTGCAATTCAAATTATTTTCGCCTTCATTTCACTCAACAACACAATACAAATATTGAGCAAGAAACCAGACCAGGCAATTCAAGGCAACCCTTTACCCAAGATACCACACACAAAAATAAAAGGATTATTGTAAATAACATATGTAACATAATTGTCTCATTTTGGTTTTTAACATGCATTTTCATGTAAGCTTGACCAAGACATGTTTTGGGAAAAGCGGGGAATTTTGTTAGGTCAAATGACGTAGTTGAGGAAAGAACAGTTTGGGGTCCACAAGCTCTAGAGCCAGGCTCAGCTAAGAGGGATAGGAGTGGCTGAGAAACCTTCAGTCCCACAGAAGAGATCTGAAACCACGGAATCTGTGAAAGCATCCAGCCACCAACAGGGCAGTTCCCCTCCAATACGCATAAACACCAAAGTCCTGCGCTGAAAATGCTCAGCTATGGGTTGTCTAGGATGTGAAGACTGTCCTCTTAGAGTTACAGATGTTTTGGTTGCACACAGGACACCTCCAGATTTACAGAGGTTTTTATAAACGCATGGATTCACTGCTTGCAGGGAGATTGAGGAACAGTATTTGCCCTGTCTCGCTCCTACAGAAGTGGTTCATGTAACTCTGGAGCTGTGTCTTCTTCAACACACCACAGCAGTAACACACAGCGAGGAACAGAAGCAGAAAATGAACACTCATCTGACCCAAGGCTACACTGCAGCACTAAATTCCCAAAGCACAGGGGGGTAAGACCAGTGCCTTGCAGGAAATCACAGTAAACGGCACAAATACAGTTGAAGACAAGTCTCCAGTATACTGTGGGTGGCCACAGACCAGAGATGCCAGAAGCCTAAGCCATGCAAATTCTTCTGCATCTGCTGTGGCTGCTGGTGCTCCTCCCTTTGCAGCGCCCTGCAATGCTCTGTGGGGCTACTCATCCTCCAGGCTTCATCTGCCTGCGAGTTTTTCCTTTGAAGATGAGATCTGACATCTGCCAAGAAGCAACTATTATTAAGTTTCCCCCTAGAAGCAAAAAAAAGATGACTGTCTTTTACTACCTTCTGTACAGCACAAGTTCTTTGGCATGGACAGCAGCCACACAAGAACCAACACTGAAACAAACCCCGGAGTGTGGAGCTTGTCCCTGAAAATTCTGCCTTACTGTGCATTTCTTCCACACTGAAAATCATCGAAGAGCATCGGCATGCATGTGGCTGGCATTTTGGTCTCAAGACTGCTTCCAGCTTTGGAGTTGCTGATGTTTTACCAACATATGTGAGGGGCCACTGTCTTGGGATTTCGAGGGAAGGACGTTTCTGTTGTAAAGAGTTACTGTCATTTGTGGTACCAAAGGCAGTCACAGATAATGAGTCATAACAGGAGGTAGTTACTGTAAATATTCCAAGCATGGGCACATTAACAGCCACCCACTAATCAGAGACAATGCCACAGGCAGACAGAGAACTCCCACTGGTGTCAATGGGAATTTTGAATGGATCAGGACCTCAGCCAAGCACTGAGTTTCTATTGTAACCTGCAGCATTAATACCCAGGATGGGATGGGTCACGCCACAGATTTTGGCTGTCGCTTTCCAGTGGGCAATGCAGGCACCTATTCAAAGTGGATCTGCAGCCTCAGACAAGGAGGCTCAGAGATTTCTAGTGTGAAGCAAACAAAACAAAAGCACTGAGTTTAATACTAATTCTTTGGTGTCATTAAATGTTTATAAAACAAACACAAGTTCTGATGCGTAAGTCAATAGCACCAATTGACCACAAAGGACCCAATGTGCTGCTGGCAAACATCTGCCTGAACAGACACTCAAGTTCATATCCTAAACTGCAGCTGATGCTGATGTTTTGTGGGGCTTTTTGTCTGAAATGCAAAAGAACTGGCACCCACATTTCTGACAAAAAGACAAGGAAATGCCCTGCCTGTGACCTGAGCTGGCCAGGCAGCACTTGTGGCTGGTAGCAAAGTGCTCCCTTCCCCCTTCTCACACGGGTCTGCACTTGCTAATTTTGATTCCGTGGACTCAGACCAAGACGTGGTCAGCTTACATGCGGCTCCTCTTCAGTCCCTCAAGTAAGTTACTTTCTCATGATTCAGTACTATAGAAATATAACTGTTGAGATCAGCTTCTTTATTTTTGTCAGCTTTTCTCCAGACCTTTCAATCATAAGCTGCATTATACTATATTCCCATAAAGCCACAAAAAGCAGTAATAGATACCTCAAAATTTTGACTTCTATTTTTCCTGCCAAGTGATTTCTCTAAGTGCTTTGTTTTCTGCTGTCACAGAATTAGAATAGTACCTGTGCTTCCAGTCTCCACCGTTACTGTCACTATTTCAATACACTCTTCTCAGATTAGAAGCTTTCAGCTTCAAAAATGCTCCTATTTTGCTTTTTGCAGAAGAAAATACACTCTGTATTTTCTCACTGCTTATGGCTGAGGTTATCAGACTTTTGGATAAAGTTATTCAAGTTTCTTGTGGTGACAGCATGGTGGTAGGAAAAGATCGCCCTTCATCTGCTTTGATGGGGAAACCAATAGGACATAATCCCCTCAGTAAAAAGAAAAACAAATGCAGATGAATCCATTCCTCAGATTTAGTTTCAGCCTCTCTGCTTCAACTCCTGACTTTGCTCAGAGGAGCCACACAAATTGCACAGCAGCCTCTGGAAAGAGTCTGGCTGTAATACCAGACAGCACGAGCTCTCTAAGGCCCAGGTCCAAAGTACAGGGCTTTCAGCACATCTCAGCTCCCTTTCTAATGCCCGACACTCTCCTACTGCCCTACAACTCTCCCCCAAATAAAAGATAAAAAATACGTAATTCAAAACAGGTTGTGTTGATACAGCCTCAAGGACAGCTGGGGACACTCCACGTACTGCTCTCAAAGTGCGAGGCAGAAACTTTTTGGGGGAGAATTGTGGAAAGTCCCCTGCCCTGGCACAGCCGTGGCTCTGCAGAGCAGCTCCGTGGCAGGACAAGAACCTGTGTGCTGGGAACTGCACTGTCCTGGGAATGCACCTGGGGCATTCCTGAGCATCTCCTGAGCACGAGCTGCTACCAACCCTCAGAGACCACGGCAGTACCCTGAGCTGCTCCTCTCCAGAACCTCCCGTTCCTGCCAGCCCTGGGAACAGCACACAGCGAGGAGAGACACGGACACCTCCCATGGTGACACCAACCCAGAGGGGTCAGGGCTGCTCTCTGGGACCGGCTGCCTGCTGCCACAAACAGCCTCCACCCTGGAGCAGCAGCAGCAGCGCTGCCCACCTGCTTTGGGGAAGCAGCTGGGAGGACACCTGGGCTTACAGGACCTTGCATCTAACTCTCACACAGTCTAAAAAAAATAAGGGAAGGGGAAATCAGTGCAATAATCTGCCATAATCTTATAGCTACACACTCGCAGTTAACGCAGCATCTCGCAGAAAGTAAAGGTGCACCACCCCGATTTCATTCTGTTAATCCATGAGCTTTATCTAGAGTAGGATAGATAATTCTCAAACATCCACAGCCAGTTTTAAAAGCAACCAGATATTGAGCAAAATACAGTCAATCACTGGGTTTTCTAGGCAGGACTTACAAGTGGGACCAACAAACTTTAAAGCAAGCAGTTACTTTCCTCTTTGGCTTCAGGAAAGAAGTGAAAAGACCCGAACTATTTTAATTAACGATATATTTTGATACTTCTGTAACACCTGCAAAACTCCACTGATACCACCACAGATTTTACAAAAGGGTAATTTAACTGCAAATAACCACTGCAAGGCAGTAAGTATTTGCTCTGGATTGTGCTTATTCCCACCAAAATCCATGGGCTTTCAAGGTTCTGTATAAATCAGTTTTGTCTAAAAAGACACACCCCAAAAGCCGACTGAAGAAAGTGTCTTTGAACAACTTCCACAGAGCAGCTCTTACACTTGGGCTGAACCCCCAAGTTCTGTAGAGAACTACAGCCAAGACTCATCTCACCATGGCCCTGCAATGCCCAAGAAAGCTTCAGGAGTAAGAAAACCTGACACTGCTCTCACTGAGAAGTATTCCACTTCTATTAGGCAAATATAACCCTGGGACACCTGCATTTACAGCAGGTATTAAAACTACATCATGTTATCTTACAGAACGGGGGGTACGTGAACGTATCATGCCAATAAGATACTCATATATGAAACATGATTATGTTGTTCTTTGAAAGAGGAGTTAACTAACTCAAAAACATAGAGCTTTCTCTCAGGACTCCAGTGCCACAGTACATCTGCAGAAAAATGCAGGAAATGGTATCCCGTCCTTTCCAGGCAAATTACTTTTACTGTATTAAAAAAAAAATCCAACCAAACCAAAAAATCTAACAAAAAAACCCACCCATCCCTGCCTGGATTTACTACAGCTAGAGCCAAATTAAACATTCCCACTTAAGAGTGTTAACACTTCCAATCACCAAAAGAAAATGCAGGTGGTTCAGAGGAAAAAACATTTCCTATTTTTGTCTACAACTCCGAGAGGGTAAAGAAGACCATGCAGCCTATCCATGAACTAGTAAATATTAACTCCTTATCACCATCCCCGGAGCCTTTCTAAAAGCATATTTCACAGGTGCTAACCATGACTCACTTGCCTACAGCGGTACCAAACCACCTCACACATGTACCGGCTCCTCCTGCTGTATCTAAAACTGCCTCTCCACTTGGTGATAACAGAGAAAGTTTTTATATGAGCTCAAAGAGCGTAGCAGCATCTCCTGGAAGCAGAGTAGCAGCACCAACTGCTCTTCTTGGGAGCCTCAGAATATTCACCTTCTGGTACCCTGTCACCACTGACATCAAAGCCTCACACGTCTAAGGCACTACTGACTCATTAACAGCAGGTACAAATGCCTTTGTCCCACTGGTCTGACATGTGCCAAAGCCTGTACACAGGCAACTTCAGACATAAAACATGTCATTAAAACTTGTAATCATAGAACGAAATGGCATATATAAGCTTGATTTTAAAAAACAAGCTTTCAGGCAAGCATAGCACAAGTATGGCAATTTCTTTTTGTTTACGATTGTAACACAGTTCTAAATCATGCAAAATAATTCCTCAGAAAGGCGGGAATCTTTTGTTCTGCACTGCTTAATAAATTATTTAAAGTGCAATTTAGTGAATAAGGCCACCATAAAAGAAAATCAAAACCAACTCAACTTCAAAGAATATACTGTAAAGGCAAAAAAATTATCTAGAAATATATAAGGTTTTGAAATGCATCTGACTGGAGAACTTGATTGTGTTGTTGAGAGAAAAAAAATGTGATGCAAAAGCTAAGGTTTTGGACATACGACAAACCAGAGTGAGAAGGGGAAAGACAGAGCTGGGAAAAAAACTCACATTTAAAAAAAAAAAAAAACAAAAACAGAACAGCTCCCTGAAGTGTTAAATACAAACTTTCAAAAACCACGAAACCAAAAAGCTTTTTATCAAGAACAGAAAGGTTGACTCGCTTTGATTCGGCCTCTCGGGCTGCTAATAAAGTAAATGACGGGGAAGCGTCCCGCTCCGTTTTACAGAACTAGTGAAAAAGGAGTAGTTTCGGGTCCTTCGGGAGGCCCGGCCCGCAGCCCGGCCGGGCATCAGAGGGCACGGGGGCACGGAGCAGCACCGGGGCTGGGGGCTGCGAGGGGCAGCGAGCCCCGCACGGCCCCGCACGGCCCCGGGCCCGGCGGGCACCGCCACCTGTGCGCCCCGGGGCGGCCACCCCGACAGGGCCCCTGCTGCCCCCAGCCCCGGCCAAGCCCCGCACCGGGGCCCGGGGACGCCCCCCGTGCCCAGCCCCGGCCGCGGCGCTGCCCCGGCCCCGCGTCTCCATGGCGATGCCTCCCCGCCCCGCTGGCCTCGGCCGGGGCTGGGGCCGCCGCAGCGCCCAGCGCCCCCGGCCCGGCCCGGGAGCCGCCCCCTCCCCGGCGGGGAAAGGGGGGGCAGCGGCTCCCCGGTGCCGCATTGAGCGGCCCCCGCAGCCGCCGGGCCGGGGTGCCGGTGCAGGGTGCCGGTGCAGCGCCCCGCACGCCGGGCACCGCCGGGCGCCGCTCCCTCCCGTGCCCGGTCCCCGAGCCGCGGCTGCCGCCGGAGCCGTGCCCCCCTCCCGGCCCGGTAAGGTCGGGCTGTCCGCGGTCGGGCCGGGGAACGAGCTGCTTTATCGGGGCGGCTGCGCCTGCCTTACCCTTGGAAGCATCTTTCTCTTCTTTGGGCTTGATCACCTTCCCGCTCATAGACCCCAGCTTGGGTGGGAAAATCCCCGGGCGCGTCGCGAATTCCGGCTGGACGCAAAGAAACCTCGGGCGGGGGGCAGTGTGCGTGCGTGTGGGGGATCCTCTACGCCGAAAAGGCAGAAATAACACCAGGAGAAGGGGAGGAGGGGGGAAATGAGGAGCCGGCGAGCTGCCCGCTCCCCGGCGCGGAGCCTCGGAGCCCGGCGGCGCCGCCGCGGTGCCTGCGGGAGCGGAGCGGGGAGCGGGGGGCTCCGGCAGCCGCAGCACCGAGCCCCTGCGCCGCTCGCCGTGCCGGAGACAAAAGCGATATTCCCTGTGTCTGCCTGGCCCCGGCCCCCTCCTTCCCCCGCCTCCCCGGCTCTGCCTCCCCTCCCCAGGGCCAGGGAAGCGCAGCTGGTCCTGCAAGTCCCACCGACCGGGGGGAGGGGGGTACCGTGAGTTGGGGGGGGTTGTTTGCTTGGGTGTGTTGGGTTTGGGTTTTTCTCTTTTCGCATCCTCCCCTAATAATAATGGGATGGAGCAGCAGAGCTGCAGCCGCGGATAGGAGGAGGAGGAGGACGCGAGTCCCCGTCACTGCAGAAGAGGCGGCAGGTTTACGCTCGCGGCAGCAAGGAGGGCTGGAGCTGCCCCCTCCGGCCCCCCCGGCTCCGCGCATCCCCTTCCCCATCACCCGCACCGGGTCTGCATTAAACCGTACGGGCGAGGCGGGGGCAACACACATGCCGCTGCCCTCCAGCCCCAGAACGATGCCCCACGGCCGGACCTGGACTGTGCCCCGCTGTGGGGAGCCGCTCCCACCCCCCGTGCGGCAGGGGAGGCTCCGGGCCCCAGCCCCCAGCCTGTTGCTGCCGTGGCGGGAGCGCAGGGCGCCGGCCGGGGGGCACGGGGGCAGGGGGGATCGGGTTCCCGGTAACAGGGAACACGGAGGGCACAGGGGGATCGGGTTCCCTCAGCAGGGAACGCGCAGAGCCGGCGCCGGCCGCCGCCCAGCGCTGCTGCTCTGCCCCGGGGCGTGGGATGGTGCTCACCCCCTCCGTCCGCCTCCTCCGTCCGCCCAGGGGAGCAGGAGGGACCCCAGGAGCAGCCGGAGCTCCGGGGAGCAGGAGGGACCCCAGGAGCAGCCGGAGCTGCCTCACCTGTGCCACAAAGCGGCGTGTCCCGCCCCGCTCCTGCCCCTCGCCCCGTTCCCCTCGGCGGGGCAGAACTTCCCCTGCCCGGGCCGCCGTCGGGGGAGGCAGGAACCCGAGGCAGCCCCTGCCCCCGGAGCCCGGCCCCGCCCGGCAGCGCCCAGAGTGAAACCCCGGGAAGGGGCAGCCGTGAGGAGCCTGAGGGAGCCTCTCGGTGCGGCAGCCGGGCTCCTCCGGCCCCCTCTCCCCACGGCCCCACGGGCCTGTTCGGGACACGGGACACGAGGGCTCTCTCCAGGAGCAGCAGGGAAGGAGGCAGGGCCGGCACCCCGGGGAAGGCAGCGCGCTCTGAGCGCTGCTCCGCACACCGTGCCCCGCACACCGTGCCCCGCTGCGGGAGCGGCCCCCGGCCCGCCGGGGTCCCCGACACAGGAGCAGCCCCGGGGCCGCTATTTTTAGTGGGGCCGAATTCCTGCCCGGCACCCGCCCCGCTGCAGCCCGCGGACAGCTGGACACAGCTCGGCTTTGGCCCCTCCTGCTCTGCCCCGGGCGAGGCACAGCCGCAGAACAGCCCCTGAGTGAAATGGGTGATGAAACGCAGCGTGGGATGGAGTCTCATTCCCACTGCACACAAGTGGCTGAAGATCAGGTGCGATTAGGGATATTAGGGCTGTTTAAGCTGAGAATCAAGAGGCAGGATGGCAGATGTGATCCTGGCTCTTGACTGACCTGGTAGGGTCAGCTTCGCTTTGCAGGGACACAGGATTGCTGGGGAAGTGGTGAAGTCACCATCGCTGGAGGTATTTAAAAACCACAGAGATGTGGCACTTAGGGACATGGTTTAGTGGTGGACATGGGAGTGCTGTGTTAACAGTTAGATCTGATGATCTCAGAGGCCTTTCCCAGTCAAAATGATTGTAGGATTCAGTAAGCCCTCTGATGATAGTGGCCTTAGAGTACTCTCCATGTAAGTCTATTTCACATGAGCCTCTTCAGTTATTTGTCTTTTTAACACATCAGAGACTTTCCAGGAGGTTCAAAAACTTGGTCTTTTTCTTGTCTGTTTCTCTCCAGTCAAACAGGGACCACTGAATCCAGAGAGCTGGACGAGGAATGGGAAAGGAGGGATTCTGTGGTTCAGCTGAGGCAGCACTGTCAGAAGTTGCTGATGAACCCCAGCAAGGAGATTTCAGCTGTCCAATACAATTCAGACCTGATTTTCAAAGGTACTTGCAGTGTCTTTGCTGAGAGTCACTGACAATTCACACTTCTGGTGTGAGGTCTTTCCAGCACCAAATGTCACTGATGAACGGTGTGTTAGTGCCGACAGTGAACTTGCCTTACCTGAGCCATTCTCATCTCTGCCAGGAGACCTGTTAAATTTTGCAGGAGTAGTTATTGCATTGACCAAATGAGGCCCATACACTCGAACTCACTACACTGGAAGGAGGCAGCAGCTCAGCAGGTTGTGGAAGAACTGTACCAACTGGTGGGCAGGGAGAGCTTACCCTGCTGTTTTAAAATGAGTTAGTTTTTCCCCTTACTAGTTTTCAGGGCTTAGAAGTGTCAGTTAAAACAGTAATAAAATATCGCGTTATGCATGCAAAATATAAGGGGATTTGCATGAAGGCTTATTGCAATCCAGGCACAGTTTGCACAGCCTTTAATTTTAAAGCTGTCTTGATGGCCCGAGTATTCTAGTGGGGATGGTATTTGTGGTCAGGATGCTGACTTACGTCTTCAGATTCCCTTTTCAGTTCCTCACTTTGAAGTGAGCATCTCTGGATTTTAGGTAAATCACTTCAGGTCTGGCTTTGCAACAAAATTTCTTTAACTAACTCACAAATACTTAAACAGGAATCTGAGCCTCAGTGTCTTGGTACATCACTTCCCAACTATAGCAGGGAAAATTGTCACCTCATTGCTTTACAGCTACAAGCCTGGAAGCTGAGAAGCACTCGGATGCTGTGGTGACAAGTGATACACACCAAGCTACATAGAACAGCCAGGCTCATGCAGAAACTTACCTATACATGGCCCTGACATGGATGCTGTACCTCTCACTGTCAGCATTCTCTGAGCTTCTGAATTTAAAGCAACTTCTGCACCTCCAGATAAATCAGGTACCCAGAGGAAGAAGATTTAGTGAAGTTCAGTACCAAGAAATCTGATGTGTTCCATGTAAATGCTGTTTAGGTGTTCCCTGTCCACCTGTGTGCCTTGGGAGGGCTTAAATTCAAGACAGTCTTTGTTGGGGGAGCACGGTTTAAAGTCAAATATCAGTAAATTGCTCTAATTACACACCTCTTGTGTGCCTCCCAAGACTGTGATGGAGTCATTTAAACGGAGTGGCAAGAAGCCAGGCAGCACAAATGGTTGGAGCATCATCTGTACCCTTTTATGGTTTCTGAGCTCTCCTTCCCAGAGGGACAAACACGACGGCCCCAGGCAGAGCAAGGTCTCACAAGCTCCAAGTGTGAAGTGAAACATGAGGCTTTTGCAGCAGAGAGACACAACAGATCAAATTTGGGCTCTCCGAATACTCACAGCTCGGGGTGGCTCTCTGGAAGCAGGCACAGCAGAGCTGATGTGCTGCACAGAGCTCTGCCTCTGCTGAGGGTATTTATTCCCCCAGAAACATCTCCCAGAAGGTTCTGACTCGGCACAGGCTTGGCTAAGTCAAGTATCACTTAACAATCTGAAACTGTAAACCGTAAGTGCTTTTGTACAACAAAACTCTTGCTGCTTAATGTGCAGTAGCTGTATGGTCTGTCTATAAAACACACTCAAGTCATGAACATGCTTTTCCTACCCTCGTAAAATATCTATAGAGACATATATCCCCTGAGGAATTTTGGAACTCACACAGATACAGTAGTGACATCGCTCCTCAGTGTACTTTTTCCTTGGTTCTTTGGCTTATTCTCAAGTTGAAATTTTCTCTTTTCTGTAGGCAGGGGTTTGTAAAAGGTCCAGATTGTACTCCTTTATGAAGCAGGAATCTTACATTATGCTGTTAAAGCTTTGCTGTGATGGCTCCTGGTATGTTCCCAGTTAAATCTGAAGTAAAACTCTCCCTACATTCAGGCAGAGCAGGATTAGGCCTTCTATTTAAGATTTCCAGACATGATGAAGTCTCACTAAAACAAGTACTTAATCCTCATTTCAATTTATATTTCAATATTCATACTGGCATCTAGAGGTATCTATTCACTGCTGATAAATAAGTAAGGCATATGACTAGTTTAGTTGCCACTGTTTGGCAATGGTGCCAATAAAATCAGTCCAAAGAAATCCATTGCACATCTCTTCATTTCCTGGCCTACCACTGTTTCGATTGGAATGCCAGGGCAAATTTCTTTACTACCAGTTGTGTGTTACAATAAAACCCACAAAGATTTACAGATAAATACTAAACACAGGGGCAAAGCCTATCCTTGAGCAGGCACATCCCTGTTTCAATGGATGTTTAATTTGGCCCCCATCTTATTTTTACCATTCCTATTCCTACGCAGTCTTAAGCACTACACAGATCTTTTTTGGGCAGACAGCTTGCTGTGCACAATCTTCCTCCTTTTGATTGCCAAAACCCAACTGCTACATGCAAATAGAGTTCCAGCTAATGGATAGTACGGAGATTGCAGTTTAATTTCTCTAAGTAATTCAGTCTGCTCAGCAGAGACACCCTTAGAAGATCCAAGTGGGAAGGGAAGATGCTCATACATCCTGTGGAGTGCTGGCCCTGGCTGGGTGCCAGATCCCACTGCTCCATCACTGCCCTCCTCAGCAGGATAGGGGAAAGAAAATACAATGGAAGGCTCATGGGCTGGGATAAGGACAGGGAGAGATCACTCACCAATTACTGCCACAGGCAAAACAAGTAATTCAATGTCTTAAAAATAAAGCCAGAGTAGGATAATGAGAAATAAAAACTAAATCTCGAAAACCCACAAAAGAAGTTTTCTGTCTTAAAGTCCTACCCAGATTACCTCTAATAGAAGCCTGCTTGCCAGCCTGCCTCTGAGGTTGCCCTTCTCCTCAAGTTTGATGAATTGCAACTGTTTAAGGATTCTCCTTTGCACCAGCAGCGTCACCCTGACACCAGAACCTTCAGACGTGCAGTAACCATTTATCACCAGCACACTGAGGAGCCCTGGAGGCGGGGACAGAGGTTTCAGGTGTATCACGGGGCTGTGCTGCAGTGGGACAATGCAATAAAGGTGCACCTTTCCTTTTCCCTTCTCCTCGCCCAGCCCTGCCCGTGTTTGCACAAATGTATACACACAAAGCAGACGGGGCTGGGTCCTTGCAGAAATGACAGCTAGTGTGTGTCCTCTCCAGGGGACACACTGGGGACCATAACCTACTTAAATCAAGTCTTAACCTGGTAGCTTTTGTTAGACCCCTGCAGACAGAACTTTAACAGGTGGAGTGAAAGAAAATGAAGGAAATATTTGGTGTTCTAAACTGAAACCAGGTGTCTTGATGTCAAAACAGAACTTTGCCCAGGGCCCCTTCTCCAAGGCTGGTGAAAGGTTTGTGACAGTGGGAAGATGAAAGAGCTGGGAGTGGTTCTTGTGCTATTCATAGCACAAAGGGTGAAGGTTGTCCCACACCCGTCATGGGCAGAACAAGAAGCACAAATCGCCATCGTTCACTGCTCGTGACTGTGTAAAGCAAGAGCACAGTGCCCTCCTGCACACAGCCCTCCATTCTGTGCAGCACAGCTTCCCCTTACTGCTCCTTCTTCTACTTGGTCAATTCTTACAACTTAGAGGGTTTTGAAGTGGAGCTGGAGCAGGAGTTTGATGTTTGACTGCACCGAGCTGCAGCCTGGCAGCGGCGGCTGAGCTCGCTCCATCCTTCGTGGAGCTGAGAGAAAACAGCATTTGAGGAGGCTGGGGAGGCAGAATGTGCATCACACCTAACCCGAGCCTGGGATCCACAGGCACACTCAGACTGGAGCTGCAGTGCAATGGGAGACCTGACACAGAAACCTTGGGCCCCATCAGTAATGGGCAGGCAAAGGACTGCAACCAGCATTTCATGACTGATCCGAGCCTTCCCTCGAGCTACACTTGAATTTAAAAGAGGTAGTAGAACAACAGCAGGAAAAAGAATATACAGGAGTATTTGAAAGGAAACTTGCCCAGCAGAGTGCTAACATTATTGGAGGCTTGCATATTCAATGATGGCATAAGATAACATTTTCATTTCTGACATTTTCCTTAAGTGTTGTAAAAATTAATCCCTGTTTGATTTTTATGAGCCTGAGAGTCAGAGGGGGGAATGTGAGAGTTAGTTTTTTTGGCTGTTTCTGACCTCAAAGAAATCTAAAAAAACCAGTTATGCTTAAAGTTCAGAGTGGTTCCTTAAAGAAAGAACAGAAAGACATTAATTCAGTTCAAAAAACTAATCTTAAAAGAAAGTTCTAAGTGTTGCAAGAGGCCTACAGTGTGTAAGACAAGACATACTCTGCTAATTTGAATGTGCTCTTTCACACCAAGCAGCACTAGAATTGTACAGCCACAAAATAAGTTGCTTCCTCTGACATGAGCCTGTTACCTCTACTACTTTCTGTTCTTTTCCTCCATGGAATTGCCTTCTCCTTTAAAGCTCTGTGCAGTTCATCCCATTGCCGCTGTTCTTTTTAACTTGAAGCAATTTTAAGCAGCATCTGATGGAATTTTTTCTATCATTTTCTTCACTCAGACATGATCTAGGTTCAGTGCTCACCCAGAATCAGAAGATGAAGCTCACCTATTTTACACTGAGCACTTCTGCCCCATTTCTCCTGTTTCCTCGGGTCATGACACTCTGGTCATGTCATGTGTCCCCCAGGCTTCCCGTTCCTTTCAGCTGAGCTGAACTTGCAGCTACCTCATAAACTTCTCACATGTCTTAATCCGATGGCAGCTGCTATTTCTTATGTGCCAACCAAGTTTTGATCTCGATGACATGGACAGTGCCATGTGTGAGCATGAGCAAAGCAATGAGAAACCCTTTTCCCTTTTGTTTTTATAGAATTGTATGAGTCCTCCTGACCCACCACATTCCCACGGCACCAGGGGCTGGAGGTAGCAGTGGTCTAGTACCTAGCTTGATCTTTGAGCAAAAACAAAGCTTTGGCTCTGAAAATCAAGTGTCTCATGACTGGAGATTTTTTTTTTTTTAACAAAGCAGACTTCAGGTAAGTTGGGGGATTTGGATTTGTTCAAGGCAGAGCTTGCAGCTACAGCCCTTCTCCTTCAGACCAGAATCAAGTGCAAGTCCTTGCCTTCCCAGCCCAGGAGGATTGAGCCTGCTCGTCCTCTGTAGAGAACCACAAACACTTCAGGAGATGTACCCTGTTCAAAGAACTGTGCTTGGAGGTCATAGTTTAGAAGGGGAAAGGATTTAAAACTGGTTTATGTGTATTTAAAAATCTGTTTCTAAAGTTCCATATGAACTGTGTTGGTATAATTGAATTTTTTTGATGTTTTCCTCTCACCTCATTTCAAAGCAGTAGCCAAACAGTGCATTCAGATCAGAAATGCTGTGTGCAGTAACCTGTGTGCACCAATACTTGACATTTTGTTTGAGGCAGAGCAGCGCCGGGGCTCAGTGCTGGTGATGACAAACTGGTGACTCCTTGTCATGCCATCCTTCACTGGCCTTTTCCTGAAACACTGCCAGATGCCACCTTGGAGCACCACTAAAACTGTGCTTTCAGATTTGGCTTCCTGTTCCCCATTTCTCTCCTCCAAAATTATTCCTAGGTGTACACACTTTTTAGTTTCTGGTGACACTGTGGTAGCTGCAGACACATTATTTATAGCCACAGGATTTGTCTTTCTGTGCCTCCGACCTGAGTGGTCCCTCAGCTATCACCACTTTGCATCCCATTTTGTTTTTCCTGTAGGGAATATGCCAGCAGGGATGGGGCTGAAATCCTTCTGGATCAGGAGCGGAGACAAATGCTGCTCTGTTTGTAAACACTTCAAGGCTAAAATTAGCAGGAGTCAGAAGAATCATTTATGAACATCAAGCTCCCCCAGCCGTCCTGAGGAACGTCTCAGGCACGTGGACAGAGAGCAGGGGTTTAAATAGTGCCTGGCAGCCTCCCCCTGCTGCCACCCCCCTGCCCAGCCCCTCGCCTGGCTCCACACCCCTCGGCCTGGCAGCACCACCACAAATGGCCAAGCACATTTGCAGCTGGAGGGGCTCTCCAGGGCCTCCATAATGCCTGGAAGAGGCTGGAGGAAAAGCCTTGGTCAGCTGGAACACTGTCCAGCAAAAGGGCAGGGGTTTGGGGGCCAATGGACCAGGGGGAGGCCAGGAAACCACAGCCTGAGTGGTCTCTGAGCAGGCTTGTGCTGGGCAGCTTCAAGCTCGAGGGAAAACTAAGCCACACTGGGTACAGCAGACAACTGAACATCAACCAGGGTGGACAAGCCCCACGCACCCCTTCTTTCAGCAGTTACAGGCAGCAGATCATGAAAGCAGCCTTGGCTGTGTCTGGAGGAAAACATGACTGTAGAGAAGCAGTGCTGTGCTCAATGTGCTCAATAAAATCCACGCTCCTCAGAAGAGGCTGCCAGCCAGATGCCAAACAATCTGAATATATCATGGCAACAGCTAAACTCAAGTCCTTGTAGACCCTGAAGCAGCACTTTGGCTTCTCTTGTTTTGCAAAGCCCATGCATACATACAGCTACACATACAATGCTTTTTTAAATGCCATAGTGAAACCACGATGTCTTTTCTGACCATCTATTGGCTTCGTAAGACTGAAGGAGATTAAAATACACACAAAAGAAGTAGCTGGTATATTCTAAAATGAAACAGACAAAAAGTACCATTACCATTACAGCCCAATAAAGCAAAGATCTCTAGAAAATGTCAAGAGGCCAGAACAATGCTGTTTGGAGTTCTATCCAGTCTTGGAGAACCGTTGCCACTTTTTTTTTCTTTTTTTTTTGAAAGAGAAAACCCATGGCCATAAACCTGAGGTTATAGAAGGAGCTCTCAGAAAGAGCTGGATTTATTTAAGTGAGAAAACCAACTGAACTGAAAAGCATAACTCCTCTCTGTTGGGTGTTACTAGCTCAACATGAGAAAAACGAACATCATCTCCCCAAAAGAAATAGAGAGAGTTCCACAAGAAGTCCCCAGTCTGGGAGATCTTACCGAGCTTATTCAGTATAACTAATGCAATTGGTAGAAGTGCTGGGAACTTCAAGGGGAAAAAAAAAGGGGGAAATATATAAGCTAGATATTTGGGATAAGCATCAGGGTATTCCGGACACACACTGTTGTTAAATACAGCTGCTTGCCACAGTTACTCCACTGCCTGCTCTGTGCTTTGCTCTTCAAGTCAATCCCCTGAGTGCAGGGGAGCTGCTCCAAGGGAAGTTTCACACAGTCCTATTTGTAAGGGTTTGCACAGACAGCCTTGACCCTGATGCTTCTGATCACCATGTCCCCCTCTTTTAGAGCACTTTCTCTGCAGCAGACGTCTGAAACAGACCCTTTGAGATGCCGTGGGCAGTCCTGTGCAGCAGGAGCTGTCCTCTGGGACGCCCTGATCCACCACAGCTCCTTGGGGTGCTGCTATCCCTGGCCATGGCTCCCCTGCATGCTGTCAGACACTCAGCAGCTCACCAAAGGCACAGATCCTGCCAATCCAGCTTTCACACAAGCCCGGAGCTCCTATATTTGGAAAGCATCAGCAACTCCTTAAAAGAAGCAGTAAGAGTCAATGTGACACACGGCACTTTTGGAGGAGCCACATCCTTTCCATTTAAAGGGTGGTGCTTGTCACCATCTCCATCCCTCTGCCCTTGGCAGAACACGCACACACACACCATGTCCTGTCCACAAAATGCTCGGCTGCAGTTGGTCCCCCCACACTCTTTCCTCTATGCAAAGTATCCCATCCGTTTAAATAGGAGGATTATAGGAGTAGGAGGGAGCTTAGCACAAACAATGGCTGTGATCAAGCCCGGCGTGCACGAGTGATTTGTGGGAAGTGTGAGACACATCAAAGATGGCAGGTGCTGCTCTTGCTTGCGAGCTATTTATACTCGTGGAGTCACTCTACAAACACTTCTTGCTTCAGTATGCTTGTAGGATTCCTTTCCAAAGAGAGAGAAGAGGTGTGGAGCATGAAAGCATGGGCCAAGTCTGTAATTTTAAAGATAACAGAATTAAGTCTTGCATAAAAATCCCACTATAATATACAGAGAGGAGTAGCCTGACAGACCAGTTTCTAAGTAGGGAATCACAACAAACAAGGAAATACATAACTGGTGGGGGGAAAGATACAAAAGGAGTGGAGGGGAAACAAAACATTTTTGTCTTGGAAAATACTAACCTTAGAGATCCAGGCTCTGACAGGATTTTGCCTTTTATTTTGTCTTTTACTTTTTTAATGAAGGAATCACTGCCTCCCACTAGAGGCAAATACATTTGGTAAACGAGACTTGGCTGCTTACTTCTGAGGGTTGAGTGATGATCATGCCCAACAGATGCATTTGGGGGGTTTTGGCCCCAGGGTGGGACCCTGGAGCTTCAGCTGGCTCAGGGCTTCAGAGGGATCTGGGAGTGCTCCTTGGGCCACACGCTGCCCATGGGGATGGCCCAAGGCTGTGACCACGGTCCTCCTGCACAGGAACCTGCTCTCATACACTCCCCAAACCACCACAGCACCCAGGCACAGTGTGAAGGCTTTTGAATTCAACTGGAAATAAAAGCTGAAACCCACAGAGCACAGGCCATCCAGGGGCATGGTCAGAATCAGTCCCAGCACTCTCAGCTGATGGGAGACGTTGTAAATCCCTCACATGCTCTCCTTGAACTGGGGAGGAGCAGAGATGCCACCACAGTCTGAGCCCTGCATCCACACTCCAGCAGCCACACTGTGAGCATGCAGGGAGCTGCAGCCCGGGTGCCCTTTCAGAGATGACACCCCCAGCGCTGTCATCCTCACTCTGTGCCTCTGGAAGTGAAGGTTTGCAGAACTGCTATTTCTGACTCAGAATTCCAGCTGTGAGTGTGTGTACCATGCAAAGGTTAGCACCCACGTTATTTACATCTCAGCTCGGAGGGACTCACAAAGGTTAAAGAAAGCAAGTCCAGTTGAATGTCACCTATTTTTTGTAGTCTTCATCTTAAGCCTTTTAGCCTGGCACGCCCCTGTTAAAATGAATGAGAATTTCTGTGCTAAAGCTGGAAAATTCACCAAAAATCATCCTCCTCGTGTTTTGTCATTACAGCCATGTAGTTTTCAATTTCTCCTCAGGCACAGTTCTTGTAGGCACAAATTGCATCACTACCAATGATTTTTCTTGAAGTACCAAGCATCACTGTCACTGTGTCATAACTAAGGCAATAATACAACTCTCAGAAGAGATTCAGGAAAATAAAGCAGATCTGATTAGCAAGCATCTTCTTTAAAGCAAACTACCACAAATCATTAATCATAAAAGTTTCTAATTTCAGAAATGAGTTAACTGAACTTTAATGAGACAAACAGCCTTTAAAAGCTGCCACCATGAGACTGTCTGCACTAAACTGGGAGAGTGTTGTAAAATGACTGATTTCATTACCAGTCCCAGGAAGCGCTCTGCTGGAAACAGCTTGAGGAATCTAAAAAAATCTCCAAATTTCTTTCAAAAGTTCTACTTATTTGTGGTGCTTGGTATTCCAGGACATCCACAGTACATTTGCATGTGGAGCTGAGGTCACCCCCGTAGTACAACAGCAGATAATGTTATAATTAGTGAAGCAGATTCCGTGCCGTGTTCCAAATGGCCTTGTCTGTCACTGTCCCCAGGGAGCAGGGATGCAGTGACCCCTCAGCAAGAAGGCAGCTGGAGGCAGAGGAGGGCTCCTGAGCCCCCATCTCATGCACGATGCCCTTGTGTTCCCACCTGGCCTCCCCTCTGGCTTCTCAGCCCATCAGTAACGAGTTGGGAGGGAGAGGAGGGCACCAGGAGAGGGCACAGAAGGGTTGGTGATGGCCATGGTACATCCTCCCAGTGTCCAGGCTGATAAGGTCTCTTCCAGAACAGTATTCCTTTGACCTTAGGACACCAACATGGATGCATGCATTTGAATCCAGTATAAAAAGGAGAAACAGATTGTTTCTGCTGGGAAACTGCTCCTTCCTGAGTGTAGTGTTAGAGCAAAATCCTTGCACTCTTGGTGCGGAAAAACTCATGGATCTCAATTACCGAAGACTCACTGCAAATCAAAACAAATATTGGCATTAACAACGTTAGTCACTGTGAGAAACAGTCAAAGGGGAGGGAAGCTTGATGTCACTGTCACATTTGGCCTAAGAAAGTTGCCTTGAATGGGAAGAAAGTTTTCCTGGGAAGCATTCAGCTACAACACACTGCAAGTGAAGCACATGGTCCTGGAACTGTCCTTGTTTCAGAGCTACACCCTCTGGCCTTCCTGCAAACAGATGCTCACAGGCAAGCGGCTTCTGTTGCCTTCTCCTGACAAAAGCTGGAGCAGACAGATTGTTGTGTAAGGCACAGGCTGGGTGCTGCTCTTGGCAAACGACAGCCCCATCCTGCCAGGGCAGGCACGCTCAGAGCTGCCAGAGCCCTGCTCACACTCGGCTTCACTCCCTCCCTCATGCACAGCACGGCCAGCACCCTGCCTGCCCCCTGAGCTGTCCCTGGGCTGGCACTGACCAGCTGCTGCCAGCTCGGGCCACTGCTTCTGCTCCATAAGGACCAGATCACCCCAGCAGCCGCACAGGCAGACCCTGGTTCTGCTCCGTAAGGACCAGATCACCCCACACGGGCTCTGCTCTGCCCTGCTCTGCTCTGCCCTGCCCTGCTCTGCTCTGCTCTGCCCTGCTCTACCCTGCTCTGCCCTGCTCTGCCCTGCCCTGCCCTGCTCTGCTCTACCCTGCTCTACCCTGCTCTGCCCTGCTCTGCCCTGCCCTGCCCTGCTCTGCTCTGCCCTGCTCTACCCTGCTCTGCTCTGCTCTGCTCTGCTCTGCTCTGCTCTGCCCTGCCCTGCCTGCTCTGCTCTGCTCTGCCCTGCTCTGCCCTGCCCTGCTCTGCCTGCTCTGCTCTGCCTGCCCTGCCCTGCCCTGCTCGCTCTGCCCTGCTCTGCCCTGCCCTGCTCTGCCCTGCTCTGCTCTGCCCTGCTCTGCCCTGCCCTGCTCTGCCCTGCTCTGCCCTGCTCTGCTCTGCCCTGCTCTGCCCTGCTCTGCCCTGCTCTGCCTCTGCTCTGCCCTGCCTGCTCTACCCTGCTCTGCCCTGCCCTGCCTGCTCTGCTCTGCCCTGCCCTGCTCTGCCCTGCTCTGCTCTGCTCTGCCCTGCTCTGCTCTACCCTGCTCTGCCCTGCCCTGCCCTGCTCTGCTCTGCCCTGCTCTGCTCTGCCCTGCTCTGCCCTGCTCTGCTCTGCTCTGCTCTGCTCTGCTCTGCCCTGCCCTGCTCTGCCCTGCTCTGCTCTGCTCTGCTCTGCTGGCCCCTGTGGGCTTCCACTGGCCCAGCACCAGGCTAGACATGAAAGCCCTGAGTGCTCAGTGCCCCTGTTAGCAGCCAGAGCAGTCCCTGAGAGGCACAAAGCCCAAGCCATCAGGGATGTGCACCTGATGCTCTGTTCTGCCAGCCCCACCGAGTGCCAAACCTGCAAAGGGATTGGGATCAGCAATCCAAGTGACTTCATCCCTCTGTATTTAAATGAATTTGACAATAAGCTGCTTAAGAACCTTTTTACTGTGTTAATCAGTACAACGTAGTGTCATATTTGTTTTTTTCATTAAAAGATAATTAAGGGAAACAGCAGCAGGCAATAACTTGAAGAAAGGGAATTGGATCAACTGAAAACTCCCTTCCTTGAGCAAAAAGTTAGATACACCTGCATTTACTGATGTAGTGTGGCAAGATAATGCTTCCCAAGAAACAATTCAACTTCTCTTCCTGACAGTGAAGCACCAAGAACAATTTCCATTAAGAATACCTGGAAGAGCTACTTCTCCCTGAGGGAGGGATGAACTGAGAGCTCTTCACTAACGATTTGTGATTCGTTTCCTCACACCTCTGGTAATGAAGTGCTGTTGTATTCTCTTCCACGAGTGAAGCACCTCCTCCTTCATCTCCAGGGCCATGCCCAGTACACAATTTCAGGTTTTTCCCTTTCCTGACTTAGTCAGAGCTTAAAAATGCCATCACACTATATCTGGGTAGCTTTGATCCCCAAGAAAAGCAGGCTGTTTCTAGAAGAAATATTTGCCCTCCTGATTCACTGTTTCAACTGTACTGAGAATTCAGGATGATCATCAAGGACATTGGATCACCACCCACCAGCAAGAAATTAAGGCTGGAAATTGCTGAAAAGTCATATGGCCAAATACAAGAAGTTTTGAGCAAGCTTGTCTTTTCCTGGAGCTACCCAGAAAGTAACATAGAGCATTGCCATACCAAGAAAATACTTTATGGCTTTTTCTTTGTTATCCAGCAGTTCTGAAGTAGCTTCTTGTGGCCAATAACGCTCTCCTCTGTCTGAAGGTCAGTTCACACTTACACAGGCAAGGTGCTTCCCACACTCCAGAAGGAGCCAAAACTCATTTCATGAGGTCTGTGCAGCACAACTCCAGGAACTGAAAGCTCTGCCCATGGAGCCATTACCCACAGAGGAGAAGCTGGTGCCTGTTCCTGCCCTCAGAACTATCACTATTCCAAATGCTGTCAATGTATTTCTGCTTGGTTGTACAGTCATGAAAGATCATGTTAATTCTCCTGCCTCACTGTATGTGCTGAGCCCATCCCAGAAAACTGGATGAGGATGAAGCCCTCCTGCCCACTAAGCCTCCACTGCCGTGCCAAATTAGGGAGTGTAATTCTTCCAACCATCACGTGGTTCAGTCAATATTTTGCTGGCTGCCCACCCTCCCTGGGAGTGTTTCTGGGCCAGTTCATGCCTGTGCTGGGATTTCTGGAAGGAGGTGCAATTACATCTGGAATGTCAGTAGCTGTTCCTCTGCCTGGGATTCAGGCTTGCTCTGTGCCTGGCAAAGGTGAGGCCAGAAATGCCCTCACCAGGCTGGGGTTTATTTTTAGTTCCACGACGGCCTCTGATGCTGAACATTGGCTTCTGGAGAGCTGCTCCCATTGTGTCTCGTTTGTCACACGGGTCCAAAGCTCACAGTGTTTGCACAGCTGCTCCTGGAGCTCCCAGCCTGGGCAGGAGCAGTCCCAGCTTCATCTCCCACCAGCCACCATTGCTGGTGCAGTATGGAAATCCTGACTTACAGGAGGGGAGGGCTCCATCGTGGTGGTTAGTACTGCTAACTGAGTGCTTTCCAGCTCTTCACCCAAACTAGATGTCTTCATCCTAGGCTGCAGACGTGTGTAAACACACAGAAAACAAAGCTCTATCCAAAAATTTTGGTACTTTACAAATTTCCCATTTGTCTCCTCTCTGTCTTTTCCATCTTACACCCTTAACTAGATGCTAGAAGCAGCAGGGCTGGACCCATGCTAGGTCTGAACCATATAAGGCTTTCAGTTTTAGCAAAATGCCATGTGTAGAGCAAGATGCTCTGGAAGGACCGTGCAGGAGCTCAAGAGATGCTGAACAGGTCAGAAGAGCATGGTCTGTGTTCCCAGAAACATTCAGGCCCTAGGTCTGGCCCATCTCAGCATCCTCCATGTTCTATTAGCAATGCCTTTGTCACTGCAGATTAAACAGCAGAGGATCAACGCTCATAAAAGCTTCTTGTTGTGTTCCCTTCAGCCCTTCCCATCCTCCACCAGTCATGCATTAGCCAGTTGTGAATGCAGACCCGTGTCTGCTGGGCAGCAGAGCCGGGGCCCCAAGGATGCTGCTGAGACAGGGGAAGCTCCTGCCCACGGAGCACAAAGGTCCCCTGGCCCAGGCAAACCCGCAGCATTTGGCAGCTGCACAGCCCTGAGTGCTCCTTGTTAGCTGCTCTTCGAGGGTTGGGATGTATGAAATATTAATTACCATTCTGCGAGGTCACAAACGTCCTTTCAGCCACAAATCAAGCTATAAGATATAAGATCTGTTGCAGAATGATGCAGCAAATAGAAGAAGGGGTAAAAGCCTCACTCTGTCCCATGCACGGCTGTGTTTCCTTTGATCAGCCCCGGTTTGTTGGGCTGCAGAGAGACAAACCCACCTTCTGTGTAAATTGGCAAGGGTTTGTGGCAGGCACCACGCTCCTCTCTCAGCACAGGACACCTGGGTCTGCTCAGCACTGAGGGTGTGAAAGTCTCTCTGGTTTGAGGTGTTCATAGCTTTACATCCACTGATTCCTGCTGCCAGCGGGAAAATTGTACCCCTGAGGGGAAGAACATGAACAGAGGGAGGGAAAGGTGATGGGGGAGTGCTCCTGTGCTGGGGGAGAGGAGGAAGGAGCGGCCTGCTCTCTCCTCCATCTGATATGCTGGAGCTCAGCAGCCACAATTAGCTCTATATCAGGGTTTTTAATGGGCTAACTCCCTGCCATGCAGGCTGGACCCAACTTTCAGGTACCCTAATCGTGGAGATGAAAGAGGGTTTTTCTGTCCATCTGTGTCTAAGGGAGTTTTGGATCCATTAGCAATTATGATAATGGATCTCTTTCCAGAGAATTAATTGCTCCTTTGCCCAAGTCATAGACAAGTTTGCTGTAAAAATTAATTACTTGGCATATACAATACGCTTAACAGTCAAGTAATAAGCTAATTTTCAGAGAATCCACAGAGGGCCCCCCAGTCTCCCAACTTCTCAGAGCAGTTTCTGAATATCCAGCGAAAAGTCAGTTATCTGTTGTTGTCTTGCAATTCCTTTGCCATGATATTTGACAGCCCCAAAACTCCTGACCTGGCACTGGACAGCTCCAGAGCCAGCAAACAGCCCAGGAAGGTACAGGGGTGTTAAACTGAACCACATCTGCAAAACAGCCATCCCAGCCAAACAACTCCCTCCTCCCAAAAACGCTGATGCTTTCCCAAGTGGCAGCATGGATTATGTCTGAAAATGGATGAGGATGATGCCAACAAGCAGTGGAGGATCAGGATGGACAAAGGACACCGCTCTCCTTTCTCAGTTCACGTCCTCCTCCTGGGAGGATCCCCTGTCACACCAGGGGGAAGTGCCCAGGGAAGGACAGGGACAGCTGAATTGCCAGAGGATCGCCCAGCTCTAAACCCCTCAGCTCCATGTCCCTGCCTGGTTCATGGGTTTGGTGTTGCCCCTCCCCACATCCCAGGGGTGGTCCGGGGCAGAGGGGATCCCTCTGTGCTTTGATGTCCAGGATGGCTGGAGCTCCCACCATCACCTCGTCTGTGGGAATCTCTGCTTTCTGCCTGGCTAGTGGGTGTTGTGGCACCTGCAGCCAGCCAACATTTTGCAACCTCTGCTGTTTTCACCAATTTTTTTGGAGCTGACCAAAAGCTGTTCCACAGCAAAGGACAGCAGGTTCGCAACAAGACTTTCTTCCTTAGGAAAGCAGACTTAAAATTTGCATAGAATGTTTGCAAGCAACCTAATTAGCTCTCCTGAACAACCTCCCACCCATCAGGTAGCCCACGGTGATTGATGCTGTGCTCCTCTTGCCTGCCCCAAAAGCAGAGTTTTACTTATATTAGCACAAAGACGTTTGTTTTAAACAAGATCTGAATCCTTCTGCCAAATGCCCACAATAAACAAAGTTAAATGCTTTCTGTGCATGCAGGACCGCAGGACAGTTAGTCTACTCAGGTTTGTAAGATGATCACTTTAAAATAAGGGGGATGCTTGGCCATTTTTGTTTAGTGTATAGTGCAGCTACTTGCAGCCCCTGCAAATTTCTTTCAGTACCTTAAATATTAAAGGTCTTTTTATAGCCCTCACGAACATATGTAGCACTTTGCACGAACTCCATACAAACAGATGCAAAGGGATTGTACTTAAATAGCAGAGCTGACCCGCTGAGTGGATGGAAATGAGAGGAGACAAGCTGGCAGAGACGGAGGCTGGGAGCAGAGCAGGAGAGCACAGGCAGCAAGGACAGCAGCCTCCCGGGGCAGCTGGCCCCAGCAGACCTCCCCAGAGCCACCACAGAGCTGGGGATGTTTGTTCCTACTCACTTAATGAGAGCTGAGCATCCAAATATTAGTGTCAGAAACCTCAGGCTCGTTATGACAGCGCCACAGAGGCTGCGTCCAAAAGTCCTGCCCCAAGGATGGAAATCCCTCCAGCACAGGAGCAGTCAGTGCTCAGCTCCCGTGGGCATCAGTGGGAATAGCCCTAAACTAATGATGAGCATGTTTGGAGGGAAAAAAATAAAGCCAGCAAAACCCCCACAAAACAGAAAAACAGCACCTTCCTGATAGTAAAAAACACAATTTAAAACTTCTCTTTGCTGATGGGTTTCATGACTACTTTGCTAGATGCAGATGTTTTTAGCAGTAAGATGATCCACAACAAACAACCAATCTAAATGTTAATACAACCTCACTTTAGGAAATTAACCTGTTTTAAAAGTACAGAACAGTGCTGGCTCAGTTATTTTCTTAACCTTCACCTTGAGTGTGCACAATTCATACAAGGAAACAGCATTTTTAATATCTTGTGGACATATGTTATACAACCTCACAGAAGAATGCTGGAAATGATCATCTATGAAGAGCATGGGGCTTCCATCTGGCACCGTTTTGATTGGAGACTGAAGAAAATATCTAGCAGAACTGCACAGAAAACACTGAGATTGCTAATGGCCCCAATGGTGTCTTCTGAGGAGGAAGGGGGAAGAAAAAGAATAAAGACAATGAAAATCAGACAATCTGCCAAGAGACATTAAAAATAGAAAAGGGGAGATTTGTGGTTTGGGTTGTCTCTCTGTTTCCCCTGTAGTGCTGTGAGTGTGCTGGTTCCTGCTGCACCGAGCCACACAAATCCTCTCCTCAAGTTTTATTCTCAGGAGGTGGGGAAATCACAACTGCCAAAGGAAGACAGGTCAGGATTAAAAGCAAGAAATATGTTGGTTTGGTCCCAGAAAATTCAGTAGCAAAGAACCCCACCAGAAACATTCCGTTCTGCTTTGGCTTATGCCAGATGCAATTGAAATTTTCATCCATTTGAAACAAAACCATAAACAGTATCAGTTTAACAGAGAATTAAAAATTAAATAATAATTTTTTAAAAGGTAGGGAAAGAGAAATCCCTTGGGAAATTGCCATATCCTAGTACCCAGAGACAACTGCTTCACCTGGATCCTGAGTCCAGAAGAACTGAAAACAAACAAATATGGCCATATAGCTTTTAGCCCTCACAGGAGGAGGTTTTATAGCTCTGTGGTTCAAGACAGAGAAGGGATTTTGGAGAAGTTTTCACAGCACTCTGCCTCTTGCTCCTGTCCAGCCAACTGCAGTTTTATGTGCCAGGAAATTGATTAATGGACTACATTTCTCACATAACAGAAAAAAAATCTGCAAAAAAAAAAACATTCTTGCAGTGAAAGCCAGTGTGTGGGCTGCACCATCAAACTTCTGCAGACTTCCAAACGTCAGCCAGACTGGCAAGACCTTTTCCTGTAACCCAGGATATTTATTTCTGAGGAAACACTCAATGTATTTCATGGTGGGGCTTTAAAAGGAAGAGCTAGCTGCTTTCCTGGGACTCCAGATATGTTATGGCTTGGTACTGCCACTCTGCCGCTGGCTGCAGTGATGAGAACTTTTTGTACCATCTGAGGGATTTATTAAGTTAAGACTCCGCTCTCCAGACGGAAAACATCTGACAAAGCAAGCCTGTGCCATGTTGGTGGGAAGGAAGGAAGGACGCTCTCCTCCCTCGGTGCCCCAGGGGTGCAAGATGAGCAGGGCGCTGTCCTCCATCCCCTCGCTGTGCCTGGCAGCCTCCACCAGCAGCGCTGGGAAAGAGCAGAGACCCGGCCCTTGTCCTGCTCTTTGCTCTGAAATGCTGCCGGACCCCAGGGACAGGAATCTCTAGTCCGGGATGCTGCACGTGCCCCTCGTGGAGCATTTGCTCTATCCTCACAAGCAGGAGCTAAACCAGCCAGTCACTGTGAGAGCAGCATCCTCCCTCAGCCTGAGCTCTGTTTGCCCTGCAGCATCTCCCCGTCCCCTCCCGCAGGCGTTTGCTCTCTCCCGTCCTTCACACTCCTCGTGTGCCATTTCCTGCGCAGGGGCTCAGCCCGGGACATTCAGTGCAAACAAGGCAAGCAAGTCATCATTGAACAGGGGAGGTGCTGCCCAGGCTCCCTGCTCTGCCACCCTCCCCTCCCAGCTGCGGGGATCCAGCTGTGTTTCCTACCATCATCATCCTCTCCCTGTCCCCGGACAGACCTGCCTGCACTCTTGCCGTGCACACATTTCTGTGTCTGGGGAACATCCAACATGCTCTGCAAGCCCAGGTCATGCCAGAACAAACCCCTCCAGCATCCTTTCCTTCAGCAACATTCCTAGGAATGGCACAGAGAAGCGTTTGAGGGGTTTCTGTGCTGCTGTTTCCATCACAAACCCACCCAGGGCCCTTGGCTGTGCCCCTGCCTTACCACAGCTGGGCAGTGGGTCAGCATCTCACCAGCACAGGGAGAGAAATGCCTCGAGAGAGCTGAACTGAAAACAGCTTTACAACATCCCAGCACGGTTCTCAGAGCCTTGGCTGCTCTGCCTCGGAGAAGATATTTCCCAGACTGCAGGTGTTGCTTCAGAACATCCAAGGAAATGTAGACAAGCTTTAAGCATTATGTTTGAAGGAAATATTCAGCTGTTAAATGCCTCAGCTGTCTACCTCTCTGCAGAGAAGGATGCAAATTTCTGAGTCTAGGCAGTTTCCAAAAAAAGGCAAATTTCTGTCTGGCAGTGTTACTGTTGAGTTCTAAGAAATATTTCTCTTTCTCTGAGATCTGGAAAACTCAATCCAGAGGAGAATTTTATCTTAAAATAAACTAATTTTTCATTTGGCTCAGCTTGACAGACGCTGCACCTCTACCATCCAGCCACCTAGAAGCTCTTACTTGTAGACATATCCATGTCACAGAAATGTGGGAAAATGCTGTAAATCAGGCATGGCTCTGAAGGTGATGGAGCCTTGCTTGTCATAACACTGGGAAAAAAGCTCCAGCCAAGCAGAACAATGCTGAAGGTGTGTTGGTAGAGCTGCCACGCAGTGGTGTGGAAGGGGGAACCAAAAAGGCAAGACTCAGAGCAGTCTGGTGCCAGTTTTGGCACCAGAGCACCCACAGCTCTGCTGCCCAGCACATCCTCTGTCAGTCTGTGCCACCTTCCTTTTGCTGTACAGTTGTGGCAATAAAAGTGAGCAATTCTTATTTCAACATGTGCAGTTCCTGATTTTATAGAGCTGTAGATTAGATTCATATAGACTAAATGCTGATAGATCCTATGTATCTCCCAGTGGTTCCTCAAGGAGAACAAATGTCTTTGAGATCTCTGAATGAACCTGTTTTAGGACTAGAGTCATGAGGCTGCAAAGACCATGCATGGCATGTTATTGAGGTAAGATCTTACAGCAAAAAACCCTCCGAACTGTGTGAAAACAAACTTCTTAATTGGTGAAAACCTCAGTTGGGAAACATCCCAGGCAGCTGTTCTTCAGCTATCTGGAGCCTCGCCAAGTCTTATATATCAGCCTTGAGCTGAGAACAAGTGTGGTAAATTCCCGCCAAAAGGGTAATGTTTTTGAGTTATAAGCACCTAAAAATAGTCATATATAATGGAATTGCCTCCTCAGCCGTAACTGCTGTGAGGGTATATGCACCCTGTCCCCCCAAAGCCCCTGGGGTCCTGCATCCCCCTGGGTTGGGGTCTCTGCTGAGCTCCTCAGGCTGCCTCGGGCTGGGAGCCCAGGGAAGGGTCCCAGCTCAGCCGTGACTCGGGCAGGGGCACCCACCCCAGCTGCAGCCAGGGCAGCAACGTTTGCAGCACCAGTTCCACGGGGACAGCATGGGATGATCATTTCTAAACATTACCCTTTCAGCACATACAGAAAGCTCAGTCTTAATCTCATAACATTTGCAAGGAAATCTTTTTAATCAGTAATGAAAGCCAAACATTATCCAGCCTTTATTGACCTGCAATAACAGAACAGTGCTGCTACATTTCCCCTGTGCCTCTGCACAGGTTCATTTGACTCGCTCTGTGGTTGGTGTTTATTCTTAGCTCACAAAGCTCAAAGAGTTTATATTATTGATTTGCTGTATTTCAGGTTCAATCCCTTGGTGCCCCTCAACCTGAATGAATTAAGTCAGAAAGAGTTAACACCTTTACTTCCGAGACACAAACACGCTGGTGGTTTATGTAACCCACACATCACTCTGCCAGTGTTCAGCACATTAACTGGGAAGTGCCAAACGCTGCAGCAATATCGATATTTGCTACAGCAAAAGTATTCACAAGTGGGAGTTTGCTCCCGGCAAAGGAAAAGTGATGTGTTCAGAACAGGAGAGTGAAAAGGCACAGCAGAGAAATCCACCAGGGTGGGAACAGTCCTTCCTCACTGAGGGCCACACACGGGTTATCTCTCTGTGTGCAGCCTCTGCAGCACCATGCTGAGGTCATGGTTTCCAAACCCTTTTTCCCACCACCTGCTTATTTCAGGTACACTTGGCCCACATGTTAGATGGGAGTGCTTGTGGGCAGGGGCTGCTGCCTTATCTGGGGGTTCCATGACATTTACTCACCATCTCTCAGTGCAAGGACTAAGGAGCATCAGCTGCAAGTAGCAGAGAGGCAGCTCAGACCCAAGAAAACCCAGCAGTGATGTGTGCAGTCATCACTCTCCCAAGGGCTGCATGGCACAAGCCCATTCCCTTGGGCTTTCTGCTCTGGGTGAGCCTTTTCAAGAGCATCCACCTCCTCTTCAGAAGTGACTCTCCCAGTGTTTATTTTCAGCTTAGAGGAACCCAAAGCCCCAGTAAATGCTATACAACTTCCACATTATTTTTCTCTCAACAAGTTGCATCCCTGAGGACATGACAAGAGGAGCTTCAAGAAGATTTAATAAGTAGCACAGAGAGGGTAGGAACAGACTGGACGACATCCTTATCTGGAGAAGCTATGGAAAAATTTTCCCAGGTATGTCAGCTGCATGAAAATGTTGTTTCTCTCACTCCTCAGAGCACCAGCTCAGGGCAGCCACAGGAGCATCTGAAAACTGCACTGATCACTGCGAGAGCACATGCAGAGATGCCACAACTGCCTTTATTTTCCCTTCCTTAGGAGCTTTTCCAATGAATTTGAGCTAAACACTTGCCTTATTGAATTTGACTATGCCTGTAACAGCCACCACTATGCACCTTAGGTAGCATTAAGCTTCCCCCCTCCTGGATCCCAGCACCAGGGCTCCATGCCGAAGCCACCTCTGTAATCAGACAAGTTGTAGCCTTTCAAGAGCATTCTGGTGTAAAAATATATCTTAGCAAGAAAATACAGCTGAAAAAGCAAACTATTGCACTAAAATATGGAGCCCAGGAATAGAAGAAATGCTGGCTAGAGTGCAGACAGGAGAAGCTGGCTTCAATAGCAGGAATCTTGAAATAACTACTACAATGGCTCATGTACCACTAATGTTAGCCATTAACCCCTTTTTTCCATGCAAAAATCTTAGGCAGAGTGCTCCAGTGTCTGCAGGGTCCATAATCATGGTCTCACCCCCCTCTGCCTGGTGCCCTGGGGCACTTCACAGGTTCAGCTCAGCCCTTGTCAGTTTCTTACAGAGTCGAGAGAGGGTGTGTGCAAACATGAATAACCAGCCTCTGCATTAATGCAGTTGCCTAGGTAAGGGTTTTTCAAAAAGGTTTGTGCTGGGGCTGCATGCCCAGCCACAGCAAATTTATAGTGACCACAGGGTGACAGAGCACTAAAATATTAAAGTCTTTGTATTGTGGTTGTACTCAGGGATTGCTCAGCTGGCTCTGAAAAGTAGCTGTGACTCTATAAATAGTAAGTACTCTATCATTTCTTGCCTACTTTAAACACGCTGCTATATTTCAATCATGATTCAGAGTAAATCAAATTCCATGTGAGGTATGGTAGAAATGTTGTGTGCTCCAGAGGTGCACCCTAAGCTTGTATAAATCAGCACAGCTCCACTGATGTCTGAGGAAAGGATGCCAATTTCTGCCAGCTGCAGGTCTGCAGGGCAGTGTTAATATCGCTCATGCAAGACTGAGATACAAATAAGTAAACATCAAACACCAAAATATTCACTGTGGCCCTCACTGTCCTCCTGAGATCCCCTCAAAGCAGCTCTGTAAAAGTGTTCATCCCCTGTGACGTCATTCACTCCTATAAAAATATTAGAAGTGTTGTTTAAAGCTACTTAATATTTGCCATAAATCTCCATGCTATGTAACAGTACATTTTGTTTAGGAATATTACCTGGAAATTAGAAACCCAGTGAGCCATTGATTTTTAAAATGCCATGGACCCAGAATTTCTTCACAACAGGATGCAAATAAACTCAAAGTAAATTAGTGCTTACCAGAGGGGAAAAGAGAACAGGATCTATATCCTAGGTAACATTAGAAAACAAAAGATAAATGAAACCCTCACTTGAAAACTCTAATGGCCAAGGAAGTAAAAAATGTACCCATAAAAGGTAATATTAATTGAGGAGCTATGGGGAAAGACACAGCTGTAACAGCACAAATCTATTTCCCTGCTCTCTGCAGCAACAGAGCTTGCTGTGCACACTGTGTCCTTCTCGTGAGCTGGATTATAGCTGTCTTTTTAATGCACAGTTGCACAGTGTCATGGGTCAGAGGGAAACAACAACTCACCCAGCCTGGCATTCCACCTAACACAGGTCTCTGCATTCCACCCATTTACCTCTACCTTGCACCCAGAAACTTGACACAGGCAATATTTTTTTGTCTTGGCCTCAGACAGAAGTTCTTGGGCTCAGACAAAGCGTTGCTGTGTTTGCTGTGAGGATGACTACGCTTGGTGTCTCAGAATGAGTGGAAACTCTTCTGTGTAGCTGCCTTCAAAGGACTGTGAGGTACCAAAAGCAAAGATTCATGTTATCCCATTTTCCTGAGTCCTGGTTTTCAAACGCTCTGCTGGTGGCATCAAAGCATCCAAGTCTGCTTCTGCTCTCACAGGAGAGTGCAACAGGCACAGACAGCACACAGGTTCCTCAGACAGCACTGACACGTCCCCACAAGGGTTAAAGCATCACCACAGGAAAGCAGGCAGCAGTGCTAAAAATAGAAAGCAGCTACAAAAAAAAGAAATAAAAAACCCTTCAACTCATCTTAAATAAATCCATTTATTCCAGGGTTTCATAGAAACCATATAGCTGAAATTGCTACAGGATAATTCCTTATAAGCCTTATAAGAAATGTTGCTGTCCCAGAGTCCCAGTACAAATCCTGGCAAGAGTATTGGAGATAACAGATTGGATGCCATGGAAACCGAGACAGACCTAATTTGAGCAGTAACCATTGCTGTTATTTATTTAATTCTGATAAGCCATCTAAATGTAGAATGACTAAAGGTTCCACTGTGCTAAAAATAGCAGCCTTGTAATATTTTAATTCGCAAAGCGCTCGTGTTTAACAATATTTTGGGCATCTGACATTAACATTTCTCGTGCACTTTTGACAGCTCAACATCAACCCCGTTCTGTTTTGTTCTGTAAGAAGGAGCAGGGTGCCTTGTCCCCTCCTTCTGATATTAACGTTACATGAGGGATGCCTTCCATCAGCCCAGGCTTCTCGTGGGAGAGTGGGAGCTTGGATGCCCCTGCTGCCCTCTCGTCCTCCCCCAGGCTTAAAGCAAATGTTTGAAAGAAGGCAGAACTGGGCCACAGGAACCAAATTCTCCTCTCTAGATGGTACTGAGGATCTCCTGTGGTTGTTTGATCTCAAAACTCCACAAATAAAGCACCTCCTGAGGCACATCTCTTCTGAGCTGGCTGATAGCTCCCATCTGTTCTTGCAACCCTGCCTCCATTTCCTGAGCTGGAGATGCAAAAACCCACAGGTGTAAAGTTGCAATTTCTGTGGCTTTGGGATTTTACAGGGCTTCCAAAATGCCTGGAAACAGAGGAGAAACTGCCTTTGGGATGTCAGTACCGCAGAAGGACCGAATTGAATTTCCTCCTGTCTCTGGCTATGCTTTTCCCCTTGTAATCTTCACTGTTTCCACAGCAGGAATAACACCTCCATTTCGCCGCTGGTCTGGATTTTAACCTTAAAGTGTGAATGCAGCAGTATTCCCTGGGAGGTTGTACACAGCATGTACAACAAATAAATCCTAGATGTGTTTTTGTTCTCAGGAATCCTCTGCTTCTCGGTCTCCTGCCTCCAGAGGGATCGGGAGGAGCCCTGTTCCTGGTTCCCCCCGCACGATCCCGCCTGCAGGGAAGGTCCATCTGCCCGAGCATCAGGCACTCCCCACTTCTCAGCACACCTTCCTCAGAAACTTCCTTGTTCCCTGATGCCTGCCTCAGTTTTTCATTTCCCTGCTTTTGAGCTGGGAATTCGTGCTGTGGGAGGCATGGATGCAGCAGCTGCTGACAGCACTGTGCTGCCCAGAGAAGCCCAGAGCATCCTCTGGGCTAGTGAAGCCACGAGACTGGATCCTCTTGCCAGTTAAACCAAAGAGTGCTGATGGCATCAATGCAGCAGTGCCAGGGGAAAGCAGATAAAGATCCTGGCCCTGATACTTAATGGAGTCTGGATTTTGTACAGAAAGGAGGGAAATGACCAATACTGTGTTTCACTCTGCCATCAGCTGTGCAGAGCCTTTGCTCTCTGCAGTGCAGGCCTGAAGGGTGAGTTGTCAGTGTTGTTTTCTTCAGTGGTTCAGAAGTAGGACTGCGAGAAAGATATTCTGGGCAAGAATCAAAATGAGTAAGAATCGCTTTCAGGATCTGTCACAACTAGAGTCAGCATATATTTAGCTTCCATTGCTCTGATTTAGAAACAGGGAGCAATGCTGGGATATTTATAGACTTCAAAGACCTTTTTCAATGGATTGCAGCTCGCAAGGTTCCTGCTGGGATGGACAGGCACTGATACTCTATATTAGTATACAGCGGTGTACCAGTCAATCTATATGTGGCACAATAAGACTGGAATTATTTTGAACAAGCACAGGTTGCAATTACAGCTTTTCACCATTTCCCTGACTGTGCTACAGGACTGTTGCCAGTTTAAGGCTTTAATGGTTAGCAATTACTCACAGAAGTGAAGGGTTCATTCATCAGCTGGGGTTTAATCTCAAGCATGATATGACTGCACAGTGAATGCTGCACAACAAGCTGCTCATGTTATCTGGGTAAATGAGATCTTGATGGGCAGGCTCAGGATGAAGAATCAGACATGGTATTTCCCTCCAAAAACCTGTACAAGGTTTCTAAAAACCAAGTTTTAGCTCTTACAGGAACAGTTTCTAGTCCAACTTTTCCCAAAAGCAAAAGTTGTGGGAGGTAGAGGGCACGTGTGATCTCACATCCTGGTCAGCTCTCTTTTCTGATTAGAGTCTGCAAAGATGTTCATCTTCTGAAGAGTATCCAAAGGCTGCTGTTCATAAAGGAAATCTCTCCTGAGTTATCCAACTAACAGCAAGAAGTAGCTTCTAAAAGGATTTTTGTTCAGACAGTCTCACAGTGCGATAAAACACTGATTATTCATAGATAATAGGAAGATGTTGAATAATTTCAAACTGAGATTTCACATAATAGGTATCTCAGACTGTCTATATTTAGCCACCCAAATCTATACTTAAACTCCTACGTAAAAATGGCCAAAAGGAAATCAGCCATTTGGAGCTGGTTGTTACAGCTCATGTTATTATCAGTATGAATTTGTTGGTACCATTTAATTTTTCCTTTCTCTTTCTAATCCTCCTCCTCTCTGATCCTAAGCTTCTTCCCCACTGTATTCTCTGCCTTTTAATAAGGGCACATGAAAACTACACTTGGCTTGGAAGGCACTTGGCCAGCAGCACCTCTGACAGACTTTGAATGATACTCAAAAACTTCAGGGGCCCTAAAAAGTCGATGTGGTCCCACTGCTGCACGTCCAGCTCCTTCCATCTTCTTTGGAGAGCCCATCCACCACACACCCAAGATACCAGTGGGACCATGGGTGGCCTATTAACCAATCCATTGAATTAAACATAATATTGTGTCCTAAATTTAAATAGGCAGATCTGTGACTCTGTGCACTTCAAGGGACTTGTCTGTACACACCAGTGCACGCAAGATGAGAACACTGTCACCAACACACTGCTGTTCAACACCAAAACCTTTGGCCACCCATTCCCTGCTTCAAAGCTGAAGCAATTCCAGCAACCACAGCGGAGAACATGGGAAGAAATTGCTAATTCCCTTTAATTCTTGAGCTGCCCTTGACATTCAGCAGCAAGACATGAGTGTACTGGAGTAAGTGTAAATAAGGTTAACACATCAAGAGAATTGCTCCTAAAATTGAAAAATGTAATCATCTGCTGACAACTCTCTGTTCTCTCCATGCAGAGTCATAGCAGGGCCACTGTGACTGCAGCTACAGCTGAGTCAGCACTTTCATTATCACCTGCCATTTTCTAGGATTTATATCTTGGCCATTAAAAAAAAAAAAAAAAAGGGAAAAAAGAGTTATTGGCCAAAATTTCCACAGAAGCTCCTTGGGCCTGATCATGCCTCTGGGCTCCACCTGGTCCCATCATCTGTTCCTGCACAGCACGAGGATGAAACACTCTGACATGGAATCATTGCTGGTCGAATCACTTTGCACAGCCAGGACTGACAATTGAAGGGGCAAGAGATCAGAGAATCCATTCCAGCAAAAGTGCTGCCGTTGCTGAGTATGGATTTCAAACGCCTGCCAGAGCTGGAGGTATTTGACTTAGCTTCCAGTAATGACGTCTGGCAAATGCCACCCCTGCTGTACTGGGTAGCTCTGTCACAGAATCAGGCATGTTGTAACCTGAAATCACAACTCTTGCGTTTGCAGTCAAGGTTTTGCCCTTAAAGTCAGCTCTGAAGGGGTTTGCTGTGTGTTTGCCTCCTGCTTGCAGCAGACAGGCAGGCTGACAGCTCCTTTGCCCTGCAGTATTCACAAAGCTACCACCAGGTTTTAGAAACAGTAACAAATTATTCAGCTGCAAAGGATAGATCTGCTGAAGAGATTATTCAGTGACTATCAGCTTAGCCACAGAAGATGCACGTTTTATCAAAAGAGGGAGCAGAAGAGCAGCCCAGTGCACATCAGCTGCATCACTCCCACCCTCAGAAGCAGAGGGAGGTTTAGCTCAAGATTTATGTTCAGGTTCTCCAGCTGGCTCCAAGTCAGACCACAGACTCACTGCACTACATCAGCTGTGTGAATGTGAGAGCCACCGAGTAACACAGTGCAAGTTACACCAAGGCTTCACATTAATCACAGCTCTGCACTGCCAGACCTGCTGCTAAAGCACCTACTCACTGAGATGCTCCTAGAGACCATGAGTTCATTTGAAGAGTTCATTCTATACTCCTAATTCACATCCTACAAGCAGGTTGTGCCTGGTAGTAGCACGTAATAAATACAGCTTAGAGTGGCATAAATGAAACTCCTCAGCAGGGCCAGTTCACTGAACAGGTCCTTCTCAGCATTACAGGAGCATTACATGACCTATTTGTGACCAAGCTCCCCAGAGGGTCCCAGGGATGGAGAGAGCATTTTTCCACAGCAGCTTTTCCACCCCTCTCTGCACACACCAGCTCACCTCTGTCCCGTGGGGGTGCAGGAGCCTTGGGAAGCAGCAGCAGCTCCTGCCCTACCTGCTCTCCTGAGCATCCCTGGGCTGGGGGACTTTCAAGTGTTCCTACCCTTGGCACAGCTCCGGTCTGTAAGAACAACCTTGCCTGGTGTTGTTTACACACCGCCTTAATAAGCTTTGTGTTTTCACTGTTTTCTTTGTGCCATTTTTTCCCCCAAAGGAGAGGGGTTTATCCTATTGGTTCTCATGCAGGAGCCCTGAGTTCCTACATTTTGTTCAGTTCTTTCTTATGTCCTCTCCTGCCTCATGAAGCCTTCAGAAGCACATCCCTTCCTCCACGACTGCTTCTTTCCCTCCTGTGCTCCAGCGTGGCTCTCACTTACATTCCAATGACATTCAAATGGAAGTGTCCTGCCGGCAGGATAATCAACACTCACAATATAACTTAAATGATTGACCAGTCTTCAGAGACTGTATTTAGTTATTTTTATGTTAAAGAAATTGAAGAGAAACAAAGATAACATTTTAGACCTCAGATTATGTTCAGGTAAATGGCTCATGTGTAATTTCAACTAGAAAACACCTCACAGAAACTATTTATGTGAATGCTGAGTGTGCCTCAACGAGAAATATAATTCATCTTTTCTCTGGGTTTTCCTAGCTAGAACTAAATATTGCCATTGGGATATTTTATGTTACATGGAAGAATGAATTTAAGTCTCAATGGGAGGCTTCGACATAGCAAAATACTTAAGCCCTTGTGTAACTTTAAAAGGACACGAATAGTCCCACTGAAGTCAATGGGATTTAATGCACATACTTTAGAGCCAAGTTCAATCCTGGCCTGAACAAATGTTGGTTTCCTCTTACAGAATTTTGTGACCTGATACCCTACTTCCATCCACAGCCCAGCTCTGCTGACTGCTCTCCATTGTGCACAGCCTAAACACTAAACCCAAATCCTGTCTCACATGCAGCTTAACAGCACTCAATTTTTTAAAAATCACATTCCCCAGGCATCTTATCTTTTTACCTCCTCTATTAGAAGCAGCACTTGATATGGCTGCTATAAAACGAGATTCCAGGCAAAACTATTTGCCAGTCCATTTGCTTTCTGCCCTTGTGAATCATTAATGTATCATCCCTGTCATTATATGGTGGGTGCTCCTCCCTGTATCTGATCGTGCTCCCTCTCCCACCGGTTCACAGCTCTTTCTGTCCCCAGCACGTCCCTGCAGAGCAGCAGGAGGCACAGCAAGGAATTACAACACAAACACAACACTCCAGGCTCTCGGAGTGGAAGTGCAGCCACAGGGAGTTGTACCTGCAGGGGCAGACACGGTTCTCTCTTACCTGGGGGATGTCAGTGGTCGTGCTGAGAGCCTGCACACCCTGCTGGGTGCTGCTAAGGACAGGGCACTCGGGCTCCTGCCACTGCAGTCCCAGCACAGCCCCTCCCGTGTCCCTCCTGTTCCCAGCCCAGGTGGACACAGGCAGGGCCCGGCACTGGGTCAGGAGAGGCTGCAGCACCCCCACATCCCCCGTGTGGTACCCCCTGTCTGAGCACAGGGATGGGGAGCAGCAGTGGGACAGGACACCTGCTCCATCCAATCCACGCACTGGGGCCAAAATGAGTCCAAAATTTTGTCATCCAAATCACAACTGAGCCTCACATTTTAGCAGGTTCGGGTCCAAGGGCTATAAATACCTTTAAAAATGGGGAGGAGGAGATGAACTCTCTCCCGGGGAGAGCAGAAAAGATGTGATTTAAATGCTAAACTCTCATTGTCTCTGAAAGGTTTAGATCAACCTACAATAGGGTTTTTTTCTGTTGGTGAAGCTTCTCTGTACCCTTCAAATCAGCAGCATCAGAGAGAGGTTTAGCCATGGACAACAGAATCTCACAGCTGTGTCAGACAAGAAGCTTCATGCTTACCCTCTATAGGAGGTTTTCCAAGTTTCTGTTACCAAAAAGGGAACAGGCAAGCTGAGCAAACCTGTTTGCTTGCCAATTTAAGGATTACAATTCAACTGAATGCTATGGCTCTGTGCACCAAAGCAACTAAAATATTGACAAGGCTACTTCCAGGACTGATAGCGTTGCTAAAAAAAACCTGCAGTAAATAGGGCAATTGACTGGAAGCTAAAATGGAGTATGCTTTCTGGGCTAAAAATTCCTTCAGATATATTTATTAATTCATTATTCAATGATGACGTGCATAGTGCTGCGTACATTTAAACATGAGACACTGCTGTAACTGCTTCTTGAAATTCTGATTTGCTTAAAATATTTAGTCCATTTTCATGTTAATTAAGGAGCAGTCAAGAAGGGAAGCCATATATCTGTGAGAGGAAAAACAGATCTTCTCACTGAAAGGAGACTTGCCCCTTCCTCCTTAGCCAAAATCTTACATGACCTTATAAATACTCTCATGTATTTTAGCCATTTGAAGTAATCACAGCTCCAGGACAGCACAGCCAGCACAGGTCAAGGGGTGAGGGATGTCAGCTGTGGTCAAGAATTAGAGGTAAGATACAAAACACAGTGCAACAGCTTCCAAAGGAAATCAAGCTGCTTGGAGCCTGCTGTGTTCCAAGCTAGACTCTTTTGCTACTTCAGTAGCGATAATTGTACATCTGGCAATGAGCATTTGAGCACAGAAGCAGCTCTCCAGTCATTTCTCAGTTGCAATTGTGACTGGAGGATGCCAGAGCTGGCTGACCAGCTGGGAAACAGCAGGTTTTGCCAAAAGGATCAAAAGACTAATCTTTCTGAACACTGTGATATTATTAGTTTTGAGTTCCAGGGTTTGGGGGCTCAGGATTTTCATCTCTGTGTTGCAGCTCTCCATCTGTTTGCCACCCCACCCACCCTCTTCCTCAGGCAACAAATAAAGTCATCCACAAAAAGCCACTCAGGGAAGAATTAGGGGCTGGCAGCTGCAACCCAAATCCCAAATTTTGTTATTACAATTGGTTTTGGACCCATTCCAATCAAAGTAGCATTTGTTTAGACAGTGCCATTCTTGAGGTTTCCAAGGCTGTTCCAGACAAATGCCCCTCCCTAGCTGACAGAAGGTTGGCCACAGCATTGCAGCAGTTCTGCCTGGAGCCTGGGACAACATGGGAACTGCAATCCAAAGGACCACGGCAGGGAGGAGGCAGACATCCCATTTCATTTTACTCATCAGGCTGAAGGCTATTTTCAAAATGTTGCCCAGAAAATGCTGCTGAGAGAAATAAAAACAGGTAAACCAAAAGAGAATGATGACTGGGAAGGCAGCTGCTGTGTTGGAGAGAACATTGCCCTAAGAAAGTCTCTTTGCAAATACATCTTCCAGCATTTCACAGCTCAACAGAAAGTACAAGCAGAGTTACCTCAAGAGATTTTGCTGCAGTGAACAAGTACAAAGAGACTCCAGAGAATAGACAGGCAGTTGCATCTTCCTAGATTACTGCATTTCTAGAGCAGTTTGCAAAGAATATGAAATGGATCTGGGTGACTTTTCCCACCTGCGCAAGTTTCATGAGCAATTTCATTGCTTTGTCCTGCTTTACTATTCTGTTTCCAGCAACACTTTACTGTGATACCTAGTCACAAAAAAATACAGGCAAAAAGGAGTTCTCCTTCTAGAAGAAGCCTGACTCATCCTGGTGAGTCAGGCTATCATTCATTTAAGTTTGTCTGATAGCTTTGAATCTCCAACTTTGGACGGGTGCACAGATCTTTTCACTGTCAAGTGCCAGAAGTTAACCCTCCACCCACTCATTAAAAATTGTAATGACCTCATAAAGCAGCATGAACCAGGAGCTCACACTGCCTTCAGGAGCTGTAACTGGTTCTTGTCTTCCCTCTGGTCTGCAGACCACTGTGAGCTCTGAAGTGCATCTGTTTGTGTAGGAACTCAAAAAGTACTTAATATCCACAACTCATCATTTCAGCTCTGGTTCTTCTCTCCAGTCTCCAAATAACTATCATATGATCCACCAGAAAATCTGCCTGACTGCCACCCACCGAAGCTGACCCCACTCTGAACCTGAGGGATTTCACTGCACTTCCAGTTTGCTGGTGCTGTTCTGCCAGCTGAAATTTCTCACTGCGAGCTGCATTTGAGAAGATGTGCAAATATTTTAGGTGCACAGTGAACATGCTGTAAATGACAAGTTACAAAGTAGAAAAGGAATAGCTGGCCATAAAGCATGGATTCCATGTTGAATTAAAAAGTCTGATAAAGTGACAGCTACCATCACGAGACACAGACATCTGATTCACTCTGCCAGCAACTGCATTATTTCAAAGAAATATTTACATGGTATTTATCTTACCCTATTCATCAGCCCCCATCAGATCAAGAGTGTCCCTGCACTACAGGCTCTCTATCCTTAAAATAAAGCTGTGAAAATTGAAAGGCGAAAGAGATGAAAGTTATACTATGGATAATGTAGAAATATATGTTAATTATCCATGTATGGAGAACTCCCACTGCAGTTTTGCAAACAGTGGTCTGCAGTCAGCCAGCAGTGACTGACACGAGGTGTGATGCAACAGGCACGTGGGGAAAGCACTTGGCAACATTTTAATAAATATTTCCTATCGAAGTATGATCCTGATTTTTAAAATGATCTGACTAGTACAATGAATCATATGCCAGAGAATCAGTCTGTGCTCATTCTCCTGATGTTCCCAGGATAGCTGGACCCCATCCTGCCTCTGGGCCCAAGCAGGAATGCTGGTGCTTGGCAGTGAGTCTACCCCAAATTCCCTTCCCACGCCTGTCTGTACTTCTCAGTCGTACTCACAAAAAGGTTGAGCTTTTAGGGATGATACAGCCCAGTGCTGCACTTTTTCTGGAGCAGGCATTTTGTTTGTGTCCTGATGAGTCTGTGGAACTGCAAATCCAGCTGATTACCTGGAAGGGGGAGGCATTAATAGTGCTCTTTTGTGAAGCCTTGCCTGTGGGTTTGGGTCTCACAGTCAGAGGAGGCTTGCACAGACAGCAGCAGCAGTTACAGCAGGTCCTCTGCCTGTTTCCACAGCAGCCCTTGGTAGGCAGCTTTGGCATGGCTTTTTACAGAATTATGAAAAAATTTAAGGATTCACCTTTCCCAAGGTATAAAATTCACAACTCCAAGTCTTTATCTACAGCTTCAAACCTTTCCCCAACCAGGTGTAAGCTGGTTCATAGCTCGAAGCGTTGATGTTTCCATTTCTCTGGGATAGGGAAAGGAGAAGGGTAAAGAAAAGCTAAAGGAAGGCAGGATGCACTCTGAGCCTGTCAGATCCCAAAAGGGATTCAGGAGCCTAACTAGCAGCACTCCCACTCCACACAGCCACCAGTGACCGTGGCAGAGCAGTCCTCAGCTTAGGACACCTCAAGAGCTGTGTAGGGACCAAAGCCACATGGCAGAAGGCTCCAGCCATTTCCACCACCTGCAGAGTTCTTTGTTCCCCTTCCAGATTAATATTTTTATCCCTCTGAGAAGAAGAAAATTGTAGATTTTTTCTGAGAGAATTTTTCCCAAGATCAGTCTAACTGTAGTAGCTGACCCCTAGAATTATTTTCCTCCTTGGTTTTGGACCAGTACCAGCCCATTCAAGTCTGATGTCTAGAGGACTTTCCATGCATTTTTCGGACACACATTAGCTGAGCCTCACATTTCCTTCTCCTCTCTCTGCTGGCTGGAGGAGCCAAAGGCTCAGTCTGTGGCCATCACTACATGATTTTTGCATCTGGAAGTACCGAGCTGAACAACCAGATTCAGAGGTGTTGAAATGAGATGCACAGAGGCATTTGCTTAATGAGTTTGATGGAGCAAGTATGAGACAAGCAGATGGGTTTTGAAGTCTGCTCCTCTAATGGACAGAAAGGTGCTGGAATCTGGCTGGTTTGAATCAGAGAGAATAAAACAGACCGTAAAAATGAGTGTGAATGAGTGATTGGCCTGTCTCTTTCCTACATAAAAATACCATTAGCTCATTTCATGTGCCACATGTTATTTACTGAGTAGGTCGCAGGAAAGCCTGTGTTCTCCACCCAAAACACTGCTGCTAATGCACAAATGCTTTTTTCCAGAGGGTAGATTGAGGCAGGAGTGGCTCTCCCCAGCATAGCTAACACTGGTATCGGGGTCAAACATCTGTTTAATCTGCAGTGGCAGCAGGCAAACAGCTGCTACCAGCACCTGAACCTCTTCCCAAAACAGTGGCAGATCCAAACCCAGGGAGATGCTCACAGCTCTGAGCCAGACTTTGCCCTGTGCATGCAGGAGTTGTTGTCCCACCAGCCCCAGGAGAATGAACTTGGGCAAACCTGCAGACCTCAGTGCTCTGCCACTCACAGACCCCAGACTGCCACGAGCAGTCAGTAAAAGAGGAGCCTGGCAGCTGTGTCAGACACACCATTGCTTCTGAAGGAGCACGAGCAACGCCAGGCACCGCCACGGTCTCTGGATTCATTCCCAGCTATGCTGTGCTGTGAACAAAACCAGCCCCACAAGACGAGGTCTCTGCTTTGCCCACTGCCTACAGGCTGGCTGGGAGGCATGGACAGGCAGCACCCTGCTCAGGAAATAGGGCCTCAGGTTCCAGTGCATGATAAGGGAATGTAAGGAATAAATATAGGTAGAGAGCCCTCAGGTAAAGGAAGAAAAGTGAACATTAAATCTGTTTGTGACAATGCTTTTGCTATAAAATAATCTCTTTCAAGCACATGGGCAGCAGTTTGTTCAGCAAAAAACCCAGCAACCTTAAGGAATGGACAATTTTTGGAAAGATAATTAAACAAGAAGTCAAAACATGTCTTGGGAAGCAGGTATGGCAATTACTTAGCCTCGATGCTTAAGAACAGCTGAGACAAATTTATACAGCATCCTTCTGGGCAGTTTAGGCTTTCATTCTCCTATTCCAATGGCTTAACCACATCTACACTAACTCATACATAACCTAAAATGAACCAATCTAAAAATACAGCCTGAAAGTCTTCCTAGACTGTGGGAAACTGACACTCCAAAATCTCCCCAGGTCCTGATTCTGGGGATGATTCTCCCCGTTCTGTTCCAGGCTGTCTTTAGGTCTGATTATTTAGCCTGAGATACAGCCACCTTAATGCCCCTCAAAGTTTTCATCAGCACTGAGGGAAGTCAGCTGGCTATGGTGTCCTTCAGTGACTTTTGGAATGGAAAGGCCTGGGTTTCTGTGCCCAGGGGTTTAACAGAGGGGAGACAGAGCAGGGTAGAGAAATGTGGAGCCCAACAAACAGAGGGATGCCTCGACAGCACAGGAAACCACTCCAGTTCTGGCCTCCATCAGCAGACTCTCAGCTACTTCTAGTCACCAACCACTCCCAAACTCAATGCTGGCCTTGCTCTGAGCAAGAGGTCAGTCTAGATGATTCCCTTAGGTCCCTTTCCACAAGATCCCTTTCCCCACAGTCACAATGAGCCTACATAGCATTGCAAAAATGTCCAGAGAGAAGGAAAACCATCATCAAGAGGGCGGTCAGCACACAACTGGAAAATAGGAGATGGCTCAAGAACCCAGGTCATGTCATTCCTGGAAGAACTTGTAGGGAAATGGAAGCTCCAGCCCCCTGGGAAGAGCTGGCTGCTGATGGCACAGCACTGCAGGAGGCACACAGGGAGCTCCCGTCCATTCCTCCCCAGGCCAGCCACGAGCAGCAGAAGCTGACTGAGCAGCAAAGAGGAGAAAGGCAGATGGGAAAAAGGAACCTGCACAAGGGGATGAACCTGCAGTCACACTGCCTTCACCACTCGTTAATTAATCCTTCTACCCTGAAATATCATTGGAATCACTGAAATCATTGAAATCATTACAGTATTGGGGGTGGTGGTGCATTTTGGACCCCATTTGGAGGCCTCAAGGCTGGACTTTGTGGCTCTACGTGGAAGTGTAACAACCAAACACCATTTTATATTGCACAGAGAAATCTACTTGAATCACTCCAAGCTACCAAGCCAGAGCTGAGCCCTCACATTTGCCTTATGCCCAAGAAATACTCAGCTTCCCCCCTGCAACAGTTACACACATCACAGCTTCGATCTAGAGGGGAACGAGTGCAGCAGAGAGGCTTCCCCGATGGTGAATGATGAGGGCTGAGGAGGGAGCACGGGGCAGCAGGTGATGCTCTGTGCTAAATGGGCTGCAGAGGCAGCACCAGAACCTCTCCCCGAGCTCCCCAGGCCCCTCCATCAGCCCGGCTGTGCAGCTCGCTGGTGCTGGCACTCAGGGAGACAAAGCTGGGAGCGCCGGGCTCTGCAGAGCAGCACGGTGAGGTGGTGTAATGCCAGGAGAAGGCATTATTAATGGCAGGATGATTCAGAGTTGCTTTTAAACTACAGGCTTCCCTCAAAGTGCCAGCCATCTGCAGTCGCACAAGCTGCAAGGCAAGCGCCTAGGGGAGACAACTCAGTTTCTTTACTAAATGAAGTGGAAGAGGCACCTTACTCACTCTCACCCGCTCTAATTGCTGCTGTTTTCATCAGTTTTTAGGCCTGAATGTTGAATAAGAAATAGAGTTCCTATTTTAAAAGCATGCTTGGTTCTTCACTCTGTGCAAACACTATGGGATATAAGAAAAGATGTAAAGCTTTGATCCCCCAGACTGCTGAAGATGCCCGTTGCCTTTCACAGAGACCCACAGGGCAGGGTGGGTTTCTGGCTCCGTGACACGCAGCTTCCCCCAGACTGTTACACCTCAGGTGTTCAGACAGATAAGTGGCACTAATTCAGAGGGGTCTGGGGACTCTTCCCGTGGCACGGGGCAAACTAATTGCTGTGAAAGAATTGCTTTGAAACTCCAGCCTAAACTGCACAGCAGGAGCCACAGGTCATCCCAATGCATCATTTTTTAATTCCACATCAATGCTAAATGCATCTAGAATTCTGCAGCAATGGTACTTGACCATGACCTCTGTTATTGTCCCAGTGACCATTCACTCATATTCTTGAGTGAAGAAGCTTCTTTTCAACTTCCAGGATGTGATTAGAGCTTTATCTGCTATATTGAAAGGGCTCCCCTTACAACCTTTTGTTCCAAATGTGGAGAGTTCAGACTCGCCTTGGTTAACACAAAACTGTTATTTTAATAGCTGAGCAAATTGCTCAGGTTTCTCACAACAAGGCATGTTAATGAATCCTGCTATTATTTTTGTAAACCTTCTTAGAGGGTTAACCCCAAACCTTTGTGAACTGCTGGCCCAGACAGGCTCTTCACACAGCAATTATTGCACAGAGGCGATGCTCCCTTGCCAAAGGATATCTGATCAAGGACCACACCAACATTTTGGCTGTAGGTGAACTCATATGCAGTATTTTTTCCCAGTGGCCATCCTTTGCCCTCTCTCCCTATGGCACTGTCCAGATTTGTGGGCTGGAATCTCCTGCCAGTGCCATTTCCAGTCAGCTGATATGCATCATGCAAAGGGAGAAAAGGTGAGCTTTGGAGAGCACCCACTGTGCCAGCAGCTGACAATGATCATTTTGAGGATCATTAGTTAGACAATTTTAAATCCATCTAACACACACTTTATTCATTTTTGTGCTCTCAAGTTACTTAATATGAAGGGCTCTGAGATACAAAATTATATATCTTACTGAAGTCTATATATATTCTGCTGTATCAACCCAAGTGTTTTCATCAGCTAAACTTGTAAATTCACCTCAAAATACTAGACTGAGCTCCTTCAAATAGATTACAATTCCCTTAACCCACAACGGCAGGCAGGAAGGAATTTTTTCCTTCTATAATTCACTACTCAATCTAATTCTTTGAGATTTCTTTCAGATAACATAAACAATCCATAAAATTTGTGATTCTCTGCATACATTCAAAACCCAGCAGGTTTAGTCACTGTTCTATTTGCATTAGCTTGAAGCATAAACACCAAAGACTTAAAAGAACCTCTATTCGGAGCAGGTAAAAAAAAAAGGCAGAAAAAGAAAACAGCAACAAAAATAACTCCTTCCCTCTGCATCCTAATGCAAACCTAAATTCATTTTTATTTTAAGGCACTGGTTGTTTTCTGCTGTTAAATGTACCACAGAGGCCACAGAAGATTACAGAGATCTGCCATATTCTATGTAATGGAAAACAGAGAAACGTTCGAGGCTCTTGACAGGTTATTCACACATTTAAGCATCAGCAGAATCGAGATGCATCAAATTTGCAGGATGGGAAAAACAACGGCCCCTTTTCAGAAGGGCTTGTTTCAGTTCAAAGTTTCCTCTCATTAGCAATAATTCACCAGCAAGGAGATTGATCATGCTGTTCAGATTGTACAGAACATTTACATCTCCTCAGGTGTGTGAGAAAGTGCTCCGGGAAGACTGTGAATAAAATAAATAAAAGAATAAAATAAAATAATAAATATTTTATCAGACTCTGATGCTGTTTCTGCTCCTAGAGGTGAATCAGCAACCAGCTCAGCTCACCGAGCTCTTATTCCTACAGCGGAGGAGCAAAGGCCTGAAGGACGTGCAGCCAGCTCCTCTAAAAGATCAAAAGTAAAAGACTGAGGTGCTCTGGGGCTTGGGCACATCAAAGAGCTGCATTCCCACTTTTGCTTTGTTTCACATGTTGCCTTCAAGGACTTGGAGCACTGCTCCTACTGGGAGTGGGTCTTTCCACCCAAGAAGCTCTTCCCTTAATGAGCACAGGGCAGTTGCCCAGATAAACCTTGCACTTTGTGATCAAAGGTACAGCTTTGTCCCCTTCCACCCCAGTCCTCGGTTGCCTACTGTCCCATCCAGTTGCTTTTAGCAGGTTTTGCTTTTAAGCTTTTTTTTAACAATTTTTTCCTCACCTGTCCCCCATCCCTGCTGCTACCGGGCAGTCTCCAAACTCTTCTCAGGTAAGGTACTTGCCTTTAAATCCTAGTCCCTGTTTATTACTGCTTTATACTCTTCTGCTCTTAAATCAATGTTCCCTTCCTCCTGTAGGACACAAAATTTGGATTTAAAAAAGCCAAACCACAACAAAACCCCCAACAAGATCTTGTCTCAGTCTTGTAGAATGTCTCCAACCTGCAAGCTGTGCACACACTGGCAAGACGTAGATTTGCTCTTTTCTGTAGTTAGGTATTTTGTAGCTTTTAAGAGGAAATCAGAGAGAAAAACTGAATGGACATGAAAAATAAAGTTCTGCGCCAGCTCATCTTGCTTAGGCTTCTACAGAGCCCGTGCTGGGGAAAAGGTGTTACTCAGATTTAACTCTGAATAAATTGCCTTCTGGATGGCTTAAACTCCTTCTCCAGATAAAGACAAAGCTTCCCCCATCCATCCCCCGGGAGGATGTGGTGGTTCTGCAGGAAGCCGCCTGCGGAGGAAACCCACAACCAGATCTTTCCCTGCTGGAGCACACAGGGAGAGGTGTCCCTGTGAGAGACAGGACTGGGGATGTGGGGAGGGTGTCTGCAGGGGTTCTCAGACACCTGAGATTGTGTCTGGCTGGGAGCAAGTACAAATCCCAGCTCTACACGGCTAAGTGCTATTTAAAGCCCGCAGAGGTGGCATGTGATGCATGAACCTCAGGGCTACAGAAGGTTTTCCACAATGAAATTCTTTCCCAAATTGCTTCGCTTCTGGTATGTTTTAGCTTTAGTGGCACACACTGCAATTTGTTTGTCTCTGATGAGTTTGTCACTGTTTAGAGCAAAAATGAAGGCACAAATGGCATTTAGAACTTTCACTAGACAGATAGAAGCATTAATTAAAACTCGTTTGATTTCAGGCACGATAATTTGTTTTCCTTCATTCTGCCATCAACAATTTACTGCCACCTCATCTTTTGCATGAAGCCTGACTGCAGCAGCTCTTTTAGCAGAGGGCTCAGGTACCAGAATCCTGTGTCTGCTGGCACCAGAGAGGAGGAAGCTGGGCCCTTCACATGGCAAGGGGAGGGTGTCTTCATGGGCTGAATGAGCAGGTTTTGGAGGGGGACACTGTGCAATTTGAAATTCTATTCAATAATCACATCATTCTTCTGTTCACTACTGTGCAGAGAACTCTTTGAAAGTTTTAAAGGTATTTCGATCGTTGCACAGGGTGAAAAACTTTCCTCAGATTTCCCAAACCTGAAGTTATTGTCCTCTGAGATTACAACAGGCTGCTTCCTACATAGCTAAAGGGAAAAACAAAACCTAAACCAGAACAAGCCCCCAAAGGCCCCACATCTACAAATGAAGAGTGTGAGGCACATGAAGAACTCAATGTGGGGAGCAGCTTGGTGGGTCTGCCCAGAGAAATACCAGCACTGCCCCGACAGGGCCAAGCCATGAGAAAGAACCACAACAATTTGTAAGGCAAAGGAGGTTTAAAGGAGGAAGCAAACCCAAAACCCATTTCTAGCTGTACTACAGAGAAGACAAAAGTGCCAATCATTTTTCCAAACACTGTAATGTGAAGTGGCATTTTCTGTTCGTTTTTAATCAAATGGATTGTTTCCCCCCTTAGAATGGTGCTGAGCCTTTTAACATCGCTGCAGAGCAAGACACTGCTAATAAATATTTAAAGTCTCAGAGCTTTAAGTGAAAGGAAGGATTTGTTGGATAATATTTCATTTCCCTTAAACTGTTTATTCACCGTTAAAATTGAAAATTTTAATTTTATGGGGATTGCTGAGAGAGCTGATGTTCAGACATTTCCACAAAAAACCCAAGAGTCAGGAAGGCAGTCTATAAATAACCACCTTGGAAATAAACGTCTGTGAATTGGACATAACCCAGATGAGATTTTCAAGTGTGTTGTAAATTACCCACAGCCAGGGCACAGGTCAAAAGTATTTACTAGCACTGAGCTTCATTCCTCACATGTACCTGGCAGGAGTGTTTTAACCTGGAGCAGAGAACACAGAGGCCTGAGGGTCAGTTTTGCTCACCTCCAGCCCTGGGGGGTTATTTATTCCTGTGCTGACAGAGCAGTTTTGTCTCCTGGCCTCGCACAAGCACAAATGTCCATCACAACCAGAGGCCTTGTCTGAATTTCCAAAACAGAGAATATCCCTAGGACAGGGTGATAATGCTGCTTTTTAAATGCAAAACTTTCAGGACATCTGCAGTAAAGTTTAAATTATCAGCTTCAACTGAGAGTTCAACCAGTGCAAATCTGATAGAGCACCACCATGCTCTGTGCAATCACCTCGGGTTCCAGCCCTCATCTGCCCCTCTGCATCCTACTGTCCATCCATCCATCCATCCATCCATCCATCCATCCATCCATCCATCCATCCATCCATCCATCCATCCATCCATCCCTCCCTCCATCCCTCCATCCATCCATCCATCCGCCCATCCATCCATCCATCCATCCATCCATCCATCCATCCATCCATCCACCATCCATCCATCCATTCCATCCATCCATCCCTCCCTCCCTCCATCATCCCTCCTCCCCTCCCTCCCTCCTCTCCATCCATCCCTCCATCCATCCCTCCATCTCCATCCATCCATCCATCCATCCATCCATCCATCCATCCATCCATCCATCCATCCATCCATCCATCCATCCATCCATCCATCCATCCATCCTCTTGCTGTCAGAGCTCCCACATCATGACAGATCTTCACCTCAGCAGGTTCCTTCACCATCAGGGAGGTGCCTGCCCTGAACAGCAGTGACAATCACCCCTCTGAAGCTACCCTGGGTACCCAGCTGCCATCCTTCCTGATCTTTCGAAGCAGTGCCCAAGCAGTGCAGAGGAGTTTGGCTGCCTCTCCTGGTGAATTTGGCTGTGAATTAATCTTCATAGCAGAGCTCTGCTGGCTCTGGGAACTGGCAAGTCGGAGCATCCATTAGTGAACACTGTGAGCAGCAAAAGCACTCCAGGGCACTGGGTCAGGGAATAGAAGAGAAAACCCAAGTAGGTCACATTCACTAAAACCACCAATTCATTCTTAACTATTCATCATATCATACACCTCTGATGGGCCTGGCATTTCAGGAGAAAAATTGCAGTGTCTCCCTCTGGAACCAGAGCAGTGGTTTCATTCATCACATGTGTGGATGTGAGTGGACAGTGGAGACTGTGCAGTCCCTCTCTCTGAATTTCCACTATCACTGCCTCTTGCAGCAGCTCCAAGAGTCCTGGGGAGGGCTCTCAGCGTCTCCAGCTGCCTCTGAAGTCAATCAGCCGAAGGGATGTTCTAAGGCCACACTTGTTAAGCAGAGAACAAGCTTTGAGTGCCACTGCTTCAAGTACCTGTGACTCAGGGAGCTGGTTGGTGGTGCCAGTTAGGGATGCACAGCTTAGAAATATCCCTCTCTCTTCTCTGTATATTCTCCCCTTGGATTTTGGTGTTGATACCACAGACAGTTTTGTTCCTAAAGGGCAAGAAGGCAAACTATAAAGAGCAGGAAGAAAGGGAGGTGGGAAAAGTGAATAGGACGCAAGGATGGCCTGAGATACGGAGAAGATAAAAACTACAGGTGAAATATGATTAAGGCAAAGAAAATGAACAAAGGAATAGCCACAAATGTTGGCTTACAAAATGGACAGAACAAGAACACAAGGTTATTACTTTAAGCTCAGTGTTAGGTGCAAGAGCTTTGGCTGAGGTGAGTTTGGATGTGCTGGTTCAGACTTGTTTCACCCCAGTTTGAACTATCCAAAAATAAGGTTTGACACATAATGTGATCTGTCAACTGAGGCTGCTTTTCTAGTTAAGAGAAAAGGAAAGAGAGAGACACCTCCCTCCTCCAACAACAGGCATCAGAGCAAGGCACAATGAATCCTCCCCTGTCAGTGAAGAAGGAATCAAGCTCTGCTGGATGCAAGCCTGGGGCAGGACAAGCCTCTATCTCACACACGTGCCTGGCCTGACAGGGGTTGTGTCATCTCATGCCAAGACACAGCAGCAAGCCAGATTTTCAGCTTATATTTAATTTAGCTCTTGCTCTGCACGCTGATGTTTGAGCCTGGTGATCTACCTGACCCATCAAAACCTGCAGGAGCGGAGCTTTCTTTCATTGCTTTATCCAGAGTTTGAAGGGGAGATGGTGAATTCTAAATTTAGAGTGGCTTCAGCAGCACGCTGTGTCTACCCGTGCTTGCACTGTGCTTTCTGAAAAGATGATGACCAAACCAAATCCAGATTTCCTTTTAATCTGGCCTATTTTAAATCAAACTGCAAAGAAAGATACTAAAGCTGCTACAGTGAAACATGCTGCTCCATGAATTAGTAATTGTGTTTATCTTCTACATTGGGGATTTTTTGCCTGTGTTGCTGTTTTCTTACTGCCACTCAACGTGAGGAGCTTTTATTTGAATGAGACTATTTCAAAGCACTTTTACGCTCATGTAGAGTCAGGGACTTATTTACTTTCTGACAGTTATTTACTTCCTGTAAATATTTCACAGCCATAGGACCTCCCAGATGAAAGCAGAGCTTGCTCTGTGCTCCTGTTCAGGAGTCTAATTAAAAACAGAATAAAATGGGAGGGATGGAGCTAAGTGCTAACTGCAATGGATGTATCTAGAGGGAATTCAGCAAGGGAGCCTTTTCTTGGCACAATTATTGAAGCACAAAAGCAGAGGAAAAGTGCCCAACACAAAACCGAAAGCCCTGAGATTGATAAGGAGAGGAGAGGTTTTGAGAGATGGAAGAGCCAACACTGCTCCTGTACTGACTGTTGCCACCACTGGAAAGTTGATCCTCGTTGCTGTTTCACATCACCGAGCCCAGACACCTCCTGTGGCCTAAACCCCCTCCCACAGCACAGAAATGAAGTCAGCAGCAGCATCTCCATGTGCCTGTGACCCTGCCAGCCCAGAGCCACCCCCACGGGGACGAGGGCTTCTGCAGCCCACCTGGGAAGCTCCAGGGCATATCCTCACCCAGAGAGGTCACTGGTGGCCAAACACACCTGAGTATCTCTGGAGCCTGTGGGACTTTTCCCAGTGCTGGTACTTTCTCCAGGACGTTAATCATTACAGCAGAACGACCAGCACTGCAAGGGACTCCATGGCTGAGCTGCCCTTATATTTGCATAATTTCCCACAATCAGAGCTGCAGAAAAAAACGGGGACTCCAAAGTAATCAAATAAAGAATAAGAAAAAAATAAAGATCAAGCATTATTTCCCCTGTTTTGTTTTGTTTTTTCAGAGATCTTGTTTGCTCTTGGTTAAGGGAAGATTACCTACCACAGCTGTCTAGAGGGCAAAGGCAAATTGCTTCAGGTTTTGAGTGAGGATTTTTCACTTAAAAGAGTGCATTTGGAGACAAGGGAGATTATGAACAATCCTTTAACAAGATCCTCAAGCCATCAGGCTGTTTAACATTATTGATCAGTGCAGCCAGAGCACATTTTTAAAGAAATCTATCAGATTAAAATGGAAATAGATTTCTTGTTCTGACTTCTCACAAGCTTCATTTCACTTTGCAGCAGATAGCTCCTCTGAAAGAGGGGCAGCCCCAGGTCAGAGGTGGTGACCCTGCCAGGAACACGCTGCCCTGCAGCCCTGCCAGCTCCCTCTGCCTTGGACATGAGCACAGGCCCAGCAATCACGTGTGGGATGTTTCTGTTCCAACAAAAAAAGGGGTATTTCAACAAAAAAAACCTGAAACCAGAACAAACCAGAAGAGACATCTCCTAACAGCTCATTGCTACAGCAAGCCTATTTAATGGGGAGGAACATCACTTGGGTGTTATTTTAAATACTCTTCTTTTGGGAACATAGAACACCAAGTCAAAATACACCCAGATCTGATTGATGTCACCCACCTGAACTACAAAGCTTTCATCTCCAATGGGCCCATGGTGGGGATCACAATTCCCAGAATTTGTTTGCAAAATAAATAAAAAGAAGTACTTTGCTTTCAAATTAGTGCCCCAGAAGTTGACAGCAATAGTAGTAAACAATAGAAATTATTTGTATTAATAGCCATGTTTATTCTAATGATGTTGGAATTCTCTGTGAAGATTAATTGGCAATAATGTTGCAAAAACTATTACAAGTGAAATATGCACCATAAACCTAAAATAATTTGACTTACCTATGTTCTAAAGTAAAATATTTACAGTAATGAGATTCTAATTATCCTTTGTTATGGCAGGCCATTCTCCACACTCCTTTTTATTGATAGGAGATGTATTGTTTCAGCATTTTAGCTCAATTTATTTTCTCACATTTGCATTTCCTTATGCACAGAAAATGAGAGGCGATCATTACCTTCTTCACTTTGCATTCAATTTACATCAACAGCACATTACCTCATCCTAACTCATTTATCAACCACAGAAATTTGATAACAAAAGCTACTGTCAGTGATGAATAAAGATCATTTCAAATGGAGCAAGAAGAAACAAGATGAATTATAGGTTTCAGGACCTTTTGTTTGCTCAAGAAAAGGAAGATAAAGGATTTTTTCCACCTAGACAAGACAGATCTCACGAGGCTGCAACTCATATCCAGCAGCTCCTCTTCACCTGCAGCTGATGGGTCTGTGTTGCACACAGAGGTAACTCCAAATACCCACGAACCATAAATGTCTGAGCCCTCTGCCTCACAAAGGAACATCCTTAATCTTCTGGACTGAGTGCACAGAATTTATGGTTCATAAACTCGAGCAAAATCTTTAACAACTACCCAAGGGCTACTGCAGCCTCAGAGCAATTACTGGTGCTCCAGCCCGGGAGACACTGGCACCTCCAGCAGGGCACAGAGCCAGGCCCCTGGGATGGCATTTGCCAGCTTGTGAGCACCCCCAGTGCCACAGAACACACCGTGGGCTTCCCTGGCACTGATGGTAGCACAACATCCCTCGCTTTGCTGGAAACTGGAACATCTGGGGATCTTAAATTAAAGGGTTACCCAGAGTCAGTAAACAAGCACTTGCACTTTGGAACTATTGACTGAGCTCCGCCACCCGAACAAGCTGTCAGCGAGAGGTTTGGGCAGTGCGAAGAAGATGGCAAATATCCCCCTCGTACTCGCCATTTTTCTTCTGAGAGCTTGTCTTGGTGATGAAAATACAGGTGAGTTCATTTAAAACCAAGCAAATCTTTCACTTTTGGGTACAGGGTGTTACAGACACTGGCAAAGGGAGAGTTTGTCACTTGGTAGTGGGACAGCTTGTGCAGTCTTGTAAGAGACAACAGCTCAGAGGCATTGCTGCATTTTATAGCTCCTCTTTAAAGCTCTGGTTCTTTTCCGGGGGAATGAAATAATAGCTTTTATGCTGATTTTATACAGCATGTGTCACAGGGATTAATTTTAAGAATGGATTTTTTTTCTCAGATTTTTTGCAACTTTAAGCTTTCAGGGCTTGATTCAGCCATTTTAGAAGACACACACAGAAGGGGAGAAGGGCAGAGCACTGCTGGTGGGTGACAGTCACACCTCTCCATGTGCTATCACTTTGTCCTGGAGAACAAACAAGTGCTCACATCCATAAAACACTCATTGCATTTGCCACTGCGAGGATTGTTTAAAGCCAAACCCAGCGTGATTTTAACAAAGACTGTAGGATGCAGCCAAAGCTGTAGACAAGACAGAGCAGTTGATGGATGTGGGCAATCACACATAGTAATGCAGGCTGTTGCTTGATTTATCTGTAGCAGCAACAGCTCCAGCAGAGGCTGGTTCACATCCAGTGTGAGTTCTTGTTTGCTGCAAGGTTGCCCTTTCTTCTTTCATTAAAACATCACTGAAAACAGGTTAAAAAAAGGCTCTTTCCAAAATATTTGCTTAGCAATGAAAAGTGAGCAGAACCTCATACTGTTGCCACCACCCACCCAGGTGTACCCCCCATGAAATACAGCAGACAGGACAAGTCTGTCCTGCCAGCACCTGGCCCACAGACCTGTCTCGCTCTCTCAGATCCTGGTTCAGAGGTTGGTAAATGGTGTGTGAGTGTATTCTCAGTGTGAGGATGGTTTTCTGCCCTGTGAGTGTCACTCCTGTCACCCCACAGGGCCTGCAGCCTTCAGTCCAAATCAAGCTTTGCTTGTAATGCAGCATGTGGGATCAGTAAGCAATGGAGAGAGCCCAGAGGGACCTGAAGGGAGGTAAAGCTGCATTCATTAAAATGAATTCTCTCCATTAAATGGGTTAATTGCAGCAGGTGCCTGGCACATCCCACCGGGAAGAGCTGCAGGAGCGTGTCTGATGCAGCAGCCTTGCTGCACGCAGGGCCATGTGTGGCTGCACCCTCACCGCCTTCCTGGGCACTCAGCGCGTGGAGAGGGCACAAATCCAGGGAGGGCTGCTCCATCATTCCCACCTGAGCCTTTCCTGCCCACCTTGGGGTAAAGCCAGAGGCTGCAGCCCATGCCATGAGGAGAAGGGGGCAGGTCGGGGTGGCTGACCTGGGACCTCATGTGCCACACGTAAATCACAACCCTGCAGGGGACGTGGTGTCTGCAACAAGCCTGGCTTCATCAGAAGCCAGTGCTTTACTCATCAATGTCTACTGCCAAACTAAGGTCAGGGTTTTAACACACTTTATTTTAACCAAAACCGTGCTAGCATGAGGAAGGCAGAGGGCAAAGCTGGCTGCACAGGGATTAGAAGCACTGCCAGAGCTGATAGTTCCCTTGCAGAGACACCTGCCAGTGAAGGGGCTCCTCGCACTCTAAATGGCCTGGTGTCAATCTGACCAACCTGCCGGGGGCTCAGGAGAGCTCCACACAGCCCATCCGCAGGCTCGGCGAGGCTGGGGTCTGCCCTGCACCGGGAGCAGGACTGGGCCATGAGAAGGGACTGGGGCCGGTGCTTGTCCCTCGGCCTCCCCTCTCCCTGCCGGGCCAAGCTCACGCCGTCCCCAGCCCTCAGCGGGGCCGCTCCCACAGGCGCCCGGCCCCGTCCTGCAGAGCCCCCGGAGGAGGGCCCGAGTCCCGGGCGGCCGCCGGAGCTCCAGGCGCTGCTCCGTCTGGTGCTGCTCTGTCTGGTGCCAAAAGCTGCCATCTGCTGACACAAAGGGACACGCTGAGCCTGCTGCGGGACGGGGCAGAGACAGGAGAGGCTGGGGCAGCAAGGCAGGGAGATGCCCGGTGAATGAGGTGTTTCAGAGGCGGGGCTCTCCCAGAGGCGCGTCAGGAGCAAACGCTGCCGGGGCTGCCCCAGCACCCCGCTGCCGCTGGCACGCCTGGCCCTGCCGGGAGGACACTCGCGGCAGCACCGGGAGGGGACTGCCCCTCACCAGGCAGCCAGCACGGCCAGGCTGCTGGCCGCTGGGGCATCCCACAGGACTGGGGGCCCTGCAGCTCTCGCTGGTGGCCGTGCCCGAGGTGGACACGAACACCCCGCTGTCCAGGCCGCGGCCCAGGGGCTGAGGAAGGCTCCTGTCACCCCTCCTGGCAGCAGGAGATGCTGGACGGGCAAGGACGAGGGGCAGGGAGAGGAGGAAATGGCCCCTGGCTGCCAAGGGCCACAGCTGCTGCGGCGGCAAATGGCCTTTGACAGCCAGCACAGGCACACGCAGCTAGAGCAGGACAATTTCTGTGTCCAAACAAGACCTCACCAAGCAGCAGCATGAAAAAGCCTATTATTTTCCCCTCTCAAACAGCTTATTCCAGTCTGTGCATCTGTGATGGGAGATTCTCACACCATCTGCTTTAGGGTATTTTAAGCATCAAACTTCAGCACTCCCAATCACCCTCTTGCCATCAGTCATTTCTGCTTATTGAGTGTTTTGACATTTGGCTCTCCAGATTTGATCCATAGGATTGCACTTAAGTTGGGCAATAAAGAAACCTCAGGTCCACAATAACACTCCTGAAATGTCCCTGGCCATGGGGCAACATGGGGTGCACACCTGGAAAGGGCTCTCTGGGAGAGCAGAGCCCATCCCAGCTGCAGCACCCACGGCACAGGCTCCTCCCCAGCCCCTGTTTCTGTCCCAATTGCAGTGTTTATCGAGAACAAGGAGGCGAGCTTGGTTCTGCAGAGGCAAAGGAGAGCCAACTCAAACAGGCTGGAAGAGGTGATTCCTGGGAACCTCGAGAGGGAATGCATAGAAGAAAAGTGCAGCTATGAAGAAGCCAGAGAAGTGTTTGAAAACGAAGAGAGAACAGTGAGTATTGCTGCTGCAAAATGGCAGCACCTTGCTCCCTCCAGCCCACACCTCTACGAGCCCTTCAGCCGGGCACAGAGGGGGCAGAGGAGGGAACAGCAAGGAGAAAACTTACAGGGCCAAGGGCAGCATCTGGCATGGTTGATTCTCATCTGTGCTCCACCAGTTGGGCTGGGGAACTGCTTTAGAAGCTTTATCAGTCACCACTGGGATTATGGAAGTGGTGATTTCCTTGCAAGTCCTTTCCTTCATCTTTGGAGCCATCCTGGTACTACTTCCATCAGACAGCACCCAAAAATTAGAAAACAAAGGAAACTTTTTTTTTTTTCCCTTTGCAGATGCAGTTTTGGCAAACATACGTTGGTAAGAGCTGCTTTCTTCATGTTCTAATGCCTGATATTCCTCTCTCAGTGCGTAAAGAACTGATGTTACTGTAACAAATGTATTTCAGCATCCAGAAACTGTGTTATGACAGAGCCAGCCAGAGCCTTGCACTCCAAATCCTGCAGCCACCCAGCCTGGGCCTGTCCATTGGTATAGAAATGGCAAGCCAACAAAAAAAAGATGTCTTATTGTTTTATTTGTTCAAGCAGGGTTTTTTTGAACAAATTTCAATAACCTCATGGAACAAAACCAGTTCAGGCAAACTACTGGATCTCACTGAGCCCAGGTCATGCTCTGGGCTTCAGTTTCAGCTGTGTTACAGAGTAAAATACCACAGCAATAATTAACACCCTTTCAGCAAACAGCAAATGCTCTGTTCTCAAGCAGAGATCTCCAGATAAGGCACAGCCTTGTGAAAGCACAGCGTGAATCCCTAGAAATGCCATATTAAAGTGGAGACTCAACATGATCATAGCAAACAGCTGTTTGCAATTCACACCATTGCTCCCAAACCCTAACTTCAGTGTTTTCTTTCCACATCTACTTCTTCCTTTTCAGTCTCCATCCCCAACGACTCCTTGGTGCCTTAACAAAAATATTTCAATGCCCACTACAACATCTGAAACTAATTTTAAGGACATTTCAATAAATGAACTGTTTCGTAGATTGGCAAAGTGCCCAGAACATCTCACTAAAAAGCCTTAAATAATTCAGATTACTCAGTCCAGACTATAAAATAAAAGCATTACATTTGCATTGTAGGACTGTCCTCTGAAAAAAACAACTGATGAAACTCAACACTGCATTTGTTTTCCTGCCACTGTAACAAATTAGCTCATCGAAAATAAGAAATGCCATCTATTCCTCTGTCCTCCAAAGTGCCTGGTTTACTGTTCAGTGTGCAAGCTGCTATCCCCAGCACGTCCAGCCCACAGGCGCTCAGCCCTCGCACAGCACCCAACCCCAGCTGCCCTCAGCAGCCAGCAGCAACAGCTGCAGCCCTCACCTTACGTGCAAACCTCGACACCATGACTCAGATGAGCCCAAACCATTTTGTTCCCGTTTGCATTCCAGCCCATTCCTGAAAACCCCATTAACTGCCACACTTACTGGCAGGACACAAACACAGCAAGAGCTTCCCCTGTCTCCATGCCTTGGCACAAGCATTTCAAAGGGCATCCCCCATCATTTAACATCACTGATTTACTCTTCCAAAGTGTTAGATCACCAGTTTGCACTAGTGAGTATTTTCATTAAAGCCTCAGGTCCTCAGCTAGAGGCAGCTGTGCAAATAAAAGCCCTGGCACATAAGGAAAAATCTAGACCAGGTAATAGCAGTACAAGACTGAGAAAGAAAGAGCAATGATGAATGTCCTCAATCCTAACACGCAGAGAGCTCTCCACACCCCAGTGGACAGACCCAAACTTTCACAGAACAGCCTTAATGTTAAAACCATCCAGGTTAGGACACTTACAGCACTCTTGAAGTAGCAAACCTTCTAAACTTGCCTAATTTGGCCAATACTTGAGGCCCTGTCGAGATGTTGCATGAGGGCAACTGAAGAGCGGTTCTGCTGAAACGAGCAGAATTAGCCCACAGGGGCAGGGGACACACCTGGGACTGCAATGAAGCCCTGCTGCTGCTGTCACCCCAGCACTGACATTGTCTGTTGCACACGTGGCTGCCAGGATCTGACTTATCCTCCCTTATAAAGAAGGAGGCTGTGCTGTCTCTTGTTCAGCTTGCACAGAGCAAGGCTCCAGCACGTGGCGGACACCAGCCGGGGGAGGACCCTCGTGTTTGTTAACTGTCCTGTCTTCTCTCCAAGATGGAGATCAGTGCAACCCCAATCCCTGCAAAAATGGAGCCAGTTGCAAGGACCAAATAAATTCCTACGTGTGCTGGTGCCCAGCTGGGTATGAAGGCAAGAACTGTGAGATAGGTACGTAGCAGGGGCTCCTCCCGTGGCTGTGCTGCTCTGCTTGAAACCCCATGGGATCAAAGTGGGGTCAGAGTCTCACCCTGTCAGGGGGCTGTTTCAGACACACGTTGCTTTGTTGTAAAGCACTGCAGGAAAGTGTAAATTCAGCCTGTTGGCACTGGGCATTGCAGGGGGACTCGCTTGGGGATACTGCAGTGGATCTCTCTGGTCCTTCCCAGCCCCCAGTGCAGCCCCAGCTCCACCTCTGCTGAGCACCTGCTCTCATGGAGGGTTCGCTGGAGACTCAGGCTCAAGGTCTTTTGTTCAGCTGTAGCTGCCAGGGCAAATGTTGACGCAGAGCCCTTCCTTTGTGTCCCCAGCACAAGCCTTTCCGGGACTGCTCGCTCAGGGACAACCTGCTCACCTGCTGAGAGCAGCAGTTTCCCACAGACGCCCATGGAGCCCCCATTCTCCCACTCCCCTTTCCCTTTCTCATGCCAGCCTGGGCCGCAGGTGCTGGGCAGGGCAGGATTATCCCTACTTCCTCTCAATGGCACTCTGCTTAATTAATAATTATAATTATCAGCAGAAACCTTGATTCTGAAGGCAAATAAAAGGCAAATATTTTCCTGATGGGTTGAGGAGTTTATGAAAACCAAACAGCTGATAATTTAAGCAAGAGGGATATTCAGCTCTTATATTTATAATATAATCAGGGGCTGTGCAACTCGCATAATGTGCTAGACTCACTGCACTAATAAAAGATTCTCTTTCTAGTTGTATTTCTGCTCTGGCAAGAGAGAAGTGTACGTTAAAAAGAGCATTTCAAAGTTGCATCAAATTTAAATAGTCTCATTGCAGATTTCTTGGGGAAGTGAGACAGGAGCAAAAATAGAGCTGGAAGTGAGGCGTGAAGAAGAGCTCTGTAAAAATAGTAAATGATGGCATTAAAATGGCTACAGGAAGGGAGGTGTCCTTGAGGAAGTAGGAGTGGAGTTAATCTGCTGTGAAGTTATTTGAAAACTCACTGAGAATTGCAAGGGCCTCTGCAGATTTGTGGCTTCCCACCTCCAAGGTGTTCCCACCACAGAGGAGTGAGAGGTGGGGTGGAAAAAGGCAGGTGGAAGTCACGGAAATCTCACTCTGCCTCGGGCTGGGACTTGTTCCATCACACATCCTGCTGAAATGGGGCTTCCAAGCCAGGCTGTGACGACTGATTCATACGTCAGGAAGAACATAAGGCTTGTCCTAAAGTTTTCATTCAGAGCCCAGCAATCATCGCAGTGAGAAGCCCTGCCTGGGTGCAGGGTTTGCTCCAACCTGATACGTGGTGTTCTCCCCCACTGCCATAAGCACGGGGTGGGAAAAGCAGCCCAGCTGTGGGGAAACCACGTGCCTTGTGACCAAATATTTGCAGGAGTCCTTCAGGGTCAGGCTGCCAAATTTCAGACTGCATGCAGTTGTTGGAGGCAGGAGGCTATACCAGGGCTCTGTGGGGCTCTATAAACTCCTCAACCTGCCTGCTCAAAGAAGTGCCCACTGCTCCTTCACTATGAGCAGGGATGGGATTGTCCTTCTTCCCCATCTGCTTGCAAACAATCGTGTTTTCCATAGTCTGGATCCAACACAGGGGGTTACTGAGCCCAAAACTCCAAGTCTCAACAAATCTCTGACCAATTGTGTTTCAAAAGAGCTCTCACGGTTTCATATAAATTTCTTTCAGACTTCACCTGTGCTATTAAAAACGGAGGCTGCAAGCACTTTTGCAGTCATGACCCCCCACAGAAGGTTGTGTGTTCCTGTGCTGCTGGCTATAAGCTTCATGAAGATGGAAAGTCCTGCGAACCTACAGGTTAACTTTCAAACTGTTTTTGAAATATTTGGGTTAAAGTTTTCAAGACCTTGTCCTGGATTTAGAGACATGATTTTCATGGACATGCAATATCCTGTTGGAAACTTCGTTGCTTGTTTTCCCTCTTAGCAAATGTGGAGCCCGACCCTGCACTTTCCCGAGGCCAGCTGCAGGGTCTGGCTGGAAGGATTCAATGTAAACATCCCTTTTTTAGCCGAGGTGGGTGGAGAGTTGTTGTCCAGCAATTTGTTTGAAGGAAGTGCTCGTTTCAGATAGCTGCTCACACCGGCTCCTCTCCCACTTGCAGCCATCTTACAGTTCTAAATATGGATTGGAAGTTTTCTGAAGGCAGAAGGGTGATGTTCAGCCACACCAGCACCCAGCCAGAGCTCACTCCCGTGTTCTTCCAGTAGGAGCTACTGGAAGTTAGTAGTTACTGATTCTACACTGAGGATGCTCTGAACTTTTCAGAAAAAAAGATTTTGCTTACTGTGAATCCTTCTGATTGTTCATTTCATGGCTGACCATCATCCAGAGTCTTATAATTACCTGAGCTGGGTGGCTACAAGTGAAGCTTTGTGGTGGTGCTGTCCTCCCAACCCTGTGTATCTGCAGAGACCCTCAGTGAGAACAGACTCTGGCTTAGCTGTTGTACTGAGTGGGGTGCAAGGAAAATGAATTGCTTGAGGCTGCAGCTTCACAAAGGGCTAAAGAATAGCTGGTTCTCCTTGTATTCCCCAGTTTTACCCTGCTCCTAGACCATTACAGTGACACGTGCAGACCCAACCCACCACAACTCAGCAAATTAATTGGGCATGAACATCTCAGAAGCGCATCTGGTGGAAAAGACACTGAGCAGATAAATATTTTGTCATCTAAAGTCAGTTTAACATTTGATGCTATCACATTTCTAACACCTGAGTGCAGCGGGTTTGCACACCCAAGCTTGCATGCAGGTACCTGCACAGGTGAGCTCTGACAGCTACAGCAAGGTTGACCTTGACATCCTGAACATGCTGGCTGTCAGCAATCAGTGGAGGAAGTATCCTAGGCTGGGAATCCTGTTAACAGAGATCATCAAGAGGTCAGGCCTGTGTTGCCCAACATGCTGTATCACTTTCACTGGACTAGAAACATTTACAGTTAGCAAGAAGATCATCTTTCAGGTTGGGTGATCACCCTTCCTGCAAAAGCTTAGCTTTTGTTGGCTCTGAAAACTTCATTTCATAGGCTAACCTTGCAGGTACCACTTTCCATCACTCAACACTCCTCTAAGTCCTGTTCCTAAAGTGAACTGTTTAAAAATAAAGTATGAAGTCTCAGTAGGCCACACTCACATCTGATTTTACACTAATGTTTGTTTGCTCAGTGCTTCTGAAAGCTTTTCAGATGAAAGACAATGCCTGGTGCTATTTACTATTTTGACTGCCACTACCAGCAGGAATTCAGCACACACTGCGTGGGAGAGGAATGGGAAGAGCTTGTCTGAAACGAGCCTACCGATGAGATCTTCATTAACAGAGAAAGTATACAACTCTAGGAAGAGTTTATTAATGTGTTCCTCACCTTGGTGCCAAGCAGGATTATCTGTACAATTGGCAGACATCATTTCCTGCCCTCTCCCAGCTGGCTCTTTATTGTTCTGGAGTCATTGCTGCAGAAATGCCTGCCAAGCGCCCGGCTGCCCCGCACAGGATTCCCGGGTATGCAGCACAGCATCCGGCCAAGAGCAGGCACAGCTGCCCCGGCCCGTCAGGCACGCACGCTCAACACAAGCCTTTTTCTCTTTTAAAGCTGTTCAGGTGTCATTTCCAAAGCCCAGAAACAACCCATGCTTTTGCTACTTTTATTAATCACCCTCACTGTGGCTCCTAGGCACAGGCACATGTGCACAGGGTACATGTGGTCGGCCCAGAGCCCTGTGCTGGTCCCAGACAGTGCTGAGGTGAGGCAGCATTTGCCTCCTGCCCTGCTCCTTTGGTCACTGTAACTCGGTGTGACACAGCCAGTCCCAGCTGTGGCTGTTTCTCTCCCAGTGCCCTATCCCTGCGGGAGGATCACGGCTCCTGAGGCCAAGAGGAAGCTCACCCGCTCCATGAACACCTTTGAGCACTGGAACATCACCGGCGATGACCCTGACGATGCCCATGACGAGGCGCTCGACAACACCACAGAAACCAGCACTGCTGCCACCACGAGGATCACCCCCGTGCTCAAGACGGGCACACGGGTGGTCGGCGGCTCAGACAGCATGAAAGGAGAGGTGCCCTGGCAGGTACCAGCTGTTTCTGCAAATCTTCTGTAACCCCAGCAGTCGCGTTCTGAGTATGGGATCATCTTACTTTTAAATACCCAAAGCCTGTCCCTGAGGTTAGACTGGCTTCCTGAGTAGCCTAACAGGAACCCAGTTTCTTTCCGTACACAGTTTAATGCCACAGCAACAAAACTTGCCTGGATGGGGCTCTCCTCCAGCAAAAAAAGCCAGGAGTCAGTCCCAGCAGCTTTACCTGGTGAGGCACAAAGAGTCGAGCTACAGCACCAGATTGCCCAGTAGTCCATGAATGTACCAAAAGTAAGCTGAAGGCTGAGGGAAGGGAGTTTTGCAAGGAGCAATGCAATTCATTTTTTGGCTCCATAAGTTTCAGCAGATCATAGAATCATCCAGCAGTTTGGCCTGGAAGGGACCTTAAAGACCATCTAGTTCAACCCCCTTGCTGTGACCAGGGCCACCTTCCACTGGTCCAGGTTTTCACAGAGGCCTGGGTGTGATTTCCCCCTGTTCCTACAGGTTTTGCTGGTGAACAGCCATGGCTTGGGCTTCTGCGGTGGGTCCATCATCAACGAGAAGTGGGTGGTGACGGCGGCGCACTGCCTGAAGCCAGGCTACACCCACAACCTCACTGCTGTGGCAGGTGAGCACCTGGGCAGGAGGGGAGGGACACGGGACACGGCTGGCACCAGCTGGATAAGGCATGGTGCAGGACACTGTGGCCATGGCATGGGCAGCAGCAGGACACAGGCTGCTGCAGGGCCTGACGCAGGCTGCTGCAGGGCCTGACACAGGCTGCTGCAGGGCACAGAGGCCCCAGCTGTAGGTTAAAACATTTCATCAGTCTGGTCCCTGCAGGTGCCACCACCTCTGGTAGGAGCAGTGAGCTGGGTCTGCCTTGGTCCCAAAGCCAAAGAGCTGCTGGACCACAGAGTAAACACAGCTCAGCCTGGCCACAGGCAGGCTCACCTGAGCCAGAGGCTCATCCAGGCAGCTTTAAAGCCTGCTGGAGTTCAGCTAAAATGCTGCCTCATGGGCTGGTGTGATGGATTTTTATCTCTGCTGGGCACTCAGGCCTCACTGGGGAGTTCTGCTCTTCTTGGAACTGACACTATGTTTTCACACCACTCTCTGAATGGATTTGTGTTGCTGCTTCAAGAGGGGCAGCAGTAGCCCGAATATCTCCTTGCAAGGAGAAGATGACTACTTTTGCTCCTAAGTTTTTGCCAGAAAATAGAACTTATGTATTAAGGGAGAGAAACTGGGCTGGCCCGTGGGAAAGTGTGCTTGTGCAGCGGGGCTTGGGGAGTCAGGCAGGGGCTCTGTGGGGGGCTGCACAACACGCGATGCTGCTACTCCAAAAATCAAATTTGTATCTGCTTCAAAAAGGGTGTTTCCATCTGACTAGTGGTACCCAGCTGTGCCAGACCCCCTGCTCAGCATCCTGCTGGTAATTCGGCATGGGGCCTTGATGAGCCTGGTGCTGACACCTTTCACTGCTATGGCAGAATCAGCTTCCCCAAACCATTTGTGTCTCCCCAGAATAAATCTTACATACATTACACCAATAGGAACAGGAGGGGAGCAGTGACGTGGTCAGTAATTGCTTCCAGCAGCACTGAGAGGAGGCGTGGGAGATTCACACTTTTTGTAAACACTATGTGATGTACTAGTGACAAAAATGACATTTTACCTAAGCCTTGACACACTAAGCTTATACCTGCACAAATGAATTCATCAAAAGGGCTCCAGCTGCATCCTGTTAATAAGGCTGAGCTCCTGAGTGGGCCTGGCTGGCTCCTGGAGGCTGAGTGCCTTGGGGCTGGGCACCACTGCCCGCTGCTGGCAGGATGAGGCTCACAGCCTGCACACAGTATTTTTTGCTATCTGCTTCCCAGCAGTTTTGCTGGAAAGCCCAGCACAAAGCCCAGCCTTGCACCCACTGACGTGGGAAAGTACAAAATACCAAGTGCAAAAACAGCCCCTCCAGAAAAGCACATTTCCACCTGATGAGAAGTTTTGTGTTTGCTGCATCTGCAGGCAGACTGCCTCTCCTTTCAGGCTCTCTCCTGCACATCACACACTCCCTCCATTTAGTACACACTGTCAGCCGACTCCCCTCACGCTCCCTTCACACTGCTCTGCGGCACCACTGGGTTTCCAGGGCAGGATTTTGGCCAGACAGCAAGTCAGGAAAGCAAAACATGATTTTTCAAGGCTCCAGGACTATTGAATTTGTGTCTGCACCATGTTCACCACATGGGCAACATCTGGGTCCTTCACATCCATTCACGTTACATGTTTGGCTTTGTATATAACATCCTAAGAGGCAAAAAAAATCTGTAGCAGGGTGTGGAAGAAGCATTCCCCTCCCCTACGCTTCTTTGCTTCTCCACTTTCATCCCTGAATCACATTTTCAGGTCCCCAGCAGTAGCAAGCACCTCTAACATAAGAAAAGCCGCCTGAAAGTCTCCCCCACGTTTGTCTTGCGTTTGCACTGTAGAAACAGCCCGGGAGGGAGTTGACATTCCCGCTCTGCCCAGAAAAAGCCCTCTGCGAGCCCGCAGGACGCGCTCACCTCTGGCCGGCTCCGCGCCGCTCCGCGCCGGCTCCGCAGCAGCGCAGGCACGGCCGGGGCCCGGGCGCTGCTCAGGGGCGATGCTGCGATCCGGAGAGCGCGGCCGAGCGAGCAGGAGCCCCGCAGCAGGGGCTGGACGCACCCGGAGCCTCGGGGGCTGGCGGAAAGCGGCCGGGAAAAGCCATCCTGCTCCCCATCCTTCAGCACGGGCGGCGCAGGGGGCTCGGCCGCGGGCAGCCCCGGGTGCTGCCCCTTCACCGACCCGAGAGCACGGAGCGTTCTCGCTTCCCTCTACCTGTTACACAAGCGGGGGGAGGCAGCGGGCTGCCGGCGGCTCAGGGACAGCAACCTGCGGCTGCCGGCAGCGGCTGCGAGCAGCTGAGCCTCGGGCGGGCGGCGGGGGCTCGGGGGCACCTGCGAGCGGCAGGGGTGGCCTTGGCACCCTCCTGCGCCCCATCCTGCTCCGTGGCTCTCAGGTTTCACAAAGGGGAGGTAAGGTTTCTTCTCACTAATGAATTATTTATTCTAAACCAAGATTTTTCATCAGCGAGTTTTGCCCGTGTAGCTGCAAGGGCAACATCCCCTTACAACTCTCTGAGGGTGCTAAATCCCCAAAACAGCCACATTGCTGCTAGCTCTGGCAAAAGCATCTGCATCTTTGGCGCTTGACTGGACGATGTGTGTGTGCGCAGTGTCAGACCTGGGCTGTGCCGGGGACCTGAGACATGAGGGAACCTGCAGCTCCCTGTGACAAGGGGCCAGCAGCCTGGCCGGGAGCAGTCTCGGAGCAGTCTGAGGGCTCAGCCCTTTGCAGCCACTGGGCTGGGCTGGAACCGCACCGGGATGGCACCGCCAGGGCATGGTCGGTGGTCCTGCCGTGGAGGGGTCCAGCCCGAGTCACGTTTGTCTCTGCAGGTGAGCACAACGTCGAGAGCGATGACCACACGGAGCAGCGGCGTAAGGTGGTGAGGCTGCTTCCCCACCCCACGTACAACGCCACCATCAACGAGTTCCACAACGACATTGCCCTCCTGGAGCTGGACCAGCCCCTCACCTTCAACAGCTACGTCACCCCCATCTGCCTGGGCAGCCGCGAGTTCACCAACGCTCTGCTCAAACAAGGCATCGGCACGGTCAGTGGCTGGGGCAAGCAGCTCTTCCGCGGCCGGAAAGCCACCACCCTGCAGGTCCTCAAGGTGCCCTTCGTGGACCGGCCGACCTGCCTCAAAAGCGTCTCCACCACCCTCCTGCAGAACATGTTCTGTGCGGGCTACCCGTCCGGGGGCAGGGACACCTGCGAGGGGGACAGCGGCGGCCCCTACACCACCGAGATCGAGGGCACCTGGTTCCTCACGGGCATCACCAGCTGGGGAGAGGAATGTGCCCTGCCAGGCAAATACGGCATCTACACCAGGGTCTCCAAGTATGTGAAGTGGATAAAGCAAACCACGAGGCTCGCCTAACCCGGGGGAGCACAATGCCGTGCTGGGGAGGCTGCACTGTGCTGGAGGATGGACTGGGTAGCTGAAGAGGGACCACAGCAAGCTCCGTGGTTTTGAGATATCATTGCATTTTAACAAACATTTCTAAATGAAATAACTTTTGCTCTTGGAAGGCAGGAAGTTGAGAGAATGCAATGAAAATGTGGTAATGAGGAAATAAAAAGCCCTTTTAATGACTCATGGCTGCATTTCTGAACGCACTGGCACTACCGTGGTGGTGTAAGTCCCCAGATCCCAAATGCAGAGGTTGGTGGATCAGCTGGGGAATGGCTCACACATGTCCCAGGCCAGTGTGCCACCAGCATTGCCCACAGTCGGCACACAGCAGTGTGGGCAGGGGAAGCCCAGCAGGCACTGGTACCTCAGCAGCCTCCCAGTAGCAGGAGCCCATGAGGGAGGTGAACACCCTCAGCAATGCACCCACAGTGCTCCCAAACAGATGCTTTCACATGAATCAGGCTGAGGGAGATCACGGGCAGCAGAAAATGCTCCTCCTGCTTTGGGACAGCATAAAACTGACTGCAAAAATCACCTAAAATCTGTATAAAACTCATCTAAAGGTAGTGGCAGGCTTTAAGCTACTGATTTCTGCTGGGCCTTGTTAGGGTTATAAAGAGAACTGCTTAGTGCTCATTGCCCATCCTGGTCTCCCTGTTAATCAGTTGGATTAGGGACTACAGCAATGGCACTGCTGGCAGTGATGGAGGGGATGTGCTGCCCTCCCCAGACGAGCTCACAGGATGTCCCTTGAGTGCAGACAGCCTGGGGCACCCTGAGGCAGACAGGGCCCCATGAGACCCCTGCCCTGTGTCTGGGCTGGCACTGGCACAGAGGCACAGGAAAGGGAGGTGGCATCCCAGGGAAAGGCAGTGCTGGGCAGGGGTCCTTTGTCTGCGTGATTCAGGTGGGTTTCATTGAGTTCACAACTTCAAGGGAAAGCAATGATCCCAGAGGAAGGGGTTTACCTGTGACCAGTGCTCATTCAGCTCGTGTCTCCTTCCATGGAAACCTCCAGAGGTGCACAAGGACAGCAGGGGGCTTCCAGGACCTGCACTGTGCTGCCTGGCATGGGCAGGCTTCACCAGGCTGCAGGGACCCCAGCATGGCCCCAGGGGCAGAACCCACTGCCAGGGGTGTCCTCCCTCCCCCCAGTGACGTGGGCCCTCAAGGCCACTTCTGCTGATGCCCACATGGCCCCTGTGGGCCCACCCAGGAGCACAGCCCGTGGTCCTCAGCCCAGAGGTGGCTCCTGGCAGCACTGCCCAGTGCTGGAAGGAAAGGGAGGCTGGGGCGGCCCTGAGCCCTGCTGGGATGGATGCAGGGCAGGCTGGGGACACCCTGAGCCCTGCTGGGACGGATGCAGGGCAGGCTGGGGCTGGGGACACCCTGAGCCCTGCTGGGACGGATGCAGGGCAGGCTGGGGCGGCCCTGAGCCCTGCTGGGATGGATGCAGGGCAGGCTGGGGAGGCCCTGAGCCCTGCTGGGACGGATACAGGGATGGCTGGGGACACCCTGAGCCCTGCTGGGAGAGATGCAGGACAGGCTGGGGACGCCCTGAACCAGGGCAGGGTTTCAGCAGCTGCTCATTCAGACGTCAGTATGAGCACTAAGGTGCCTCTCCCAATTTCAGTGCCACTGCATCCAGCAAGAAACTAATTGGATCATCTGCCACTGCTTACCTTAAAATCAAAATACATACAAGAAGGTTTTAAGTTGTTCCAAGGAAATGAAATAAAACCAATACTGAAAGCAGTTTTTTTTTATCTACAATTATAGCAGATGCGTCTTTGAACAGAATTGCATATTCTCAGATGGATTTATTTAACAAGTTTTTAATCTTTAAATATAGATTTAACACATTTTTTTACAGGTACATATACAATATAGTTCATTTAAACTTGCAGTCAGAGAAAATTCTCTACTGTAATTTATACATATACATGAAGAGCCTAGTTCAACAGCATACTCAGGGGAACATACCATGTCGTGTGCAAAGTTTCAAATGTTAAAAACCTCAGACTGTACATTCAGATTTGCAGAACTTGTCAACCTCATAAATTAATAAAAGCTTAGATTTAAAATCATGGAAGACAAAATAGATTAAAATCATTTAATATGCAATGTGTGCTATGTTTCAGACAAATATTTACAGTTGTACCTCAAAATGTGTATTGTTACCACAAGAATTGTCACTGCTATAAACAGCCCCAACAGTAACTTTAGACACTCCTACTTTCCCACCCAATTAGTGCATTGTGATTGATTTTAAAGTAGATGAAAAGGACCTTCAGTGGCTTAAAACCTCTGCACTGTGACTGCCAGTGGCTGAAGGATACCGGGATTGCTCTAGGTCTGTGCTGTTGCTCAGTTCAGACTCAGCTGGTCCCGTTTCTGAGGGGGCACAAGGGTCACCCCCAGTACTGGAGACCCAGAGTGGAGAGATGGCCACTGAGTGATGAGGAACCCCCAGGCAACCACAGCCATCGAGTAGCTCAACAGTGCCTCCGCACAAAAATGGTCACAAAACAAACCCCAGTATGTTTTAACTCAACTTGGGACTGTGTCTAAGGACCAGTTCACAAATAAAAGTCAGATCATAAAGATCCCCCTTTAGTCCATGGTATAAACATTGCATTTGGCTGGGACAGCAAATTCACTACTGCATGCACACCATTAACCCTGCTCTCCACACACTCAGGTGCTCTTTGCACACATCTGCTTAAAAGTTCAAACCACCTGTACCTACCTATGTTCTACAAAAGCAAAACTAGACAAAGAAACACAAAATTAAATTATGAGTCTTCAACATTCTTTTTCCTTTCTCAAAAATTCAATAGATACATTATTGTTAAAGATGCTGAAAAAGTCTTATCACAAGAACATCCTTAGTGCAAACATGGACATTTAGCTTGGATTTATGGCACGTGTTCCAAAAGTACATACACTAATGTAAACTTCAACACTTGCTAGATACAGGTTTCAGCCTTGGGACACTTTGGGACCCTAAGTGATTTGCGACAACCCTGAGTTGTCAGTTTGACCTGATCCAAACCCCACTGAAATCAAGGAGGCCGATTGCAATGGGCTGGAGTCAGACCCTAAGTGCAAAAAGAGGATCTTTAGTGTTATTGCATCCTCACATGTGAGTCAGCCAGGTGATGCTCTTACAGAACATTACATTCACATAACTGAAGCAGGTATTTAAGAAAAATCCACCCATAAAATCAATTAAGCAGGACATACAGCTTCTTTGTTTGGTTTTTTTTTTTTCTTTTTGGTTTACCAAAACTTGACTCTTGTTTGCAACTTCAACAGTTGTCAGCTAACAAGTAGGCAAAACCTACTTCAACCTGTAGAGGAAATTTCAAGCATCTAAACAAAGTGTCAGGAAACTGTAGTGTACTTCTCTGATGAAACATGATGCATGTCATGGAAAAACAGCAGGAAAAAATTAATAAAATATCATACTTTCCACAGGCGAAAAGAAAACAAAGAGCAGAGAATGGCTTCCTTTATGAGCATGAGAAGCTGCTTAGGACCCCGGTCCCATTCAGTGCAGATGAAGCTGTGGAGGTCTGTGAATGTGATGAATAGTACAGGACAACTCCAACTATTGTGCTATTTCTCTGTAACACTTAGTTGAAAGCTTCCAAAGAGCATCGAAAATAGGATGCTACTAGTTCACCCTTAATTCAAGGGGAACTAAACTTTCTTGTGTTACACAGGGCAGCATCTATAAAGTAATGGAGAATGATGTTAATGTTAAAGCATCTTATTCCAAGAAATACATTGTTCCCTGTAATCATGTAACATTTGTATAACATAAAAAAATAAATGCACTCCTGCATTTCTCCCTAAAAGCTGAACTCCCACTGGCTTCAGTGAGAGCCTTGACTAAGGCAGGACCACAGGGTTTGACTCATTTCCATCATCTATCACTTCATCATCACAGCAAGGCCAGCTGATACCTTCTCTAGGCTCCTTATTTTGTCAGGCTCGAAATGCTTTTCTAGGGCATTACTAAATAGCTGTTCTGTGAAGCTGGCTGGCATCTCAGGTCGTAGGAGGAGACCCTGCTTTACGTTCCAAAGGCCAAAAAAAAATCAGCACTGCCTCTAAGGGACCCTGTATAGACACAAAAGCCTGTGGCTGCAACCATTAAAGTGCGTGAGGGGCAGTGCAAACAGCTGTGCTGCAGCTGCAGACCACGAGTGGCATTTTAACCAAACTTGGACAAAGCTTGCACGTTTCAGCCAACATGCTCGCACCAGCCTGCGAAAGCTCAAGCCACAGACAATAAATACCTTGATCAGGCAGATGGGAGCCACACAAGGGCTGCCTCGAGCTCCCCTGGCCGAGGGGACAATCCCCAGTGCCCTGTCCAGCGGGGGCATGGACATGCAGGCTCAGTCCTTCAGGCACTACCAGCAAGGGGAAACCTTGGCTCAGCTTTATGGCATGAAGAGCACACACAGGGGATCCCCTTAAGGCTTGGAAGAGAGGATTTGGCAAGCGGGATGCTAAAACAAACTAGGAGGGGGTCTGGCAGGTAGAACAGGAGCCTGTGTGCACCTGAAATCCCAGCATGGATTAGGTAAGAAGAGACTTCAGAGATAATCTGGTTCCAAGCCCCTGCCATGGGTGCTGCAGTGCAGCTGAGAGATGAGATGCCCTTTTCTTCACTGACACAGACCTGCCAGTGCTGCAAGTGTCATCTTTGGCACATTGGCCACCAAGGGACATGCAGAAATGTTTTGTCTCCTGCTCCAGTGCAGAGGAGGAGTTGGGACTGTAATGCTGGGGCCCCCACCTTCCCTGAATGAAGAGATAATCTTGCATCTCCGTGTTAACTCATGGAAAAGCCAAGTCAGTTGACCAGGCAATGCCTGACCACTTTCAAGGCAGCTGAAACTAGCAACACATGGCTGAGCCTCAGCAGTAGTTACATTCTGAGTATTGCTCTTTCTGAGCACAGTTCTCTCCAAATATTTCTCATTTTGAGCTCTGCATGTTACCACCTGCAGTACAAAACTATTCTTTCATCATGCCCATAAAAAATCCACCATGGGTTTGCACAGCGGAGAGAATAAATCTATTTGGAAGAAAGCAGCAAGGACTAATCTCAGAACTGACAGCTAGAGGCACACCAGAAGGAGAACTCATTTTCAAAATTATCTCCAAGCCAGCCACCTTCCTCCCAGATAGCCTCATGGCTTCTATCCAGGCCAAGATTTACAAGAGGACCATGGATTTGCAAAGCTGGAAATGGCTGGGGAGTGGAGCATTTACCAAATGCCCCTCTGCTAACTTAAAATGGACAGCAAAAAGTTCCCAGTAACTTCATTATGATTTGTATTGGCTCAACACTGGAAGAATTAGCAGGAGGGGAGAGAAACAGCTTGTAGGCATGCAGGCATCAGCCATCCTGTGGTGGGAGGTCCTTGTTAGGGCCACAGCCTAAATCTAAGAAGAAATGTGAAGGTAAGGGAACCATTTAATCTATTCAGCTAAAGGCTTTGCCCTGAAAAAAATCCCAAACCCCAGATTTGTATTAATTCTGCTACGAAATTCTGTGATTGGAAATACAGTTTTAATTAGGGGAACCCAGGGCTGAGCAATAAGATAGGCACTGCCCCCACAGGATGCCAGAACTGCCCCTCCCCAGCACTGAGGTGGCTCCAACACTCTCTAAGCTCCTGGGGACCCCACAACATGTTAGCCAAGCTTACATTGCTAACATGCAAACCCACACTTCAGCACGAGCAGCTCATCATCTGTGAGGGCTCTGATGCTCCCTCCTGCCCCCACTTTGCTCCACGAGCTTGGCTGCCTAATTCTCCCTCTGCTATACTGGAGCAAGAGCTCCATCTTCTGAAGAAGCAGGAAAGAGCCCGATCCAGACCATTCCCAAGGAGTCAGTGGTACAGTGTCACCAGCAGCATGAAGTGACCAGCCCACAGAGCAAAGGGAATTGCTGAATGCAAAAGTACTGCATGAAAATCAATTTTCAGAGTGCGAGTTGCTTATGGCTTAAGGACACATCGCTGAAAAGCTCTAGGAATAGCTCTAGGAAATAGCAAGAAAAACATCCTACATCATCCCCCAGTATTTCCTGAAGTGCATATAAAATTAGAATTATGCCTCAAGGCTCCAGGCACGATCAGCAACAGCAGAAGAGAACAGTTACCTTAGCAGGGAACACAGAGCCTCAGTGCTCTCAGACCCTGGGACATGACTCTGGAGAACCTGGGACTCACAGGAGGCATTTTCTGTGGTTTCACCTCGTGAAATTCTTCTTAGTTTGTACTCAGCAACTTTGTAAACCAGTCTGGAGCTGACAGTCTCTAGGTTTTTGGGGATATGACCACTGACAATGCAAACCAGGGTTCAAAGTTTGCCAGCACCCTTTTTTTGAGATGCAGTCACAGCTGGAAAACCCTTCTGCATAGGACCTGGTGAGATGGGGTAGCTACACGTGGAGAGAAGATCAAGGGAGCCGTAACTGCATCTTGAAAACAGGGTGCCAGTAAACTCTGAACATTGGTTAGCAAACTACCCCTTACATAAAATCAGAAAACCTTCAACCTGTGAGATTTGACTGCCCTGCAACAAAGGGGATAAAAAACATCTTCCTGTATAGGAAGGACTTCACTGAAATATACTGAAAAACCATCAAGAGCTGACTGGAATTTTAAGTCTTTCAGGTGGCTCCCTTCACGTTCATCGGAATAATAGATTCTGACAGAAGGAAGTATTTAAAGAGAAATCTCCTTGCAAAATTTCTTCATATAGTCATAACTAGTTTTTTGGGTTTTTTAATGGACTAAGTCTATGTGGGTTTCCTGAGCTGTTCCATCTCAAACCCTGGTCTCCCATTTCCAGTGAACAGCATGGTGATGAGGCAACACATGGAGGTGATGCTGCGTACATGGCAAGGGCAACAGGCTGCTCTTAAGGCATTTTCTTGTGTCATCTCTTATGCTTCCCTGTCTGTTTCTATGTACATTTACAGCTAGAAAATGAGAAGTATGGGCTTGGAGACTCGAAGCCTTTGGCCGAAACCTGGTAACCTGTTTATTATAAACTTTATCTAAGGATGGATTAACCAGCAGGCAGCAGTGAGGGCAGGAGTGAGGCAGCAGGGAGGAAGTATTGCCTTTAGAGTGCTGGGGTCAGGCCACGATGTCTTTTGCAGCAGGAGGAGATTTTGCTTAGGTACCTCCTGTTCACACGGGGTTTGAGCTACTGCAGTGAGGAGGCAAAACAGTCACGGGAATCCCTGGTCAGACTCCGTCTCTTCTCCCCGATCTTCTACCCAGTGCTCTTGCAAAGAAATCTATGTTTTTAAATGCTTGGTTTTAATTTACTAGTGCCTAAGGTCTCAGAAACGTCTTAATGTGTTAAACAAACAAACAAAAAAAAGCTTAATTTACTACTTTTGCAGGCTTTTTGGAATAGCTGCTTGCTTTTCTATTTTTCCGGCAGAGGCATACGCAGCCAGATTTAGTACATCAAGTGTAAAGCAAATGGCTTAAAAGACCTGATTTGAGATATGAAATATTTCTGCTAGGCGTGCTATCAAATACCTGCAACTTTGGCATTCCGAAATCTGCAGTCACCGACTACTATCTGCAGACTGTGGACAGGAATCCAGCCTTCTTTTCTTCTGTTTAGGTTTTTCACCAACCTTTGAACGACAACAGCATCAGTAACAGAAGCCAACCAACCCAGGAGCCCTTTGGTGAGGGCACACTCTACACAGCTGGGGGTGCAAGCAGCAATTTGTTCAAACCAGGGCAGCATTTTAACAGGACCTGGGCATGCATTTAAAGTATTCCTCCCACCTAAATTTAGGAACCTAATTAAAAAGCCTGCACCTCTTTAGAAAATGAAGAACAGGACTCCCTCTCAAGTCATCCTGCCCGAGACCTCCAGAGATACCATTTGAGGAAAACTGGCTACTGATGGAGCCAAGGGCAATTATTTTCCTCACTCCTCTGCTGTTTAGACTGGTAGGATGGTTTTAGTCAGGGTACTGTAAGTAAATTCAAGCTGAGATTTAGGCAGCTGGAAATACTCATGCTCATAAGTGACAACCCTGTGTCTCACTCATGCAGTGAAATTGGTGCTAACAAAAAAGCTTGGTGTGAGAAATCTTTGACTGGCACTGGCTGAAGCCCCCAGGAGGGGTGAACTTTCAGCAAACCTGAGATGCTTTGCATCTTGCTTTTGCTAACAACAAACAGAATTTTTCAAAATGCAGTGGGACTAGATGATCCTTGCAGATCCCTTGCAACTGAAATATTCTATTTTATCCTATTCTATTTTCCCTTGAAGTGCAAGGGCTGTAGCTGTCAGCCAGGAATCCTTCACAGGGCACTGACAGCTGTGCATTTACAGGCTGGTGCCTGAACAAATCTGATCCAGGTTCCTGCTAACATCACCCTTCCCATACCCCAGACAAGGCATTGGCACACTGGGCTCCCTCCTGCTGAGGGCCTGCGCTGGCTGATGAGAGCTGGGCGGAATCATCCTGGAAAGGAAAGAGCCAGAAACCTCAGCCAAACCACTGTAAATCTCAGGAGGGGGCACGCTGCCCTTCCAGACAAGGACAGCAATGGTTCAACAGGCAGCAGGCCCAGGAGTGGCTTCCAGGTGCTGCTCCCAGCCACCAGGGGAGAACCAGCTGTGAGGGCTTATCCTGTGAGCCACAGCTTTGCACAGAGCAGAAACGGGGTCTGCAGCCATCCCCCAGTTAACATTCCACAGCTGTCTGAGGGAGGAAAGCACCTTGCAGTTACTCACTGCAGCTGTTAATAAGCCCAGAGAACAAAGCCTGGAGCTGAGCTGGCACGGGCAAAGGGAAGCACCATCTGAACTGGCAAGAGCATGGCAAGAGGAGCTCTGAAGGTGTTGGTAAAACCCAGCTCACCCAGACACGCATGGCAAGGGAAGTCCTGACCTGTTTCCCCAGGCCAAGCCAGTGCAGATAGCATCCAGTCTGGGCGAGGGAATGAATTCTCCAGCTTTCTGGAATAGTCTAAAGCTCAGTCAGGAGCTGCAATGACTGTATCACCAGGCAAGTGTCATTTCATGGGATTGCCTTGCAGGCTCTTAAAGCTAAGGCAAAGAAATCCTAAAATACCTACCACTGTCCCTCACCATCTTCATGCAAGAGCTGAATTTCATCCCCGTTTTTCACCAGCAGGTCCTCTGATCCTCTCCTCTTGCAGTCTGCAAGGGCTTTGTATTTTCCTGGAGACTGTGGAAGAAAGCAAAACTTATCTTATTTAGCTGCATTTCACATCACGCAGCTGTGATTTCTGACTGCTGCAGGGAATGTGACAGAGCCCTATCAGCTACCTTAATTAAAATTACTTCAAGAAACTGTGGCTGAGACATCTTCTCATCCCCCAAACTGAGATATGGAAATTCTGAGAGGAAGGGACAAGATACATCCGCTATCCAAGGAAAACGAGGCAATGTGACTGAGCATGGCAGCCCCTGAGGCTCTGACACTACTGCACCTCCACCTACCAGCTGGTTCCCGTCCTCCTCTTCAGTGTCCGAGCAGTTGGAGAGGTACTGGTGGCCCGACCACTCCTCCAGCCCCTCGCAGATTTCCAGGGACTGGGACATTCCTGGCCAGCCTGCAAGACAGCGTGGGGCTCAGGCTGGGGCAGGCCAGCACCCACAGAAATGCCCCGAAGGGAGGGGAAGGGGCCATACTTCTGTGGGGCTTGTTCTGGGGGGACACGAGCCCGCTGTCCAGCATCACCGGGCTGGTGCGCTCCGAGTCGTTCTCTTCGGAGCTGATGGAGGCTCTCTGCTGCTTCCTGAGTCGTTACAAAAATAAAATCAGTCTTAGTTTTACTTCACGAATGAGCGCAAACTCCACGAGGTTTTGTAAAACAGAGTCAGAAATAATACTGGTACCTCTTACTGCATGTTTCTATAAAGATTAAGGGTTTAGTGCCCGGTTCTTAATCTTTCTGGGAAGGGAAATAAAGTTGCTGCAGTGTCTCTACCCCTGAATTAGAGCCCTGTCTTTGGTGTCTCCATCTGCAGAGGAGCTGCAGCTCAGGCTGAGCCGCCAGGCTCAAGGGCGGCCCTCGCAGACCCTGTCCCCAGCCACTGCCACCCAAGGGTCCCTCCTGTCCCCTCGCAGACCCTGTCCCCAGCCACTGCCACCCAAGGGTCCCTCCTGTCCCCTCACAGACCCTGTCCCCAGCCACTGCCACCCAAGGGTCCCTCCTGTCCCCTCACAGACCCTGTCCCCAGCCACTGCCACCCAAGGGTCCCTCCTGTCCCCTCACAGACCCTGTCCCCAGCCACTGCCACCCAAGGGTCCCTCCTGTCCCCTGGGCAGAGACAGAAGCAGAGGCAGCAGGAGCCAGGCAGCAGGCAGTGGTGCCCAGTGGAGGGAGGGCACCCAGGGAGCCCCGGGCAGCTGCTGGCACTCACCCATCACTCAGCTGGGAGGAGAGTGGGAGCTGCTCCGAGCACGAGCCAGGCTGCTGCTTCTCCACTGCTGGGAGGGCAAACACAGCTTAAAATCCAGGCTTTTATTAGCAACTGTCACACTTGAAGCATTACTTTAAAAATTAGACCTTTTGTACAACCCTATTGATTTCTGTTCAGAGAAAACCAGACCTATGGACTCTTGCAAAGCACAGACTTAATTATGATTAAGGTGGCATGCTAGCAAAATCCAGTACCCAGCATGCTACTGAGGACCAAAATATGCTTAAAATTAGGCATCTGTTATGTATCTTGCTGAATTAAACCTATGATAACAAATGTGAAATAACCCCCAAGGTAATGACAACCAAAAAAATGTATTTCTGTAATTCATTTTCACATGAGCACCCAGCTTTTACTGCTCCAAGTTATGTTATTTTCCCTGTAATGTAAGGCCTCACTCCAGCATTTACTACAAGGCTTCTAAAAATCAATTTTCCAGTGAAAATTAGTGGACTTGAAGATCAGCAATGCGACAATAGGAAAGCTGCTGCTGCAGAATGAAAGCCACAGAGAAATTGGTCAAATGTACCTTTTATAAGCTCTTGCTGCTTGAACAAAATTTTTCTTATTTCATTCAACCATGCCATCTTCAGATCTACTGTCTGGGCCTGGAAGAAGAGAAAATTGTCTGAATTTTGAATTAAGAGTGATCCATTATAATGTAGGAATAAAATCTTACTTTTCTCTGCTGTAATTAACTGAAATCCCCTTTTTTCCCAAAGCTACCACTAAATTTTAAACAGTCTTGATCTTTTCAAATTGATGATTCCCATTACCTCCAGGCAAGGCACAGTGGAAGTTGTAGAGCTATCACTACAGCCATGAACACCAATGAGACACATTTTCTTCTCACTTGCTGAGGATGTGCAAATACCCAGATTTCTGAAGCTACAAACCTGCACCACGTACACCTCTTCTCTCCCACTGTACCAGATCTCAAATTTCCGATGATCTCCCTTCACATTCTCAGTTATTCCAACTGCATTCATCTGCAAATCCAAACAACAAAAAATTAAACGTAACACAAAGCTCCCTCTTCCCCAGGAATCCAGACTTCTGATAGCAAGTTAAACCTGTTTTCACTGAATTTAACATGTTTTTATCAATTTTAATTTAGGCAGCAACTGAAAGTCATTATCTGTCTCATCCCTCCTGACTTTCTATCAGCTTGCTGCATTTTGGATAAGCTTTCCAACACCAAACAATGGACCTTCAGGGAATTTTCATTTGGGAATCAGTGGAACTGACTGAAGCATCATCTCAGTTGCCTCTTTCATCATAGAATTTCTCAGATTTAGCATATGAAGATTTATAAATACGTGACATGTTATTTATCTACATACATTATTTCTGCCATATTATTTTTTTATTTACTCACTAAATTCTTTGTTTCCCTCTTTCAGTGTCCTTTAAAACCCATTTGTGAAGCCCTGAGCTCCTTTAGGGGTTTGAGTTCAATGCCTTTTGGCCCCTGACCATCCCTGTAGTGGTGACACCACCCTAGGGTTTCCAAAAGCAGGATTAATTTTTGGATACACAGCCCGAGCTGCTCCAAGCCTGAGCTTTCAGGATGCACCCAGGCTTGAAGCTGAATGCTGCTTTACTCATTATCACCAACCACTTTTCATAGTTTGGATGAAAATACCAAAGGCCCAAATCTTTCAGGATCTGCACAACGTGACCCACCTGAACCAAGCCTAAACCACGATTAGAGACAAGAAACTCTTCAACAACAGGAGACCTCTGACCTCCCTCCTGAACAGGCCATGAAGCTGAAAAATGCTGTAAGACCTGATACCACATAAACCATGCTCTCCCTTAAAGCAGAGTTCAATTCATCACTGATTAAAGGATGGTCAAAAATAGCTCAGGTATCCCACCTGCACGTTTTGGAGCAGATGTAATAATAAAGGTATCATCTATCATAAATTATTCACGCAGACTGCATTAGACAAATCCACTATAAACACAAACAAAACCTTAGAAATAACATCTGTTCAACACTGCTGTCCCTCCTTGACAGTATGTGCATGCCCAGAGCTTTTGGTCTAAAAGACGTCGATGATTTACAGAAGAAGCCCCATGGACAAATGTTCTGTTCCAGCTTTTTCAAATGTTGGTGCCCCTTTCCAGTGACATAAACAGCCTCAGGGAGTAGGAACCAAGTGGCTCTTGACATCACAGAAACATTTAGGCTGGAAAAGACCTCTAAGACCATGGAGTCCAACCATTCCCCCAGCACTGCCATGGCCACCACTAACCCATGTCCCCAAGTGCCACATCCACACATCTTTTAAATCCCTCGAGGGACGGGGACTCCCCCACTGCCCTGGGCAGCTGTGACAACGCCTGACCACTCCTCATATCCACCCTGAACCTCCCTGGTGCAACTTGAGGCCATTTCCCCTTGTCCTGTCAAGATGCCTTAGAAAGTTGAATGAGGCTCCATTCTGATTTTATAAAATCTTAAAATTTATGGAAGCTGTTGGAAGGGCAGCCTAAGAGCACCTCACCCAGTCGCTGCAATTCCCAGTTCTGTGCATCTTGTTTACCTTAGCAATTTACAGAGGCTCCTACAAAACTGCCCAGGCATCAAGATACTAGAAATTTTAGATGATCTACTACAATGATGCAAAGAAAAAGTGCCAGGAAGAGACAGATTTAAGGTCTGTTCATTCAGGTTAGTGGATTTTAAAATCCTTTTTCCTCCCCCTGCCCAGGATTTACTGTCAGCAGTTGGACCACTGCAGTGCAGACCAGGCTGGGTTAGTGCAAAGCTCTGGGATGGTTTATCTGCATCAGCTGCCACGTGGCACCAGGCAGATTTACCTGGCATTGCAGCAACCTGCATCCTCTAAGTTACTGACTCTCAGCTGAAGAGCTATTTACCACTGCACATTTTACAGCATGCAGAATGTTAACCTGAGGGTTTCTTTTGTTTGTTTCACGGATTATCTGTTACACAGCTTCTACCCAACAGCTCACTGCAACCCTGAATCCCCCAAAAAACACTGCTGCAAAGAAAAATAATTTCCTAATACTTAGGGATGTGGTTAAGTGGTGGATTTGGCACTGCTGGGTTAACAGTTGGACTCGATGATCTTAGAGGCCTTTTGCAGTATCAATGATTCTGTGATCATGAATCCAATAAATGTCGAGCTCCAGAAACAGGATTTTACCCTCAGAACAGCAATTCTCAGAACATATGTGTGCAGATGTAATCCTGTCGCATCCAGGGATTCTCTAACTCCAATGTGTCAGCTGGAGAATGAGCCCTCGAGGCAAAGGAAAACTGGGGACACGTTGCCTGGACTCCTGAGCACAGGCTCTTCTCCTCTGAGCTCGATTTCCCCCTGCCACCTCTTCAGTTCTTTCAAAAGCATGTGTGGTAAAACAAGTACTGCAGGGAAAACAAGCTCTCCAGAAGGAAAATGCTGCTGTTTGGGGAAAACATTAGGTACCGAAACATATGGCCTGAGACTTGCTTTTATTACATCATTTGTAAGGTGCACCAGAGCTGAACAGACTTATCCACTGTTACCTTGTTTCCTGAGTGCTTATGGCATCTCCCTCCCCAGGCCCCAGACTGAGACCAGGGACTTGCAGCAGGGATCTCTCTGCCTCCAGTTCTCAATTCTTTCTAATCTAATACATACCCCTACTGGGTTTTTATTTTTCAAGAAAAACAAGGCAGAGCACTGAGGAAAAAATGCTGATATTAGAACTGCTGATCACACGCAGTATGCCAGAAGGTCTCTTCTAGAGCAGCACTTTGGGAATTTTACTGGTAATAGTTAGCATTTACAGGCTTGGGACTGCTGTTTACATCCCTCATATTTTGCCATAGGCCACTCTTGTCATCTGATAATTGTCCTTTTAGCTGCAGTTGGAGCCTGCAAGGGAGAAAGGCAATGGGGAGGAAGAAGAGCTATCCCTGCATCCTCCTGCGGGGTGGGAAATAGGGCTCAGGAGCAGCCAGGCAGAGCCTGCCCTAGGGGCATGAGGAGCCTCCTCGCTCTCCCATGTGGGCTGAAAAAGACACAAAACGCCCTTCCATGCCCTCACCCACTCCTGGAACACGGACCAGAGCAGGGGCCAGGCACATCTGTACCCCTGGGATTGGCACAGCTCCATTTCCCTGGCAGAGCCACATCCGTGGTTCCAGGTCCTTGGGCTCTGCCTCAGCTCTGGGGTCCTCAGAGTTCATTCAGCCAAGAGCCTTCCATGGATATGGCACGTCCCTGTGAGGCAGCACAGCCCCCAGCAGCAGAGCCACTGGGTGGGAGAAGAAATGGCCTCTGGCTCTGCAGAATCACTGGTCTGCAATACACGTGGCTGTGTACAACACCCTTACTTCACAAGTGACAACAAAAACTCCTTACTTTCAAAAAGTGCTTAAAGCTGTAAGATGAGGTTTTGTCATATCCATCTCCGTGCTCCTCTCGCTTCTTGCAGAAGACCAAGGCTTTCTCATACAGAAACAGGTGCCTCTGCATGGGCTTGAACCTGGCAAGATCCTTCATTTTTGTTGGCCCTTTTCGGTGTCCTGTCCAAACACTGAAAGATCCCTGCATCAATACTTTCCCCAGTTCGCTCAGGTCACCCTGGGGAGAGCATGACAAATAAAAAAGAAAGAAAAAGACATCAATTAAGATGTAAAAGGGCTCTCCAAACAATGACAGGACACAGGGCCAGCTCAGTTCCAAGGCATGTCCCTCTAAGAGTAGGTCTTCCTGGAAGGATCAGAGGATCTTTGGGAGTGATGACCTGGTCCCAGGGGGCAAGCAGAGGTCTCCTGCAGGGCTGCAGCTAGTCTAGAAAGTCAGAAACTGGAAGAACTCAAAAGAAAGGAAAACCATCCAGCTCCTATGGAAGAGCACGTCAGGGGCTCTGGCTGCTTCAGTGGGATAGGACAGAGGAGATTTGAGCCTGAACTGAGGTGTCAGAAGTTGGAATTCTCTAGGAGGCCAGGACTGGGATCAGCAGCTTTGAAAGCCTCACCCTTCCCTGAAGCCACAGCAAAGACAACCACTGCAATGGGAGAGGGCTAAAATCAGCCTCAGAGAGCAGTTTGTTAAATGCTGAATGTGAAGTGCTACAGACACGCCGGGTGAATTGTTAGGTCAGCCACGAGAACACAAAGGTGCACACTGGAAAAATACTCTAGAAAACCACAAGGTGGCAAGAGTGGGCACTGTGCAGCTCTGGGTAGGTCCCAAAGCCCTGAAATCAGATGGAAGATTGTCACCTGTGAGGGCTCCCTGATCCCATTCACTTTGTAGCTGCTCTGGGACAGTTCTCAGCTCCCACATTCTGGACACCATCCATTCCCAGAGCATCACCCGGCCTTGTGCAAGGGCTCTCATTGCTCAAACCTACTCACATCATATCCTGTTATTGAAATCTGATGCATAGAGTCGTTGACTGACTTCAGCAAATCCAACATTGCAACCAGAGCTTCTTGAAGTTCCTGAACTCCATCACAGCTCGTGCTGTACTTTAGCAGCTCCTGAAAATAGAAAGAGGAGAGCACGTGTTTGCACTTGAACAAAGAAGATTTTTCCACCTTGCCCACAGCTTCCAATGGCCAGAGGTGACCTACACTGAGTTTCTTTTTTCATGTCACTGGAAAAAGACTCCCTCTAAAGCACAGTCAGTATGAGGTGTGGAACAGGTCAGTGAAGGATGGCTTATTTTTAATGTGTTTCCCTAAAGATGGTGTCAGTACAGAGCAGCATCACATTCATCTGATTCCTTTGTGTTGTGTTTTTCTGCTTGGTAAGGTATGGGAAATAATGCTCGGGTTCTTCATTAGCTGCCAGTATGCCACATATGCCCTCAAATGGGCTTACAGCAGAGGATTGTCTTCAGACTGGCAGACACAAGGAACAGAATTTATAAAATCCACAGCCGTCAAGTCAGTAAATGGAAGACAGAATTTTACCACTGGGATAAAATTAGTTCCATTTCCAATCTCCTGTGCCCACTTACAGCTGCATGTATACTCATTCAAGAGTCTAGAGGGTGAAGTCAGAAGCTACTACCCAAGTGTTATCCCTGCCTTACAAAGTGAGAGTAACAGCACTGCCCTGCCTCAGATGGGGGACACAAGAATAAAGGCATTAAAGATTACAGGCACTAGCAACACCTGAGGAGAAGAGATGCAACAATATATTTCATTCATCAGATTCTCAAGATTATCTCTGGCTCAGTTTTCTTACAAGTGCTTCTGCAATTTTGCATCTCTGAACGGATTCAAACAGTCTTTCTCTCCTTAAAAATGGCTTATTAAAAGCACTTGTTCTCTTTCAAGGCATGAGAACATTCATCTTCACTGAAAGTCACTTCAGAGGGCCAAGATAAGCACTATGTCATCCAAAGCTCGGTGCTGATTTACAGGTAATCTTTAATTGAAAAATAAAGCAAACTGAAAAACAAATCTAATCTATCTGCGGATGCCCTTTGAAAGCAGAACATGAAATACCTTCAGAAGTAACTGGTATTTTGTCAGGCGCTGCACTGGTTTGAGCAAATAGGAATCCAGCCCCAGTTTGTGTTCTAATTTTCTTTGGCATTCCTGGAACACAGATTTCAGACTAAGTTTTGCAGCATTTATAAGTAGCTATTCCAACAGCTCGACCGTGGGGTTTGATAGCTTTGAAGATTTCATATCCAAGTGTTGAATGGCACCTACAACTGAAGAAATATTACAACAACATGCAAAGTTAACAGTGAGTGGATCTGCCTTGTGCTCCTGGGGTACAGGAAACTCCAACATCTCTTTCCGCGAGTATTTTGTGTGCACTTTTCACACAACACTAAACAAAATGCAGGAAAACTCTGGGCTGTCGAGGAGGGTGCTCAGGACCAGGGAGTGTCCCATGGTGATGCCTGCCTGGGTGGAACAAGCAGCTCACCTGGAAGAAGGAGCTTTCGGAGCACTGCCTCCACAGGGACTCGGAGCGGGGCTTGTTCTGGCAGTACTTCTCATACATTTGGAAATCCTCCCGCTGCAAGGGAAGCCAAAAGCCAAGTCACCCTCAGGGACCCCATCCTGCTGGGCAGCACACGAGGCCAACACCCAAACTGTGTGTGCTTTTTTCTCTGCTGCCAACTTTAGTATCTCAAAGTGGCAGAGTTTGGGTGAAAAAAGCACTGCTGGGGATCACAGCAGGCCCTGGTGTGGTCACAATGGCTGCTCTGCCCCATCTCTGCTGGCCAGGCTCCAGCACTGCTGCTGGTGCTGAGGGTCAGGAGCCTCTCACTCAACCAGCACAACCGAGGTGATGCAGGGTGTGACAAACCAGGAGAAACACTGGCCTTCGAGTCTGCTTTATATGTGAAAATGAGTCACCCACCCTGTCTAGAAAACAACATCCCACTCTCTCGGGCGCTCCCAGGCAGTTTTCCAAACTGTGCAGGAAAATTCTGCAAGAGATGGGAGAAGGGACAAAAACGCAACAGTGAGCAAGGCAAGGTTTGGGTATTTCAGTGTTACAAGGGCTCAGTCTGACAGAAAGAGGAACAGAGCAACACCATACTTGTTGTGGAAGTCATAGATCTCGGGCATGTTTCCGAAGAGGACGTCCTTCCTGTTCCTCAGCACCGGGGGCAGGAGGATGAGCATGGCAGGATTATCCATCTCAGCTCTGTAGCCCTGCCAGATGCAAAAATGGCTCATCACTCAGCTGCCATCTCCTCAAAGGCAGATGAAAAGGGGACATGAGCAGACTTTAAAAATTATCTCTTTGTTTTTAGTGCAATATCCCTTTTATTCCCCGTTTTTTGGTCTCTAAATCCCTGTCTGTCAGTCCCTGGGCACACGGGGTTGTGGTCCAGGAGGGAACAGCTTGGGGCAGCTCCCGTGGGGCTGGCAGCACTGCAGAGATGCTCCCAATTCTCCAAAGGCAGATGAGCCTGGCTGCAGGAGAGGACCCACAGGAATAGCTGTCTGGGGAGAACACGAGATCTCCTCTGTGCCCACGGGACTCAGGGGTGGCAGTGTGTGTGTGCAGAGGGAGCAGTCCCACACAGCCCCACAGAACCACTGCAGCAGGCACTGAGCTGCAAACCACACACTGCCTGGGACCAAACACCAAAACCAGTGGGCTTTTTGCTCTTGTGCAAGACATGCTGAGCACCAGGGTCTTGCTCTCCTCAATGCTTCAGGAGTTCTGGGCTCTGTGGCTCCACTTGCCCCTTGAAATCACAGGCTCCCAAACTGGGGAGGAGCTGGGAGGGAGAACACTGAAATAAAAATTGTTGGGTGGAAGTAGGAAATAATGTAAAGCTCCCCAAAGTAACATCCCATCCCTGCACCAGACAGGGCAAATTTCCTAACTGCAGTGCAGGGAGAAGGCACAGCCAGAGCTCAGGACCATGAGGGCAAAGAGGCCCCCAAACTGCCATCAGCCACAGCTCAAGCTGGCCCTGCTGGTCCCCAAGGACTGCACAGAACTGAGGCCCTTTTTACGTGAGGAGCAAAACGTGTTCAGTATGTACAGCACATCTCCTTTGGCTTTCCAAACTAATCTCTCACATTCACTGTGGCTGGAATCAATATTCCTTACACTAAGCAGGCATTTTGTAGTTGATTAAGGATGCAATAGATGATAAGTATCTGGAAAATTAGTCATTTTCATTTAAGGCCAGCAAGCAGGCTTCCCTCTTTAAAGGAAACACTATTTTCAGAAAACTGAAGTCTATCTGTCCATTTTTCTCTATCTAGACTTGATGTGCACAGCAATAAATCTGTGTACCTGCCAACTGTTTCATCACAGAGAGCGTGGTTTAACAAAAAACCCAATCAGTGCAGGGAAATTACGTGTAACTACCTGCAGTCCAACAGATTTATATCCTGCTTGCTCCTGGGTGAGAGAAATGTGAGGGGGGGAGCTATTTAACAGCCAACTTGTTTTGGCCATCAGCAAGAGTTATTTTGGAATGAAGTAGAAGTGTCTAAAATGACAGTATGAGAAATCATAATCTGCTTTCTATAGTAATGTGCTTCATACAGCCATGAACTTCACAGTATTGAGATGGAATTCTCCCAAGGATAAAACACAAGCCTCTTTCTTTTGTCTCCTGAAGGTAAAGGGAATTAGGGAACAGTAAAAAGAAACAGCTTTTTGTGTATTTTACAGGCTCTGCTAGGACTAATTACCAGTGCTTTTGTGTACAAACAGAAGGCTTCTCCTTCAATGTAGATGAAAAGCTCATCCTGACACCAACTGTTCCTGCAGATGCTTCTAACAAAGAAAACTTAAGGAGAAAACTTGAGCATTTCTGCCTAGCTTGGGATCTGACAGCCTGGTGGAAGCCTGCCCTGTCACATCTTTGGTCAGTGTGACAGAGTGGCAGGTGCCCTTTTGTACAAGTCACCAGGGAACCACAATGAGCAACCTGGGGAAGTCACTCACCGTCAAAACAGTGAAGAGCTCCTCCACATACACTCTCTCTGTTTCTATAAGCTCATTTATGACATGGCTGAAATAAAAAAAATAAAAAAAGGAGTATATTATTTTCATGTCTATAAAAAGCCCCACGGGTGATCAGTGATGGATCAGTTCAAGGAGCCCAAAACATTGTGCGATCTCATTAGTAACCAAGAGGTAAAAGCACAAGAGATGACAGCTGGGTCAGGCTGGAGGAACACAGGGATGGGGCAAGGACTGGCCAGAAATAAGCATCATTTTGGGTGCTGTAAATGGAGTGAGTGCTTACCCTTTCAGTATATCTAAGCTGTCATCACTGTCCGAGATAAAATACTGCAAGGAATTGCGCTTCTCCTGATAGTCGTGCATGACTTCGATCTGGAAGAGAAACGGGATGCACTGGAAGGAGCTGCAGGAGGGGCACTGCAGGGCCAGGAGGAGCCCAGCCCCTGGGGCCAGCAAGGAAACTCTCTGGGGAAGGATGAAAGATGTTTCCTTATAGGAACCCTTGTACAGCAAACCATAAAAGGGAGTAACATATAACGGGTAGCCAAGAATCCCCAGAAATTACTCTGCTGCACAAAATCTGAACATACTGGTAACAGAATCCATTAGTGCAGAGGCCAGAGAACAGCTTCCACAGGGGAAATACCTGTGGATGGGGATATTTCCTAATGCACACCTCTGTTACGTAAAAAATAAGTTCAGGGAATAACACACAGGAAATAGGTATCTGGATATTGGAAAATCAATCCAAGATAGAGCTCAGGTGCTGGCCTAATCCAATTAAACCATATGGATAGAAGAGGGTTTGGGTTTGTTTGGTTTTTTTTAAAGAAGAAAAGAAAATAAAGAGATAATCTCCAAATCCAGAGTACAATCAATCTTTAGAGCAGTTTCAGTTTTTCAGTGTATAAAACTCACTCAGATTTCATGAATAATTTTTACCTTGCGAGAACTTGGAGTTTTTCTTGAAGTTTTCTTCCCAGGGAGAGAGAGATCAAATGAAAATTTCAAACTGGAATTAAAATCCACACCTTGGGTAGAAAAAAGCAGAATTACATAATGTACACCTATAGTGAAGGAGATTCTTCTGACAGAAACTAATAAGTAAGAAGGAAAAATGGGACACACTTTAAGATTAAATAATTAGTCAGCTAATACTAATAGCAAACTGAGCAAATAAAGGGTATTTATCCCAAACAATCCTAATGCCACATAACACGTCACACGGTCAAAAAGGCCATAAAGTAAAAATATTTAGAAAAAACAAAATGCCCACTAAGGGAACACAGTAATCAAAACCTAACAAAGTCTCTGGAGCCTGAGCATATGATAACAGCAAGAACAATAAAAGCAAATAAACTACAAAAAAGAACATCCCCTACCAGGACACTGTTTTAAAGTCCTTTTATGAACGCAGGGCAAAATGCTCAGCTGTAATAAACTGTTTCTCCATCTTGCACACACTTATTGATACTGGCAGTAAATGATTACAAGTTGTAATTGAGCCACAGAGGTAAACTGGAAGCCTAAAAATAAAGCATCAATCTCTCCAATGACTTATATGACATCATTCAAATACTTCATAAGAAGAATGTGGACGTGCTGGAGAGAGTCCAGAGGAGGCCATGGAGATGCTCTGAGGGCAGAGTGGTGTGGAGAGCAGCCAGCCCATGTTCAGCTGGGGCAGCTGTGAGATCCAGCTGTGAGATCCACCTTACCACACCCAGGCCTTGGACCTTCATCAGAGAGCTCTGGAGGCTGGACAGAGCAGAGGGTGTGCATGGGGTCAGACCCATCACACATGGCAAGAGCCAAAAGAGCTGAGGCCTTGCCAGTGGTGCTGCCCAGAGACTGCCACGGGCAGGGAGGGAACACAGACAAAGCTGGATGGGAGATGGGCACCAGCCTCTGCTGCAAGGGTGACTCCAGCACTTGGCTCTGCCACAGCCTGCAGCGCCACTTCTGCACATCTCACTGCACTTTAGGGCTCAGGGTGGGATAGATTTACTCTTTCCCCAGCTCCCCCCCAAAAAAGGTTTAAAAATTAGAACCGCATTTCTCAGCCAGGCTTCAAATCCAGGGCAAAGATAAAAGAGGAAGCATGTGTCCTCAGACAGAGAAAGAAGGGGGGGGAAAGGGGCATAGAAATATAAGAAAGAAAAGAATAGAGGACGAAAGTGATGTGCTCAGAGTTGGTTTGGTTTCAATCCACACCATAAAACCCATCCATCTCAAAGCACTCCCAGCAGAGCTCAGCATGTGCCTTTGACACTGCACATCACGCCAGCAGGCCTGCAGCAGTTTGATGTTTGGTATCAAACAGGCCTTATTAAAAAGCTCTCTTGTCATGATCTCTCTAAAGAGGAGCCTTTTGTCTTTCCCTCACTTGATCATTGCTTCCAGGAAGAGGATTAATGGAGGATACCTGTGCTTTGCAGGTGACCGAGTGCCTCTGCTAGAAAAACTTGCATCCCAGAAAGGCAGGAAATAAGCCCAGCTGAGTGATGATGATCTCACAATATCCCACAGAAATGGCCACCCATTTACCCTACTCTTTAAGTCAATAATTTGTCTTTAACCCTTTCTTCTTTCTAGAAAGCTGGAAAAGCTGTGCTAGGTAAAATGGGCAATGCTCTAGTTTAAAGACTCAGAGCTTTTTTTACTGATTGATGAAAGGGCTTCAGAAGGTAATGTGCTTTAGAGAAGATGGCATCAGCCTGGGAAGAGGAAATCTGGGATTTATTTGCTGCACTGGCCTGCATCTGGAGTAGCTTCATTTCCCTCACTGCATCTAGCTTCATTCCCACCCCTCCACTTGGCTATTTACATTTCTCATTCCCTGAACTGAAGCTGCTTTTGCTGCTGTGTGACACCTGCTGCAACTCACCATAACCAATATTTGCTAATTCATCATAAAAACCCTGTGTCAAACCACAAATGTTTAATTGGTTTTATGTAGTCAGATCACTGAATTTAATATTCTGCCATAATTTAGCAAGTCCCTGGTTGAAAATACATGGACACTACTTTGGAATCTCTTTTAATTCTGTCTGATACACTCAGGGCTGCCAAGGATGAAAGTTTTAATGTTATCATTTAAAGCTAACATGGTGCCACATCCCATTACCAAAACTAGGGCAGAACATTCAGTCACCTCAGTTCAGTGAGAATTTGTACCTTTATGGGCATTAATTATTCCACAATTGGGATTTCAGGAAGACACCCTGAAGGAATCAAAAGGAGTTAAGCATCCAGCTCATTTCTGTTCATGAGATTTGAGCTCCTCATTTCTCCAAGCTCCTTTAAAAACATCAGTCTAACTTTATGTCAGTTCCAGCTCAAGACAGCCACAGAGAATAGGCAAGCTAATGAATTTATAAACCTTTCCCTTTTTTACCCTGTAATATTAATTCAACAGTTTCCAGCCCAGCAGGACTGGACCAGAAAGAAGAACTGGAGGTGTGCACTACTTACAGCTCTTTTTTCACTGAGTATGAAGTGGAAATAAAAAACAAGTAACCAGCTTCATCCTTCACACAGGTATGGGAAGATTCACACAAAAAGTGCAAAGATAATAAATCACCTGATATATATTTAACGTTATCCAATAACTGTATCTCCCAGCAAGGTTTAGTTAGTTTCTCAGAACCATTCTAAGCCTTACTTTTCCTGCCTCAAAGCAAAATTATCAGCTGAAAATACCACAACTGCACAATATCTTACCATGTTTAGGAGAGAATAAGGGTGATTTTGACCTCGGTGGATTTTCTGGCCGAGGAGCTACCAGCTGCACGGGCCGCACGTGTTTGTCCAGCAGCTTCCTGAAGCAGGACTGCCTGTTCTCAAACATGCTGCGAACGTTCTCCAGCTTCACCTGCACGCACTGGATCTGGCACTGCAGACAGTGAACACAGACTCACAAAATCACCACTAGTTTGCACTTTGACCCAAAGCAGAGGACTGCAAAGGTGATGGCACTGCCACACAGTCCAACCTTGCTTTTCACTTGTGTACCAAGGAACTGGAGGCGTTGCTTACCTTCAACTCAGATGTTAACACTGATTCAAAATCATAGTATAGGGCTTGGGGATCATAGTTTAAGTAGGCTGAAGAGCTTTCAAGAAATCTTTCTATGTCCTGGAGTGCTTTCTGAGCGCCTTCTTTCGACTGGCACTTATCCATTTGCTGGTTGGCGAGCAGGTAGGCACCTTCATCACAGCACTGCAGAGCCTGGGGACAGCACAGGCAGTGAGACCTCAGTGCCACCCCCACTGCAACGAGGCTCTCATGAGGAGTATCACTTACTGCATCTGTGTGGAGCTGAAGAGCACTCCCAGAGACCTCAGCACTCACTGTGTTTTGCTCAGAAGGCAGAAAGGCCACATTTTTTCTGTTGGGTGACTGCTCCCCTCAACATATCCAGCCAAGCTGTTCCTACCTGCACCTGGCTAAAATTAGTGGGGTAGCTGACATGGAAGTACTAGTGCAGAGTTGACCCAAGTGATAAGCAGATGTTTATTTCCCCAAATGGGAAAGCTGAAGTGGGCCCTATGGAGCTCACAGTGAGACTGGCAGGTTTCTGGAGGCTCAGTGCAGACCTGAACTGGGCTCGTTGGCACTCACACACTGTGGTGTGCACTGGGGTGAGAAGATGCTCCAGCCAGAAACAGCAGAGAATCTCCAGTGCTGTGAACAGGAAGGGAGACATGGAGAGCAGGACCATGCTGTGCTCCAGCCCAGCCCCAGGCCAGACCCTGGGCACCAACCAGGACTGCAAAGAGCCCAGGAGAGGCCCCTGTCCTGCAGCTGAGAGGCTGCCAAGGAACCATCCTTCCCCACAGAGCAGCACAACAGTGAAGTGGAGCACACAGGGGAAAAATGAGCTCCCCAGTTCCCCAAAACAGGGAAATGGAACAGGGTCAAACTTCCCTGTTTCTCTTAATTGGCCTCAAGCATATTACAGCCGTGTGCCTTCTGGCCTAATTAGTGCGAATTTCCCTAAATGAATATTTGATGCTGATTAAGATATCAAAGAGTGTTGGAGCCACATGACTCCACTTCCATGCTAGCACACAGCAGCTGTGCCTATCTACCAATCTGTCACCTTATTTTACACTCAGCTATGCTCATTCTCAATAAATCACTCAGAAAAAAGAGCTGGAGTTTGTGTGAAAGCATTACCTCTGTCGCACTGGGCACGAAAACCTCCAAAGTCAATTAATACATGGGTGTAGCATGAAAGCATGAACGAGAGCAGCAGCTGAACTTGGTGTTCTGAACTGCCCTTTGCAGATGCCCACATCTTTTCTGCTGACCTCACAGCACCAGCAGATGGCTGTTTGCTGACTTCCTCAGCTAAGGGAGGGGTGTGGGACTCCTCCAGCCTCCGGGCAACACCTTCCTACCATTAACTGCTGGAGAAAAGCTGCAAGTTTCAGATGCTTCCAGCTAAGAAGTAGAGAGACTAACCCCATGGAGAAGGTAACTATCTCCTCAGAGCTCTGTGTCTCTGAGCTCTACCTGCTGAAGGCGCGTGTGAAGGTCCAAGGTCTTCTGCAGGCGCATCTGCTTCCGTTTGAGCTCATCAGAGAGGAGGTCGGAGTGGTGCCGCAGCTCGTTGCACTGCTGGCAGATGAGGTTGAGGGCGTAGTGATGGTTTGCTGCGAGCTGGTGTCCGTGCAGTATCACCACCTGAGCCTTCCCTATCAGATCCTTCCGTGAAAGGGAGAGAACGCATTGCACGCTTACAGAAATAATGCCAAAACCTCCACATACACCAACATGCACTTTCTCATCTTACCAGATTTCAGGCACTCATGGAGATGACCATGCCATTAGGAGTAGCCAGAATGGGTGGCTTACGCAGGATAAAATGGTACCCACCATCTGGGAAGAAAAACTTTTGCTATCCATAAAGAGGATGAAAAAGAAAACAGTATTTCACCAAGCTAGCAAGGCTGTGAGTGCCTGCTGGCAATGCACCACTGCCCTCTCCAGGAACTGCACCCTGAATAAACTGCAGCTGACGTCCAGTTTAGGCCCACCATGCTCCCAAGCACCAAAGGGAGCTGGGTAGCTCAGGTGCCAAGAACACACCATCTTTTCTGCACACCTTAGTCAGTGCACTGCTCATGGTTTCTCCAGGGCTGGCTTTCCTGCTGCACCCTGCCTGCCTGGCCTTTTGATCCTCCTCCCTCCCTCCATAAACACTTCTTCCAAATGGCCAGGAAGCCTCAGACCTTTCTCTAGAATTCTTATCTTCTATGTCCAGATTCCCCAGGATTTCTCTGCTGACCCTGACCCACGTGCCCAGCACATCCCTTTGCGAAGGTCACATCCTCAGTTGGGCTCCTGTGAATCATCTCCCTTCACTCTTCTTTCCCCTACATCTCTTAGTCTTCACCCATATGTTATGTTCAAGTCACAGACACGTCAGGATACAACTTTTTTTTGCAACTCCATGTGCCTGGTAACAAGTTTCTGCCTATTAGCACAGCTAAAGCACTTAAAATATAAATAATTCTTCTTCCAGCTCATTAAATCCCACGCCTCCCCCATGTTCAGACATTTATCTGTTCCGGATTTTCATGGTGGCTCAGCAATTTATTTTAACTGTGATAATTAAATACCCTGTTTCTGGCTTTCAGAGTGATCACAGCGTTGCTGCACAGAGCAGAGACATGAAATCGATCCTTTCGTGCAGCACTTACCAACAAATTACACCAGAACCAGGTAATTGCACAAAACACCTCCTACCACAAATACAGAGTTTCATTAGTGCTCTTTCTGTGTAAGATTATCTCACCTGAGCCATACCATCGAAATGATCCAAGTCCTTGAGCCTCTGTTTCACTTGGGGGATGCTGTCGCCGGTGTCAGGCAGCTCCGCTTGCTGACCCATTAAAAATTCAATGGCATTCTTGACCTAGACACAGAGAAGAAGACTGCTGCAAAAGGATACAAAGCACAGGCAGGAAATCATTCTGAGACCAAAATTAATCACTCTTGAGCTAAGATTGCTAAATCCAATAATACAACTAGCGTCCAAGAACTAATTTCTAAATTCAAAGCCGCTTCCATCAGCAAAATGCACGTGACTGCAGGGCAGTGATACCTCAGTTAGCTCTGAGTGAGGAAGCACAGTGGTCTCCCCAGTCTAGCTAGCCCTGCCACAGTCAAGGAACAGCAGCATAAATTAAATGCTCTCAAAATAAAAAGCATAAAAACTTCTCTCCTCTCCATTAGATCTCCAACTCTCCCTTCTGCCAATAGAAGAGCATCTGATCCTACCTCTTGAAAACTTTGCTCAAACTTCCAGAGTTGTAAATATTGTTCCATTTTTAATTGGTGTTTTTCCCAGAAGCCATCAAAAGCAGTCTCCATCTCACGCAGCTGACCAAGTAACCTTGGGCACAGACAAAGGACAGGATTGGAACAATTTGCAAACAGAGGACAAGCAGAGATGGACAGGAGCTAGAGATCACTTACATGGGTCTTCTGGACCCAAGGTCTCAGAAGAAATCAACAGACACGACTCGAGATGAGTCAGAGAGAGTCCTAATGAAACCCTCACTGCAGATGACAGCACCTGTGTGAAGCATTTGTTGCCATCTCCATTTATCTGGGTAAAACCTGGGAGCCTGGCATGGGAGAACCCTACATCTGCTCCACAGCCTCATCAGAACAGTGAGGGTAAAAATCAGAGCAAGTCAAAATCATGAGACAAGTCACCCAGCAATTTGATGGACTGGAGCAAAATTCTGGTATCTTTGTCTTTGATAGGTGATCTAAACAACACATCTACACCTAAATTGGAGTGTTTCCACTGAAAAATCAGGGAAATTAGGGACATAGTGCACTCACCGATTCACAGTCTCCCAGTCCCCAGGCCTCTCTTGCTGCTGGTCCTGACTGCACTCCCCGGAGTCAGGCTCTTCAAAACTGCTCAAAAGCAAGTTTCCCTCTTTTGTGACTGCTGTGATATCTTCCTGTGTAACACAAAACATTTCTGATTCAGGCTGTTTATTGTGAGGTGAGGGTAAGTACTTTTGTGTTTCTCCTGCCTTAGTTTCCCTGTGTGAAATGAAGCACCAATATCCAACAGACCAAAGGACTCCCAGCAGATGTTTTAATCCTCTTAGCATGGAATTAGCCCCTGGAGCTGCATGAGGCTGAGCCATGGACTGGTCACTGGGTGGAAAGTGGCACACATGAAAACATCAGGCCACACAATGATTCAAGAGGCAGGAGGCCAGCACAGCCCCAGCTCCCTCCTGGAGAGCAGGTGGTGGTGTGAGACATCTGTCCACAAGTTCATGTCTTCGAGCAAGATTTTCCACAGCTTGAAGGCTGTGCTTCTCCATCGAGGTCAGGAGAGGAGGTTGTAAGAAGAGCATCTCAAGGTGGGACAAAGCCAGGACCGAGCCCACATAGCACCACTCACTACAACCTCTGGGTATAAAGTCAGCACTTCCAATACAACCTCTGCTTAGGGAAAATTTAAACCCTTGGTGGGTTCACTAGCATCAGCTGAGGTGCTTTGTGCTGGCTGGGCTCAGCCCCAAAGCAAACAGGTGCATTCAGTCAACTATTTTCAGGAAAAAGAGGCCAAACACAGAAATGAGAGGGAGGGAGAAGACACATGTAGCTGATAAAGTGAGATGGAAGAGGCCCTGAAGGAGTGACCTGTGATGGCTCCACTGGAGAGCCAGGTACTGTGGAGGAGTGAGAGCCCATCCTGGGAGATGGCCAGGTTTCTATTTCCAGAGAAACAATGCCAAAACCTCCTCAGGGAAAAGATTCAGAAAGCCCAGACTTGCTTAAATGTCTGCCCACCCCAGATAGCTCCCAGCACAGAAACATAACATCAGCTTCAGGGCAGCAGCCCAGGAGCAGGACAGGGCTGCAGGAGCTTCCCCTCTGCCACACACAGCACCCACGGCCAGTCTGCATCCCTGTCACTAAAACATCCTAGAAGATGACCACAAGGCAAAAACCCCATCTCCTTTTGATGCTGCCACATGCAGGAGACTCAGAAGGGAGGAGGAATTATGCACTTGCACTGCAGGTGGCTGTTATTTCATCCTTTTACACCTCACTCTCCAGAGACCCCCGCTCCTCTTTTGATTCAAAGCCATTCATTATCCATACAGCAAAGCAGCCTGCCTGTCAAGTGGGTGTTAACTTGATTTTTTCTGTTCACTGTATCAGTGGGGTTAATTTCTTAGTTACTCTGTTTAATTAATTTCTGTCATTTTTTCATTGTGCTTGCAGCCAGTTTCTGTTCAGCATCACAGCTACATAAATTATTTTGATTGACTAATTATCTGAATTCAGGAATCAACTGTACCAGTCTTGGGACTGTCATGAGAGAGACAAGGATCCCATGTCTTGCTGTCACCACAATCTGTGCAGTTTCTCATCTGCTTTTGTGTTTCATGGTCTTAGGAGGAACAAAAGAAAAAAGCCAACAGACCTCATTTCAGTCAAAAGCCAACAAGTGGTTTTGATATTTGAAATTAATAGATGAGGAATTAAAAGCAACAGATGGCTTGTACTGAGTGCTGCTGTGCTTTCTACGCAAATGAAAGCACATGACGTGTTTTATTTCTCCACAGAGAGAAGTGGGCATTGCTGGCTGGTTTGGCCACAGAACTACACTGTGCAGTTGATATTTGCCCCCTACGCTGTGGCCACAGTCCTGAGCATGAAGCTCAAGTCACTGAGTCATGTTGCAATAGATGTAGCTGCTATTTTATATCACTCTCCTCATTTTCAAAGAGGCAGAGGCCCACTGACAGTATCTATAATGATACTTTCTAAACATGCACACATGCATTTATGCCTACACACGGCAGAATTTGGATGACATTTTCAGTGTTTCTTAGAGGCAGCTTTCTGGGAACTCACTGTCACATCAATGACAAATGATTACAAATTAAAATAGATACAATTCTTCGACTTAGGTAAATGAAACCTGTCACAAAGCAAAGGAGCTCATTCTTCAGCCACACAGAACTACTATTAACACAGTGACTGCTTCTGAAGTCAGGGTTTGGGGCCAGGCCTGTGCTGCTCCCTCAGAGATGCGGGAGCACGAAAGACAAGAGCCTGATAAAGCAGCAGCTGGCTGCACTAAAGCTCCCATTGACTCCTAGAACAATATTAATCACAATCACAAAGAGTTGAAAAAAAAATTTAAAATAGTCAAGAAACAAACATTGTTTAAGACAAAACCTGAAGGCTCACATGAAGACAGGGATCACATCGTGAATGCTCTGTCCCTTGTGCTCACACAGAAATCTTCCCCTTGGATGCTCCCCAGCACAGTACCCTTAAGTCCCCCCGGGAAGATCCACCAGGCAGAGGGACCAGGGGACAAACCAGCCCTCCAGACCTGCTGATGAGCTGTGCCTGCAGCCCTCTGCAGAGGCAGAGGGGATCAGGAGCACACAGGTGGCAGAGCCTCCCCCTGCCCTCCTGGCAGCCAGAGGTGCAAAGCCCACGGGAGGAGCAGGCTGCTGTGGGCAGGAGGGAGCTGGCAGCTCGGGCAGTTTGGTGGCTGCTGCCAGGGCGAGCTGCTCGGTGCATGGCAAAGGCACAGGAAGGCACAGGAACAGCCCCGCTGCGCCCTGCTCTGCCTGAATGGAGCACACGGGCAGGGCAGGGCAGGGCAGGGCAGGGCAGGGCAGGGCAGGGCAGGGCAGGGCAGGGCAGGGCAGGCACCACACCAGCGGGCAGTGAAGCAGAGAAGCCCCGCGGGGCCGGGCAGGCAGCAGAGCCCGGCTGAGCCTACCTTGAGCTGGCAGTACCTCTCGGTGCGCAGGGCCAGGATGCGCTCGATCGAGTGCATGTCCTCGGGCAGCTCCGTCTCTGCCAGCTCCGTGCCAAAGCACTGCAACATCTGGGCAATTTCCTTCACGGTCAGCGCAAAGCTCTCTATGGCCTGGGGGGACACGGGGGTTGCCATCAGCTCGGGACTCACCATGCTCCTACAGCTCACTAAGGGTGCTGAAGGGCCAGGGCGGACGGGTGTGCAAGGGGAGCCCACCAATTGCTCTGGGAGAGCTGGGTGGGATGTCCAGGGCAGAGAGAACATCCCACTGGGAATCCAACCTGCCCTTCATCTGGGAGACAACTCCCCAGGGAAAACTGAGAGTGTACAGGAAGCATAGAAACATACGGCCAGGCACAACTCAGGGAATTAAATGCCTGATTCCTGGCAATATTAAAGGAAAATTCTTGCAAAGGGGAAGAAACAAACCTAAAAGGAAATTTTCTGAACTCTCTGCATTTGGTCAGTATGCAGTAGGCAGTCTCACTGCCCTGGCTCCCAAACACAGCTCTGATATTAATCACATTAGGAGACCATTATTAAAAAGAAGCCTATTTTGTATCTCCCATTAAGGGAATTTTAATAAAGATTTATGAAGACAGATCTTTTGGGAGCCATTTCAAAAGGAGCCTGAGGGAGTCAATCATCCAGTTCCCCTGCAAACCCACCAAAGCCTAGCACCCCTTGGCTCCTTTGCACATCTGATCCAGGAGGTGCAGTGGCTTTGGGGGTTACTCTCAGCCTGGCTTTTGGGGGTTACTGCTCTCTGCCAGGCTGCAAACCCTCCTCAGAGAGCCCCAGAGAGCCCAGAGCCCGTGCCCAGCTGCACTCACCGTCCTGAAGATGACCCACTCGCTGTGGCAGTACTCCAGGGTGCCGCCGAGCTCCGGGGTCAGCTGCTGCTCGTCGATGTACGTCAGCAGGTCACTCACCGAGCTCAGCATAACCACCTGCACACGGGGAGGGCACTGCTGGGGGCTGGGGACCACCACTCCTGCCCTGCACACCCACGCCAGGCACACAGAGCTCTCATGGACCTCAAACCCGAGTTTGCTCTGCACATTGTTCTGGAGCAGGGCTTTCTTCTCACACTTATGGCTTAATTATTAATTAAATTAATAATTTAATCACAGCTTTTATTTGGTGTATCTGACCACTCCTGAGCCACCCCTCACCTCCCAGGTGCCTTCCTCCCTAAATGCAAAGCACAGTGAGATGCTGCCAAACAGGGCTGGAAGCCAAGTGATGCAGGTTTAAGTAAGGGATGACCAATAAACTGGAAAGAACACATACATTTTAATAAGTTATGAAACACGGACCAATTTCCCATAAATATATACCCATGACGTTTTGTGTGTCTTGATCTGCCATGGGATTTGTCAGGAATGTCCAAAATCATGCAAAGAAAAGTAATTTTCAGGTGAAAAAAGTAAAGTTTGTGAAAATCATGCTATTTCCTAATGGAAAGCATTAATTTGTTCTCTGTAATAGAATCAACCTGAGATTCTATAAGTTTACTTTTCTTCTCTTAATTATTCTCATTATGTCCTGTAATCAAAGTGGTTTTAGAAGTCTGAAAATTTTGAATTGAGAATATGAACTCATTTCAGTTGCCATTTTAGGAAACAATACCAGCTTGATATTGGTATGGAGTCTACACTTAGATGAAGATGGGTGAAATTCACAGCAAAAGCTCCACTAGACATGTCTTTTGACTTTTCAGACATTAAACAAATTCCTGGCTACTCTTCACATTGAATGGTTTGGGTTGGAAGGCACCTTATGGATCATGAAGCTTCCAGCCCCTCCCCTACGGGCAGGGACACCTCCCACTATGCCAGCCTGGCCTTGGGCACTGCCAGGGATCCAGGGGCAGCCACAGCTTCTCTGGGCACCCTGTGCCAGGGCCTCCCCACCCTCACAGGAAATAATTTCTTCCTAATATCTAATCTAAATCTACCCATTTTCAGTGGGAAGCTATTCCCTGTGTCCTGTCCCTCCAGGCCTTGTCCCCAGTCCCTCCCCAGCTCTCCTGGAGCCCCTTTAGGCACTGGAAGGGCTCTGAGGTCTCCCTGGAGCCTTCTCCAGGTGAGCAGCCCCAGCTCTCCCAGCCTGGCTCCAGAGCAGGGGGCTGAGCCCTCTGAGCCTCCCCTGGACGTGTTCCAGTGGATCCATGTCCCTCTTCTCTTGGGGCAGCAGCAGAGTGGGAAAGTGTCACCCCTGAGCCGAGGTGCACGGGCAGCCTCTGACCACACACACAGCCTCTGACCCCTGTGCACACTGTACCGGCAACTTGAGCAGAAAATCCTCCTGGCTGAAGCGAAAGCCGATGTCAGTGAAGGTGCGCTGGAAAAACCCCGTGGGACGGAGAACCATCACCAAGTGCAGGTTCCCTGGGAAGGATGCCTGCAAGGAAACAGACACCACACTCACCCTGGGCACATGGCAGGTCCAGCAACAGCTTCCAAATGCACTGAAAAGAGGGGGCATCATTCAATTTTAGGGGTTTTTTTCTGATTGCTCCTGATAGCCTTTTCTTATTTTTAAAACAGGAGGGAGATGCTGGGAGTGGTTTGGAGATTTGGGATGTAACTGCAGTGGGGTTGTCCAGCCCCACTTGCCTTTGCAGCAGGCAGGAGCTCAGCCATGCACCTTGGAGGCACACTTATTATAAACTTTAATAATACATATACTGTTCATCATTATAACCTGGGGAGTGAAATTACGACTTAGCAGGGAACAGAGGGCTGGAACACTGAGAGGAATGACAGATTGAGGAAGCAAAATATATTGCCAAACTTGCTAATCATCCCATAACTGCATCAAGCACACTCGTCTTGTCCTTGGTAATTACCAGGCAACATTTAATTTGTGGCAAGAATTTGGAATTTCCTGTCTACACTGCTGGAGCCTTTTCTCAAGCATATGGTTGGCAGGTGCATTTTTAAATAGATCTGTGAAAAGGGTGCTTGAGAATGAAAAAGAATTTTTAAGAAAGTAGGAGTTGCATCATTAAATTATGGATAAGCGCATGATGCAAAGACTTGGGTTAATTAAGACATGATTTACTCTGAGATCCTGCCAGGCCAGGTTACATTTCTCCATATATTCCTCCTTATAATATCCTCCCCTGTGAAACATGACAATAACATCTATACCAAGGGTGAGAGTAATGAACATGTTTAGGTGCTTTGCACTGCAGGGCACTTCATCTGGGCCTTCAAAACAAAGATCACTCCCACAAACATGCATTAGTGCTGTTTAAAACAGGCCTGATTTACACTTGAGATCTGACATCTGTGAACTGCACTGTCACTCATTTGCTCTGTTTTCTTGCGTAGGAAGGGGCAGATTGTGGCTTCCACTGCCCACAACCTCACTTAGAAATGGTCAGTGACTTTTAGGATCATATAAGCCACATAAATCCAATATATTGATCTGCTGTTATTTCAAGTAGGAGCAGAAAAAAAAAAGATTGTGAATGAAATGACAAACTTATACCCTTTGGAAGTCAACAAGAGCGGTGCCAGGGACAAAGATTTGGCATTGGAAACAACAGCAAGCCATTAAATAACAGACATTGGTGCTGGCTGCAGGCCCTGGGTACTGTGCTCCTGCTCCAGCACCTGGGCAGCACACAACACCTCCTCTGTGAACCTTAGGCTCCTACCTTCACCCTCTCCTGAAAAATGCATCAGGAATGTCTTTGAGAACAACCAGCCAGAAACTCATCCTGCCTTGGTCTGATATCATTATTCCTCTTCATGCCCTGTCCCCTTTGACTCTGTTTGGCACTTGGAGCTTTGGCTTCTCTTACTCCTTCAAGGCCTTTTTAACAGGCACCCTTTGAGTGCAAACCACATTCCCTGGGGGAAGAGTCTGGGTCTCCAAACCCTATTCCCCCATGGGAAAAGGTGTAGACTTTGAATGCCTTCTCCTACGAGCCCTTGGGCAGGAAACCCACAGCTCCAGGGAGAGGGACCAGCAAGCAGGAGGCAAGCAGAGCTGCCTGCCAGAACTGCACTGCCCAGTGACAAAGTGTGAAATGCCTGCCTGAGAGCAGACAGACCCTTGGACACCTCTGGTTCCAGGATGCCAACATTTCCCACACACCCCACGAGGAGAGACCACAGCACTCACATCCTTCTGCTACAAGGATGGCCTTATGGCAATTGCACCCTTTTTGCTCCTTGATATTTCACCTCAAAATAGCTGAGTTTCCAGGGCAGGTGATTTGGTTTCCACTCAGTTTAGAAAGCTTTGGGGATTTTTCAGCTGATCTTATACATATAGGATCAAGGTCAGCACTTATGAGTAGCTACAAAACAAGAGATGCAGCTTTGCAAATGATCCTTAATGCATTCCAAGCATGGGAAAAAATGAACAAGCCAGGAAATAAGCTTGCAGAAAGACAGACACCAACCCAGCCATGTCTTGTGCCCTCCTAGAGACTTAAGGGAAGGGGTGAAATGTTAGAAAAAAACCTACATAGACCAATAATTCCTCAACATAACATTCCTGTAGGGACTGCATCTTTTTTAATTATTGTTACAATTTTAGTTTTTCTCAGGGCTGAAGTAGCAGATAAGTTTCCTGAAAACTGAACTCTAATGATACTGAAGGTACTGCTGCAAAAAAACCTTTCCCACAATGTATTAAAGAAAGCAAAGACAAAAGAGTCCTTACTGTTGCCTTATGCTTTATCTTATCATCTGTAAGACTAAAAAGAATCTTGTGCACTTGATAAACCTGAGGTTATGTAACAAAACACCCAAAGAACCCTCTAAAGCCTTTGCCCTCTGCAGCACACCAGGAAAGGCCGAAAACTACAGCACAATTGCACTAAATCAGGCAGTTGGCAACATTTCACTTCTGTTAACTCTGACCGACCACAGCCCGGGCTCACAACGTCCCTCCCCTTCCGAGGACACAGACACGGATACCTTAAGGCCAGTTCAGCAACTTTTTAAATGCACATTTAACTATAACCACACAGAGAGCCCTGCTTTAATCAATACAGATGAACTGGGCTAATAAAGCACAAGAAAGGACATGGACTGAAAGCATCACAGTTACTGCCTCCTTACTGAATATCTCATTCTGACACATTTAGTGTGATTTTTTACCCCCAATTTTAGGAACTCAGTTTTCAGAGAATATTCTCTCCTGCAGTTCAGCGGGGCATCCATGAGGTTGGTAATCAATAAATATTAAAAAAAAAAAGTAGTATCTGCCAGTAAGTTTGTTTTGAGGACTGCAGGCTGAGGCCAGGAGTCCTTACACAGGTGCTGAAGTTAATGACTTTCTGCTGCCCCTTAAAGGAAAAGCCACGCAATAAAATGCCACCTACTGCTAATTTGAGCCTTTAACTTCCCCCAGAGCCAGAACGACACTCCCAAGTGCTCTGCTACCTTTATTTCAGCCGGCTGCATCATTAACCCCCCCTTCCCCCCAAAGATGCTGTCAGCATCACTGGGGCACAGATCCGTGCAGGGCCCCTTCCCTTCCTGCAGGAGCAATAATAGAGCGGTTCCTGCGGCTGGAGGGCGCCGGGGCAGCACTGCGGGGCGCGGGGCAGGGTGTCCGAGGGTCCCCGGCGGTGTCCGGCCGTGTCCGGAGGCTCCCGCACGGAGGATGCTGCTGAATCCCCCCACGCGCTGCCCGGCCCCGGCCGCTGCGGGCAACATTCCCGTGCCGCCGGTAATATTCCCGTGCTGCTGCCAGCAATACCCCCGTGTCCCTGCGGGCAATATCCCCCTGCTGCCGGCAATACCCCCGTGTCCCTGCGGGCAGCACCGCCGCCGCCCTGGCCGTGCCCCGCAGCCCCGCGGGCCCGGAGCCTTACCGCATCCCGGGCGAGCCGCCCGCCCCGCCGCGGGCCCGCCTCCGCCATCGCCGCTGGGCTGGGCTGGGCTGGGATGGGATGGGGATGGGATGGGGATGGGGATGGGGATGGGGATGGGGATGGGGTGGGATGCGGATGCTGCCCGGCTCCCCCGCTGCCGCGGCCGGGCACACGGGCAGCCCTGCCGGCTCCCGGCTCCCGGCTCCCGGCTCCCGGCTGGCAGCCCCGCTCTCCTCCCCAGCGCCGGCTTGGCTTTTAAGGTGGAATGCCAAAAATCAGCCTGCAGACGCTCCTTCCTGCGAGGATTGGGCTCTCAGCTTGGAGCTTTCACCCTTCCCTCTCCCCCCTGCCGTCATCTCCAAGGTGCCTTTTCCAGCTGTTCACTGCTTCGGGGGCAAACCAACCAGAGATGCTCCGGCCAAAACCGAGGCGTGACCCCGGACCCAGGGCATCGCTTCCCGAAGCCAGCGCTAGCCTGGTTTGCCCAGGCAATTAGAGACATACACAAAGAGTTAAAGCAAAAATCTGTACAGTGTGATAGAAAAATTTTCAAGATCAGATGCACAACCGCAGAGCTGCAATTGCATATACATATGCTGGAAAAAATAGGACACGCTCTGTATTTTAAATTCAGCTTCATGGCATTCCTTCACTCCAAAATTGTACAAAGATCAGGAAAAGAGGGATTTTTTTTTTTTTAAAATTGAATCAGGGCTTATGATATGTGATTGATAGGAAACCAAGATTTAATTTTTTGTGTCCTTACACCTTCTGGACACAGAGACAGCCCTTTAGGACCAGACTTTCTTTTTAAGGCAATCTTCCCAAGTCTTAAGATTTAGTGGACAAAGGTTTCCTGCTTCTCATCCCTCTTTGCACAGAGCACCTCCCCATTCTTTCATGGACAGCCCTGATACTGCAGGCAAAGTCACCTCTCCACATGGACACACAGCACACAGAGGTACACAAACAGGGTGTATGCTCCAATCATTACATTTTCTTATTAAACACAAAATGAATGGCACTTCTGTAGAAGCTACAAATTAGGACAGGATTTTCCCCCATTTGAAACTTCCAGACTATGCAAAGCAAGTACATCATCCTTAAAGGGTGCTCTTGGTACTAGCACCTGTTCAAACGCTGGCAGCAGAACTGAATTTTGATGATCACTTTAAAGAACTGCTTTCTAAATGCTGCTTCTTCTCTAGTGGTATGGCAACCACACTTGCAAGTTCAGTCTGTAACACTCAGAAAAATCAGAACCAAAAATACTCTTAGTGGGAGGTTCCTCATTCACAGTGCAAAAAGGGAACCCTCTCTCCCTCCTGCAGGATGCTGACCAGCAAAATGCCATCAAAGCCAGGTTCTGAACACCAAGTTCAGCTGTACCAGTACTAACAAATTAAAGTGCTGTAAGATCTAACTTTATGAGAACCAGGTTGTCTCAGTACACACCCCTGACTTCATTCTTTCTCAGATGGACCAATGTCTTTAACCATTCAATGATTAAATGCAGAAACGAACACAATAATAATACACCCAGAATATTTCCATTGACTTACCCAGATGGCATGGTGTGGCTGGGGAATGATTTGTCTGTTAGCTCCCACCTCCCCCTGCACCCCTAAACATGACTTTTCTACAGCTGCATGCTCTACTGTAAATCCAAGCTCTGATCCCAAGACAAGGCAATGCAGAATGGCAAAACCTCACTTGTGAGCTATGTTCAGACCAGATATGTGCTAACGATGTGTAGCACATAAACGTGTGCTAGATCATTTAAAACACATGAATGCATACATACACTCTTAAAACAGATTTTTCCACCCATGCTCACATACAAATGCTTGTGAAGCCTGTTTAAAGAACCTAAAACTTTCAGTCACCAACAATTAGGTAAAATACAGTCTCACTAATAACCAGTGTCTAGAAAGAACATATATGAAGCCAAATTTTCCACTTGTCCAAAGCATAGAACATGGCACAAAACACATTTGAACTACTGCAAAAGAGTATAAAACCCAGCAAATGGATCAAACAAGCAAGTTAATACACAAACAGCTTATTTATGCACTCAAATTAATTACAGGGCCATAAAACAAACTACTACTTGGAGAGAAAGCAGGAGCATAATTGCTGCTGGTTCCCAGTGCTTTCTGAAGGAGATACATAGTGGGCATGGTGACTTAGTACATTAAATGCAATTAACATTACAGAGGACTTACTGCTATTTTTTGGAGAGTCGTTTTGACTGATGTCCATGTGTCCAATCTTCTGTCCAGGATTAGGATAAATTTAGTGTCAGATTCATGTTGACTGCAAGATAAGAAAATACCAATAACCAGATAATATTTTGAGAAAAGTGACTGTTCCCAAAAAAGCCCCAAACCCAAGAACACCAAATGCAAACCACATTCTGGTTGCATTGAGGAAATGCAACTCTGCAACATTGAGGAAATGTGACTCTGTCCCCAAAAAACCCCAAACCCAAGAACACAGAATGCAAACCACATTTTAGTATTTTTACAGATCCTGAAATTCCCTTTGAAAAAATTTTCCTGAGCACCCAGACTCTTTCCAGTGGTGCTTAGCAACAGGATAAGGGGCAACAGGCACAAACTGAAACACAGGGAATTCCATCTGAATATGAGGAAAAATGTCCTTCTCCTGAGGGTGACAGCACACTGGAACAGGCTGCAAAGACAGATCGTGAAATCTCCTTCTCTGGATGTTTTAAAAAGCCACCTGGGGCTTTTAATATCTCCAGATATTCCAGCACAACCTGCTCCAGGTGCAGCTGCTCTGGCTGGGGGCTTGGCCTAGACGATCTCTAAGACTCCTGCCAACCCAAGCCATTCCCTGACTCTGTGAACTCCCCAGCTCTTTCCCACCCCAATCTTTCTGTGATTCTGTGACTGTGGCAGCCCAGGGTTAAGCATCACCTCTGATTTGTGTGCGAGGTGGTGACAGCAGATTGCTGGAGACCAGATTGCTCTTGAAACCCAAACTGGTGTTGAGAAGGGGCCCGCAGAGGCCAGAGGAGCTGTGCCCCTGCCCAGCAGCTCTGGGGTGCCCAGCAGCCTCCCCAGCCCATGCCCCAGAGCCCCTGCCTTCAGTGCCCAGCAGCCTCCCCAGCCCATGCCCCAGAGCCCCTGCCTTCAGTGCCCAGCAGCCTCCCCCAGCCCATGCCCCAGAGCCCCTGCCTTCAGTGCCCAGCCCTTCCTGCCGAGCTCAGGCTGCAGCAGCCGAGCGATGACTCCTGGCTTGTTCTGGCAGGAGACAGCAGAGATGACACCGAGCCAGGGCAGGGCAGTGCCAGCCTGGCAGAGGGAAAGGGGGAGCTCAAACAGGCTGTGGTGGCTTTCCCAGCACGTCCTGCTGGGGAGGCAGCGATCGCTCCAAGGCGTTTTCCAGCACACTCCGGTTCACTTGGCAAGCACAGCCTTCCTGACATCCCTTTTGACACCCAAACCTTTGAGTTGCTTTGAAATGCCCAGTCTGACAAGCGAGCCAGCTGTACCGGGATGCAGGTCTGGCAGGGACCCTAACAGGCTGCCCTGCCTGTAATTCAAATATTCCTTTCCAGGCTGGCTGGAGCAGCCCAGCCAGGCTCCAGCTGTGCCAGCCCAGCCTCCCAGGCAGCCCGAGCTACAAACTGCACACAGCCACAGCTCAGACAGCTTGCAACCGAGTCCTCCACCGTGAGTGTGTTTACAGGACACTTAGGTCGTATTTGCAATATTTATTTTGTGGATGCTGAAACAGGATAGCCACGTCCCACACCACCCCACCCGTGCTGGGGAGAGGCTCCCAGCACACGTGCTGGCTCCCCAGCGGTGGCTCAGGTGTCTGCACCAGGCACAGCCCTGTACAAGCAGCCTCTTGCCAGCATCATCTCCACTAATTCCTGTGTTTGGCAAGGCAAACACATGGTGGATTACTCAGAAGTATCACATGGCAGACAACACTTGGCAACTTCACTACAGAAAAAGAAGACGACACTGGAAGCCAGTGCAGGAGCTTTCATTGAGTGCACATCTTGCTGCTCTGGTCGGTGGCAGCTACAACTCTGACAAATATATTTAAAAGGAATTAGCAGCGGTGCTCAGAGGGATAAAAAATACAATTCCCTTTGACCATAACAACAATTGACTGAAGATATGTAGAGGCACCCAAGTCCCAAGCTGTCCTGTGACAGATCCTATGGATCTGTAACGTCACACCCAAAGTGCAAAGGTTTTATTTGAATTTACTCAGTGGCTTTGAGGCGTAGAAGAAAAGAGCAGAGAAAATGAATATCAAATTTTACATATGGGTAATCCACAGAACTTCTACATGTAATAAAGTCTGAGGCTGTGAGCATGGTGAGCGTGACTTTTCAGCCAAAACCTTTTTTTGCTTAGAATAGTTTAGGCAACATAGGACAGTTCTGCAGGTTTCTCTTAGCTCTGTTCACCCCCCCCATGAGCTATGTGACCCAGGTGGGTGGGAACAGGCCAAAGGATCCTTTGGTTTGAGGCAAAAATAAGACCCTTTGGTTTTTCAGCACACTCTAATATTTTAGAAAGTATGTCTCTGAGCTATAAGAAACAATTCCCCAACTCCTCGTGGTGTTTCCCAAGAGTCTGCAATTGAAAAAGCTAAGTCGTGTTTACACAGGACAGCAGTAATCATAATAAAACCTGAAGAAAAACCCCAGAATCCAAGTAATTTAGGAAAGGCAGCCAGACTGCAGGGCACTGCCAGTTCAGAAAAGCCAGAGAAAGCCATGAACTCAGGACAAGGTTACACGCAGAGAGCAGCCTCTGAGCACGCTAATTTACTTTTATCAGTTCCCTTGCAGAAACAAAGAAGAAAGTTCCCAGCAGTCTGACAGCCTTGGCATCTCCTGTGGGAAATGTGTCATTTATTCTAGGGCCAGTGAAGAAAGTCTGTGACTATTTGCAACCCAGGCCTTGCAGGTTTATCAGATTTCCAGGCCCGTGATGTACCTTTTAGACTGACAATAAAAATAAATCAATGCTCTCTAGCAAGGCTCTGAGGGCTGTTTGTTTGCATCCAGCAGCAGAAAGATGGAGACAGATAACCAGGGCAAGGATTATTTCTCTCTGGGTGTTTCTTGTTACTTTTTTTTCCCCCTTATCCTTAACTTTGTATGTGTTGCAGGATGCACCAGACTAAAAATAAAGACCTGGGATGTTTTACAGGACTTGAAATTGGATCCTGGAGTCTGCAGTTGTGAGATTTAGCACAGGACTGAGAGACTCCTTGCCGCTGGTGGGATCAGAGCATGCAGTCACGACCTGCCCAATATTGAAATTCAGAGGTATTTATAGCCAACAGCAGCCTGCTCTGTGCCACCACTCTGTGTAATCAGCCACAGCTCTATACCACTTTGTACCTCACCTCCCAGCCTAAATCAAACAGGTGAAGTTTGTCTAAATACCAAAAAGCTGGCTAGTCAAAGAATGGAATGGAATGGAATAGAATAGAATAGAATAGAATAGAATAGAATAGAATAGAATAGAATAGAATAGAATAGAATAGAATAGAATAGAATAGAATAGAATAGAATAGAATAGAATATTTCAGTAGGAAGGGACCTACAGAGAAAATCTGTCCAACTGCCTGACCATTTCAGGGTGACCAAAAGTTAGAAGATGTTGTAAAAGGGCATTGTCCAAATGCCCCCTAAACACTGACAGCTTGGGGAATCAATGCCATCTCTAGGGAAACTCTCTCAGTGTTTGACACCCCCTCAGCAAATAAATGCTTCCTAATTCCAGCCTAAACCTGCCCTGGCACAGCTTTGAACCATTCCCACACGTCCTACCACTGGGTCCCAGGGAGAAGAGCTCAGCACCTTCCTCTCCACGTGCCAGGCTCAGGAAGCTGCAGAGAGCAAAGGGATCCCCCTCAGCCTCCTCTCCCCACCAGACAAGCCCAGAGCCCTCAGCTGCTCCTCACAGGACATTCCTTTGAGCCCTTCCACCAGACTTGCTGCCCTCTGGACACACTGAAGGACCTTCACATCCTTTTTAAGTGTGGTACTCAGAGCAGCACACACTACTCAAGGTGATGCTACACCAGTGCTATATACAAAGGGATATTTTTAGTTTTCAAATTTTACTTTAATACTAATTAGGACAGTTTTTTGTAATGACAGTCTTACAGATATTATAACCGACTTCAATTGATTTTTATTTTTTTATTTAAGCTTCTACTGGAATTCTGGCTGAACCTGGAAGAGATAAATTCTTTCAGGCTACAGAAAAGATCTGTATTGGTTGTAAAGGCCACACTGTCACAGTCCTCAATCCAAGGCTGGATAAAATGCTGCTTTATCACGCCCTGGGTCTCTTTTCTGCACATACCAGGATCTGTCACACTCAAAGCACACCACTGCAGGTGCTGCTCAGCACAGCCAGCCTGAAGGCAGGCAGGGCAGCATTTTGAGTTGGATGTGCATGGAATAGAAAGTGGGGACCTACTACTTATTTTCCTTTACAGCTCATCCACACAAGCACTTTCTGCAGCTGCCTCCTGCCTGCAGCACAGTTCCCAGGAATACTAAAAATTAACTTGCCTACAGGACTCACCTTCCTCCTGGCTCTGTTATTAATGCACTCACCTCGAGGACTCAGGAGTAGCTTTCAGCATCCATCTCCTTTATCTAACAATTATTTCCAGGAGAAAAGTGCCTCATGAAATTCAACTTCCCAAAATACTTCAAACCATTCAGCTTCCCCAAATACTACAAATCTGACATCCGTGAGGTTTTCTCAGACTGGGTAGGACACCAGGCAGTTCCTTTGAACAGAAAAGGCATGGGGTGTGTGGTTGTGATCTGCCCCTGCACATCCACAGGCAAGGAGGTGTTGGTGCTCCCAGACCTAACTCTTGATATTTGAGGAAATAAAATACCTCTGGCAGGTAAATATTTACCTCTTTTAAGGACTTTCTGGGCCAAAGTCTGAGCTCTAATCCCACAGTGTGATGCTGCTGAGGGATGAGTACACAGGGGCACCAGAGCTGACACAGACCTGCCACCCTCACCTAGGTGATGCTTGGCCAGGTCACCTGAGCCTTTCAGCACATGTTTTTAAGGTGATCAGATATTGGGGCAGGCTGTTGTGGGCGTAGGAGGAACAGAGCAGGACGATTAAAGTGGTTTTACTAAAAACACGCTGAACACGTTTGAATCACCAGCAAGCTCACAGCTCTCATTAGTTTCTTGATTGAGTTTGACCTATTAGAGGGACAGCAAGACTGCTCATCATGCTAATGCCAGGGTGTTTACAGGCAGATGGAACAAGAAGCCTTGGAGAAACCAGACAGAGCTGGGGAGTGCAGATGCACAGACCAGGGCTGCCTGCACAGGACCAAGGAGAAACCCCTCTGGCCAACACACACTTGGCATGGTCCTGTTCCTGCTGGGCCAGTGCTCTGTGGGCCAGCAGCCCTTGAAACCTCAGAGTCAGAGGACAGAGGAAAGGGACAGAGGAACCAGAGGCTCTTCTTTTTTTTTTGAACAGAGGTGCCCAAACACTCCACACTTCTTCCAAAGCAGCTGCTAAGGCAAAGCTCCCACCTAGCTGCTGTCAGCCTGCTCTCCCTGCAGGAAGAAATTTGCCAAAACAGGCATTATTGAGGAAAATGAAGCCTTCCAGGTAAGTGAGTCACCAGGCTCAGCAGCAAGAAACAGGAGGGCCATTAATCTAAGTATACAGCCCTGTATGAGGCACAGGCAGCCTGTCAGCAGCTTAACCCTGACACACAGGCAGGTAATGGGAGCTGCTGCTCACTGCTGAGCCATCACCTGCCACGGGGACCCCACACTCTTTGTTCCTGTAATTAGTCCCTTCCTCTGGTTTCATTTCTCTTTTTCCACAGTAATGACTCTCCACTTGTACACGTCAAAATATTATTTTGCAGTGGCATGGCATATTTAAGTGGTGACACATGCCAAAGCTTGGGGAAAGCTTGTTGTTAATTAGGAACTTAATAAGCTGAATGTGTGATACATTCCAGCTGACAGGTCACAGGGATGATGTCCACTTCTCAGTCTGCAGTTCCTGGCACATTAAATACCACACCTGGAATTGTAAGGGCTTGCATCCCTCTGTGGTGCTCTGAGAGCTGAAGAAGCCCCTCACCCCACACATGGCACTACCCTGAGGATGCCTGCCTAACCCAGGCAGGACCCACACCTCTGCCCACCACAGATAAGAGCTGAAAGGGAGCCCCATACCTTGGGACTGACGTCAGGTACGTCAAGACTTTCGACACATTCTCCTCAGGCACCTCGTTGAAGCGAGCGTTGTCGGGCAGGGTGATAATCCAGGCCTTGTCCTTTCCTCTTCCACCTGGAAAAAAGACAAGGATGTGTCCCTGGCCATGCTTGTGAGGAGGGCCAGCAGCAGAGCCCAGGTGCTGCCATTGGTAGAGAGGTTTTTCACTTCACCAGAATAGCAAAACAAAGCCAAATCCTGCCTCTGAGTCCAAGCACAACACACCAGTGCAGGTGCTAGAAACAAATGTATTAAGTACCAGATACTTCCTTTATTTACTGAGTGTTCTTTACACAGGACAGCAAAAAAAAGCCCAGAAATACAAGGGGAAATAAACACATTGGCCTGGAACCTACAGAAATACAAGCAAAGTGCTTGCTAATGCATTGAGTGCTGGGAGGTAATAATATTTCACAGTTTGGCACGAGACAGAAACCTAATCTGCTCTTTCAAACTGCCTCGATGTTTTATTAACAGCATTTCTAGTGGCACTGGATACTACCTGATGGGTACTATCCCGTGTGGAGTATCATTCTGACAAATAGCAAGGAAGTTTATCTGGAGTATTTAATTACCACAGAGAGTGAGAGACTCTGAAGAAGTTCTCGTACTCACCAGACAGAAAAGCAAACTCTTTCATCAGATCATCACTGATGTCCTTTGCACAGATGGGTATTGCAGTTTCTGGAGAAAGGGAAAAGCAGCAATCAAAATAAAGCACAAATCCAAAGCAAACACATTTATCAATGTGTTAATCCAGAGGTGGAACTTGGACCAAGTGCAGCTTCCCTAAACTGTACCTGAAATTTTGTAACAAAGGATCTTAGAGATGTTATTTCTAATGTTTCCAATGACTCTAACAGGGTGAAAGCCACAAGCCAGCAACAAATGTATTCCACTAAATGGACCAAGGGAGCGCTGCCCCTCAGCTTGAGGGCCCTCCCTCATAGGCCATATCCAATGTAAATTTCTGTCTTTTGGAGTTGGTAACTCTACTCCCTGTTTCACAAAGTCTCCCAGTGCTTCCCAGCCTTGGCAATGCAATGGGCTGAGGTTTCTGCTGGGAGCAGCAGCGTCCAAGGCTGCTGCACTGGGAACAAGGTTGGGCTCTCAGACTGTTACAGTCTTTAATTTTGAACAAATAAGCTTCTGAAATCATGTTTTCACCTGGCATGGGGCCATAGACATTGGAGAGGCTGTTGTTCCTGTGTTCAGTTATTAGATTTCTTCTTAATTAAATAATGGGAGAGGCTGTTTTAATGCCATATTTAGCACCACGATCATTTCAGTGGCAATGAAGCGCATCAGAACAACACACACAACTTTACCTCTCCCTGGGAGAAGGAAACAAAGACCAGACTGACTAAACACAAGAGGAGCTTAAAGCTGGCAGACATTTTTCTGGATTATCTATAAATGGAATGACAGCTAAAAATTAAACACCCTTGTTCCTGCAAATAAATGTTTTGAAGCACATCTATACAGATTAAAGTCCTTGGGCTTTCTGATAATCAAATTTTAAACACTCATTATCTCACAGAGCTGGTCCTAGGGAATAATATTCTGGCTGTTTTAAATCAGACAGGCTGCATACTTCAGCACACTCCAGCATAATCAATATTTATTCTATTTCCCGTTTTCCAAAAGCTTTCTGGTCACTTCTGCTTTATATCTAAAGATGTTTCAGGCCTGTGCAGTGCTGCAGCACAGCAGCCCAGATGTGCAGGAGATGGGGGGCACTCGTCCTCCCACAGCCCCCACCAGCCACGGGCTGCTCTCTGCCCTCCTGTGCACACACTGCTGGTTTTCCCTCTTGCAGATAAAAATGTGATTTTTGTTTGTTGAGGATCGAGCCTCCATCCCATTGGCATCTACAGAAACATTCTTGATTTTAACAGGCCCTAGAACTGGTCTTGGTGAGAAAGAAGTTTGTCTTGCAAAGATATTTCAAATATTTGTCCCTCATTCAACTGCTTCACCCAACTTGAGGACAAGCAGCAGCAAGAGATTTCTTCTCTATTTGTTGATATTTTTCACCAGGCCAGAGGTTTCATACTGATAAAATTCACATTTAATAACTTAATGAGCTCCAACACATGAAGTGGATGATATTAAACGTGTGTGTCATTGAAAATACTAGACAAAAGCCCGTGCTGTGCACAGGAATTTGTCACAAATCAGCGTGGGGCTGCTCAGCAGCCTGTGTCCACAGCCTGTCCCCAAAGCTCACCCTGCCTACCCTGGCTTTCCCCAAAAGGCAGCACCAGCCAAGCCAGGCACATCTTGCCATGGGCTGTAACATCCCCCGTGACTCAGGGGCTCGGCAGGAACAGCAAACACAGCTCCAGGTTGACACTAAATGTGGCTTTTGTTTTGGTTCTGCACTGATATGAGAGGGATGTGCCAGTTAATTGAGGCTGATCAGGAAACAGACTGGAAACAGGAGGTTAACCTTTGCATGGCCAAAAGAAAAATCACTGAATTTAAAAGCTTCACAGGACATTTTCTCACTGAGAACCACCCAACAATCTGCAGGGAGGCAGTGGGGTTTGTGCCCATCCTCTGGGGAGTAGGATAACCCAGCAGTGGCAGAGGAGCAGGATGGCTTCCTCATGGCAAGGTCAGGGCACAATAACAGCCCGATTGTGGTCTGATTAGAGCCACTCCTCAGCCAGCTCATCCCTGGCACTCACTCTGTGCTGGCCACTGAACCCAACCTCCTGGGCAAATATTAGGGAAAATCAAGGGCTGGCATCAAATTCAGAAGCGTGTTGCTGTGCCTGGGGCACATCATTTGGATGCTGCAATAAATCCTGTACAGAAGCAGGACCTTTGTCCTCAAATATTACTCTCTGGAGAAGGAGCAGTGAAAGGCAGTGAGGCACTAAAGACATCAGCCTCTCAAACAAAGCTTCAGCTGATGCTCTTTAGCAAGCTGGGGATTTGTTATTCAAAGGACACTCTTGGGGCAGTACAGAAAAGACCCGGGGGTAGTGCCCAGTGCTGGCTATGGACAGCACAGCCAGCCTGCATCTCGCTTGGCACGGGGTGCAGGAAGTCAAGGCTTCCAGAAAGTCCACTCCTTTCTTTCAAAGCCAAAAAGAGGCTTTGTGGTCATCAGCTCTTATAAAATCAAGCCTGAACTCCCCATGCTACAGCCTCTCAGAGCACTTTACAAACTGCTGTCCCCACACAGATACCATGACCTCAGGTTTTAGTGTCTTATTACAACAGCAGTGTCTGGATGGTAAATTGTCGTAACAGAGTAGTGCCATTTTTATATAGGTTCTAAAATGGGCATTCATTAAATGTTGCTGCAGTTATTACATTCACAGAATCCTCTGCAGGGGGGAGATTGTTGCCATGATACAGAGTTTTGGAGGCTTCGTGAAGCCAAGCAGGGAAAAGACAAAGGGGGAATTCAGAGCTCTGTGCCCCACTGAGGAAAGCCAGTGTGGCTCAGCAAGGAGCCCTGCTGAATCTGTCTGGTGCCCATCTCTTGGCTTCCAGAGCCCAGAACATCTCACAGGGCCCCTCCAGAGGGATGCACCTCCAGGCCAGGGCACAGACTGCAGTGGTGAGATGCCCATTGCCAGTGACCACCCCTTTGGAGGAGATGCAAGCGTGCAGGGACTTCCACAGATGGTGCAGGTCTGCAGTGACATCCAGGGAGGGCACAGCTCCTGTCCCAGTCCAAATCCCTCCTGGAACACTCAATTAAACTCTGAAGTGCTTCGCTCTTAGCAACTGCTGTTCTCTTTCCTTCACCAAACGTGCCAGGCCCGCAGCATCTGCAGGCACAGCTGGGTGACACTGCTGCTGTGGCAGTGCCTCACGCTCACCACACTGACCAAACACTGCTGCTGCTCCAGGGAAATTGCTGTCCTCCAATCCAAAGGAGACAGCTCTGCTGGGAATGAAGAATAGCAGCTTTTCGTGTGGGGGTTGCTGCTGTAGTCTAGGGAACAAAACGGAAGTAAATCAAATGGAAAGTGTAAAGGATCACCCTGAGCTTCTCCATGATCTGCCTGTTCTCAGCTGCTTGTCCCTCTGGACACCCAGCAAAGCAGCATTTATTTGCTACTGAGGGAACCTTCAAATCAGCACATTTGCAACTGATTTCCAGTCTCCTGGTGACTTTCTGGGCTAACTGGGGTAGCCAGGATCATCTGTCCTGGGCTGTCCCAGCAGGTCCTCTGAGGCTGACACCACAGCCCTACACACACCAGCAGTGTTTGCAGCAAGCTCTGGTGCCCAGGGACTTTGAGTGAGCTTTCTCCAGCTGCCACAGGCACCCCTGTCTGAGGCCAGTGTCAGTGCAAGCCTCCCCAAACAGCCCATGGAGCACAAACTGGGAGGGGGGCAAGGATTAAATCACTCCCATGTTGCTTTGTGCAGGAATGGGAACCAAACTCCCTTGGAGCAGAGTGCCCCAACCATGAACCCAGCACAGTGTGGAGAGTGGCCCTCCCAGCTTCTCCTGCTGATGCTACTCCACTTTGCAGAATTAAATATTCACTGGGGCAGAGAACAGAAACACAGCCCTGCATCTGAGGAGGAAAAGCAATGCACCCCCTGCAATCTGTCCCCAGCCCAGCCCGGACTGCCATACCCACTCCACACACCCTAACAGTCTCCCTATCCACACACCATGTCCAGAAAGCAGGACACAGGGAGTAAAGAGGGGAAAAAAATACTACTTTACACTGTCTGCAACCTGACCTGCTGTGAACAGCACGCTTGCCTGCCATCCACACAAAGCCTGTGCCTGGCTGCAGAGAAGGAGAGGGCAGGAGGATGGAGGCACCCAGGCAGCTGCCCTTACTGCCCACACACTGCTTCAACCAGCTCCTTCCAGGGCCCCACCTGTGTGCTTCCCAAAAAGCTCACACCCGGACTGGGATCCCAGCATCCACGTGAGCAGACCCAGCTCCTGTCTCTGCCCTGGCCAGGAACAGGATGCATGGCTGGCTGCAGGCAGAGCAGATGTTTACACAGCATTTGCTGAACCGGAGCCGGGAGGGGCTGGCAGCCAGCCAGGGGGCACGGGGCTGATGGAGATACCCCATGGCACGTGCACTGCACAACGTGTGGCACACAGCACCACACTGTGCTCCTCAACAAGGCCTGCTCTGTTCACCAAAAGGGCATTTATAGGACCTGGTAGGAGCAGAGAACGGACAGCCAAGGTCCTGAGGCTGCTTCCTGGACCTGAGAGTGAACTCTTTGGTAGCTGAGCGCAAATCACGTCTCCAGGGGCTTCAGGTCCTCATCTGGGAACAGAACAGGCACAAGTGCTGGCAGGGTTTGGTGTTGGCAAAGGGCCATGAGCACGTTTGATGACAGGAGCAGGAGAGACCCCTGCAGCCCCTGCCCACTGAACTGATGCAGGTGCCCACGTCTGTGTGGCTGTGTGAGAGCTGGCACCACAGGGCGAGTGCTAAACCCCCTGCTGAACCAACTCTGGGTGGTGTTGGATCACCTGAACAGACAGAAAAACCACGGCACTGGTTTCTGGATACAGCAAAGCGCAGAAGGTCTTGGGATCAGCCACGAAGTCCCAAAGACAGGACTCAGTGGCTTCCTCCCCAGAGACCTCAGGCTCAGGGATCATTTTCCCCTACAAGTGAGTTTGCAGCCAGCTCACAGGGGCTCACACGTCCCCCACCCAGGACTTACAAAGATTCACAGGGCAGAAAAGCAGAGGGGGCTGCTGATAATAAGAGACATTTCCACTCTGTTCCACCAAAGTCATCCCTGCACAGCACATGGGGGTTAACAACCTTACACTGCAATTACACCTCTACAGCTGAGTAAACAGCCTGACCACAGGTTTAGAGCTGGGAGGAACTTCTCCCCAAGTGAGAAACACCCTGCAGTAAAGCATACCTTGCATCAGCGTCCTTCTCTCCATACTTGACAAGTTCAGCTGCTAAAGAAACATAGAGACTTCGTGTGTAAAGTGCATAAGCTGCTGTGGGACTGTCCTGCATTTGCACATGACCTCAGGTGTGCTGCAGAAGCTACAAATGTCATCATCAGTCACTGCTGAGAGCACCTCTGAGCTGCACACACCCTTGTATGCACCAAAGCCACGTTCAGCTGTCTGTGCACCCTGCACAACCACCACACAGACCCTTGGCACCACTGTACCTGCAGCAAAGACAAGGCACTGCTGCTGTCCAGGGCAGCCACACAGAGAAAATTCTCCTTCAGCCATCCCAACAAGTGCTGCTGCTGCTGCACCAACACCTGGCACAACCAGCAGTTTGTAATTCCAGGTGGTGCGGCCATTCCCCACGCCAAGTGAGCGGCACAAAAGACACATTAAAATATTTATGGCAGAAAGCTTCAATACCTGCGAGTGCTGCAAGTCCCTCTGTCCCCACAGCCCAGGGGACAGCTCACACCTCTCTGTGGCCAGGGGCTCACAGGAGCAGCTGCAGTCCCCAAGCCCTGGGCTCAGCCTGCAGGCACCTGCTGCCCATCTACAGCCAAAAAAGAGGCTTTCATCTTGAGGGAAAGATTAGCAGTTAGATCAGGTTTATAAATGCCTGTTTTTCTGGAAGATATGATGTATTGATCCCGAGGAAGATGATGGGGCTCCTGGGCCAGTTCTGTCAATATCCTCATGGCAAGCCTCCACCTGCACACAAATCTCACAAATCTCTGGTCAATTCTTGAGCTGGCAGAGGCTTGCAAAACCCATTGCTAGAGATGGCTGAACTGCCACCTCTAACACCTCCTTGGAAGAGCATCAGCACAGTACAGGGAATAAGGGATGGCTGAGCAGCACCCCTGGGATGTGGTGGGAGCCGTGGATGGACAGGGTGGTGCAGGGCTGGCAGCACACCCTGGTCCCCGGGCCACAGGTGGCAGTGGGGCCATCCCAGGAGCAGCCAGGCCTGGGTGGCCCTCACATGGAGGCAGGTCAGCAGCAAACAGCTCCTCTGGAGCCAGGCAGGACAGATGCCAGCAGCACCCACCATGCCAACAAAGGGACCCATGTCCTGCACATGGCATCAAAGTCCCACCAGGATTAGTCCATTGCTAGGAGTGATGGCTTGGTCACCTCACCAGGTTCAAGGACATCTTTAATTATCTTTTCTCAGACTGGGGAAGACTTTTAAGGAAAGGCTCACTCCATTTTCAAGCTCCTTCTTTTATGTCTCCCCAGGCACCTGCTCCAACACAGCGTAGGAGGCAGGATGCAGCACCAGATGGTCCTCTCTTCTCTCTTCTCCTCTCTTCTCCTCTCTTCTCCTCTCTTCTCCTCTCTCTTCTCCTCTCTTCTCCTCTCTCTTCTCCTCTCTTCTCCTCTCTCTTCTCCTCTCTTCTGACCCAAGGGCTGTGCTGCTCCTCCAAGGCCTGCCGGGGCTTATGTGCAGTCAGTGCCTCAGTGCAGACACACATCCCCAGCACCCAAACCTGGGGGTGTGCTCAGCTCAGAAACCGTACAGCAAAAAAAAAAAGGAAAGCTTCTGAAAACCTAGAATGACCTTTTCAAAAGGCTTAGATTTAGATACACTGAGGATAAGAGGAAAGAGGCAAAAAAAAGTGCTGTGAAAGGAAAAGAAGACAGGAAATAGAAAATGTTAACTAGGTGCAATTCAGGTTTGAGGACTGTCATCCAGGCAGCATCACTGACCCAGGGAGGAATGTCCTCATGGGACCAGCTCAGTCAGAGTCACCCCCTTCCAACAGCAGCTGAAGCATGTGGTCAGAGGGCTGGGACACATCCAGGTGTGCACAGAGGCACAGCCAAGCTGCAAGCCCTGGGGCAGGAGCATCCCCCTGCCAGGCATCCCTGCAGCTCCTGCAGTGGGGACACAGTGGCTGTGGCTGAGCAGGGGCACCCCGGGCACTGGTACTGCACAGCTGCAGCCACCCACTGGCACTCAAACCAGCACAACCTCATTCCTGCTGACCATGGGCCACTGCTGCCAGCAGGACAAGGAGCAGCCAGCCAAGGATCCCAGACAAGGTGCAGCCAGATGAGGATCCCATGTTCATGGAAACATCGTCCTTCGGTACAGTTCTGGGAGCTGGAGTGAGCAGGAGGCTGCAGGAGCCGTGGCTGAGGAGGAGGAGGATGTTCAGGGGAGGTTAAAAGATCCAGGGTGTCCCAGTGTGCTGGAAACCATGGAGTTTTGGGGCCAGGGGAAAAATCTCTTCCAATTTATATTTAGCAACTGGGAAACTGTGGAAGCTTTGCTAAGAAAAGGTGAAGCAAAAGCAAACTAAGCAGCAACGAGGCTTACTTGTTACCTCCTGCTATGCTCTGATGTTTTCATGTCCAATCAGAAAAACTCTATTCTCATATCACACCAAACTAAGTGAAAATTGGGAAACATAAAAGCCAGCTCCACCATAAGTGAATTCACGTCTATTGCAAGAAATGTAATAAAAGATTCTCAACACCCACTCTTTTGGATTGAACCACAGTGTGGGAGCTGAGAAAATCTAGTTTCTTGCATTTCTAATATATAGCAGCTTCAATGTACTTTTGGTTTCCTCCTTTTTCCAGTTTCAGCCACTCTTCCCTTACCCAAGAGAGCAGTACAGGTGTCTGCACAGCAGCACCAGGGCACATTTGCCAGCTGTCCAGGAAAAGGCACATTTAGCATCTGCCACCAGTACCCATCATCCCAGCCCAAACCTAGACCAGCCCCTAAACCAGAGCCCATTCTGCACAAAAGACTTCCAAAACCCAATAAAAATATACAGACACCAGTAACTCTCCCATCATCATTCAGTACCATGCAAACACTGTTTTTCGAAGAGGAATTCCAGCTTTGTGCACAAAGTAACTCTTGGGAGATACATCAGCAGTAAATCCTTGGGCCCCACTACCTGCCTGGGGAGCCTGGAATGAAGTTCACTGAGGTCACTGGAACAATTTCTTTCACAGCTGATACAGCCAGGAAACTAAACTATGCAGCCAGGTTCCCCCAATGGCATCACCTGGAAACTCTACTGTAAAGCAAGGGAAAATAAACACAATTTTTCCCGAACTGGAAGTGGAAATGCCCAATTCTGGCATTCCCCCATTGAGCAAAAGCACATTTCCAAACCTAGCTAGCCATGTTCCTGCAGCAGGAGCAGACCTGTGGAACAGAAAGTGAGATGGGGAGGATGTGGCTGGTGCTCGCTGGCTGTCTCACCACCCAGCCCTGGGACAAACATCCCCGGAGCAGCAGGATAACTGTGCTGTGTGCTGGGTCCTGGGGAACAGCTCTGCCCCAGGAGATCCTGACTCATCTCCGCTCTAAAACCAAGTCCAGCGTCGCCTGGGAGAAAAAGGGATTCAGAAAACAAGGCAGCCCCACCCAGTCACTTCCACCACCACTCCTCACACTCCAGCTCCTCTGCCCACCGATTTTCCAAGGGCCTTAAATCTCCCTGCATTAGGGAAGCTGGCAGATGAGGCTGAGGAGGGACCTGCACTGTGCTCGGCACATGCCAAAACAGCCTCTGTCACAGCCACACGTGGCCCTCGGCAGGGCACCCGCCTGCTTTGTGGCTCCAGCACTTCCCTGCAAGTCCTACCTGCCAAAACCAACGCTAACCAAAGGCTCCCACGACAGCACAGCCAGGGCAATGCCCGAGCTCTGAACTGCCCAACCCCACGCACATGGGGGAAGCTCTGTGTCTCCAAGCATCCTCTGCCTCAGTGGCGAAGAGAGCACTTTGGAAAACTCTTTCTTTCCCCCACCATGTTCTACACTTTGGTTGTTCCCTCCCACGCAGCCCTGCTGTCACTTCACTTTTGTCCTGGTACATGAATGATAAGCCATTAAACTGTGGTTGTAGCAAATGTGATGCAGGGAGAGGAAGAGCATCCCACATACTACTGACTGCTCCCAGACTACTACTGCTCTGTGGCCCACCCAGAGAGTCTGGGCTGATGGAAGCACAGAGGCTGCTGTGGCTCTGCCACGCTCTGAGGGAGCCCAAGCCATTTTAGACATGAGAATGGCCATAAAAGGCTTGGGATTTTTACAGGCTTTTATCTCAGTCTAATGCAGATACGGGCAGATCACCTTCTACTAGAAACAACCAGCAAGTTTCCAGTACTGCTGCATGTAGGGAAATGGTTAAAACATGGTCCCAGATCAGCCTCAATGCCCAGAAATCAGCAATAAGGGAAAAAAGCTTTTGATTTATTTTTAATCTCATGATTTGGAGAACCTTACTCAACTTTGTCTCTTTTTCAATACTTTATTTTAAGAACCTATGTAGATGCCAAATCATGGGTACAGATCCTGCAGCTATAACCACACAAGTGTGCCTTTGTGGGGATATTTTGACTCTGTATGACCATTACACAAAGGTCATCTGCCAAAAGCTGGTTAGGAGAGAAGGCTCATGCTCAGAAGAAAAGGCAGTACCTGCTTTCACCTGGTTCCCATTGCATGGCTCACGGCACCCTCTGTGTCCCCATCCCCATGTCCCCAGCCCCTGCTCCAGCAGAGTGGGTGTTCCATGCTGACAGCAGCATGAGGAAGATTTAATCACATCCATTCAAGCAGCATCCTTTGCTAATTGACCCCGACCACCCCGCCTACATTCATCTACTCCATTCTCAGGGTGCAGGGAAATGAACAGGGCCAGGACAGCCAGAGCAGAAGGCGCTGTTGGCAGCACCTCAGAAGGGCATGGTCACAAGCAGCTCCTGGGAAGCAGGTGACACGCTGGTAGAGCCCTCACCTGTGACTTATCCCCTGACAAATTCTTCCTGTACCCCCAATTGTGCTTTTCAAAGAGGTCAAGAAACCTGGAATTAGACAGAAAGCTTTTTTTGGGTCAGTGTGTCTTTTTTGTGCCTGGCACAGCTCCAAGAGGCAGCTGCAAACAGACACGGAGTGATGCCTTTGCCTGCTTTCAACTCCTGACAAGGTGAGCATCCTCTAGTGAGGCTGGAGCCACCCAAGGTGCCACCAGCCTCCCTGGCTTAGGAAAGACCCCACTGCAAAAATACAGTATTTCCTGTAACTCCCACAGGAAAACAGGAAAATAATGAAAAAGTGAGGGCTCCACGCAACTTCTGAGCTGATCACTGTTCATCAAAGGAAACATCGCTGAGGCAGCTATGGGCTGAGATAAGGGATCAGATTGCATTTGCTTCTCACATTCAGGGTGTGCAGCCACAGAACCACAGCCACATCGGCACGATGCTGCACTCCCGGCACAACCCGCCACTCAGAGGTGTTGGAGGACCAAGGGACAAGGGAGGAACGATGAGGTGTCTAAGAAAGACGCACACCTCAGACACATCGGCTTCCCTACTTGAGACGCTGGGAACGGGCAGCCACTGCCGGCAGGCTGAGACACAACTTCCCAGGGAAGACTTCTTTAGCTCTGGCCACGGCAATCCGCGCAGGGGGCTTGCACTGGCGAGCACCCTCCTGCCACCGGCAGCATCCCCTGCCTCCCTGGAGCCGCGCGTTCCGGGGACATTCCGGGCAATGCCGGCGGCGCGGGGGACGCGGCTTCTCCCGAGCGCCGGGGCCGCTCGCACCCACCGCGCCGTGCACCGAATAAATAACAAACCGAATCCTCAGCCACCGGCGTGCGCCGAACCCTCCCGAGGCTTCCCGGGGCAGCGGGACCCGAACGCGGCACCGGCACCGGGGAGGGACGGGGCACCTGCGGGACACCGGAGCAGCTCCGCCGGGCGGGATCGGAGCCGCCGCCCCCGGGGGTGTCCGGGGAGAGCCGCCGTGCCCCGGGGGTGTCCGGGAGAGCCGCCGTGCCCCGGGGGTGTCCGGGAGAGCCGCCGTGCCCCGGGGGTGTCCGGGAGAGCCGCCGTGCCCCGGGGGTGTCCGGGAGAGCCGCCGTGCCCCCGCCCCGCCCGGCACCTGCGACCCCCGGCCCCGCACTCACCGGCGGCGGCCTCCAGCAGCAGCGCGGCGGCGCGGAGCAGGCGGTGGTAGCGCTCCATGTCCCCCGCCGAGGTGCCCCCGGGGGCCGGGGCCGGGGCCATGGCCAGGGCCATCCCGCGGGCAGCGCTCCCCGCCGGCAGCGCCCGCTCCGCGCCCCGGGCCCGCCGGGGCGGTGCCGCCGCCTCCGCCCGCCCCCCGCTCCGCCCCGGACCGGCCCCCGGGCTTTTCTTTCCATTTTTTTTTTTTTTTAGCCCCTTCCCACGCTTTTTCCTTCCTCGTTTGTTTGTTTATTTATTTGTTTCCTTTTTTCCTTTTTTTTCCCTCCCCCCCCGTGATTCTCCCCCCCTTTTCCTCCCCCCCTTTCCTCTTCCCCCTCCTTTTTCCCTCTTTATTCCTTCCCCGTTTTTTCCTTTCCCCTATTTTTCCTCTTCCCCCCCCTCTTTTTAGTATTTTCCCCATTATTTCTTTCTATTCCCTCTTTTCCTTTTTTCCTCATTTTCTCCCGTTTTCCTTCTCCCCGTTTCCCCCCCCTCCTCTTCCCACCCCTTTTTTTCTTCTTTATTCCTTTTCCCCTTTTCTCCCTTCCCCTATTTTTCCTCTTCCCCCCCCTCTTTTTAGTCTTTTTTCTATTATTTCTTTCTATTCCCTCTTGTCTTTTTTTCCTCATTTCCCCCCCCCTTTTTCCTTCTCCCCCTTTTCCCCTTTCTTTCCTTTCCCTCCCATTTTTTTTTTAATTTACCACTATACCCAGTGCCCCCCAGCAAACCACCCTGCAGCTGGATTTACTCCTTGCCTTAGTGCCTATAGCACTTCTATAGGAAAAAAAAAAAGGCATTTCCATCCTCTGCAAGCAGCATTCTAGCAAATTCCTTGAACGATTTATGAGAACTACATTAAGCCATACTACAGCCAATGCTGGCCAGAGCTCCAAGCGCAGCACAGGGCTGACCCATCATTCTCTGTTTCCCTGATGCTGAGGTTCAAACGATGCCAGCTCATTCTCTACAGGAGCCTGAGCTGCCCAGGAAGGCAGCATGGAGAAGTAGATGTTCCTGTTTTTCCAAAACAACATTTTAATTATGCTCTTTACTGTAATAGCAGCCTTTTTCCAACACTTCAGCAGTCAGGGCTATTAATTAAAGAGCCATGGTCTAACAGCGGCAATACAAAACCCAGCATCTTTTGGTAGGCCCTTCTTATAGTGATACAGAATTTTCCAAGGAAAAATTCCCCAGTCAGTGCTCCCTGTTCATGACACAGCAGGTTCTCACTAAGCAAACAGTTTGGATAGATAATTTTCTGTCTGGTCACAAAGCACTTCTTGTGTGACAGGGAGAGCTCACGTGCAGTTACTCCAGAAAAAATCTGTCTGATACACGAGGCTACAAGCGAAGAAATACAGCCATGCCCCATTCCTGCTGCATTCTTATCACAGGAACCCTCTTTGTCCTGAACTGCCACGGCTCATGAAGAAATGGGACCCATCCAGCGGCTGAAAGTCTCTTTTTTGCTCTACCACTGGGCAGGGGATGCCCTGCTGTAACTGGGGCTCATCCCCACTCAGTGTCACACACACATTTCTTACAGGATTTTGGGGAAATGAAGCTACCCAGTAGAAGATGCAGCTGTCACCCCTAAAGCTTCACAATCAATCCATTTCTGGCTCTCTGAACAGAAGGCAAAGTCATTAAGGCAGGATCTGGAGCAGGTCTCTGCAGCCAGCACACCCTACCTCCAGCCCCAGGTGGGCTGGGCTGGGCACGGCACTGGATGCTGGCAGAATTCCTGCACATCCCAGAGCTGCACCTCCTCCACAGTTCAGCTGACACAAGCCAGCCTCAGCCAGCTCTCAGCATGGAAAAGCTGTGCTCATTCAGACCGGAGGGTAATTGCTCATGGCTTTTCCTTGTGGCCACTAAGATTCACGGTTTGGAAACCTGGCTGCTACAGACCCTCCTTTGGGGCAATTCACAGCAAATGCCCAGCTATCCCAGCAAGGCGTTCCACAGAGCCATCGCCCAGCTCCTCACATTTTACACTGGCAGAAGCTTCTCAGCATGTCTGCCTCCTCCAGAGCTCAGGGATACTCTCTGCCTGCCCAGGAGATGATAAACTGAGAGAGAAGGACCAAGGAGACAAATTAAAAAGGAAACAATGACAGCCAGAAACACGGCTGTTTCTTTTTCAGGCCCCATAGCAACATTCAGCATTCTGAGAGTGGCACAAACAAACTTGTGGGTAAGGGGCAAAAGCCCTTTAAAGCTGTGGAAGATCTTGACAGCACCTGCAGCACCTGTTTGCAGATGTATTTCATGTGGGTGCAAAGCCTCATCCTTATATCTAATCTTAGGGAGAAGGTGTAGGAAGAATTCCAACTCATTTCATTAAATCCAGATCAGAGGCTGAAAAAAACCCACTCAAAATTCAAAACCTCTTGAATTTGAAGAAAAAAAAACCAACTTTTTTTTCCCTTCCCCAGATTAAGGCTAGAAGGTTGGGTTGAGACTGGAGCCATTATTTGGATTTGAGAAATCACCCTTCAAAAATACCTGTTCAGTCAAGAGCTGAGAACTGGAAAAGCAAAGCTGCCTAACACAGGTTAGAGTCAAAGTGATGTCCAAGGGGATTGCTCACCTCTGGAACAAGCACAGCGACAGCAAACCACTTGTGCAGAAGAGTAATTAAACTCAGGCTGGTTTTCATGAATAGGGATTTTAGGAGGATTTCTTGTGCAGACAGCAGCATCACCCTCAGTCCAGGGGTACTGTCCAGTGTGGGTCTTTCCAAGCTGGGCCAGGTGGGGCAGACCCTCCACAGCAGAAATCCTGGCCCCACTGAAGCCAGCCATGCCCACACAGATTTAATCAGGAGGAGGATTCTATGTCTCCTACTTGAATGTGAAAAAAAAAAAGGGCTCCACTCTGTTCTGCCACTCTCACTTTCCCCCTGCATCAGTCAGACCTGCCTTATTTGTTGTTACAAACCCTGGTTTTGGAAAGGAACCCTCACACAGGTGCACACACACCCTTTCTCCAGGCCACACTGCATTTTCCAGCTCAGCAGGTTATCCCCAGACATGTGAAAATCTGAGAAGCAAAGGCCAATCCCAGCAGCGGGAACGCTGTGGATGCATGTCCTGCAACAGCTGCAGCGGGACAGGGACACCGTGACCCCTCCACGTGCCAAGAGCCCTCACGCCAACAGCCTGACCTTAAAAAAACTGCTGTCCTTGTTAAAAATCACCTTACAACATGACACCACCCCTCCTTTCTAGCGAGGAGGGCTACATGGGTGCTTTAAATGCTAATTTTGGTGCTTTCTGAAATACTTGGTGACCTGCGGTCACCTCCCATCGCTTATATTTACAGCTTTTGTCCTGTCAGCCTGGGCAGCCAGCTCAGAGTAAAATCCTCTCCAGCTCTTCAGATGATTTTCACTATCGCTCCCTGGCGCTATTAAGATTCTCAATGCGTGTATCTGGTTTCCAATAGTACGGGCTGCCTCGGAAAGGTTAGGGTTTGTTTTAAATAGCTCAGCCATCTGTCCTGCGGTGGCTGACGGGAGCTGCAGAGATCGAAGCAGCCAAAACAGAATTTTTCAAACTGTCAGTTTTTCATTACAAACATTTCAGTTTGAATCAGACCCGTGTCCTTAAAAAAAAAGTGAAGTCTATATATTTTCCTTGTGAATTATACAAACACTGTGAGTCGTGCTTTAGCAGTTTCCTTGTGTTGTTGGAATTTCATCAATGCAAATACTGGGCCTAAACCTCACCAGCACCAGGCACTTTGCAAACCTCATTTGTATACTTCCAGGCTTTGAACTAAAAAAATATTCATTTATTACAGGTAGCCACAACACACAGAACCAAGAACCAACACAGAGCAGTACGGAAAACACTTCATGAATGGAAAGCAGGCACACTGACCCACATTTTTCTCAGCCAGGTCCTAAATGTCAGCTGAAGCCCTGGGTTCACCTATTCTAGAAAGTTAAATCAATTTATTCACTTAATTCACAGGACTCACTTTCTTAGTTAAACATTAGTTTTGAGGGAAATGAGTTGAAAGCACACAGGCCAGCTGCATGCAGCAGCTGATACCAGCAACTGCTAATACACTGCCGAAAAAATAAAAATGTATGAGAAGCAACCAGTATTTCCTTAGGCAAATGCTGCTCCACATCCAGCATGGCCTTGCTGGCATCTACCCCCAGTGAAAATGCTGATGGTGCCCCTAGTCCACCCTGGAAAAACACACATAATCAACTATCCCCTAGGGTTTCCAAGGAGATGAGACAGACAACAAATATATATTAATCAGAACAACATACCAAAGTTTATTGATTACTTCAAACAAAAGTTTCTGTAATGAAAAAAGAGCAAGTTGCATTCATAAAAGGTAACATTCACATTCAATTTCCTTGATATAAAGCAACATAAATGTATAAAATTGCATTTAAGTGAAAAAAATGTAAGGTTGCAGTCCTTTTTCTTTGCAGGAAGCTGAAAATGTATCTGCTCATTGCCTGTATATAATTTACATTTTCTATACACTAAATGGTTTTTTAAAAAAATTGATAGCTGGGAAATTGGATAAATGGTGCAGTATTAGGAAGGTTTTTTGACTGTGTGTATACAAATTCAATTTGAAGCTTTTATGCAATTCCAAGTCATTTATAATATTCCCGCAACGATTTAGGATTAGTTTTTGAAAAGTCGCTATGACTACACCGAGCTCCACTGTTATCATGTAAGAGTTTTAGAGGGAATCTTAATTACTTTCCTTATCTTTCACGGTCACTAGTCAATGATTAAACTTCAACGAATTATTATGAGAAAAACCCAGCCTTTTTTCCCTTCAAGGTTCTCCACCGAGAAGCCTGTACTGACCTTTTAGCCCTGACGAGCACCGTAACAGCGCGGCGGCATCGGGGAACACGAGCACCCGCCTCAGCATCGCTGTCCCGTGCTGCCACCTCAGCTTCCTGCTGCTTCACACCTTACAGCCACCACCACTTCTCCTGCGCCTCTCTAACCCCAAAAGGGGTCCCCTGTTTCCCCCGATTTCACAAGTCACTCACAGCAATAGCAATTTCATTTTTGCCACTGCTGGATGACGAGGATCAGCTCTTCTGCAGGACCGGGGCAGCCTGGCTCCCAGCACTACACCAGTGCACTATCTGAAGATCCAAGCCCAAGAAAAACTGCATTTTCCCGAAAGAGCTGCTATTCAAGACATTCCACATGAATTCCAGCCCACCTGTCAGCACACACAGCTTGGGTTTGAACATACAGCTACTGCAATGGCTTGTTCCAGCTGGAGACAGGACACTCGTGAACACCAAGAGAAGGATCTGGTTCTCAGAAGGCTCTGTCTCGAGGCAGGCAGCAGAAATCATCCTGTTTAAGTGACCATTGAGCAGTTCACACACATCGAGTTTCACTGTTCCCACTGGTATCACCAATGGAATTCCAGGAGAACAGACTTTGACCCTTGGAGTAGAGCATGACACAAAACAGACTGAGAAGCATGGTGTCAGGCTTGGGACCATTCGGGCTTGGAATGGTTTTGAATCACAGGAATTAGGCATTTTAGCGCCCGTATTTTAAAGGTTATGTAAACACAAGTCAGCAACTGTATACTTAAGGAGAATGGTTAGATTTGGCATATAGAGCGTATCTTCATTGTATTCATCGTATACTTGATCTGTAGGCACCACATTTTAGCAAGAAAAGTTGAGAACGGGACAAGGTCTGCAAGTTGAATTCTAGGTCCGTGAAATGAGCTAGGAAAACGGGGAAAAAAAAAAGAAGATGATGAAAGCTTTGCCCATGGGACACATGCTGGCAGTGCAGCTCCTTACTTGCATGCAGCAAGGAGTCGAGCCGCGGGCGCTGACACGGCGCAGACACCACGTGCGTTGAGGCCAGTGCAGAGTGTATAATACAGTGGTCCTGTCCAAATGTCCCCTCCCAGGCTGGGCGATGGCAGAGCAGCCGCAGGGACTGTGCACTCCCCTCTCCCACTCACGTAAGGCCCATCCAAAGCCCTCAAGATGCACGAGAGAATTTGCCAGCAGCTGATCCGCACCAGTTGAAGACGAACCGCAGGAGTGGCAGCCAGAGAGCAAGACTTGATTCTTCTGAAAATTAAAAGTCTGCGGTTCAACAAAATTTGGTGAGGGGAATGTTCTGTCTAGTCCCAAAGTGTTTTGTTGTATGTACATGACACAAAGCCTGAGCGAGCGGGAGCCAAACCCAGGGGCAGCGCGGGGCTTGGTGCTTCAGAAGTGAGCCCTGGAGCTTCTCACAGGGGTTCCTCTGCCCCGCTGCACAGAGCAGGGCTGGGGGACATCAGCACGAGGGAGGGACTGCCACACCAACCAGCGCTGGCACACGGGCTGCTCCATCACTGCTCATGACTTAACACAACAAAAAAAGCTGCTCTTTCCACACATGAAGTATCCAAGAAAAAAAACCAAAAACACTGAGAGTCAGGCATCTCACCTCTGCTGTGCAGGACCTAAGGAGAAGAGTTCCTACAACCATGGTACAGGTAGATTTAAAAAGAACATGCCAATTTAAAAAACAAATAAAATGTAAAATGAAATCAGGTTCATGTATTCAACTTTAAACTGTCTTCTTTTTTCTTAGTGCAAATAACTCAAGATGCAGTTTTATGTGCCTGCAGGTTCACAGGCACAGCCCATGTCCCTGGGATCAGCCAAGGACTACACCATCACTCAGGCCTTTAAAGTGTTGGAGCAACTGCACAGTGCAGTACTGTAAGCACAGCCACAGGAGCCTGGGCAGAGGGCTCAGAGTCTGCCACAGCCCAACTTTCTCCCCCACAAAAGCTCCCTTCCATCACAAACAACCACAAAACAACCTTTTCTTCACCCTGCAGCAGGAATAAACCCATCAGCAAACTGGTTGTGGGAGGATGCTCTGGCACTTCCCAGCGCTGCAGGTCTTCACGTGGACACCACTGCTGTGGAGAGACCACAGACTGCTTCCAGCCATGCCTGGAGGAGGGAGCAGCAAAGATTTCTCCCGAATTTCCAGCTGATCCTGCTGTCTGCATCGGGGAACCCATGGCTGGGAGGGGGCAGCTGCCAGCCGAGGCAGCACAGCCCCAGCACCAGGAGAGGGGCTCCAAGTACATCCACCTTCTGTGTGAGAGGAGCAGCCTCTTCCCAGTGCCTTCAGGGGGCTGGAGGGGGATGTTACCGGGTTGAAGTCTGTGCTACTTCTTTGGTCAGGCAGAGCAAGAGTTTTGAGCAGCTCTCTGCTGCTCTCGGACAGATCGGCAGTGGGCAGAGGAAGCCCCCGTGTGAGATGGGGCTGGCACTGCACTCTTGCACTTCGATTCATGCTGTTTTGGGTGAATTCCTAAAGATGCTTTCTCAGCCTCCAGTGATGTAGAATTTGGCAGAATTGGTTATTCTGGGAGGGCAGGGAAGCCACGAGACCAAAGACACGGGTACCATGGGGCCGGTGCCCTGGCTGCTGCTCTGTCAGCATGGCTGCTCTCAGTCCTTGGTACCATCAAAGGAGACTGCCAGGTTAAACCCACGGGCTTTCCTACAGCATCACAATACGCAGGGTTTGTGTGGAGCACTTTAAGGGATCCTGAGAGGATATCTTTCTGCCAAATTAGTAACAGCATCTTCAGTCTTCACATAACCATTCTCTATACGTTTGTATGACACTAACACAGGCAGATCAAAGGGGCCAGCCTGCAAAATCAGAAGGAAAACAAACGTATTGCAACTGTTACATTCCCAAACTCATAAACCTTCTCCTGGGTTATTTAAAAAAAAATTAAAATTATACAGAAGAAGAATGATTAGCCCATGATTAAAGTGCCAAATATCATTCACAACCAAGTAATTAGGTGACAAATCAACTTTCACAATTTGCAAAATGCTGCATGAAGTCTAAAAGTGGCCTCTGCCTCGCTGTCCCCTGCAGCTCCTGCTCTGGGCTAGCCCAGCCGCCTCCCACAGCAGCCCGCAGCAGAATGCGGTGGCGGAGAGCACCACCTAATGTCGGTGGGGAAGGACTGGCTGCACAGGCCGAGCACCACCTAATGTCGGTGGGGAAGGACTGGCTGCACAGGCCGAGCACCACCTACTGTCGGTGGGGAAGGACTGGCTGCACAGGCCGGGTGCCACACGCACAGAGGCCGGGCAAGCCCGGCTGCCGGACCTGCCATGCCCGTAAACCTGATTTCTTCAGCAGCAGGAGTGGGCACAAAGGTGCCAGAGGTTCGTGGGTAATCTGCAGGTTTATGTTTGCAGCAGACACCACACACAACATCTCCGCTAAAAGCAGAATTGTGAATTCAATTAGGCACTTTTTTTATTCTGCGATTGGCTTAACTACCAAGTTTAAAATCAAGTCAACCCACACGAGGATGCCCTGGGTGTGCGTACAGACACACGGACACCGAGACATGCCTCCGTCCCATGTGCTGACATACACAGATAAGTACATGTGTTTAGTTCCCATCTATGCAGATGAATTAAAACATACTTATTTCTATCTGACAGAACAGCATGCACCCTAGAGAAAGGGATTTTGGTACAATTCAGATGCAATACTGGAATCATTTTAACAACTGAGATTTCAATCCTTCACTGTAAATCTATAAGCGTTAGCTTTTATAACCAGTGCTAGCACAGTTCAGACTGCACTCTCAAATTAGATTTTCTGCTAATATTAGACTGAAATAGCAGGTACATTGAAAGATTTGTTTACATATTGCCAGATATTTGAAAGAATCCGTACAGATACAGGATTCTGAAGAAGTTGGATAGTACAACATCCCCAAATTAAAATGCATCCCAAGCATTGCATCTCCATTCCACAAGGACAGGTGCCCCACACCGACAGTCAAGAGGATTACAAGAACCATGGTTTAATTGATTTGGAGGGGTTACATTTGGTTAATCGATGCCTTTAAAACCATCCCAACTCCTCCAGACAGGGTACCTGTTACAACACATTAGACTCATCTGAGAATGTTCTTAAAAGAAGTGGTCTGACAGAAGGTCTGGCCGACAATGAATCAGGGGCCTTCCTGCTGCTCTGCAACAGCGAGGCAAAGAGACTTATAGCACACGTGACCCTCAGCCTGCCTGGGGTCAAACAATGCAAGACACACAACCCTTTTTACAGCTGAGTCATTTCATAAAGGATGGAGCAACACATGCTGATTAACACTGGCTGGGTTTTGCAGGGCAAGAGGCATGGAGGGTATTTGGAAACTGGCCCTGCTTATCAAAATGTTTGGAGGTTTATGCTGCAGGTGCTTTTGAGGGAGGAGGAAAACATCCCTGATCTCCACATAACTGGTATTTTGAAAACAGCCAGTAATGGTGGAGATGTGCAGTGGAACCAAACACCAGGGAGATGTAATCGAGGGGCTTTGCTGTGGGTGGCCCCACCACTGCCATGGTCAGCAAGTCCAAGACTATCCCTCGATGTGAGGGCTGGGGCTTAATCACTCACACAAAGAACAAGGGCAGCATTAACAAGTGGGATGGACTGGGAAAGGTGGGCACTGGGGAAGCTCCTCCTAGGTCAGACAAGCCTGAGGCACTTGACAACTCATCCAGAGGACAATCAACATCCATTCCACCTTGTATCACTTGTACCTGGTCCACTGACACAAAACTACAGCAAGGAAGGAGAGTGTAACCAGTTTTGTGTCCACCTCACTTGGACATCCTGAGCACGACCAGCTCACCCACCTGAGGTGCAGCAAGAGACCCAAGGGGAAGAGACAGATGAAATATTTAAGCAAAAGATTTAAATTAAGGCAAAAGGTGGGGAAAAGCAAGGTTTTGCAGTGTGAGCAAATCTAAATGTGGGTTTTCAGGAGTTAGGCATCAGAAGGAAGAAAAAAGCAGTCGAGCAAGCAACACATTGCGACTCAGAAAGGAAATCACCTTATTCACTCCAAGAAAAGCTGTGATTGCTGGAAGTTTGAGAAAGCATGAAGATAGTGGATGTTCCTGAGGAAGGAAGGCGCTTCGTTACCTAGTTCACAACAGCACAAAAGACAGAAAATTGCAGTACAAGAAAGAGAAAGGCAGAAACCAAGGAAAACACAAATGCGCCTTGCAGTTAAAAAAACAAACAAACAAAACCAAAACAAAATAAAAACAACCACCACATTTCCACACAGAAAATTTAATAAAGGCTGAGCAGAGCTGGTGCGCTGTGTTACAGGAAACTGGGGGTGAAACCCTATCCCATCGGGGTCAAGGGCAAATGCCCATCAGCCTGGCCTCAAGTCCATCCTCCCCTTCCAGAAGGGACCCTCAGCTGCCAAGTTGTGGTTCAGACCCCTAAACAATGTACCTAATCCTGTTTTTCACTTAATGCTCCCCTTGGGACACTGATCTTTATTTTATTTCAATATTAACGTCAGGATTCTCAACATGGGTCCTGATTTGAAATCCTCTACATGGTCTTAAAAGCCTTTACAAATCAGGTGACTGACTTTGGTGTCTGATGGCAGACACAGATACCCAGCACTGCTATCTCCTTCAGGCACTTACAGTAAAGCTCTTACTCAAAATGTACATTTGAATATGGCTCAGCCTGTGTTTAGTTTGGGATGCACATCTGAAGAGACTTTTCTAGATGACTCTCAATTTGCTTTGCTAAGTGATTTCACAAGAGCCTTTGTTCAATGAATATAAAGCACTCTTGAAAATAAGTATTGCAAGAGGGAACGGATCTTTGGTCAGCAGCTGAAGGCAAAAATGGGTCACCTCCCAGGTGAGTTGAGCTGGGGCTCAGAAACCCCCAGGTCATCCTTCCAGGGCACTGTCCCCAAACTGTCCTATACCTGCAGCTGAGCACAACTCACTCCCAGCCTGTTCATCAGGGGTGTCAGGCTAGAAACTATTAAACCATACTCAGTGGAAGAAGTTACATGGATCCTCACAAAATACAACCACAGCTTTCTTACCATCTCTATTGTTTTCAACCTTAATGATGCCACATCCCTGGAAGTGTTCAGGGCAGCTTGGATGGGTCCCTGAGCAACCTGATCTAGTGAATGGCATCCCTGCCCACGGCAGGGGGCTGGAGCTGGATGATCTTTAAGGTGCCTTCCAGCCCAAACCTTCCTGTGATTTTATCAATGATCAGGGCTGGGGCTGATCTGGCTGCGTGTTGGCCAGGGGTGACCCCAGACACACCACACCCCTTCAGCTGTGCCCCACTGCAGCCTGGGGACATGAAAACCCAAGGGCAGGAGGCCAGGGCTGGCTGGCAGCACAGCCTTTGCTGATGCTGCAGGGGGAGAGAGGGGCTGCAGGAGGGGCAGGGTCAGCAGGGGCTGCCCAGGGCATGGGGCTGCAGCCCTGGGCAAGCAGACACAAGGGCAGGGGGCTCAGCACAGAGAGTCGTGAGCCTGGCACTGCTGGCCTTCCCCACTTGCAGGAGCAATGAAGAAAACTTTTAAGAGGTTTCCACTTCCAAAGGGAGCCCTCCTTCCCCAGCAGTGAAGGAAAGCTGTTAAGAAGGCAGACACCTTTCAGGGACAGTGAACACCATGGTCAGAGCCTTTGGTTATTTACAGAGGATGGGCAGATGTGCCAGGACCTGACCCTGCTCCCACTGCAGCAGCACCTCCTGAGGACACACCCAGGGGAGCATCCTGCTTGTGTTTTTTGACATGAAAATGAGCAGGTTTTTTCAGGACAAGATACGGTGTGTTTGATGGTCAGTTCAGGCTGGACAAGGCTCACACACCTCTCTAGGAAACAGAACATTCCTGCCTAGGGAAGGCAACTAAGGAAAGGCACAGGTTGAGTCTCTCCCCGCTACAGATCTAGGCAGTATTTTTAGAATAACTTCTTGACATTTTTAGCATGTGAAACAGCAAGACAAGACTCAAGAAAGCCTTCCTTGAGATGTGAGTGGTACATGGTATTGTTACAGGTTCATCTGGTGCCTAAGGGTAAAAAAAGGTCTTCCTAAAAATACAGTGTGATACATCATCTTATTCCTTACCTGATGATTTTTCTCTTTTATATTTTTTAAAACTATTAGAAGAATTTCTGGGAAAAGGCTGATAAAGATCAGGAGAATTATTGCCAGCCATGTGGAAACAGAAGTCAGCATATGAGCAAATACAAAATACATTCTTTGCTGCTTCAAGAAAGGCCTGAAAAAGAAAGGATACAAATAAATTCTGGTTAACGTGGATTTTCCAAGGTCAGAATCAAAGGAGACTTCAGGTCAAGCTGTCAGCAATTTCACCTCCCTTTCAGATGGAGATGGATACAGCACAGAAACACGCTGTCCATCCTTCTCCCAATCCATCTCCCGCCTCCAACTGCACTATTTCTGGAAGATTGTCACCATCCATTTTGAATCTTCCACATCTGTTACTTTTCAGGGTGGGAACGGACTTCAATTTAGCTACCATCACTGAAAGATAAGTTATTCACCTCATCAAAACCCAGATAATTTTATTTCAACTTCAGGCCTTCCTATAGCTTCTAGTTTGGGTTTGGTTGTGGAAATCCAGAGTCTCTCAACCACAACAGGTTATTTGCCCCTTCCTCCCTTCCTTGATGAGGGAGAACAATCAACAGCTTTGTGAAAAGCGCTTTCAATAACTGATGACAAGGATCCCAAAGCAGTTTTTGCTTACTGTTAAGTCAAAAATATTGAGCTATGCAAGTTAAACAGCAGAAGGAGTTTTCAGTAGAAAACTCACACATTTCAGCATGGAGCTCTGGCTAGACTGCAGATCTGGATCTGCTGGTCAGCAAGAGTTAACTGAAGAGTTAAAGCTTGTGATGCCCAAATAAAATATTTAAATCTATTCCATATCCTTACTAGCAGGTTACTGGATCAGGGATCCAGCCCATAGCCCATGGGGGGCAAAGGTGTAAAACGGGAGATGCTGGCTACTGTGAATGTCAACTGAGCACTTACTGCAGCACAGGAAACACAAAACGGGCAATGACTGTAATGTACTAATGCTCACCTGCCTTTGCAGCACATTGAACCTAAAATCCTGGCTGCACTCAAATCAGTGAGAATTTCTTCCACTCAGATCCATGATTTCAACCCCAGGACCTGTGCTTTCTCCTGTTTATTTTTCCCTCTTAACCTGCCCCAGAGGGCCACATCCTCTTGCTCTGCATCTGCCTCATCTGTTCCTTCCTTCTGTTTCACTGGGTTTCTTTCCACTGTGAATTCCTCCTGTCTCTCTCACCCACATGCACAAACAGACCCTAAAATGTTTACTCTAGAACTTCCCAATAAAGACAAGAGCCTCAGCACCACAAATGACCCAGTGGGCAGAAAAGCAAACACCCCCTGCCAAAGCTGAGCACTGGGAGGGCACCCAGGGCGTTCTCTCTTTCAGGCTATTCCCTCTGGTGGGCTGAGACCTCCTCAAACACATCTCATCATGCAACAGCCCTCTTCCAGCAGTGGCTTTGGGTGGGTGTTGGATGGAGGCATCTGCTCACTGAGCAGAGAAGGAGCAGGGCTGCACACCCCTTGCCACCTGCAAATGTCAGGATACCCCAAACGAGGGGATGCTGCAGCCATGTTCTCTGCAAAGCCAGCACTGGGCATTCCCCTAAGAAAGCACCGTGGAAAGAAGAAAAGATACTTGCCAAATGACTCCTCCCCAAAAGAATGAGAAAAACACATAGAAAGCAAGGGAGCCCCAAATCACAAAGTGGTTCATCCACGTCCAGAATCGGGTATCTAACGCTAGCTGTGGGAATAAAAAGAGAGACAAAACAGGCTTTAGATGCAGAGTGTATTGGATTGTATTTCTGTGAAATTTCAGACTGGTTTCACATTAAGGTTGAAAGTTCTCCAAACAGCTACCTCTGTGCATATGGGCACCAGGAAAAACATGTTCAATATCCACAGTCTGGCACAATGTTAGCAGGGAAACAGCAACATTCTAATTGTAACTGACACTTTTTAATGTAACAAATTCGATGCAACCCTCGATGCTACAGGAAAGAAATGTCTAAAGGTTACAGGGACTGTAATTGCCTCTTGTCACCACCTGCTGTCCTGAACCAAACATAAAAGACCTTTTGTAAGGTCTTATGCAAACAGTTTGTTCTGGAAAGCTCCATGAAACAAAATAGATTTGCTATTGTTATTTGAGACACGTGCTTTCGTGATCACTCTGGCACTCAGCCTTGTCTGAAACAAGGTGAACAAATCCAAATTCTCTATTGCTCCTCTCCTCCTGCTGAAACTGAACATCAAGGGGTGAAAGCAGGGGGAAAAGGCAACTGGAATCCTCAAAAGAGGGAAAAAATAGCAAAATAATTTAAACAGAAGATAAACACGTAAAGACCACAGACTACACAAAGGAAAGCAAGCAGGTTCTGCCTCTTTGGAAGAAGAGAAGATTTAAGTGCGGTAGAAGATACTCAGACATTTCATCTTCCACACATTCACTACAGAGTTTTACAGAGCACACACAAGCCCTGGAAAACGCCTGCCATGAGTGACTGAGGAAGGAAGGGAGATGCTGACCTTGAGAGTGACGGTGAACACCAGCACGGTGAAAACAATCGTCCCGAAGGTCCAGTTCCCAAACACCTGTAAAACACAGGACACTGCCACAGGCGCCTCGGCCCTTCTCCGTGGAGGCACAGGGACAACGATGGGGCCGGGGGTGCAAGCAGGGAGAGCAGGGAGGGGTGGGAGGGAGCCACTGCTACGGGACAGCGACTCTCGGAGAGGCTCCAGGCACGCGCACGACTCGCCGCCCGCTCCGCCACCCTGAGCCATGCAGAGCCACACACACGGGTGACCAGAGCTGGGACAGTGACAGGCACAACCTCCTACTAACAGCAATGTCGATCGAGGATACAAGTCATTGCACCACCTGCATTTCAGGATTTCTTGGCAATTTACTCAGTTTCTGCTTTCTCGCCACACTCATCTCTTGGCAGTCCCCTCTGCGGAATGCACCAGTGGGTACTGTTCATCTGGTTTGGTTTGTGGGTACTAGTGACTACGCACACAAAGAAAAGCAGATACTGTATATAAATCCAAATGATGGCAATGAATGGGAGGGATGCTTACCAAAGGCTGTCAAGGTCTGAATGCATACATTAAAACAAAGTGAAATGTAAAAGTTTTCAAAAAATGCAAAAAAATTAAAGTCAATAGGAGTGAAAAAGGAGTCAATCAAACATACATGGATATTATGAACAATTGCTGGTAGCAGTTCTTACAGGCATAAGTGTTCACAGAACAGGACATAACCACAGATCCTATTGTAGTGCCACATAGACTTGACCCCTGAAGGCATCTGCAGAACAATACCAGCGCTTCATGTTTCATTCAAATACAGCCAGAATGGCTATAAATACAGAAGAGCACTGATTTGACAATACAGGGGCTTGACTGGGGCCACAAATGCTGGCATTGATGCAATGTATGAATATACATACATAAATTTCATCAGCTTTTCTCCAAGTGTTAGCCGCTAAAAAAGGTTTAGGTATTTTCAAGGGTGACAAGTGATGGTGTAAAGAAGCTTCCCATCAGTCAAGATCTAATAACACACTGTACATTCCCCTGGGGAAAGGGTCCTGAAACAGCTCACGCCACCACACGTGGCAGCCGCCCTGCACTAATGCTTTGCACTCTGCACTCAGTTAGCCAGCAAAATAAGAAAAAATAAGAAAAAAGGAAAAAGAAGAAAATCTCCATCTTTCTTCCTCCTCTTTCTGCACAAGTTAACCCAAGCAGCTCCCACGCCTTGCTTATGCAGCAATGCAAGCGCTCGTCCCCACAGCAGAGGCACAAGCAAGCAGGCAGCAGGGACAACATCCTGCTCATCCCAGCAGCTGGGGACTTGTGCTGGCTCCAAAACAGGAGCAAAAGGCCAGCACCAGCCTTCCCCCGGGGCAAAGGGAGATGGGAGGCTGAAATCACATCCCAGAGCACACACAGCACACAAGCAGCCCTGCACCATGTCTGTGCTAACGAGCAGCACCTCATCAAGGTGGGCTAATTGAGCTGCTCACAACCAACCAAGCACGTACCAAATTTCCAGCTGCCCCTGGAGGGAAAGACAGACACTGCTCCTGCCCTGGGCCAGTGCCTGGGATCACACAGAAGAGGGGACGAGCACTGTGCAAAGCTCGCTGGGTTGGAATAGAGCTGTGTGTAAGACTAGTCATTTTACCTAGTGAGTGTAACCAGCTCTGCCCTGTTTCCATGGCGATCTGGAAAATGTTTTATTTCAAGCATTTGCTGCAGAATCACACCATAAGCAAGGCTACACTGTTGGACAAGACTCGAGACACACTGCACAGATTAAGCGCGTAGATATTCCCTGCCAGGCGTATCAGAGGCAGTGCACAAAACAAACACTCATCTTCCTCTTGTTGGTGGCGTTACCTTTCCGTTATCTTCCAGCGACGAGTTTTGAAAAAGAAAATAAACCCCAAAGAAAAACACGAGTCCTTCAAAGGCGCCCAGAAAGGTCCAGTACAGGAACGGCCTCCACTGCAGCATTGCATTATCCGACACCTTCCTGCCAAGAGACGCAGTAACAAGACCATCACCACCATGTTTAGGATGTGCTGCAAAGCTCCTCACAGGCAGGTGAGGGGGATTTGGAGCAAGCCCTGGCTGTAGAAGGCAAGGAGGGAAACCACAAAAATACCTGCCAATATACAGGACATAAAGAACACTTCTCATATGCAGCTGCTGATCATGAGAAATCACAAGTTTAGCATATGAATTGCTTTGTCCTTTTCCTCTAGGTAACTTGGATGAAAAAAGCACAAAGTGAACAGAGGCAACGCTGTCCTGAGCCTCTCCTGCAGCCCTTGCACTGCCCATGCTATCTGACATTATCTGCTAAATTTTACAAGCAGGGTATGGCTAAAGAGCAGCTGTATGGGATGCATGAAATCCGTGGTGTGCTTCCCTCTTTTCGTTGAATGCACAAAGTCCTTTTTTGAGAAAAGCTCTGCAAGTCCTGTTCCCTGAAGTGGTGTTTTTCTGCACAGGCTGAAAATAACCTCCTGAATTGTATGGTGGGTGTTTTTATCACAGGGGTTGTAGCAGGAGGCTCTTGGCCGAATGCAGGATGAGATCTGGCACAGAGGCAGCAGCAGCAAATGAATGGGCTAGGAGCAAAGCTCTGCAGGGACCACACACAGGCCTGGGGAGTGCAGTGGGGCTATCAGGGCAGGAGGGAGTTAAAGACAGCTCCCTGCATCATTATCTTTTCAGATTACTTTCTTTAAAATCCCCATCTTTTTCACATTGTTCTCCTTAACTCCTAAAGCAGTACATCCATTTTCAGCAAGATGCACTTTGCAAACCTGTGTGGTGCTGGGCTCCTATAACTGCAGTTTCTAAAACAAGACCCTACTGAATCCTACGCACAACAATGCCGTGACCACGCTCTAGCATATCACACTTTGGGTCTGAGAAAAGAGCAAGGATAACCCAGACTGGAAGTGTGGGTTATTGCAAGGAGAGAAAACACAAGCAGCTTCCTCCCTGCGAGCTGTTTAGCATTCCCATTTCTGTCCTGCAGTGCTCATGGTAAACAGGCTTTTTCCAGACGCAGGATCTGCACTGCAGCAGCTCAGCACTTCCTCCAGCAGCAGCGCAGCGGGCGCTCTGCATCCAGCAGCACATGCAGTCATGAATATTCAAACTAAGGCTGCTTCCCCTCAGCAGACAGACCCCAGAGATCAGAGAGCCCACCAGGGGAAGGCACAGGGGCCTGCTGTTGTTGCTCTCTGTCGCACAATATTCAATTACCAAGCTATTTAAAAACACAGATGGTGGCATTTTACCATATGAGTGAAGGAATATAGAACTCTAATCAATCGTGGCTCTGGATGTTCACCTCAAAACCACCCAAGCCCCTTCCCAGCCTTACACCTCTTGTTGCATTCACTGCTTTTTCTATACCTAAGGCAACTTTCACACAATATTTTAGGCACCTGGTAATTCCCTTTGCTCTCTCTGCACAGACACCACTCTTGGCTCGAGCACAGCTGTGCCACACGCGGCTCCTCCCCTGCTGAGGAGCATCACACCACAGTGACAGGGCTTGCACAGGGCACTGGCCAAAGCAGCCCTGACCTGGCTTTTTCCACAGGGCTGAGCTTGCTGCCAGGCTGGGGAATTAGCAACAGGGACACATGGAGAGGGGCTTTCTTCAAAAAATATCTTCCTCAGTTTTTGCTGAAGGGCTGCCCCAAGCGCACATGTGGGCAGGGCTGGGAGGAAGATGGAAAGCATCTCTATTTCTGTGCAAGACTGGAGCCTCTCCCTGCTGCAACCAAGGAGAGAAAACAGTAAGCAAAGCAGAGAGAGACAGTCTAAGCTGTCCTTTCCCTGGGCAACGTGGCAGAAAACTCAGCATGTGGATAGATGAGCAGAGCTCCCTGGGTTCTGAGAAGGGGACCTGGCCTGTGCAGGGGAAGCCTGGGGGGACCATTTCCATTTAGACAAGCTGAGAAACTACCTGCCTGAGCTGAGCTTCAGAAACATTCATCTTTCTGAAAATGAATGGATCTCTTTTCCCCCTGAAAGCTACATCTCCCCTCCATGCATTACATGCTCTAGCACGTGCTTGGCTCACACTGCCTGGCTCAAAGGTAATGTGAATGGATGGTTTGGCCACACTCACAGCTCCATTTTTCTTACAGATGAATTCCACCTACAGTTTACTCTTTTATAGAGATACAGCAGTGCAATTTGCTAGACCAGATACTGTCAGAGAGCATAAACAAGTAGCAATAGGCAGTAAACACAAGGCTGCTCAGCTTGAATGCAGAAACAGCTGAGCCAGGAGGGACAGAAATGGCTTTTTCTGCAGTACATGGTGCTCCCACCACTGACACAGGACAGGGACACCTGCTTATACTCCTGCACCAAGAAAACTCCAACCATGCCTAATGGAGCTGTGCAGAGGTTTACCCAGCCCAGGACTACTCACATGTACAGCTGAGGATCCGAGGTGAGCGTGTCGATGCTGATGTGCTGCTCCAGGAGGCTGTAAGCCAGGATGGGGAGCGATGTGAAGCAGATGTTGTACATGGTCAGGTAAGCAGCATCATACAGCGGCTTAGAAGAGGAAGAAAGGGTTGAATTAGACAGACAGAAAAAAGCCTCTTTAGAAACTTCTCCACAAAGAAATTGAACCATTAATTTCCAGCCCTTGTCTCCTACACACCCTACAGATTCATCCCTTTGTCACACAGCACAGCTTCACTGGGTAGGAGCTGCGCTCTGTACGATGCAAGGGGGAACAAGGCACCCACAGGCTGCATGGCCACAAACCTGCTCCCACTGGCAGGAGGTTTTGTAACTGGCTGGTCTCATCTCCAGTTTATCCTCCAGAAAAACATGACTGAACAGCCCTTATCACGGCTTTCCTGTTGCTGCTCTTGTGCTGCTGTTTCTATTAATATACTTGATGCCTCCTGTGGCTCTCTAAAGACTAGACTGTTTTAGGGGAACTACAGCTTTTTTTTTTTTTTTTAAGAAAAAGGCAAGTGTTTCTGCCAAAACAAGCAGAGAATTATCTCTCATCATTTGCTCTTCCTGTTACTTTTGAGCCCAAATAGACATAAAAGCCTTTTAAGGTGACACGAAAGCCAAAGCTCTTGTCTCCAGGCACACGAACCCACTCACCACATGGATCTGTCCCTCTGATGCTTACTTGGACTAAGCAAAGCTCTGATGACACTCATTGTGTGCCTTTTTTTAAAGCTGCCATAAAAGTATGAACTGTTCTTCCTTCTGAGTGACATTTTTAATGCAGTGAAATGCAGCAGAGGAGACAAGATCAGGCAACCTCTCAAAACTTGTTCTCATAAGAGAAGCAGTAGCAGCAAAATCAGATGCTGACAAATCAGCTAAATCCTTCTCTCTTTACTTCAGGAAGGTGTCCACCCGTGTTTATGGCTGGAGGATGGGAAAGCAAGCAGATCGCTTTCTTTTCAGTTATGGTCTCAAAGTATTATGCTCCAGATACCGTGCTGAGCAACCAGGTCAGGTCCTACCGTCCTCTAGAGCAAGGTGGTGAAGGGACAGGATGCCAAAAGCCAAGTCTCGGCTAGGAAACCTCATTATGCCATTTGCTTTTTATCTTGCCTTTACAGACAAATTACTGGAAGTTACCTGCTGTGAGAATCCACAAAAGAACTGGTATAAAAACTGTGGTAAAATGAAGCAAAGGTTCTAGGAAAACAAAAGACAAATGGTCAGCAGGGAAGCACTTGACTTCTTAGCCTAAATCCAAGTAGTTTTTCCTGTTATCAGACGTTAGTGTCTGACATTACAACATCAAACAAGGTAGGGCACTTGTTCAATCAAGCACAAAACCAATTCAGTAAGCAGTTAACATCTGCAGAAGACACTAGAAAAATGTTCACATTCCCCTGTAAGCACTGTTTTCAATGGACAGGCACATGGCAGACACAGCCTGTCCTAGGGGAGGAAAACAGAACTACAGATATATCCCGCACGTTTTTCTCCTGTTTATTGTTTTATTCTACTGCCAAAGAAATGCATAGTGTAAACGAAGAAATCAGGTGCACACTGCCCCTTACCTTATAGAAGAAATACTGTACAAGGTGTGCTATTCTCACATAATACAAATGCCCATGTGCTAGTAGCAGTTTTCTTAAATGTTTAAACTTTGGCACAGCATAGTCGCTGTTTCTGGAGGCCTGGCGTCCTTCTTTGCCTTTTATCCCTGGAGACAGAAGCATGGCAAGGGGTTAATCCCGAGGGGGCTGGAATCTAGAAGCTGCCCACTGGGTTTGCTCACATCACTCAGTGTCTCAAGGCGTGACAAAGGCCGAGTTTCCCTCCTGAGTGCCCCAGGAGACCAAACACTAACACACTCAGTGTGGTTTTGGCTCCACAACACTCAGACCTGCCTCTGGACTTTCTAAGCCATATTTAGGCTGCTCTGCGATTTCCTGTGTAAGAGTGTGGTGAAGGGTATCTAGGCAAACCTGATGAAAGATAAGGAATTGGCTCCCTGTGGGCTGGTCTGCATCTCACACAGCTTAGTTATTCCACTGCAGCTGCTCAGCCTCCTGAGACATCCCCACAGAGCTGTTCTGCTCACTCAAAAGCCACATCCAAATGAGCTGCACTGGATTCCCTTCATTAGAGGGCACCACAGCGTTTCCAACAACCCCAAATGAAGAACATGCCCTTTCTCTTCCACTGACCCTGCTTCAGTGGCATTACAGAAGTCTCCCGTATTTCTGACACCAATCTGCAGGCAGGAGGAGCTTCCAGCCTCTGTCAGTCACATGGACAGTGCAGACACAACTCACCTGGGCATCAGCCCCCAGGAAACACAGGTGGGTCCCCTGTGCTGGGCTACTGGGACCAGTCAGCACTGAAGTCTGACACTTCCCCTGCACTGCCCCTGCAACAACTGCCACTCATCACCCACCTGTTTGCTGCTTGTGCCCCTTCTTTCCTGAGCCCCAAGCAATCCTTACCACCACAAATGTGGTCACAGAGCTTCTGAACGTAACCTGCAGTGTATCACTGACAGAGAGAATGGTACTATCACAGGTGAGCAGGATGTGATGGTCTCATCTCCCTCTCTTTTACAATGGGGATGGTAAAACATGGGCACAGATTGCCCAGAGAGGCTGTGAATGCCCCTTTTCTGGGAACATTCAAGGTCACATTGAGCCAGGCTCTGAGGAACTTATTGTAGCTGAAGATGTCCTTGCTCATTACAGGGATTGGGACCCTTTGAAGGCCCCTTCCAACCCAAACTATTCTATGATTCTATGATCTCAAGCATTAATCTGGAGTTAAACTCTGCCTCCAAAGAAAGCAAGAGCAGACTTCCCCCATTTTTCAGTGGGATTGGTTTAGCCGTGTGCAATCAGAAACACCAACTGCACACAGTAGGGAGCCCCAGCCAGAGCAGACAGGTCTGGGGTGTGAGATGGGTGTTTCAGGGACTCTTACCTATTCCCACATGCGCTTCCAAAATCATACTGACATCATTTGCACCATCCCCTATGGACAGGGTTATCGGGCTTCCTTTTGTGTTCTTCACCATTCGCACAATCTAAAAGATTTAAAAAAGGACAGCAGCAGAACCCAAAATTCAGTTAAAAAGCCTCCAGAGACCTTCCCACTGCTCCCCCCAGGACAAGCAATCAAGCTTTTACAGCAGCAATATAACACCTGGAGAGTTCAGGTTAATAAAAGCCCTTGTCACTTGCTTTGTAGTCATAACCAGAGCAAAAGCCCAATCCAGCTGTGCAGGGCTGAAGGACAGTGTTTAAAAACAAACCCCAGCAGCAACATCCTGCTCTTCCCTTCTGCCAGACCCTGTCCTCCCAAAGGTGGGTTCTCTCACGCATCTCAGGGAGCAGAAACACATCACTTATCAGGCTGGGACATCATCTGTTGGAGTGAGGAAGTCACGGACTCCACTTGACAAATTTGGAAAGGGAAAAAAAAAAAAAGAGCATACTGGGAGGTTTTGTTTATTTCTAACTGGCCTGGGTTTACGGCTTCCTGCCAGCATATTAAACAAAGGGTTTGCATTCAGATTTGAAAGAATGGTGTGCTTTCATCACGCTCTGAAGCTCAGACGAGGCTTACACATTGCCTGGAGAAGTCCTGGTTGATTAAGATGATCAGGTCAAGTCCCAGCTGATGAATTCAGTGTGCGTCACATCAGCCAGTGACGTGCTGCAGCCAGTTAGAGGTAAATACCTGTGCTTTCTGCAACGGAGCCATCCGGCAGCAAAGGACTGCAGTGCACTTCAAGCAGATTTGTAGGAAAATGCTTTTGTAATTGCTAGAGCCAGAGTCCTGAGAAGGGTTGAGTATCAGCGACAGCGTCGAGCCATCTATAATCAGTCCATATTCTTGACTCAACGTCCAGCTCCTGTGGCACAACAAGGAACACGTTTGAAACGTGATCAGACTAAGAAGTCAACCTAGCTGCTTGTATCATCTTAGTGAAAAAAAACTGGTTTTGGGTTAATCTTCTTCCCATCCTTTTTTTGGGGCTTAGCAACTTTAAAAAGCTTGCACTTAACACTTGCTCTTCGCTAAAGGAACAGTGCAATTAAGTTCAAAGCCAACTAATCCCAGAGATGATGAGCAAAGCAAAGGAACCGGTAGCAGTGCCTTCGAGTAACCAGTCCCCAGGGCCACAGCATGGTCCTATTTCTCCATACCAAATTTGCATCTGAAAAGCACACGGCTGGGTCCTCTGGCTCACTCACCTCTTCAGGCCTCCCCGGTTTTTGGGAACATCCTGAATCAGCTTTTTGTGGTACTCCAGCAGCAGCTCATGGAGCCGATCCTCCTTCCTTTCGCTCTCGCCCACCGTCCTCGCCGTCAGCTCCAGCAGCTCCGTGCTGGTCTGGAAGAGCCTGCAGGCGTAGCAGGTGGATTTGGCAGTTTCCATCTTGTCTCCTGTCAGCACCCAAACCTTCATGCCAGCTGCGTGCAGGGCTTCAATCGTCTCTGCCAGCTGCTCCTGCAGCCTGCAAGCAGAAGCAAAGCATCACTTCACAGGCTGGCCCACACCTCAGCCACGTAACCCTGATTCTGCAGGTAGGAAACAGCAGCTCAAGAGAAGTTAATCGACTTTTCCCATGCTGGGGAGACCACTGCCACAGGAATAAGGATTACAAGTCAGCAATACCAAATTTGTATTTGCAGGCAAAAAGAGAAATCACTGCTTTATACTTTTGACTCTTAGGCCTCACAGTAAGAGTTTAATTTATACTTGCAGTTACTATAACTGAATGTGGAACTGAATTTGTTTTGATGTGCAAATTAATGCTGTGTGCTTAATTCACTCTCTAGAAGTGCAAGTATTTCTGTAGTTTCACTAATAAATCCCAATTCCTACTACACCAGCCAATTTAAGCAACTAGGGCACTGTGAAATGGGTTGTGCCATGGTGTAATTGATGGCCCTGGACACTGCCAGCATCTGCCTGGCTGTTCAGTTCCACCATGGCGAGTCAGGGCCACAAGGCCATCTCACAGAGAGACCACAGGTAGCAGCACAGTGCTGGTGGTGGAGTCATCCCTTTTACCTGTCTTCTACAGCAGTAGCCCCAATCAGGTGCATGTCTGCTTCTGTGTCATCAAAAACCTTGGCCATCTTCTCCTCCCTGTCCTGCAGAGCCATCTTGGCTTCGTTGAGCTGTCTGTCAATTTTGTCATACTCCTTCTGAGTTAGTTCTTTGAAGGCCACACAGAGTGTTCGGTAGCCATCCTGGCAGCGGGAGGGAAAGAAAATAAAGTGGACAAATGCCCTAAATCCAGAGTTTTTACAGCTCCTCACTTTAGGGTCAGTGCTTTTGCCTACCATCAGTGCTTCTGTCAGTACTGACCCTGAGGGCAAGGACAATTTGTTGGCTCGTGTCAAAAGAACAACTTTCTGTGTTTATACAGTAACTTCTTCCCACCAGAGTAATCATGGTTCTGCTTATTACATGCAGGTAATATGGCAAAAAGAAACTAAGAGAAGGACCAGGGCTGAGAGCGTGCAGCCAGCAGGAGAGCAGGGACTGGGTGCCACCACAGCTGGGACCAGGCTGCTGTTGTTAGTCCTATTTTAACTTGCCTGGGAGATGCTTGGACACAAGTGTGATGGAGACCATATAAGTATATCAAATAAAGGTGGAAGCCAACGAAACAGAAAAGGCAAGAAGCCTGGCATCAAAACAATGTGAAGTGACACTCACATTTTCAACACTTCCCTCCAAAGCAAGGCCACATCCCTATTTTTGGAATAAGGCTTTCCTGACCCCAGGAGCCAGCCAAATTCCATCCGTGTACTCACCATAGCATTGCGGTCCACATGGACTTTTGTTTGTTGGATTTCTTCTTGCTGCACCCTTGGAAAAATAGAGGAGTCTGCTCCTTTACAGAAGAGAAGCAACTTTCCTAAAAGCAAATTATAAATAGTTTATAGCACTCACAAGCTGCAGAAAGACTTAACAACACCAATAGCAAGCAAGTGATGCAGAGGGAGGAAAGCTGGCAGGACTAAAGAGGGAACTGCTAGAAGCCCAACTGCCTACCAAAAATGGCCTTCCACCATTCAGCCTGTGAAAAACCTTTGTCTGACCTGGCTGAGACTTTGGGTGTCCCTACCTGCCTCTGAGCAAGTTTTCTGCAACAGGCTGGACATTGTTTCCTATCTGTAAGCCTTGGCAACCTTTCCAGGGAGGGTAAAACCAGCATCCCAAACCTCACAGGACTGACACTTGAGAAGGATGGTGACCTCTGAATTTTTCTCTGTTATTCTCATGAAACCCCATCCCAGCCAGGGGACATTCTCACATGTCTTGCCCTGTACTTGCTCCAGCCTGGAACGAGGCAGGCAGGGAGCTCCTCATGGGTCACTGTTCCCATCCCCTGATCTGCTGTCGGTCCCAAGCAGCTGCTACGAAGGAAAATTAACTCTATGACAACCAGACCCAGTACAGGATTTAGTTAGACCGACTTAGAAAACCTAACAGCTCAGCTTCTCTGGGTCTAGGGATAAGGAGGATGTGTTTTATAGCTGTGCACACAGGCAAGAGATTCCACAAGTGCACTTTGGCTGTACCTGTGGTGGTTCTCACAATGACACTCATACGGCGCCGGACGGGGTCAAAGTTCAACACGTGGAGAAGTTGGTACCTTTAAAAAAAGAGAAAAAGCTTTGACTCATTAAAGGAAAAATAGAAAAATAACTATTTGAGACAGAAAATCACTAACAATGAGCTGCAGAAATCAATACACCCTACAAGTGGCATCACCCACTGGGGAATGAATTTTACAGCTACTCAACAAGAAAATGGAGGAAAAAACCCAGATTCCAGTAGTCCTGTGGTGATCTGAGCATGGCACTGAGGGTGTGGGTGAATGGGGCACCACATGCCACAAGCAGTAACACTGAGTCCCCCATTTAAATAAGAAGTTTCTTCATGAGGCAAGTAAGAAGTGAAACTTGCTTGTGAAGGCAAGTTTTCGGGGAGTGCTGGGATTAGGTCAGTGACTCCCAGATGTCCGCCAAGCTGTGAGCACAGGGTAAAATACAACTATTTTCAGCTTGGGAGGGGAAAAAAGGTTACAGGGAATGAAGTGGTATCACGAGTTTAGGCTTACAGTGTCCTGCTGAGAGCCCCAGCCACGGCCCATAAGGTCAGCAGCCACCCTGTGAATCCCAGGAGCCACCTGCACAGCCTGGCACATATGAAGGGTACATGCAAAGGACTGCAGGCTCTTGAGAGACCTGAATTTAGACATCAGTAAACCACCTGTGGCCTTTTGCAAGTGAGCCTTTTCGCCTACACCTCGAAGGGGCTTTGTGAAGGGGACAGGAGTTTTGGGGCAGGTCAGCACGGTCTGACAGCCCTCAAGGAACAGCTTTGACCTTGGCAGGTTGACCAAACTCGATTAAGCTGGGTGGGAGTGGTGCAGAAGAGCAGCCCTGTTCCTCAGCAGCCCCAGCAGCACTTACAGCTCAGTTTCATTCTTTTGGTTTCGTATTTTCATGAAATCGTTTTCAAGTCCTAGAAAAGTGAAACCATACCTGTCAATAAACAAAAGGACAGAACAACATTGAAAACACCCATTGGCACATATTATACATAACAATGTTCTCGTTTCACCTCCTGCACTGCAGAGGAGAGCAAAGAAGTCAGTGAGCCCGAGCTAAGGAGCACAGATGATGTTTGCTTGCTCCATGCAGAGCCTGTTAGGATGTTCTGGCTCCGCTCCCATCCCCTGGAGAGCTCGGGCACTGGAGCGCACAGACACTGAGAGCCTCTGGACATGGTCCACTGGGTCTCTGGCAGGTTTACAAGCCATGAGCAAGTGTACACAGCTGCAACAGCCTCCATTTAAAACCTAGGGGCTGGCAGGAACATAGAATCACTGAATGGTTTGGGCTGGAGAGTATCTTACAGATCACCTAGTCCCAAACCTCTCTCCCTAGTCCTGGCAGGGACACCTTTCACTAGACCAGGCTGCTCAAAGCCTCACCCAGCCTGGCCTCGAGCATCTCTGGCAGGATTCAAATGTGGGGTTGACCATCCTATTATTTTGCCACTGCATGGCAAGGAAACAATTTCACTGCAATATGCACATGGTAACTAGTCTCTGTTTCTAGGGGATTAAAGCACAAGGCCACGTGGGCCCCAGCAAAGAAGCCTCTGCCACACCTGGGCACTGCAGCACCTTGGGGCTGCTCTCAGTGAATGCGAACCACGGCCTCCCAGGGAGCTGCTCAGGGAAGATCCTTTACAGAGCATCCCTTTAACAGACAGCTCATTTAAACCCACAGGCTCACGTGGCTTCACAAGGCTGAAGATCAGGTTCAGCACTGGTATCACAACCTGCTCGCCCCCAGAGGGACCGTGGAAAGGGATCTATCACCTTCAGATCACCCTCACCTCCCTCCTTCCCACCAGACAGAGGGAATTAAAAACCCAACATCTTCACATTCTTACTTTTCTGCGCCTTTCACCAAAGCGATTTCATCTGGGGAAGAGGAGATATAGGTGTATTTGCGTTCTGGATGCGCCACCAGCCCATCCACCTGGTCTGCCTCCTTGATCTGAACCGTGTGGCACAGGCAGAGGGCCCGCAGGAACAGCTCCTCACGGCTCTGGGCAGGAGGGAGGGAGGGCTCGTTACCAGCTGAATGCCACCGCCCAGCCAGGAGCTGGCCACAAAGCCCTCACAGCCACCAACACGCACATTTCTTACCTTTTCAGCTTTGCCATAGTACTTTAGAGGTCCATCAGTCTGGGAGAAGCCATCCACCTCTGAAATGCAGTCCTTGTACTTGTGCCCATCAATGCAGCACTCGATGAACTCCATGCTGTTCTCCGTCAGCGTCCCGGTTTTGTCCGTGAACACGTACTCCACCTGCAAGCACCAGGCACTGCCTTGCTGCACCCTCAACCCCAAGGGTCAGGAAGGGAGCCCCCAAAAACAGAGGCTGCGGCATTTTAGTGCATCTGTGCCAATGCTGGAGAGTACTTGGCTGCTACCCTAACCTGACCCTGCAGAAAAGATGCAAGTGCCCCACTACATCACTATGTAGTCCTGCTACTTCACTCCTTAGAGCAGCTCCTCTGTTTTTCAGCCTGTTGCATAGGTGGCAGGAGGCAGCTTCTGAAGATGTAAAATCTGTCTCCAGGCTCTTCACTTTCCCCTCATCCTCCTCCTTGGGTCCTTTGCTATAGCCCTAGTGCTTATGGACCTGCTGCTGCAGGTCTGCTGCCTCCTTTGGGGGATTTTCATCTTGCTGCTGTACTTCCGTTAGCTAATTGCTACTCCAAGTATATTTTTATTATTATTTTTAAAGCAAAATCAAAAGCAGGAGGCGCTACACCCAGTATAGATCAGAAAGGGAAGCCTGAGCTGTCTAGGTGCCCCAGCAAAGCAGCAGCACACAGCTGCACGTGCTCTGCACGCCCAGGGAGATGACTGGGCAGACACTTCCATTAATCCTCAAAGAGACAGAGGATTTTTAATTTTTAATTGAAGCAGTGAAAGCAAAGCACCCTGACACACAGAGCGCTGCGCCTGATATTCCCCAATATGGAAACAATTGGCGTGACCCAATTCCTGCTCTTTCATGCACTATTTATAACCTTATCTGTTTCGCAGAGCGAGTGGAATCACATTAAATGGAAAGTGCCACCAAAGCGGGTGAAGCTCTGGCCCGAGGGGACCGCAGGGGATTGCCACAACAAGGGCTCCTAGCAGGGAGGGCACTTTCATCCACATTTTCATCCAAACAGATGCAAACACAGCACGCTCTGACCTGCCCGAGCTCTTCATTCAGGTCCGAGGTGTTCACCAGCGCTCCCTCTTGCATTTCTTCATCGTACAGCTCCTTGTCCCAAGAGATGAAGAAGGAGCCCAAGAACTTCTGCATCTCTACTGTAACGTACATGGAGACAGGGATAATAAAGTTGAAGAGGACCATAAACGACAGGAAGTCCGTGAACATCCTCAAGACCTGCAAAGGAAAGAGGAGAAGATGCAGCCTGTGGCTGTCAGGACACAGAGGCACTTTAGAGCAACACCTTGGGGATTCTGGACAGCTTCTCTTCTAAGGTTAAATAGAAAAGAACAACATGAAAATGAATGCAGCTAAGATACAGGGCTAAATCCCATTTTCCTTGGGCACAGGAAATCTCACTGCTTGCTGTAGATCTACCAGGTACACGAGTACATCTCACTGCTTCACAGGGACCAAAACAACGTTTCATCTCAGCACATTCCTCTTAAGAATATACTGCTACAGGCTCCTCCTGATCCCAAGTAACTGGAAAAAAGGAGCAGGTGGCTTGAGACCAGTCAAGCTGTGGCAAGGGTGCAAGTGATGCAGTGACATCCCTGTAAGTCCTCCTCAATAAGCCATCAAATAAAGATCTCTACACGCAGTCACTCTCAGGCTTGACTGCCCCCGTCTCGGCAAGTTTAAGAAACTGGTTGACGTGGCCTCAATTTAAGCTTACCTATTCAAAGCTGAAAGATAGCTCGAGTTCAGATAAGGACCCAGGTTAAATCAGCTGCATTTCTGTATTATAGACTATTTATTTATGCTTTGCCCTGCTCCACACAAATATCACTGCGCACAAGCATGAGAGAGGCACAAAAGAAACACAAACAGCAGGAGAGACCAAAGGAAACAACAGCACTTTCTGTGAGCAAACAGGACTCCCAGGGCAGGCAGCAGGCACTACAGATTAAACAAAACAGTCGGAGTAAGTAAAGCTGGAGGAGGTGCTGAAATACAAATCCACTTACCTTGAACGTCTCTCTCTCTTTTTTAGTCTTTTCGTTGTACCAAGGCTCATCATTAAATGGATTACTCTGCCAGACGTATTTCAGAGTCGTGCACACAGTGGCCTTGCCCAATAGGATGCACAAATACACCATCAAGAAAGCGTTGATAGATCTGAAAAACAGGTTTATTTTTTTAATTCTTGCAGCTATTTTTATACAGAAAAGCATGTAAATAGACAGGAACAAGACTTCCTTACTTTTAAGAAGGGAATTACAGAACAAATGCTTTTGGCAGTGCTGATATGCAGGGTCAGGTTCATATATTTTAACATTTCTTAATTTTGTTTTTAAATAAAAAAAGCTACTAAATGATGCTGCTTCTTGCAAGATATGCTTTATCAAATACCCAGATTTTTCTATGCAATCAGAGAGCATCTGAAACAAAAGGCAGCAGATTAGGGGATTATTTCTGTACAAGTCATCCATTAAAAACAAACCCGAACCCAACAGGTTTCAGTGACTTTTTTTCTGAACACAAATACTCACTTTTCTACTGCAGACCGTTTCTGAGATTTCCCTTGGTAGTTCAGAGCCATTTTTGTTTCCATTCCAGTGTAGACTGCAACTCCTGCAGGGCATCAAAGCAGGGCTCATGAGGGACTCGCAGCCCTGGGGGGACCCAGCTGGCACTTGGCCATCAGGGGCATCGGTGTTTACATCAAACTCCAATCCCAGCTGAAGAAAGAGGCATTACCCAGGGACTGCTCAGCTACAGAAACCTCAGAGGCTGCTAAGCAATGTAATTGCTGTATCCCAGAGCACTGAGCAGGAGCCCACAGATCACGTACTGTCAGGAAAAGCATCAGTCTCCCATCACAGCTGTCACCCTCCAGCACCAGTGTCTGAGACTCTGCTCCCAGCACACTTCCAGCAGAGGATTTGGGAACAACTCCTTGCTCATCATGTCTCAGGCAAAAAGGAAAACTTGCTCTGGTGTATTAACACAACCTGCACAGCAGGGCAGCCCTGCAGATAGAACCAGTGCCTCCTCATTTCACCCCGGCCCCTTTGCCATCAGCTTGCACAAGAACAGCTGTACAGCCCAGGTAGACAGGCTGTAGAGAGGTATGTTTCCTCTCCAGATTTAGTAGTGAACATCTACATTTGTCATTATTTATCAGAACTATTTAAATAAATAAACAAAAATAACTTCACCATAAATCTTCTTGGTATTTTTGAGGGTAGCACCTTTCAACAATAGGTTTTCAGGACCCAAAGATCTAAACATAAAAGAAATTATGACATTACATCACTCAAAGATCATTTAAACTACTTCATAAATTAGAGTCAGAAATAGGTTATAAAGATAAACAAAGGTTCCTTAGATCTGATTACATGATTTGTATGTTAAATGGGGCCTTGTTTGTTTTTCTCTTTATATAATTACCTTTCCATTTCGTTTTACAAATACCATCCCCAATGCACAAAGTTCCACTCTTATTGGGGGATTTTCAGCAAGGCTTTTGAGGAATAAGTGCAAAATGTTCACATCTAGTATGCTCCAGTACTTTTATAAAAATGCAATGTTAAAGTCAGCAGAAGCCAGTCAATCAGTGGCACCATCAAAGCTGACAGCCCCATCTGTGTTTTTATTTCTTTTCTGAAACCCCCCCAATGACCCTCTGTTGCTTCTAGGATATGAATAGATTCACCACAGCACAAAACCCATCCAACAATGCTCTGGTGAAAGCCAGCTCTTTTTGATGGCTTATGAACATTATTTGCCTTTTTATTTCCCATGAAACACTCTGATTGATGTTTAAGTTTTTGCTTACCATTGAGTGACAATATTTAGTAATTGCCTGGTAAATTTGTGCCCCATCAGCAGGGCAGGACATTACCAGGTGGTCCTGCACTGCTTCCCCAAAAGGGGCTCAAACAAATCACAGGATGGCAGAATGGAGGCCTCCTTTTGGAATGAAATCTTTGGAATGGTTAAAGAAAAAAAAAAAAAACATTCCCAAATGATGGCAGAACAAGCTCAGATCCTTGAAATTCTCTGTAGATGCCCAACCCCTCTGAGGAGGGCCAGCAGACAGCTGCAAGACCAACCTGGCTACAGGCTCTTGGTTACTTCTGTAGATGATAATTCTTCCAACAAATCTGTAATAAAAAGGTGAGAAACTTGTACTACAAACACTAGAGAAAATCCATTGACACCCCAGCAAACCTCCCTCAAGGGATTTTACCACACCAACCACTCACTCCTGAAAGTCATTCAGCCCATTTCATTTTACTTGGGAGGTAGAGTGGCCTAAAAATAGGTGCATGGACCATTATTACTGCTGAGGGGACAAAAACCAGCTCATTATACTATGACAAGTGCTGCACAAGGGAGGCTTTTCTGCAAAGACACTGAGCTTTGAAGACTTTGCCATCCTCACACAGAAGAGGCCCAGTAGCTTATCACTGCCTCGAGACACCTTTTGGTCTCTGATGAAAGGAAGGTGGCCTTTGCTTTGCTGAACTGCAGATGCCCCAAGCGATGGTGCTGAGGTGTCTGCAGGGAGATGACACCAGGCAGCTGCAGGGCAGGACAGGCAGGGGGGATGCAGGAGGGACAGACTCACTTGTAGAGGTCAGGCTGTGGCTGCTCACACTCGATTGTGGCGGTGAGGGTGTCGATGGCCTCATCGGTGCAGAGCACGGTGGTGTCCCGCACTGCGTAGTGAGTCTGGGCACAGGAGCACAGGCAGCGTCACCTCGAGCCCCAGCAACAATCCCCTCCCCAGGTTTTATACCCCACTACTTAAAATGCCATCGTGCACAAGCTCGTCAGCACCAGCAGCTCTCCTAAGCCCTTGTCATGCTCCCACAAGGCAGCTGAAGCATCTCTCAGTGAAAGAATGAAGTCACTAAGGTTTAAGGGAAACCACGGTAGCAAGGAGCTGCTGGGTGTCTCTCAGCGAGGCACCCACCAAAAGCAGAGCATCCTTGGTTTTCCCTGGGGATTTGCCCCACCTGGGGTGGAGGGGAGGCTGCAGGTAGGTGCCCCATGAAGAAGGGGCTCTTGAGGACCACCACCCTGGCTCCTGATGACAACCAGACACCAGCTCCAGTACCAGGGATCAGGCAGAGCACTGGCAGACTCTGGGCTATTTTTAGCAGCTGCTGCTGCAAAGGTTCATCTCTCATAATTAACTGAAAAGCCCACAAAGGATCTGCTCGCTGCCTTTCAGGCTCTATTTATAGGAGCTACTCAGAGCTCCAAGTCACGGCGGGCTGCACGGCAGGCTGCCTCAATCCATCTTCATAAACAAATCCATTAAAACGCTTCCTGCACTCCTTACGTTTGCATCCCCTTCCCTGCAGACCGGGAGGCACCACCACGTTACACACGCTGCAGTCATGGCACTAGAAACCCCCACCCTGGTGCTGCTTTGGTGACCTGCCTGGCTGCTTCAATCGACAGTGCACAAGCACACGTGGATCTCCAGTACAGAGCACAGCCTCTGTGAAGCACAAGTCAAAACTGTTCCTGCAGTGCCCAGTACCAAATCCAGCCCTAGTGTGGGGTTTTGCATTGCTCCCATCAGCAGAGACACCGTGCAATTACTGAATGATACTTCAAAGCTGCCTCCCAATCAATGCCACAATCTTCACATCCTTTAGTGTATTTAGAAAACACATGTTCTTTTAGCTAACGTATGGTCAAAGATTTGTGCTTCAAAGACAGAGCCCTGACAAAATCTCTTTCATAGCTCTATTCCAGTTTCCCCTAATCAGGCACCTTTCCCATACCTCAACCTGACATGCCCCAAATACCAGAAAAATCCCCACCAAGAAGGCAGCAGATATCCCTGCAGAGGAGGTTTGGTGATTACCCAAGCGTGCTTCCCTCACCCCCCTTTTGCAGCAAACCCTGGTTTGTAATGTTAGATCTATTTCCCCAAACAGAGATGGCTTTCCTATTCCCTCTTCCCCTTCCAACTCATCTTCACCTCGCCATGAAACAGGAGACAGCTCCCAGTCACCTACAGGAATCCGCAAACCAAGAAAAAAACACCACAGTGCTTGATATAGAAACTCAGCATCGCCATCTCCACACTCACAAGTCATTAAGAGCCCAGACTCTGCATAAGTAATGTGAACTCATGTATATAATACACCTGACACAAATAAGCAATAGCCTTTTAACATGGTTAGCTATTTTTAGCCTCAAGCCACTTCAGAGCTCCATCTCGTCACTAGTGGAACCAGTACTGGGCACCAACTCCTACACAGATTAGGCAGTGCCAATTAAGAGCTGCCCATAGAGAAGAGCCACAAATCCCAGATAAACGTATCAGATCCACAGTGGTATTCCCACTGACTTCAGAGTATGCTGGAATGAATCATGTCATTTTAAAGTGTCTTCCAGTCTTACTACTGCAGCTGCTAGTATCTGTATAAATATTTATCACACTCAAGTGCAACCAAATGTTCATGTCTTCTGACGTATATAAGCTTTTTGCTGTTGCTTCTTTCCCTAGTTTAGAGAAGGGGAGATAAAGAAAGAACGAAAATAAACTGAAGATATTCATCCTGAGCAAGACTAGTATTAAATTTCACTGTTTGCTTCAGGGAGAGAAAATCCCAGAAGCAATGCTTTTCTCATGCTGCTGAAAAATTCCCCAAATGAATCTAGACATGCTGCCTCAAAAAAGTCCCTAATCTGACTGGAAATGCTTGGTTAAGTAACGGGAGCATTGGCAGGTCCTGGAAAGGAGCTGGAGAGCTGCAGGCACTGCTCCCCTGAGCACCAGAGCTCACAGAGCGTGGCCGGAGCAGGGAAGCACTAACGCCTCCTCTGTGACGGGCAGCGAAGCTGCATCGATAAACAGCAATCCAGTTTGGGGCAGCGCCAGCAGAAACGGCCCCTGGAGACAAAGCAGAGCACAAACAATCCCCGAGGGCTTCGCTGCTGACGCACTGGAAGCCCACAAGAGGCAAGAGCTGTTAGAGAGCCACACAGGGCTGGGCTCCAGGGCAGCACCCTCAGTTAAGCACAACCCCACCACACGAGCAGTGGCATCTCCAGGTAACCCAGAACCAGCTCTCACACACTGCCCCAGCCAGCCTCGTTACCTTGAAATTGGACTCGCCATCGAGGCTCGCTGTAGTGACATAACAGGTCCCATCAATGCTGCTGGAGGCCAAAAATATCAAGTCACAGGGGAAGGTCTCATCTGCTTTCACTTCTACTATGTCTCCAACCTAGAAGAAAGGAAACATTCGCATGAAAAGTCCTCTCAGTTGTTATCAGATGGTTAGGATTTAACTTCTCTCAAAGCCTAGAAGAAATCACTTTGGCTAAAAGGTAAATTGGGGTCCAAGAGGTGCAAGGATCCCTGAGCATCACTCCACAGCCTGATGGGGCAATGCAGTCCGCACTGACTCAAGAGCACCCACGTGGCACAGTTAGTATTTATTGCTCTGCGAAATCTTGATGGAGCAAGAGACTGTACTTGCCTGAAGTGCGGTGTGATAAATTAACGTCAAAGCTAAGTGTACTTTCGTGGTGTCCTTGGGAGAGTTGGAAATAGAAGAGGACTGCCTGTCCTGGAGAAGTGCAAAATGCTGACAGATCTGTCACTTGTCAGCCCCAGTACAGCTTTTGTGAGACAGCTTTTCAAAAGCTATCAAAGGCAACTTCACTCCTTAATCGGGAACAGCTCTCGGAGCATCTCATCTGAAAGCGAGCATGCTGGGGCAGCTCTAACCCAGGACACCCCTCCTCCCCTGCCTCCTCAGCACACACCTCTGTGTCCCCATCAGCCTCAGTGATAATACACACGAGTTCTCTGTTAACAGTTACCTTGATTTTTTCACTCTCTTTCCGCACTTGCTTTGCATTTTCGACAACAAAGACGTTGCTTTTGTTCACTTCGTTGTCAGCTCTGTGCCTCAGCCAGTCCTCGTACCCCTAAGGCACAGACACAGGAACACAAACTCGTAACAAAGCAAGTAAACTAATGAAAAGGGAGGAGTGAGGGTGAGAGGGACGCATTAAAACAATGAATAAGGCAACCAGTCCTCAGACCTCCTTCGTGCCTGACAAAACATCAACCAGAGTAGCTCAGACTGAATCAATTTATTTTAACAACTTCATATGCATATTTGACAGATTCAGAACAGATTAAAATAACACAAAAATAATCTATATGTGGGGCATGCAACGAGCAGCTAAACTACTGTGACACGTTTCTATTATTCTCAGTGCTGGCAAGAACAGACTGATAATATGAATAATACACTCAGCAGCCTGCAACTCTTTCCTATGGTAACGCAGGATGACACTCTTCCTCTTCAGTCTTTACTGGAAGAATAAAACATTGAGATTTGAAGCACATAGATGTTATTCTAGCTCTCCCTTTCCAGCCCCCATAGAAGAAACTCCTTTTATTATTCAGTCAGGAAATTTTAAATGGTATGTGTGCCTATGATGGGAGGCAAAAGGTCTTTTAACACTGCAAGAAGATGAGGACTACATGTTTTCAGGGCTAGCTGAGTGGCTGAACAGAGCCTGTCCTTTCCACCTACCAACATGGGAGCAGAGCGTGGGCTATATTTGGAGCACATCTCTGCAAGGACTCAGAGAGCTCTTCTAAAAAGAGGAAAAACATTCAAGTAACACCAGAAAGCTTTACTGACCCTCAAGGCCTGCTTACAACAGCACAGGGGTGTTTTACATTGCCAAAACAGGAGACACCAATAACCACACTCAGAATGCAGCCTCTCTTGAAAAGCACCAGTGCTCATCTCACCCTCTAAAGAAGGGTGCACCAAACCTACAGCACATGCTGGTGGCTTCTGAGTATATTTAAATACATGTTCATCATTTTCTCTACATGTCCCAAAGAGCATCTGCTCCTCCCCACACTGACACCTGTACCTGTTTGATAGCTGTGACAGTGATGACAAAGAAGAGTGGGAGGCCACTGGTCACCGGGCTGGTTGGGGTGTCCACTATCACCTGCAGAGAGAAAAATGTGTTGCTGAGCCCTGGTTTTTAGGCAGCAGAAGAAACCAAAACTTTGGTTATGGGGGGAAAAAGGGTGCTTATCCCACTGGGAGCAAGTTAGAGCCTAGCAGAGGAGAAAGGGAAGGAAGGGCTGGTTATGAAAGGGAGGGCAGTACCAGTCATCTTGAACCACTGACACTTGGAGGCTAAAAATAACACCCATCAGCAGCCCAGGTTACCCATGAAATATATTGCAGAACAGAACATGAATATTTAAGTAAAAGAGAAATCCAGACTTTGTCTTTAAGCTCTCAAATTTGGAGTTCAGAGCATGATTTAAGCACCATGGCTTAAAGGGGCCTTGGGGCAGAGCTGGATCCTTCCTGAGCTCACTGCAGTGCTTGAGCCAGAGCCATGGTAAAGACCAAGCCCCTTGATCACCAACTAAACCTTCGGGCTGCTCCTTCTGACTGTACCAGGCCTTCGCCCAAAGGGTAGGGATGGCAGAACAGGTTCGTAAGTAGGAGGGAACACCTTCCACCTTCCAAACCAGCACACCATAAAATCGGTCATTTTTCCTGCTGCTCCTGGAGGGAATGGGAGCACGAGAGGCAGATGACGAGGGCTGTGATGAAAGGGATGGGGAAACTCAGCAGAAAGGCTTTGTGTCCCCACAAAGGGACTTTGTCTCCTGTTTGTGCTTCCCCAGCACGCTCACAAACAGCACTATCTGGATATTTATTGTTTCAGGCTGCCTGTAAAAAGCTGTGTTAAGGACAGGACTCCCCTTATCAGCTACGTGGACATTTTTGACTATGAAATGCCGTACACTGCAATATTACCCTGCACTACTGAACCCAGAGAGAAAAGCCAGAAGATTCTGAAGTGGAAGAGATACACCACAAGAAGCAGCCAGATAAATGGCATACCAGTTAAGCAGCAGGAGGGTAAACCAAGATAAACACCAAAAATATTTCCAGGCACACAAAGCCCTGGCTCACTCAAATGGGTGTAAAATCTTTCCAAGCAGAAAGTCTGGTAGAAACCACACTTTGGAGGAACAGCCCCGAGTGAGGATAGTGCCAAGTGTCACACAGACACACTGCACAAGTGATGGCCACTCACTGGGGCATTATCATGAAGTATCAGACAGTCAGCCAAAAGTTATCTTGCAAAAATTGAACAGGTCTAGGGAATCCAAGAAGAACTTTGGCTTTCTGCTGAGAAGGGCAAAATTGAGACCCTCCTGCTGCCCAGCAGGAGAGTATCCTGAACCGGACAAGATGTAGCTGTACGTATTTATGTAAACAAAATACCATTTCTGTCAACACAGATACAGGACTACAGATATAGAACACAAACACCAGATGACGTTCCTGGAATAATTCACATATTTGCAGTTTGGACTCCCTGCAAAAATCCCCCGGCTGGACACTACTCTTTCCCTTTGTGGCTGGTGAAAAGCTGAGGGGACACATGAGCGACAAGCCAGGACAAAGGCAGACTCATCTGAACCTATTTTTGAACTAGTTTAGGACTTCAACAGCTTAATTTGAATCCACTTAAAAGTGGCAAAGTCCTCCTGTTACTTAATAGTTTCTTCTTACAAGATTCCTCAGGACACCAAGGACCACACTTTCCTCCTCAAAGGGACACTTTTCATTCCCGCTACCTCCTAAAATAGCTTATTGCTACCAGCCTGGTTTGTCTACGAACACTCTTGGACTGTGCTCCAGCCCCTTCCACCGGGAGGTTCCCTGCAGATTCCTGTGAGCACTGCAACAGATGAACCAAAGAAACAGCTATTTGTATCCCTGTTTGTGTGCAACGTGTTTTATGTTTAATGCATGTACTTTGTCTTACAAAGAGCTGGATGTGGAGCCACAGAGTAATAGATGTTTTGATAAAGCATTTTACAACAGACAGAGCAGATGCATCAGGTAATTCCCCAAGCGCTGTGACACTTCACTCTTCATGCAGATCCAGGTAGGACAATCCCATCAACTCGAAGAAATTTAAAGATAAGCACGAACATTTAAGATATAGATGGCATTTTTCAAGGTATAACCCTTGGTATTTAAACTGAATGGAGTGGCCCTGAGTGCCTTTTTAAGGCAAGTGACATCTCCAGAATGACAAGCACCTGGGGGCAGGTGGCTGCTCTCTACAGCAGCCAGGGGATCAGTGCTGTCAGGCTGGGTTTGGCTCAGTTGGGTTTGTTTTTTCTCTAACAGACCATGAGGGCTGCTTCCTGAATTTAGAGGTGCTCACAGAATAAAAACAAAGAGGAACAGCCAGGCTCTTCTCTCACCTGCATAGACCTGTGCCTAAAACAGGCAAGCAGCTAGACTGAAACTCGTTTTGTAACTATAATCAGGAATACTTCATGCTCTCCACGGCCAGAGGGTCAATAGATAAAATGTAATAGCACGTCACTAAGTGGCCAGCTACACAAAAAGGACATCCTGACTCCAGGGTATCGCTTCAGTTCAAGGCAAATTACAAATTGGGTCTGACAAAATGGAGCAACGCCAGCAAAATGAAGAGATGGAGGCAAGCCAGCTGATGCCGGAGTAAATTGGCCTTTCATGTCACGCTGCCAGGAGGAGCTGCACGGCCGTGGCTCAGGATCCCTGCTCCCGCAGCCACCACCAGAGCGACTGCACATCAGAACCCTTTACTGCATGGATAAAACAGTCCAGGCACTCATCTTTCAACCTGCAGCCTGGGGGAGAGTGATATCCCCATCCTGACCCACCAAAACCCTGCAGAAGCCACATGATGCCTTTGAATTTCTAGGGCAGAGCTCTGGTGCCTATTTCCAGCCCTAGACCTGGCTGTGCACTGAGCCCCAGATCTGAGGATTTAAAAGGTGAGCAAAGGCACTGCCATGATTCTCCCAAACTCCCTCTGCCCCAGCACATTTTGACAGCTTTTCCTGGATGACAGAACAGAAAATGAGTATTCCTCAGGATCTGCCCCTTTACTCAAGCCACAAAGCAGAGCAGGAAAAGTTTGTGCCTGTAATAAATTTGCTGTTTTGCCCATGCAGAGCAACTTCCTGAAGCTTCAGGTTTCCAGAATTCATCCTATGCATTTTCTGAATTTTACTGAGCACATCCTATCTCTCCTGCTTGCCTTGAAACTCATGATATCTGAGACATAAAATATCGTATCACTTGGGGAAATATAGAGTTATGAAACAGAACTAGTAATGGTGACAAAAAATTAGATCTTAATTGCATAGCATCAAGTGTATTTTCAGTGGTTGAATGATCTTAACAGTTAGAATTAGGATGGTTTTTCCATGTTTCAGCAGTCATTCAAACCCCATCTCAGACAGGCCCAGATATTTTAATTATTTTTATGCCTTGGATGGTGTGGCAGAATTATAACACAGCTTCCAACTCAACAAATTCCAAACCTCTTATAAGCACAAACAGTTTTAAATCTCAATTCTCGTTCAAGCTGTGTTTTACATCAGTGCCTAAATAAAACTCACTCATAGCATCAAAGCTCTTACCTGCACGAGGAAGATGATAAGGAAGTAGAAGTTGGCAATTCTTCTAAACTGCTCAAAAAGGTTCTTCGGGAGGAAATTCCAGAGGGTGTACTGTGGGGAGAGAGGGGGACTCACAAACAGACCAAAGCATGTGGCTGACAGGGACTGGAGCTACCAAATGGGAACGATCTGCACAGAGGAGGAAAGGAGCTCTCCTTTAACGTGGCAAGGGAAGCACAGCGAGGCAGCTGAGCAGCCCTGGGGGGCTCCAGGCAGAGACCCAGGTCCCAGATCCAAACCCAGGAGCACAATGCAGCTGGATGCTGAGATGCCACCAAGCTCTGCTTCGGCTTCCAGCTCTCTCTGCTGGAGCACTGAACTGCTGGAAGTGTCTCACCAACAACTTCTAGAAAGGCATTTGCAGACATGTGCTTTCATTACAACATAATGTACAGTGGATATATTTTTTCTGAATTCCCAAAACCATCTTAGAGCTGCTTTTGTTAAAAGAAAAAAAAAAAGAAAAATAAAAAGGCAAAAAGCCATGCTGCCCATACAAATTCAGTATTAGGTTACGCTTCATTATAATTTTAAGAAGGCTGCTGAATCATTTCATTTACTTTGGAAAGCATGTGGAATTTAGGAACAACATGGAAAATAATAGATCTAATATCTATCTTTCAGTCTGTCTGGAATAAAAAAGAATAAGCAGCCAAGTCTCAAGACCAATGTTCATTTAATTATAAAAGAGACTGGTCAGGTCCCAGACCTAGCAAATATAAATGGGAAAAAAGAGCAAGGACACAACATTTAAAACTAAATCAAGGAAGAACTAAAATTAGTGCTAAACCAAACCATTTGTCAGAGAGGGAACTGAGATGGGGGAAGGTGTCCTTGCTGAAGGCCCCTCCTGCGTGCCAGGGAAACGTCAATGGGAATGCTACACAAGTTAAACATGGACAGACTTAAAACTTCTCCCAAAAATAAACTCAGATAGATAAAAACAGATAAGATCCAGGATGTACAAAAAAAGAAAGGAGAGGGAAAAACCCCCTTAGAGCTCAAGTACAGCAAAACTGAAGCCTAAGTGTATGCTGAGCATTATGAATCCTAAGCACTGGGATACATATCCAGCTGTGTTGACAATATGGAATGCCACTTGTTTGATATTTCACTCGAATTGGCTTCAAATCTTTTGAAATAGCTTCATGAATGTCATGGAAAAAAGCTAAGCAGAAGGCAGATGGGTGTCATCACAGCTTTCCACCAAAAACAAAAGCTGCATTAATACCATATGAATGTTTCCCCCCCTTTCATCCAAAGGGATAAACAGAGCATGGTTATTTTTGCCCTATCTCAAGAGAGAAAAATCCCGTAGAACCAAAAAAAAAGTGAATCATATTTTTATGTCCCTTTATAAAACAAATAATCCCATTCCTTTTTACAAATTTGAGTTGCTGTTATCTCATGCTGTATTGTATCTAACCTGTCTTTTCTTCCTAAAGGGAATACCAGAAGACTTTAAAAAACACCAAAAAAACCCCTAACCCCACAAAATCAATGTGTCCATGTGCTTTGCTCTCACCTAGCCTACAAGAAAGGAACTTGTACATTCCCCCACTGGCATTTATAGGATGAAAAAAAAAAAACCGCAAAGAGAGAGACTGGAGCTGTGTGCAAGGGCTGTACCAGGCTGCTCCACTTGCAGAGGGACCTTTACAACCACCCTTGAGGAATTCAGAGTCTCTCAATTTCAAAACCCACCACCGAATAAAACCAGGGAGAGTACAGGAGCAGGAATCACACACACAGTGCAGCTGGACGAGCAGGGCGAGCTCACCTTGGAGGAGACGATCCTGTTGTCGCAGAACTTCTGTGCCACGTACGCCTCGGTGTCCGACACGGGCCGGTGCCCGACCACCACGGTGCGCGTCCCCACACGCTTCTCCTCCCCAGCACACTGTGGGGGCAGCCAGCAAAAGGAAAAACCAGCCTTCAGCTCAGAATAACTTAAATATTTGTACTAATAGCCGCCAGATTCTCAACGCACTGTGCTGTTCTTTGGAAATAAGGCAGCTGGAACTCAGTAATTCACCTCTCTGCCCCAGCCAAAGCATAAGAATGAAGAAGAACACATAAGGTCATTCAGCAGAACTCAGGCCGTGCTGAGCCTCAAACACACCTTTGCTCAGCCATCAGCTCCCAGGACCACAGCTCGTCCTACACCCCACCAGGACAGGTCACTGCACTCCTGCCCTGTGCAGGACAGCTGCTGCCTGTATGTGCAGCCTGTGCCAGGTTATTTTTCCCTCTTGAAGAAGAATATGTCTTTATCAAGGACTTCAAGTCACTAGGAATATAATTTATCATCCACATGTCTCTTCCTAGTCCTGACCTGGAGAATCAGTCAGCTTTGTGTTTATTCACTGCGTGGAAGACGATGTAAACTGCACCCTCCCTTATCCTCACTCTTCTGTTCAACCCTCAAGCCCATGCAAAATGTCTCACCACCACACTGGTACACACAGATTTAGCACTCAGCTCAAAAAACCAAAAGGGTCTACTTCTGCTATTTAAAAATCTCAGCTAACATCTTGAATACTGAAGCAGACAGTTTCACATCACAAACTCCTCAAGATGACACACAGGGTGCTGGGAAGCCAGCTGGGCTTGCTGGGGGGTTAATTTAAAGCAGAATGAGATGTCACAAGTGAATGTCAGCCTCATGCCATGGGGGCTTGATGACAGCCCCACTGCTCTGCAGCAGCATGAAGGGGAATGCAGCGGAATAACCTCAGCAGGGAAGCAGGGCTGCTCTGCAGGAGGACAGCAGCCCTTGCACAAAGCCACGAGACACCTCTGATCAGCAACATAGGGCTCTAGCAGAGACCCAGCCACCCCACAGCCGTTCCAGGCTACCCAGGGCAGGTGACAGCACCCCACAAACTACAGACACATCCTCCCGATCCAACGGAGAGGCTGCTAACATGTAGTAAACAAAATACCTGAATGCACCAAAACTATCAGAGCTCTTCTATTTTAATGTGACTCTTAAACATCCAAGCTCCAACTTCATGTCAATTCTTTTAAAACTTTTGCCAACTCGTGACAAAGCCAAGGCCAGGCAGGTTCCTGCCAGTGCCTGCAGCCCACTGGAAGCTCTCAAGTGGACGAGGCAGTGCTGCAAACTCTACCTCCAGCAGCCCCCAGCTCTGGCCTGCACAGCACATACAAGTTTCTCAGTGGATCTGAAAACTTTATGTTCAAAAACAACAGAACTGTGCAATAGTTTAAAAATCAGCTTTTCATTCTGTCCAGGTTCTTCCTTTCATATAACAAAGTGTCCTTGCCACAGATGCTCACAGCCAAGGGAGAAGACCTGGCTGGCACCAGGAAGCATTTTGTGATGCTGAACTTAAAATTACACAGTGCATTTAAAATGCCCACTAACAGCAAATGGGGAAAGAGAGGTGGGGGGAAAGAGTGGTGTTAGACCAGGGTAGGGTTTCCTTAGAGTTAAGGTTTTGAATTTTTAAACATTAATACAGAAGACATTTGTCACAGTTCATGGTTCAAGGGCATTAGCAGGCAGCAGGGCTGCTCAAACACCAGCAGATACTGTTCATACTCCACTTCATACTAATCCTCAACCCTACAGCTTGCTTGCTTTGAAAGCCCACCAGAGCAGGTGTCAAAAATGCCAAATCCCTGTCCCGTGTCAGCTGCCCAGCAAGGCTCAGCCTTCTGCAGATGGATGCTCCTGGAGTGTCCTGGATCTGGCTCAGCACCCCCTTGTCCAAAGGGCTCATCGCACACAGCTTGTCGAGGTGCAAACAAAACCCAGCTAGAGGAAAGGTGCTCTGAAGAAAAACACGCTAAGACAGCAAGGCCTGGGACTAACTGCTGCCTGGGGAAAGTGTCAAAACCAAAAATTTAAACAGCTAAAACCGGTGGATGTGGAGCAGCAACAACTGAATGGTTCCTGTTGCACCAGAAGCAGGATCTGCCCAAAGGAAGCGGCAGCTCTTCCTTTCCCATTTCCCACCCATGACTGCAGCATCTTCAATTAAAGAAGTATTTTTAAAGCATGCCTATACCTGGGGAGGTGTGCTGACCGTTCTCACTACAGCCACCCTCACACCTCCAGTGGCTGATGCTTAGAGCAGGAGGAGGAAGATTCTCAAGCCCTGCACAATGTCCCTGCACCTCCCGACAGAGCCAGCAGCAGCCACCAGCACCCCCAGCAGCGACTGCCTCCCAAACGTGGGTAGGGCTGGCGCACACTCCCAGCTAGGGAATGCCACCATCCTCCCAGCCACACCACCACCGCCCGCAGCAGCATGCAGCGCCTCTTCCTAACTAGAAACTGACCCCAAAAAGGTTCCCTGATCTAACTGCTGCATTAGGGAGGTGGCAGCCGTGGTCTCACCCACCTGTGCCCCAGGAGAGAGAGGCAGAGCCATCCATCCACGCCACAGGGGTACCAGGCAGCTGAGACAGATGTCCCCACGTCTGGTCCCCGTTGTGCCCCTGTCCAGGATCTGGAGCCAGGCGTGCCTGGCGAGCATCCCCACAGCACAGGGAGGAAGCGACAGCTTCCCCTGCCCGCGCCGCTGGCAGAGCGCTGGGAAGAAGCAGGGTGAGGGTTTGCCAATCACACGCATTGGCAAGGAAACCACAAAGTTCTGCTTAAAGCACTTCTGGAAAAGTACACACGAGTATTTCCTGACTATCCACAGCTGGCCATAGAGAGCATGGAGCACGTGAAGCCTCAGAGCAGAGGAGAACCCACACCCAGGTGTGGTGTGCTGGCTTGTTGTGACCAAGCCACACCAAGTTATCAGCATCAACTCCTGGCAGGGCTTTCATCTTCAAATCCCTTCAGTTATTTATCTGCAGCATCACCTACAAAGATGAGTAACGCCACGGTAACAGCAGCACTGTAACTCTAGGGTGCATCCCAGCCCTCTGTGAGGGCTGCAGAGGGAGAACCCCACCATGGTCTAACCAGGCTCCCACCACTCACAGCATTTCACTTCCCAATCCTCAGCCACCCCACGGTGTGACACCTTCCCACAGCCACACCAGAAGCTGGAAGGCTTCGCGCCGCATCTCTCTCTTCTCCACCCTCCAGAAAGCGAGCGCACACCAGACGCCTGCAGCAAGAGGTGCTGGCTGAGCTCAGCAATTAAAAGCTCTCACTTTGACGAGCCCAGCCCGGCCGCTCGCCGGGTTGCTAATAGATTGCTACGTCTTAATAACAGCTCTCAACAGAGACTTAGAGGGAGATTTAGGGAATAACTGCCAGGCTTTGGGGAAAATTATAAAATATGCAGATTAGCAGGGAGAGGATTTAGACGACTTTTTCTGACTGCCTTTCATTAAAAATTTTAATTCTGATGGCAAAAAAAAAAGAAAGAAAGAAAATATTACTTGGATACAGTTCAAGCAGCTGCCTCGTTGCCTGCTGGGGTTCTGCAAAGCCCAGTCCACAGTGCTGGAGTGAGCTGGTGCAGGCAAAAGCCAGAGTTTCTCCTGCTGTTTAGAGCCAAGCCTGCCAAAAGGATTATTCAAGAAAATAAACAATTGCATTCCCCTCATAGGCACTTTCTCACCTCCCTGGGCCGGAGGCGTGGTGTTTGCATGAACACTGGGAGAAGCAGAGCTGCCTGCAGGGATTAGCACTGTCAGACTGGTCACAGTCTCGGGACAGTGCCAGGGAAGCCACACTGCATTCTCCCACCAAGCCTGGAGCACCGGGGGATGCTGGTAGGTGACCACGGACCCATCTGCTGTACCATGTCCCTGCAACCCAGAAGAGCTCCCAGCAGCTGGCAGACACGCAGCAGCACCAGGGGAACACCACAGACACCAGGACTGGGAGGAAGGAGAGAAGGAAGCATTTTTGAGCAGAGCCACTATCCTGTCTGCATCACCTGAGGCCCAGCCCCACAGATGTAGGTCTCTCCTGCAACGTTTCAAGCTCCAGTTCAGAGCTCCTGCTCCACTCCCCCAGTGCCTAACCAAGCCCATCAGCAAGCCAATCTTTCAGCAGGGCATCCAAACCAGATTTCTGCTGAAGGAGCTCAGCTGGAAGACACCAGCCAGAGCGTCAAACACAAATCACAGGAGATAAAGATGAGGCAAGCGAGGCTGTGCTGCCAGGACCATCCCTCAAGCTGGCAGCTGGCTGCCCGTCCCAGCTTTGCCCCAGGCAGGCCCAGGTGCCCGGCTGCAGAGATAAATGCCTGCACCAATGCAGGACGCACGCTCTGCTGCACGCCCGGCAGGGCCAAGGGCTGCTGCTGCAGCACCACCCTTCTCATGCCAGGCAGAAACTCACACATGAATGTATTCCTGTCAAGTGCTCTGATGTAACCCAACCTTCCCGTGCTTGCACCTTTTATAAAGCCCGCATACTGCCAGAGGCAGCAGTTCTGAAATCAAGGCATTAGGAGATATAATGGCTATTTTCTTATATTGCCCAAGCTCAAAAAAACCCAACTACGTGCCCATGGACCGTCACCTGAAGCTTGGCATTTCACTATAAATTTTTCTTTGAGGAGATAAGAACAGGTATGATTTGAAGGCATCAGGCCAGCAGTAAAAATGCCCATGGATGCAATTAATATCCCAACATATTGATGACTTGAAGCTATTGGAGCATCACATAGAGATGCCACAATCACATTTGCAGCCCACAGCAGTCCCCAAATTCTCCGCCTGAGTTCGAGCAACTATCCCCTCTTTCCCCTTCTTCATGTGCGCCCTCCTCCCACAGAAATGTCCCTCCCCAGCACAACAGCTCCCGCCTGCCGTGGGGAGCAGCTCCTCTTCACCCTCCCTCCCTCCCCACCTTCTGGGAATCTATCACATCACCATGCACAGGACCCAGATGGCACTGCGTGAAAGCAGCAAACCTGGGTAAAAATTAGCAAGCCTGGGTAAAAATTAATGGAGTTAGACTGAGTTCAACAGGAGAGGTGAACCTGTGCTCTGCAGTCACCGCTGACAAGAAGCCACTTCAAGGGGACTATTTCTAGGGCAGCTGCAAAACAGAGTGTTTAATTATATCCCCCATATGGAAAGCAAGTGTCTGTGCTACCTTCTGGCCCTGTTTCCAGAAAAAAAAACAGCGGCACAAGAAAAAGACAAAAACCACCACCATTTGATTTACTACAGTTCCAGAAAGCACCAAAACCAGAACTAACTAGTAAAATAACTTCTCTTTTCATGTTTGCTGAAGATAACTTTAAGCCACAAAGTAAACACAAATAACTCATAGAAAACAGATCTAATAAAAACCACAGGCATTAAAAAAAAAATCATCTGCTAAACCCAGAGATAATTATACAGTACAAGTACAAAAGCTCAAACATTTGAATGAAATCACAGCTTATATTAAATATATGCAAAAGAAAGATTAAATCATGTTACTTGGCTTCGATGTCATGAATAGTTTAAAGTCTAATTGCTCCTGTATTGTTCCATTTATCATAAAAGTAGTAGAGAAGGCAACCTGATTTACAAAAAAAGCTTGCAAAAATAACAGCACCTCCCAAAACAGCCTGTTCTAGCTCCTGTTTCATTTAGCCTCAGAAGAACAAAGGAAAACACATCCGTGATTTTAAAAAGCCTCCATAAATTTACCGTAACCTCCCCAAAACATCCATCAGCCCCAGGAAGTCACTCAGCACATCAACCTCACTGCCCAACCGATATATTTTTAATTGAAATTTCTTCTTGCCAATTTTTCTGCGACTCTTTGTCCTTAGAGTCATTTCTATGAGGGTACAAGCAATGCTTTGAGAATACCCTGAATAATTCAGCAGCTCAGACTGTGCTTACCCACACCGACCACATATTTAGGCAGATCTCCTGATTTAGAGAGAGAACTCCATCGATCAGGATCAACTCTACCACTCTCTCCCTGTGCCTGCAGGAAAGGGTCAATAACATGCACAGACCTTGGAAAAAGCCAAACAACCAACATTGCATCTGAAATACTAAGAGCTCATAGGTCCAAGAGGAAGGGCTGAAGGTGCATGCCGCCCCATCTCATTTCCCACTGGACGGGATTTTGCTGTTCATCCCTAGGCAGGATGGGAAGCCTGGTACCTTGGGAAAACAAGGTTGAAATTTAAACCAGTATCCCTTCTCCTGTGCTGAGGCTGAAGCTCCCACTGCTATTTCAGCCAGGGACAAAACGTGACCACCAGGGAGTGACCGCTGGGTTAAGCTGGCTCCAGCCAAGGTGGGGGGCAGCAGGGGCAACCATGAGAGCCCCCAGACCTAAAGAATAAGCAAGAGCAAAAGAGGAGTCATGGGAAAAGGGCCAGTACATGGCGGTTTTTACACCACAGTCAGCATGTGATGGGGCTCAATACCCAGACCTCTTCCCCGGGCATGATAAAGCAGCAGATGATGAGCTCTAGCGCAGCATCACCGACCCACATCACACCATCCTCAATGCAAGTGGAGGTGCAGCCAAGCGAGGGGCTCCAGCCAGAGCCCGTTCCCATGTGCCACAGCCCATCCCCATGTCCCCTCTGTCCCAAAGACCTGCTGCCTCACCATATGGTCTTACAAGGACGATCACCTTCACCAAGGACAAGGGGCTGGGGAACAGCAGAGCCCAACCAGGCTGCACTTCCTGGAAAAGCTGACTTAGCCAACAGAGGCACCAATAAAAACAGAGACATGGCCGGGAGGAAGAGAACAAGGGGAAAGGCTACTTGAAAGATCTAATAAGGGTGGAGAGAGGAAATACAAGAGGTTTTTTTCCCTAGGTCATAAATTTAAAGGAGGGCCCAGCCCTATCCTGGACTTGAGGAGTGCCATGGACAGGGGTGACAGCTGAAAAGACCTTTTTTGGCACAGATTTTGTTTTTCCTTCTGGAAGTAGTCTACCATCAAGCCAGGCAATACTGCATCTTCCCAAACATGCCACAATGTCTGCAATCACAGCTTCTGTTGGGCAGCACTTTGCACAAAGTCAGGTTCCCAAGTGATGCAGAAAGCCAAACCCAGACAGGATCAACTGGGGCAGCATTACCTCAGTGCTGCTGTTCTGTGGAAAATCTGCTGCTCCTGCTCAAACACAACCACCAACCTTCGGAAGTTTTCAGCATCTCAATTCTTTTTTCCCTGCCCTGTTGGCAGCCAGGGTTATGAAACCATTGCTCATCTTGAAATACAGGCAGCAGATCTTTATTTTTGGCAGTCCAAAAGAAAAGTTCGAGCAGCATGCCGCCAGCATATAAAATTCAGGCTCATAGGAACACTTCAGACTTGAGAACAGAAAAAGGACTTTGAATAAGAGCCAAATGTTTTGCAGAGGTCACAAAGCAAATACAACGAGGTCTTCCTGTCTTCAGAACTCTTCCTCCCTCCTTTCCCTGGCTCAAGCTGTGCACATATGTCTGTTCATCGGGAGCTATTTTAGCAGGGCAGCAAGCTCTCCAGAGCAGTGATTTGGCCTGGCAAAAATTAAAATAAGAGCAAAATGGAAAAAACCTCCCCGTTTGCAATTGTCAGTGCTTGCATCACCCAGCAGAGCTATAATTTGTTGGTTTTCCCGTTGTTTTCTGGTCCTCTGAAAGCCTGAGTTCTTCAGTTATGGAAACAAAAAAAACCCTAAATACTATGTTATGCATCCCAGCTCGGCCAGACGTTACTCTAACCTCTGCCACCTACAAACATTTTGCCCCTTTTTAAGTTTTCCCAGCATTTCAGAGCCAGGCTGCCAGCTGACTGGCGAGAAGCCCATTTCCCAGAGCAGTTTTTTTCCCCTCTCCCCTGGGAAGCAAGCCTGCCTGGCTGTCCACACTCCAGGGGCAGAGGCTGCAGACCGCCCTGCCAGCGTGCACCTCACCACAGCTCCCCAGAAGCAAGGGCTGGCACCCAGGGCTGCTCAGACCCATCCCCCAGATGAAGCTTTCCCCCAGGGAAGCTGTCCTAGCTCCCACACAACAACCACCAGGAGGGATGGGAGGGCAGGCCCAGCCTGCAGGGACTCCCCGAGCTCTGCACCAGCATCTCAGGGTGCCCTCAATCCCCAACTGGGTACCCGAGGTGCCAGCACCTCCCCATGCTCCTCACCCACACTGGTTCAGATCAAGCTTTTCAACTCCAAAACCATAAAAGCTGTGGTTTTCTAACTCTGCCCCTTGCTGTACTACAGACAAATGTTTCCACAGAAGCAGCGGGAGATAAAAGGGAAAAGAGGCAGAGAACACCTGCTTCACCCCTTGCTCCACAGCCAAAATCAGCTCCACATGACCCAGACCGCACTGGGAATATTTTCATCCTGTACTACAGCCCCAAGAGATTCATCCTTGGGGCTTTCAGGCACAGTCATACCAGGATACTGGATCAGTGAAATCCACCCAGTCAGGAGAGAAATCCTCACCATGTGGCCTAGAACTGTTTATCTTCAGGAAATCCTTTGGCTCCTGTTCCGGCTGGGTAAGGCAGAGCAGAGGCTGAGCGAGCCCCACAGCGAGCACTGCCCCAGGACAGCAGCCTGGAAAGCTGCAAAGCCACAGGGACAGGGAGCTGAGGTTTCAGCTGGCCCTGGCATGTGAGGCTCGGAGCTCAGGGGTTTCACTGCGGCCCACCCCAGCACCACCAGCTGCAGAAGCGAGCCCATCCTGTGCTGGAGAGAGGGACGGCATCCCTGGAGATGACTCAGCCCCCTCCATCCCATCAGCCTCTTTCCCCAGCCAGGCACCAAGACAAGGGCGTTCCTACTCTCACGGCCATCAGCACAAGCTCCTTCACCCAAGGTTTCCTCTCTCTGCCTGACTGCTCCCCACCCTGCACTTACTGGAAGGGCACTTCTCAGGTGGGAAGTCCCAGTTCTATCCATTCAGCTGCACTGGGAGAAACCACCTCATGGAAATTATGCACTCCACAACACTAATTCGGCTGATACAAGGACAGCCCTCTGGGCATTGCAGCTCATTTTACTGCATGCCCTCCCTGAGCAAACAATGTAAGAAAAGGTGAGCTGTAAGGAAGGAGGAAAAAACAAAAAGAATGTAAAACTTTCACAACTCAGAGTGAACAAAAGTGGCATGCAAAACACCACCGAAAGCAAACAGGAAAAAAAAATATATTAATGCTGCATTTCAAGGTTGGCTTTGGAGCCCCCCCAGCACAGTCTGACTCCCTAAAGATAGCAGCTGCTTGGCTTTGCATGAATGCTGGGGAGGAATTACACAGAAATCACAATAAAAGATAGAAGGGCTGCTCACAAAAGTGGATTTTTCCCCTGCATTTAATTTCCTGGCAGTGAGATTTTTTTTTTATTTTTTTCCCCTCTTAAGCCAATTGAGACTCCAGCAACAGAGCACAACGTCGCTGCAGTCAAGCAGTATTTAATTTGTATTACTGCTGAAGAGATCTTGGATTGCAGTACCAAAGAAGCACTTCAAATTGTCTGGTCTTGCCTGTTGCACATCTTACTCAGCTTTTCTAGGTCCTTTACAGTACAAGAAATAGAGGATCCCTCCGTTTCGCAAATCAGTGCATTTGCCACAATACTGCAAACAAATTGCATTGACCAAGTGAGCGACGTCTGTTTCCCACCTCAATCGTCTTACAGAATCTTGTTAAGGTGTACAGCACACTTTAAGACACGCCAGATGAAAAGATTCTTTGTAAACACAGAGCAAGAAATTACCAAGCCCTCCATAAGCAGGGCTGGAGTCCTTTCACCTATAGATCCTGAAAATTCAGCTGAACACAAGAGCAAAAAGCCTGCAGCAAAGCATTACCCAGCAAAGGCCACAATGGAGTTTAACAGGAATCTTGTTCAAGATGGGGAAAAAAAACAAAAGAAAAGCCTGATTTGAGAGGAAAATACCCAGCTAGAACAGCCTCACAGGGGCTTACCCCTCCTTCTGCTGCAGGAGGAAAACAAAAAGCTCTTTACAAACAACTGGATCATGCACTAAGCTTTCATTAAGGAGGGAAGGACAAATGTCTCTGAAGCGCTGTCAATTAGGCTGGATGGCCAGAGGAGATCTGCTTTTAGACTAAATGGGCTTCAGCTGGAATTCCATCCCAAACAACACGACTGAGGTTTGGGGAAAAAAAAACACTGCAGTCAGCAGGATGCAACAGGTGCCCACGAGAGTGGACAAACTGCACATCACATGCAGAAGAGGTTGCATAAAGAGCTAAGAATTTTAGAGATTATTGGTTCTGATCAGCATCTGTGGCAGCGAGCATCCCTATGAGAGCATGAAAAATGATGGAGGGGAGGAGAAGCAAAACCTCCCACCAGTGAGCCTCAGCTCCCCACTGTCTCCCCACCCCACTGTCCCACATGCAGCTCAATATCCAAATGCACTTTGCAACCATCAAAGTGGTGCCTTGTGCCAATCACTGCCCAGCAGCTCCATGGGTTTTGGCCAAGCCTGAGAAAGAGCCCATAAGCAAAAATAAATATATATATATTTAATGCATCTCTATATATTGTTTATATGCATATTTAATGTGCACATATTGCATGCATGTATATTTAATGCATATATATTTGAAATCACTGCAGCCTCTGGGCAAAACAGGCTTTTCCTGACCCAGCAGCCAAGCAGGAGCCAGGTGAGGGCAGGAGCCAGAGGAAACCTTTTAAAACAGGGAAGTTTCACCATTTCCCCAGGCTACAAGTTAGTAAATCAAGCTGTAAACCAGTTTGCCACTCGCTGCCATCCCCTGCAGCGTACAGGCAGCAGCAGCATCGCCCTGCTCCCACAGGAAGGTTAAGGCAACCCACAGAACAGCTCCATGCTCAAGTCTCAGAGTTTACTGCAAAAAAGCAAACTTCTAACCCCCCAAACCAAATGTTAGCCAGTTCAGGCAAACCTAGCAAACAAGTCACTGGTCAGGTGTTGGATAATTCAAAGCAGTTCGGCAAACTGCAGCGTGATGGTCACACCCAGAGCAGCCAGGGCTGCGTGCTGGTTGTGGAGCCAGCCTGGGAAAAGGGTGCAGGGAGCCTCAGGAGAGCAGAACTACACGAGATTACTGAACAGTTATTTCAATAAAAATAACAGAAATGGTTTGCAGTCATTAGCAAAGTGAGCAGCAGTGTCCTGGGTACCTATTTCCAACGAGCAGGACACCCTTCTGACTGAGGGCAGGGCAGGGTCTGAGCAGAGCCCGCCTCACCGTGTCCTTCATGCTGTGCCCACTGCTAACAGCAGCCCAGTGGTGTGGGGCTCCCGAGTGACAGCAGGACACGGCCACGGTCCAGCACCCCGAGCTGCTGGGGACCAGCCCTGCCTGCAGCCCATGGTCTGCATGCTCCCCACGAGTTACAGAAAGCTGCAAATCTCCAGGCAAACAAGAGAAAACACTGAAAAAAACCCCAAAAGAACCCCACCACTGAAATTCAATACTGCTTGGTAATTAAAGTGGGAAAAAAAAAACTTGTCTACTTGCAAGAGGTGAGGGAGCTGGCAGGGGCAGAGCTGCAGATGTGTGCCAGGCTCTCCTGGCTCCTGCAGCATCGCTGTGGGGCTCCAAGCCCAGGCCTGGACACAGGTGCACTGGCTGGGGAGACCACAGGCAGCTGGAGTCCACAACATCCCCTGTAAAGATAGCAGCGGCAAAACCTGCTCGGGAAAAACCAGCCTGTCCTTCCCAGACCTCAGCAAGCACAGAAATATTTCTGAGATGAGCAGCAAGAAGCAGAGGTATCTCTGAGATCACCTCAGGATAGGCTGTCCTGGCACAGGGCAGGAGCTGCTGCCCTCTCCCCTCAGCAGGGGACACATTTGGGCAGACGGCCACTGGAGTGACCGCCCGAGCCACGCCGGAAAACCTACCCACTGCCCTCCGGCCTCAGCACCGCCTCCCACACACAGCTAAACACAGGAAACTCCCTCGAAAAACCCCCGAGCAAACATTTTCAGGCAAAATGGGTGAACAGCACACTCTCACCCCGTGCCCAAGTTCCTTGGAAAATTCCCCCTTCCTAGGCACCTCAGTAACTCCCTTACCCCTGCAATGCCAGCTCCTCTGGCAGGCTGATCTTGGCCACAGAGACCTTCCCCCACTTGGCCAGTCCAGCATTTTCTCAGCAAGGACAGAGGGTTTAAGTCTCCCAAGGAAACACAGTCCCACAACGCAAGGAATTACACATCTGGGATAAGAGATGGAAACATGGTGCCATGGGAGGAAGATGCTCACAGGGACCAAACCTGCATTGCTAAAAACAACACCTGATTTGGGTGCGAGGGTTTCTTCTGACTTACAGACACCATGAATGCTCTCCATGAGCTTTGCTTTTAACCAACACTTAAAAAAAATAAATCTCTCCACTAGAGACAGTTACATCCAGTAACAGCAGCTTTAATCAGAAAGGAAGTGCATAAACCAAAGGCAACAGGATGAAATTAAAGGCAAGGCTGAAAAGCTTGATACTAATAGACGCCCTGTTTGCTTTTACAAATTTTATTATAAAAAGCAAATTGCCATGCCCTCAGCTGCAGTTCCAGTCAGCTCCCAACCTTTCCCACACAGCCCAGACAATCACCATTACTCTTAGCAAAATACCAGCTGGGGACAAAAGTGGTATGAAGGGAAGAAAAAAATAGAGCCAAGACAACTTATTCTCCACAGAAGAGTTTCAGCATGCCACAGGTTTAACGAGAAGCATCACTTATCATTAATGCTTAACCGGTGCTTTCCAGCCCTTCCTACAGCGATTTTCAACTTCCCCAAACTTCAACTGCACACATGAACACTTCCATGCAGCTGTTTATCCCAGGCCAAGTTTTTTGTTTGATTTTTATTTATTTTTAGCCAAATGGTTGAGCTATTTCTGGGAATAAGTCTACATTTAGGAGACATTTAAAGAGGAAATGGTTACAGGACTCTGAGAAACCCCTATGTCCCCATATTCCTCAGAACTTGAGAAACTCCTGTGTCCCCATTTTCCAGGGAAGGAGCATCAATAAGGGATTGCAACTCCAAGCTTTCTGCACTTCCAGCTTCCCTATCTGAGCTTTCCTTGACTTCTCTGTGGTCAAGCATGGGCTGCCATGTGGCTGCTACAGGGGAACTGGCCCTGAGCACATGGAAAGCTGATATCATGTTGAACACATCGTACAAAATAAAATTTCAGCAACTTTCATGAAAAATTCAAGTGGCTTCATTAAAATCCACACTTTTGAAGTGTGGGATTTCTCCAAGCAGAACTGCCACCTGGTGTCACAGAGACACCCCAGCCCCAACCTTTGCTGCTTGCAGGTTTTTGTCACATCAATGAAAGCAAAACACTTCCTGCAGAAGCTGGCAGTCAGGTGCAAGGTATCTGACATGCAGCCACACTCTCCAGGTGTTAACATGGCTGGACTGGGGGGAAAAGACAATTCTTACAGCTTCCAACTCCTACCTATAGTCATCTTTATTGTTAGAATAGGAACTGCAATCACACACACTAATGTTTGGCTCACACTTGCTGGAAAAAAAAAAAGTGCGAAAGAAAATCACAGATATGCTCTGTGTCCAAAAATAGATTTTATTACACACTTGCTGAAAATCCTAAAGATGAGAGTGTAAGTCAGCATCCTCCACCCCCAGACCTGGACATCTTCCACAAGCCATACTCCAGCATGCCTCTGAGCTGGGCAGGGTCTGGCAGCCAAGAGTGGTCAGCCCCACACTGCCCAGTGCACCCCAGGGCTCTTCCCATCCGCCCCTGCCCCTTCTCACCCATTCCCCAGTGCCAGTGGGGAATTTACTTCCTATCTAAAAGCTGACTTTGGGCCATTTCCCATTCTCAGCCATTTGAATAGGTCTCAGCAGGGGTATCTTCCTGCAGAGCTCCAGGCAGGACCTGCCCCAGGGCCTCAGAACAAAGCTGGGGGTACCCCCACTGCTGGCAGCTGCACAGGACAGAGGGATGCAGACCCCAGAAGAGGAGCAGCTAGAGAACATCACTGCAGCCTACAACAAGGCAAAGGCTCAGAATCACACGGGTCCAGCCCAGGGACAACCACTGCAAGCCCATCTAAGAGGCACCTTCTTCCCCCAACACCAAGCGTGCATTGTTGAGAACCAGCAGCTCACAACAAGCCCAGCACTCACTAAACACCAGGGATTTACCAGGGCACGGGCTGCAAAGAGGATCAGGTCCCAAGGTATTTAATTAAATGGGAATAACACAACTAAGGTCCTATTGTTAGACACTGCACAAGCACTCAAACCGAAGAATTTTGCCCACAATTACAGATTGTTTGTTGTTTTCTTACTTATCCGAGGCTTTGAACACAAATAGGAGAGTACCAGAGCAAGGAACTGCACTGACTGCAGAGGCAGGAGACCCAGGACAGAGCACTACGACAGGCAAGCATCAGCCCACTGGATCAGCCAGCACCAGGCATCCCAAGAGGAGGGAGAGCACCCTGGGGTGCTTCACCCACCATCCCAGCCTTCCTGGAAAGGCTGAGGAAAACTGAAAACAGTGAGGGCATCAGTAACACCTCTTTCTGCATTTCTCACTTATTTCTTGCAACAGCCCAAGCGGGCACTGCCCCGCAGCCCTGGCAGAGCTGTGGTGCAGAGCTGTGGCCCCGGGGTACAGCTGTCTGCACGCTCCCGAAGAATCCAGGGAGAGCAATAAATGAGGAAAAGCACATTGCCTGTGATGCACAACAGAGGGACCAGCACTTCCCAGCGAGCCTGGAAGTGGACAGTGCTCGCCGCAGTCCTGTGAGGAGCCCAGCACAGCAGTGATCCCAATCCTCCCCTGGACACCAACACACTTCCCCACTCCACGCCCACATCCTCCCCACAACAGCCGTACGAGCAGCACGACACTAAAAATAAGACTCCAGCGCTAGAATCTGTTTCCAAAAATGAATTAAAGTTGTATTTCAAGTTGACAGTATCTCCTAAAAGTGGATTAACCATGGCAATTCAATCCCATCTCCCCACAGTGATCCCAGCCCCACACTTCCTTTGACAGGGATTATTTCAGTGATACAAATTGAAGTTCAGAATCCAATTTGTTTCTGCAGAGCATCAGTTTGTACCCCCAGGTAGCTAAGCAGACCCACATGCACCACTCTACCCTTCTTGCTCTTTTTACCATCCTATTTCATACTCTGTCCAGGATAAGAGTTTATAGGAGGGAAAAACAGAGCCACAAACAGTCATGTTGATAGGGCAAGTCAGATCCATCGTGCCTAAGCTGTGAAATACAATTGAAAACAGGATTTTTAGTATCTGTTGGTATTTACGAGCCTCTGACAGAGACCACACAGTGCAGAGGTTACAACGTTTGTTTGAAGAGCCCTATGGGATCTTAAGTGTCAGAAAATCTGCAGCCCTTAATAACTGCAGTGAATTTCTGCAATGCCACTGCCACAAAACAAGCATCTCTTGAAGCCCAGCACTACCCATCCAGGACTGAGGGCAAGACAGCAGCTTGGGGATATTTCCACGGAGATTCACATGGGTTGCCCTCTCTTCCCCTGGAGCAGGACAGAGAGGACTGACCCAAGCCTACTGTGGTGCCCTGTAGGGCTGGGGACAGGGCAGAGCTGCAGCAGCATGGCAGGAGCTGCTCTGTCAGCCAAAGGCTGATACCGGGGGACCCGTACCACTTGCACCAGCTTGATAAGAAACAGCTCGTTGCTGCTGAAATGCTGCTTACAAAGCCAGGAGGTGGAAACAACGTCTAAATCCCGCACCAACACTGCAGATGACCTGGCACTCTGTCCTGGTCCCTGAACAGAGCTGTTCCTCGAGCAGAAAACCATCTCTACCCTTCCAAATAGGTGCTGCAACAGCTCAGCCCTGCAATAAGCGTTTACAAATACCCGGGTTGTGCTCAGGATGCTTTTTCTCCACCTCAAAGGGCATCACACCCCAGCAGTACTGAACGTCCCCTCCCCACGGCGAGGGACCGTGAGAGGTGACACAGAGACTTTGTGGGACCCCGGGCAGGGCAGGGATCGCTCCTCACGAGTGAGGAGGGTGCTGGATCCAGAATCCAGCCAGGCACCTCCACAGTTACCCGCTCAAAGGAAGCAGCCACCCAAAAACGCTTTCAACCGAACTCAGTGGAGATGCCTCAAACCACAAACGCCTCCCGACACGAATGAGACAACTCCTACTAGGGTGGGGTAGGAAGCACTTAACACAGGCAGAGCTAAACTCAAAAGGCATCAAAGCCAGCAACTCGGGGCACTGACTTTCCATCTGTCCCCGAGGCTGAAAAACAGCGGCTGCGGTGTGTTCTCCACAGGGCTAACCCAGAGCCCGCAGCAGAAACACAGCCTACACACGGGAAAATCAGCCAGCGTCCCCCCCGAGCCCCGCAGAGCCACCTCCAGATTAAAAAGGAGATTTAGAGTCCCTTGTGCTATGAGCCTGGAACACCTGGCACAAATATCTCGCGCTAAACCAGAAGCGAATATGAGAGCGCATCTCCGAGCGGCTCCGGCCTTGCGGGCAGAGCCCATTATCCCATTATCCCGGCAGGTAACAGGGTGGTGCCTCGGGAAGCGGCTTGGGAGCCTCCCAGGCTGCTCGGGCTGTGCTAACACCACTCACCACCGCCTGAACTCCAGGAACTTTGCTAACTACGCACTGCGCAATCAATGACACTGCTGAATAAACAGCGGCGCCCGAAATGATGTTAAAACGCGGGTTTTGCCACATTTGCTGTGGAAAAGGAAAAAATGAGTAATTACAGAGCTCAGGCCAAGCAATGAGGTCACGGTGCAATCTCCGAGCAGCTTATGTGGCAGCGGGAAGGGATGGGGATGGATCTGGCGGCGGGGGCAGCAGCCCCCTGCATCCCACCGGGGCAGGAGGAGCCACGCGGTCCGGGGAGCGCGCTGCCGGGGCGGGGAAGTGCCCTCCGACAGGTCCGGGGAGGAAAAAACAAGCTCTGGGCTCTGGCAGCAAAGGCAGCTTCTGGGGGCTCGCAGGCTCGGACGGAGCCGGGGCCCCGCGGGCAGGGGGATGCGCCCCGCGCCGAGCGCCCGCCCGCCCCGGCGGGCAAACAAACGCAACACGAGGCAAAAAGACAAAACCAGGGAACTTTTCCCCGCCCGCCGCCCCGGCCCCGCACTCACCAGGCGGCTGAGGCTGCGGCGGAGCATCGCGGCGGCGCCCGGCCCCGCCGCGCTCACCGCCGCATCGCCCGGCCCGGCCCGGCCCGGCTCCTATTCCGGCCGCGGGCCGCGCCGCCGGCCGCGCTCCGAGCCCCGCTCCGAGCCCCGCTCCATGCCGCCGGCCCTGCCCGGCCCGGCCCGGCCCGGCCCCGCTTTGTCCCGCCGCGCCGGGGGCGGGGCCGCCCCGGAGCAGCCTGGGAGTGCAGCGCGCCGCCGCCGCCGCCAGGGGGAGCCACCGCGGCCGGGCGCTGAGGGGAGCGAGGGGCGACGGAGCGAGGGGCAGCGCTTCGACCCCCGCACCTTGAGCTCCGCTAGCCCCACAGCCCGTCCCCTCCCCACCATCTCCATGTGCGCGATTTGTCCTCGGTGCAGCGGTCCCCCCTCTGCTGTGTCACTGGCACAGAACGGTTCGGGTCGCCACGCACCTTAAAGACCATCTCCTTCCATCTCCCGGCAGCGACACCTTCCACTAGGACCGGGTTGCTCCAAGCCCCATCCAACCTGGCCTTAGCATCCACACCTTTTCTGGACAACCTGTGCCAGTGCCACAGCACTCTCGGGGGGAAGAATTTCTTCCTAATATCTAAACCTGCTCTTTCAGTTTGAAGAAGGCTACCCCTTGTGTGACCTGCCCAAGGCATCATTCCCCTGGTCCTATAACTACATGCCCTCATTAAAAGCCCCTGTCCAGCAATCCTGCATCCACTTTAGGCACTGAACAGGACTCTAAGGTCTCCTCAGACCATCTCTTCCACAGTCCGAATACCCCCAGCTCTCTCAGCCTGCCACCGTAGCAGAGATGCTCCAGCCCCTAGAGCATCGTCACGGCCTCCTCTGAAGCTGCTCCAACAGGTCCACATGGCACTGCCAGTGGGGATCTCAAGCATGGAACAAGGGGCAGAACCCCTCCCTCAACCTGCTGGAGATGCAGCCCAGGGCACGGTTGTCTTTCTGGACTGAGGCACAGTCCTCCCCTCCTCTGGTGCAGAAGCCCAGACGCTGTCACTGTTCTCAAGCAGCCAACATAAACACACGTTGGAGCATTTTTCCCAAGTCTTGACTGACCACAGAAGCTGTTTAGAGTCTCTGGGTACATTTCCCCTCTAGAAACTCTTCCTGCCGTGTGTGGCTCAGCCAGCCCAGCCTATTCCCAGGGCAGTTTTGCAGCCTTTTAGCCCAGAGCTGCCCAGCATTCCCTGGTGCCTCCAGCCTTCCCACAGCACACAGACTAAACACAGACCCCTTCCCCTGGGCTGGGATAGCACCAGAGAGGAAGCAAAACTTGCCTGAAATGCTTCCTCCAGGGAGCAGGCACAGAGCATCAGAATAGTAATAAACATAAACCACCAAAATTGAGAAAGACAAGAGGTAACCTAACAAAATCTACATGTTTTTATGTTTTCAACATCATTATTGCCTAGTAATAAAACAGCATTTTCTGGAGCAATATCCTCTGCAGCAGCACAGGGCAGGGAGTTCTCCTGGTGCTGTCCCTTGCTGACAGCTCCAAGCACCTCTCCAGGAGCAGGCAGCTCCCCCACCCCAGCGCCCAGGTGCCACTGCCATTTCAGCCGCTTGCATCACTCCTGTTTTAAAGTCAGCGTCTTCCTGGGAGCTGAGCAAAACTCACCTTGTGGCACCACAACTGGGCCTAGAGAGCAGCTGTCAGCTTCCAGCTGTCAGTTTTCCAGAGACCTGGAAAACATACACGGATTTTTCACTTCGCATTTTTAAAGCAAGAATAGCATCACATTGGTTTTACGAAGGCTAAACCCAGTCACATTTGCTCTACACAAGCACCCATTGTCTGGCAGTTTTACACAGTGTGATACATCTAAGCCTGCACGGAAAGCCTGCCCCAGCACCAAAATAGAAGTCAGGTGTCGGACAGGCAGGAGCCCATGGGGTTATTTAACCCCACTTCTCCCAGGGCAGCAGCAGATGGATCAGTGAAGGCTCCCACATCCCTGCTGAGCGAGGCAGCGTTGCCGAGGGCACAGCCAGCACTCATCTGAATCCCAAGTGCAGCCTTCCCACTATTCCCTGTGCAGCTGTGCTGTTGCTCACCTTTCCACACAAAGGCCTAACCACAACAGAGGAAACCAGAAAACAATGCCAGGCATTTAAAAATAATGAATGGCAATTGTTAAACATCTTAATATAATGCCTAACCAGTTTGGCTGCAGAGTTCCCTCCCCCACAAAACAACAGAGAACTGAAGTTAGACCAACACTACCCTGCAGCTTTTGCACTGCTTTTTGGGTACTTTCCTGATGTTTCTCTAGCCTGTTTGTGTTGGCTAGGAGAGGGAGCTGTTGTTCTCAGACATTTTCCTGTTGCAGGGCTCTGGGGTAGGTGCTGAACAGATCAAGCCATGCCCACCGAACCAGCAGCCTTTGGGGTTAGGCACCTGCATGTTTCCAAAGGCCAAGGCAATCTGGCTTACCTGGCCCACAGAAAAATAGCTCTGTCCTCCTCTTCAATATATTCCTACAGGTATGGTTGCTCCTCACCTTTCACCTGCATTAATTGATCACAAGGAGAGTTGGTGTCACCAGCAGAAGAGAGAATCCATGCAGCTGCACTTGTCCTTACAATTCCTGTGCCATACAAACTGCAGCCCCTACCCATTTCAGTTTGAAATGCTGATATCTTATTTTTTTTTTTAAGTTTGCTGGGATTAGAAGCCAAATGCAAGACCTGGACAGTGATACAGAATTAAACATTAGATAATTAGCTTTAAATGCACTACCGGCAGTGACAGAGACCCTTTTCCAGGGAGCTCCCAGATGAAATAAGTCCAAGCACAGCCGGTAAGAGCTACAGGTGAGTGCCTGGTCTCCCAAACTCAGCCAGAGCACAGCCATAGTATCCTGCTGTGAACCAGACTGCTTAAATCCATCCATCTCCTTACTTAACCCCGAACAGCCAAAGGCAGGACTTCACTGCAGAAATCGAGGCAGCTGTCATCCCCCGTGAGCTGCTGGCACAGTGGCCTCGGGGCAGCGAAACCCCTATCTCAGCAGAACCCAGCCCCGCAGAGAGGGAGCAAACAACCCTGACTGGGCTTTTTCACAGCCTGGAACAGTCTGCACGGGTCTGCTGCTGATTCGGTAGCAATTCTATCAGTTCACAGGTCTTTACAAGGGAAATCTGCTTTTAATGCGCCCTTTAAAGCCACGAACAGGCGGTGCCGTGCGGGGAACACCCGAGGCTCAGGCGGTGCCCAGAGGGCTCCCGCACGGAGCTGGCCGGGATTCCGTCCCGCACCCAGGCATGCCCTGCCCATGGAAGGGACCCCAAGGGGCAGGTCCCTCTCCAAGGGAGAATTTTGTACGATACAGCTTGGTTGGCATCCATCGCCACTTCAATTAGCACAAAAAATCAATTATCCAGGACATCAGTCAGGCGCTCAGCAGACTGCAAACAGGGCACAAACAGAGGGACCCGAGGGATTGCCTTGAACACCTCACACCTTGGGTAAACCCATTAAGTCCTCTCACGGAACAGTTTTCATGTCCTGTGAAAACCTTTGTTTTGACTGCTCACGGCGATGGAGTTTTTTGACGCTCAGTCCCTGGCAGGTACCACAGCAGGAGGTGGGAGCCAGGCTCCCTCCCCTCTGACCTTGGGACACGCACTGACCCTCACCGCCTTGTGGGCTTTTTTTTTTCCCCCCCCCACATTCATTTCTGCAGTGTTCTTTGCTTCTTCTGCCATCGTGTGGCCAGTTGGAGGATGAAGAGCTGTCTGTAAAACATGCAATCGGCTTTCCATGTCTTCCAAATATTTTATGGATTTTTATAATATCCGCTGTCGAATGAAGTCAATGGAGACAGATTGCTTTTCATCAAGGTCCTTCCCACCGCCTGGCGGGTACTACAGGTTTGTCCTCAGTGCTGCTACAGCTTGAAGTAGGTCTTGTTAACCCGAGCGTGTAGGTTGACAGCTAATTTATTACCAGGGCATGACTTGCCCATTGAGTGGCTGCTCCTCACACTGGGCAAGAGAATCCGGGACAAGGCACTCGCTGCTGAGTGCCACTCACTTCTGAGGCAATCCTTTCCCCCGACAACCATTCCAGGGCCACCTCCATCTGGGAAGGTGAGATCATGCTCAGGGCTGCCGCAGTCGCTGCGCTCTGAGGAGACTGGCAGGGCTCTGTCCGGCTCCACAGGTACATCACAGCGTGCCAGGATCACCGGGGGAATGCCAAGGAGAAGCTGACACCATTTTTTTCCCCTTCATTTCTTCTGAATAGGACAGATCCTTCACTGATTTGGTGGAAAAGGTTGTTTTATAAGAAATGAGAGCATTTTTGCCAGCAGATTCCAAGAGAGAATTCTTGTCTGTGCACACCTGAGACTCAATCTACCCTGCCAGCACAGGGTGACCAGCAGGCGCAGGACCAGGAGCTCGCCTTCTGAAAGCGGCCAAAGCCACCCAAATCCTCCATCTGCTGGAGTCCTGCCTATGGCCTTTAGCTGCCAACACCTCTGGGCAGTGCTCACCGCCCCTCAGCAGGGCAGGGTGCAAATTTCATCCTCCCCTCCTGCCCATCTGCCTGGAAAAACCAGGTTTCCCCTGGGAGGGCCAGCAAGCACTCGCGCGTGTGTGGGTGTGCCGGGGAGGGATTGCATCACTCTCACAAAACACCCGTGAGGGAGGGAAGCAGTGACTGTGGGCACAGGCTGTGCCCGAAGCCCGGCCTCCAGACATCCCCTGGAGCCTCTGCATCCCATTCCCCGCGGATCAGCACCAGCTGGGCACAGCACTCAGCACCAGCTCCCCGAGTCCTGCATCACACCTGTGCCCAAAACATCCGCCTCTGGGAGGACATAACCTGCAGCAGGGACTTCCCAGGGAGTTCTTTGGGCCTTCCCAGCCCTCCTGGGGGAAGGAAGGACAGAAGGGGCAAGTTGCGAGTGGCACTGAGCACCATGGAGTTGACTCAGCAGTAACATCCACACTGTGGAGTTCATCACACGAGGGGACGTGCACATGCTTTTCTCCACCCCTCAAGTGCATTTTCAGTCAGGTTATCCCTCCCCCAGCAGCTTTCTTTGCTGGAACAGGGCACAGAACTCAGATGCCTCAGAGGCCTCTGCAGCAATTGTACCTGCAATCTACAAGTAACAAGCCTAGCCAAAAAAAAAGCCATAGAAAAGCCTTAAAAAATCACCCCCCAAACCTCTCCTACAGCTGCACTATGCATGGAAAGTAGGGCGTAAGGTCTAATCAGATGAGAGCTTGGGTAGCAAGCAAGATTTTTACCACCAAGTAAGGTATTTGGGCTAGTCTCACTAAACTCAGGTGCAGTGAAAGGTAAGTGCTGCTTAAGAAGATGAAAGTTCTCTCACAGGCAAGGCCTGAGCTCTGATTGCTGCAACAAACTTTAAAATGAAAGATTTTGGTTAACAAATTGGCCCTTAAGCCCATATCCAGAGATATCCCATATCAAAAGCTTTTCTAATTAAATAGTCTTTCTCAAGAGGCAGTTTACCCTCATATTGTGTGATACCCTATTCAAATACGCAGCAACTTGGAGTGGTAATTTATGAAAGAACTCCAGTTTCAGTTAACAAAATTTCCCTTTTCCTTTTTCAAAGGGGGAAAATCCAGCAAATAGATTTGGTACATGATATGACAAATCTGTGTACCTCAGACTCCAGCATATTTCCTGGTGCCCTAAGACGAACACATCTACCAAATAAATTTGATTATATCCTTCTTCCTTCTGCCAGCAACTTCTCCAACAAGGCTCATTTAACCTAGAAAGGAAATGTTTTCAGGGTTTCTCATTTTCCAGTCTCTTGTCTTCTCCTTTCCTACAAAGTCTTGATAGCCTCTTTCATGGCAATCAAAATAAGCTTGGGGGGTTACTCTCAATGAATTCAACCTGTTTTTTTCCTAACATTTTTTCAGCATACATGACAGCAAACACTCCAGATCTCATTTTCAGTGTAACACAACAGAGGGTCTACAACAGATAACAAAACATCCAAAAGAAATGCCGTGCATGGTTACTCATTACTCAGGGTGTTGAGAGCTGCCTGTTATCACATATATCACAATATCTTGAATAATCTCTTGAAAATCACCTGGACTCTGGTGTGCTCATATAAAAAAAAATGTTGAACTACTTCCCAACACTCACTTTTTCAGCTAGGAAACTTCCACAAGAGCATGCTGGCAGCCAGCCCACCCAAGTTAGTCAGAGGGTAGAACCTGCAAACAGGAGAAAGTGTACATAGCAACCAGCTTCTCAAGCTCAAAAAACCTCCCACGCCAGGCTTTTATCAACCCTAACACCCATTTCAAGGTTTAAAATCCACTTACCTTGCTTATACATGTTTATTTAGGTATGTACATACTGTAACCAGCTTTCAGACAACAGTGACATGAGAAAGAGCCCCACACCTCAGCAGTGCCTCCCAAGGGACAGTAAAGCCAGGGAGCAGGGGCTGCTCACCTTTCCCCCACAGCCACTGCTATGGTAGGGTAAAAGAGTTATTTTAATTAACTATTGTACCTTCATCACAAAGCAGGGAGGGGAGAGCTTTGTGTAAAAGCCCCTCATGAGCCCAAACCCCAAGCTCTGCACCCCATGAAAACGCCGGCCTTTCCCTGGCTTCTTTATGTGCCCCAGAACAGGTGCTGGTATTTACAGATGGGTTGGTGGGGAATGAGAATCACCTGCAGGCACCCTACAGGATGTGATCCATTCCATTTGCCTTGCAAAACACCCATTAACCTGGATCACTTGCAATTAATTCCTTTTACTGCCCTAAATCAGTGTTCAAATCCCAGTGTCTGAGATGCTCTCAAAAACCACTTGCTGGCTTCTTCTATAAATTTGGGTTAGTGAGGGAGTGGTCAAAAAAGTACCATGTTTTTCACACATCACAAATCTCTGTCTCTGAGTTATTTTCCTTCATCAGGCCTGGCTGCTGCAGGGTTTTGCTGCCCCACAGCTCCCTGATGTGTGGAGCACCTCAGGACCAGGCTCACCTTCCCTGTCGTGCCCCTCGGAGCACGGGGCATCCTCACTGCAGGTGCTAGGAAAGCTGATTGCCAAAGGGTGTCTCCATCAGAATCCTGGAAACACTGGTGAAATCCACAATGGTTCACATTCCCCTGGAAACACCAATATGTGTGGGAAAAACACACGGTTTGGTTTTTATTGAGAAAACCCAACAGTGGATGTACAGTGGGAGAGATGCCTGTACATCTCAACGACAGCCTGCCCTGCCCATGTGTATGGGACAAATCAAGGGCTCTCAGGGGAGGTTTCAGAGCCAACATCACCTTCCCCATTCTCTCCTGGGGGTAGAGTGGAGCAAGGAGGGGTTATAATAGAAAGTGTAGTTGCTGGCTAAGCCCAGCCAGTGTGCAGAAATGTGAAATTTAATGACGTGGGAGAAAGTGCAGCAGGGCCATGGGTGGAACTAGAGGGGCTGACAGCCTCACCACATGGTCCCCTCTTACAGGCTGTCCTCCAGGTCTTCCTGCTGCCTGGAAAGATTGGTGCTGTCCTGTACACAGGAGGACCTGGCATTGTTTTTAAGCAAGTGACCAAGCAGTGCTCTTCACAAAAGAGCAGCAGTCTCACTCTTCAACTTTCAGCCCACACATTTAAATTTTGATAATGATAACAAGCCTCAGGAAGGAATCCAATTGTGCAAAGCAGCGCTGGTATGAGGAGGTGGGAGGTGTATTCTCACAGGCACTTGCTGAAACCTCTTCATCTCCTCCTGGCAGCATACAAAGAGTCATCGACTTTTGCAAGGCTCAGCCAGGTGCAGCCTCCCTCCCTCCATCTCTCTGTCTCTCCATCCTTCAGGCTCAGAAGGACACAGGCTGTAGAGAGAGCTGCTGGTGACCACGCTGGTAGATGTGGGTCTCTGAATGAGCAACATCAAGAGCTGCCAAAATGCAGAACTCACACACCAGTTTACAACAACGCAGCCACAGCCCAGGCTGAGGCACCACGACAATGCTGGTGGGACCAGGCACCATATTTTGCCTACCCTGACCCTCCTGAGTCAGCTCCTCTGGAAACTGGAAAAGAAGGGTGTGCTAGATAATATCCAAGTGCTGTAATACAAAGCAGAGTTGTGCCACCCAGCCAGCTCCCTGTAGAAAATGCTGTTGATACTATCCACAAGAGATAGAAAATGTATCTCTCCAGAGCAGTTGCTGAGGCACTGCTTCCTGCTTCTCAGTACATTTGGCGCTCCAGCACTTTCCAACAAACCCAGAATTCATGGGAGGGTGCCACTCAGCACCATCTCATTTTTGGGGATGTCTGCCCATGCCACGCACTGCTGCTGGGCTCCAGCCTGGCCTCGGTGCAGCGCCAGCACATCGGACACGCCAGGACCAGCCTGGGCAGGGCTGTACCTCACCCCCGGCAGCAGGCAGTGCCACCAGGACCATGCCTCCCAGACACCTCCTGCCCTAGCCGGTTATTCAGCTATTGGGGTGTAAGGTAAATAAAAGGAAAAACATGGAAAAAGGGGCCCTGCCTGCCCCAGGCATGCAGCCCCTGCTACAGCCACTGCTTCTCACACTTGCCAGGAGCAGCCCAGCCCATTATCCAGTGGCACAGATTAGCCATTAATTAATGTATTTTGATTCATCTGGTCATGTAGATCTCAAGATCTTGTTTCTGAGATGTTTTGAGATACACCATTTTTAACGTAGAGTTGTTGCTGCTCACCTTCTAAAGATGAAAGTTGTATTCCTTTTTGGTGCAGACCAGGATTGTCTCCTGTAGCAGGGATCAGGTGCTCTACACCCATGGACACACCAGGATAAGGGGGGTTGATTTTGAAACACATTTTCACTGCTTGTCTGCGCCACAGGCTGGACATCATTATGTCTGGGGGAAGGTATTAGGTCAACCTGTCAGGTTTCTTAGAGCTGGCTCCAAGAAAAGTTTCCCAGCAGCATCAGCTGGGCCAGTTTGTCCTCTGGACTTGTCTGGCTGGACATGTCTGGCTGTGGGTGTCACACGGGGCACTCTGTGCTCTCGGTGCTCGGGAGAAGGAGCAGTGGTGCCGGGAGCTGCAGGGAGCCCCAGAGGGAGCTGGCTGCAGTCGCCCGTGCCAGATGCTCCCAAACCCACTCTGCTCCTGCTCCCCACGTGGTTCTGGAGCTGCAGTGAGCAGGCCATGGGCTGCTTTGTGGTCCCAGCTGTTTGGCAGTGCTTGGCCTCATCCCAAACCCAGTGGCCGTGTGAGAAGTGGCTGTTAGAGGGGATACATTTTCATGTTTCTTTCCCCGTGATGCTGTGGAGATCTGTGACCCCACAGAAGGAGCATGGCTGGCAGCCTGGACCTGACCCCCCAGGGACACCCATCCCAAGGAGAAGAGGCTCCATCACAGCGCAGGTCCCTACTTCAGCCTCTACCCCCCAGCACCCACATCGCAGGGAACTCCACCAGGCTGAGACAAGGGGCTGCTGGAAGTGCTGTATTTACAGGGCAGTATTAACTTCTGCCGTTGTTTTTTACAATTTATTTACAAATAATCCCTGTAGTCACCAACAGGTGAATCCGGCGGAGTTCGACAGAACTTTATGGCAGGCTGGCAGGGCAAAGTAGTCAGTTTCTCTTCTTGTCTCTTTTCAGCCCTGCCAGGAGAAGGGCTTTAGTGATTTGCCTTCCCCTGGACTACAGAGGCAGTGCCTGTAAATCAGTAACCACAGAAGCAGAGGTGACTAACGCAACTTCACCTTCTAACACTGTTTGTTGCAGGTGTTACGAGAAAACCACCCAACTCCCGGCCGCACGTAAAGTGTTTCCAGGGCTGAGGGCTGGTTTCCAGGCCCAGGCACCCTTCCAGAGCCGGGTAGCACCAGCCCCCGTCACGGCTCGGTCCCGGGACAGCACAGTCTGGCAGACACGGTGTGTCACAGGCGGCCTGTGTTGGGATGTGCTGCTGCTCGTCCCGTCTCGGAGCTGAGCTGGGCGCGCATCAGGGACCGCCTGGGGCAGCAGCAGAGTGCCGGGCTGCCAGTGACACGGGAAGATTTTCCTGCAATGTCTCTCCTGGAAGGATGGCAGTATCAGGAGGAACGATCCTGTGGAAGGAGCCTCCAGCAGCCTCTGCCACCAGCTGCCATTGAACTTAAATTTTCACTGTCGGGCTGCAGGATGCACAAACACGGGCATTACCCTCCTCCAGTGTGTGAAGAGGGTCCTGCCAGCCCTGCCAGATGTGGCTGAGGTTTGGGTGGAGCTCTTCTGCAGACCACCTGGGACTGCCCTGCCACCTTCACCATCAGGAACTGTTCCAGGCAGTAGCCAGGGAGTGACTGACGGGCCAGGTCAGCCCCTGACCTGCCAAGACAGTTTTCCTAGGGCTCAGGGCAATTCAAGAGACAGGCTTTCCCCCTGGGATGTTTGCTCGGATTTTCCTCTCTTCCACAGACTTATCCGGGTTTAGACGGAGTCTTCCACAGAATACTAACAGGGGGCGGCAAGGGGCCGGCTGTTCCCTTTTCAGATGGATTTGCAGCCCGGCTGCCAGAGAGGCGTCTTACAAAGGGACTTTTGGCTCGCCCCTGTGGATCCCTGGTTTTCAAGCCATGCAGGGGACAATGGTGCTGTTTATGCCCCGGGACCCATTTCCCAGCTCTGCCAGCCCTGGCCAAGCACCCAGCAGCTCTGCATGAGCGTGGGTCCCACTGCAGTCTGGGTCCTGTAGGAGCACACACGCCTTGCTTTGTGCCTCCCCTGCTCAGGGGGCGATGGCCGATGTCTGCTTCCTCTGCTCCTGCCTCATCTTCAGAGCCAGCATCGCCCGGCGGTACAAATCTGGGAATGAGGGCAGCAGTCAGGCACTGACCAGGGACCAGCTCCGTGGGCCACCTGGCAACCTGTGCTGAGTGAGGGCTGCAGGGACACGCCAGGCTCCAGCACAGTGCACCCGTGTGGCCTCCCTGCATCCCACCTCACAGCAGAGGCAGCAGCATCTGCCTCCACAACAGCCCCCCCTTGCCCTGCAGCAGCACTTGCCTGTGCCCATGTCCTCACACCAAGCACCCCATGGCCAAGTGTCCCTGCACAGGTCATGCCCCACTGCCAGCAGGCCAGACCCCTGATGCTTTCAGCAAAATCTGTCCTGAGAAATACCAACCAAATGTGCTTGAGGCCTCCTCACGCTGCTGCTCCAGAGAAGGTTCCTGTGACTTGATTTTATTCTTGATTTTCTTCTTTTTCTTCTTTTTCATGCCCTGTGCTGGATGGAGAAATAAAAAAATTCAGGCACCACACCTGAGCAAGGATGCCTTTGTCCCCAAGCCAGCTGAGAGGACTGCTGGAGGCAGGTTTGCAGTCCTCCATCGCTTCCATGCATCATCCCATGTGGAGATGCTCAGATGTCTCTCCTCTTCCCCTTTGGACTTCTGTGACCGGGCTCTGCACTCAGCTGATCTGCAAGCAAAGCTGACGGAGGTGGCAGGGACCTGTGGTCCAGCATTTCGCCACGTTGCCAGGCCTGGCAACCTCCCTGCAAGGAGTTCCTGACATGCTGGCAGCCCCCCACAGTCCCCTCTCACCTGGGTGGGGGGTGGCCATGCCGGTGGGTTCGGGCTCCTCCTGCCCGACCCTGTTGGGGAGCAGCAGCCCCCCGGCAGCCCCTGCACGGCTGTCGCCCCCTACTCCCGGTGCCTCTGGCTCTTCAGCTGGGCTTGGCTGCCCCAAGCCCTTCTTCTTCACCTTCCTCTTCCTCCTCCTGGGGCCCTTATTGCTTTCCTCCTGAGCGGGGAAAGGAGGATGAGGAGAGGGTGGCAGAGCCCCTCTTCCACCCGTCCCATCCCGGGGTGTCACCCACTCACTCACCAGGGGCAGGAGGCGGCAGACGGGGCGCACTGCCCGGTGCTCCCCGTTCCTCCCCGCGCCCTCTTCCCCGGGGGGCGGCCGGTCCCTGGGGGAGAGAGCCCGGCGAGGGTGAGGTCGAGAGCTGCGGGGGGAGGATGGGGACGGGGACAGGCGCCCACGGAGCCCCGCACCCACCTGCGGGCGGGCGGACGGGCTCGGGCGGCCCTCGGGGCGGGAGGTACCGGGGCGGCGGCCGGCGGGGCCGGGGCGGCGGCGGCGGCAGCCCGGAGGAGCCAGCGCAGCCCCTGCAGGGTGGCCCGGGCCGGGCCGGCGGGGGGGACCCGCTTGGCGACACAGGGCTCCTGCGGGCAGGCGGGGATCAGCGCGGGGAGCAGCCCCGCGGGCACCGGGAGCGGGGAGCCAGGAGCGGAGCCAGCCCCGCACTCACGATGCGGCAGGGCGAGCGGTTCTCGTTGACCAGCCGCTCCAGGCACAGCCGCTCGATCAGCTCGCAGGGCAGCAGCGCGGCAGCCGCGTCTTGCTTGTTGGCCAGCCTGGGGCAGGGGAAGAGCGGCCGTCACCGTCAGCGCGGCCCGGTGCCTCGCTGTGCCGCGGCGGGGAGGCTGTGCGCTGTCTCCCGGTCCGGCTGCGATTAGGTGAAGCACTGCCCCTAGCCCATAGCTGGCACTGGAGCTCCTCTCCACGGATGCTCCGATCTCCCAAGCACTGCTGGGGTCCTCATGTGCCAGCACTCCCCGACAGCTCCCTGGGCAGCACATCCCCGCCGCAGCCCACAACCCCAGCAACAGGTTCCTACTCCGCCCCTCGCCCTTTCCCTCGCAGGTTGCATCCCATCGATCCAGTCTTACAGCAAGAGGGGCTTCCCGGAGACATCGGGATGGCTCAGGACGCGGCTCAGGACCTTGCGGGCCTCGTCCATCCGCGCCAGGTCACCGGAGTCCAGGACGAAGAGGAGCCCGTGCGCCTCGCTGTAGTGGCTGCGCCAGGCGCTGCGGGAGCGCTGGCCCCCGGGCAGGTCCACCAGCGTCACCTCGAACCTGTCCACCCGCAGGCGGGTCTGGCCAGGCTGCGCATCGGGCAGCGCCTCGCCGGCCAGCGCTGCGGGTGTGGGGAGGGCAGAGAGCTGGCCCGGAGCCCAGGGGCATCCCTGTGCCGTGTGCCCCTCCCGCCCCAGCCACATCCCCGCTCCCACTTCCAGGGCTGCCTGGGACACGGCCGGTGCCCTGCACGCTTCCCCAGAACAGCGGCTGTAGTTCAGGGGTCTTGGTCCTTCGAAGCTTGGGCACTTGGTTGCAAAGGACCATAAAGTTGCTGCCTCACCTGAGGCAGGCTCTGGGGTTGTGCTGCTCCTCACCTCTCTCTATGTCCGTGATGACAGAGGTTTTCCCTGCGTTGTCCAGCCCCATGACAAGGAGGGTCACCTTCCTGGGGAGCAACAACAGCAGGTGAGCATCCCAGAAAAAGGCTCCCTGGGGAGCAGTGACCACTGCTGGCCCCCAGGCAAAGGACCCTGCCCGTGGCAGCTACATTTCAGCCAGGGGAGAGGCAGGATGGTGACACAGATTCTATCTGAGCTAGGGGCAAGTACAGAGACAATCCCTGGTGCCTGGGAGAGGGTGAGGACAGGCAAAAGTGCCCGGAGCTACCCCAGCACCATGGGACGGCCACACTGCAGAGCCTTCAAAGTGCTTCCTATGGCAAGGATTTATTCTCATATCATACAGGATTAAGCAATTATATGTACAGGCCCACACGATTCTTCCTCATATGCAGTCAATGATTACACCTTCCTTGGCAGCAAGTTTTGAGCATACACAGGTAGGGGAAGGTAGCAAGGACGATTTTATGGGCTTCTGCCTGGACTCAGGTGTTTTTCCTGTTGCTAAACAGTCCTGTCCAGTCTCCAGCAACATGGTCCACCAGAGCCACACAGACAACATTTTCTCTACCACTGACAAGCCGCTGTAGTTACTTGCAGTATCATTTTCTTCCTTAAACATACAGACCAGGCTGCATGGCAGCAGAGGTGGCACAGCTGCACCTCCAGCATTACAGCAGGTAAGGTGTCCTCTCTGGAGGGAGAGCACCATAAACCTCCTTGCAGTGCTGTCGCAGAGAAATTAACCTGGGTGTCTTCACACATGCAAACAAGGCAGGTGTTTCAGTGAGTCCTCCCCAGCTTTCTTGGGGAGCTGGTGACTCTGCAGAGCTGGAATCCCACTGGAACCATTCCCTGCATCTGCATCCTGCCCAGCCTGATCCCCTGCCTGCCAGCTCCTGCCTGTTGGGGGGCAGCGAGGACACGCTGTGCCTTGCTCAGCAGTTTGGGGCCAGTTCCTGCAGTGGGCACCTGTCTCACCCTGCCCTCACCACTCATAAACACACGGGTAAATATTGTCATCCCCAAGAGCCCCGCGAGTGGGCACAGAGACCTACCTGACAGGCTCCTGTATGGCCTGAAGCCACGACCAGCAGTGGGAGAAGAGGTGGAACATGGTCTGCAGCCCCGTGCAGAGGGGTGGCCTCTCTCTGGCACCTACGAAATGAGCAGCCCAGCGTGTGCCTGTGCTTCATCCTCCAGCCTGGGCTCTCTCTTCATCCTGGGGTGTCCTGTCCCACGGCACAGCACGGCTGCCTCTGGTCTGGTGTGCACAAGCCAAGCCTGGAAACAAAATCCGTCCTTCTGGGCAATGCCCCATGGGCATGGACCTGCCGGCCAGAGCCTGCTCTCACAGCCCCTCACATCACAGGAGTGCCAGTCAGTCTCTCACCTGCTCATCCCCACTGCACAGCCTCTGCTCACATGCCCTTTGCGTAGCAGCTGCTTAAATCTAATCTGGATTTAAATTACTTACTCCTGCAGGCTCCTTAATCCTGGTGGGTCGGCCCGGGCCAGTGGCTGCTGGGACACGGCGTGTCGTGGGACTGCCTGCCATGCTGGGTGACACGGCGCTGCCTCATCCACCCCGCTGCAGCCTCGTGGTGCTGGCAGCCTGGCAGCCTTGCATCTCCATCCCTGGCGTGAATGGCTCGTGGTGGGGACACTGCCTGACAGCCCACGTGGGCCGAGTTAGTGGCTCCTCTGAGGAACGGCGCCTCTGGCTTCTTGCTGCCTGATCCCTGAGGGGATGTTTCACCGCAGCCCCTGCAAGGAGCATCCCCTTCATGGTGTGCACAGCTCTGCTGCTCACCCAGGGTCCCCTCTGAGCCGGGCTGGGGGACATCACTGCTCACTGCTTGTGTTTTGTGCCCTAACATGGCACTGCCTGAGCGGCAGGAGGTCCTGTGCTGCTCCGGGTAGAAACGGCAGCCAGCCCCAGCAGGAGTCTGGCTGGGAGCAGGGAAGTGGTGGAGACCCTCAGACCACAGGGCAGGGAGTGGAGGAAAAAAAGCCCCAGCTCCTCGATCTTCAGCTCTGAAGCTCTTATCTTGCTTCTCAGGTTTCCTGCTTCTTTTCCCAGCCAGAGCTGCCCTCCCTGGCTTGCTGCCACTGATGTGTGTGGAGGAGAAGTCACACAGTGATGTCTGAGCTGGGTGGGGGAAGTGGGGTCCAGAGGGACACAGACGTGAGATCCTTCAAAGGCCACACCCGGGAGCAAGCAGGGAGCCTGCTGCTCACCTCAGTCCGTGCTAAACCACCCAGCACCAGCAGCACCAGCAACACTGCCTCGATGAGCTGAGCACCAGCCATGAGCCAAAGATGCTGAGATACTGCCCTGGCCCCAGGGGTGCGAGCCCAGGATGGGCATGGCCCCACGCCCTTCTCCAGCCCCACACCCTTCTCTCCAGCCCCACACACTGTTGGGAAGCTCAGCACCCATCCTGGGCAAGGGAGCTGCCCCAGATCTGTGCCATGGGCAGGGAGCCATGCATAGTTAATGGTTGATGAAGTTTCTGTTCTGATATCACAGCCACATGCCATATTTGGGGTGACTGATCACCCCTGTGCTGCTGATGGCGGGGCAGTGGCCGCACCTCCCTGTCCACAGCCTGATGGCCTTTCCTCATTTGTGCCAGCAGCCTGCTGGGAGCAGTGGCAGTGGCAGGCTTACACACAGCATGGGGCTGGGATGCTTTTTGCAGAATCAGCTGTGTGAGGGCTGAAATGATTTGCTCCAAGTGTCAGCTCTTGCCTCTGTGTTTAGGGGTGGCCCTGTGAGTGGGCAGTGGACAGGGATGGGAAGGGGCATGGCCACAGGTGCTATAAATAGGAAGGGCCATGTGTCAGGCAGCCCTGGAGGCAGTGGCTCAGCTTCCTGAGGGGCAGCAGCATCTGATCTCCCTCTGGCACCAATGCATTTCCAGAGATCTCTGAGCACTTGGGGTGCCACTGCTTTTAAAACAAGTGTCCAAAATCCCTGGTCAGACCGGTGCTGGGGACAGGGAAACCCCCAGGAGCCTGAGGCAACTGCAGGTCATGCCTCCCAATGCACGGACACCAGGATCAACAGCCAGGAAAACCTCAAAATCCACCCCAAACCTGGTGAAACCCACACGGCTCCAGAGAGGTGACACAAGGGCCAAGCCCACACCGACGTGCGTTCTGCTGGGCCTGCGCTCAGGTTACGAGTGGGCAGCTGGCCCTCTGCCCACACCACCGGCCAGCCAGAGTGCAGCCGGACACCCTCTGCCAGGGCCACTGGGGCTCCCCAGGCGGTGCCAGCAGGGACCCGCAGCAGCCATTCTCGTTTCCTTGGTGACTGTTGCCAGGTGAGAAACTCTAAGGCAGAATTTATTATCTTGGCAGATAAATGAAGATGTTCCTCACCGGAGCTATAACCAGGCTGTGCCCTCGCACGCTGCTGGGCTGGACCCTCTAGTGCTGCCAGGAGCCCCCGAGGGAGAGCTGTGCCCAGGGCACTGGGGCTGCCTGGTCCTGGCATCGCTCCCCAGAAGGCAGCACGTGCTTTGGGGCTATTTCTGCCCGCTGGAGTGCCGCAGGAGAGGGGATGAGGCGAAACCACGGGGACCACGGAGAAGCGCAGATGGCCACGGGCTGGCGGCCTGCCCTGCCTTGGCTTCACTAGACCCCGTGAGTACGTGCCCCAGCCAGCATCGGGCACACTGGGAACCCCACCTGGCACCCCTGGGGCAGGCAGCAGAGTGGGGGGGACAGTCGGGGAGCTTGGATGTGGGGAATGATGGTTCGCAAGGGAACACAGTGGGCAGAGCTATAGGGGTTGCCTGCAGCCTTGAGAGCCCTGAGCTGAGGTGACACCGAAGCCAAGGTGATGGCAAAGACCAAAAAGTCCTGGCAGAAGTATTAGCAAGCTGTTCTGCTTTTCTTGGAACCTCATTGACTCTGCCCGAAAAGGGAACTGTGGTGGGCAAGGACACACGCAGGCTTTGAGGAGAGACTCTTGTCTCTATTTAATGTGTCATAGGACAGTACACTGAGGGGGCAGATATGCAGACAGCCGCATTGTCCCTTTAAATCCCAGCACAGCGCTGGTGGCTAACGATAACCCCGGATCACACCAGCTCCCAAATCCCAAGAGCTAATTACAGGCAAACGCCCCGCAGCCAGGCTGGGAACACAGGATATTTACAGCCTGTGACACGGAGACCTGCTGGTGAGGAATTGGGGCACCGCAGAGGCTTGCTGGCATGGCACCGGGGAGGGGATGGTTTGCACCGCACTGCCATGAACCATTGTGGGCAACCATTCCCCAAGCTCTCTTGGGTAAGGGAGATTGTTCTTCCAGAGTGTTCTTTGCTCCCCCACACCGGCACCATCACCCTACGTTGGGTGCAGAAGCAGGCAGGAAGCATGCAGGGAGCTGTTTGCTTTTCACCCAGCTCTGGCAGCGTGCTTCCCAGCCAAAGCATACACAAATTTCTAGGAGAGGCTTGGATCCGAGTGCTCTGTTTGCTCTGCTCCCTGCTGCAAGACAAGCTGCCACCTTGGTCCTTGCACCATGCACACGGCTCTGGGAAGCCCCTGCGGTGGCTACCAGCCCTATCCAGGCTCCTACAGCAGCTTTGGTGAGAGCATTGTGGTGCTCCTGCTGCTTTCCTGCATGGGAGATAGGAGAGTATGAACTATTCCTCCCTCCTGCCAGGATGCCCAGGGCACACGCAGGCACAGCCTGGCTGGGTTAGCACTCTGTATACTCTTACAGCAGGTGGGGCCGGGGGAATCAGTTAATTGAAGGTAATTTTAACCCTTCCTGCCTGGTTTAGTGTTACAGCATCACCTGCTGCCTGTGCTGGGACTGTAGCCAAGGGGGCAGGACTTCAAAATGTGTAATTATTGCAAAGACCTCTAAATGCACCCAAAGGTAACTCTGCTTTCTTGTTAAAGAATTGCGGCCATGAGGCAGTACTGACATGGCCTGTGCTTTGCCTGCGAGCATCCTGGCTCTGGCAGCACTGAGCCCCATGCCCAGATCCCAGTGGGCTCAGCACAGCCTCCGGTGAGATTTAGAGGGATGAGGTCCTCAGCACAGATACCAGATTCTCTCTCAGCAGGCTCAGAGTGAAGCTGGATGAGGAATTGGAGCAGTAAAAGCAGTCGCATGATGAAGCAAATGGAATAAATATTTCCCCAACCAGAAACTATTCCACAGACTGCTGGGGCAGGAAAAAATACAGCTGAGTTACTGTGAAAGCAATGCAACATCCAAACAGTTTAGGCTGTGGAAACCAGTCATTTGCAAAGCTATTTCCAAACTAAGTAAAAAATTCCCAGCTCACAGATTCCTGGGAACCTTCCAGCCCTGCCGGTAGGGCAGCGTGGCTGCACTGAGGGAACACGGCTCTGTCCCCTTCTCACATACCCGTGAAGCCGGGGACACTTTGTGATTTCCACCTCATCCAGGACATGCTTATCAACACATCCCCACTGCCGCTGCGTGTGGCACCAGCTGAATGTTAAATCCCCAGCACAGATGTGCTCCTGAGGAGGTTTCAGCTCTGAAGTCAGGGAGCTTGGCCATCCCCACACCCCGAGCAGCTGCCTCCACCTCTGTGTGCAGGGCTATATTTGGGAAGGCGGCAGCGTGCTCTCGGCATGTCCCAGCGAGCACCCTGGGAGCGGCGTCTGCTCTGGGTCCTAGAGAGGAGAGCTTGGGGAGCAGGCTGGCAGCTCTCCCCACCTGGGCTCTTTAAGGGGCTGGCTCAGAGCTCCCTGGCTTTTCCAAACAGTTTTGTCTTCTCCTTTTACAGGAGCTGAGCCGGCAGGCAGGCAGGCAGGCATGTGTAAAGCAGGCAGGGTTATTTTGAGAGCGAGAGCCGGTGAGGAAGCTTGCTCCCACCCCACGCACAGCCCGGTGGTGTGGCACATCCAAGGGGCTGGGAAAGCTGCACAGCAAACCCTGCGGTTTCACACAGTGGGCGGCCACTGCCCGTTGTGCAACCTGTGTTGTGTGAACACTGGGTTTAAAAAAGACATAAAGAAGGCCGGGATTAAGAAATTAATGAAGTTGGGATGCTCTCCAGGGCAGGGCAGGCACTTGTGGAGACAGGAAAATTGACATCCGCACGTGGTAGTGAGACTCCAGCTGGTGCCTTGGGCATCCCCAATGATCCTCGTGGGTCCCTACCTGCTCAGGAGATTCTGTGATTCTGTGGGTCTGTGATTCCATGTCACTTCACATCCACCAGCCCCGGGGCTGTTCTGCTCCTGGCAGGTTCCAGAGTGAAGGCCAGTCAGCAGCCACCAGCTCTGCTGGTGCAGGATGCAGTCGCTGCAGAGTGGGCACCCCTGGGTAGGATGTCCCCAGCGCCTGGACCGTCCGTGCTGGCCTGTGGCAGCTCTGGTTCGGGCAGTGGTGTCCCAGGGCGTCTGCGCAGCCCCAGCTGTGCTGGGCTCACAGGCAGAGGTGCAGGCGCTGAGTTGGCAGGGACAGGGAGCGGCAGGGCAGTGGGACAGGAGCTCTGGCTGGTGCTATCTGTGACCCACATCACTTTTATGGTCTGTCTGCCGTTTACAGCACTGAGCTGGGAACAGGTGGGGTCAGGCTGTAGAGGTGACTCAGCGTGAACAGCTCGCTGCCTCTCCGTGCTTGGGACAGAAAATGGGTTAATAACTGGTGTGGAAAATGCTGTGAGGCTTTGTCTCTCCATTCCTCTTGACGGCTACTGGGGCTTATGGATACAGGACTGGAATTCTTGCTTGCTTAAACAATTGCTCTTAAGTATTTCATCATGAAGCAGGGGAAGCTGAAATTAAAAATATGATGAGTCGAAGCCCAGGCATTGCTCAGCCGAGGGCTTGGTGACCTGCCAGACTCCTGGGGAATGCTTTTAATTTGGATAAGTGGAAGTTGCATAAATGGTACAAACGGCACGCTGCTCTTGCTGCTCACACAGAGCCGTGGGTGCTGTTGGCAGTGCCACCTGATGTGTTGTCGCTGGCTGAGCACCCAGCCAGGCACAGCTGCTCCCGTGCACAGCTCCCCCCCTGGCTGGCCGCGGTCACCAGTCGGCTGGCAGCAGGCTCCTCTGCATGGACACTGCTCCCTTCACCCTCTGCCCTGCCAGAGTTTTTTTTGGAGAGGCTGTTTTCCAAAAACAGCTTGAAAATATGTAACTATCATACCAGAGCTGAGTGGTCACACGTAGATCTCCTGTCCCCGCCAGTCAGGCCAGTCCCCATGAGCTCATGGGGTTTGTGGTTTCCCAAAGCAGCTGCTCAGCCTTGGAAGGAAAAGCTCTGAGCAGCTGCGGGGACAGGGATTGCTTCTGTGTGGGAGCTGTTGCTGGGGGAGATACGGCCTCCAAAGTCTCAGGCAGTTTTATTCTCAGCCCTGCTGCTGAAAAGCCCAATAGCCCTGGTAATGCTTCCAGACTGGTGAAATGGGGAAAACTCTTGTGTGTGTGGTTCGGGAAGTTTTGTGCTCTTGGCTTGCATGGGGCAGTGTCTCCTTCACTAATGTGGGCACCTCCTTGTGAGCTGGCCTAGCTGCTCAGGGATGAGCACTGAGAGCCTTTTAAAAGTTGCCTAAAAATTCCTGGCCTGCCTAAACTGGGGAAAATGGACCGATGTCAAACACCCTTTGCCTTCCACATCTGTCCCAGCCAGCCAGCGCGTGCCCAGGCTGGACTCAGTGATCTGGCAGGCAGTGGGTGTTCAGGCAGGACTAGCACTGTGCATCCCACCTGTGCTCACAGCAGCACTCGTGGGGAAAGGTGGGCAGGGCTGGTGCTGCAGGCAGCTGGGTAGAGCAGGGACCCCATGGCCATGGAGGAGGGGAGCAGCCCAGACAGCCTGGTGCTCCCACCACTGTACGGGTGAGCAAGGTGGGACACACAGGAGGGATGTGGGGCTCAGCCGTGGGAGGTTTGGCTCTGTCAGCAAGTCCACGTATCCCATTATCTTGAGGGTGTGTCCTTGAAGGTGACGGGAAAAGCACTCTTGCTCAGCTGCAGCACAAGGTCACACCTGGAAGCACGAATATCCAAGATACAGGAGCTACATCTCTCGTGTAACATAGCTCCCAAATCTTGACACACACACCAGGTGCTCAGCGGGCTTGAAGGGGTGTCCCTGACACAGCTCGTCTTGCAAGATACCAAAATGCTGCCTGCCTTGACAACGCCCTCCCTCCCACATGCTGCCCCATCGAGCGCACGGCCATGTGGTGCCCTGGCCCAGCTCCATTTCTGGGTCTGGAGCTGGGGTCACGCCCGGATCTGAGGCGGTGGTGGGTGCAGGCAACTCTCAGGCAAGGCTGGCACCCACAGTGGCATCATTCCTGCCCCACAGTGGGACTCCAGGGTCCCCAGGGCTACCTGACAATTCTCCCCTGCAGGGACCCTCCATGCGTTGCTGCACCTTGGGGTGTTGGTAACTGCCAGGACTTGATCAGGGCTGGACTCGACAGGGGGGTCCTGGGCAGGGCTCCAAAGGCTCCCGGGCACACACAGGGTGTGGCATGGGATTGTCAGCACTGGGGAGCGGGAGTCCCGAGGTGGGTGCTGCGGGGGGTGCTGGGGTGAGCGCCCTGGCCATGCTGGGGGTGTCCGGGGGTGGGCGGTTCCCTGCAGAGATGGGGGGTCCTCGGTGGAAGATCCTGGTCTAAGACAGGGATGTTGGGGCAGAGGTGCAAATGGGGCTGTCCTGGGGCAGGGACTTCCACACTGGTGGGGACCAGGGCACGGTAGCCAGGGGGATCCCGGCGCAGGAGGGCGGCGGCCAGGGCAGGGCTGGGGTGCCAGGAGCCGGGGCCCCGGGCCGGAGGATGCGGACCCGGTGGGGATGCCCGGCCGGTGGGCCCCGGGCTGGGGGGTCGGGGCGCGTCGGGGCGGTGCCGGAGCGGTGCCGGGGCCGCGGGGCTCGGTGGGGCCGGTGCGGGGCCGGTGCGGGGCTCGGCGGGGCCGGTGTGCGGCTCGGCGGGGGCGGTGCGGAGCTCGGCGGGGCCGGTGCGGGGCCGGTGCGGGGCCGGCCGTCGGGGCTCGGAGCGGCGGGGGAGCCGCGCCCCGCCCCGTCCCGCCCCGCAGCGCGGCTCCTCTCTCCGCTGCAGCCCGGGATGGCGCCGCGCCGGGGCTGAGCGCCCGGGCCGGGCCGGGCCGGGCCGGGGCCGCCATGCAGGGTCCGAGCGGGGGCTGCCCGCCCGCCGCCGCCCCGTCGCGGGCCAAGCTGCCGCTCGGCATCGTCTTCTCGACGGCGCTGTTCTGCGGGGAGGGGGCGGCGGCCGCCGTGCTCTGCCTCTCCTACGGCCACTCCGACGACCGCTTCTGGCTGGCGCTCACCGTCTTCTTCGTGCTCTGCCCCTCCGTCCTGGTGCAGCTCACCCTCATCTTCGTGCACCGCGACCTGAGCCGCGACCGCCCGCTCGTCCTGCTCATGCACCTGCTGCAGCTCGGGCCCGTCATCAGGTGAGCGCGGGGGGACCCCGGCGGGGCCGCGGGGAGCGGTGCCGGGCAGGACGGGCACCCCGGGACTGTGCCCGCTGCCCTCTGCCCTCTGCCCTCTGCCCGGAGCCGCTCCTGCCCGCTCCCCGGCGCTGCTGCTCCCGGGGGTGCTCCGGGTGCTCCTGCTGCCGGACCCCGCTCCTCTGCCAGCCTGGTGTATCCCAGCTGCTGGGAAAGCTCTGCCCAAGGTCCGGGAGGCAGCCAGCGGTTCACTCAGCCTCTCGGTTTTGCCATCACCGTGCTTGTGCTGGAAGCACAGATGGGAATCCCCGATGGGTGCTCGAGGGTGAATACTGGCATGGTATGAAGCTGAGACAGGGGAGATTTAGATTAGATATCAGGAAAAGGTTTCACACGCAGAGGGAGGGTGGTGGAGCTCTGAAACAGGCTCCCCAGGGAGGTGGTCACAGCACCTGGCCTGTCTGAGTTCAAGGAGTGTTTGGACAACGCTCTCAGGCACATAGTGGGATTCTTGGGGTATCCTGCATCGGGCCAGGAGTGGGACTCAGTGGGGGTTATGGGACATGGAGGACAAGAGCTAGGTGCAGGAGTGGGGCTGGCATGGGAACTGAGGGGCCACTGGACTGTGCTGGGATGAGGACAGTGAGGGGGTGGGTGGATGTTACACAAGCTGATCCCTCATTCCTTGGGAATGCTGTGGTGCTTCCCGGGCTGTCATCACCTTGGCCAGCCTGCTCCGTGAGAATGCACAACGGGGGACATGGCAAAGCCACCACCTCCATGGGGCTCCTTGCCCAAGGGCAGGCCAGCAGCCACGCTCTGGGGCTCACTGTACCTGCAGAGCTCCAAAACACCGTGGCCTGCTCCGCACTTCCTCTGTCACCGGATACAAGCAGGGTGCCAGATGTGTCCCCGTCACCAGTCACCGTGTCTCATCTTCAGAGCCACCTTGCCTCAGTGCTGCCAGCCTGTGCTGGCCCACAGCAGTGTCGTGACTCTCACCACACCAACCAAGGCTGTCTGAGATGGGTACAGTGCTGCCCAGCTGCTTGTAAGAGCCAGCCAGGGCTGCCCGGGGAAGGCTGTTTCAGCCGGCTGCTCAGGCTGGAGATGGGGCCCAGCCTGCTGAGAAGGCCTGGCAGGGCACTGGGAGCCAGCTGGGACTACTCTTCAAGCCAGACCTTTGGGATGAAACTATTTTCCCGTCAGAGTTTGCAAAGAGCCGTGAGTGCTGGCCTGATCTGTCAAATGAATTTATCCTAAACCCTCACTCCTTTTGGGTTTGATACACAGCAATTTGTGCTGTACTGATAAGCACTCGTAAATAATGATGTCCTGTTGGTCCCAGAGCCAGCTGATCCCCGAGCAGAAGCCAAGCTGATGACCTCTGGCCACGCACACCCACCCCGTGGCTGTGTGGAGGGGCTGGGGGTCCCCGTCCTTGCAGTGGGCAGAAAGTCAGAGCCGTGCCCACACGTGGGGGCCCCGCAGAGAAGGGGCTGCGGAAGCGCTGCCTTATCTGCCCGTGCCACACACGGCTGCACCCTGTGCTCCCCTTCCTGCTGTCCCCAGCAAGGAGGAAGCGTGGAAGCCTTCTTCTGCTCAAGATGAGAGATCAAAGACCATATCACAGTTTCTTTCGCCTCTGCTTAGAGGAAGAGGTTTTTGCCAGTTGGGAAAACAGAACCCAAGGGTCATTAACACCTTCCTGTAGCTGTAGCTCCCAGCAGAGCCACTGCTTTGTACCCTGGATGCTGCACCTCTTCCAGCAGCTGTTTCACCCCTCGCTGGGGCACTTGTTGCCCCTTGGCCCCACGATTCATCCTGAGTGCTGGAGCAGAGGAGCAGCCCCTGGGCATCCCCGTGGTCCTGGTGTGACCAGCCAGGAGTGCCCACAGCACTGCTGGACAGTTGCCCAAACCGGCTGGGCTGCGCTCAGCAGGAGCAGGGCCTGGCCAGCACCAGGCAGTGGGGGGCAGCGGGCAGGCTGGTGGGATGGCAGCTCCTGTGTCCCCACAGGTGCATGGAGGCCCTGCTGGTGTACTGCTGGTCAGGGAGGGAGGAGGAGCCCTACGTCACCATCACCCGCAAGCGGCGGCTGCGCAAGGGCTACGAGGTGGAGATGGAGCAGGAGGTGGGCCACTCGGAGCGCCGGCTGGCCACGCACCGCAACGCCTTCAAGCGCATGGCCGTCATCCAGGCCTTCCTGGGCTCCACCCCGCAGCTCACCCTCCAGCTCTACATCAGCGTCTTGGAGAAGTACGTCCCTGTTGCCCGAGGTAAGGGCGCCTGGCACGCGGGCTCCCGGGAACCCCACCAGGGCACGGTGGCAGCTCCTTAGCCGCTTGTGCCAATGTGACATCCAGGCAATCCAAAAATTCACACAAAGGGACACAGCTTCCACTGGGCTCCCCTGAATGTGGAGCACAACCCACAGAAGCTGGGCACTCATCAGCTCTCTGCTTTCCTGCTTGCAGTGATCCAAAGTGGGTAGAGCAGGCCACGACTGAGGTGCCAGGCTCTGCTCCCAGCCCCGTGCTTGTGGATATCTGCCCTCCAGAACCATGCCATCCACCCAGTGCGGTGTCTCATAAGAGGGTCAGGTCCCTGCCCTAGCCTGCTTCAATCTCCATTCATTTTTTTCCATCTAGCTACAGACTCTGGTTTCCATAAAGTCCCTCCATTGGATCTATTTCTGCACATTTTCCAACAGCCAGAGCTCCCAGCCCAGCACTCCCACTCCCAGGCTCCCTCGCCTGCTCCCAGGATGTTTATGTGCTTGGGGGTGGATATGCCAGAGCAAACTTTTAACTCCCATTTTGGCAGGGTACCAAGCTGGGCACACAGGCATGCTCCTGCACCATTCCACTTACCCTGCTGGGTGAAGGAGCTGCCCTCACCCACCCGCTCTCCCAGCAGTGCTGGGAGGCCAGACCTTTTCATGTGTGCCCACAGCAGGTGCATGGAAAGGGAAGCACAGGAGATGCCCCATAGAAACCCCCTAACTGGTCACAGCCCCCTGCAAAGGCATTTTGGAGAGTTGTAGATGCACAGGAAGAATGAGTGCCAGGGCTCCTCTAGCAGTAGATGCAGGAAGCAAATACCAAATTATGTGTTCTGGGTGATTCCCTCGCAGCTGGAGTGTCAGCTCAGCCCCACAGCTGGCAGCCAGCATGGATGGGACCAGCTGCACTCTTCTGCTTTTCTCTGTGGTATTCCTGTCTGTGCTGAATGTGAGCAGCTGCCAGCATTCTGTACAAATGGCCTCAGCTTTGCAGCCCTTGGATGAGGCTGGCTCTGGGGATGCTTCTGGGGCTACAGTGGTGTGGCTCTTGGTGGGGATGAAGGCAGAGAGGCCTCGCAGCACAGACTGTGCCCCACTTACCCTTGAGCAGCATTTCTTGCACAGGGCAGGGGGGCTGGGGCACGGTCCAGCCACAGAAATGGCTCTGATTTGGCCAAAGCTTGTGTTTCATTGGTGCAGGGAGAACCTTTGGGAGCCGAGCCTCCTGCTGCCGGCAGCTCCCCCCCAGAGCCACCCCATCATGGGGACAGTCACCACCAGCCACGAGCTGTTCCTTCTGCTGCGAGCCCCGGTGTTTGGCACCCTGTGCTTCTCCCCCAGGATTGGCACCCCATGGTTGCCACCAGGGGTTGTCACCCCACACTTTGCACCCCAGGCAGTGGAGAGATGGGACACAGCCTGGTCTCCAACGCTGCCTGACTCCCCTGCTCTCTCCTTCTTCAGCCGTCCTCATGGCTGTCTGCCTGGTGTCAGTCACCTACGGGGCGCTCGTCTGCAACGTCCTGGCCATCCAGGTCAAGTACGATGACTACAAGGTCCAGCTGCGGCCACTGGCCTTCCTCTGCATTGTGCTGTGGCGCAGCCTGGAGATCTCCACCCGCATCGCCGTCCTCGTGCTCTTCAGCACGGTCTTCAAGCACTGGATCATCCCCATCGCCCTGGCCAACCTCCTGGTGGTCTTCTTCTTGCCCTGGGTGCAGTTCTGGCGCAGCGGCAGCCGCCTGCCTGACAACATTGAGAAGAACTTCAGCCGCCTGGGCACGGTGGTGGTGCTCTGTGCCTTCACCCTCCTCTACTCCAGCATCAACATGTTCTGCTGGTCGGCCGTGCAGCTCAAGCTGGCTGACCGGGACCTCATCGACAAGTCGCAGAACTGGGGCCGCCTGGCCGTGTACTACGTGGCCCGGCTGGCAGAGAACACGGCCCTCGTCATCCTCTGGTACTTCTTCAAGACCGATGTCTATGAGAACGTCTGCACCCCACTGCTGGTGCTGCAGCTGCTCCTCGGCTACTGCCTGGGCATCTACTTCATGCTCCTCTTCTACCAGTACCTGCACCCCTGCCGCCAGCTCTTTCGGCACAACGTCGCTGACTTCCTGCACTGCGTGTGCTGCCGCCGGCAATCGCCAGGAACCCCTCTGTGCCTCGAGGCACCCTTCGAGCCCGGCGTGAGGCACAGCATTGTCTGAGCACGTTGCTCCTCCAGCCAGCTGTGGATGTGGGGATGGGCAGCACTGGGCTGCACCAGCAGCCAGAGGGTGCTTGTGGCACAGGCCAAGCGCTGCCTGGTCCTGCGGTGGCAGCAGGTCCCAGTGCATCCCCACAGTGGCAGGGGGACAGGAGTGTGCTTGCCTGCCCAGGACCACCCATGTGAACATGAAGGAGGGTTGATTTGGATTAGACATAAGGAAGAAGTTTTTTACAATGACGGTGGTGAGGCACTGGCACAGGTTGCCCGGAGAGATGGTGGATGTCCCATCCCTGAAGACATTCAAAGCCCCAGGTTGGATGGGGCTCTGAGCAACCTGGCCTAGTTGAAGATGTCCCTGCCCATCTCTGGAGTTGGACTAGATGGTCTTTAGCGGTCCCTTCCAACCCAAACTATTCTACGATTCTAGGACTTAGGGGGTGCCCAAACCACGGGCTGCTGCAAGCTGGCTGCCACGTGGTGGGCAGCCCTGGGGTGCCCCAACACCCCCACCTGCTGCTGGGGTGCACACGGTGACCCGGGGCCATGGGTGCCACTGGGACTGTTGTAAGCAGTAAAGAAACTTTGCTGTGGCTGCGCGTCTGGGTGCTGGCAGTGACTCAGGCAGAGGGTGGGGACGGGGCTGGCACGGGTTCACAGACCTGCTGTCCACGTAACCCTTTCACTCACAGGCGCCGAAATGGGGCTGTGCCAGCGGGAAGTGGGGTTGGGGGGAGCCCCCGATGGAGCCGATAAGATCCAGGAGCATGGTGGGATGGGGGCTGGCCTCATCCTGCGCTTCCGTCAGCGTGGCGCGGCTGCAGGCCAGGAGAGAGCAGCATGCCAGCAAGGAGCAATCCTGTCCAACCTGTTCCTCCAGGCTCAGGGCCCCAGAACTGGCTGCTGTTCCCAGCTGGAGCACTGGACGCCCCAGAGCTCAGGGCCCTGTAGTGGAGGGCAGGCAGGAGGGCGAGGGTGGCTGGCACAGCAGTGGGGACAGTGATGGGACCCAGGAATCCTGGCCCCAAACCACGAGTGTGACATGTCCTCCCCAGCACCCATTTTTGGGGCCAGCTCAGTTTGGGTACTGGACTGAGGATGCTCATCTCCCCTGGGGGGGCCATGGAGGTGCAGCACCACTGGTGCTCAGTCTTCAGTCACCTGCCCTGGAATGGATGCCCGGGCTGGATCCTGGCACCGGCACAGTGCTGTGACCCCAGGGTGCTTCTCTTCCTTTGGTGGTTTCTCTGCAAGAGGGGCAGCGGAGGCTGGTGAGGGAGGCCAGGGAAAACAGAGTGGTTGAGCCAGGCACAGGACGGATCCTCCGCAACTTCTTCCCAGGAAACTCCTACCTTACCAAAAAAGCCCATTTTTGTCCTCAAAAGGTTGCAAACCCCCAAGAGGAGCCGCCAGACACCCCGTGTCACCCAGCCCTGGGGCCACAGGGGACCTTTCAGCGAGCGGCACAGGGGGCTCGTTTCGGCCGTGGGGTCAGCCCTGCCTTCCTGGAAGGTGGCCTTTGAAACCACCGGCATTTCCTTAAAGGCTTCTCCGGGGAAAGTCCCCGCGGCCGTTCCCGCGGCCGGCACTGCCGCACCGCCCGCTGCCTCCATAAAACGCGGGCGCGCAGCGGCGGCCGCGGGGACGCCGCACCATGGGCAACTGGCTGGTCAACCACTGGTTCTCGGCCGCCGTCCTCGTGAGTCGGGGGGCTGGGGGCTCACCGGGCTGGGGCAGGGCGGGGGGACACTGGGGGCTGCGGGGCTCCTGGGGGAGATGGGGGCTGATGGGCTGCCCTGGGCTGGGCTGTGGGGACAGACGAGCATCCCCTCTGCTCAGCCGACCCGCGTACCCCGGCAGCCAGGGGAGGGACGGGCTCTGGAAACCTGAAGTCTTAGGGAAAGCACAGCTCACGGGAAAGGGGGTCCTGGAAAAGTTAAAAATGCTGCTGCTTTGCCCGGCCACTTTGGCCGGGAGCCTCCCACATGCTTCTCCCCTTGTGAGAGGAGGAGGATGCTGTGAGAACTCGTGGCAGGGTGAGGAGCTGGCACCACAGGGACCATCTGCCAGTGCCGTGCTGCAGCATCTCTGGTGTAGCAGAGCTTGCCTGGCCAGCACCCATCAGCTGCTCAGCACTGCGTGGGGAGCTGTGAATGCGCGGGAACATGGGGGTTTACAGAGAGTTCGGCTATTTTAATTCTTGAAGTTACTTAAAAAAGAAAACAGCCAAAACCCAAATACATGGCAGGGTGATGTTTTTTTTGGACCTCTGCAAAAATTCAGCGGCTGTGAGAGGTGCCAGTGTGGGGTGTAGTGGGGTTAGGCAGGGGACAGCAGCACGGTGAGGCCAGGTGAGCCAGCTCCCCATGAAACTTCCTTCTCCCAGAATCTTCCCCACACAGCCCAGACCACTCTCCAGATCTGCCCTGCCTGCCGTTACACGGGTGTTGTCTGCTCCTGCCCTTCCTCCTTCCTCATGCACAGGTGATGCACAGGGCTGTGTGTGACAAGATAGCAATTTTGCAACGCCTCCACAGCTCTCCTCACCTTTGGCCCCGTGTCCCAGCCCTGCGTGTGACAGGGCAGCTCATAAGGAAACAGGAGGGGATGCACTGTCCTGACACCCTCTGGCTGCACCCGTCCCTGAGTGCTGCAGCATGAGAGGCTCCCGGGACAGGGTCCCTCATGAGGCTGTGACTTTCCCCCGCAGGCAGCCTGGCTGGGCATCAACATCTTCCTCTTCACCTACTACTTTCTGTTCTTTGACCGGGATGAGCACTATTTCTACACCAGGGCCATCCTTGGGGTAAGGTGCTCCCCCACGGCACCCTGCCTGCCCAGGCACACGAGCCCCTCGGGGCCCTGCTGCAGTGGGCTGGCGGCTGCAACATCCCTTGCCCTTTTCATGTTCTGTCCCCTTCCAGCCCCCCATCATTCTGTCCCACTCCCCAGCCTGGCATTGCTCCATGTTGGTCCGTGTCTTGATCCCTGCCTGGTCCCAGCCCAACAGCATCCCAGCCCGGCCTAGCATCACCCCTCCCAGTCCCCAAGCCAGCCCAGCACCACTCCATCCCAGTTCCCAGCCCAGCATCACTCAGTCCCAGCTCAGCATTGACTGGCCCCACCACGATGGAATGGTGGTGCTCACCCCTCTCTTCTCCCCAGTCCGCCTTGGCGTGGGCTCGAGCATCAGCCAAGTGCCTCAACTTCAACAGCATGCTGATCCTGCTGCCCGTCTGCCGCAACCTGCTCTCCTTCCTCCGTGGCACCTGCTCGGTGAGTGTCCCTCAGTGGCACAGCCAGCGCGGCGTCCCCGTCCCTGCCCCATCCTGACGCCGCTGCCTCTCCCTGCAGTGCTGCAGGCGGACGCTGCGGAAGCAGCTGGACCACAACCTCGCCTTCCACAAGCTGGTGGCCTACACGCTGGCCCTGCTCACAGGTACCCCCTGTACTGGGATGGGGCAACAGTGGGGACTGGAGCTGCCCGGTGGGTGACTGCCTGTCCCCTGTGCAGCTGTGCACACCATCGCCCACCTCTTCAACCTGGAGCGCTACAACCAGAGCCAACAAGCCACCGACGGCAGCCTCCCTGCTGTCCTCTCCAAGATGCACCTGCAGGGCAGCAACAAGTGGCTGAACCCCATCCACTCCAACCAGACGGTGAGCACGGCATCCTGCAACCCACCACCACCGCCTGTCCCCTGCTCCCCTAACCCCCCCTGCTGCCCCTGCAGACCGTCGAGTACGTGGCTTTCACGACCATCCCGGGGCTGACGGGGGTGATCATCACGCTGGCACTCATCCTCATGGTCACATCCTCCACCGAGTTCATCCGCAGGAACTACTTTGAGCTCTTTTGGTACACACACCACCTCTTCCTCGTCTACTTCGCTGGCCTCGTCATCCATGGCATCGCGTAAGGCTCCTCACCACTCCCCGGGGCAGGACAGCGAGGGGCAGTGGGCACAGACCTCTGGTGGGGCAGCTGCGGGGAGAGTCCAGTGGGGCTGTGGCCTGCCATTCCCAGCTGGCCTCACGCAGTGTGGCTCAGCCCTGGCTGGGAGCAGAAGCTGGCCCCTGGCTCATCCCTCACCTCCCTGCAGGGGGCTGGTGCGTGGGCAGACGGAGCAGAGCATGGCAGAGGTGCCCCCCCACCACTGTGCCAAGTACCTCCCACAGCGGGACCAGAACTGCACCCACGAGTGCTGCAAAGACCCCGAGTTCGGGGGCATCCCTGCTGAGGTAGGGCAGTGGTGGGATGGCCGTGGGGAGAAGCTCTTCCCTTGCCCTTGGGGTGCTCCGGCCTTTCCCAATCCCTTGCTCTCCTCCATCTTCCCAGTCCTGGAAGTGGGTTCTTGCCCCCATCATCCTCTATGTCTTTGAGCGGCTCCTGCGGGTCTGGCGTGCGCAGCAGAAGGTGATTGTCACCAAGGTGGGTGGTGCAGGAGCCTGTTCCTATCCCAGCTCCTACCCTTGGACTCACTGGTGCCACAGCTCCTTGCCGTGGTGGCCATGGGGAGGAGGGCAGGGGCCATGGCCACCACCCTGTCCTAGGGGCAGGAACCGGGCTGGGTGCTGAGCCCTGCCCGTGCCCACAGGTGGTCATGCACCCTGCCCGCGTGCTGGAGCTGCAGATGCACAAGAAGGGCTTCTCCATGGAGGTGGGGCAGTACATCTTTGTCAACTGCCCCGCCATCTCCCCGCTGGAGTGGCACCCCTTCACCCTCACCTCTGCGCCCGAGGAGGACTTCTTCTCCATCCACATCCGGGCGGCCGGCGACTGGACAGAGCGTCTCATTGACACCTTCCAGCTGGAAACACCCAGGTAGGCTGGGGAGTGCCCAACAGGTCATTCCAGGGATTTGGGGAGGCCGTACACCTCACCCAGGCCTTGCTTTGGCCAGGATCGAGGTGGACGGTCCCTTTGGCACGGCCAGCGAAGACGTGTTCCAGTACGAGGTGGCCATGCTGGTGGGGGCAGGCATCGGTGTCACCCCCTTTGCCTCCATCCTCAAGTCCATCTGGTACAAGTTCCAGCAGGCTGACCAGACCCTCAAAACCAAGAAGGTACAGTGTCCCATGGGACCAGCTGTGGGTTTCTGCCTCCAGCTCTGCTCCACCTTGAGCAACCCCTCTCCCCCTGCATCCCAGATCTACTTCTACTGGCTCTGCCGGGACACAGGAGCCTTTGCCTGGTTCAATGACCTGCTCGCCTCCCTGGAGCAGAAGATGGCTGAGTCGGGCAAGGCAGACTTCCTCACCTACCGCCTCTTCCTCACTGGCTGGGACAACAGCATTGTGAGTTGACCACGGGCTGCAGGAGGGGACACAGGGTGGCCAAGCTGGGCAGGAAGGGCAGGGCAAGCATGACAATGGCTTTCAGGCACAAAGTCCAGGCACGGTGTTTGGTGGGATCACCAATGGATGCTCCTCCATGGTGAGGGACTGGAGGGGGGCTCATGGGTGGTGCCTGGGGTTCTCACCATCCCTGCCTGCCCAGGCCAACAACGTGGCGCTCCACTTCGACACCGCTGTGGACACAGTGACGGGCCTCAGGCACAAAACCATCTTCGGGCGGCCCATGTGGAACGTGGAGTTTGCAGCGGTGGCTGCAGCCCATCCCAGGTGAGAGCTGAGCAGGGAACTTGGGATGTTGGAGCTGGAGGCACACCCTCCACCCTGGCACTCAGCCCAGGGCTGGCTTTGGGAGAGGTGTGCTACCCCCTGCAGGGAGCCCAGAAAGCTTTTAAATCACTTTCCCCTGAGGTGCCCGCCTGGCACTGAAAGCCCTGTGCTGTTTGCAGGTCCGTGGTCGGTGTTTTCCTCTGTGGGCCAGAGGCCCTGGCCAAAAGCCTGCAGAAGTCCTGTCACCAGCACTCCAGCATGGACCCCAGGAAGGTCAAATTCTACTTCAACAAAGAAAACTTTTAAGTGGCAGTGAGGCTGGTGCCCCAGCGGGCAGGGACCCTGACTGCATTGCCTCAGCCCTTTTCCAAAGCAAGGCCAGGGATAAGCATCTGTGCACGCACTGAAACTAGGCAAGACACAGCAAGGTACAGGTTCTCCATGAGAAATTCCAGGTTCAACCACTGCTGCCTGCCTGTCCTGGTGTACAAGGGGTCCTCAGGGAGCAAGTGGGCCTGTATCTCCACACAGCCCCTCCCTGAGCAAGCGGAGACGTGCTGCGATGCTGCCGCCGGAGCAGCGGGAAGCGCGGGGAGCCCAGCGGGTTGGGCAGAACCAGGGATGGGGATGGGACATGGGCATCCACGCAGGCGTTGGGGGCCAAACGTACCCCTCGGGGTTTAAACAGTGCTTTGTGTAAGAGAAAATTAAACTTTCTTGTCTTTGTAATGAAAGCCTCTGTGGTGACTCAGCTGTGCAGGTAGGAGGAGGCCATGCTCTGCCCCCTCGTAGGGCTGCAATAGAAGAGCTGGTCGATAGCAAACCCTCTGGGCTGCAGGGTCAGACAGCTCTCTGCAGGGGCTTGCTGCCACCACGGCACCCCCCAGAGCCAGCCTGCAGCCTGCACACAGCTCAGCTCCCACTGCAGCTCCCACCGGGTTCTGCTCTGGCGTATGCAGAGAGGGAAACCCCGCTCCCCGAGCAGGCTGGGGTGGTAAGTGATCCTGCAATCCGATACGGAGCCCTCCCTGCCCCGCCAGCAGGGACAGAAAGCCAAGCTCTCTGTCCTGCCCTTCCCCTACACCCCTGTAAACAGCACGGCACAAGGAATTTAATGACTAGGTCTTGCCCTGGTGTGGGAAGGAGGGAGGATGGCAAGTGGTTTGGACAAGAGTGGAGCCAGGCCACACTGCTCCCAGAAGCCAACAGTCCCACTCTGGCCTCCATGAGAGACCAAACAAGGCAGCCAGGGACATGCATTTACTCAAACCCTCCTCCCACTTTATTTCAAACATCATAAAATATACACAGAAAAAAAAAAAAAATGGATGAAAAGGATGGACTGGAGGGAAAAACCTCTTGAGGGTGACACAACCTCTCCCAAAATGCAGCATCAGCTCAAGCAGCAGTGGGAAGCAGCTGCCATGGAGAATCACCTCTATCCAGGCACATGGCATCTCCATCATGTGCCTGCCACAAAGAAGGGGAGGAGGGTGAGCCTGGCACAGAGGGAAGCAGGGCAGAGTCCCATCCTGGGCAGCTCTGATCTACCAGAGGGGAACAGGCACAGGGTGAGACTGGGTTAGGGACGTCACCTGTCAGGGTGCCCCCGTGGATTTCTGGATCTGCTCCTTCAGAATGAGGATGCTCTGCCGCTGTTCTGGGGGCAGCATGGCGATCTGGTCTGCTGTCAGCTGCAGGACCTGCATGATCAGTGCTGCCTGTGGGGAAAGAGGGGTCAGAGATGTGCCCTGCCAGAGCAGCCACAGCATACCAGAGCCAGGGAGGGGCTGACCCCGCCACAGAAAGGCACACAGGAAGTGCTGCTCCAGCTGTCTCACCCTTTCCCTTTTGTTCTCTCACCTTCTCGTGATCCTGTGGGGTGACCTGGCTCTGTCCAGGACTAAAGCCTCCAGGCTGACCAGCTCCTTGGACTCCTGCCCCAGGAATGCCTCCTCCCTGCATGCCTGCCCCAGCCATGTTAGGAACCTGTGGGAATAATAGAGGGGTTAAGGACTGAGGGGTCTCTGGACTCAGCCATACAAATCCAGGAAGGTAAAGCAGATGATCAGATGGATGCCCTCATGGACAGCTTGAAGATGCCTGAGCATGAAGAGAGAGTGCATTTTACGTGCTCTCCTTTCTCTCCAACTCCTGTGCTCCTTCCTGCACCTCAGGAAGAGGTGGAGAGAGGCCTGAGCCTTGTCCTGTCCCCAGCTGATGGGCAGTGCCTGGGGAAATGGGACAGACGCCCTGACCCCTCAGAGCCAGTGACTGAAGCCTGGTGCTTCCCAGAGCTGCTGCTCTGTGGGACACCCCCCACCCAGCCCCAGCCTACAGGACGCCGTCGGTGCCCGACCGGCTGAGCGGAGACGTGTGTACCTGGCGGGGCCCCTGCGGGCCACTGGCTCCCATGTTAAGTGGCCCAGGACCCTGTATCCCACCAGGCATCGGGCCACGCGGGTTGGGACCAGGCCCGCGAGGCTCCAGGCCCCGGGGCTCCAGGACCCTGGCCTCCATGGCCCTGGCTTCCAGCACGCGCGGCTCCAGCACCCGCGGCTCCAGGCCCCGCGCCTCCAGTGCTCGCGCCTCCATCACCCGGGGCTCCAGCCCTCGTGGCTCCAGCCCTCGGGGATCTCTTCCGACTGCGGAGGAAAGACAAGGTAAGCTCCTGAGGGAAGCGGTGCTGCAGGAGTGTGGGAGCGAGCCCACCGCCTCGTTTGTCTGGGGGCTAGCAAGCACCCAAAAGGTGCAGGGCTGGGGGCAGAGGAGACATGCCTGGAGAAAGTCCCTTGCACCCTGGGACTGTCCCTCCTCGCCTGGAGTCAGTCATTTCACTGCCCAAACCCCCTTCCTATGCCTTGGGTCGGGGCAGCCGGCTCCGCTCTGACTTCCTGCCTGCACAATCCAAGCCACCCAGTATTTCATGCCCCCTCTCTCACCTCGAGCATCCATCAAGGGCCCCCGCGGCTCTCCCATCAGTGGTCGGGGTTCTCCCATGGGTCCCCCCCTCATCTCATGGGGGGGGCCACGGCTGTCATGACCAGGCATATGGTGCATAGGGGCTCCCTGGTGGGGCGGCCCAAGGTAACCTCTGACGCAGAGAGACGAGGAGAGCAAAGCAGGAGGAGGAGAAAAAGCGAGAGAGTGTGAATCAGACACTGGCTTGGCACGGTCTGGGCAGAGCGCTGGGATTGCCCCCGAAGCCGGCCGCAGGGGAGGAGGGTGAGGCTGGCACAGGGATGGGTGCTGGCGGCCCCATGCCGCAGGGCAGCTGCCATCACCCCGGGGATGTCCCTTCCCCGGGGAAACGGGCCGGCCCCCACGGCTGGCAGCACACAGGCCTCCGACCAGGCAGCAGTGACTCCCGGAAGGCTGGTGCCATCCCTGTCCTCAGCGAGAGGCTACCCTTGGGCAGGGGACAGTGCCAAGGGCTCCTCTCCTTCCCTCTCCCCTCACCTGGGCTCCACTTCTCCAGTGACTGAGAGCAGGGTCCCTCCGCGAGGGTCATTCGGGGCATCTCCCAAAAGGCCTCGGGGCGGCGGGCCACTAGCAGGTAGAGGTCCACGCTGCATAGGGGCCCTCGGGTCTGGCATGGGCACTGCCAGGGAGACACACAAGAACTCGTGAGGATCTGCATGACCAGGGCTGTGCCAACACTGTCCCCGGCGCTGTCGGGCCGGGTGTGGGGCAGCCACGCTGCTCCCCTGAGCTGTGCTGTCTGCTGGGGACACAGCCCCACACACGAGGCTGGAGCACACCAAAGCCCCTTCCCTGACTGCCGATTTTATTCCTCTCTTTTTCCTCCCTGGTTTTATCTCACGTTTCTTACAGCACCAGGGGCCAAACAAAGCAATGGGTGCCCCCATGGCAATCCCTACAAGCGTGGGCATCAACACCCTGCTGACGTGGGGCCAGGAGCAAAGCAAGATCTGGAAGGCTCCTGGAAGCGCAGTGTCAAAGGGGGCTGGATCTTAGGCACAAGCCCTTTCCAAACATGCTCTTCTTTTCCACTGGAGGCTCCGTGCATGGTTCTAGCCTGTTCTCTCCTGTAGCCCTAGAGGAAATCCTGCCTCCTCCACCTCCTCTTCCTGCCGTCAGGCTACAAGGAGTGTAGTCCCTGGCCCTGAGAACAGCGGGGTGAAAGCTGCTCTCTGCGCACTGCACAACGAGCTCCATGGGTGCCGGGGTACCTTGAACGCGTTCGATAGACGCAGGCCTGGCAGGTCCCACGGGCGAGAGCTGCAGGTTCCCTGGGCAAGCAGCAGGAAAAGAGGGAAAGAGCAGACACGTGAATAGTGTATGCACGCATGCACCGGCTTTGGGGACAGTGCTGCCTGCAGGATCAGCTCCCTGACGTCCCCAGGAAAACCTACAGAGAAGATGTTGCAAGTCTGGCTTGATCAACCTCTTCCATTAGCACCACCTTTGTCAGCACGGGCAGGACAGCCAGCGTGGCACAGTAGTCCTTCCCTCACTCAGGGAGAGAGGCAGGGAGAGAAGACATCCTGCCAAGAGATGTGGCATTCCATGGGGCCACGCTGGCCCCATAACGCACCAGCTCCTGCTCTCCAAAACCTCTTAGGTGCCAAGAACTACCAGGCTGCTTTCAGGAAGACAGTGCCCACCCCAAAGGAAATGAGAGTCAGCTGCCCCTAAGGCTGAAGGATCTCAGACTAGGTTTGCCACGCTGCTGAAACAAGGCCTAGGATACAAGTCAAGGCGACAGACGTGACAGGGGTCTGCATGTGTTGTTCCTGGGAGAACAGGAGCACCTGGGTCACGCTAACCTACATATGGCACCATGTGAACTGCAAGGAACCGGGCCCCGGGGCTGGGCACTACAGACCGTGCCTGCGGAGGGAAAGCCGAGCCGCCACGCTCCGGGAAAGTCCCTGCCTTGCAAGCCTCAAGCCAAAACGGAGCCAGCTCCCTCTGCTGGGCACGGCGCGGGAGGACGCGGCGGCCGCACCAGCTGCGCCCCAGCACCCAGGCAGCGAAGGAGCAGCACAAGGACCAGAGAAGAGCAAGCTCTGCCTGCCCGCACAAGCACAGGGACAGACACGGGCTCGCAGAGGTGGGAAACACAAGCGCATCCGGCTCGGTGGGGACAGGCAGCTCTCCTGGCTTCCAGGGCTCGGACGCACAACACGGTGCAGGATGAGCTGGGAGCCAACGGGGCATGGGCTGAGTGCTGGGAGCCAGGGAGCTGCCACCACAGCCTTGTGCCTCAGTGAACACACTGGGCACAGCCCTGGGGCCGGCACAGCCAGGCTGCAGACAGCTGGGGCACAGCACTGCTCCCTGGAGCGAGGCTCACAACACACACAGCACTACACGCGCCTGCTTTACCTTGTCCACGCTCCAAGGGGACGGGCCCTGCACCCGGCATCCCAACCTGTGGCTGCATCCCACCTGAGAGGGGACAGGCAGAGATCAGGCCCTTCCTGACCCGTCCCTGACGACTAACCCGTTCCTCTGGCCCCAAATACCTTCTCACTCCCAGCTCCTGGGGGAGCATCTGGAGGTTTATTCCCTTGGTGCTGGCTCCCCCCAAGGATAATTCAACTTTGCAGCCCACCTCTGGCAGCAGCAGAACCACAATGTACAGTACAGGATTACGTGTGCTCTCACAGGGCCAAGCCCCCCAGTTAGGGGGAAGGCAGAGGGGGGTGTCTGCAGGACCCGTGTGCTCACGGGTGGGGCAGCTCAGCCCAAACTCACCTCCTGGAGCCATAGGGCCAGGGCCAGGGCCCTGCACAGGAGCTGCCATCTGTCCTGGGGCTGGCACTCCCCCCTGCATGGGTGGCTGCATCAGAGGAGGAGCGCCGTTGACGTGCATCCCGCCCTGCCCGGGAGAGAGAGACACTGGATCTCAGGGACACCCCGAAACCTGGGCACATCCCCAGCTGGGAGAGCTGGAGCTGGTACTGCCCATGGCTCCTGCACAGCTCATGTGTCGTGCAGGCTCTTACTATGGGCTGTGGCTGGGACGAGGGGGTGTTCTGTGGGTTCAGCTGCGCGTTGGGCCCTGGCCCAGGCCCCGGTCCCGGCCCAGGCCCTGGCCCTGGCACTGGCTGTTGGTTGCCTGGGATCAGAGAAGGAACGCTGGTCTGGCGATGCAGGATTTTCTAGGGAAGAAGGAGAAAGGAGTTCTTTTCCACTCCCACTCCACAAAGGCTATCACCAACACCCCCCCAAGCCCGGATGAGCAGCAAGGGACAAACCAGCGCGATCTCCGGGTCGACGATCCTCATCACCACCTGGGCCTGCAGCAGTGCATAGGCCAGCTGGGGGTTCTGGAGCAGCATGTTCCTGGCCTCCTGGGGGCTGTTCTGGACACACAGCTGGGAAGACAGGCACTGATCAGAGCTCTGACAAGGCGTGACAGGGGCTGGCAGGGGCCGGGCGGCGGCAGTAGGAGCTGTGCTCGCACAGGGAGCTCGGCCCTCCCGCACTCACCTTCATCTGCTTCATCAGCTCAAACATCTGCTCGGGGGGCAGGCTGGCCACTGCCCGGCTGATGGACTCGGGGGCATCCTCCGGGTTCACAGGGTCCCCGTAGGGCGACTCTATGATGGGTGCACCCGTGCCCAAGCCTGAAACAGAGTTGGTGACTTTGTACTGCAGCACCCACAGCGCAGGCAACAGGCTCATTGGGAGGGGAGCACCAGCCCATCGGGGGAAAAGGAGAACTCAGGGAGGCGTTAGGAGGAACTTCCTCACAGAAGGGGTGGTTAGGCACTGGAACAGACTGCCCAGGGAGCTTGTGGAGTTACTGTCCCTGGAAGTGTTTAAGTAAAGACTGCATTTAGTGCTCCAGTCTAGTTGATGCAGTGGTTTTTGGTCAAAGGCTGGACCGTGATCTTCAGCAACCTTTGCCAACCTAAATAATTCTGTGATTCTGCGATCATCTGGGAGCAGAACCACAGAGCTGAGCCCATGCATCCCTCTGGGATAATTCTGTGATTCTGCAATCATCTCGGAGCAGAACCATTGCGCTGAGCCCGTGCATCCCTCTGGGATAATTCTGTGATCATCTGGGAGCAGAATCACAGAGCTGAGCCCGTGCATCCCTCTGGGATAACTCTGTGATTCTGCAACCATCTGGGAGCAAAACCACAGAGCTGAGCCCCTGCATCCCTCTGGGGAACTACCCACAACACCTCTTTGGGCAGGCCAGCTGTGCCAGCCTGGCAGGAGAGACACACCCCACAGCCCTGCCGAGGCCGGGCCCGGCACAACACCCCAAAATGCCCACTCACTCTTGAGCTCCTCCTTGTTCTTCTCGCTGGCGGCGTTGTCGACGCGCAGGGCCCTGCCGCTGAACTCGCGCCCGTTGAGGTTGCGCATGGCGCTGAGCGCCGTCTCCTGGTCCTGGTACTCGCAGAAGCCATAGCCCTTGGGCTTGCCCGTCTCCCTGTCGTACACCAGCCTGCGTGGTGAGGAGACACACGGCGCTCTGAGGGCCCGCCGCTCCCGCCCTCCGGAGCCCACACCGGGATCCAGCCGGAGCTGGGAGTCGAGGGACAGCCCCGGAGCCAGGCCGAGGCACTCCGGAGCCGGGCCTGAGGCAGAGCCAAGGCGCCTCCCAGCTGCTGGCACGGAGCACAACGCCGCGGTGGGCAGGGAGCCCTCCAGTGCCAGCTCTGGGCCTCCCTCCAGCCCACCGGGCAGCTCCCGGGACCGGCTGCTCCCAGAACTCCCAAACCCTTAACTGAGAGCTCTCCAAGCCTGGAAAACACCTCTGAGAGGCCCTGGAATGGGAGTGAGGAGCACAGGGCCTGACCAGGATCTGGGCACTCAATGGCCTCAGCAGGGCGGCTCCTCCAGCCCAGGACTGCGTGCCCGTGTCCATCTGCTGTGCACGGACCTGGTGCTCCATCTCCAGCTGACCCTGGCACGGCCACTGGGCCTCTGCCCTGAGCTGCCACAGCCTCACAACCCCCGCAGATGCTGCGCTGCTCTGTGTGACGGAAGAGCCTCGAGAGGGGCCCGGGGAGGTTTACATGGGATGTTAGGCAAAACTCCTTCTCCAAAGCGGCTGCCAAGCATTAGAACAGGCAGCCCAAGGCAGTGCTGGAGTCACCATCCCTGAAGTGTTCAAAAGGTGTGTGCATGTGGCACCTGGAGACACGGTGGGCTTGGCACTGCTGAGGGAACGGCGGGGCTGAATGGTTTCAGAGGGCTTTTCCAGCGTCACGGATTTACCGTCCCACGGTTCCAGGGCGGCTCCGCAGAGCCCGCGGGGCTCGGTCTGCGCCGAGCAGGGGACCCGGGGGAGGCCGGCGGCCGCTCTCACCTAAAGCTGACCACGGGCCCAACCTCCGAGAAAATGTCCTTCAGCTGTTCCTCCGTGGCCTCATACGGGATGTTCCCCACTGCGGAGACAGACGGTGCCGCCGGTCAGCGCGGCGGGTACCGGCCCCGACGGCGAGGGGGGGAAACCCGCCGGCCCCCCGCTCGCCCCTGCCCGTCCCTGCCCCTTTCCCTGTGCAGGTGGGGCGGTCCCGCCGCCGCGGCCTCACCGAACACGGAGCGCAGGGACCGGTCCACGGCGGGGTCCCGCACCGACAGCCCCGCCATCGCGCCGCCCGCGCCGCTTCCGGTCCGCGCCGCAACCGTCCCCCCGCTTCCGCCCGCAGCGAGTGCGGCAGCGGCGCTCCCGGAGAGCGCTCCGGAGGGAAACGCGCGGCCGGGACTGCCCGGGACCGCCCGGCACCCACGGACGGCGCTGCTGCGGCCTGGGGCAGCCCCGGCACCGGGGAGCCGCCTCCGGGCAGCCCCGCGGCCCCCGGGTGCGGCCTCGGGCACCGGCCCCGGGGCACAGCCCCTGACACGGCCCGGGGCTCGGCGGGATGGAAGCCGCGCACGCCCCGGTGGCGGTCCCTGCGCTGGCCACGGAGCGGAGGCTCGCCCAGCGCCTCAGGTGAGGGGCAGCGGCAGCGGCCCGGGGCAGCGCTGCTCCGGCGGCAGCGTGAGGGGCCAGCCCTGCCCCGGGAGGCTCTGACCGTGCCCTGCCGTGCAGGGAGCGCCTGCAGGAGGAGCGGCTCCTGGACCGGCGCTTCCAGCCGCAGGCGGTGCCCGGCGGCCGCGTGGCGCTGCCTGTGCTGGAGGAGAGGCTCTCGCAGCTCTGCCTGCCCCCGGACGTGCCCTGCGAGCTGCTCCGCATCCAGGTGGGCAGAGCTGCCTCGGCCCGGGCCCCGTGCGGGGCGGAGGGCTCCCAGCCCGGCTCAGGGTGTGGTGTCACCTCCCTCCCGCAGGAGCCCGTGCCCTCCCGGGCCGCCCGCCGCCGGACGCCTGCCCAGAGGCTGCGGGACGAGCTGCGGCGGCTGCTGGCCGGGAGCTGGGCCGAGGAGCTGGAGCGGGATGTGCCCCACGCCTGGCAGCGGCACGGCGACCTGGTCCTGCTGAGCGAGGACAGCTTCAGGGCTGCGGCGTGGCAGCGGCTGGGTAAGGGAGAGCGGGGTCCGCCTGCCCGCTCCTGCCCGCCGAGTGCCCGCAATTCCCAGCTCCCGGCACCGGTGCGTTGCAGGCTCGGTGCTCTGGCAGACGGTGGCCTCAGCTTTGGGGGCCCGGCGGGTGGCCAGGCGAGGACGGGTGATGCCGGATGGGATGCGGACCCCCAGCGTAACCCTGCTGCTGGGCCAGGATGGCTGGGTGGAGCATGTGGACAACGGGATCAGGTAGGCAGGGGCCGCAGGAGGCGGCGGGCGTGGGAAGGGACTGCCCTCACCATCGCGGCGGGGTCTTCCAGGTACACCTTTGACGTGACCAAGTGCATGTTCTCCCCGGGCAACATCACGGAGAAGCTGCGTGTGGCCTCACTGCCCTGCTCCGGGGAAGTGCTGGTGGATCTCTATGCAGGTAACGGGGATGGAGGAGGGGTCGGGCAGGACGGGCTGGCAGAGAGCAGTGGTGCAGGTGCTGATGGCATCCAGGTAGACATGAAATGTCATTTTCAGCCTGGAATGAAAAATACTGAGCTTCTGTCTTGTTAGTGAGCCCTTCTGCTATCCTGGCACTGCTGTCCCTCCTGTGTCCCTGTGGCCTTTGGACACTTAGGATGTCCTGCAGAGCCGTGTTCTGTACCTGGTGCTGCTTTGGGGAATCACTTGGATCTAGGGAAAAGGTCTGCCACTGTTTGTGCTTAAGGAAGTTAGTGTTTCCAGTTTGTGCCACACTGAAAGGACATGGCACCCACAAAACTGCTCTGGATTAATTAAAATAAATGGCAATCTAGGCACTTCTGCAGAGCAGGGCAGGTCTCAACCTGATGGCCAAAGACTGAAGGTAAAATAAGCTCCTCTAAACATTTTTCCAGACAGATTTGCTTTTGCAGAAGAGGGAGGGATAAATTTCCATTTTTCCAGTGTTTGGGCTTATTCCATCCCAGAGCAAAGCAGACTTGGAGAGCCAGGGAGGCAATGTGCATCCTGCCCTGCCCTCAGGGAGGAGTGTGGATCTCTGGCGGGTCCCTGCCCTCGGCCACCGCCACCTCCTGCCCGCAGGCATCGGCTATTTCACGCTGCCGTTCCTGGTTCACGCGGGAGCTGCCTTTGTCCACGCCTGTGAGTGGAACAGCCACGCTGTGGAGGCCCTGCACAGGACCCTGGTGCTGAACGGGGTGCGAGATCGCTGCCACATCCACGCCGGGGACAGCCGGCAGGTGAGCGCTGCCGCCCGGCCGCGGGCCCCTCCCCGCCGCATCCCCTCACCTCCTGTCTCCTCCCAGCTGGAGCTGCGGGACGTGGCAGACAGGGTGAACCTGGGGCTCATTCCCAGCTCGGAGGAAGGCTGGCCGGTGGCTTGCCGCGTCCTGAGGAAGGACAGGGGTGGGGTTCTCCACATCCACCACAACGTGGAGACTCCCCCCGCGCCGCAGAGCCCGGCCCTGCCGGCTGAGCAGGGCTCTGCAGAGGCGGCCAGCTCCGGGGGAGAGGCGCAGCACGCAGCAGAGGACGGAGGGAAGGAGACCTGGCTGGGGGCCAGGCTCAGACCCGCGTGGCAGAGGTGGGCTGAAGCCACGGCCACACGGATCCAGGGGCTGCTGGCAGAGCTGCACGGGCGGCCGTGGTGCACCAGCGTCCTGCACGTCGAGGCAGTGAAGTCCTACGCTCCTCACGTGCATCACCTCGTGCTGGACCTCGAGTGCCGGCCAGTGCTGCCTGTTTAGTGGGGCACGGGCACCGCTGGGGCTCCAGCTCCCATGGAAGGGTGTTACCGAGCACCAGGGGCAGGGAGATGCTACCAGCAGCGTCCTGCTGCCAGCCTGGATGTGCCTTATGTCCTCTGGTTCCCCAGTGGCAGCGCTGCCCAGCAGTGCCTCGCCGTGCCCAGGGCACCCAGGGTTGTGCTCCCATAGCAGATCCCTTTGGGATCCAGACAGGGATGGCGCGAGCTGGGGCTCACAGTGCCCGTGTGCCCTGGCTGTGCCAGTCACTGCCCAGGTCTTGGACACGTGGTAGCATCTTCAGCCCTGTTTTCACACAGGGAAGAGCCACAGGGCTGAGAAGCCTTGGGTTCCTGCTGGGTTCATTTCAGCAGGTCAGGGACAAGCTTTGTGCTTGTATTTATCAGCGTGCTTTTTTAATGTACTGGAAACAAGTCTGTTCATCTCGTTTTCTTTGTATCTTTTTTTCAGAAATAAGGATGTTTTTCACCACCTCTTGTTGGTGTCCAGTTAAAATATGAACACTGGTGCAAGCGGGGGGGTCTGGCCTGGGGACTTTGGGGACTTGGGGTCCCTAGGGTGGTGTGTGGAGGGGCTCAGGGAGCAAAGCCTCTGTGGCATCGTCTGCCTGCAACCCCAAACCTCTCTACATATTTATTGTGTGTGTACTCCCGGTGGAGCGAACCCCCGCCCCATGAGGGAGCCCCGCTGGCCCTTTGGTGTCTCTGTGTTTTTTTCCACCGTGTCAGTGTCCCGTCGCTTCCCACAGGGCTGGGAGCCTCTGGCTCTCCCGTCCCTGGGGTGCGGCCGAAAGTGTGGGCAGAGCCGCGTCCTCTCGTTTGCCTTGGGCTGCACCCAGGGGGCCTCCCCCGCTGTCCTGCACGGCGAGAAGCCACCTCCCCACGGGTGGAGCCCCGCGCCTCGTCCAGCCGCGTGTGCTGCGGGTTCCCCTGGTGCCTGTGCTGCTGCGGGGACCGTATCTCCGCTGCGAAGGACAAGGGCAGCGGCTGGAGCCTTGCGGCGGGAAGACACCACGGCCGCGGCCCTGGGGCTGCCCTTGGGCATCCCGGGGGGTTCCCCGCAGTTCGGGTGCGCTCTGTGCTCTGCGGGAGAAGCTGCCCACCCCGTCGGGGCCGTGGGGCACCGGGGTCCTGCCCTGCCGAGCGGGGGGACAGCGGCCCGGGGGGACCGGCCGGGGAAAGGGGAGGGAGGCAGCGGCACCGCCTCCCGCACGGGCAGCCCCGGCGGTGCCGCAGGTGCGGCTCCTTTAAGGCACCGGCACCGCCCTCCCCTCCCGGGCCCCCTCCCGCTGCCGGGAGGCGCCGGCCGCAGCCGCTGCAGGTACCGGGAGGATCGCGGGACCGGCGGGCTCTCCGCCGGCGGGGCCGGGGGTGCCGAGGGTGCCTCCGCGGACGGGGATCCCTCGGCTGGTGGGGAATCGGGGCGAGCCAGGGGTCCTTTTGCGGTCGGGGGTCGAGCCGCGGTGTCCCGGGCGGGGGCAGGTCCCAGCCCCGGTGGCCGCGCTGAGAGCGCGGTGCCGCCGGCCCCGGCCGCCCCTTTCCCCGACGGAGAGGAGCCGGGGTTCCGTCCCGCCGGCCCCTCTTCCCCGAGGGACGCCGGGGCGCGGCTGCCGGGACGGGAAGGTCCCTCCCGCCGGTTCCGCCGACACGGGCGAGGAGCGGGGAGCGGCTGCAGCTCCCGAGCAGGCGCTCCGGGTCCGTCGAGGCTGGAGCGGCCGCGGCCGCCCGGGTCCCGGTGCCGCCGCCTCCGAGCCGGACCGTGTCCCTGCCGCGGGTCCTGGTGCGTGTCCGCTCCCGGCGGCTCCTCGGGGTCGGGCAGCTCCCAGCCCCGGTGCGTCCGTGGGAGGGGCAGCCCGGGGCGGCTCCTTCCTGCCGGGGCTGCCCGCGGCTGCTGGGCGTCAGCCCGGTCCCACGGAGCCGGCTGAGGTCACCGGGACGGCGGGGCTGGCAGGCGGCCCGAGCCCAGCCCGGGGCAGGGCGGTGGAGGCGGCGGGCGGGCCGCTGTGCTGGGTACCGCGATCCGGTCCGGCCCCGGCAGCGGGCACGGGGCATCTCGCGGGGCGGGACCCGGGCTCAGCAGCTCGCGTGTCCCTAGCTGGCAGCCGGTGAGGGCCCGCCGTCCCGGGTGAGCGATGTCGGAGGCTGTGGATCTGTCCTTCCTGTCGGACGTGGAGAGAGAGCTGATCCTGCAGGTCCTGCAGCGCGACGAGGAGCTCCGCAAAGCAGAGGAGAGGAGGATCAGGTGCGAACGCGGCCGGGGCTGGGCAGGAGCTTGTTCCCCTCTCCGCTCTGGAAGCGGGTGGATGAGTGAGAGTGGGGGTGACGGGGGTCCCCGGGGTCCCGGGGCGGCTCTGACAGCGCCTGGTGTCGGGTCTGAGCAGGCGCCTGAAGAATGAGCTGCTGGAGATCCGGCGCAAGGGAGCCAAGCGGGGCAGCCAGCGCTACAGCGAGAGGACGTGTGCCCGCTGCCAGCAGAGCCTGGGCCGCGTCAGCCCCAAGGCCAACACTTGCCGGGGCTGCAACCACTTGGTGTGCCGGGACTGCCGTTCCTACAGCCCTAGCGGCTCCTGGCGCTGCAAAGTCTGCACCAAGGAGGCGTGAGTAGCCGGGGACAAGTGGCAGGCACCTTCTGTACGTGCCTCCTGTCCCCTTCTTCTTCTCAGTCGCCTCAGCTGGATGCCCCATGGCCAGCCTTTCCTAGCCTGGCTAGTCCTCTCCAGTGCAGGGCAGCTCGCTCTGCTGTCACCCCTGGAGAGGGTTCCCGTGTTTGGGTGACAGAGAAAGGGGTCATACCCAACTCTTGCGTCTCTCTCACGTCCACCCTGCTCCTTCACCCCCCTGACCTGACTGCAGCATCCCCCTGTGCCCCTTGCACAGCCTGTGTTTCAAACATCCCAGGTTCCTTCCCTTTTGGCCTCCCCTGTCCTACAAAACTTGTCTTGTTCCCGTGTTTGCTGAGGATGTAGCTGTGCCTGTCCACTGCCCAGTGAATTGTCTCTGCCCAGTCACCTGCTGATTTTGCACGCTGTGCCTGTGTTCTCCTCGGGTTGTGGCAGCTCCGAGGGTGGGTTGGGACAGGGGACAGCCCCCACTGCCCCTGACTGCCCCCACCACCCCCTGCCCTGCAGTGAGCTGAAGAAGACGACGGGTGACTGGTTCTACGACCAGAGGGTGAACCGCTTCGCCAACCACTTGGGCAGCGACATGGTGCGGCTGTCCCTGCGGCACAGGCCGGCAGGTAGGGGTGCCACAGCAATGCCTTCCCCCACAGCCCAGCCATCTGGGATGCTCCAGCTTTCCCCCGTGCACCTCTGCCCGCTGTGGAGCTGGATGGGAGCAACTCCTGCTCCAGGCAGGGAGCTTGGAGCAGTGTTCCTCCTGATGCCTCTCTCCTTCCAGCCAACAAAAGAGAGACTGTGGGACAAACCCTCCTACAGAAAGCCCAGCTCAGCGAGCCTAAAAGCTCCTCTGCAGTTCGGCAGCCGAGCCCCCCTGCACCCCGGGAGGGGTCCAGGTAAGAATCCCTGCTGTCCCCCATGCTCCAGGCAGCAGCTCTCGTCTGCTGCAGGTTTGAGAGGAACCTGCCACGCCATGCGGATCGTTGGTGGCAGAAGCTCTCTCAGACCGACCTCCTCGCCAAACAGGACATACCTGTGGTTTTGCTTGTCTGCAGTTTGTTTCCAGATGCCTCAGACCCTCGGGATGGCAAAAGCGACACAGAGTCCATGGAAAACATGAGCCTGGATGGCTACAGACCTAGTCCTGCTGATGTGGGGGGCAGGTGAGAGGCTCCTGGGGTGGGTTGTCCTTGCCAAGACTGGCTGGCAGAGGATGAGGACCTTCATCTGAAATGTGTTTTTCTCAGTCTAGTGAGGGGAAGCTGGCTCCTGTGGCTGGGCTGAAGCCTGTCCCCGGGCAGGCAGGTCCTCTGCTCTGTTTTTCTCAGTCTAGTGAGGGGAAGCTGGCTCCTGGGGCTGGGCTGAAGCCTGTCCCTGGGCAGGCAGGTCCTCTGCTCCCCGGCTGCTACAGGCAGCTCAAGTGGCACTTCCTGGCCAGCACTTGCTCTGCCAGCTGTGCTTGTGGCCTGGGACAGACCTTTGTGTTTCTGCCACAGGAGGAACTCCCTGGAGAGAGCCATCCCTGGAAAACAGGTTGCTGCGCCAGCAGGACCTGCTTCCTCCAGCCTGACCCTCCCTCTGCGCTCCAAAGCCGCGTTCTCTGACGGACAGGTGTGTGACGCTGCTCCGGCAGGCTCAGCCCTGTCCTGGGGCGTGGGGCTGGGAGCCCTGAGGGGTGCCCGGCCCTGCCCTGCCCTGAAGGGACTCTTCCTCCCCAGGATGCCACCGTGCAGACCCGCAGCAGCACCTTGGTGGACGAGCATGAAACGATATTCAAGAAGAACCCCCGTCGGGTGGTGAGGCCCGCGGGTGAGAGTTGCGCGGGTGCCACGGGTTTGGGTGCCGACACGGCCGGGGGTGGGCAGCCGCTCCTCCCTGGGCTGTGATGGGCTTTCAGTGCAGATGGGAGAGGCTGGGGCAGCCCCTCGCGTGAGGGAGCAGCAGGGCTCTGCCAGTCCTGCTCCACGCCACTGCCTCCCGCTCACCACCTCTCATGCAGACTACACCAAGTCGGTGATCGACCTGCGCCCCGAGGACCTTGTGGGGGAAGGTGGCTCTTTGGGGGACAGGAGCAAGTCAGTCCCCGGCCTCAACATGGAGCTGGTGAGACCCGCAGAGTGCCGCGGAGATGGCTGCCAGCTGGAGGAGCCGGCTCTCTGTCCGGCTGTGCCCGACTGCTCCCCTCACAGGCGGCTTGTCTCTCCCCTTGCAGGAGGAGGAGGAGGAGGACATCGATAACCTGGTGGAGATCCACCGGCAGCGGGTGGCCCGGGGCAGCATGCGCAGCGGCACCTCCTCGGTGAGTTCCGTGGTGGGGCTGTGCTCTGCTGCACTGCAGGGAGAAGTGATGGAGAAAGGCAGGGCCAACGGGTTGGGTGGGAGGGAGGCAGGGCAGGCAGCTCCTGGGGGGAAGGGGTAAGAGCTTTGTGTGTGGGGGCTTCTTCCCCTTGAAGGGAATCAAAGTGCAGAGACTCAGCTCTGTCCAGGGAGCCCGTGGGTGGGTGGGAGGCACTTGGTGGCCATCCCCAGCCACAAGGAGGTGAGTGAGGCTGTGCAGAAGAGGAACGGGGAGAAGCCTTGCTGAGGATGAAGAGGGACTATCAGGTGATCCTGTGCCAGCTCAGCCCTGCCGTGTCTTCCAGAGCACACTGGGGAGCATGGTCAGCATTTACAGTGAGGCCGGCGACTTCGGCAGCGTGGCTGTCACCGGGGGCATCTCCTTCTCCCTGAGCTATGAGCAGAGGACGCAGACCTTGTTCATTCACGTGAAGGAGTGTCGCCAGCTGGCCTATGGGGACGAGGGCAGGAAGCGCTCCAACCCGTGAGAGCTGGGGGGGCGATGGCTGCGGCACCGCTGGTGCTGCCCGGCTGGGCTGTGGGGTGCTCACCAGAGATGGGAGCTGTAAGCGGGAGGGTCCTGGTGAGGCAGAAGGTTTGGGGTTGCCCTGGGGAGCTCGGGGGATTAATTGTGGGGGGGACCTTGTTGAAGTGCTGCCTGTTGCTCCCTTCAGGTATGTGAAGACCTACCTCCTGCCCGACAAATCCCGGCAGGGGAAACGCAAGACAACCATCAAACGCAATACCATCAACCCCCTGTACAACGAGCTGCTGAAGGTGGGCGGGGATGGGTTGGGGTGCAGGTACTCAGGGGATGCTGCTGGAGCAAGCAAGGGGAGGGGTGAGCTCCGAACCCTGCAGCGGGGTCTCTGCAGAGGACCTGTGTCCAGAGAGTGCACCCTGAAAGCTGCAAAAACCCACTCACAGCTCTGCTCTGGCTGTGCTGCCAAGCCCCAGCGCCACGGTGGGGTGGAGGCATAGCTGCAGGTGTGAGCATGTCACAGGACATGTCCCTGGTTCCTGTGGCACTCCCCAGAGCGGAGGCATCCTGCTTACCCTGGATATTTCCTTCCATGGCCCCTGTAGGCAGGTTACAGTGGCAGGAGGGAGAGCAGCACATCTGCAGGGGCAGAGATAAGACAGTTCTGGGCCCCAGGGCAGAACATCTTGGCACTGCCCTTCACCATCCCTGCTGGCTGACTCTGTCCCTGCGCCTGGCAGTGCACCTCTGAGGCCAGACACTCCTGCACAGAAGGAAGTGAGAGCTGTGGTTTGGTGTTTAGGCTCCCACAGCCAGGTTTGCTGAGGTCTTGTGCTCTGACCACCTGAGGCTCGGTGGGCTGGCAGAGCTCAGTTTGTGGTGGGATGGCCGGATGCCATGGGTCCTGGCTCTGAGGACCGTCTGCTGGAGAGCACAGGCTCCTGCACCGCTGCCCTGGGACTCTGAGGTTCAGCAGGCATGGAAAGAAACAGGAACGGGCTCCTGTGTGCATCCATTGCTCCTCAAACCTGTTTTCTCTGGTTCTCAAGAGCTGTAACTGATGATACATGCCAAGCTGATGGTACTGCCCCTGCCCTCTGCTGCCTGCTCACCAGTGGTTTTCCTCTCTCCCCAGTATGAGATTAGCAAGTCCCTCCTGCTTGCGAGGACGCTGCAGTTCTCGGTGTGGCACCACGATCGCTTTGGCCGCAACACCTTCCTGGGGGAGGCAGAGGTCCCACTGGATGCCTGGAACTTCGAGAGCCACCTGGAGGAGTTCCTGCCCCTGCATGGCAAGGTGTGCCCCTGCCACCCCAGCCCTGCTGCCCACAGCCTCCCCTGCCTGCTCCTGTTGGGGTATAGCCCTCAGTGGGCAGAGGGGTGTGGAGACCTCGGCTGAGCGTTGCCAAAAGGCTTGTGCCAAATCAAATATTTGGAGATACGAAAACCCCAGTGGAGACAGCAGTGCTGTTGTAGTGAAAAAGGGCAGATCTTCTGCCGTGAGCCTGGCTTCCCTCCTCCGTGTCAGGTGATTGGGTCAAAACAAGATCCCAAAGGAGCTGGGCTACACTGGTTGTGCCGGGGGGAGTTTGCAGGCACTTGTGCCAGCTCAGCCACATCTAGGAGAAGCCAAATCCTGTGTCCCAGCCTGGGGAGGTGCTGCACACCAGGCTGTCACTGTGTACTGTGGCCTCTCTGTAGTGGTTGGTAATTCTCACCTCTTTGCAGATTGGGGCAGATGCTGCTGGTCTCCACCAGTACAAGGGGGAGCTGGTTGTCTCCATGAAGTACATCCCATCTGCCAAGCATCCTGGGGCTGGGAATGGCAGGAAAGGTAAGTGCTGAAGCTCCAGGATCAATGTGTAGACTTGCAGGACCTGCTCGTGGCCATGCAAGTTGGCTCTGGATGGGGTTCACTGCAGCCTTCTCTGCAATGCCTGCAGAGCTGCCCTGGGTCAGGTCAGACCTGGTTGTCCTCAGGCTTCCTGAACCATGCCAGTACTTCCCTGGGGCTGGACCAGGCTCGACCCTTGGGCCCTGCATGAAGCAATTTTGTCTGCCTTTGTCCTCAGCAGGCAGGGCCAATACAGGAGAAGGCAGGAGGAGATGCCAGCCCAGGCTCTGCGCCTGCCTCTGGGATGAAGAGTGTTCAGCAGGAGCTTTCCACAAGTCTGCAGTGGTGGAAATTAGATTTGATTAATTTCTACCGTGTCGGGTTTTTCCTAGGTAAAACAGGGGAAGGTGGTGAGCTCCAGGTCTGGATCAAAGAAGCCAAGAACCTCACAGCTGCCAAGTCCGGGGGGACCTCAGACAGCTTTGTCAAGGGGTGAGTGAGGGTCCTGGGCAGGGGAGCGATGAGGGCACTGCCCTCCCTGGCCGTGTTCCCAAAGCTGCCAGGGGCCTGCAGGAGGGCCCCTTGCAGGGTGTCATGGCCCTTGTCCCTGAGCCGTGCCAGGACAGGCAGGAAAGGGGCTCCAGGCCGGGTCCTGGGGTGCTGAGGTGCCCCAGCCCACAGAGCAGGAGGCAGCTGCCCATGTGCTAACCCTAGAGGCTGCTTCCCCCAGCTACCTCCTGCCACACAAAAACAAAGCCTCCAAGAGGAAGACGCCTGTGGTGAAGAAGACCCTGAACCCTCATTACAACCACACCTTTGTCTACAATGGCATCAACCCTGAGGACCTGCAGCACATCTGCCTGGAGCTGACGGTCTGGGACCGGGAGCCGCTGTCCAGCAACGACTTCCTCGGGGGTGTCCGTCTGGGGGTGGGCAATGGTGAGGAGCCTGGGGCCCGTCAAACTCTGGGCACCAGCAGCCTTGCTGGGGCTGCTGCGCTGCGGGCAGGGGGCTGCTCCAGCAGGGACTTTCTCCATCCTTTCCCCAGGCATGAGCAACGGGCAGGCTGTGGACTGGATGGACTCCACGGGCGAGGAGCTGAACCTGTGGCAGAAGATGTGCCAGTATCCGGGCTCCTGGGCAGAGGGGACACTCCAGCTCCGCTCCACCATGGCCAAGCTGAGGACGTAGGCTGTGGCACCAGGACTGGCACCGCTGTCGGGAGCGACGCTTGCTGCACAGCCTGGCAGGGCTGCCAAATGGGGGTGGTTTGTGTTTTTCTTACACTTTAATAAACATGACCTTCTCTAAACAGGCTTGGGCAGAAAGTCTTCTTGGCCTAGCTTCGTTTAAAGGGTTTTTCTCTTGTCATAAGCCTCGTGCCAGATTTCAGGCTGAACTGGAGTCCTTGTGGACCCTCCCTTCTTCTCCCCCAGGCAAAATGCTTTGAAATGTCATTGTGTTTTTATTTCTTCCCATTCTTTTTCCTACCACCCCGTTCCACAGTCTGCTCTCTCCTTGTCCTCTCCACCCTCTTCCCCCTGCACAGCCCAGCCCCAGCTGCAGCACGGGATGGGTGGAACTGTGTGGGGTCAGCCTGGGGAGGCTGGGGCTTGTGCTCCCCTGGAAACATTTGTTTCCCAGGCCTTTCACTGACATATGTGCCAGCACTGACTTTTATACAAATTTATTTATTTCAAGTTAATATTCTACTGCCAAAGCAGTTCCCGGAAAGGGTTCCCCGTGGGTGGTGGGAGAAGGAGTGAGTAGCAGGGGAGATGGCAAACCCTTTGGGGTGGGCTGCACGCTGGCTGGCTGCTGTGGGCTCTGCTGATCATGGACCCATTTGCGTTTAATGAGGGCTTTTGGAGTGGGAGGCATCGGGTCCAGGCTGTGCACGGGGCGAGCTGTGGGGAGGCTGAAGCTGCTGCGTTAGAGGCTGTCACACTGCTGGCTGGCCTGCCCTCCCTGCCCTGCCTGCTCTCCTCTGGCTCCCTGCCTCTCCCCTGCCCCGGGGTTTGAGCAGGGGCACTCCAGCATCTCCTGCCATGGTCCTGGTTGGGCTGAGCCATCCCCCAGCTGGAAACAGCTCCGGGCTGCTGGGCAGTGGGACGCTGCTGGGCAGTGGGACGCTGCTGGCACACAGTCCCTGCTGACCTCTCTGTGCCAGAACAGCCAGAGAGGGGCTCCCCTTCCCGGGGTCCTTGGCACCCTGCTCCTCCTCTACAGTGGGCGACTAGAAAAGCAGAAAGGAAGGTGTCCATGCCCCGAGGGCAGTGGCGGGGGTCTCTCCGGGCCGGCTCACTCGCAGGGGTCCCCGCTCTGTGCCCGCCTGGCCCCCTCACGCTCGCTCAGCAGGTACGTGTCGATGAACACGAAGAGCTCGTCGGGGCTCACCGGGGAGATGTAGCGCTCGCGGTCCGCGCCCGCCTTGTCCAGCAGCACCGCGTTGAAGTGGGAGCGTGTGAGGTGCAGGAAGCGCCTGCGGATGCAAGGGGAGGGTCGCTGCTCAGGGCTGGGGGCTTGCACGGAGGGCCGAGCCTGCCCACCTCTCCCGACCATGCTCAGGTCGTCCTGGAGTGGGGGCTCCCATCTCTTCCTCGGGGCTGTGAGCTCTGGGAAGCTCTGGTGATACTGAATTCCAACTTGCAGGGGGCTCCCGGTATTGCACGAGCCCCTCTGGTGCAGCAGAAAGGGGCTCTCCATGAACCCAACTGCAACCTCATGCTTTGCCATTCCTAGGGGAAGTCCCATTCCCTGTCCCCTCAAACAGGCACCCGGCTCTGCAGGACAGCCCCCTGCCTCCCTACCTGAGCTCCTCGATGATGCCGAGGGACAGGCGGTGCTCCCGGATGCGTCCCACCTCATGTGGGGGCTGCCCCACCAGCTCGACGGTGGTGACGTGGCGCAGCTCCAGCCCGCAGGCAGCTTGCTGTGTGGGAGGGGGACAGTGAGGGGGTGCCGGGTGTGGAGGTGGGGACGGGGGCAGCGGGAAGGTCTCCTCACCTGCAGCATGGAGATCTGCATCTTGTAGTAGCGGTTCGAGGGGTCGGGGGCCGAGATGACAAAGAGGCGGCGTTTCTCAAGGAACTGATCCAGCAGGCTGGCAGCCGAGTTCACATCCGTGTTGATCTGCATGGCTGGGGCGAGAGACAAGTGTGGGGGGAGTTGCCATCGTGGCCCCCATCACCCCTTTGACCCTTCGGGCAGCATCCCCCGAAGCACTGGGCGTCGACACGGGCAGGTCCTGCCGTGCCCGCACCACTTACGTGCACAGAGGGGCTGGGAGCCCGTCCACTGCTGGGTGGACTGGCAGACCCGCAGGGAGGTGCCCTGGCGCTCGTAGCCACCGTCGCACAGGTACTCGCAGGTGGCACCGTAGTTGTTGCCGTCGGAGGTGCAGGAGATGTACCCATTCTGCGGAGGCTTCAGGACGGGGCAGCGCCTCACTGCACAGAGGGAAGCTGGCTGAGGGCTGGGGGCGACGGAGCGCAGCCCCAGCAGCGGGTGTGGAGCCTGGAGCTGCGGGAGCAGCAAGCGGCCCCACGGGAGCCCTCTCACCTTGGACACGGATGCTGAACTTGCAGCTGGCTCGGTTGTAAGCCTGGTCGTGGGCGGTGTAGCGGATCACATGCTCTCCTTCGGGGAGCTCGGAGCCGGGCTCCGGGCCCCGCAGCATCACCCTGCACCAAACAGACGGGTCCCGCCATCAGCAGCCCGGGCAGGGGCACCCGGCACGGCCTCCAGCCCTCGCTGGCAAGGCCTGCAGCACCTCTGCCCTCACCTCTTGATGACTCCGTCGGCAGAGTCCCTCACGCGGGGAGGGTCCCAGTAGACCGTGGCAGTCAGCTTGCCTGGCTCGGCGATGCGCTCCCGGGAGTCTGGACAGCGGATCTTGGGAGGCTCCAGATCTGCCCAGAGGGAGGAGAGGGACTCATGGGACCTGTGGATATCTTGGCTGAGCTATGAGAACGATGCACCAGCCCTGGTGTTGAACCACCCCAGGGACCTCGGAGCCATCCGGACCTGCTGTAAAGCCAGCGCTGCGTGCCCCAGTCCCAGTGCCGGTGCTTCAGGGCTAATGGCACTGCGGGGAGCAGCAGGGACAGGGGGCCCAAGGGAGGGAGGCGCAGGAAACGTCCGGGTTGGATGTGGGGTGACACCTGCAGACACCCCAGGCGTGGGCGATCAGCCCCTGCGTGCCCCAGCAGCGTGGGGTGAGAATTTACCTACACAGATTGGCTCGCTCCCGCTCCAGTGCCCATCCTCCATGCAGATGCGACTGCGGTCTCCCTCCAGCTGGTAGCCGGGCAGGCAGGTGTAGTCACAGCGGGAATCCATCTGCACGCCTGCTGAGCACACGTAGGAGCCCCGCAGCACTGCTGGCAGCACGTGGCACCGGATTTCTGGGATGGAGAGAGCAAAGAGGGGAGGGTACGGCTGCCGGCCGCGCGAGTGGGCAGAGCACCCCGGCCTGGCCGCGGTGGGCGCCTGTGGCGATGCTGGCAAGGCGAGGGCCGGGACACTCACGTCGGCAGTACGCCATCCCGGACCAGTGGCGGCTGGGCAGGCACTGGACGGCGCTGGGACCCACCAGGCGGTAGCCGCGGGTGCAGCTCAGCTCGCAGCGCGTCCCCAGGCTGCTGCGGTAGGACCTGCCCCGGGGCGAGTAGCAAGTGGCCTCTCCGCGGTGGATGTTGAGCGTGGCGCACCACTGGGGCACTGCGGGAGAGCAGGGAGGTGGCGGAGGAACCTGCCGTGCCTCGACTTCCCCGTGAGGACCCGAAGGATGGGTTGGGTGCTGTTACCTCTACGGTAGTCCAGGGCAGGCTCAGGGGGGGTTTCTTCTGCGTACACCTCGTTGGTGTGGCTCTCCAGGTAGTAGCCAGAGCCTGGGGAGGAGGGAAGAGACGAGCAGGCTGCGGGGTAGCTCGTGGCTGAAAAACGTTCCACAACTGCTGACAAGCAATCCCAGCCCCGGGCCGACCCTGTCCTTGGGGCTGCCGGCAAGGGTTAAGCCGGGCAGACCGCGGGCCCAGTCCCCAGGGCCATGGTGTGCGCTGGCACCAGCCGCAGACTAAACAGCGGCAGCAGCAGCCGTGCTTGTGGCAGGAAACGGGCGCTGGCGTGGAGTGGGCTGGCACCGACCCCCAGCTTCGGGCTGCCGGGAAGTCCTTCCACCCGCTCCCATGGCACCGTCACTGCCACGGGGCATCCCACGGGAAGGAAGAAAGCTGCCCTTTCTTGCCCATCCCCTCACCAAGGCAAGGGATGGTGAGCACGCCGCCCGGCCGGGGCTGGGGGGGATGCAGCCCCTTGCCCGTGCTCCGGGGAAGGATGAAGCTGCTGAAGGGGCTTGGCCGGAGGTACTGGCCCCAGGCCACCCGTGCTGCGCAGAGGGGCCCCACGGACGGGGCGAGGACAGCCCTGCGCCATCCTTGCGGCCCGCACGGTGCCCTCACGGGCAAGGTACTCGCCGCGGGGAGGGACCCGCGCAGGGGGAGAGGGCTGACGTCCTTCCCCGTGGCCCCTCGGCGCCTCGGCCGGCCGCGGCATTCCCCAGCACTGAGCTCACGTTTCCGCCGCGTTTCCGCTGGCCCCCGCCAGCGCTGCCCCCTCCTCGCCGCCAGCCCACCCCACCGCGCTCCCCTCGGCCGTGCCGGGGATGCTCGGACCGGGAAGGAGCCCCAGGGGCAGCGGCAGCCCCGCCGTGGCTGCACCCAATCTCCCCTTGTCTCTGCTCTGGGTTTTGGGAAGGGGATATCGGCCAGGGCCAACCCGAGCACAAGCCCCGCCGTCACGGGTAGGAAACTCCATTACGAATCTTTCCAACATGAGTTTTACTACGGAGCAGCTCCCCACCGCTTCCCACAAGCTGCCCGCTCGTTTTCACAATGCGTTTGTCCCGCTGCCCTTTTCACGCTGCCATGGATGCCTCGGGGAGCAGAGGAGCAGGGATGGTACCCGTGGGGGCGGCGGTGGGGATGCGTCCGTGACCTGGTGAACAAAGATGTTTTCCGGGGGGGCTGCCAAGACTCCCGGGGGGCCCTGGGGACAGAGCGCTCTGTGTGCCCGCAGGCAGATGTGCCATGTAATGGTGATGTTTCCTTCTAGTGCAAGTGCTGCCCTTCTCACCTGGGGCCGGCTCAGCCCCGGCTGCACCGGGCCGGAGCATCCCCAGCCAGGCGTGCTGGCAGCATGGCCAGGGGAGGGGGTGGCAGCAGGGAACGGGGAAACCACCCCAAACAAGGCCTGTGACCTGGAGGTGCAGCCGCGGCTGGGCTGGGACTGTGTGCTCCATCCAGCAAACATCTGCCGGCCGATGGCCCCCGTGGGAGCAGGGAGTCAGCGGGAAACTGCGCTCCCGCAGGCGGGGGTGTGAGGAAGAGAGGCTGGGTTTCTGCTCCTGCCTGGATGCCTGCCAGCATCCCCTCCATTCCTCCCGGCACCCACAGCTCGCCCCCAGAGCACCCCATGCCCTGCGGCACGGATGCTCTCCCGGCATCGCTGTACCCAGGCACCCTCCATCCCCTCCCACCGCGAGCCCTCGGCAGGAGCAGAACCGCGCAGGCTGCTGCCCCCAGGAGCCTCGCAGTGCCCGCACACCCCGGCACTCACCTTCGTGCCACGTGGAGGCCACCAGCCTGGCGAGGACGACCAGCAGGACGGGGGCTGCCTCCTGCGCCATCCTGGGGGGCCGGGGGGCCGGGGTGCGCAGCCCTCCTGCCGTGCTGGCTCCGGGAGCAGCCGTGAGCTCCGGCGAGGATGGAGAGGAGCTGGAGGCAGGATGACGGCCCCCTCTGTCGCCTGGACACTGCACAGATGCCTGTCCCTCCTGCCTGGCCACTCTGCTTGCGCTGAGCAAACTTACTTTCCCCCTTGGCTGCCCATCCCAAACATTCAAAAGCCGTGAGTCAGGCCCAAAATGATGAGATTGTAAAAAATAATAAATCCCAGGATGGCCCGTTTTCCAATGCGCCTCCTGCTTCTCCGGGGCTTTAAAAGGTTGTAAGAGGTTTTCTTCTGCAAGCAGAAGAGCCAGAAGCCTGTTTAGACACAGGAGAGAGCCAAACCGAGCCTGTGCCAGCCCTGACGGGCTCCAAGAACGGGGGCCTGCAGGGACGAGCACAAAACCGCAGGAGCCAGGTCCCCTTTCCCACTTTTTGCCAGGAGGGAGGGAGAGACCTCGCTGCAGACGGGAAGGCTCCGAAAGCTCCCGAGGCAAGCGCTTGCAGCCGGGGTCTGTTTCGCAGCTGAGGCTCAGCCCCCGCGAGGCAGAGGGGCCGCAGTGCCTGTGTCGGGACCCGCAGCCCGCGGTGCTGGGGTCGGGCGGGAGGCAAGGCAGGAGCTGGAGCCACCCGGGATTTGGGCTCTGGGGCACGGGACCGCGTGGGCAAGGAAAAGCCTGGCACGGACGGGTAGGAGCGCTGGCGTGGGGCGCGCAAGGGAGGACGCGCTGCTGCCTCAATGGGCTAATTATGCGGCGGCCAGGCTGGTGATGGTGAGCGCGCTAATTAAAACACGCTGTCCTGGGCAGGGCAGGGCAGGGCAGGGCAGCCGGGAGGCTCCGTGCGGGGCCGCTGCCGCCGGTTGTGGGGAGCCCAGGGCCCCCGCAGCCCGGGGACATCCCCGGGAGGGCTCACCCCGCCGGGGGCAGGAACCGGCGCTTGTTAGCACGGTGCTAATGCCATGTGCTGGGGCGCGGGGCGGCCGTGCCGCTGGACACCTGGACAGGGGCTGGGGCACGCCAGGGCTGCATCCGCAGCTGCTGCAGCGGGAGAGCCCCTGGCACCGGGCAGGAGGTGGCACCGGACAGGCAGGGAATGATGGCATGGGCCGGGTAAGGGGTGGCACCGGACAGGCAGGGAATGATGGCATGGGCCGGGCAGGGGGTGGCACAGGACAGGCAGGGAATGATGGCATGGGCCGGGCGAGGGGTGGCACAGGGCAGCACGGGGCAGGCGGGAGGGGGCAGCGGGGGGCACCAAGCAGGTAGGAGGTGGCGTGGGACAAGCAGGAGGTGGCACAGGGGAGGCAGTGGGTGGCACTGGAAAGGGAGTGACACGGGCTAGGCAGGGAGTGGCACCGGACAGGGGGGAGTAGGGAAAGGCACGGGGTGGCACAGGCCAGCAGGAGATGACACCGGACAAGGGGGTGGCCCAGGACGGGGGGTGACAGCGGACGGGAGGTGTCCCAGGGTGGGGGGTGTCCCAGGACGGGGGTGTCCCAGGACAGGGGGTGTCCCAGGACAGGGGGTGTCCCAGGGCGGGGGTGTCCCAGGACAGGGGATGTCACAGGACGGGGGTGTCCCAGGACAGGGGGTGTCCCAGGGCGGGGGGTGTCACAGAACGGGGGGTGTTACAGGACGGGGGTGTCCCAAAACGGGGGTGTCCCAGGGCGGGGGGTGTCACAGGACAGGGGGTGTCCCAAAACGGGGGTGTCCCAAAACGGGGGTGTCCCAGGGCGGGGGTGTCACAGGACAGGGGGTGTCACAGGACAGGGGGTGTTACAGGACGGGGGTGTCACAGGACAGGGGGTGTTACAGGGCGGGGGGTCCCGGCCGCCCCCTGTGGGAGGAAGGGGGAACAGCACCGCGCCTTCAGGCGCGCTCGGCTCTTTCCGTGAGCGCTCGGGCGCCTCCGGCAGAGGGCGGGGCCGGGGGCGTGTCAGAGGCGTGTTCCCGAGGCACCGCCCACTCCGGCCCCGCCCCGGCCCCGCCCCGATCCCGCCCCGATCCCGCCCCGATCCCGCCCCGATCCCGCCCCGATCCCCCCGCGGTCCCGCCCCAGCCCCGGTGCCGCCCCAGATCCGATCCCGCCCCGATCCCGCCCCGGTGCCGCCCCGGTCCCGCCCCGGTCCCGCCCCGATCCCCCCGCGGTCCCGCCCCAGATCCGATCCCGCCCCGATCCCGCCCCGGTGCCGCCCCGATCCCGCCCCGGTCCCGCCCCAGCCCTGGTCCCGCCCCGGTGCCGCCCCAGCTCCGATCCCTCCCCGATCCCTCCCCGATCCCTCCCCGGTCCCGCCCCGGTCCCTCCCCGGTGCCGCCCCAGCCCCGTCCGGCCCCGTCCCGGCCCCGCAGTCGCCCCGTGTCGGCCATGGCGTCCCCGTCGCGGCGGCTGCAGACGAAGCCGGTGATCACCTGCCTCAAGAGCGTCCTGCTCACCTACACCTTCGTCTTCTGGGTGAGCGCCCGCCCTACCCCCGGCAGGCCCTGCCCTGCCCTGCCCTGTCGCGATAGTCGCGAGCCGCTGCGGCTTTCCCCTCTCCCCACCAGGTGTCGGGCATTGTGCTGCTGGCCGTGGGCATCTGGGGCAGGGTGAGCCTGGCCGTCTACTTCTCCCTGCTGGACGAGAAAGCCACCAATGTCCCGTTCGTCCTGGTGGGCGCTGGCACCGTCGTTGTCCTCCTGGGCACCTTCGGCTGCTTCGCCACCTGCCGCGGCAGCACCTGGATGCTCAAGCTGGTGGGTGGCCTGGGTCAGGGCGGGATGGAGCCCCATCCTCTCCTGATCCATCCCGACCCATCCCGATCCATCCTGAAACATCCCATCCTACCCCAAAACATCCCATCCTACTCCTGTCTGATCCCATCCCAACCCTACCCTGTCCCATCCTGTCCCACCCCATCCCATCCACCCCCTCCCATCCCACCCTTTCTGCCCGCAGTATGCCATGCTCCTGTCCCTCATCTTCCTCATCGTCCTGGTGGCCGCCATCGTGGGGTTCGTCTTCAGGCACGAGGTGAGTCTGGGTGGCCACCGCCGCCTCCCAGTACTGCAGAGTGAGTTTGGGGCTGCTTTTAACCCAAGGGCAGTTGCAGATGTCACTGGAGGGACAGAGGTGCTGCTTGGGAGCGCTGCTTAGTTTAGCAAAAATGGGGTTAAACCAGCACAAGGAGCAGCTTGGTCCCTGTAAGGACCCAGAAGGACGAGCCTGGGTGCAGGGTCAGCCCAGCACAGCATGTTGTCCTTCCATCAGAACAGGCAGAGTAGCCCTGGACTGTAATTTCTGGTTTTGGTCTATCTTCTGCAATAATTTCAGTAATTAAAGCTCCTCGGAGGGTTCCTGTGCTGCGGAGCAGCCAGGCTGGGAGGGAGCTGGCATGGCACAGGTCCGTGTTATTACAGGCAGCATCCCTGCTGCCACAGTGCAGCCAGCCTGCCCTTTAATGCAGCCTCTAATTGCCTGGTGGCTGGGAAATGTCTGCTGGCCATGGCCGGAGTCATTCCTGCCATCACCGAGCGGTGACTAACGCGGGTCCTGCGGGGCAGGAGGGGACGCCGCTGAGACCTCTCTCCTACAGATAAAGACAAACTTTGAGAGTAACCTGAACCTGGCCTTGGAGGACTACAACGTGACCTCGGACCGGCACAGCGAGGCCGTCGACACCATCCAGAGAACGGTGAGAGCCCCAGGCTGGTGTCTGGCTGCCAGCAGGTGGGAATGCTCCCCTTGGCCCAGGGTGTCCCCTTGGAGCTCTGTGGCACTGGCATCCCCGTCATAGGCTTTGGAATTTGGCAGGTGCTGGGTGAGATGGGCGAGGGTAGGGGAGCCGTGGCAGTGATGGTGGGACTGGGGTCAGTTCCCTGGTGTGACCAGGCTCCCCAAATGTGCTTCCCACTCCAGCTGCACTGCTGCGGGGTGCAGAACTATTCTGACTGGGAGAGGACTGAATACTTCAGCCAGAGGGGCATCCCCCGGAGCTGTTGCAAGAACCAGAATGACTGCTTGGAGGAAGATCTGAAAGACCCGAACAAGGCCAAGCTGAAAGTGTTTGTGGATGTAAGTTAAGCTCAGAAAAATCCACCTGCCAGTCCTGGAGATGGGGAGGGCAGGGATGGGTGTGTGGAGAAGGGCTAGTTTGTCCCTGGCAGGTTTGAAAGGAGAACTGCCCTATTGATGCAGATGTTCAGCGACCCAGAGACTCCCTGGGTCACTGGAGGTAGGGTAAGGGTATGGAGTCCTCCCTTCTATCTGAGGTTCCCCCACTCCTTCCTTCGAGATCAGGGACCAGCCAGACCCAAGCAGTGGCCTTTGGGTGTGGTGTTTTGAAGAACAGGTGAGTAGGGAAGTAGTTTCCAGTGAAGTTTGCTTGGGCAGTGCTGACATCTCCCATCAGTGCAAAGTCCTGACCCGGTGGTGAGTGCACGTGACCTCATCCCAGGATGGCTGAGTGATGCAAGGAGCATTCCTCTGATGAGTCACCGTGCTCAGGTTGGGAACAGCCCAAGGGCAGTGCTCCCCTTGATAAGGCATTGGGCTGGGACTCTGGCTGGGGCAGCCCAGGGAAATGGCTTTGCTGAGGTCTGGCAGGAGGCGGGCAGCCAGGACCCCACTGCTGCCTGCACAGGAGTATCTTCCCCTGGAGCTGCTGGTGCTTCGGGGAGGAGCTGGTTTGTGCTCCTGGGGGTGGAAAGCACTGGATCCAGGTGCTTACTTTGCCCTCTCTGCAGGGTTGTTTTTTCCTAGTAACGTCAACAATGGAATCCAAAATGAGCGTTGTGGCCGGAATCTCCTTTGGCATCGCGTGTTTCCAGGTAAATCTCCCTTTTAGGGAGGAGTGCAGGGTGACGCTAGCGTGTCTCCAGAGGTATTTAATTCCAGTGCAAAGTCTGGTGTGTACAAAAGGCACGGTTGGTTTCAGCCAGGGAGGAGCAGCTACTGTGTGGATTCCCCTTGGGTTTAACGTGACTGCTGTGCAGGCCCCAGTCTCTCACACCCAGGGCTGAAGGCCCGGCTCTATTTCCTCGAGCCCAGGTTTATTTGGAAAGAGCTCCTCTCTGAAAAAACCAACCTCAAGAAAAAACAAACGGAGATGGACAAACTCTCTGCGCCTGCCGTTGGCAGGGATCAAATTTGCGCCCTTCCTTTTCCTGCCCACTCACCACTGTTATTGGGAAAGTGTTTTGGCACCGCTTCTGTGTGCTGGGGTCCCTGTGAGTGCCCGTGGGCCACCACTTGTGCTGGTGGGTGACCGCCCCACAGGCCACCCTACGCTGCCATTGTGTCTTCTCCCTCCCGCTCCCCACATCTCCCTCAGTTTATCCTGCAGGACGCTTCCTGCAGCGTGCTCGCCAGCCCCAGCCCCAGCCCCAGCCCCGGCAGGAAACGGGAGGCCCCTGCCCCCGGCTCGGCCACGCCGCGCTGGCGTTTCCCGAGATGCCGAGGGCTTTCCGACGGCTGAGCGGGGCTGTGGGATGTGCAGCTGGCCCTCCTGCCCGCTGCCGGAGCTCCATGGGCTCTCGGGGCTCAGCAGCCAGCCTTGCCTCTGGAGGGGCTCACGTTCTGCCTCCCCCTGAGCCTCCCGGTGAGCGCCAGGCTGCTGCCGGCCTGGACTGCGGGCTGCCCGTGCCAGCGTGGGGAGCAGGAACCCCTCCAGCATGTTCACTGTAATGGGCTCGTCACTGTGTGCTTTCCGTAAGGGATGGACTGAACTGGGGGAGAGGTGGGAGCTGACAGCCCTTGGCTGCAGCTCAGGCTGCCGAGTGCTTTGGGCGAGCCTGAGAGCCGGAGCCGCTCTGCTGTGCCCAGCCACTCGCTGCACTCCTCTCCCGGGCTGGGCTGTGCTCGCTCCGGGCTCACTGAGATCTGGCCCATACGTGAATGGTGAACTGTACACACGCCCCCGGCCACAACATTATCTCAGCTGATGGCAGGCTTGGGAATTGTAACCAGTTCCTAGCTTTTATTGCCTCTTCAGCAAGCTTGGCTGAGTCATGCATCTGACAGGAACGCGTTGTGCTGATGCACCTCTGACTTTGCTTGTGGAGGTCAGAGTCAGGCAGGATCTGGCCCTGAAGTCTGCACAGGTGCTGGGAGGCTGTGTTGTGGTGGCAGAGCATGTTGTGATAACAGTACCTTCCTGATGGGAGAACAGCAGCCTTGCTTCCCCACTGTCCTTGCAACAGGGAGAGGTGCTGCCATTCTCTGGTGGCTCTGTAATTAGCTGTGATGCTCTTGATATCTGTGTAATCTCTGCAATTACCATAAAACAGTAGCTGCTTCATGAAGCAAAATGTAACAGGATGGGACCTGGAGCATCTCTTGTGAGGAGCTTGTTTAGTTGGTGCCTGACAGGATCCTGTGCTTCAGCCCCTTTCGGTGATTCTGAAGCAGCATGCAGCAGCCCTTGTGGTCTGTAAACCCCACTATCCATCCTTGGATTTCATAAAACCCTGGATCAATTTGTCAGGTTTTCTCCTGAAAACACCTCTCCCTGGTTTTGGCTGTCTCTGACGTGTGGGGTTTGTTTTTTCTCTCTTTCAGTTGATTGGCATCATTCTCTCCTGCTGCCTGTCCCGGTACATCACGAACAATCAGTATGAGATGGTGTAGCTGGCCCTCAGCACTCTCTGCCTGTGGCTGGGTATGTCTGTGAGCTTGTTGGGCTGCCTGTGCCCCCCTGGCTGCTGCTGGTCACCCCCGGGGCGGGGGTACCACGTGTGGGGGGTATGGGACTGGAGGGCACCTGCAAGGCTGTGTCTGCTGTGTCATTTTACCCTGTGTATAAACCCATCCTCTGTTAACTCTGCTGTGTGCCTTGCAGGGATGGCTGGGGAGGAGGCCTCCACCTCCAGTTTTCCTCTGGATGCCGCGTCGTGAAGTCTTGCTTTGAACTGACTGATCTTCTTCTCAAATAGCTCATAGAAAGGAGTGCAGCAGCTGTCCTGGTGCACTCAGGGACTTGCCCTGACACTACTCTGCTGTGCCACTGCCTGGGATAGTTGGTGTGGCTGTGGTGGCTGCAGCCCCTGGCCCTTTCCCCGAGTGCCACACTGTGCTGAACTGACCATGCTGGTGGCTTCTCGGGTGTCCCAGTGCTCATCTTCAGTGCCTCCATTGGGAAAGCGATGCTTCCCCTTCCCTCTGGCAGCCCCCTTGACGTCCCCTTGCTCTCCAGACATGGTTGTTCTTGAGATAGGGCTGTTAAAACACAGTCCTGCCTGCCTGAAGCCTTGGCTCAGCAAGGTTGTTGCCAAGCTGTCTCGTCCCTCCCCTGGGTTTTATATACTTTTTTATAGTTGTACTTCTTCAAGTACAGGCTGTAGTGGTTCTTTGTAAGCTGTAGCGAGGTTTGGTGATGTAGCTCCTGGTGCCTTTACCTTGGTAGGTGTCCTTGCACCGATTCAGCTGTGACTTGATTGTCAGTATTATATGCTGCTTCAACTCATTTTATGTATTGAGTAGAATTCTTTTGTCCTGAGACACAATAAATATTAAGGTATTTTACTCTATGAAACCTCCTTGACTTTTCTTTTCATGTCCTGGGAATTCCTCTGCTTGAAGAGCAGCAAGTCCCCCCAGGGGCGATCCGCTCACTCTGGGCCAGCCAGGAAGCTGTGGCCATTGCAGCTTGCATTCCTCCAACGTGCACTGGTGCACTTCTGCTTGCAAATAACTTCTGTAATTGAATTTTCTTCATAACCACGGTTGTGTAACTGTGCTGAAGCAGAGGGCCCAGAGCACCCCAGCCCAGGAGCCGTGGGTGAGTTCAGCCTAGGGCAAACAGGGGTATCCTTGGCCTGCTGCTGGCTTGGAGCACAGGGCAGGGCAGTGCCAGGCCCCAGCTGCTCCCCAGGGCAAGCCACGTGGATCTAAGATGTTGAATTCATTTGTTACTGCTCGTTTTTGGGCTGTTTTGTCAGCAAGCCTCTGCCTTTGTGAGCCTGGTGCTGCGGTGCTGCAGTGGAGCACCCCTCAGCCAAGCTTGGGGGATTTTTGTGTCTCAAGCGCCGAACTCAAATGAGCTGTGCCTGGCTGGATGCGGGGCTGCCCGTTCTGCTCCTGGGGAGGAGGCAGGTGTACACAGAGCAGTGAAGCCATGGTAGCAGTGGTAGGTAGCCCTTTGTCAGTGTCACTGCTCTGGCAAACGCTGCCTCGGTGCTGGGTGAGCTGCCCCAGCCCAACCATGACCCCGTACGGGCCAGCCTCGCTGCTGACGGAGGAGCCTGGAGGGAAACACCCCAAATCCTCGTGTTGCATTTAACCCAGGTGAGTAAATCAGACTGTTGTCAGCTTCTGGCTGGCTGAAAGCCTCCTGGCTTGGGATGGCGAGGCTGAATGCATCAGAGCATGGAAGCTGGGCTGGAGATTGGCTGACAGCAATGAACGGATGGATGGAGACAGGGCAGGGGCATGTGAGAAGCAGGAACAGATTTGGATAAACGTATTGTCATCTTAAAGCCTGCACAGAGGGAAGGACCCCGCCCTGGTCTGTGCCCCTGCCTCCACAGGCAGATTCCTTCCTGGGGCAGATGGTGGAAGTGATGCCAGGTGGATGGGGATGGTTCTGGCAGAGGGTGGCACGGGGAACCCAGAGGTTTCCAAGCAGCTGCATGGGTTGTGCCAACCTGGGGAATGTGGAGGCTTGTGCAGCCTGCTCATCCCCACAGGCAGCAAAAGCACTGCAGCCATCAGAGGGTATGGATCTTCCCTGATTAAATAGCAGTCATGTAGACAACTCACTCTAATCTGGAGAGATGTTCTGTAGGTGCAGGCATGTGCTGGGGGAGGTGCCAGGCACACTTGGGACACTGATGTCCTGGCAAAGGCATTGGGTGCACCTTGGTTACCTGTCTGGACATCCTGAGCAGGGACAGAAGCATTGCTGGCTGGCCCCAGGGCTGTGCTTTCTTGCAACAGCTGTGGCTGGGTGGGTTTCACACATCCCCCACTGTGTTTGAACCTCCCCTCTCAGTGGGATAAAGGTCTCAGGGGATTTGTCGGAACTCTTGGTGTCCCCAAGGCTGGTTGGTGTCCCTTGGGATGCCATGTGGGGAGCTCTGCTGCACTGTGTTCCCAGTGCTTTAACCACATTGTCAGTGCAGCTGTGAACAGGGAAGTAAGGGAACTGCCCTTAAAACCTGCTCACATCCCCATGGGAGCTGCGGGGGTGTGAAGGGGGTCTGGCAGCCCTGGGAATGGCACATCCTGCACCTGTCTCTGCTCCCTCCCCTGTGTGTACATTCCGGCCATGGCAGCGGGCACTCCCTTGGTGGCACTGAGAGGGTTTTGCCTGGTGACACCTGCAGGATATCAGAGCTCCTCAGCAGCAGCTGGCTCCCTGGGATGAAATCTGGAACCTGGGTTTGGCATGAGCCCCAAGGCCATGGGCAGAAGTAGTCTGTCCAGGGCTGCACGGCTGTTTTGGCGTAAGCCCTCAGCCCTGTGGCAGGCAGTGTCCTGCTCAGGGCAGCTGCAGTGTCAAGGACTTACTTCTTCCCTCCTGCAGCTCAGGTTTTGCCCATTTGTTGGTGACAGGGCTGGGGACAGCTGGTGGCACTTGGGGACCTCCACAGGAGTGGACTCCCTCTGACTTTGGCTGCTTGGCTCCTCGGGGAGCTCCTTGTGCTGGCTTCTCCCTGTGCCTGTGCTGCACACAGCTCCAGAGGGGCTGGCGGCACCCTGAGCAGTCAGTAACAACTACTGAACACGTCAGAGCCTGCTGGGACAGAGGGTCAGGCCATGCTGAACAGCCACCAGCACCATCAGGGAGCAAATCAGGCACCTCTGCACGTTCCCAGTGAGGCGAGCGCTGGTGGTGCCCGGACCTGAGTTATGGATGCTCCTGACGAGGCAGCCACGCAATTAGATCACTTCTCAGACCCATTAAGCATCAGACTGAGACGAAACGACTTTCCATTTTCTTTGCAATCGCTCATACAAGACGTTTATTGTTTGCCTCTTGCTGCTCCGCGCGGCGGCCACGTGCTCGAGCGCGGCCTGGCCTCCCCCAGCCCCATGCAGGGTGTGGGGGTCACCCATGGGGCAGTGCCATGGCCGGAGGGTGGGCAGGCTCTCTGGACATCCCACGGGCAGTGCCCGCTGTGGGCTGTGGCAGCGTGCAGCGCCATGGAGGCCGTGCAGCACCATGGAGGCCATGCAGCGGGATGGAGGCCATGCAGCGGGATGGAGGCTGTGCAGCGGGATGGAGGCTGTGCAGCACCATGATGGCCGTGCAGCGGGATGGAGGCTGTGCAGCACCATGATGGCCGTGCAGCGGGATGGAGGCCGTGCAGCGCCATGGAGGCTGTGCAGCGCCATGGAGGCCGTGCAGCGCCATGGTGGCCGTGCAGTGCCATGGAGGCTGTGCAGCACCATGGAGGCCGTGCAGCGCCATGGAGGCTGTGCAGCACCATGGAGGCCGTGCAGCGCCATGGAGGCCGTGCAGCGCCATGGTGGCCGTGCAGTGCCATGGAGGCCGTGCAGCACCCTGGTGGCCGTGCAGCGCCATGGTGGCCGTGCAGCGGGATGGAGGCCGTGCAGCGCCATGGAGGCTGTGCAGCACCATGGTGGCCGTGCAGCGCCATGGTGGCCGTGCAGCGCCATGGTGGCTGTGCAGTGCCATGGAGGCTGTGCAGCACCATGGTGGCCGTGCAGCCGGCGGGCACAGCGGGGCCTACACCCTGCCCAGCATGCGTGCGATCCACCAGTTGCAGGGCATGATGATGCGGCAGATGACCCTGCCGCCCTGGTAGCAGTAGGGGTAGGGGTAGTAGCCCAGCAGGGGCTCGCAGACCCGCCGGCAGTAGCGGTTGGCGCGGCGGCACTGGGCACAGCAGTAGCCTCGCTCATCCCACAGAGGGTGGAACTCCAGCCCGTTCTCCGACTGCCAGGGAGAGACAGGGTCAGTGCAGCGAGGGGCTTGTGTGGCTGAGGCACCCCGTGAGCATGGACAGGACGGCCTGGGAGGGCAGCCCGGGTGCCTCAGAGGAGGAGCAGAGCTCCCCAGGAACATGGAGACACCCCAAGGGCATGCACAGGCCATCCCAAGGAGCACAGCCAGGACACCCTGGGACCACAGGGCTGTGGCCAGGGCACCCCAGGGTGGGATTCCCTCACTCACGTAGTCGTTGATGGGCAGGTCCTCCTCGGTGAGCTGCCGTGCCCGACGCCTCGGCCCCGCCTGCGTGTCCTCCTCCAGCTCCTGTTCGCTCCCCCCGTCAAACCAGCTCTGGCTGTCCCTGAGCAGCTCAGGGTCTTCTTCTTCTGCCCCTTCAAGGTTGGCCAGCTCAGGAGCTACAGGAAGAGTCCAAATGTTGCTGTCAATAACCACGGAACAGAGGGACAAATGCAAGAATTAATGTCTCTATGAGAATTTGGTGCCAAGATGCGTGAAAAGCCCAGCAGCAAAGCAGAGCTCCACTGCATCCTGCTCTCCCCCAGCCTGGGAGCAGGGCTGTAGGAGATAAGAGCCCATTCCATTCCCATGCCCATGGGTGCTGTTGGCATCTTCTGCAGGGGGCTGTGGGTGTGTAGAAGCACATCCTCACGGTGGGCTCTGCTGCTGGGGGGTGGATTTGTAGAGCCCTGTCAAAGCAGCGTGATTTGGCATGAGCGCCACGGTCACGATTTGGGGCAGATTCTGCCCAGCTACAGCTCTCTTAACTTAGGAAAGACCCAGAGCAGCAATAATTTCCTTTGCTGGGGGAGATGCCAGACAGCCTTGGGACACTGATGTCCTGGCTGAGGCTTTGGACGCACCTTGTGACCCAGCTGGAGCCACTGACCCAGGACACTGCTGCAGATGGGGTCTAACAGCAGGGACAAGGAAGCAGAAAAGGGACAATGGTCAAGGGCACCAGCCTCCCTCTGCATCAGGGATCTCGGATGCTCAGCTGCCCTCCGGACCACCAGTGAGCTGGCCAGTACCTGTGGGCGATGCCATGTGCCTGTGTGGCTGCAGAGCAGAGGGAGTTTTCTCAGCAGGGATTTTTAACCTGGCTCATTCGGCTGGAAGTGGGTTAGAGAGAGCAGGTAATTACACCGGCACATCTCAGAGGCCACAACCTCTGTGAGGGCTGTGTAGTGAGCAGCTGGAGGTGGCAACCCCGCCGTGTGATTTAGATGCAGATGCCTGCTCACACTCTGATGTTCATGTGGTGACGAGAATTTAGGCGTCCCAGTTTCCAGCAGCTCTGCTTTCTTTGCAGGTACAAAGGATTATTTTTTTTCCCCCCTTGTTATGAGGAGGGTGGCCACTTGGCAAAGTGCAGGGCGGTGGGGAGCCGGCAGAAACAAGTGCTTTGCAGAGAGAAACTTCAGCCCCTGCTATTACATTGGCCATGATCTCCTGTGGTCATGGGCAGCACTGTGTTCATGTCTGAGATGTACCACGAGGCTAGGAAAGTGGGTTCCCACCATGTCCCAATGGGGGACATGGCAGGGGCTCACAGGTGTGTGACAGGGCTGTTCCCAGTGAGAGGGCTCATGAGCCCCTTGGCGGGGAGATGGCTTCTAGTACCTGCTATTGGCGTGGGGTGGATCCAGAAGATGGTCACATTTTTGCAGATGTCAAAAATTTTGGAGCTCTTCAGGAATTCCTTGTTCTGAATGGGCTTTTCCCCTGGCACCCAGACCACAGACTGCTCAAAGTAGGTGGTGGTGATTTCTTCACCCTGGAAGAAGAGCAAGACTTCACCCTGGCTTGGTGAGACACCCTCTCCCCAGCACTGGCTGCTTCTCCTCCCCTTGGCTGACCCAGAGGCACCTCTCCCCTCCCAGAGAGCAGCTGGACTTCACCTGCCTTGGCTCATGGTGCTCACGGGATGCACACACAATACCCCGACAGTCCTCACATGGGGAGACCCATCATGAGCCTTGGCTTTCCAGTCCACCTTCAGTCTATACCACCCTGCTCTCTCCTCTCTTAGTTCAACATCCAAAACTCTTTTCCTGTGCAGTCCCCCACTATCTGGAAGAGCCTTTTGGAGCCCCCCTAGTCATTTAAAACACAAGATTAAAACATCTCTGCTCTGCTTTGCTCCTAGGAGTTAATTCCTCTCTCCTTCTGCTACTGATTTTTTGATCGAACACTTTAATTTACTCCTCACAGAAACTCTTTGCATGGCTGTATTCTGTAATTTATACCACATGTCTCTGCTGTTGCATTAGTCCATGGTGTGTTTTGGCAGGCACTTATGGAGGGAGATATATAAAGATCATTGGATGGGCCTGCGCTGAGCTCTCTGCCAAGGCAATGTTGTCAATGCTGGTGGTGGTGGCCCATAGAGCAAGCTGGCAGAAAGCGTTTTTCTCTCCAGAAGGTGTCTGGAGCTGTATATCTCTTTTATAGAGTTTTTCCTTACGGCTTTGGGAAGTCATAGGAAGGAGCCAACACAACCTGACCCAGTCTGGGTCATTTTTGGAGTCTCTGGTGGAAGCCGCGGGGTCAGGGAGGTGCTGCCTGCAGGACCTGGCAGCGTGCAGGCTCCGAGAAGACATGACTAGAGCTTAAATCTACATTTATCTCACTGGATTTTACATTTCAGCTCTCTACCCGGGGCAATGTTCTGCTAAAGCCTGGGAAGTCATATCCCTTTTACGACGGTAGCTGAAAAGATCTATTAGCTTCTTAGGGCATAATCAAAGAATCGGTGTCTGGGAATTTGGGTCATGATTCAGGGAAATGTTTCTGCCCACGCTTCATTTCAAACACGTGTCCTGCTGGCGTTTTATCTGCAGCAGCTTCCCTAGGGGGGATTCAATCTGCTAACACCCGTTGTCCTGCAAATGGGGAGGCAGGAAGGCTGTGCTGCCACCAGGGCCTCGGGGATGGGGACAGGAACAAAGGACAACTGCTGTCAAGGGACTGAGCTGTCACTGCAGGTCACACTGTCAGAGAGGGATTAAATTATGGAGTCCACACTTCTTTCCATGCAGCATGCAAGGCGTGAGGCTCCTTGCAGCAGGATGCGGTGGGCAGTTAAATGGATGCAGGAAGCAATCGGGCACATCAGTGGGATGAAGGTCCCTGCAGGACAGGGAAGTGGCCCCAGCCCTTCCTAACTCTCAGGTCTGCACACCAAGAGTTTTCCCAAATTGCATTTGTTAAATGTGGCTGCTCATTTAAATCCCTTAGTTCTGCCTCATTCTGTTTGAAAACATGAGGCTCAAATCTTGGAGAAAAGAATTTGATTGACTTTTTGGTGCCTGCTAATCCTGAGCTGCCTTACGACCTTTTGACTACAACAGGATTATTGTTCTTGATCTCCAGTATTGTGTTGAGAGGTTTTTGTCTGTTGCTGTCTAATCCTGTCTCTTTTCACTTGTTTTTATAAGCAATCCTCTGAAATAAGATCATTTTATGAAGCGATCACAACTCATTATTTCTTCATTGCAGCGTCTCTGGGAAGGCTGGAGCAGATGGGAGGGCGGCAGGAATGGCAGCTCCTATGCCAGGGAGGGGAGTGGATTTCTCAGGGCAGAGGGGAGCCCTGTTTTATTCACCTACCTCAAGCTCGGGGATCTTGGCCTCTGTTGTCTCAGGTAGGACTTTAGTCTGAGTTTTGATGAAGCATTTTTGAAGTCCCACGAAGAAGATGCCGGTTATTCCCTACAGGATCAAAGCAAACACCCCAAAAGCAGTCAGGGCAAAGAGCTGGATGAATAACCCACTGTAGGGAGGGTACAGCTGGAGGAGGAGGGTTTAGTCATATTTTCCCTGTTGATGTTTTTGTGCCAGGTCTGTTCAGCTGTGGTGCTAAGATGTACTATCAGGTTCTCATAAGGGACATTGCATTTTATGGTTTGGGAGAACTGGGCTTTTTACAAATATTTTAAGGCAGGTAGTCATAAAATTCTACTCTGCTCCTCTTCTCCTTATAACTATCATGAGCTCTCATTATCATAAATAAAAATATGCAGAATAGCATCTGACCGTTATGGTTATATGAACATTCAGGCCCCAGTTCCTGCTAGGCTATTAGCTCAAAATTTTGCCATATGTCACTGCACAGGGTATTTCCCTACAAATTTTAATTAGGTTTCAGAGAGAGCCTTCTACAGCGTCATGAGGTTTTAATGCTCTCCAGACAGACAAATGCACTGGGCTGGGATAGACTGATGATGATTGCGTTCCTTTGCAAGGGTAAATCCAATAACTAGGTCTCGCTTCTAAGATGTATTTCATTGGAACTGACCCACACCACCATTAAATACAGGTGGAAGCTTAGGTAGGCAACACATCTCCTTTCCTTTGAGAGTATCCCCCGGGGAGCCCGGCTCTTGCTCTCCCTGATGCAGGGGCAAATAGTCCTGGGACTTGCTCGAGCGCCTTCACAGTGTCCTAAAGATCCCATCAGTCCTGCTGCAAGACTGCAGGGTCTCAGGGACAAAAACTCACATTTTTGAAGTCATGGATCTCCAGGATTTCCTCGCTGACGTTCCCACTGCTGAAGGTCTCTGTCCTGGCCAGCGGGTCAATCTCCATCACAATCTTCTTCTTCTCGCCGTTGCTGAAGAACGTGTGTTCCATGTCATAAACCTGGGAGGCCAAAGTCACACAGGGGTCAGCTCAGCACCCCTCTGGTTTCACACCGAGTCCAGTGGGTGGACAGGCTGGTGCTGGGTGTGTGCCCATCACTGCTGGGGACCCTCCCTTGGGTCTGGCTGCTCCCTCACAGCCCAGCTCTGAGCCAGAGCCATCACCTGGACAGCACGAGGAGAGGCAGCTCCCAGGCAGGTGCCAGGGTTGGGTGAAAGGGCAGCCTGCAGCCAGGATGAGGGGAAATGTGTGTCGAGCCTGGGATGTATGTCAAGGCTGGGAGAAGATGCTGCTCCCATGCTTGCACCAGGAGCTTTGCCACAGCTCAGCCTTTGCTGGTGCTTTCTGTGGCATCAGCCTGGTTACATCCCAGGCTGGACTGAGTTCCCGAATCCACAGGTACTTAATTTTCCCTTCTCCCTGGCTTGCTTGTTCCACAGCACATCCCTGGCTCGTTTGCTCCATCACTGTGTCCCCGGCTCACTCGCTCCATCGTGTCCTCCCCAGCTCGCTCTGCGCCTTCTGTTTTCCCTGGAAAGGCAGCAGTAAGAACCTCTCTCTGCCTGGAGGAGATCAAGCATTGCCTGCGGATCAAAGACCTCCTCGAGGGCTGCTGAAGAGCTTCGGGGCGTAGCAGCCGGCTTCCCGGCGGCGCTCATCCCCGCGGGAAGCGCTCCTGCTCGCAGGTGCTCCCCGCACTCCGCCAGCCCGGCAGCCCTCAGTCCCTGCGGATGCCTGACCCTTACGGGATGAGGAGCGGCAGATGCTATTTGAAGCTCAAAAACTATCCTGCTGGCGCGGCGAGAGGGGGCGGGCCCGGGGGAGCCTCGTTTCCCAAATCAAACGGTGCTGTGTGGAAGCAAAGAGCTTGTGCAAAACCCCTCAAGTCCACGGGGCAGGGAGGAGAGATGGAGGCCTGGGGATGGGAGAGCCCCGTTCATCCCACGGCACGGCCATGGAGCCAGGGCAGGAACATGCTGGCCCCGCTGGTGTGGGGCAGGAGCTCTGCCTTTAGTGCCAGCCCAAACCCCCTTCCACAGTCCCCTGGTTCCTGCACGTCCCTCCCCTTGGGCGGTCCAAAGCCTCTTAGCAGGGTTCCCGGCATTGGTATCCCCTGTTTGGCATCCACCTGGGGGCAGAACTGGCTGTGCAGATGGGAACTGATGGGTACCTTCACCCCTGCTGAAAGGTTAGAGGAGTGATGTGCGCCTTGGCAGCCATGAGCATCTCCTGTTGGTCTGCAGGAAGGTTTTTTGAAGATATATAGCCCTCAATGGATTTTATGATGTGGTAAAAACAGTCTGAAGCCTAAAATGGGTGGATGGCCGCTGATTTTGACTGACAAAGTGCACACAGTGCCATAAATCATTTCAAGGAGGGCAGGATCCCTGGTGGCACCTTACCTTCAAGCGCCTCTCCATTTACAAAGAATTACTTTGGCCAGCACAGCGGCCAGCTAACCCCCTTGGGCTTTGCCAGCTCTGTGCTGCTCAGAGAGCTATGAGATGTTTTATAGGGCTAAAAATGACACTTGCTGGTGAATGGTTGAAATATGTCCCTGTGCAAGGCTGTGATGAACCCCTCGTTAGCTGAATCATCAGCTGTGCTGGCCGGCGTGGAGGCTGCTCTGCAGAGGGCACAGCCGTGTCCAAGGCCACCCCTCAGAGGAACAACTCTTCTTTCAAGTTTTTTCCACTCTCCAGTTACATCAAGGAAGCTTGAAGGGTTTCATGATCTTTAAAGAGTTTAATTCCCCTTGGCTGATATTTCTGAGCGCTATGAACTTCCAGCCCTCCCCATCCTGCTTTGTCCTGAGGGCTCCCAAGCCAGCTACAGCCACAGGGACAGGGCAGTGCTGGGCTCTGGGAGTGTCCGTGTGCAGCTCCACTGCAGGAACAGCTCTGCTTTCTTGGGACCTCACGCCCTGCTTGCCTGCTCATCAGGTGTTGGGGAAGGTTGGATGGACTCCATCCTCTGCCAGTGCCACCAGTGAGGACACCAAGGGCTGGAGTTCTGGATGTCCTTTCCGAGGCTGTGGCGTTGTTTCTGCGCTGCCTGCTTGGAGAAAACCGCCCCTCCAGGGGTTAACAGCCTCTTCCCTCACGGCTGGCATGACCCCTGTTTTTCTAGGAACAGTAGAGACTTTATAATCGTCTTGGCAGGATTCTGGAGGAACATATGGCTTTTATTGTTTTTTCTTTTATTTTGGGGGGTATTTATTTCTATTTGCTGATAAGAAGATAAAGTTTCCAGTGAGCAGGGTGCTTCCTCTACCCGGCAGGAGGGCAGCCTGGCCAGGCTGGAGTGGCCCCAGGATAGGGCAGGGAGGGGATTGGAGATGCCAGCGTGGGAAAGAGACTGCCTTGGCTGTGCACAGGAATTCTGGAGATGTTCTTAAGAGCCAGCAAAACCCACTGGGGATGGGGTGCAAAGCAGGGCCTCCTGGATGAGCATGGAAGTTCAAAGGAAAGGAGGATGTGTGGCACCAGGCAGGCTGTGGGCTTCACGGTTAAATCGTTTACTTGGGGTGTGGGATAAAAAAGGGTTTTGGCAGAATTGTCAGGATGCTGGGCAGCAGCGGGCAGAGACGGCTGGAGATGCACAGTCCTGCTGCCCCCCTGACACGCTCTGCACTTGCAGCAGTGTCCGTCTGCAGCTGGGAATAAACGAGCCCAATCCAGTTAGCAGGAGCTCCTCCAGAAGCTGATCCGTCTCACCGTCCCTCACATTGCAGACACATTAAAGTAAGAAATATAATCCATGACAATCAATCACCACTGCGTCCTGGCTTTCTCTCCTCTTTATGCGGTGGCATAATGACTTTTCCACCGGTTTCTGGCGAGATAATTGAAATGAAATGGAAAATATTTTCTTACTTGTCATAAAATTTGCTGCCGGTGAAATAAGAGTAACTTTAACTCTTCGTGGCGTAGCTCCCGTCCCCTGCAATTGTTAACTGGGGAAAGAATGCGGTGACAGGGAAAAAACCCAGCCTGTATAAAGTAAAAGCTAGTTATGAATAGTACAAAGATTTTTAAAAGTCCCTTGAATACTTGTGGTCTGAGAAAACGCATTTTCTGAAGTTTCCTGGGTTTTGGGGAGCTGTTAAAAGTTTCAGCGAGTCAAGGGGAGGGGGACAGCTCTGTGTGGGGAATCAACGCTCTGAAATGCTGTATCAAAGAGTTTCTACTTACTTTTCTGGGTGCTGGGTTCCAGAGGTATTTGACACCAAAAAATATCAGAACAAGAGAAAGGAGCAGCGCGCTGAAGAGCAGTCCACAGAGCTGGTACCTGGGGCAGCTCTTCTTCCGCGGCTTGGCTGCTTCTGCCTATTTAATGACAAAGCAGTGATAGCCGGGGTGCGCCGAGGGCTCCGGGAGGGAGCAGGACACGCACCTATCAGGCATTTCTGGCTCCGTGGGGCCGCAGGGTGGCAAGGCAAGCCGGGCACTTACGTCCAGAAAGCGGCAGTCCTGCGGGCTGAGCCGAGCCGCCTCTCCCATGGTCTCCTCCGAGTGCGAGGACGCCAGCCCGCTCCGAGGTGGAGTTAGAGAGGCTGTGGCTGCACAGGCGGGGGGAGGCTGGGCCCCGGCCACCCCCACGGAGGGGCAGCCCGCTCTCCCCGCGTCCCGCGGGGCCCCGGCGCTCCCGAGCGCTCCCGGCCGCGGGGCTCCGCCACCTCCAGGGACACGCTTCTCCTTCAGTCTCCGCTTCTGCCCGTGGGCCAGGGGCTGGAGGTGCCCAGACTGCCGGGCCTGGGGACAGGGACACTGCTGCACTGTCCATGCGTGCGTGGGAATAGCCCGGGAGCTGCCAGTGGGGTCCCTGCATGGCAGGGGGATGTGGGCATGGCAGGGGTACACGGGTATGCCAGGGGTACACGGGTATGCCAGGGGGACGTGGGCATGGCAGGGGGACACGGATATGGCAGGAGGACATGGGCATGGCGGGGGGATGTGGGCATGGCAGGGGGGTACAGATATGGCAGGGGGGACACGAGCATGGCAGGGGAACACGTGTGCATATTTGTCTGTGTAATGTGTGTGCCAACACGTGAGCAGGGTGTGTGGGTGTGCTGTGCACACACATGCAGCGCACACATGTGTGCAGGGCGTGTGTGGGGTGAGGCCTGAGCTCTCCCCACGGAGAGCACAGCCTTACCCCAAAGTCGGCCTAGCCAGGAATTTCCTGAGTAATTTTTTTTTTCTTTTTCTGTGTTCAAGAATTTCCATTGGTTGAAATCGTAGCATTTCTTCATGGAAATGAACCCATCTTAAGAAAGGCTTTCAGAAATCAGGCGTGAGGTTTCTAGTCTGAACAGGATGAGGCTCCCTGGTGTAGAAGGGCTGGCATGGACTCTTTTTCCAAGCTGTTTACTCTAATAAAAACCCAAAGTGCATCATGCACTAATTAAAATTGCACTGAAAAAAAGAAAATCCACATCGAGCTTTGCTCAGGATGAGAAATGGAGAAAGAAATTGCTTTTAGCAGGTCTGGCACTGGCTTTGTGAGCATTGGGAGGTTGCTGCCTGCAACCTGGGGTAAATCCTGGAGGGACAGCAGTGGAGATGCTGAATAGCTTGGGGACAGCAGCGTGCCCATGTGTGTGCTGGGGCGTGTGCCCTGGTATGCATCTGCTCCCTCAAAAGGGGTTTGGGCTCCCTGGCCCTGGAGCAGTAGGAGCTGCTCACCCCACAGCCCCTCAGCAGTGCCGGGGGTGTAAAACACACTGGGGGGGGGTTAGTATTTGAGATAGCAATAACAGAAGGGAATCATACTGATGAGGTTATTTGGAGGAGAAAAAAACCCGCTTTTTGATGGAAAGCAATCGCAGGCAGCCTTTGAAAACATCTGAGAGGTTTTGGAAATCTAAATGCAGCAAATCTGTGCAGACACCAGGTTTGCCTGTCTCCACTTCCCAACAGAAAGTTCCATCTCGGAAGCTTTTGTTATTCACTGGAAACTCAAGTATTTGAAAACATTTTCTTTTCTTGTCAAAATTAGAGTTTCAGAGGAAAACTTGGAGCAGCTCTGCTGAAAGATGGTTCTGATTACAGGAAAGAATTACAGCAGTGCTGCTAAGCAGACATAATTGATCAGCAGATCTTCACCATATCCCCCTCTCAAGGCACAGGAAACACTGCAAATGCCACTCATAAACCAAATTAGGCATTATTATTTTATTACTGTTGTAAGGTAAATGTCAAGCTTTTTAATGGCAATCACTGTAACCCCATCAGGAGCTGGGTGTCTGAATTAGCTGCAAGAGGTGAGAACCTCCCAGGGCTGGGAGTTAATAAAACTCAATAAATATCACAGGTCCCTCCCAGCGCTGGCAGTGCTGGGGATGGAGAGGCCAGGGTGGGTGGTGGGTCTGTGGGGGATCCTGTGGTGAGGCTGGAGCCCGTGACCTGCTGGCCCTCCAAAGCTGGGCACTGCTGCCCAGGAGGGCTGGGGGGCAGTGGGGGTGAGCACAGGCACTGCCTGCACAGCTATGGGCACGCAGCCCCAGGGCCAGCCCAGCCCAGCGTGTCCTGGCCCATGCAGGGCAGGGAGCAGGATGAGAGTCCTCCACACTGCTGCTCCCCACACAGAGTGTTAGGAATACCCAGCCCTGGTTGACAGCAGCAAAGCCCCGTGCAACCCCAGGGGTCCTCCCCACAGCACCTGTGGCTGTGCTACAGCCACTGCACCCTGACGAGGAGACAGAGACCTGGGATGCAGAGAAGGACAGAAACTGTAGGATGACACTCATCAAAAGTGTTGGGGTTTTTTCCCCCAATTCCCCAGTGCTCTGGCTCAGACTTCAGAGTTTCAGAGGAAAAAAAAAAAAAGGATTTTTTGTGAAAAGACAACAAGTTTGGGGGAAAACCCCTTAGTGTCCTTAAGATGACAACCAGGTTCTCTGTATAAAAAGCAGTTCCAATGAAAATCTCCCATCAGTGCCAATGGAGAGGGAACAATCACTAATTTTCCATGAAGCTAATGAGAGCGAGTGTCTATGACAGGGGAGAATTTAATCTGATGTGAACTGAGGAAGAGAAGCAATACTGATATTAATGTGTGACTAATTGATACCCAGAAGAACATTTGAAATGATTAAAAGGCATTTGATTTTTATACAGGACAATAAGAGGCTCATTGCCTATGACTGGTGCATCCTTTCAGTTTTCTACTCCTTGTTCCAATTTGCCCAGAAAAATCTATCATATCTGCAGCGTAGCTTGACTGCCGCATGAAACCTCTGTGCCTGGAAATGTTACACCAAGAAATTCCTCCTGGACAGCACAAAGGATTGTACACGGTGTGAGTGGGGGTGAGCAGCCTGGCAGAAATAAAATAGGTGCCCAAACCACTAAAAAGCAGCTCCACAAAGCAGTGGGGCTTGGGCAGCAACCTCCAGCTGAAAGCCCCTCGTGATTAATACCGTGCTCTTTGTTATAATGAAAAACCCATTAAGGTCAGTGGCAGCATCTCTGAGCAGCACTAAATTGGAACGATGGAGACAGTAAAGTTAAAAATGAGCCATAATATTAATGTGGATAGTGAATTAATCGGGCAATTCCGTAGGTAGTAAGTAAATCATATCGTTTGCTGTGGGACGTGGTGCCATGCAGCTCTCACGGCTGGCATGGTGACTCCTGCTCCTGGAGGCAGCCAGAGGAGCCACACGGGGCCACAGCACCCGGGGGACCCCACTGTGTGGCCACCCCACTGTGCCCTCCTCCTTGTCTGCCACTGCGAGATCCCTCGGTAGGGAAAATGCCTCTTGCTTTGCTCTTTTTGGTGCTTCAGCCCCGAACATGTCCAGAATGCTGACTGACAGCACGGCTGAGGTGCTGCCTCCCTGCTCCAAGGTGCTTTTCCCTCATCCTCAGCTGTGGTGTCCGTATCCCTTTGCAGCTGCCCCTGTGAAGTTTTACCAGACTGCTGGTAGACTTATGGAATGGCTGTTCCCCTCGTTTGGGTGGCTCTCTCAGGAAAGGCTTCCTGACCCCCAGGAGATGTGCAGGACCACCAGACAGCCCTTGACTCTCTCCTGCTGCTCTTGTACCTTGTGCTGGGGTGCAGCGTGGGGGCCAAGGGCAGGGATTTGTACCCTGGAGAAGCACTTGCACCATGTGGAGCAGGCTGACAGCTCCCTCTCCACTTCCAGCATCATGGACAGCAAACAGAGGAAGGGAAAAATCACATACAAAAGAAAGTTGCTCATTAGCCAGTGCCTGATTACCCAGAACTGTCTTTGCTTCAAACCCTCCAATTTTCAGTAACATTTGCCAGATGAGAGCACATGTACCTCCTCTTATCAACCAGCCACATACAGCCTCAGCCGAAGGTTTCAGTAAGGGAGGTTTTGGTAATTGGCCTATTCATCATTCATTGTTTATCTTAAGTTCACATCGTCGTAGGGAACTCCAGAGACATCCTTGATTCAAGTTAAGGAACTTAATCATTATGATAAAACTGCTCAGGGAGCTGGAGTTCATGCTGGAGACGCACGTGGCCATGTGGCACTCCAGCAGCTGCTACTCACAGCAAATTACTCAAAACTGACAAAGCTTTGGGAGAGAACAGAAAAAGATAAATTCGTGGTGGCCGTTCTGACGGAGGCGCTCAGAAAGTTATTACAGCAGACACGCGCTTCCCCTGCTCACAGCCCATGAAAAATCCCGCTCCTGCGAGCTCCGGGGACAGCTGCCTCATCGCTGCTCTTGCAACTCCCTCGTCAACAGAAGTTATTAACAGCGCCGGAGAATTTTATCCAAATGCCAGTTTCATCTTGATAAATAACAATTTCATGTCTCTGTTCTACCAGATGACTGCACAGTTTTATTTCAAACACTTAACTTCTTCCGAAATGCTTCCCCATGCACGAGGCTTAGCTCAGCTATGGAATGTGTGCTGAGCAGTTTTTATTTTCACCAGGCTTTGAATACCTGTAATGCAAAGACCAAACCCATAATCCTGCACTATTGTAAGTCACTTTTCCCAATAAAGAGCTGCTTCCTACTGGGAGAGCTAAAATGTAATTGAAAGCTATGTGTGTGTTGGTGTCACACCGAAATACCTTTTATTAAAAATAGTTTGAGGGTTGTTAAGGAACGGTCTGCAGCTCCTCTGGGATGTGCAAGAAGGGAGAGCAAGAAGGGGATAACCTGGGGGCCATGGGTTGGTGTCTCCCCCTGCCCTGCAGTGATCTCCCCTCTGTTGCCCATCACCCAAAACCACCACAGGGTTATTGGGTTCCCTGCTCACAGCAGCAGACGGAGGCTCGGAGCGATGCCAGCGCTCTGCTGGCAGCAGTTAATTGCCAGACTGCTTCATTAGGAGCAGGCAATTTTGTGATGACTGTGTCTGAGGGAAGGACGTCGCTCGGAGAGGTGCAGGTGTGGTGCTGCAGGTGTGGGGGTGCAGTGCAGGATGCAGGGATGCTCTGGGTACCAGCAATAAACTCATCAGCACGTGGAGAGGCACCAGGGTCCCATGTGAGGAGCTGCCAGGTCGGTATCTCACCTCAGCTGAGAACTTGGCTGTGGGAAACCTACAGGGAGAAGAAAAAATTTGGTATAAGGGGCTTCATTGCACTGGGATTGTGTGGAGAGAATAACCAGTGTTTTATCACTGCTTAGCAAACCTAAAGTATTTAATATTAACATATTGAACACTTCCTACTGAATCAGTGCAGTACCACAGGGTCTCCTGCCTTTTTTCACTGTCACCTGATACATGCATTAACGTTGTTTACTTCTAAAGCAAGTAAAGAAAGAGTTGAGATTACTCCTACGTGCTACTAGTCAAGAAAGGATCCATTAAACCGAAGAATTTCAGCACAGTTAATTTTTCTTTGATTGTCGTTAAATCTCCCATTAATGGCCTTTACCATTAATTGCCCAGTGACAATCCAAACAACATTTTCCCTCGTCCTTTGAGACCACATGCAGCTGCAGCCCAGTGATGGGAGCATGAATTCTCAGGTCTCCTGGGTGCACTGAGCTTCCTGGGGAGATTCTGAGGCTCAGGAGATGAGGGCTTGCCTGGTTCTTTCTCCGTGAAGTCTCCATGCAGCCTCACCTATTTCCCTGTGCCTCCAGCTCTGCTGCTGCCTCCTTCCCAGCTCTCATATGTACAGTCAAGCTGTTCACAGCCCCAGGGCCCTTTTGGAAAAAAGGCAGCTATTTTAAAAATCAATAAAATAAATAAAACGAACCAAAGTCAGCAGGATTGCCCACGTCTGCCTCAAATACAAATAAGCGGTGGAAGGCTCTGTAACCCCATGGGTTTTGGGGCTCGTCAGCTGATGCTGGCTCCCCTCTGGATGTTCCTTGGCAGCTGGGGGGCCCTGGGGGTGCCCAGAATGGGGGGCACTCCTGACAGCTACGCTTCTTCCTGGGGCATCAGGTGTTCCTCATGAGCAAAGGCGGCTGGAGCTAACTCTGCTCAGCTGCCTGGGAGGGTATATAGGGGATGGGGTGGTGGTAGGGGGGTTTGGGCTGTGCCCTTGGCTGGCAGAGTGGGGCTGCAGGGCTCCCAGCAGCAAGGTGTGCTGAGAGCTGAGCATCAGCAAGGGGAAATACAGAGCGAAAAGGTAGGAAAGAGAGGTGGGAGGAGGTTCTGGTGTGTGCAGGGGAGCTGTAGGTCAGGGCAGTGAGGTGGGCACTGACCAGCCCTGCTGCTGTCGGGCAGTGGCACCTGCACCTGCCTGGGCCCTGTGCCCATGGGGCAGGGATGGCAGGGACGGTCTCCTCCTCCTCCTGCTCTGCTCTCCCTCCTCCTCAGCCATGTGTGATGGCAGATGGGCTGCCAAGGGGCTGCAGAGGGGGCACGATGAGCATATTGGTGCTGCTGTACCATGGGCACGGTGCTGCTGCTGGGCTGTCCCTGCCCAGCTTTGGGAGCACCCACCTTCAGAGGCTGCTGGAGGGGACTGCTGTCAGGCCAGAGGGGTCCCAGTGCTCCTGGCTGTGGGACAGGGAGATGCTGAGGGTTGTGCCAGGAGCTGGTGTCCTGCAGTGCCTGGGGGTCTTGTTGGAGCCTGGGTCACTCAGCTATTGCTCTCTGGGGGCACTGGCCCTGGGTCAGGGTCTCCTAGCATCCCTGCTGGGGTCTGTAGGAGGGCTGGCTTGCACCCCTGGGTGCTGGGCCCCGTTCTGACCCCTGTGAGCCCTTTCCCCTGCAGCCGGGTGGGCTGCAGCTCTGCCCTTCCCTTGATGCAGTGACTCTCACCCACTTCTGCTGTGGGTGGTGTGTCTGCGCTCGCCTTCCACCCCGTGTCCCCCCGAGGGGCTGCTCTGGGGGGTCAGCTCGCTGTCACAGCCTGGCTGTGCCTCTCAAAGCCCTCTGAGACAGCTCCTGTGCCTCTGCAGCAGTCTGGGAATGCCGAGAGCAGCTGCAGTGCCCTCTCTCAGATAACACCTCCCTCTTGCCTCTCTCATTTTTTCCTTTACATTAAGGCTTGAAGCTCCATCTCACCCCCTTTCTCTTCTAGTGCTCTGCACTCCCCTTGCTATACCTGGCAGGTTCTTTTTTTCCCCTCCCTCCCTGCCAAGGTGCTTCCCTTCCATTGGATTTTTCTCTCTGCCATTGCTTTGTTCCCACTCTCCCTCCTGGTTCCTGCTGCCTCCTCCTTGCTCTTTCCCTCTCTGTGCCACCTGCTGTGATCTTCTCTTCCTATTCCACCTCCAGCATCTCCCCTGCTCCCTGGTTCTGCAACCCCTGGCACCGGGGTCTGCACCCTGGGTCTGTCCCTGGTGATGTCTTGGCTGGGATGTGGAAATTCCCAGGAGAATCTGCTTTACTTTGCTGTCACCTACAGTGATTGGTTTCTGCCTTTTTATGATTTTTTTTTTTTTGTTCTGTGAGAAACTGCTCACTGAAGAAAGCACATTTTTCTTGCTTACTGGGAGTTCCTGTTTGTCATTTTTATAAATCAGTGTTTATTGGCCTAATTATTGTAAATGCAGAGCCCAATAAAGGTGACTGTGATTGCAATATCTGATAATGAATTTTATAACAAACCTGCTGAGCCTGAAAGCTGCCAGCAGGAAAGATATTATGTCAGGTTAATGACAGAGGAGAAATCCTCCTCGCTAAGCTTTTTTCCAAAGCATGAAGGATCTCTGCTGGAGGGTGCTGAGGGTCCTGCTGGGCTGGAGCATCTCAGGCTGGTGGGGTCTGACCCTCCCATGCTGCATCCCAAAGCTTTTGGGGCTCCTTAGCTGCTCCCCTGATGGGGGGATGCTTTGGGCATGCAGGATGGAGGGCTGTGAGGAGGTTCAGACCCTGCTCTGGGTGTGCAGGTTTCAGACACCCAGAGGTGCTTGTGCCTCTGCTCTCACTCCCCCCATCTGATTTAATCCCACCATGCAAATGCTGAACACGAGGCGCAGGGAAAGCAGCTTAAATAGCACCTAAAGCAAGCTCAACTCCAACTCCGTAAATAGATTAATTCAGAAAAATCAATTTTGCCCTGCAGGGATGGGTTACCCACAGAGATGCTGGTGCCTGCTCTAACCCCATGCCCTTCTGGGTGCCCTCAGGGGGTCAGAATCCCCTCCCTGTCAAGTGTGGGCAGCAGCTCCCTGCCTTTACTCAGCTGTGTGAGGGGCTGCCCCTCTGTCACCCAGCCTCTTCCTGCCCATGCTGTCTGCAGAGGTGGTGTAGGTGAGGAGCTGCTTCTCTGGGCAGTGTGATGCTGCTCCTGCAAGGCCCGGGTGTGGGGAAGGCGTGGGGGGTTTGTGGGCTCCCTCTGGGGTGTCTCCCCAGGCCGGTGTGGTGGCACTGCAAGGGCTCCAGACCCACCCCAGGCTCCAGCGAGGAGCTGGGGCTGTGCTGGTGTGGGTGCCTGCCCTGGCTCCAAACAGCGCCTGCCATGGGGGCCCCAGGCTGGTGCTTTGTCCCAGGCAGAGGCAGTGACAGCTGCCCAGGCGTCTGCTCCCTGGGCACGGCTCTCTCCCACAGCCTGCACCTGGATCTGCAGCTCCGAGCTGCAGGTGTTGGGCTCTGGGCTTTCGGTCCATGCATGGCAGCTGTTGGCTCTGCCCAGCCTGGGTCTGCCTGATCCCAGAGCTGGCTCTGGCCTGCTGCAGGAGCAGGGGGGCTTTCCAGACCTGTGTTAGACCCAGAGTGTGATCAGAGAGGCTTCATGAAACCTGGGCTTGGGGCGTTTGATTTAATTCACTCGCCTGCAGCAGGAACTGAGTGCAAAAGGGAAGGAATAAAGACTAGAGGCGAACATGTTTTCTCTTGAATAATGCAGAGGAGCACGGTGGAGGAGGATGTACAAATGTGATGCAGTCCTTTGCCCCTGTGTTATTTGCTGCTGGTCACCAGTGCACCCCAGCTGTGTCTTGGGGGGCCAAGGCAATTGTTTGCCCTGTGCAATGTGTGGTGCCCACATGGAGCCTCCTCTCCCAAACTGTGAGCAAGGGGCTGGAGCTGCTTTTTTTGCATTGTTAATATTTGGTTGGCAGCCGCTGTGTTTGATGCAACTCAATGCGAGAGCAAATTGGATTAACTGAAACATATTAACTGGGATAAGCAGGGGAAGAAAACCCTGCACAGGGGTCATTTGCAGAAACTGGTCTCTGCAGATGTGGCTGAACCCTCCAGGGACTCCCAGCACATGACAAAGCAGGACCCCGGGCTGGAAAAGGAAAATGGGGGTTGAGAGGGCCACAAGCTAGGTGGCCCATCAGGCTCTGCCTGGCAGCAGTGTGACCCAGTGATTTATTGGTGTCACCTGCCACACTTACAAAAATGCTTGTCTTCAGCAGGTGACCCTTTCAATAGTGCAGTCAGTAAGAGGAGGACAGGGATACCTTAGGAGGTGTTTGCTTGGATAGTTAAAAACCAAGCACTAGACTCATCACTCTGAGCAAATTGAGCTGGGTTCAATGCTCCTGGTCAGGGTAACTGTGGTCTCTGCACCTGGAAATGACCCTCCCTTGAGCAGGAGGGGACCAGGCAGAGGAAGGATGCAGACAGAAGAAGTCCTTGCTGCTGGAGGCAAAAGTTTGGGGCAGAAGGCTGGTGCCTGTAGTTTCCCTGCCTGGTGCTCAGCTTGCTGTCAGGAGCATTGCCAGGGCAATATCCTGCCCTGCTCCCTGCTCAGCCCACAGAGCACAATTATTTCATTAATCTCATGTCATCTCCTCCTCAGCTGATCCAGCTGCAATATTGCAGAAATAACTTCCCACCGCTCCCTGAGGAGAAGCAGACTTCAGAGGCCAGGAGAGCTCTTCCCTCTCCTCCCTGCTTGCAGTGGGCCCCAGAGCTGCCAGACGGTTTGAAAGTCTTTGATTCCTTCCAACTCCTACAGTCAGGGATGCACAAAAAGCAGCTGACGCAAAAAAACCCCACAACCAGTTATCGTAATCATCCAACCTTTCAAAATCCCAGGGGAACTTAGCAAGGTCTAGATGAAGCCACGTCCCTATCCCAGGCACCAAAACGTCACCTGGCACCAGCAGTTGCTGTCAGGCAGTGGGGCTGGGGGTCATTCCCCGTTCTCTCTGTGTACCTGGCTGCCTCCTGCCCGGCCTCACGCTGCCCCCTCTGTGTGCCATCCCTCTGTCACTGTCCCTCTGTCATGGTCACTCCTGGGCTGCTGGTCGGCAGAGGCTCATTAGCTGCAGATAAATGAGGAGCCAGGTGAATCCTTACTCCAACTCTTAAAATACTGCCTTAATGCATAATATATGCCCGTGAGTAAATCTCGGTTTCTATTTAAATGTGGGGAAGAGCACGCTGCTGAATTTTAAGCACGTTATCACAGAAAATGATGCCAGTGCTGAGTGAGTGACACATCTAATGAACATGGCAAGGGGAGCACTGCCACCCCCTCGTGCCGGGGCAGCCTCTGTCATCTGCACGGGGGGAGCTTTCCCCAAGCACAGTAGTGACAAATTATATGATCAATACGGAGGCTGATTGTGGTCTAATCTTGCTTAGTCCCAGTAAGCCCAGGATTGATCCAGATCTAATCTTGCTTATCCTGGACAAACCCAGGAGCAGATCCAGATCCGAAGGTAATGCATCCTATGCAAATCCAGAAGGGCTCTATTGATTTGCTGGCATGGTCTCTCTGCTTTGGCCTCGCTGCAGAGCGGTTTATCGGCATTATCTGCCCCTTGATGTGTAATGCAATCAGAGCAGTTGATGAATCTTGATGAATCTTGATTAACTGTTGGCAGTGAGTGTCAGCAGCTCTGGCTGCAGGACTGTGGTGCCTGCTCCAGCCCCGGCACTTCCTACGTAACTGCAGCACAATAGAGGGAGGAGGTTAAACACTGGCTGGGAACCAAGGCACCCTCTGTTCCCGTTTCACCTGAGCTGAGGGAGATTTTCTTTGCTGTGAAAGGTGGCTGTGGAGCCATGGATGCCTGCAAGAGGCACAGTCTGTGTCAGTGAGGCTCGGCTCCCACTGAGAGCACTCCTTGGCCTCCTCTTTGGCCATGGAGGTTTCCACCTGTGGCTTTGGTGAGCAGAAGGGTTGTGACATCCGATTGTCCCCTCACTTTGCTGCATTGCCCTGCAAAGACTGGTACCTGCAGGCCGTGCAGTGAGCTCCAGCACTGACAGGGCTGCTGCTCCTGTGATCCAAGGTGCTGCTGTTGCAAGGCCTTCCTGCAACTCTAATAACTTCACGAAGGAAAAAAAGAAAAAAGTAATTACCTTCTGGGGTGGAATTTCTCCAGCCTTTACTCAGCCCACTGGGGAATTTGTCAGGAACATGGACTGTGGTTTTGTTCAGCGATTCCTGAGTTATACCAGCACAGGGAAAATGGCATGTCTTGCAGCTTGATGTTTTTGTGATGTCTTTCTTTGCTCTCAGGTTTGAAAGAAAAATACCAGACCCAAAAAAATCTCTCTTCAAAACGTAAAACTTGCCCTTAGCTTAATTCAGTGGAGACTTGAGCAGCTGCTCCCGCATTTCAGAGAAAAAAGGCCTTGTGCTATTAACGTGTCTAAAGAAATTGGATGTAGAAATATGAAGGTCCCTCGTCTTTTAAGAGCTGCAGTCCCTGCCTCTGGCTCCTGCCTTCTGCCTGAGCAGTGCAGCGCTGTGGGGTGCAAGTAGGTTCCAGGAGCTGACCCTGCTGGGCTCAAAGGGGCAATGCTGTGCCCCAGCTCTTTGAGGAGAGGTGCCAGGAGGTGACGAGCAGCTCTTTTCCATCCTACAGCTTTTGCAGCCCCATGCCAGGTGTATTGTCAGAGGCTGTGGGGCTGAATCCTTGGTGCCAGAGCTGAGCTACAGCTGTGTCTGCATCCTGGACCCATATTTTTCAGAGTGCTTTGATCTGAAAAGTGTTTTAGCAGTGTAAATATAACCTAGAAGGTTCTCAAATGCCCCAGAAATGTCCTCCAAGAAAATATGTTGCCTTTCCCCTTCCTTTCCCTCGAACAGGAAATAATTCCAAATTCATCCAAATGTGCTTTTCTAATCAAAGGGGCCACTTTGTACTTCTGAATCCAAGGGGAGGGGATCGGAACACGAGTAAAACAAAACTCCTTCTCAGCGCTGCGTTTGTGAGATTGATCTCCCGTGGCTAAATCCATCTGTGTTTCTCCTTTGGCGGGAGCGGGAGGATCTTCCTGCTGCAGCTGGGCACTTCACTTCAGAGGCTGAGCTGGAGCACAGGGAGGAGGAAGAAGTGCTGGAGTATCCCAGGTTTCTATGGCACTGGGTGCAGCAGCCGCTCTCCTTATCTTTCTAACTTGATCGGGAGAAATTGCTTTTGTCAATTTTAATTTCAGCTGAGCTGAGCAGGATAAACAAAGGGAGGTGCAGGAGAAGCAGATGGTTTGTCACAGAGCACAGAGCAGCCAGGAAGACTGTGCAGCTTTTTATAGCGTATAATGGCCTTTCCTTACATCTAGCTATCCATCACCATGTAATTCCCAAAATAAACTGGGATTGTGCAATGTATGTGAAGCAACCCGAATGTCACAGCAGGTCTGGAATATTCAGCCTGCAGAAGTTTTGGCAGTGGCTGGGAGCATTCACACAAAACCCTTTTGCTGGTGGGTGTAGGCTCCTTGTTTGGAAACTCCCTGTGGTGGCTGCTTGTCCCCCAGCTGGGGCAGGGCAGCTCTGCTAAGTCTGGTGGGACCTTCGGAGGTTTGGGAGGTGTGGCAGTGGCACCAATGGTTCTTGGTGTAACAGGATTAACAAGCGGTTTGTGTCTTACCCCACAGTTCTCTCTTCTGATCACAGGGGCACCTCAGACCTCCCGGCCCAGGTCAGGGATGGCTGAAGCAGCAGGGGAAGGAGCCATCTCATGGCCCTGCTCTGCCTTTCCTTGCCTGTGTGCTAGCCTCACATTCATGGAGCTCTGTTATCCGTGCAGGAATTGCTGTGAGGGTGGAGAATGTGCACTACCTGGGCTCAGGTGCTCCCACCACAGGGAACATTTTGGTCATGGGGTGTCCCCTCTTGCCCTGTGGCACAGGCAGGACTGGCAGGAAGCTGCCTGTGCCAAGCTGCTCCAAGGCTGCTGCTGTGACACTGTGCCCAGCTCAGCTGGGGCACCGTGATCCTTCCCAGAGCTGGTGCTGGTGGATTGTGACGCAGATTGGTGGATATTTGTTTCAATGAGAACCACGCTGGTGTTTGCAAACCCTTTTAAATTGCTCTCAGCAAGCGCTGCTGCGTCTGGAGCAAAGTCTGCTTGCAGCAAAGCCTGCGGAAGGGGAGGTCTGGGGGGCGGTGGTAGGAGTCTGAATCCCTGCCAGGTTTCCATCCCGCGGAGCGTGTCGGGGCTGGAGCTGGAGCTGGAGCAGGGACGTGCTGTGGCTGCTGCCTGCCTTGGAACAACAGGCAGGCTGTCCCCACTCCAGAAAGTCCCCATTAAAGCATCCCTGCGCAATTTCAAATAATGAGCAAATATGAAGAAAATCAAAGTATGTTTGAACCTCATTAACGAGCAGAAAGAGGGCTAAATGTTTCCAATAAACTGTTTGCTGCAAATTTGCTGAATACCTAAACCAGCTCTGTCTGTTCCAGCTCAGGTTCTGCAGTGCCCAAAGCCATGAAAATCTCAGTGCTGGAATGACAGGAGCAGCCAGAGCCTGCTGGGCAGAGCTGCTGGGGGTGGCTGTGATTTCTGGAGATAGGGGTCTTAGTCAAAATCGCAGGGAGACCGTTCCACTTGCAGGTGCGGGCAGGAGCATCCCCTCGGGGACAGCCACTCGTGCTGCTGGCCTCGGCAGCAGCCAGGAAAGGGAAGGTACCGTCCTGGGCTTGGGAGAAAACTGGGTTTAAAGGAGGCTCCCCGAGGGGTGGGGAACCAGCTCGCATTAAAGAGGATGGTCCCCACGGCATTTGCGTGCACTGCAGAAGAGCTAATTAGTGTTTATGTGGTGTAATTTGCTGTTTACAGGAGGCTGAGCCGGGCTGTTGCCGGCTGTGTGCGGTCCAGACCAGCGCCCGGCTGTGCGGGCAGAGCCGGGACAGCTTTGTCCGCAAGGCAGGCGGAATTCAGCGAGCTGTGTTGTCATTCTCCGGGGCTGGAAACCCGATCCTGGTCACGGGCTGGCTGCTCGGGCCTTCCCCGGTGGACAGAGGGGTGGGGAAGGGCAGCCGAGCCCCCGCCTCACCCTGCGAGCTCCGCACGGCTCAGGATGCTCTGCTCGGGGCTCCCGCCGGTGGCTGCCTCCGCTGGGACCCCGGGCTGGCACCCAGGGCCATCCCTGGCTCCACAGCGCCCACAGCTGATTAGCTGGCTAATTAGAGTGAATAATGATGGCAGGGTAGGGGTGTGCATGCCATCCCTGCCACGCAGGGCGTGTTTCACGTAGTGCACCGCGTAACTCTGACGCAGGGGCTCGGCTGTGATTGCTGCTTTTCCCTTTGAACGTGGTGCCTGCCCTAACTTTAATGGGTGTTTGTTCCCTGGCCGCGGGAGAGCTCGGTGCCCCGAGTGACAGTCACGGCCCGGTCCTGGATGCTGTGTGGAGAACCAGGGAGTCACAGAAAGGCTCGGGTTGGAAGCCAAAGCCATGGGCAGGGGCACCTTCCACAGGAAGATTTTGCCCACAGCCACTTCCAGCCAGGTCTTGGACCTTTCCAGGGATGGGGCATCCACAGCTTCTCTGGGCAACCTGTGCCAAGGCCTCCCTACCCTCTGAGTAAAGAAATTCTTCCTTACATCTAATCTAAATCTTTCCTCTTAGTTTAAAACGGTTTCCTCTTGTCTCAGCACTATCTGCCCAGGGAAGAGAAGTGTCAGGGGGATGTCCAGGGAGAGCTGTGGGCAGCGGCTTTCTCTGGGATCCTGCAGTGTTCCCCACTGGTCCCAAGCCTGGGTCTGTGATCCCAGCTCTGCCCAGAGCCTGGGTGTCTGTACCCAGGCTGCTGCCTGCCTCTGCTCCTCCACCAGGGCTGGGGTGATGGCAGCGATGTCTCCTTGCTCCTCCTGCCTGGCTCCACGTGGCGCTCCTGAGTGTGTCACATTTGGGAGCAGGTCTTGCTTTAAAGGCAGCTCCTCCATCAGGTGGGGTGCTGTCCCTCCCCAAGTGCCACCCTCGCTTTCAGGGGTGACTCATGTCTGCAGAAATACAAAATTTCCCCAAATGCCCTCAAACAGGAGACAAATCTCTTGGTCTTGTTTACATCACCTGTAAACAAGATGAACCCAGGGAACAGATGCACCTTTTACTGTTAATAGATTAAAATTATAGATGATCACAAAATAACAGTGTGCTGAATACTTAGCTGATGTAAATTACTTTTTCCTCTATTTCCTTCCATTAGCCACCAACCATTTACCTGAGGCAGAGCTCTGTCCCAGGGAAACACCCGAGCTGGATGTGGAGCAGCAGGCTGGGTAAGTGCTGGCTAAGATAGCACTGCTGATGGGCTGAGATGAGATGAAGTGAGAAAATCAGAGGGACAGGGAGATGGAAGATGTTACCTGTCATATTATCTCTATTTCTTAAAAAGAAAGTCAGAAAGCTGTTTCTGTCTGATTTGTGGCCTTCTGTTCAGGGTATCGCTTGTTCCAGGACAGAATTTGGCCTGCAGAGCAGTGAGGAAAGTTTGCAGCATTGGCAACAATGCTGTGTGATTCAGGAGCGAGCCCTTAAACAAGATTATTACTCATTTTACCAGGCACAGCTATCCATTATGGTTAATAAAACACTGCATAAGTGATCCTCAGCCTGATCCATACAATATATCTTGTGGCCCAGCTGGGCTCACTTTTATCCTGAGCCTCACGATCAGGATATGCTGGCACCAGCAGACACTGAGAGACTGGTACCTGATGGCATGGACAGCCAAGATCTGCCTCTTCCTTTCCAAAGGGATGAGTGATGTGAGATGCTGGGTGGGTACTGCTGCCACCTCCCTACCACGTCCTTCTCTGAAGGACAGGGTCCATGCTGGCTGTGGTGGCATGTTGTCCCAGGGTTCTGGGGAGAAGGAAGGTCCTCCCCAGGCTGGGCACCCTGCTGCACCCCTGCTCCAGGGCAGGTGGGTGGCCTCTCGAGGGACTGTGCTTTGTGCTTTTGCCCTGCTGGAGCTGCAGCTGCTGCTCTGGGTGCCCAGAAGGGGGTGTCTCATCATCCCAGAGCAAATGAGTTCTGCAGGCTGGGGAAGGGGAGGAAGACCAGCCTGGGCTGCAGAAGAAAGGCTTGGTCATGGCGCTCCTGTTGGGAATGAGGCCCAGGAACTTGTTGAGGTGGACCTGATGCAGGGATGGGGACAAGGCTGCCTCCACCTGCCTGTGCTGCTCAGCAGCCTGTGCTGCAGGGGGACAGAGCCAGCAACCCTGCCTGCAGCTGCCCTTTGCATCCAGCATTCCACCTGCTCTGCCAGGCGCTGGGAACAGCTCGAGGAGTGCCGGGACAGCGGCAGGAGCTGGTCCCTGCCAGGATGCTGTTATCCCACAAATAAGGAGCAAGCCCTTGCTCTGCAGCGTGCTGGTGGCTGGCTGGGGGGCTCTGCTCCAGGCCATCCATCTGGCATCTTTTTGAGGCGCTGTACTCATTTTTTCCACCATGCCAAAACAAATCCTTGCAGACTATTAATCACTGGCTTGGAACAGCATCCACCCAGGTTCAGTTGTGATAAGATATGCCAGCCCTTGTCTGACATCGTGTAGCCATTTCAAGGGGACATAATTACAGCAATTGTTAGGCGTTTTTCTAGCTTTTTCTGCCTTCTCTCACAGGTAATGTTATGTGACGAATCACTTTCCCTGACATCCCCAGCTCAGCTCAAACACCACTGCTCGCCCGGCTGTGCTGTGGTGCAGGAACATCAGGCTCACTGCAGACAGCGCAGGTGGGGAGCCATAACGTGTGAACCTCAGTTTGACAGGTGAAAATGACCCACGTGGCAATGCTGGGGAAGAGCTGGGGCTTTGGTGGGTGCATTCTGCAGCTTCCCTGTGTCTGCAGTTGCAGAAGTGGCAGGGGATGCTGAGGAGGAGGGAAGTGCCAATGGCCGGGTGTGGGATAGGGGCAGGCAGCGCTGAAATGCCGAAGCGCAGGATGCTGTGCAGTCACAACCAGCGAGGAACCTGAGCCAGGTTCCCTGCTGTGGGCACCTTGGTGGGATGGAGCTGGAGCCTGGTCTCAGCACCACGGCTGCTTCTCAGCTGGTGCTGGATCTCCATCGGCAGCTCTGGAGCCAGGACAAATTGCACCAGCTGAGGAATGCTGCCGAAATCCCCCAGCTGACGTTCAGTGCTGCAGCAGGGGGCTGTATATCCCAGAAATGTATCCTGCCTGTTGGTGTGCTGGGCGGGAGGCTTGTGGCTCAGGGGTACAGGCAGATGAATATTTGGGAGCTGTCAACATTCTGCCAGTGCCAGGTATCCAGTTTGTGCTGGAAGATGGAAGAATTGCAGTGTCTCTGACCCCTTGCATGGGGTCAGCAGCAGACTAAGTAGCATGCAGGAATAAAGGGGGAGAAAAGTAGAAAGAGAAATGCAGAACAAGTGATTTAGCTCTGTTCATGACTGTTTTGAAGGATGGGATGGGTGTTGCTGGAGTGGCTGTGCAGTTGGCTGAGCTCTCTGTGTTATCTGTGGAGCCGTTCAGGCTCAGACACTGCACTGCTCTGTTTCACTAAATCACTGTCTTTCCCCAGGTGTCTTTATTCCCCGACCTTCACAATCTGTTTGTCCATGCGGGGACCTGGCGACTGAATTAAGATGTGCTATTTGTAAGCAGGCTAGAAGGAGCAGAGATTGTCCCATCACCTGGGATAACCTTCCCCAGCAGGCGGGTCTCCTGCAGAGAGAGCTTTGGTTGCCTCAGTCCATCCGTGGCATGGCTGCCCTGTAAAGCCTGGGGCCGTCTGTTCCTCACCTGCGAGGGGACAGCGCCCAGGGCAGGCGGCCAACGCCGTGTGCGGGGCAGGTCCAGCAGGAGCTGCCCGTGGGCTGCTCCCTGCTCGGCCCCTGCACGTGCCAATGTCACACCTCCCAACCTCCTTGTGCCTCATTTTCCGCCCTCCCTCTTCTCTCCCCCTCGCTTTTAATCTTTGCTTAACTTGTTGTGCAGGCAATTGCAGGGCATTTAGCGCACGGTGATGTGTGTTTGGGGCCTGAGCTGGAAATACGGCTCATTATCTGGAGTGGGTAATATTAAGCACTTTTCTCTGTTGGCCATTTGATCACAAGGTTATCCTGTTTGATGGTTTTATACCCTGGAATTGATTGCAGGGGAAATATTTAGCCAGCATGGCTGGAATGTGTCTCCCCACAGGCTGCCAGGTGCAGGTGAGCTACTGCACTGCGGGGAGCCACTCAGGGGGTGATCAGCAGCCCTCTTCAGACCTTCAGGTCATCTTTTCTCACAAGATATGGGATTAAATCAAGCAAGCTGCACAATGTTTTGGTGTGATCCTGCAGCAGCCAGTGGGACACAGCCCAGTGAGGCAGGGAAAAAGGCTGTGTCACTTACTGCAGCCCCCTGAATTGTGCAGCACTTTTTGCTTCACATCTCAGGTCCAGGGAGACCTTAGAGCACCTTCCAATACCTAAAAAGGGCTAAAGGAGAGCTGGAGAGGGGTTTGGGCAAGGGCATGGAATGACAGAGCAAGGGGAAATGGCTTCACACTGACAGAGGGTAGATTTAGGTCAGAAATTACAAAGCAATTCCTCCCTGTGAGGGAGGGGAGGCCCTGGCACAGGTTTCCCAGAGAAGCCATGGATGCCCCATTCCCTTGAGTGTTGAAGGACAGGTTGGGCAGGGCTTGGAGCAGCCTGGGATAGTGGAAGGTGTCCCTGGCCGTGGCGGGGTTTGGAACTAGATGATCCTAGGGTCCCTTCCAGCCCACACCATTCTGTGATACTGGCTGCCCTTGCCTTGCTCTTGCCCCGTGCAGGCTGCTGAGAGGCAGCCGCTTCCCAGCTCCTCGCTGCGCCCTGTGCTGCTTTTGCTCACACAGGATGTGCCTGCCTGGCTCCTCAGGTACCTTCAGAAAGCACCATCTGACTATTCCTCCCCTCTCCCCACGCTGTGCTGCCAGGCAGGCTGTGTAAATTGGGAGTGGGTCCAGCGGGCTTCCTCTGGACCGACACCAGTGTTGGAGCAGAGAATTAGCCCTGCACCTGTCGCTTTTTTAATATAGGCTTTAAATCTGATTATGACTGCCTGTCTGGCGCTGCATTATGTGCTTCGTGATTATTCAGCATTATGTAATCTTTGATAAAAGATGCTGCATCGGTAAAAGTGAATTAAACTATTGAGTGATAGGAGTTTATCGAATTCCTCAGAGTGATGTTGTCCTCTCTTTGGCACTTTAACCTCTTCAGTGGAAGGAGTGTGCCAGACGCTGCCCTTGCTAACAGCCAGGAAACCCTGCTGACTTGGGTGGAATTGCAGGAGCACAAATAAAGTTAGATTTCAGCTTAGAAAGACAGTTTTTTATAGTCTAAAGACTCAATATTTCACAGCAGCGGTCTCTTATCTGCATTATGTGCAAACTGCTAACAGAGTTACACAGACAGATGTCTGCAAGTCCTGAAGATGCTCAATAAAGTTTGGCTCTCAGAGGGCTGATGGGCAGAGCTGGCCAAGATCTCCTCACTCCAAACCCTCTTGAGAATGAGCACGGAATTCCTGCGAGATGAAAGAAAAAAAAGTGTTTAAATCTAAGCTGGATACTCCATCTTATTTTCCAAACACCCCCTGAATATAAAAACTTGTATTTTTCTCCATTTAGGGCTTCCCTTTCTCATCACACAGTAGATGTTTCATGGCTGAATGGTCTAGGGATTTTGCTCTGAGTTTTCCTATTTCTTCATTTCCTTTTTCTATGCTACAGGTTTTTTCTTTTTCTACTTCACTGTGATATTAGAAACATTGCTAGGGGAAGAAAAAGCACAAACCGAAACTGTAACTCCTGACACCAGATGCTTTGAAAAGCTTTCAAGTTGTGCAGAACTGGATAAGCAAAGAAAGGAAAAAATAAACCTACATCATTTATTTTACTTCACCTAGTAGCTAAAAGGAAAAGGTGCTGGAAAGGGGAAAAACAACATTTCAGAACTGCAAAATTAAAAGAAAGGTTCTGAAAAATTAAAAAGATAAAGTTCCTCTTTGATGTTTAAAACAAATTTCAAATTTTCAAACTGTTTTGTGCATGTTCTCTCCAGTTCTGCAGAGAACTGGGGTGCTGGGGCGTGGTTTGCTCCACCCAGAGGATGAGTGGTGGCTTGGCCCCGAGGAGCTGGTACAAGACCTGAGGGAGCCTTGACTCTGGGGGGACGCAGAGCAGGCACTGAACCCCCCAGCCCAGCATCCTCTGCAGTCCCACATTCCAGGAGAGGCAGGGATGTGAGCAGGAGATGTCTGTGAGCAAGGGCCAACCCCCTGCTTGTCCTTTTCCCTCATCCCTGAACAGGGAATGTTTAGTGAAACCCCCGGGCTTGCCAGCCCGCTGATACCACAGTTTTAAATATACATGTTTCAGATGCTGAGATTTGCTTTTTGACAGGGATGAGAGAGACAGCTGTGAATGCTGGGCTGGAGAGGAGTCATCACATTAGTGCTCAAACAATGGCCAGCAACACTTGCTTGTACTTCAGAGCTTTCCTTATTCTGCAGCGTGGGCAGATCAGGATCTCTGCTCTGTGCTGCCCAGACCCAGCAGTGAGGTGGGTGAGTGACAGGTCATGGTGCCATCCTGCTCCCCAGCCTCCTCCTGTGGCCCCCGGGCCCCCAGCCTGGTGCTGAGGGGCATCGAGCTGGCTCCAAGGGCGCTGATGCAGCTCCCCGGCGGCAGCACGAGGTGGTGCTACAAAATGGGCTTGCAGGGAGAGCTCCTGCAGGGGCTTTGGCCAAGGGGACACGGGACCAGCACGTCACCAGCTCCCTCCCAGCCAGGCCACCAGGCAGTGATGCTAAGGGCATCATCAGGTGCATTGCAACAGGAGTGCTGGGCTTTGGATGAGCTGATTGTGTTGCAAGGAGCGGAGCAAAGCTTTTAGATTTCAGAGCCAACGTGTGGCATCTTTATTAATGTGCCTACTTGAGTTCCCTGGGACGCGATGTTTTCTCCTTACCCTGGCCATCCATCTGAACTGATAATAGGACTATTAATCCATTTTGCTGACAGCACGCACAGACCTCCAGTGAGGCAGGAGATGGGGAAGAGGTGGGGCTGCAATCGATGCTTGTTTTGTTCCAAAGGGATCCCGTCACAGCCTCTGACAAACTGAGCATTAGCTGGAGGTGAAAAGATGGAGTGTTAACCAAGGTTACAGGTGATGTGCAGCTGGCCACATGTGGCCTGGCTTCTCCTTGGCTGACTGGAGAGCATCCTGAAGAAAAGCATTGAGAGATGAGATGTTCTAGAGAAGCCAGACCTGGAGACCTTGTGCTCCAGGGCTCTGTTCAGGTTCCACCCTCAGCAACCTCATACCAGTTATGAATCCACCCCTGATCCCCCTCCATACCCATACAGAGGTGAAGTTTCTCGGATTTCAGGGCCTTTTCAGCCCTGCCTGGCTATGAGGTGACTGGCACAGCATCCATCATGTCAGTGATTTCCTTCATAGCAGCAGAAATCCATATATGCAATAAATAAAAAAATGCAGGTCTTTTATAGGTGTGATACATAAAGAAATATTTCAGTGGAAAAAGATCTGGGAAATGAGGTGCATCCCTGCCCAGCTCTTGCTCCTCCACATGGCCCCTGCCAGTAGCTGATCCCAGGCGCCTTTATATTCAGGCTGATCCTGTCTGGTTTTAAATATCTCAAGCCACAGAACTTTCTCCCTCCAGGGAACCACGTTGCAGCCTCATAATTTTCGCTGTCAGCAGAGGGGATTTTTTCCCCTGTGACATTCAACCTAAATGCTCCATTTCTTCATTTCCTGTCATCCCTTCTGGTGATGCCCCTTGTACTCTACTAAATAATTCCTTCCCTCCCTCTCTATTTACTCCAACCAGATCTGTAAGGCTCTTAGTTTGTCTCCCCATGGACAGCTCTTAACCAAGCAATATATATATTTAAGCCTTTTAATCTTCTTTCAGAAATCAGTCTCTCCGTGCCTTTGATCATTTGTGTGGCTTCCCTCTGAACTGCCGCCAACACGGCAGTGCCGAGGGAGCCCCGAGCTGCGGCTCCAGCCCCACCTGAGCCCCGCAGCGCCGGGGCTGACCCGGCCCCGCTGCCTTTGTGCACAGCAGCCTCCCGTGTCCCCCCTGCTGACCCCTGGCCCCAGGCTTTTCTCTCTGGATCTGGGCTTGGCTTGGCTTGGCTTGGCTCAGCCATCGCTGCCTGTCCTGCTGTCGCTCCTGCTCGCCTTTGCGTCCCAGCCGCGCTCGCTCACATCTGTCCAAGGCACAGCTCCTTTCGCTGCTTCCTGCCCGTGTTTCTAATCTCACTAGGCCCTTTTTGTGTTAATTTTCTATGCTTGCTGGAGCTCGCAGCACCTCCCAGCATAGCATCATCTGCCAAATTCATTAATGTGTAGTTTACTCCCTCTTTCCAGGTCATTAATGAGGGTATTAAATGAGAGCAGCCCTAACCTAGATCCCTGCAGTACCCCATAAACACCTCCCCCTGCTTCTAATTACCCTTTGTTTATGATCCCTCAGCCAGGTTTTCAATCCACATGGCACAGTTCAAGTCATCAGAATTAATTTTTTCATGGAAGACTTGGACAGGGCTTTGCCCCCTCGTGCCGCCCCCACCTTCCCACCCCCCCCCCCCCCCCATGTCCCACTGCCTCTCCCCCGTGGGTTGCAGTGACCTACGCTGCTGCTTTCCGGAGAGGAGAAGGAACGCCTGGCAAAGGCTTTTTCCTCTGCCGGCTTTTGTCCCACTGCCCCAGGACACGGCAGCGGAAGCACAGGGGCCCTGCGTGCCTCCGGTGTCCTCCGGGAAGGAGGGGGGTCCCCTCGGCTGTCCCTGGGTACAGCGTCCGTCCCTGGACGGGCGGCATCTCATGGGGCGGTGTCGGTGGAGGGATGGAGCCAATGGACGGATGCTGTCCGGGACAGGTGCCGCTGGGCAGGGGGTGTCCCCGGACGGATGCCGCCCAGGGATGGTGACCGTGGGTGGATGCTGTCCCTGGAGGCAGGCGGCATCCCGCTCACCCTCTGCGGGCCCTCCCAGCCGTGCGGGGCTCGGTGCCGGGCCGTGCCGCCCGAGCAGCCCCGCCCGGGACGGGTGTCCCGATGTCCCGGAGTCCCGGGTGTCCCCGAGTTCCGGTGTCCCGGTGTCCCGATGTCCCGGAGTCCCAGAGTCCCGGTGTCCCAGAGTCCCGGTGTCCCAGAGTCCCGGGTATCCTGGTGTCCTGGGACCCCGGTGTCCCGATGTCTCGGTGTGCCGGGGTTCCGGTGTCCCAGAGTCCCGGGTATCCTGGTGTCCTGGGACCCCGGTGTCCCGGTGTCCCGATGTCTCGGTGTGCCGGGGTTCCGGTGTCCCAGAGTCCCGGGTGTCCCGGTGTTCCGATGTCTCGGTATCTTGGGTGTCCCGGGTGTCCCGATGTCCCGGTATCCTGGGTGTCCCGGTATCCCGGCTGTCCCGGTGTCCCGGTATCCCGGGTGTCCTGGGTGTCCCGATGTCCCGGTATCCCACTGTCCCAGTGTCTCGGTGTCCCGGTATCCCAGTGTCCCGGTGTCCCTGCCGGTGCCGCCGTGCCGCTGCTGTGCCCCGCGCGGCCACGAGATGGCGGCGTTGTGCCTGGGAAGGCGCGGCCGGGTCCGACGGCGCGGCCGGGCCGGGGCCGGGGCCGGGGCCGGGGCCGGGGCCGGGGCCGGGGCCGGGGCCGGGGCCGGGGCCGGGGCCGGGCGGGGCAGGGCCGGGCCGCTCCTCGCTGTGCCCGCGGCACCGCCCGGGCGTCGGTCCCCGCTGCCAGCCGCCCCGAGGGGACCCCCGCCCCCGGCCCCTACCGACCGGCGGGCTGCAGGGTGGTTTGCCGCGGGCCCCGCCGGCACCGGCCCCACTTTAACCACGGGCCGCGTTGGGAGGTTTGGGGACCCCGACCCCGCTCCCGGTGCCACCTTCCCCGGGGCCCTGCACAGAGCCCCCGGGAGCCTGCGTGCGGAGCGCGCGGAGACAGGAGGTAAGGCACGGCACACGCCCCGGGGGCGCTTTATTTCACTGCTGGGCGGGGACGGCACCGCGGCGGCTCCTGCGGGGACCAGCGGGGAGCAGCGGGGAGCAGCGAGCGCCGCGGGGCTGCAGCCTCCCGGAGGAGCCGGGCGGTCCCGGGCCCCTGCCGGCTCCCGGGAGCACTGCCCCAGGGGGTTCAGTCCCTACTGCACGGACTCGGGGCGCTCCGCGGGACTCGGTGATGCCCGCGCTGCCCGCGCCCATCGCCGCCGCCCAGCGCGCACCTGCTAAAGAACTAACCGCCGGTGACCGCGGCCGCGGAGCCAGAACACCGCTGCGTCCGCCGCTCCCGGGCGGCAGGGGCGGCAGGGGCAGCGGGGACAGCAGGGACAGCAAGGACACCGGGCTCCCGGCGTGGGCAGCGGCTCCGCTCCGTCCCGCTCCGCTCCGCGCGGTTCCGCGCCCGCTCCGCTCCCGTCCGCGCCGGCCCCGCCCCGGCCCCGCCCCCGGCCAGCCGCGCGATCCCATTGGCGGTGGCGCGGCGCGCCGGCCCCGCCCCCACGCGCCCATTGGCTGCGGCCCGGCAGCGCCCGCCCCCGCGCCGCCCGCCCCCGCGCCGCCCGCCGGCGCTCCGGACTGCGGGCAGTGGCGTGCGGCCGCCGCAGCGAGCGCCGGCGGGAGCGGGCTCGGCTCCGCTCCGCTCCTCTCGCTTCGGTACCGCTTGGCTCAGCACCCCGCTGCTGCTCCCGCACCCGCTCGCCATGCCCGGCTCTTCCGCGGCGCCGCCGGCACGGAGCGCCTGAGCGGACGGCGTTGGCGTGTGCGCGGGGGACCGCGGCTCCGGTGCCCGCAGCCGCCCGCCCGCCGGCGGGGCAGCCCGGCGGGCGCTGCCCGCATGAGCGCGGCGGGCCCCTGAGGCGCGCGGCCGGCGGCCGTCGGGGCGCGGCGCGGCGGGCGGAGCGGGCGGCGCGGCCATGGGGGCTCTCCCGGCGCTGCTCGGGGCCGCCTTGCTGTGGGCCGGCGCCGGGGCCCTCGTCAACCTCAAGTACTCGGTGGAGGAGGAGCAGCGGGCCGGCACGGTGATCGCCAACGTCGCCAAGGACGCCCGGGACGCCGGTTTCGTGCTGGACCCCCGGCAGCCCGCCGCATTCCGGGTGGTCTCCAACTCGGCCCCCCACTTGGTGGACATCAGCCCCGGGTCCGGGTTGCTGGTGACCAAGCAGAAGATCGACAGGGACCTGCTGTGCCGACAGAGCCCCAAGTGTGTCATCTCGCTGGAGGTGATGTCCAGCTCCATGGAGATCTGCGTGATCAAGCTGGAGATCAAGGATCTAAACGACAATGCACCCAGCTTCCCCACGGACCAAATCGAGCTGGAGATCTCGGAGACGGCCAGCCCTGGCACCCGGGTGCCACTGGAGAGTGCCTATGACCCGGACTCGGGCAGCTTTGGTGTGCAGAGCTATGAGATCACCCCCAATGACCTCTTTGGGCTGGAGACCAAGACAAGGGGTGATGGGTCCCGTTTTGCTGAGCTGGTGGTGGAGAAGAGCCTGGACCGTGAGACCCAGTCCCACTACAGCTACGTGATCACAGCTCTGGATGGTGGTGACCCGCCCAACTTTGGCACGGTGGAGCTCAGCATCCGCGTCATCGACTCCAATGACAACAACCCGCTCTTCGAGGAGCCAGCCTACACCGTCAGCGTGCCTGAAAATGCCCCACCGGGGACTCCAGTCATCCGCCTCAATGCCTCCGACCCGGACGAGGGCACCAACGGCCAGGTCCTCTACTCTTTCCACAGCTACGTCTCTGAGCGGGCCCGGGAGCTCTTCCAAATCGACCCCCAGAGCGGCCTCATCACGGTGAGCGGTGCCATCGACTACGAGGAGGGTCATGTCTATGAGCTGGACGTGCAGGCCAAGGACTTGGGGCCTAACTCCATCCCTGCCCACTGCAAAGTGACCATTAGTGTCCAGGATGCCAATGACAACCCGCCCCTCATCAACCTGCTCTCTGTCAACAGCGAGCTGGTGGAGGTGAGCGAGAACGCCCCGCCGGGGTACGTCATCGCCCTGGTGCGGGTCTCGGATCGCGACTCCGGGGCCAACGGGCGGGTGCAGTGCAAGCTCCTGGGCAATGTGCCTTTTCGACTCCAGGAGTACGAGAGCTTCTCCACCATCCTGGTGGACGGGCGGCTGGACCGGGAGCAGAGGGACCAGTACAACCTCACCATCCAGGCCAGGGACAATGGCATCCCTTCCCTGCAGGCCACCAAGTCCTTCACCGTCAAGATCACCGATGAGAATGACAACCACCCCCACTTCTCCAAACCCTATTACCAAGTCATCGTGCAGGAGAACAACACCCCAGGGGCCTACCTCCTCTCAGTCTCAGCCAGAGACCCCGACCTGGGCCTCAATGGCAGTGTGTCCTACCAGATCGTGCCCTCCCAAGTCAGGGACATGCCTGTTTTCACCTATGTCTCCATCAATCCCAACTCTGGAGATATCTATGCTTTGAGGTCCTTCAATCATGAACAGACCAAGGCCTTTGAGTTCAAGGTCTTGGCAAAAGATGGGGGTAATCCCTCTCTGCAGAGCAATGCCACTGTCAGGGTGATCGTCCTGGACGTCAATGACAACACGCCCGTGATCACGGCCCCGCCGCTGGTCAACGGGACAGCGGAGGTGTACATCCCCAGGAACGCGGGGGTTGGCTACTTGGTGACAGTGGTCAAGGCAGATGACTATGATGAGGGCGAAAATGGCAGACTTTCCTATGAAATGGTGGAAGGAGACAGAGGATTTTTTGAGATCGACCAGGTCAATGGAGAGATAAGGACCACCAGAGCCTTCGGGGAGAACGCCAAAACAGCCTATGAGCTCATCGTGGTGGCTCACGACCATGGGAAAACATCTCTCTCGGCTTCTGCCTTGATTTTGATATACCTGTCTCCAGCCCTGGATGCCCAGGAGTCCTTAGGATCTGTTAACCTCTCCTTGATTTTCATTATTGCCCTGGGGTCTATTGCAGCCATTCTTTTTGTCACCATGATCTTTGTGGCAGTCAAGTGCAAAAGGGATAACAAGGAAATCAGGACCTACAACTGCAGGTAAAGATACCTTTTTTTATGTGCACCTGCGGGTCTGCTTTGATTTTTGCCATCGCAGTTACTTTTGCATTTGCTGCCGTATACCCGGGGGTGGTGAAGAGGGGTGGGTTTGCCTCAGGAACAAAAGTGAGGTTCCTGTCCCCGTAAGGAAATTTCTTGCAAAGCTTTAAGAAATTGTTCTCTGTGAGGAGAGCAGAAATCCCCGCCGAGTAACGAATCGACTTAATCGTGCGGCTTGACAATCTGTTGCAGCATCGCCGATTTTCCGTGCTCCACCGCAGGAGCACGGTTTCACCGGGGCCCGGCTGGTTCCCGTGGGCATCCCCCCGTGCCCAGCACAGCTCCCCGGCTTGGCCAGCGGGGAAAAGCCCCCCAGCCACCGCAGCATCCCCGCGGCAGACGGTGCGAGCGGCGCGGTGGCATCCCTAAGCCCTCCCTGGCCGCTCAAAGGAGCTATTGTGTGCCCGCTGCGGCTCCTCGCCACGGCCAGCCGCGGGGCCAACTGCATGGAACAGTGGCAAACCCCCCCGGCCGCCCCCGGTGCGCGGCTCCAGCGCCAGGCATGGCTGGCTGGGCTGCAGAGATGGGGCGAGGGAGGATTTTCGCAGCGCTGTGTCATTTTGCCCTGGCTGGGTGAGTGCTCCGGGGTCCGAAACGCCGGAGGGGAGGTCAGCCCCGCGCCTGGAGCCACTGAAAGGCTGATAGGGGAAATCCAGTCCCCTGAATATGTAACAGCCTGGCGATTATTGTCTCTCTTTTACTATTCTCTGTGTTACACAAGTTAGGAGACAAATGCTAACCACACATGAATATCAATCAGATGCCATAAAAGAGCAGCTGCAATGCCTCATAAATGGTTTAATCCTGTTACTAGTGAAATAGCCATGACTTCTCCATTCCTTCGGCACCGAGTCGTTTCAGAGAGGAGGGATGGAAATTAATTTTGCTCTACCTTGGAAACGCACGCTCGCCCCTGGCAATTCAGCGGCGCGGGGGGATGTGCGGTCTTTAAAGTTTTATTTACGCGGAAATAATGCCGGAGAGTTGGAGCATTGTACCCCGTTTTCACAGCGTAAAGTGCGTATATAAGCCTTTTTGCTCGATGGGGGAAAAATCATCTGCAAATAAAGGTCGGTCTGTGCTGTATTATGGGATGTCTAGCTTCAAGTGAAAGCTCATAGACCAGATTTCTTGCCAGCTCGGCCCATTAAAAGAGGATAGGACCTGAATGGATAAAAATCATGTTGTGGTGGTGCCCCTAACAGCTTCCCACATACGTATAAGCCCCGGGTTTACTGTGACGGCTTAGGGATTAATGAAGTGCGGTTTAATTAAATAATTGGTCAATAGAGAAAGGACAGCAAAATGAATGCCTGCAGGAAATAATTGGGCTCTCGCATTGCCAAACTTAAACATTTAGGTAAACAAAACAATTAAAGCTTCATCAAGCATTGTTAGACGAGTCAGCAGCATATAGATTGTTGGCACAACAGAAACCCCTGCCTTCCTCTGATTTATTTGCACACTCAGGGGGTGCTCGGGCTGTATCAGTGTGTGTCTGAGCAGAAGTCAGCTGCAGAGGTGGGGAAGCACCAGGCAGGCTCAGCAGCAGCAGTGGCCATGGGGCACCCTCTCCCCATGCCTTTAGGCTCCGCAGTGCCTTGTTTTAGAGATTCTTCACAAGAGCTGCTGGAGAGTCTTCAAAAAATGTGTTAATTTATGAGGCACATATGAGGGCTGTTCGACTTAGTGGCATTTTCATTCTCAGGCAATTAGCTTTCTGGAACAAGAATATTTGTCCAATATTTGCCTTTCCAGATAAACTGTATTATTTATTCATCCCATTATTTCTGTTGCAGCTATTGGATTTTTTTCTTTCTTTTTTTTTTTTTTTTTAATGCTGTTATCGTAACAAGAAGAGGAGCAAAACCCTGACTTCCAAATGTGTATTTCTGACTGTGCGTAGCATTTGATGTGCTTCCTTAGGAAATACTGCCCAGTGCTGTGCATGTACAAATTCATGGCAGGGACTGTTTTGCTCACTGTGGGAAGATGAGCCGCAGTCACTCTGAGCCGAGCAGACCCAACTAATGTGAGGTGCACATAATTTGTCGTTATTGGCTTGGGTGGTGTTTTGCAGTAACTTTTTTCCTCCGGTGCTTTGCAGAAGGCAAACAAGGCACTTCATCAGTTGATTCTTTTGGCAGGTGGGAAGCGAAGAGGGAAGGAAAGGCAGAGAAAAACAAGCTTGCAGTAAAAAAAAGGTCAAAAGGGATCATTTTTCTTCGCAAAACACACGGTTGTTGTTCTCTGATTTCTAGAAGGTGAAAGCATTTCCCAGTAGAAGGGGATGTGAGTGTCAGGGTGAGGGAGGAATGGAATTCAATTGGAGAAAAGATCAGGTATGATCAGGAGACAGTCAAAACACGAGCAATTTAGATAAAGCATTAATAAACAAACAGCCTTTGGAGTGTGAGAGAATTGAGCTTGCCAGCTAGGACTGCTTCTGGGTCTGCTTTATTTACTGCTATGGAAAATGAACTGGGAAAAAAAATCTGCTATTCATTTTGAATTTTCATTATGGGGACCAAATTAAATCACTTTAAAAATCCTTATTATGCATGGAAATGAATGCAGGTACCCTTTTCAGTTCATGGATTTTACCATCTCCATTTTTCTCTTCTGCAGGCTGGACTTTACTTCAAGTAACTAAATATCAGCAATTACATACACTAGATCAGAACAGAAGCATTCTTCCTTCCCATTTTTTTTACGTATTTGACCTGAAAACATGATACATATGAAAATAAGCTAGAGTCTATGTCGTGCCACCAGACCCAAAACATGATGTAATGTGCATGACTAAGAAGCCCACAAGGAGATGGGGGCCAGGCCCTCTGGGTTCCTGCATGGGTATTTAGCGGGGCAGGGTTTAGGATGCTCTCGGCTTCTCATTCTCCCTCTGTCCCCCAGAATCGCGGAGTACTCCTATGGGCATCAAAAGAAATCAAGCAAGAAGAAGAAAATCAGCAAGAACGATATCCGCCTGGTGCCGCGGGACGTGGAGGAGACGGATAAAATGAACGTTGTGAGCTGCTCCTCTCTCACTTCCTCCCTCAACTACTTCGACTACCACCAGCAGACCCTGCCGCTGGGCTGCCGGCGCTCCGAGAGCACCTTCCTCAACGTGGAGAGCCAGAACAGCAGGAACGCCGGCTCCAACCACATTTACCACCACACCTTCACGGGACAGAGCCCCCAGCAGCCCGACCTCATCATCAATGGGATGCCGCTGCCGGAGGTGAGGGCGGGCAGGGCTCCGTGCCCCAGGGGAGGGGGTTTGTGCCGGGCTGCCTGCGGGTCTGTCGGTGTCAGTGCTGCCAAAACGGGGTGCTGAGCTGAGCCAAAACAGGCGCTGGTGGCTGCTGTGTGCTGCACAGAGCACCCTTCCGTGTGCTGGACACCCCAGGGGGAGGCAGTGATGGGCGGGAGGGAGCAGCAGGCACTCACCTGCGGGTTCTGGGGCAGCCCTGACGTGCGGCCATGGGTGAGTGCTTCATCCCCAGACACTGCAGAGACCCTCAGAAGTGCCCAGGTGGGGATGGGCCAGGTCAGGCTGCCTCTGCGTGTCTGGAAGGCTGGAGGTGGCTGCTCTGCAGGTGGATTCTGAGTGTGGCGGTGCTCAAGGGAGGAGACACTTGCCTTCAGAGAAGTTTTTCTAAAAGGTTGTTGAAAGTGGTGTTGGTGGCTGTTGCTGTGGAGGCAGCTGGCTGTGCTGGGGATGCAGACAGCACAGGATGCTCCATCGTGACCACTTGCACACCTGGCCCAGTGCTGTCCCTTCACTGGGCAGGACCCTGGCTGGCATGGGAGGGATGTGTGGTACCTGCCGAAGGCACGGAAAGGGGCTGCTCTCATCCACACCATCCTCATCAGTTTCTTCTAATTCTTCGGCTTTCCTGTACATCACAGGCATCATTTAATGCTGCTTGTTTGTCTCTCTTTGAATTATTGTTTGGTATTAAGCAAAACAATCAAAGGTTTGTCATGTTTCCTTCTTTGAACAGAATAACAAAGCTGAAAAAGCAGCTGAAATATTTATGGCTCACTCTGTTTTGTGTTCGATGTGCTGGTGTAAATGCAAAATGCTGCTGCTGAAGGCAGTGGAGCTGCTTCAGATTCATCCTGGTGCTGCTGAGAGCTGAGCCCGGCCCTCTGCAGGGCTGCTGGAGAGGGCTGGTGCCGGGGGCCTGGTCCTGCTGTGGTTGTATTGGCAGAAAGCTCACTGAACGCTGGTGTTTAACTTCCACTGAGGCAGACCCAGCTCTGAGAGGCCGTGTACCAATGTTGGCCTGTATGAGTGACCATTGCTGTTGGCATGCTGTGGGCAGTGGTCCCTGAGGAGTTCCTGCCTTCCTGGAGCAGCGTCCTTTGGAGAGGACTCTGGAGTGTGTCTCTGGCTGGTGCCTCGCTATGGGCACTGGAGCAGTGGAGCATCCTGTCAGCCTGTGATTCACTGCCACCAGTCACAAAATCCATCACACACTGGCACTATCCAGAAGTGCATGCTGGCAGTGGGAGGTCTCTGGTGCCGGGGAGGATGGAAGGACCATCAGGAGCATCATAACTCAGCTGATAAAGTTAACAGGCAGCTGCAGGCAGAAAGCAGTGCTGCCTGTGCTTCTCTTTGATACAACAGCTGGGCTGGAGTCTTGTGGAATGTGCCCTCCAGAGATTTCCCTGCCTTGTTCACCCTCTTGTGAGGGAGATGGGATGCTTGTTTATCCCTGTGGCTCCAACTCGCCCCGTTTTTCCATCACTTGTGCAGGTGAGATGCACTGTGAAGAGCTGGTGCCTTGCCTGGAGAAAGAAGTTCGTCTCTTGTGATGAGTGGCTGGAGTGTCAGTGGAACAAAGTTTTCCCCCAGGAGGCCCTGGGAGCTGGCAGGAGGGCAGCAGCAGCTCTCCTTGCCCGTCCTGCGAAGGGACCGGCGGCTCTTGTGTGACAGAAACATGTCTTGGTGGGGATCTGCTCACTCTCTGGAGGTGCTTTTGGACAAAAGGGCAGGGTCAGGGTGTGGAGTGGAGAAATCCCAAGTGGAAGCTGTTTGGAAGTTCTGTTTAGGGTGGGAATGTCTGTGTTTTTTGGCATAGCCCTGGTGTTATGCTTCCAGCTGTTGCAGGCAAAGCTATCTCACTGGTGATGTGGGTTCTACTGGCCTCTAAAAATCCCAGTGACATCTGGGAGTGAGGAGGTTCATTGGTGCTGGAGTGACAGCCCTGTCCTGGCACACAGGGCGACACAGAAACTCCACAGAAGCTGTGTCCATGGAGGAGCATGGCAGCCCTGCACCCCCTGTAGGTGCCAGAGCAGGCACTGTGGTGTGATGCTGTGGCCGTGCAGGGTGCTATTGCTACACCTCCAGGTGGTGAGGGTTTCACAAACACAGTCCCTGCCCAGAGTTTACAGAGCCAAACCATTCCCTGCAGTGCTTCCAGTGGCACTTTGTCGGGGCTGGTTTGAATTGCTTCCAGTGATGAAGCCGCTGTTGTTTCCCCTGGGAGGCTTTATGAGGTGTCAGCATCGGGGAGATATCACTGCTGCTCCACCTAGGAGTGACTTTTCCTGATGGGAAGGCAAAGCACCGGTTGATAACAGATAAAATACGAGGTAAATGTGTCTCTGGCAATGTCACTTGGCATATGATGGTTGTGGCTGGAGGTGAGCGATTGCCTCTGCAGACACACGCTGCCCCAGCAGCGGTGGGTTTGTGATGTAGCTGGTCTTTAACGTGAGCCTCATTTACTTTAGCAGTCAGGAGCCTTGAAATAAAAGTCCCCAAGGATGGCTTGTTTGTGGAGCTTCAGGAAATGTTTCTTCTAGTGCGGTGGCAGGTCTCGGGGCTGGGAATAATTGGGTTTGTTGGTGCTTCCCATCTTTCCCTGGTGACCTGGAAGGGATTAAAGAGTGGTGTCTGTGAGGGCTGCAACCCTGCTCTGAGGAAGCAAAAGAAGTTTGAGACTATCCTTAAAAAGCTTTTCCCTTTGGGTGGGGCCGGGCTTGGCTGCCAGCTTTGCATGTGCCAGGGCATGGCTGCCAAGAGAGCATCGGGAGGCAGTGGGGGATATCCTGGGGTGTTCTGGCCCTGCTGGGGTTCAGTGGTCCCATGGACGCCAGGGTACCACTTGGGGATGCCTGCCCACAGCCTCTCAGCATCCTCGTGGCTGTAGGCAGCGCTGGCAAAACGTGTTTGTGAGCAGCTCTGGTGATCGTGGCTGACAGTGGGAGGCTTGGCCCCTGTTTGGACTTGTTTTGCAGCAGGGAGAGTGGGACATGTTGGAGCTGCAAGGGCATTGCTGCTCAGAGGCTTCGCTGCTGCCGAGGGCTCCTTTTTATCTTCCTTCTGAGCTGGAGGAGAAGTCAGCTTTGAAACCGAAAGGGCTTGTTGTCAGGTTTTGCATGTATATTGCTGGGAGTTGTACCAGGAGATTAAAAATCAAAATTAATAGGAGCCATTAGGCAGCTTCCTTGATAAAAATGCGTGTTGCATTGGGGTGGTGTGGAGAGTGGTCTGAATGCCGAGCCTTTTAGGATCCGAGGGACATGACTTGCACGTGGAGTAGCCATCCTTGGGTAACACTTACATGCCTGGGTATTGACTTGGTGGTTCAAAAAGTAAACAGTGTGTGTATGATGGCTATATCTGTGTTTCAGAGGCAGTTTTACATCCCAGATTTGCACTGCTTTGGGAAGTGATGTTCGCTTGCTGCTCCAGGATGGGACACAGACCCTGGGGACAGCAGCTCACACTGCCCTCGGCTCTCCCTTGGGACCACCCAGTGGTGGCCAGTCCCAGGCAGCACCTGGCTTGTGAGAGGCCAGGAGGTGTGAGATGGGAGCAGGAGAGCCCTCTTTGAGAGTCTGGATGTCCTGAGGTGGAATTAGCTCGGAGGCTCTTGAGTGACTGTCCCTGGGGGTGGGGGATGGCTGCGCTGTGGCAGCGTTGGGAAGGGAAGTGGCAGCAGTGACATTACCCTGGAAGCAGGGCATGGATCAGGAATGGTCTTGCTCTGGTGCTGCTCTGGTAGGGCCCGCTGGAGGAGCAGTTCAAGGTGGAGCAGCCTCTGGCCCAACAGGACCCGAGTCCTCGGGGGACCCTCACACCCAGCAGCTCCCAGGGCCGTGTCCGGCACCGGGGGGGCCGCGGCGATCCGCCGCCTCCTCCGCTGATGGCCACCATCAGTAAGATGGGGAATTACTGGTTTTAGTGATAATCCTGGCCTAATCCCCCAACCTTGATACACTCCCGCATAATCCTCACTCGCACTGATTTAGTTTGGGCTCCTCGTGGCTGCAGGGATTATTTGTGGGAGCAACAGTTGCAGGATGAGGCCCTGTTGGTTTCAGGTCTGCTTTGTGCTACCTGGAAAGCGTTCTCCTCACTGTGGGAAATGGTTTTCTAAGCACAATAGAGCAATTTTCGTTTCAGGCAGCACCAGCAGCCTTTGCTCTGGCTATCTGGCGGTGTTAACTAAAGCACATTTCTACAACACACAAAGATTTTTGTTTTGTAAGAAATGAAATCAGCGTGGCTGTTTCTCTTTCTCTGTCATTTCTCTACTTGTCAATTCTTTCTTCCCCTCCAGCTTATCCTCCTCTTCTCTGCTAGCCTTAAAAAGCCCCCAAAGTGTCTGTTATAATCACATTTTGTGTGTTACAACCAGAATGAATGTACTCACTTTAATATGCTGGGTTTGAGGAAATCAGTTTCTGTCTGGTATAACAGACAATTTGTTATAAACCATGCCATTTAGAAGTGAAGGGCCTTGCTTTAGTGCAGCGCTGGGGAAACGTCATGATATATAATTGGAAGGGATTTGGCTTGCTTCTGAGTAATGCTGCGTACAAAGCAGAGAAAAAAGGAAATAAAGGAGATGATTTCCAACCCAGAGAAAGTTTGCCGTGTTGAGACAGGTCAGGCTGATGAAATAAGGCTTGTTTTCAGGAGGGATGGTAATTAAAGCACTATCAGAGATGGTGTCTGACTGGCGGGAAGGCTGACTTCGCAGCCAGCGTTGCCAGTCTTGTTTTCTCCTTGGGAGGTCACTGTAACTCAGCACTTTTTTGTGCCTGCGACGTGATGCGCACCGCGACGGGCAAGCGCGGGTCAGGGCTCTGCTCCGGCTGGGAGCCAGCCCCGGCTGGGAGCCAGCCCCAGCCTTTACCCCTCAGGAACCCCCCGAACAGGAGCGATGCTCTCAGCTGTACACATCCGCTGGTTATCCCCTCCCTGGGGCGGCTCCTGGTCCCTGCCTGGGCAGCCAGCATCCCTCTGCATCGCCAGGGACCAGAGCTGCTGGCGTGGGGCCCCCAAACCTCCCCGTCTGCTGTCCCTACTCACCCCAAATCCCAGCAGATCGCTCAGCTTAACTGCTCCCAAAGTGCTTCGTGTATCGCTGTAGGTTCCCTGACCTCTCTGAGCGTTGGAGGCTGACATTATGGAAATCAGCAGCTCTTTATTCCATTCTGAGGTCAGCCTAACCAAATTATACATCTCTTAATGTAATCGCTCCAAGCTGTTGTATGGAGAAATTCACTTGAATACCTTGCAACGGAGATAAATATGCCAGCTCCCATTCATGTTTAACCACGCCACGCACCCTGAGTCTTAAACAAGCCCTCAGTTCTACACTCCTTGGCTTTTCCTAAGATCATCAAGTCACTTAGGTTGGAAAAGGCGTTTAAGATTGAGTTCAACTAAGAGCTAAACATGGCCAAGTTCCCCAGTGAGCAGCACGTTTTGTGTTGGTGATTTGGGGCTGCCACCCCATCCTGGCAGCTCTTTGGGCTTCTTCTAGCCCCTGGTAGGGTCCTGGCCAGGAGGGACCAAAGGGGTTTGCTCCAAGGGTCCATGGAGGATTAGGGCTGGTGTGGCAGTGGCTGCTTGTGTTCAACAGCAAGGCCTGAGTGCTCCCGAGGATGTGATCTCACTGTTACAGATTGCACACTGTGTGTTATATCTTGTATTTGTGATACACTGCAGAACTACAGAATAATTTAGGGAAAGACCTCTAAGATCATCGAGTTGAAACATTAACCTGACACTGCCAGGTTCACACTTGTGTCCCTGTGCACACAAAAAGTGTGTATAGAATTATTACATACTGCAGCTAATTATGTAAATGAGTATACAGTATGTCATATCATCAGATACATCTCATTCGTTTTTATGCTACTGCTTTGGGTTTTATGGTTTGCTTTTACTGGAAGTGGAGAGGCTCCTCTTGTTTTCATAGAATCATAGAATGGTTTGGGTTGGTAGGTTCCTTAAATATTTCCTCTTGGAAAATTTGAATTTCTGATGCGTATTTCTAATGCATAACTTGTGAAGTCTGTAAAAAAAGCTTTTGCAACTATATTTACATGGCAGATAAGAATTTTCTTTTAAATTGGGAAAGATTTCTAGTAAGTTTTTTTAAAAATTTCATCAAAAGGGTACTCTTGCATGGTTCTTTGTGGGCTTTCTTACAGCAGTATCCAAGTGATTTGTGTTGTATTGAGTGGTTTGAACTCTGTGGTTTCTCCCTCTCGTGTCCTTTACATACAGCACATGCTCATGCAGAGCCATCGTTGAGGCCAAGTGCAGTAGCCTTTGAATAACCTTGTGTGCATCTGCTTGGCTGGGTGGAAGAGCTGTATTTTCCAGCTGCCATTTCCTGAAGTCCCTCCTGAGGGCTTCGAGCCAGAGAAGCTCCTCAGCCAGGTGCCCTTCCAGGTCCTTGGGCTCCTGCCCTCACTGACTGTGCCCTGCTCAGGTCTTTCCTAAATTCAGCCAGCAAGGGCAGAGCCCAGCCCAGCCATTGTGCCCTGCCTGCTTCCATCCCCAGGCTCTGCCTGCAGCTCTCCAGGGATGAGCCCTCCATCTCTCCTGACCTCTTGCCCGCTCTGGCTGCAGCTCCTGCTCTTGTGTGAGGGCTCGGATGGGTGGGACCCCCACCCCTGCCCACTCCCCATCTCCTGCCAGGCTGCTTGTGGGGCTGGGCATGGCCTTGCTTCAATAAATTATTAGATATTGTTCCCAGCAGAGGCTATAGTTGAGTTCCAATCACTTTCTGTTAATTTAAAATACAGGATGGTCTTATTTGTGGCATAAATAGTTGTAATCTGTGTACTTATAAGTGTAATTATAATTTAAATTAGAGCGTGCTCTGAATTGGCAATGGTGGGGTGCTCTGCAGGCGGTGCTGCCCTGGCAGGACTGTGCTGGGAGCTGTCCCCTGGGGCACCCCACAGTTCCAGTCCCCACTGTCCCCAGGAGAGCATTGCGCAGGGCTTGGCACAGGGATGCTGAGGCTGCTGGCAGCTCCCAGTTTCACTGTTCCTGCTGGGGCAGAGCTTGTCCGTGGTGCCTGTAGGAGGGCTTGCTGGAGAAGAGAGCACAACATCATTGCTTCAGTGTCTCCCTCTAGTTCCCTGTCTAAATTTGGAGGGAAGTAATGGCTCATGTCAGCTGGACAAGCTATTAGTGCTGAGCCTTGGAGTGTCTCCCTGTTTAACATGGAATTGCGGTGAGTTCTCCTAGGTCTGGTGGAGGCTGGGGTGCAGCTGGTGCTGCAGCAGGCAGGGGTGTGACAGGTACTGCCCTTCCACACCCTCTGATGGACCCTGAGCACCCGCAGGTGGCTGCAGCACTGCTGCTCCTGGCACCAGCACAGGCAGGCCGGTGATGAACGGTGCAGGTCAAAGTGTGTTGCAGCCCTGGAGATGAGGTCCTCATCTCAACACCCTGCTGAGATCTGGGCGTGAATCCTTCGTGTTTCTCACGGGGATCTGGAGCTTGTCGGATTATACCATCTTTTGTAATGGCAGGTGTATGCCACAGGGCAGGTTTTAAAATTCCCGTGTTGGTGGATTGCATTAACCCATCCTAAGTCAGGTATGTAAAATTCCATTAAGTGAAACCCCTCTGGCATTTTCTCACCCATGCTCGAGCTCTGCAGGCTATGCTAATGCAGTGTGTTTGCTCATCTATTAGAAGGATGATGGCTTTAAAATAATAACATTTATCTTTGGCAGCAGACCTACAATAGTGCACACCGAGTACAATTTTGTGAAAGGCTCTGCAGATGTTGCCTCATTCAATCTGGGTCAAAAAGAGTGCTTAGAATCATAAAGGTTAGAAAGAGATCAAATAATTCGGTGGTTTTATTGCTGAATAATGTACTTGGAAAATATCATTCACCGTTATTAGACTAAGTGAGTACAGAAAACACAGGACTCAATAGTCATTTCTCAGTATTGGCTGATTTTACTGTTTTTATAATGTAGCTAAATTCCCTGTTATTGATTCTAGCATCGATTATCGATCTGGAAATGTAAATGTAAGTGATGGTGGGAGCACACGGAAGCTGGACAGTTAGGGAATGAGGCTGCCTCTTCCCTGCAGTGCCTGGAAGGGCCTGGTGGGCCACACATGCTGGGGCAGACTGATGCTGTTTCTGGGGAGCTGTCAGGGTTCTGGGAGCTGTTTTCAAAAGCAAAGATGAAAAAACAGGAAAACACCCATTATGTGTGTTCTTTTCCATGCCTGAGAGCTTGTGTAAACTTGCTGAGACAAACCCAGATGGGCTGGGACGCCGGCACCAGGATGGGGCTCGGAGCCCGCGCCTGCGCCTCTGTCACCTGCTCCCTCCTGGACTTTTCATATTCAGATTCACATCTGGATGCTCTGGCAGGGACCCAGCTCAGGCGACATTCAGTCAGCATATCAGCCTGGCTGTTGGCTTAGGTGCAGCACCCGAACCTGTCAGCCCAGGGAAACTTCTCCAGGCGTTCACGAGCGGTTCCTGTGCCTCCTGGTCCAGCCCCCAGTGTGGCTGTGTCTGAGGGGAGTACCACGCTTGGGCTGAGAGCTCTTCCAGTACAACAACTCACTGTGGGGATTGGGTTAGTGAGAGACCAAAGCTGTGTCCCGTGGTGAGCCCATGGACCAGGGCTGGCAGCATCGCTGTGGGAGGGAGCCACAGGCTCCTGCTGGGCTGGGCCTTGCTCAGCCTCGCGATGGGCTCCTTTGTTTGGAAAAAAAAAGGTGAATTTTGGAATATGTTCGTCTCTTGTTCTCTGCACTTAGTTGTTGTCAGCATTAATATGCCATTAACACATGCTCATTAGGAGGAGAATGATTGTACCCTGCAGAGTATGGGGGAAACCTTCATTAGGCACTAACATATTGAACTGAGCTGCAAACTCCGCTTGGGAGAACTGGGGAATGTTCTGCTCGGCGTCAGGTTTCCCTAATTTCTCCTTTTGGTCTGATAAAAGCACCTCATCTTCTGGCATGTGCTTTTGGCTACAACTGGGGAGGATGTGCAGGTGAGCCTGGGCTCAGCCTGGGCTCAGGGTCCGGCACTGAAATCCTTGTGGGACCTCAAATCCATCTTCCCCCAGATCTAAGGCTTCCTCATCAGCGCTTATTTTGCCATGCAGAGAGCCCATGTCCCCGCTCCAAGGGCTCTGTTGGCTCTTCGGGCTTAATGAGATGAATTCTTCACAGAGCTGGGAGATGCTCGGGGAACAGATTTGTTGAGAAAGGAGGTGTCATTTCTACATCCTCGCTTTTCACACTGTAACGACGTTTTAAGCGTTCATCTGGCCTTGCTGCCTCCAGTCTGAAGCCATAACCTGCCATGTGTGACAGGGCAATTGCTCGCCCTGGTAATGATTACAGCAGAGCCCGCCGCTGTTCCCTTGTTTGCTTGGCGCGTGGCAGCTCGAGGCGTGTGCATGGTGCTCTCTTAAAGTCAATCAATAAGAATAATTGCAAGTTCAGGTGGGGGTGAGGGAGGAGGGGGCCGTAGCAGACAAATATTTGCTGTTTACGTGCAGGTGCCTCTGTGATAGGTAACAAGGGACGGACAATAAGGACCATATGTGGTATTTAATCAGAATTTATTCTAAAATGGAGTGATTTCATAGATTTCCACAGAGCTGGCAGCTGTCCTCTGTATTAGAAGTGAACGTCCTGCCCCTGTCCCTGCCCCACTGCCCTCTCTGCCCTGGGGTTTTGCAGGATTTTTCAGCGTGGGCACAGTGTGGTCCCATCCCCTCTTGCCTCTGTGTAGGTACAGCCAGAGGGAATCCCACAGATGAGTTTTCACCGATAAACCTCAGCAAAGTTAAAATGACATTTGACTGGCCTGGGTGTGTTGTTATGAAGGTAAATAAGAGCTTTGCCCTGTCAGGAGCACAGGAAGGTCCTGGAGGAGGTGGCTCCTTCTGAAGCCAGCAGCAGCCGCAGGAGGAGCGGTGCTGGGCTGAGCAGTGCCTGCTGCCCCCAGGACACTCACTGACTGCAGGGCTGTGCTGGGGCTGCAGCTCCTCATGGACGGACCCAAACTGCAAGTTGGAGGGCTTCTCCCTGCAGAGATGAGGACAGAGAGGGCTGGGACTGTCCACCCCAAGCTCACGTTGCCTCTGGTGACCTACCCCCCCTTTTGTCATTGATCCTAAACCTAATGGATGTACGCCAAAACCAGAGAGGTGATCCATGATCATCTGTCCTTGGCAGGGAGGGAAATGAGGTGGTGAGGTGAGATACCAACATGGACAGGTCAGGCTTGGAAGCTTTTTGGTGCCTCCGTTAGAGAACCATCTCCTGTGGTAGCCAGCCAGCCACTCCAGCAGTTGAGGAGGCAGAACCATGTCCTTGCTCAACCCAGCTCATGGTTATTTCTCCTCCGAGCTCCCCGACGTCTCCTTCTCATCCTGCCATGCTGTCTGCAGGCAGAGCAGCCACAGGCTCCCACCTAATCACATCTCTCCATGTTGGAGATGTGGCTGTGCCTGTCTGCTGGATGCTGTGTGACTCATGTAATCACCATGCGAAATGCATCATTCATAAACTGTTTAGCGCGACCTTTTGTACAGTAGCACTAATTATTATTATCACAGAAGCCCAGTAAACTAGACTAGTAATTATCAGGGATTTATTTGAATGGACAGCTAAGCTATTCTTGGCAAGTTAGTCAAAGCAGTTGTCATGACAGCCACACAAATGTGTCTTATGAATTGGGTTAATTAGGGTAATTAATAACTGTTGTTTTGCCCTTTTTAACAAGGTATTGCTGAGACACTATCAAAAAATAGCAATTGTACCTAACAGAAATAGTGTTTTAGCAGCAACCCTCACATCACAAAATAAAAGTAGTAAATACCTGTTGGGTTGTTGTTTCACAAAGAAATGTGTCATCTAACCTTCTCTTTGAGAAAAAGCAGGGGGTTAGAGGCTCTGTTGTAAATTTTCTGCTGTGCTTCCCCTCCTGGGCTGTATTACCAAGAGATTGATCATCATCCTTATTGATATTATCATTATTTATTGTGATGCTGTGCTGAGCCGTTGTCACGGAGAGGTCTCTGCTGTGCCCGGCTCTGTGCGAGTGGTGAGGGCAGCCCCAAGGTGCTCCTGTCAGTAGGAGCAGGCTCCACAAGGACTTAAAGCCAATTTTAAAGTTGTGACCATAAATTATAGCTGTTTTGCTGATGCATCGTCACCATCGTCATCAGGACAGCAGGTGCCAAACCGCCGCGTCCTCGCTCAGCAGAGCATCTGCTTCTTTTGAAAGGAGGGTTTTGCTGAATAAATGGATTTGGTTTTCATAGAATCGTAGAAGATCCTGAGCTGGAAGGGACCCACAAGGATCATGGAGTCCAGCTCCTGGCTCTCTCCAAAAACAAAACTGTGATTGTCGTGGTCGTTGCTGATACTGAGTAATGGTGGTAACTAAAGTTCTTAATAACCAAATAGCACCAAAAAGCCTCAAAAGGAAAAAACCCATAGTCCCCATCTCAGGGAGCACCCTGGGCACCCTTGGCAGCCTCATAGTGGGTTGCAGCCTGTGGTGGTGATGGTCCTGTCCCACACCAGTGGGCTGGGTGCTTCCCAGCACAGAGCACTGTCTCCCCAGGGACTGCAAGATTTGGTGGTGATTATTAAAAATGACCCAAGATTATGGATGCAACTGAGGAATATTATGTAAGTTTTGTAGAAAAATGACCTGAATAGATGAGTGAAGGCTCTGGCTGGTTCTCCAGCTGCACTGAGCTCTGTCTATTTATATCACCTCTGGGCTTTCGGAGGCCTCCTTTAACTAAGGCTCATTTGATAACCCATGTCTTTTAAAAAGAAAATAATAATAATAATAAAAAAAAGTGGAATAAAAAAAGAAAGAAGGAAAGGGGGGAAAAATACCCTAAAGAAAAACACCTCTATGGAGAAGGTAGGGTTTTAATGAAGAAATATTTTATACTATTCTCCTACAACCTTAGGGCTAATAGCCTGGAACTGGTACCTTGGCTCCTTAAAAAGCCCAACAAGACAAGCCAATTACGGCCTCTGAAACATTTTTATTTTTAGTTCCTTGTAATAGCAATTTATCCTCGGCTATGGTACATTAACTGGAAGGAACAAGAAGTAGTAAGGTTTTGGCATCTTTGTAATAACCAGCGGGCTGTGTTTACCAGGCTGTTAATAATGTGGGGTGGCTGTGGGCAGGGGAGAGGGCAGCGTGGGGATGGAGAAGGGCATCCAGCTAGTGCCAGACAGAGATCCCCTAACGTGGTGAGTGCCTTACTGTCACTATTTCCCTACAGTTTGTTCCGGGAGAACACAGGCTCCTGTTAGCTTGAATTCCTCAGTTTCCTGCCGCCCCAGAGATGGTAGCAGGGCTCAGAGAGGAGGAAGGGCTGTTCAGAGGGTGCTGCTGTGTCCCCAAGGATGCTGGAGCCAGCATGGTACCTTTGGGAGGCAGTGGGTTCTGAGAGGGGCTGATGAGCAGAGCTAGGCTTCACATCTGCTTCCCTCGCAGGCTGAGACAGCGATGGCAGTGGGAGGAAGGCCAGTCCTGCTCAGATTTGCTGCCAGTCTCATGGCTGCAGGGTAATTTTGTGGGCTGGAGAGCTGTGTTTTTCTGCCCAAGTAGGTGAAAAAAAATTAAAATAAGGGAAAACTGGTTTTGATAAAGAGTTTTGTTGTGAGCGAAATCCCCTCGAGGCTTCGAGTGGGAGCTGCCTGAGGCTATCCTCATTGCAAGCCTTCCCATGCAATTCCAGATAAACAATGTGAATGATAATGCCATGAGCATGCAGGACAGCGTTTGTCTCGGTTTGATTATCTGCCAGTGCGGGGGGATTTTAGCTGAAGCCAGGCAGGAGCTGCTGGTGCAGAGGTTCCACTCCAGAGCTGGGTCTGGATGCCCGTGACCATGTGCCAGGGCACGTGCGGGACCAGGTCTGGCCTCTGGTGAAGCCGTGGGAGGAAGATACCCGGTGGGTGTGTAGGCTGGGGAGCTGTCTGCTTGCCCAAAAATCAGAAGAAATGGGGTTTTCCCTGGAAAAGGGGACAGGCCCAAGTCCCTCCTGTGGCCTGGGACTGCCCTGGGGCTTGTGCCTGCTTGGGGATGCAGCCCAGGCATCCCATCGCTCCCATGTGCCAAGCTGGCAGCAGCATCTCACACCTTCCCTATTTTTAACTCAGCTGCAATGATTTTTGCTTTTTTGGGGCTTTTTTTTCTTTTTTTTTTTTTCATTTTCTTTTTTCCAGTGACAAATCTGTGATTTCTCCTGTTCCCTACAAAACGCATTGGTCTGACCTGCCACTCCAGAAGGTGAATGACAGGGAGTTTTATTTAGCCCTAGAGATGGGAACATTTAAAAAAAGGTTCTTCTGTTATATTTGTTTTCATTCCTAATGGCAGGAGGCAGGGAAAGGACAGTTGTGAAAGGTTTTTTAACAAATCTCTAAGTCATGCCCCATCACCCTGGGGCTGCTGATTAGATCCAGATTGTTTTCTGCACTACTTAGGGAGGGGTGTAGTCTGTGCTGGGAGCTGCACACATGGATCCATTACACATCTGAAAGTCCCAGGTCCAGGTGACGGGAAAGCCCCTTTGATTGGGTTTATTGGCTATTACATCCCTGCAGGGAGTTTTCCTTGGCACACCGAGGCAGGACCCCTGTGCAGAAGGCTGTGCCCCAGGGGGCTGGCAAGCTCAGCCCCCTGCCCATCAGTGGGCACATAGGAGGGAGGCATTGCCCCGGCTGCTCCCAAATCCCTCCTGTCCCAGCCAGGGGGGAAGCACTGGGGGGGAAGCCAGAGCATCACCAGCCTCCTGGCTGCTCTTGGTCCGTGTGGGAACGTGTCTGTATGCTCCTCCCTAGAAAGCCTGCCCCACTTTTGGGTCTGTGTTTTGCTTTTCAATAGATTTTGAGGGGTGGTGCCAAGCAGGTGTCTGCTGTGATGGTTCCAGTGGAGGGACCCCTGTGCCATGTTCCCCAGAAAGCTTTGGGGTTATAGATACCATGTGAATGTAATGCAGGTATTTTAGGATTGCATTTTTGCTCTTCATAACCATACTGTAGATTCCTGATCTGTTGACAAATCCAACTGGGTGACACAATTTGTGGCTTTGTGGGGTGCAATTTTGGCTTTGTTGTGTGTTGCTGCTCCTGGATTCAATCTGAGTTTTTAATCCTATACCTTTTTTCAAAATCACATCTCAGCAGCAACTTTTCTCTTGCCTCCGATCCATTTTCAAACAAAAAATGACAAAGCCTGTATTTATTTGGGGAGGGGACAGGAGTTCAGCGTGGATTAGTGGGATGCTTGCACTGTGATACAGTCTGGCTTGATACTTCTGCTTAGTCTGATGAGAGGAGTGATGCTAAAGGATGAACTCTGCCAGTGATTTCTCTGTAATGCTTTTTATTTCGTCAAGAGAAAATGGAAGCTGGACTCAGTTCTTTCAGTGTTAATAATGTCCATCAGAACGAAATGCCCTTTATTTAAGCTGCAGTAGTAATTAGAGGCTTGGTGGTGTTAAGTAGCCATAGAGTCTGGCTCTGAGGAATGTTCATTGTACCTCATTAAATTTGGAATTACTACTTAAAAGGCCAGAAATAAATATTCTGTTTATATTTCGGGGATAGTAAATCTAAATGGTTGCTGTGTTTGCACATCCTCGTCTCTGCTCGTTCCTGCTGAAGCGAGCGAGGCACTGCTCCAGTAGGCTTAGGCAGCAATCAGTGTCTGCAAAACAGCCTAACCCCAAACCCAACCCTGGTTTCATTGATCAAGTGCAGGAAAATGATCTGCTGTATTACATCTAATTATAAAACATCAATATCAGATGCTAAATGCACTTACTGTTCCAGAGACGCTATGTTGGTAGTTCACAGTTTGCAGTCTCCTCTATGAGAAGCTTTGCCAGTGAGCTGGGTGTGGGGAGATGGCTGCAGAGGGAGATGCCAGAGGTCAGGTCCTTTCAGCTCTTCCAGGTGACTGGCTCTTAAATACTCCTTAAGAGCTGAATGGCTTCATGTTTTCCTTCTGTCCTGCCTGGGGCTGTTGACAAAGGTGCGTCCTCTGCCCCCTCTCTTGCCTTGTGCCCCAGTGCCCGTGGAGTGGCCACTGATGGACACCAGTGGCCAGATGGGTCCTTCCCAAAGGCGCTGGCCCTGCGGGGGTCTCAGAGCCACAGCACAGCCTGGCTGCCAGGGGAGAGGGCAGTGGGTTCCTTGGTGTGACGCGGGCATTGCTCTCCCCGCCGTGTCTGTCAGCGTTTGCTGATTTTTCCCCATGGTGGATGCCCCGGTAGCTATTTGGGTGGAGTTTGCACTGGTGTTTAACCCAAAGCCTCGGGCTGCTGCTGCTCTCAAACCTCTGGCCCCCAGCATGCCAGGAGGTGCCAGTATGGAGAGTCAGGGTCTGGGAAATAGGGCTCAGCTTGGCGGTGGTGCTCAGAGCCTCATGCGCGGCTGCGGATGGCGCAGGTGCCCTCGGTGCCAGAGCAGGGAGAGGACGAGCAGAGCTCCTCAAGTGGGTCAGGCACTGCACCTGGTCACGGGTCCTGGCCCCTGACCCGCGCTCTGAGGCAGCAGCGTCCTCGGCTAATTACGTGCCATCACACACAACGGGGAAAATCTCTCCTGACGTCCTTTGTGATGCGCTCCCAGCCCGGAGCTGGATCTGATGAGTCTCCTGCCGGTGTGCAGAGGGGGACCAGCCGTGTTGCTGGGTGTGAGAGCATCAGCACCAGCCTGGCTGTTCCTCTCGGGCCGTGGGGCTCGATTCTGGTGTTCCATGGGGTTTCCTCCTGCGCCTGCTCCCGGCGGGAAGGAGTCTCAGACTGCTTCCTTATTTCCCACGGGCTAAATGAGCAGCTTGCTAAATGATAATGACTTTCCCTCATTGCTGATGCGTACTTCATTTGACCTGGTCCCTACTTTGAAATTTTCACTGTTGCCCAAGTGCAGCTGGAGCGTTCTTATTTAATTTGCATGAATTCTGTATCACCCACAATATAATTCAACCCATAAGAATTAAATGCTGGTGAGATCTCCTAATGGGCAGCATCAGTTCTATTGCAGATGCTGGAGCCTGTGATTGAGTGGCCCGTGGAGAACAGGACTGAGGATACAGAAGGACCAGGAGAAGCGGTCTTACAAGCCCTACCCTTCCCACCAGGGAGGCACAGTGGATTTTTGGGAACAATTTGCCATTTCTGTGGTCCCCAGTGACGCCTGCAGCACAGAGGGAAAGTCAGGAGACTGGTGCTCCGGGTGGAGATGTGCAGCTTGATGCAGAGAATGAGGAGCCATCGCATGTTTCTGGAGGATTTTGTGAAACCCAAAAGGAGAGATGCACATTGCAGCCTTGGAGAAAGGTCCGCTTTGTTTTTTAATAATAAAGGGTGACATGCAAGCTTTATTAACAAGGCACATAGGGGGAAAAAAGGCTCAAGGGATAACCCTGAAAAAGTGGCGCTAAATGTGTCATTTTTATGAAGCTGATTTTGTGAAGGGTCCCTACATGCTTTGGCAGGAGGTTGCAGCAGGTTTACAATAATTTGTGGAAAGATAGAAATGTTTTCACCCTGAAGTGAGAAGAAGGGCAAAAACCCCTGTGTTGAGATGCTTCAGAGCCGTTTTCTGAGGCAGAGGCTGGCGGATGGATGGATACCTGTCACTTTGGATCGGGAGAGATGGGCCCAGCTCCAAACAACCATGGGCTTTGCTGGGGGCTGGCTGATGTGTGGACTGAGGAACAAAACCCTTTATCAAGAGCCTGGATCCACATGCAGCGGAGAAAGCTGGATTTTCACCTCTGTGGAGTTTGCTTTGAAAAACATCCCACATTTGAAATAGCTGGAAAGAGGGAAGAGTGATGAAGAACCAGATGCCAGGCATCTGCCCCGAGGCGAGCAGGCTATGGGGACATGGCTGTGCTGATCCCAGCCTGCTGGCATGGCCCAGGACACATCCCTCCCACCCTGGGGACTGACCCCAGCCAGCATCCTCTCTTTCTCCAGCAGTCTGCAGTGCTGGTCGTGCCTGGAGTTGCTGCAGCCCGCTGACCTTTCTGCTGGCACTTGCATTAGTTCCTCTCAAACTGCCTTTGGATCCGCCAGAGTTTATTTCTGTTTCTAAGGCAGGGAGTGAGCAGTCGTTAGAGCAGTGCCCTGTTGCTAACAGACCTTTTGCTGTTGGGGAAAGTCACCCCATCGATATCCAGGTCAAGAAGAGTTGTACTGACGTTTGTACATCCTCTTTTTTTTAATTTAATGGAATTGGCAGTCCTCAACCAAAAGCAACTGCTAGGGGAAAAAAAAAGTTTAATATTTCCCTCCTGATTGCTCGATTCGGAGTGTGTCTGTTGTTATATTTATATTTGTGTTGCTAAGGCAGCGGTTGAAGGCATTTTTCAAATTAGGCACTGGTAAGTTGTATGCCGAGCCAGGCTCCTTTTGATGGCATTGACACCAACACATCTGCATCTGGAAAGCAAATCCCGAGCCCGGAGCACAGCAGGGTTTCTCTCCTCCAAGAGAAATGCAGGCTAAGGCTACAGACTTTATGCAAGGTGTTATCCAGCGTTTCCCGATGTCTGGAATGTGTTGTTTATTCATGGCACAGAGGCTGTGGGGCTGATCATGACAAGTGTGAGCATCCTTTCTTGGCGTTACAGCGAGCAGGAGTTGGCAGCATGTTTGGGAGGTCCTTGCTGCGCCTGGCTCTGAATGTGGAAAGGAGAGGCTGGACTTGGGGCTGGGCTCCCCTTTGATTTCTACAGGAGTGATGCTGATTAGTGAGAAAGTGACAGTTCATTTGCTTTTGCCAAAATAATGAAGAAGATGGGGGCCAGCCTCTCAATGATGCACTTGATGAAGAGCACACTTTCATCGGTGCCAGCCAGCCTTACCTTTTCCCTCTTTTTTGTTCTTTGACTTTGTTCTTTGGGTCTCATTAAGAGAGGGAGCGGATCCTTTCCCAATTAAAATGTTGACATGTTGAAGACACTCTCCTTTCCCGTCATTTTGCCTGTTTGTAAGTGATTGCACCTTGCAGGATGAACTAGAATTAAATCAAGTGAACTTTGATTGAATAATGCAAGCAGCCCTTCTCCATGAAAAATCTGGTTTCTTTTTTATTTTTCTGGTTTGATCCCCTAGTCTGCATGGAGATAACCTTGACAGATAATCCCATGGCGAAGTAAAGAAACCGGGCTGGAGGGAGTGTGCCAGTGTGGGACGGATGGGCAGCCCACCCTTGTGCCAGTGTGGGCAGCACAGGCAGCTCTCACCTCCAAGGGTGCAGAAAGAGGATTTCCCATCCTTGTGGCCGTGTCACTCCTTGTTTTGTCTGAAGTCTGGAAGTAATTATCATTACTTGTGCTGTGTCCAGCGGTGGGGGAATTCGAAGCCTGGGAATGGATGCTGTGTCCAGCCCCTCAGGAGCCCTCTTGTTCCGTGTGGATGTGGGGGTCTCATCAGTGGCGTGGTGCAGAGCATCCTGAGGAGGGGGGCACGTGGAGCAGGGAATACACAGGAAGAACGTTACTTCAGCCCATCAAATACAAATCACGGGGAGTTTGCTCATCGGTGAATGAGCTGAGCCAGGATATGGTCTTTGTTTTCGGTTTGAAATCAATAGCAAAGCTCCCAGTGCTGTTGGTCCAAGAAGGATTTAGTGCCAGGTCTGTGTCTGGGCTGTGGTGGTTTGCTGGCAGCGCATGTGGCGTCTCCTCAGCCTGCAGGATTTTGTGGCACTGGTCAGTCTTTCCCTGTGGATGACCTTGGCTATTCCCTGGCCCCTGGAGCCTGGGCGATGCAGTGTCCATGCTGTGAGTGTTTTAAAGCTCTTCAGTGCACCTGTATGTATTGAAATTTGCTGTCTGCATCCTCTCACCCAGCTGGTCCTCTCCTGTTTCTCCCAGGGCTGAGCTGTGCACACACAGGGATGGAGATGATGGAGGTGGTGGTGGGTGCAGGGGCTCTCCCTGCTGCTGGGCACGGTGGTGGGGCTGGGGATGCAGGGACAGAGCCACCTGAGGCTCTGGGCTTGTGGGAGCTGTTCCCCCATCTGCCAGTGCTGGGTGATAGAGGAGGCTCCCCACTGTGCAAGGGTTGTGCCAAAAGTGGCTCCCATCCCCTCTGCCCCCCATTGCTCTCAGCTCATTTGCGGGGCTGGGGTCTGCTGTGGGGCTGCCTCGGGGGGATGCTGTGGGGTGGCATCCACCCCCTTGGGATGGCAGCACCAGGACTGACGGATGAACACAGGGTCAGGTATTTTCTGTGGCATTTGGGTTCTTGGGTATCATGTGCTTTGAAAATACCTGTGTCTGTTTGCTCCCGAGCTCTGAGCATCAAAGTTGTCCGGCAGGACCGCGGATGCAGGAGCTGCAGGGACCAGTAGTTTGTGCAGTAAATCTCCTGCGTGACTCTCCAGCAGTAATTACTGTGTGAAAGTAATAACCGAGCTGTGCTGAGTGCTAGGCCAACTCCCCCGGCTCGCTGCTCCTCGCATGTTTCTCTCTGGGAGGTTCCTGTTTGGTAAATTAGATATTGTGCTGTATTTCAGAAAAGGTTACACTTAACCAAGGCTGCCTCTGCTTTATTATCTTGGCAGAGCCGTGTAACCTCTGCTGGGGTACGATTGGATTTCACATTCGGCTCTGCTGCAGTGGCCCCACTCCCTGCATCCTGCCATTGTGATTACGTTAGCAGCAGACTCTGCTTTCCTTTATTTATTGAGACATTAAAGATGCATGCATTTATTTTTACCATGTTCATAATTGCCATAAAAACAGGCCATAGCATCCCAGAGCGGCTCTTTGGGAGGGAGAGCAGCCACGGGGCTGGGGCGAGGAGGAGCGTGGCAGAGAGGAGGCAGGACAGGGCTGTGGGGCAGGTGGATGTCCCCGTTTCTGTCCTGGGAGGATGCTGCTGTTTTGAGGAAGGGGAACAAAGCAAAGACTGCTCCTTCTGCTGCCCAGGATTTAAGGAGCATCCCCAGGCCCAGGGTTGGTGCTGGTGGGAGCCCAGGTGGGATCCCTGCAGGTCTGGGGGGACGTTGGGTGGATGGACAGGCGGACTGGGGTGCCTGACTTGTGCAAGATCCTGCATCCTCCGGGCTCCCTGAAGTGCAGGAAGGGTCCTGGCCAGGCTGTGCAGATCCCACCATGTTCCACCACTGGGGTTCACCGTGCACCTCCCATCACATCCCACCACACACCTGCCACTGCATCCCAGGGCACAGCTCCCACCACGTGCCCCCAATGGCTCCCTCCATGGTCTCGTGGCTTTCCCCCTGCTCTCTCCCCTACCTTCTGGTTGCTTTTTTTTGGTTCCTTACCTGCTGGCAGCACCAGAACCCTGGGGCTGTGTAATCTGAGGTTAAAAGACGGCGTTTCAATTGCAGAGCAACTTAGTGGGTTTTGCTTGCAAATAACAACTCCTTTGACTTTTCTCCCCTTCTTTTACTCCCCTCCAACTTTTAAGCGTGTCACCCATTGTTTGCTTTTTTATTAATAACAGAGCCCACTGTCTCTGCAAATGAAATGATGTAAAACAAAGAAAAGTGCCCGCATTAAATTCTCTGGCAGGGGATTACCTTGCTGGCATTTACATATCTATGCAATAAATATTTTAACATGTTAATTATACACTAATAAGAAAAATACCTTTTGAACTTCCAGTCAAATTGACACACACAGAACTGAGTCCATCAGGGAATTAAAAGCAATTAGTTTTGTAACAGAGCATAGTCACATTGTTTCTTCTCTGCAAATTGTTCTGTGGTCACCAGCCAGCCTCTTTTTTGGTGAAAGTTGGTGGAAACACTGACAGGTATGGGAGTTTTCCATGCCTGGATGTGTCCTGCTCACAGGGGCCTGTCCCATCATGGGATGCTCCTTCCCTCCTGCAGGGTTTTATCCTGGCCCTGCAAACCTGCCTCTTCCCAGTCATGGAGAAATCAGACTTGTAACCATCTCCGTTTTCTTTTCCTCCTTCCAGACTGAAAACTACTCCTTTGATTCCAACTACGTGAACAGCAGAGCTCATTTAATAAAAAGGTACGTAGGCTTGCTTGAAGGGCTTGGCTTTGCCCTGCCAAATCCCAAGGGTTTAATGTTCTTCCATACCGCGATATATAATACTTGCTTATTTTATTATGCAAAACTTTTCAAGAGTAATAATTTGATTTTAAAACAGTACTTACTTCCCATTAAGTCCCATTGCTCATGGTTTGCAATAAAGGAAAATCTTTTTTTCCTTCTCTTTGGCTTTTTCATGCTGGGAAGGTGCAATAAGTGAGGTAGAGTGCTGTTACCCTGACAACTTTCAAATTCTGAGAGTTTATTCCGTTTGAATGCACAGGAATAAAAGGATAGATTTGGGTGGTGAGATCTCCCTGCCATGTGAGGCAGGGAAAATTAAAAAAAAAAACCAAGTTGTTTGGGGGCAGGTAATTGGGTTGGATGCAGCTCACTGTTGTAGCTCAGTGTTTCAGTTTGAATGCCGAGGCAAACAGCACTTTGCTAGGCTGATTTCTTCCCTGGGTGAAAAGGAAACAATCAGCTCAACTGCAGCCTGGCAGTTACCCTTGGGGGAACTGAACCCTTTGGGTGAAACACCGCTGTCCTCAGAGCCTGGCAGCGGTGAGGGAATGTCTCTGGGAGTTCCATGCCGGGGTTACCCAGCTGAACCCTGCTGGGCTGTGTTAGCCCAGAGGCGAGCATCGCCCCAGGGGCAGGAGGCAGGGGAAGGGCACTGACACAGCGCTGTGATCAGTGCTGCTCACCGGGAGCTGCAGGGATGCAGGGCCAGCTCCCTGTGCTGGGTGAAGGTGCAGGACACGGCCAGCAGCTCCTTGCCCACCTCCCTCCTCTCCCCAGGGCCCAGGTGAGGTGTGTGGGGAGCAAACCGTGCCCGTGCCCAGTGGGGCTGTGTGCGGTGCCTCTGCAGAAGCCATCACCGAACCAAGGGTTTTACAGAGAGCGGAAGCCGGCCCTGAACTGCTGAGATCTGATCTGAGCAGTAAAAATATCCAATTATCTGCCTGGCTGAGATCCCATTTGTTTACATCTTAGAAACCTGAGCAGTAAGGGAGCTGCGAGCGCATTGTTTAAGCGGTGTGGGTTCAGCCAGCGAAGGGCAGGTGTATTTGCCTGCGTGGCTCGCGGTGTTTAACGATGCTAATGTGACTCTGAGAGCTGGCTGGCCTGTGCCACGCTGCTCCTCGCCAGACGTCTTCAGGCACACCGAAAAACCCCCAAATCTATTAATCTTTCCTCGTTCACACCTAAGATAAAGGCAAACAGCGCTCCCGCCTGCCGCAGCGGGGCTTGCTCCGAGGCTGTATTGTTTGGGAAATGCTGCTGCTGCCGGTTCCCCCAGACCTGCCCATCCTTTAGAGAAGTGTCAGCCGTGGAAACGTGTCGTGTGGCTGCTGCATTACGGTCTGGCTCACTGCGGGGAAGATAAATGCCTTGTAACATGAGTTGCCTGTGCGTTATGAACAGCAGCTCCGTGTAGGACAGCAGTTCCCCTTGCTTTCTACCTTTGTCTTGTACCTTAAGTACAACGGGTGCCAGGAATGCTGTGCAGACATCTGAGAACAAAATATATTTTCTGTAACATACTGTGGCATCATTTTCATCCTTTGCCTTTATGAAGATGTTGTAGCTCTACTATCTTTGGTGAGTGAATCTTCTCAAATCCAGCACTTAATTAATCTATTTGTACTTCTCCTGTGTTGTCTGCCTGCCTCTCTCGCTCATCCACACACACGCAAATGAATTGTAGATTTGTAGTGCTTTCTTAACTTAAAAATCTTTGATGTCACCTGGAATCAAAGTCAGTGGCTTCAACAGGGACATCTTTATTTAAAAGAGAATGTTTGAAGGTTTACCAATTTATATGTATTTCAGAGCTCCCCCCTCGCGTGCTTTTGCAGAGCATCAGATGGTAGGTGGTCTGCTTGGTTTCCGTGGAGACAAAAAAGGGCTTTTCAAAGTAATGAAAATCTCCGGCTCTTTGGGGCTTTGAAGCAGGGGCCGTGTCGTTCGCTGACGTTTCACACCAGATCAGCCAGTGAGAAAGTTTGGAGAAGTGGGTGCAGGTGGATCCTCCCAGTGAGTGCAGTTTTCCCATGCCAAGGCTGGGCATGGAAGGAGCACAGGGTGGGTGTCCCCAGGGACACCCTGATGGCTGTGCCACCCGGGGCAGGCGCATCTCAGGGTGTCCCTGCCTCTCAGAGCAGCCCGGTGTCCTGGCCCATGGCCCCTCTCGGGGTGTTGGGGAGTAGCAGAAGGGTCCCAAATGCAGCCAGAAATGCAGCTCTTTGTAGAATCACAGGATGGTTTGGGTTCGAAGGGACCTTAAAGATCACCCAGTTCCACCCCCTGCCATGGACAGGGACACCTTCCACTCTCCCAGGTTGCCCCAATATCCAACCTGGCCTCGAACAGTTCCCAGGGATCCAGGGGCAGGCACAGCTTCTCTGAGCACCCTGTGCCAGGGCCTCCCAATCCTCACAGGGAAGAATTTCTTTCTAATATCTAAATCTCATCTCTCACCTTTCAGTTGAAAATCATTCCCCCTTGTCCTATCACTATCTGTCTGTGTAAAAAGCCACTCTCCCTCTTTTTTGTATGTCCTATCACTATTTGCCCCTGTAAAAAGTTCCTCCTTTTAATAAGTCCCCTTTAGGAACTGGAAGGGGCTCTAAGGTCTTCCCAGAGCTTTGTCCAGGATGAACAGTCCCAGCTCTCTGAGCCTGTCCTCATAGGAGCTGTCCTTCTTCCATCCCTCTGGCCCAGGGGCTGCGTTCCGTGGGGCGTTGGGGCTGCTCAGCCCTTTGGGGGAAATCTGGCAGCAGCTCAGTCCTTGGGTCCTCCCAGCAGTGGCTGTGCTTGCAGGGGCTGTCAAGGATGTTTGAGTGCATATCAGATTTCCTTCAAGCTGCATGAACTTGGACCCAGAATCACTGGTTTACATTTAAAAATAAGAATGCATCATTATGATTAAAAGAAGTTCCTGTTTCTGGGAAGACTTTTGTTTTTAACGTTTAAGTGATTAGGATTTGGCTTATAACCTAAAAAAATGGGGTTTAGATCTTGCGTAACTTCATTATGAGGCAGTACGACTTGGGAGAGCCAAGTTGTAGAAGCAGCTCATTTCATGTACATTTTTAAAAATTTTATTTCAAATCCTGCTTCCCTCTGAGCCTCCACAGGACCCATGGCAGCCTGACTGTACCCACAGGCTGACACCACACCCATGGCAGAGCAGCCTGTGGGGCGGTGCAGGCTGGACGCTGTGTTTCGGGGGGCAGAGGTGGCAATCAGGGAGCGTTCCCCCCACACTCCCTGCCCCAGCTCCCCATGCCTGGGCAGAATCACTGGGTGCTGGGGAGGGCAGGGACCCCCATCCCCGTGGGTCTCGTGGGGTCTCAGGGGCCACCTTGTCCCACCCAGGAAGTGACAGCTGTGTTTCCCCAGCAGCTCCACGTTCAAGGACTTGGAGGGCAACAGTCTGAAGGACAGTGGCCATGAGGAGAGTGACCAGACAGACAGCGAGCATGACGTGCAGCGGGGGCTCTACTGCGACACGGCTGTCAACGATGTGCTGAACACCAGCGTGCCCTCCATGGGGTCCCAGGGCCCCGAGCAAGGTGAGCCACTGCTGCGCCCTGGGGCGGTGCCCACTGCCCCCTGCACGCCCCATCTGGAGGCTCTGGTGCTGCCTGGGTGGGTGTGCAGTGAGGATGCTTAGTGCTCGCTGGGATAACGCCGTGCATCGTCAGAGCTGGGTTGATATAAATTAATCTTCACGCCACGCCTGTCAGGTAAGCGAGCAGTGGGGATTATCCTCTATTCACAGGCAGAAAACCCAAGGCCCTGAGCGTCTGCCTGACAGTGAGGGCGTGTTGGGATTAGGGCAGGAATTGGAGGCGCTGTGCCTGGGGCTGGTCCGTGCCCGTGTTCCCCCCAGGAGTGCTGACGGTGTGTGCCCTTCCCAGTGCTCCTGGCCCAGCTCCGGAGCTCGTACACAGGCCCTGTCCAGGCAGCTTTCCTCAAAGGTCAGCAGAGCATGTAGGCAATTAGTCAGGCATCCCAGGAGGGATGAGCTCAGGCCAGTGGGCGAGGGTTTGTGTCTTTTCTCCTGCATAGGTGGTGGGTTTCAGCTCTTACTGTCCCCACGCGCAGGGATGAAGTCCTGCTCTGAAATCAGACTGGTGTTAGCTAGAGGAAGGAAGTCAGAGGAGTTCAGCTGAGCCCAAGTGTCGTTTGTACTTGGGCATGAATGTCGCTTTTAATGTCTGAGGGATGCAAACATCCCATGCAAACATCCTGTCTTTTTCAATTAAGGAGCCTGAGTGCGGCTCGGTGCTCCGGCGCGGGGGAGCCTCGGGGCGCTTGGCTATATCTTGAGATAAGCGGTAGCTGAGGCTCAACTGGAAGCCCCACTGCTAAAAGACTTAAGGATATGAAAACAAAATGCTGTGATTATGAACTGGTCTTCAGCTGTTTAATTCAATTCATGGTAAACATCATTAAAAGCCTTTGTTTTGCTGTCATAAAAGAGTCAAACGGGGGAGAGAGAGTTCTTGCCATCTGCGCCTCCGAGTGTGGGATTTTTCTGGAGAGAATCTGATCGCTGTATTAATTCTCGATAGAGTCTGTTAAATGGCCGTAGTTAACCCTGTAAGACTCCACGAGGAGGGGAACACAGAGGTCACCTACACATTCCACGCTGCCAGCCACACTAATTGGAGAGGGATGGCATCCGCAGCGATAATGTATTTCCAGACAACCCTACTGTGGCCAAAGATGAAAAAAATTAAACATTTATATAACTGTACAGTGGCAGTTTAATTCTCCGCGGACCAGCACCGTGTCAGAGAATGCAGGCTGATAGCTATCATTTATTATTCTTCTATTACAAATAAATGCTTTTTCATTTTGATCAGGAGAGGGTTTCCTAAGACGCATTTGTAGTGAGGGATGACTGCAGGAGCAAAAATGTTCATAATTGATTCCCATCCTGGTGAATGGTCTGAGCAACATCTGTTAATTTTTTGTCACATTTCTTCAGCAAAAAACCCAATCTCAATGGACTGCAGATAGGGTTTTACAGGGATTACATTTCTGATAAGTCTTCGTGCTGGCTCTGATAACAATGCAAATAAGTTAAAGAGGCTGAGTTGGAGGCAGAGCTCATCGGAGGAGTCAGATGGAAGTAAATATGGTTCAGTCCACTGTAGCATGAACTCCTCACTGCATGTACAGTACACCCCAAAAATCAGGTGTATTTCCTGAAGGTGACTTCTGAAGGCAACCTGTCTGTCCCCTGGTCCTGCTATGGCCAAGGGGCTTGGTGCTCCTGGGTCTGGTTTATTTTTGGGAGGAAAGCAGCATGCCAGTGCTGCAGTGCCATCCAGCTGCACCTGCAGGCAGGTGTGCCACAGTCAGCCTCTTGTCCTGCGGGACCCCCGCTGTCTCGTGTGGAAGAGCTTGGGGTGTGAGGTTATTGGGGTGTTGGTGGAGCAATGAGAGGAGCAGCACAGGCAGGGAAGTTAGTGGTTACTGTCACAGAAGCTGGAAAAAAGGTTGAAGAGTGTTGCCTGAGCTGATTTGTCAAAGAGGAGCTGCAGAAAATAATCAGGAGAATCAAGATGCTGAGGTGATGGTGATGACAGTGGCTCCCACATGATTAAAGCAATGGTTTTGGCTTGGTAATTTTTACCCGATTTTGGGGCAGAGTGGCAGGATGGGGAGGAAACACAAGAAATTCAGTGACAAGGATGTGCAGGACTGTTGGCTGACTACTGCTCCAAACACAGTCCTTGTCTGAAGAGCAGCTTGGCAGCTCATGTGCCCATGCTTTGCTTTTGCTTGTTGTCCCTGCCCAAACTGCATCTCATGTAATCCCAGAGAAATGGGGTGGGGGAGTCGTCGTCAGAGTTTGCTTGTTGATGGTAATGATCTCCTGTCTGGGAGCCTGGTGTGGTTCCCCTGAGGCCAGTCTCTGCTGGTCTGGGACCTCAGCTGGTGACACCATGAGTCCTTCATGAGTGGCCAGCTCTCAGACTTTATCCCAATAATTTGTGCATCTTTATCTGCTCGGTGGGTAACCCTGGATCTGCCAAGGCAGACAGTGGTTGGCAGAAATCCTTGTAGCTGGGTAGCAGAGGATGATCCCTCTGTGGTGGCTCAGGGTGGTCAGTGTGGACCTGTCTGGCCAGTCTTTGCCCACTGAGATGCTGGATTTCCTGCAGAGACAGGTGGGCTTGGATGGGTCCAAGCTCCTTTGTCTTCTTAAACCATTCTGTGAGCTGGCACCAGGGGTGAGTACTTGGGTGTGGAAGCCCCAGGGAGCTGCTGGTGTTTCGCTTTCCTGGTGCCACCCTTGGGAGGGAGTGACACCAGCTGCTGGTCCTGCTGGCAGGAGCCCTTTCTCCTCCTTTGGAAATGACCTAGATTTCCAGAAAAATGGCAAACCATAGCGTGGAGAGTGTGGAGCTTTAGTGGGTAGCAGCAGGTCATCAGAAATACTGCCTGGAGCTCAGCCACACTGCGTATTTTGGGAGCAGGACTTCTGCCCAGTCCCTCTTTACCTCAGGATCCTAATTATTGATTATAAATTCATCTGATGAAAAGATGGCTTTAATTGCTCTAATATGTACCCAATTTGGAGTTCATTATCGCCCAGGATTGTTTTCCTTCCCTTGCTAATTGACACCAAATGGGCTGCAGAGGAAGGCGGGCCCGGGTGCCGTTCCACCTTGCGCGATTGCCTGGCTGCCGTTTAATTGTTTGTTTATTTGTGGAGGTGTAAAGCGCTGCTGGAAGTTTATATGTGCTCTCTTCCTAACGACGTCCTCAGCTGAACTTCCAAGCGGATTTGTTTGAGAGAGGGGTGTTTGCAGCGGCTCGTGGATCTCGGCGATGTTTCGGGATGGCTGGAGAAGTCTGCTGGAGGACGGGGGTGAATCCTGGGGTCCCCTTTGTGTCTTGGCACAAGATGGGGTGGATTTTCTCCATATCCTGGTGACTCGAAGTCCAGCACTGGAGGGAGCCCTGATTTCCAGGAGGAGCTGAAGCGTGTGGTGCTGCCGGGCAGGGACCCACCAGCACATGGCCCCTGTGTGGGGGATGGTGACATTTGTGGGCTCGAAGCTCCTGACGCCTGCTCCTCCCAGCACCGCGGGGAAAGCTCAGTGGGAAGTGTTTTCCAACACTGCAGACTCTGGTGGTGGTTTTCCCAGGAAATGGCAGCACGGACCAGATGTTTCACAGGGTAATTGAAAATTCCATTTTATCAGAAAGCGTTTGCTGTCAAAAAGTTTTATCTTTACTTCAACAAAGGGGTTGATTAGATCCCTCAGGACCTGAATTAGGATCTTTGAGGCTAGGTACTCTGTTTTGTGATTCAGGTAGTTATTCCTCCCTTGGTTTTGCTCATACTGGTACTTTTTTCTTTAAATCCCTTTGCCCTCTTCGAAACGTAGTGTTTGTGCAGGTTTGGCTTGTTTTCTTTGTGTGGATGTGCACGAGCACCTAGATCTGCTTAAATGTATTCTGCTGCCTTTTTCACCTTGCCTTGAGCGAGAGCCATTCTCGTACTCTGTAAGTCATAGGAGCTCTTGCCAGCATAGAAATCAGAAAGGCAATATTTCAAATATAAGTTTTTAATGTTAGAAGCAACAGATTTCACACTTATCTTAATTCCCAGTGCTGGCCAGTATTTTAACCATCAATTGTAGAAAGAAAATCATTGGTCCAATGTAGCAGTGATTCACTGTTTAAGATAAAAATAAAAATAGAAAATACGAAAATAATAAGCACACACTAATCATAAAAATGGCAGTGTTAGAAATAGTCACCACAGCCATAAAATAGTGAAAAAGCTGTAAAATCAAAATGAGAGGGTTTTAAGCAATGTCAGTAATGGATCTCTACAGAGAATTGCTTCTAAAAGCATCACTTCCACTTTTCTGGTGCCAGATCAGCAGTAAAGGTTCACGTGAAATGTCATCTGGAAAGACCTGATCCCGCATACATTTCCACATCTGTGTAGCTTTGCTCACAGGGGAGATTTAATTGTGTCTGAGTCCCATAAACTCCAGCAAGATGAAGGGTTCTTTGAATAGAAATGGGTTATATTTAAATAGTTATGTTAAGTCTTCTTTATACTATCACACAGTATAGAAATAAGATTTGGATGTAAAGGAGAAACGGGCCCATGATACTCACTGGAACTTCTCTTGCTGGTTGCATCCCAAATTATTCAGATGTATCATCATTTAGGGGATCAGGTTTTATCTAGAATATTCCAATTGGTTCTTATGCTCATCTCCATAGTATCTGGGTGTATTTCAGTTGTGAATTGAGAACATGACTAATGGTATTAACTGGAGGCAAACACAGGTATTAGAAGCTGTTGATTTTTTTAAGCTGATTTCCAGCAGTTGTTCTGCCTACAACCCCCTTTTACTCTGCAGAAGGGCCTTTCTGTGGAGGTGCATGTACGTGAAGACCTAAGTGACATGTTCTAGGGCTTTGGAGGCTGCATTCCTCTGGAAGTTTCTACAAATTAATAAAAGTACCTGCTTTCTTGTATTCATATATGCAGCACAGGACAGAAGGTATAGCATTCACATGTGAGTGACAGCACATCCCTTAAGATGGATAAATGCTGTAAGCTGTCTTTACAGGGCAGTGTCAATTATTACAGCTCCTCTGATTCCTGTATTATTGCACAGCTCTCTGGTAAAGGAGCCTCAGTGAGCTCAGTGGTGCTCCTGCAGTGGCCAGCGTGGAGGGAGCAATCAGCTTCTCATGGCACTTTGAAAGCCCAGAGAAGGATTTTTCTGACGAGTGGGTAAGCTGGTCTTTGGGAAGAGCAGTTGATTGTCTTATGATTCCCACACTTCTGAATGATTGTGTGTTGAGCATCTCAGTCAGCTCTGCGTGGAGGTTACTGATGCTTTTGTCCACGTCCTCTCCATCCTCCCCAAGCTGCTGCTGACGTTGCCTAACCAGGATTGTGGAGGGACAGAATATCTTTAGTTAGACCATTTAATGTAACGGGGAAAATGTCTGTTGTGCTCAGTCTAATGAGCCTCTCTTCAGGATGACCCTTATCATAGCCAGGAGCGTGGTGATCAGCTCCTTCTTCAGAGGGTGATGTGGACAGGCAGAGCTGGACAGAGGGACAGGCAGCCCTGCCTTGGGGCTCAGCTCCCTTCAGCTCCATGCTACTGCAGGGCAGGGCAGTGGTCACTGCAGGGCAGGGCAGTGGTCAGTGCAGGGCAGGGCAGTGGTCACTGCAGAGCAGGGCAGTGGTCAGTGCAGGGCAGGGCAGTGGTCACTGCAGAGCAGGGCAGTGGTCACTGCAGAGTGGGGCAGTGGTCAGTGCAGGGCAGGGCAGAGGTCACTGCAGAGCTGGGCAGAGGTCACTGCAGGGCAGTGGTCACTGCAGAGTGGGGCAGTGGTCAGTGCAGGGCAGGGCAGTGGTCACTGCAGGGAAGGGCAGAGGTCACTGCAGGGCGGGGCAGAGGTCACTGCAGAGCTGGGCAGAGGTCACTGCAGGGCAGTGGTCACTGCAGAGTGGGGCAGTGGTCACTGCAGGGCAGGGCAGTGGTCACTGCAGGGCAGGGCAGTGGTCACTCCAGAAGGTGTGATCCATGCATGGAGGTGCTGGTTGGCAGGGACAGATCCCTCGTGCTGCTCTCCCTCAGTTTCTCAGTACCTGAGCACAGCTTGGGGAGGTCCCTGCTGGGAGGGGGCGGGGGGCAGGGGTGACACTGAACTCATCTCCGTAGCACTGAGTGAAGCCAGTCCCTCCTTGCAGCAGCAGAACTAAATAACAAACAGATGTGCAACCTCCTTTGTTTGCATAAGAAACATTATCCCATACCCCACATTCCTGGCACCCTTTCTTCAGTTTTCAGGTTCCTTCAAAGATAGTTCTTGCAGAGACTGCATCACTGAAATTGCTCCATTCGGGGTCATGGGAGTTACAACCTTTAGATCCTCAAGTTTTTTCCCCCTAAGCACAGAGAAAAGTCACCAGATGTGAACATTCTGGCAACTTGGAGAGGAAAATTAAAACTTGAATCCATGCCCTGTTGTGTAGGTTTGTAATGGATGAATGATCAGCCCAGAAATTTGGAGAGTTTCTACTGTTTTATTGTACTTTTTAATGAGATTTTGTCAAATTCAGTCATTGCTTACCCATATTTTTGCTGGGTGACTGGAGAGCAATTTATAGGAGATATGAAGAAGAGGTATTTCTGATTAGAGAATTTCAGCTTCCATTTGTGCTTGGTTTAGTTAACTGTTCCTACACTCCAGCCCAAGCAGAACCTCTGCAGAGATCTTTGTCTCAGGGTTCAGCTGAGGGATGGGGCGGTTCTAACCCTGGCTCTTCCAAAGCAACCTTTTCCAAAACCACTACCCAACGCTTGGATTTTAAGATATTTTAAGATAAATAAACGGTTCAGCCAAGCTTGCAGCTTGCTTTTGCCTTATAAACAAGTCAAAAAAAGGCTCACGTGGCCTCTTTTTCCCCTCTGCCAGTAACTTCTAAGGAACCTTTAACACTTTGCTTCTCACAGCCGTTGAGACTGGCAAAGTGGTCAAGGTAATGGCCATCAGATTTAACAGTAGGGAAGGTATATGAATAAAACCAAACCTTCTGCTAACGCAGCAAGGCAGCACTTCCCAATCTCCTCCTGTAATCAATCTACATCGTTAATGACTCTGAAAACAGACTGAACTGCTGGGGCTGGCACTGGGAAACTTGCATTACAAACTAACCATCTCTTATTAACCTTTCGGTGTTTCCTTCACAACACTAATTAGAGCCAAATAAAACTACTGTTTGTGAAACTCTTTAGGTTAAAATATTATTTTCAGAGAAAATATGGTAAACTCCAGAGCTCCTGTTTGCTTGGCCTTTCTCTTTAATTATGATGGAGGATGGCTGTTACTTGTTTAACAGAGGCTTACATGATTAATGCTGCAATGTTACTGTAATTAAAACAGCAAAAAAAGATGTGATTGGGGCCCATATAATTTACAGACGTCTCGGCATTCTGGTGGCAGAGCTGCTCTAAGTGTTGCAAAGAGGAATCATAAAAATTTATTCTAATTAAAATTGCCAGATTGACTAAACAACAGGTGACTTACGTAACTTGAGCGACTTGCGCTTGGGGTGCGAAATCATCTGAAATCAGTGAATTATACAAAGCTGCCTATTATTCTGCTAAATGGGAAAGTGTGTGCTTGCCATGGCAACCCGCATCAATTTTGCAGCCGCTGGAAAATACAGGGCCCTTTATTAAAGGAATAATCACGGCCAGCAGCACGGGGACCCCCGGCTCGGCAGTGCCGGCTCACGGCGGGGTCGGGGCGGCCTCCTGGGCAGGGTGGGTGCCACGGGTGGGACCCTCTGCAGCTCCAGGACACGTGCCCGGCAGCCTGGGGCCTTCAGGTGTGCACCAGCATCTCCAGAGGGGCTGCCACAAGCTGGGTGCCTGTTGTTTTTCCCTCCAAAACGTGGTGCGATTACATTTGTATGTGCGATAACGATAAATCGTTTGGACCTCTGTTAATTAGACTGCACGCTGCAGGGAGCTGCAGGGCAGGGACTGCGTCTCCCCTGGGTGCAGGGGAAGGAGCCCACCCATCTCTGAAATATGGTGATATGGGTGAGTGTCTGAACTGCTCCAGTTCCTGCAGAAATCTGCTGAAGGGAGACACACCACTGGGTTTGTATGTAGGTTGTTTTACTAAATGATCTATGTAATAATATATAAGTCAAAACTCTGTAATAATTGGCACCAAACAGCAAAGAGAACTCTCAGCTTTTATCTGTCTTGAGGGAAGTGCTGCCACTCAAAACTCGTGAGTGCTATATTTTATTTCTCATACGGCATATATGAATGTAAGAGTAGATATTTTTAAATGGGTCACAGAATTATTAAGAAGTTTGGCAGCCTTTCCTCCCGGTGCACGCAGGTACGCAGGGAGGGTGGGCTGGGGAGCAGGAGCGTGGGCTGTGCCAGGCTCTGGCTGGGTATGTGTTGCCTTTGCGCAGTCATTTCCCCTTCCATCCTGCATTTAACCCCTGTGTCTGTTTGGAAAGTAAGTTCTTTATAGCAATATTATAGATCTGTGTTAGTCACGATGTGTATAATCACAGCACACATAATGTGGCCCCTGTTTTTGCTGAGTATCTGTAATGGTAGTGATCAGCCTCCCCACTCTCAGCATTAGCTCTCCTGGTGTTTTTATTTTTCAGCAGAAACCCCTTTTTGTTCCATTTTCCTTATTGCATTTTCACCCTTTTTCAAGTGCGAAGAATGGCTTGGTTTGTAGGCAGCTTCGTTAGCTGCCAGCACGTTGTGTTTCATTACCAGCATGCACGGCTGGCTGGGGGTGCTGGCACGTGGCAGCCGGGGGCAGGAGGTCATGGCCCTGTCACCTCACCTTCGGCAGTGACACCTCAGCTTTGGGCAGTGACACTCACACCTGGGGCAGTGACACTCACACCTGGGGCAGGCACTGGAGTCAGGTCGAGATGGGTCGGGCTCAGGGTCTGGGTGTCATAAATAGGGGGAGATCTGGGTATGTGGAACGACTGGCTGGAGTGAAACCAGAGCTGTATCCCGAAGAAATCCTGGGTTAGCGTCAGTCCCTGCAGGAAAAGGAGTAAATTGAACCACAGGAAAAAAAAAAAAAAAAGAAAAAAAAGCTGAAAAAGCCCCTCTCTGAATTGAAGCAATAGGAAATGAAAATTGCTGAGATACACTGTCATGTGGGTAGTGGTGCTACCAACCTTGTGCTGCAGTAATTACCTCTATGCATGCAATTTGTGCTCGGCTACGACTGATTTCCCACATCATCCGGTGCCCAGGCTATATTCAATCAGTCCCAGCTGGAGAAAACTATCTTGGATCATTTGGTGAGATTTCACCACAGATGCTCCCTTGCATCCTGGGGAAGCTCCACAGAGCCGCCCTGGCACACGGCTGGAGGTGTGGGGATGGCCACGGGAGGGTCCCTCTGGCCAGGGACACGGGCTGCCACGTCCTGCAGGGTGCCAAGGACCTGCAGCTGGTGGGGGTGAGAGGCGAGGAGCTTCTGGCACTTCCTGGGGAGAAGACTTGGCTCTGCTGGGTGCGTGCTGGAGAGAGAGCAGGTTTGGTGGTTGTTCTGCACTGTTTCATGTGAAAAATGAAAGGGTGAAGAGCGTCGGTTGGAAATTCTTGTGAGAAGCCAAGGGAGGTGCGTGTCCTCATCTCTTGCAAACCAAAATAGGTCGAGCACTTGATTTCCTCTGACTGCTTTGGAAGTGTTGGCTTCAGTAGAGAGATGAGGCAGAGGAGGAGCTGGTGCGAGTTCAGTGCGTGGCACTGCCTCGTCTGCTTGGGCACGTTCCCAGGCGGCTGCTGCAGCAGGCAAAGGGCTCCCGAGCCAGGCGAGGAGCCCCCGGATTTGCCCTGGGAGAGGAACACTCTCAACTCGACTACCTGTGATCCTGGATTAGGCACAGCTTGGTGAGAAGTTACAAAGGGGCAGCTCTTGTGTGGGAAGAAGAATTTGGCTAGAAACCTGAAGTTATAGCTGTGCATAGTAGTAATTCAGGAACAGTCAGAGAGACAGTGTTTTTTGGGAGCAGTAGCTGCATTATTGGAGGGTATAAATACATTTTATGAGGGTCTGGCACACTCAGGTGTGTCCTGGAAGGTTACTGTGTATATACTGGACTTTGATTTGTTTTTTAATCTCTGTGTTTACTAGTCCATCATCATCACAGAATGGTTTGTGTTGGAAGAGACCTTAAGGATCATCTACTTCCAACCCCCCTGCAATGGGCAGGGACACCTTCCACTATCCCAGATATCTCAGAGCCCCATCCAGCCTGGCCTTGAACACTTCCAGGAGTGGGGCACCCTCAGCTTCTCTGGGCATCCTGTATCAGTGTCTCACCACCCTCACAGTAAAGAATGAATTCCTAACGTCTTATCTCAACCTGTGAGCCTGAAGCTATTCCCCCTTGCCCTATCACTCCATGCCCTTGTCAAAAGTCCCTTCTGGCTCTCCTGCAGCCCCTTTATTTGTTATTTGTGCCACTGACACTGCTGCTCAGCAGCACACTGCAGTGGGAGCCGTGTGTTCTGGATATCCCACTGTGTGTCCTGTGGCAGGCTCCCAGGGAGCCACCCCTGGAGCCCAGGAATGGCGAGTGCCTCGCAGCACTCCCCGGGTGACTTCCACGTCCCACATCTGCTCTGACAGGCGGTGCTTTGGCAGCTGCTCTCTGATTAGTTTTGGTCCCTCAAATGCATTGATTTACAGACCTTTCCTGTGCAGTGCAGCTTTTCTCCATGACAGGCCATGAAGCACATGATAACTCAGCAGCCTAAATTATTCAGGCAAATTGAATGTGTTTGGCTTGTTCCAAACTTTTGTTTCCTTTCAGTGCTGTCAGGAGCACAGGTAGCCCTGATGCTTGTATTGCAACTCATTCAACTGCCAAGGAGACACAAACAGCTCAAGTATAACCCATGTTCTACCTCGTTTGTCACTTACTTCCACCTTGTTGTGCTTTTTCTGGGCACTTCTGTGCCTCATAAAAATGTTTATCTTGCACCTACAGATTGCTCCTCTCTGGTATGCTGCTGGGTTCTGGGAATTCTCTTCATCATGTGGTGGAAAAGCCCCTGTAAAATCCGAAGAAAATTTGTGTCTGTTCCACCCTTAGTGGAAGTATATTCACTCATGCAAATATTTTGACCCATTAGTCATCACTGTAGGATCCAGAAATCTCACCTTAATGAAGACAAGTAATTAAAATTAACGGTTCTACCTGCAATTCCCTCATTGCCTGACCTCTGCTTTGTCAGTCTTCCTCCATTGTTTCGAGGTGGGTATGTTAAATTAATTCACTGTAGAAATCCACACAAGCCCTTCTTTGGGCATTCTTGCCTTGCAGGGACCACCGAGCTCTGGCAAGCAGATGGAGAGGAGATGCCTTGTCAGTGCAAACATGTCCCCTGGCTTTCTGGAGACTGTTCAGGAGCTTCTGGGTATAGCTGAACGAATTGGCTTTCACCCTTCGAGTACGTGTCTGGAGATTTAGGACCTCACTCGAAGCCTTTTGAATCCAGCAGGATTCTTTCAGCTGAGACCATTGGGCTTGAAATAGGACCTGAGAGAGATGGCATCCTCGGGGGACGTGCTCTGAACCTTACTGGAGGCATCAGTCATCTTAGCCTGTGTTCAGAAGTGAACTGAGGGAAGAGGAGATCTCTGAGCATCTCCCTAATTCAGTGAACAAGACAGAGCCTTGGGAGATGGAGGTTTGCCTTGGAAAATTCCAGCTGCAAATGAGATGCATGATTTTAGGAATTAGAATAATTACCCCCTGGAACAGGTTCCCAAGGGATGTGATATATTCTGTATCACTTAGAGTCTTTAAATCACATTTGCATGTTTTTTGGAAAAGCGTGCCTAGTCACTCACAGTGAAGGGCTGTGCTTGAGAAGTGCAGCGTGACAGGGCTGAGCAGGGCTCTGCAAGGGAGCAGGGCAGGGAGTCACCGTGGTCCTGCATGGATTAAGCTCTGCAGATCCCTGGACCAGTGGGTTCTGGCACGTCCTCAGGAAGAGCTCATGACTGTCCCCTTGGCCATGCAGGAATGTGCAGAACTGAGCAAGTAACGCTGGGGATGATTCAGGAGTGAACTCCCCCAGCCAAAATCTGCCTTCTCCTTCCAAACACACGCAGTCCCTTCCTCTGAATCAGATGTCCCCAGGCGCTGAGCAATCCTGGCTGTATCAGTGTTTCCAGGACCTTCCCTCCCACCACTCCCTGAGTGATGAGAATATTTTTGAAGATCTCATTTCCTGGCCTTTCCTTTCATCTCTCAAAACAGCAAGTAAATGAACAGCCTTTTAGTTTTTAGTTACTGCTCTGCACCCAGTGAGCTATCAGAGGCTGTTGACAATGACTTTTCTCTTTTGCGTGCTCCTGCCTGCAGGATTTGGGGAGATAATTCATTTGGTCCTGGTGCTTTGTCAACTTTCAGCAGTTGTAATTGCCTAATGATCAGTGCTGATGCTGTTGTTAAGCCTGTTAAAACTTTGTCCTGCTGAACAGCCAGACTGTGCCTGTCTCATCATGTTGTGCCTGCTGTGCTGACTGGGGCTGCCTTTGATGCTCCCACCCTGGCCCTGTCTTTGGTTGATGCTTCCCACCCACCTCAGGCGCTGCTGAGGGGATGGATGGATGCAGCAGGGTGCTACCCACGCTGGGGAACTGCACCTGCAGTTACAAATAGCTGAAAAAAATCCCACAGAGAGCCAGATGCTTTCCAGGATGAATCCCCTCTTGCCTGTGCCGGCCCCAAGGAACCTGGAGCTGGTCAGTGAAGGTGGTCTGGTGTCTGTGCCCTGGTGGGGTGGGTGGGAGCAGCTCTCTGGAGGAGGCTGTCACTGGCAGAGCCCTGCTATTTAGCAACCTGCTGCCATTTCTGCTTTTCCGTCTCTTGGGTGCCTTTTCCACTCTCATTATAATTTTTTAGGGCTCTAATTGGCCGCATTTCGTGCCGTCGCCTTTCTTGCTGTTCATCTGAGGTGCCCAACTGGCTGGTGCCTCTCTCGAAGCCCCCGTCTCTCACCCTCGCCTCTTCCAAGGCTGGTTTTTAATGGCACACACTGAACATTAGTGCATTACCATCCCTTTTCCAAGAACAGTCTCCATCCACTCTTCTCTCGTCCCCCAGTGCCTCATCCAATTTAATTAATTATACTTAGTATATTACGCATCCTGTCAAAGTTTTCCTTTCCGAGGTTTAATGGTTTTTTAATTCTAATGCATGCTGCATGTGTAAGTGTTTCAGCAGTGAGGCGAGGTGCAGTGGTGGAAAGGCAGCACTACATCCGTGTGCTGCAGACAGCCGGGTGGATCCCTGTAGGGAGGCTCCGCTGGAACTGCTGCAGGACCGTGCTGCCTGCCTTCCCTCTGCATCCCCCGTCTTGTGCTCAGGGAAAACCTGATTCCAGTGCAGAGGGGCACATTTGGGCTGAGCCCCCTGGCTTGTGGTGCAGCTCTGTGGAACAGGAGCCCGGCCAGCGGCTCAGCCCCAGCGCCGGCTGCGTCCTCTCTGCAGCTGCAGCCCTGTGCTGAACTCCAGTGTAATGAACTTGACTCTCCTCGTGCTAGCTACGTCTGAAAACACCAATTACCTCAGTCATTTCAGCCTTGCTTTATCCCTTTGAAGGAGGGTGGTGTTGAGGATGCGGTGGGGACAAGACTGATCAGGTAACGCCGGCTGGGGCTGGTACCTCTCGCTCTTTATTTCCCAGTGACACTTAAAAGGTTTGGTCAGGAAAGTGGTTCAGGAGGAATGACTTTGTGGAGTCTTATACTGACTGGCTTTGGGTATTTCCAGATAAAACCTGCTCAGACTAAGAGGGTTGTGGGTTGGTGGTTGTTTTTTCTTGCCTGTCAGTGTTGCAAAGTGCTTAGGTTTTGAAAATCCAGCTGGGCTCAGTCTGTCTCTCACACCATCACTGGGAGTAACGATGCTGTGGTGCAATTTAGCTGACAGCCCCGTGAACCGGGGCCAGGAGCCAACACAATCTAGCCTGACCTCGGGGCAGTGCTGCAGGAATGTGCCTCGGGAAACCAGAAATCCTTGGAGGCTGTGCTGGCAGAGGCTGGGGCAGAGCCTGCTGTGCTCCAGCAGCGCTGGAACAGCCCGTGCTGGGGAGCAGGGGCCTTTGACCTCTGCATTGGAGCCGCAGTGAGGGATGTGTGGGAGGATCCCAGTGTGCTGTGCAGCCCCCCATGCAGGGCTCAGAGTCACTGCCCAGGTGCCCATGGGTTGGCAGCAGCTTGGCCGGGAGGGCTGGAGCTGTGGAGCCGACTGCTTTCCTTGCAGTGCTCGTGCAGGTCATGAAAATACAGTTATTTTCCATTCCTCTTGTTCAGCCATCTCCCTGTGGCTCTGCAGTTAACAACCCCAGACATACTCCAGGACTCGCTCTCCATCTCACCCCCCTGGTTGTGGGGCCAGCAGAGCGGGATGGGGTGGGACAGGATGGGACCCCAACTGGATTGCTGGAATTGTGCTTGCCTGTGACTCACAGGTAATGTTGTTTCCCCAAGCTTATAATGAGGTTTTAGATTTAACTGTTGACCTTATAGTAATTGTATGTGCGTGTTTATCTGCCCTCTGGATTAATGAAGGTAAACTTAATTGTCAGAACGAAGTTTCGTCTAATTAAATGGACCAGATTCCCAGACTTTGGCAATTCTGTCATCTCTTCTGTTGGCCCCAGGGCCAGTGTAACCCACAGCTGGCATTTCCCTGGCATTGCCGTTACCCCTCATTGTTGTGGAGCTGGAGCCTGCTTTGAGCCCTGTCTGTAGCTCCATGGCCATGCAGAGAGAGCAGGAGGGTCCCTGTGGGTCGTGGTGCTGCGTCAGGCCCTCTTGGGTGCTGGACAATGTAGAGCAGCTTTTGCAGATCTGTCCCTGTGGCTGTCCCAGATCCCTGTGGGATTTTCTGATGCACCCACTGCCCTAGGCAAAGATCTCATCGTGGTACATCCCTGTACTTCAGAGTAAAGATCCACCAGCATGGAAGAACCCCCATGCTCATCCGAAAAAGACTTAAAGTAGAGCACCAGGGAGGGGATAATGCCGAGCTCCAGGGTGGAGGCATGAGAGGTCAATGTCATGATGAGAGATGGCCAGCAACCAACATTTCGGTTTCTTCAGGAAAGGCGAAAAATTCCCTAGCTCTCTCTTGATGATGGGGAACGCCCCATCGTGCTGGGAAGCCTTCCAGCTCCCTCCACTCTTCAGAGCTGCACACTTTTAGAAAGTACAAAGAGCTTCTCATAATGTTTTGCCTTGTGGGTACGTCTATGATTAATTCCGTGCAAGCATTACTGGTGCAATAACAATACTGGAGGTCCTAAAACTGAAAAAGGAAACACATTTGGCTCGTACTTCATACACAATCACTTACACTTAAGCTATTGATAGTTGATTGGGATCTGTAGACTGCTGGGCTGGTGCCACTGGGTTTCTGAGCGCGTTCAATGGCTGGAACAGACAGCGAGGCTGTAGGTTTTGGCAAGCTGTAGGTCTCATTAGTCAGGCTGACTGTATCTGACACGAGAGATTCCCATCCACCAAGATGAAGCTCACTTCCCTAGGCTTTGGCTGACGTCCCAACAATATTTACATGAAGGACAACAGAGGATCAGTGTTAGATTAAGGCTGTGAGTTTCCAGTAGGCAGACAGTTAAATATTCTATTGAAATACTCTTTTGATTATTTAGATAATAATGAAGTTTATGCATGTCCTTGAGAAATCTGGGGAAAGGCAGTTGTTTTATGCTAAGCATGCAAAGATGTGTTTAATCTTGATAATAGGAGTAAATTATGTATCAGCGTTTATAACCTCGGCTCCTTTATTTCTCACTTGTTGTGTGGAGCCACCAGAAACCTCGCAGGGAGAGGGGAGCTGTGCTGGGCGGGTGGCAGGAGGAGGGGGCAGGCAGCTTCCCTGAGGCACCCTGGCCTTCACATCCCTGCGGGAGGAGGCTCAGGATGGGTTGTTCTGTTTTGTCCTGGCTGAGGGAGGTGCTGGTTGAAGTAAGACATTAACCATGAGCCCCAGGAGGAGAGGGCAGGGAGGCTGCTCCGACAGGCGCTGGGCCAGGAGCTGGCCCAGTACAGACATCCAGGAGTTGCTTCTTATCTCCCCCGACTGTAATTTCTGTTTTGTTGGATTTTTATCAGAATCAGTGAGTTGCCATTTTCTGATCGATGCCTAATTTTGAATAGGACAGAGAAATAATTCGATTTATTGCTGCCATTGGAATGTGGCTGCCTGGCTGGTCCCACGTTATCCTGACAGCATATGTGAATTTGCTTCATCTGTGACAATAGCAGAGAACAGCAACCTTTGGATTAATTTGTTTTAGCGACTAAAGTCCCATTAAATGGAAGGCAGCTGGTGTCAGAGGCATAAATGGAGACAAAGTTTTGCTCCCAATTGTGGGAAATGTGTTTAAACAGACTAGAAATGTTTCCATCTCTGCAGGGTATAATATACTCAAATGGTTGCATTAACATGAAAAAAGTATAAGAAAGAGCGTATTTAGGACAATCCCTCTGTATCCAGTGCTAATGAAATTGAATTCCAGTAATGAAGTCGAGGGTTGCATTCTGCACCGTGCAGGAGCTGCCATCAGCATTAATGGGAGCGGTGCCGAGGCGTTGTGGAGCCGGAGTGGCTCGAGATGGAAGAGGTCCATGAGAGCCCAGAGTGCTCTCCTGTCGGAGGGCTGGATCCCACATCCCAGAGCAGTTAGGATGCTAATGAGCCCTGGGTGGAGGCACGAGCAGTGGAGTACCAGAGGTGAAATCCCCGCCGCTCAGGGGCCAGCACGAGCTCCACGGACCACTTAAGAAAAGGATTAATTGGAGTTTAAATGGTGTGTTCTGCCGGCCTTCTGTAATGGAATTAATTTTTCCTTGTGAATGAGGTGGGGATTGGCCTGCGGTCCTGGATAAAGGGGAGCAGCCAGCATTAAATTGCATTCCAGCCCCTAATACCTTCTGGGTCTGACTCTGCTGTAGTGCATGGCATACCCACACACCCACTCCTCCTGCTCCTGGTGATCACCCTCCTTCCCACAGCCTGCTTCCCGTCCCAAAGGCAGCAGCATCCCCAGAGGAAACTAAGTCTGTCCTTCCCCTCACATGCAGCACCCAGGTCTGTCTGTCCTCAGTCCTCATTGATGGAACAGGGACAGTTCTGCAGAAGAGAGGGAGGTATTAATGGCAATACAGAGCAGGGGAAGAGGTGAATGGGCCAGCTCTTGGCTGGTGTAAACCCGTGGGAGTCCTCAGCATTTCCTGGGAGCTGTCTGTGTCTGCAGCAGCTGGGAACGAGCCCCCTTGCACACCTCCAGTGACCATTCCAGAAGCGCTGCCCATGAGCTGCATGCAGCCATGGCTCCTTATCAGCAATTGCCCAATAAATTAATCTGAACCACAGCCCTTGTTTCATTAAAATAATTCCAGTGCTTTGTCCAAGCACTGTTGACCTTCTGTGTCGGGACAGACAATCCAGGATTAAAAATACAGCATTTTTAGCTTGCATAAATCCCGAATAATGGTGAAAGAGAGGAAAAGAAAGGCTTCTTGTTGCTGTAAAGAGCATTTGTCACTGTCCCTGGTTATTAGTATCCTCTGAGCATTGTGCAGGGGAAGCCACGCCAGGATTACATTGCTGCATTGACTGGAGATTTCTTATTAGGAAAGGCGAGGAAGGCTCTGTAAAGCCCATAGGTCAAAAATATAATACACTATTCCCCACCTCTTGTTTCCTGATATTATGCTATTAGAGGAGATAAGGGAGAGGTGCAGAGTCTTAATTTACAAGCAAACGATGAACCATGGCTGGGGACTGTTTGTATTTTGCTGGAGCTTATTATTTTATCCTGAGTGTAATGCAGTGGATCACTGGCCCTGAGCTGGGAGCAGCCACTCCTGTTGGGGTGGGGGGGTGTGGGCTCCACTGGTGTGCTGAGGGTGCTGGGTGCTGCTCAGGGGCTGGGGGACCAGCCTTGCACCTTGTGCATGCACCCCTGAGAAAAGGAAGGTGCTGGAGTTGAAAAGAAACCCTGAAGTAGCTGGAAGAGGAGTGTTAAATAATGCAGTTGCGCATTGTCCATGAAAGATGGCTAACCATGAGTAAACATCCACAACAGTGTTTGATCCCTTCGTGTTTACTATTTATTCATATTTATTATTCATAAATTCTGTCACAAATGTTGGGCCCGCACCCCAGTGAGACATTTGCATTTTATTTTAAGTTTGACTCCCCCCCAACCCCTCAGTTTCATGAACTGAGATTTAATGATTTGCTTTTCCACATTGCTCCCGTGCTGGCTCTCCCTGGTTCTCCTCTTCTTGTTTCAGGAAGAGATTTCTAACATGGCAAAGTGATATTTGAATAGATTCCCCTAAGGCAATCAATTTACTTCTAATTTGTCTGGAACTAAGCTTTTCTTTGTTGCAATGAGAAAGGATTGAAACTGCTGTAAAATTTATTAGCTTCCAGGAAGATTTTGAAATGAATTTTTTAATGATCGTGCTGTTTGCTGTACCCAGGAGCGGTGTCATCGTGATTACAGTATAATCATACGGTTGCTGAAGGAACACCGAAATGTGGAGCCAGAGCCAGGCTCCTGCACGAGGGGCTGTGGCACCCCCAGGTACAGGTACCACGGCCAGCTTTGGGCTCACCCGCCCCGTGCCTGTCCCAGCAGCCTGGGATTCTTCCAGTCACTCTTCTTCTCCCCTTATTTTTCATTTTCAAGCAACTCCTCCGCTCCTCTTCCTTGCTCCCCATGTAACAGCACAAATGAGCTCTCCTCACCTCGGCAAAGCTGCTCTGACACGGATTGGATTGAACTGAGCGGCTGTTTGGAAATGGAAACTCCAGGGACTATTGTCATCGCCCAAATTGCACCTTAGATTGTGTAACAGCACATGTCATCTGGCCATTTATCAGGAATATTACATTCCCAGGCACTTGCACCTTGCTACGATTTAACTTTGTCTCTTTGGCCAGCGCTGCAATTCCACTGGAGATAATTCAATTGCTGTGAGAGCTGAATGGGCACCTCACGCACCCGCTCCGTGTTGCTCTGCCTCAGGAGGCCGGAGGATCTGTGCACTGTGGACATGCCTTAATCTCTCCTGGAATGAGGGAAGAGCCCGTGCTGTGTGGAGCTGGAGGCTCTTCAGCTCCAGTGCCCACCACGTGTCTTCTGCCAGCTCTTCCTGGGCTCTGCCAGCTCCTCCTGGGCTCTGGCTTTTGGGCATCCATCCTGTCTCCCTGCTCCTCTGACCCAGAGCTTGCACGGTGGGATTGGGAAGTGCTGAGGGTCTTGGCTTGGTGGGGGATTTTGATCTCTCCCACCAGGTCCTTCTGCAGCTGCTGGTCCTCGGCCGCTGCTGCGTGGCTGGGACCCACAGCAGTTGCCTTTGTGCTGGTCTTCTGAGTTGCAAGTAGAGCTGTGGTTTGAAATGTGGAGCTTAACATGGATTTTGCTTTACTTGTTGAGGAGCATATTTATTCCAGAGGTGGCTGTGGATTTTATGTTGCTTCATATTTGCTATGCGAGAGCTTATGTTTAGTAATGACACACTTTTTCCTGCCAAGTCTGACTTCAGGATAACTGCTCACCTCTTGATGAAAAGACTTCTGCCAGGACGTTTTGTACCTGGGGAACATTTTAAAAGTGACCCTGCCCTAAGGTGCTCTGAAACAAGGTTCTGGATTTGTGCTGGGTGAGGGCAGCGTGGCTGAAATACGGATATTGCTGCAGTGGGACCTGCACATTGCTGGTACAGCCACTCCCATGGAGGGCACCTGCCCTCGGGCTGGCTGCTCAGCATCTCTCTGGGCCACCTGGGTGCTTACAGGGGTGTCCCCACAGCCTGACTGGCAACAGGATTATCCCCTCAGCTCCTTAGGAAGCCCAGCCCAGGTCACTCCCTGGGCCATGGTGGTCTCCCTCCCTGGGCTGTGGTGTCTTGGTCCCCAGGCCGTGGTGTTCCCTAGCCCAGCCCATGCCAGCTGGCAGGTCCTTGCCATCCTGGTGTGCTGGGGCCCTTGGGGACTGCGTGTCAGGATAAGGTGCTCCCTCCACACTCACCCAGGGCAGTGCCAGAGCTCGGTGGCTCTCATCCCTCTCTGCCCCTCCATTGTTTCCCCTCCCTTTGCCTCTCTCCTGGCCTGGTCAGGCAGCAGTTCCATGCCAGCCTGCTCAGCCCCCTGCCATGAGCACAGGGGTGAGGAGCTGCCTGTTTTGGCTGCCAGGCACTCACCATGTCGTGTGTGTGTGTGGTAGTTATTATCTGGCTTTGCTCCTTGCATCAAGAACATTTTATTAGTGCAGACAGTAACAGTTGTATTGACTAGGGCAGGTCTAGGGCTGTAAAATAATTTCCTGTTGTCCTATTTCTGATTGTTGAAGACAGAGCAGTACAGAAATGTGAATGTGAATGTGTATGACTGTCCTGGGTGCCGTCAAGGCTGGGTGAGTCAGACTGAGCTGCAAAGGGCAGCACCAGGAGCGTGCCCCATGGCTCCTGCCTGCCTCGGCCTGGGACAGGAGGAGGATGCAGGGATCAGGCCTGGGATCAGCCAGTGGAGGAGCCCAGACCCTGCTGTGTGTGCCTTCTTTGCATCTAGAATAGCAGGGGAATGGTGTTTCTGTGTATCAACAGGCCTTGCTTGTGGCATAAAAATAGTATTTTATATCAGCTACAGGGCTAAGACAGTGATGGATGGGTGAGTAGCTGAAGGTCCCCATTCTGCCATGGAGAAGAGGCTGCTGCTTGGGGCTCAGTGCTGGTCCTTGTGTCTGCTGCCAGGTCAGGGCTGCTCTGGGCAGCGCAGACATGTTGTCCCTGAGAGCAGGACAGTTCCTGGCTGCAGGACATGGTCTCAAAGCTGAGATGCGTGCTGAGCACAGAAGCAGAGTGACAGAATGTGCCATGGAGCTACCTGTTGTGTCAGGTCTGTGGATGATGGTGACTTTTGCCCCTCTGCCTGTCAGCCTGGCCTCTTTGAGACTTGTTAACATTTCCTTCCTAATATAAAAGATTGAAACAGTATAATTCAATGTAATGCTTTTCAGCTCATCTCCTCCCTGCATTTCAGCTGCTGCTGGTGTGAGTTCTAGACAAGCATCGTGGTGTCCAAAGCTGATCATCTCCCTGACAGAGAGGCACCAGGCCAGTGTTTAATGAGCTGCTCTCAAAGCCCAGGTCCCTTTCTAGGCTTTGAGGAATATCCACTTGCAGTAACCAGGGAAGTCTTCCAATTGTTTTTAACTGTGAAATGTACCAGTTTGGAATAAATGGGTCAAGGCAAGACAAACCTGCCTGTGCTCCCTCTGGACTGAGATTTGCCTTAGCTGTGGTGGTCCCATGGATTTGGGGCTGAGCCGTGGTGCTGGGCAGGGCAGGTGAGGAGCAGCAACTGCCCTGTGCCTTCCTGCACTGCCCAGCACACTCCCAGATCCAGCCTTTCATGTTTGTGGAGATGCTGAAGTGATGTGTGCTCCAGCAACGTGCCCAAGGTCACACAGCACAATAAATCAGTGTCTCATCGGGGATGAGAATCCAAGATATTTCTGTAGCCCCTCCAGCCATCACCAAGTCCTCTGCTATCACAGCCAGACTACACAGCTCTGTATGCCTGTAGCACCCTTTTGAAGTTAAGCTGTGGATAAATAGGGAGACAGCAACATTTTCTGGGCAATTTTTCTCTTTTTTTCTTTCTGTTTTGCTCAAGTACTTGAAATTAACAGAATCAAAGTATAAGATCATGGGCTTTTAGAGCTCGGTGCAGGTTGTTCTGTGTCTAGGGCTCAGGGCATCCTTCTCTCAAGCTGCTGTAAAGGCAGCTGCCAAAACCCAGACCTCCTCCCCTCCACCCAGCCCTGTGCTCCACATCACTGGGTTGCTGCTCTGATGTGGAGAAAAAGCTGGTATTTTACCCATATATTTTTCAATTAATTGGCTTCTTCTCTTTAAAAAAAAAAAATCCTTTCTTGGTGTTTTTTTCTTTTTTTTTTTGTTTTTTTTTTTGAGGCCTGCCTTTTACTCGTTTATTCTCTGTAAGTGTTAAGCTGCTCATATTTTGGTGCATTGTGTTATGTGCTGAGAATTTTTATCAGCTGCCCTAGTGCTCGCATGTGGTGGAAATACCAATGTGTCTGAGGAGCGGAGGTTATGCACACAGATGTACAGAGCATCAAAATGAACGGTTTGCAGACGGACGGGAAGGAAACCCGGGCTGAGTCTGCACCTTTGCCGCCTCCGATCCATCAAACCGGCCCCGAGCCAGCGTGGGCTCGGATGGGTAATGGCATTAGAGCTTTAATGCTGCTCCGAGCGTGTGCAGGCTAGGGGAGGAAGGAGCCGCGTCTTTGCGTGAGGAGAGGTTGTGCTTTACGAGGGCCAGCTGCAATTACAGGCTCTTATCAAATGAAGGAAAAGCCGAGACTGAAAAGCAGCCAGGATCCTGCGGTTTTCAGCGGGAGCCACGGTCGGATGCTCAGCAAAGGCTGGGGATGGTGAAACTGCTGAGTTTGATTTCCAGCGTTGCACTTGGCTGAGCCTGGCTGCCTCCCTGAGCCCCAGTGTGTCCGTCTGTGATGTGGGGGTGAAGCTGCTCAGTCCCCTGGGACTGACCGACAGTGCAGGAATGCATGCAGGCCCCGGGCACGAGGGTTTGCGCTCGCCTGGGAGCCCTTGGACCCAGTCATGGAGGGTCCTTGGAAAGGGTTAAACCACCAGTCCATATTTCAGCACTGTAAAGTGGTGGTGGGACAGCCCCAAGTCAAGTGAAGGGATCTTTATTGCTCCTGTATGAATAAAGCCCCAGCACTGGGAATGACACATTTAATCTTCAGTGGAGTGGACAATCTTGGAGATTTATAAAGCCTCTGTTGTGTGAGAGGTCAGTGGGGATTAAGCAACAAGTTAAAACACACATACAGCAGAACCAAAAAGAACCTTCCCTCCTTCTCCTTTTCTTTCCTCTCTCTGTTCCTTTCCCCTCTCTGCAAAAAGTCAAGCCTAAATGTCACGTCAAACCAAGCTTAAAACATTGTGGCTTTTAACGCTGGTCACTAAACCCAAGAACCACTGGCTCTGAGGGCTTGACACATGGACAGCCCTGCTGTGATGGATTTGCTGCCGTCACTCCTTCCCCAGGCTTCTGTTCTGGTGGTGGCAGGTGACACACAACCTGTTGGAAATTAAACTCCAGTCTGTAGAGCCTTAAAACCGATGGCTGTTTGAGGTACAGTCACTGCTGTTTGGGGTAGGATCACCTCTGCTAGGGAAGAGGGCAAAGTGCAGCACCCGGCTCGGGGTGGTCTCCCCAAGCCCGGGCAGGCTGGTGGGTGTGGGTATGGATGCTGAAACAGCCTCAGCAGAGAATTTCTTCAGCTCTCTGCAGCAGTTTGTGAGAGTTCTGTCTTTCCCATGCCGATTACTTTAAACAAGATTACAGTATTGTAAACTTCTTGCACCTGTGGGTTGTTTTGCAGCATTGTTATGGCTTTAACCAGACAAATATTTGGGAATGGGTGTCTTAGAACTTGGCCAATCTCCTCAAGGGGTGGATGGCCGGAAGACCAATTACCTTATGCCATTTAACACACTTTTGTGAACTAACATATAAAAGCCTTTGGAAAAATTATCAAATGGCTTCCATTTATCCCTGCGCCTGGACTCTGTCGTTTCTCTCCTGGGCCGCGGCGAGAGCAGCAGCAGTGTGGTCACTCGTGGCTGGGCTGCCCCGTTCACCGTGCCTTGTGTTTTGTCCCCACAGAGCAGAGCGAGGGGTTCCACTGCCGGGAGGAGTGCCGCATCCTGGGCCACTCGGACAGGTGCTGGATGCCCCGCGGCGCCGTGCCCAGCCGCGCCAAGTCCCCCGAGCACGGCAGGAACGTCATCGCCCTGTCCATCGAGGCCACGGCGGTGGACGCAGAGCCTTACGCAGACTGCGGCACAAAAAGGACCTTCGCCACCTTCGGCAAGGAGGGCAGCGAGCCCCCGGCCGAGGAGCGGCTCGCCAACCCCAAAGGCAAAAGAACGGTGGACTCGGCCGCCTGCAGCCCCAGGGTGGGCGGCGCCGTCCGCGAGGCCGGCAATGGCTGCGAGGCCGTCAGCCCCGTCACCTCGCCGCTGCACCTGAAGAGCCCCTTGTCCGGCAAGCCGGCGGCGCCCTACGGTGCCGGGCACTGCCCCGGCAGCCGGGAACGGGAGCCCTTTGGGAACAGTGGCCCTTCCCGGCCCACGGAGGCAGAGCCCCGCGGGGCGGACAGCGAGGGCAGCGGGCAGGAGGGCAACCCGCTCCTGCAGGAGCGCCGGGACAAGGACTCGCCCGGCGCCCGGAGACTAAAGGACATCGTCCTCTGAGCGGCACTCGGCGAGAGGAGGACGAGGACGAGGATGAGGGACCGCACGACTCCCAGCGCAGATTGTTTTTATTGCTTACCAATGGTTCACAGATTGCTGTATTTAAAAGCTTTCCCTAAATGTATTGTTTATAAATGAAGCTATCGTTGATGTGACAATCCCACGTGTCTGGAGAGGCGGCAGGGGTGTGCAGCCGGAGCGGAGGAGCCGGAGGTCTGCTTTGGCCGGGAGGCGGCGGGTGGCGGGGGCAGAGGCCAGACCCCCCCAGGCCTCAGGAGCGCTCGGTATCCCCTCCTCGGAATTTATATATTTTTATATCTCAAAACGAAGATAAATTTCCGTTCCTGGAAAGAATTGAGTGGCAAATTCCTTATTCGGACGTCTTTGGTAACCACCCCGGCGGTTTTGTAGCCTGGACAAAGTAGCGGCTGTTTCTTGTGTGGGACTGTTCAGAGCGACAGTCGGGTGAGTTTCGGTTCAAATTCACCCAGCACGAGGTTGTTTGTATTTTAAGGTGTTGGTGTTTTGCTATGGACACCCCTGCATCTATGAATCCTTTTGCTGTCACATACTTATCTGTACTATTATTGTATTTGATATTGCAAATTACTGTATGTCTAGTGATGGCAAAAGGCTTTCAGGCTTGAAAAAAAAAAAGAATAAAAAAATAAATAAATCACAATCATCTGACTTAAACTTTGGGGAACCTGCAGTTTGCAGCCCCGGTGGAGCAAGCGCTTCTTCCGGCCCCCACCATTGCCTGCAGCCTCCCCCGGCTCCTGCAGGAAAATGACAGGGCATTATGGGAAGACGTTTTGGGGAAAATCCTGCCTGGATTGCAATTGTCGGATGCACTGTGCTGAACTTTTCCCCTTATCCGTTTCTTTTGCATAATTTCGAGGCAATGCATGGAAAGGTTTTTTTCCAGAAGTTGGTTATTTTGGTTTTTTTCCAGTTCCCAGATTTAGATATCCCTCGCCTCCAGTCATTTCCAAGTCAAAGAGATGGAATTATTTTAAGAGATCTAAATTACCTTCTCAATTAGAGACACACACTTCCAAGTCAGCGTTTCCTAGTCATGATTACGCCAAGAGTGTGTATGTATGTGTGACATCATGGCATGGATTTTAGACTGTTCTGATTTCTTTCTGTCCCTGCATCATAAATAAGTATGGGATGAGCAATAGTGATGTTAATTTAGGGGCAGACAGGTGATATGTAACAACGCTACTAATTCAATTAATGTGCCTTCTTAATGGAGAAAAAATTAAAGCAATTCATTATTTTTTCTCATAATTACGGACTTTTTTGTGTGGGTACAAATCTACTCATATAAAATTGATTTGAAAATTGAGCTACTTTAATAGCCATTTTGTAGAAGGGAGAGAGGGAAGGGATTCCACAGCTCTCTGCTCTCTTGCGGCGATGATTCCTCAGTGAGGTATGAGTAAGGTAGGAGGATTTCAGTTAGTGCATTATTACTATTATTATTATTGCTATTATTATTAACCCTTCACTGAACAGATTTTTCCTACCCTCAATAATGTTTCCTAGAATTTAAAATTGATTATGGAAGGAAAAATATATAGCTCTTGCCAATGTTTGCTGTACCAGCAAGTTGAAATTAGTGGTTTCTAGAGAAAGAGTCTTTCTAGGTCTACATATCATGATAAAGAATTTGTTACTTGATTTATTTAAATGAAAAACAACAAGAAAACAAGTTCCAGTCATTATTATCCTCAAAATAAAATTAAACTCCAGCCATTTATTTCTTCAGGGCAGATTGATCTTGCCTGAAGCCACGGACGGTCCGAGACAGGTCCGCAGTCAGCCTGTTCCCCCTGCCACTTGCTAGGGCCAGGAATTGGGAAAGAATCAACAAAAAAACAGTTGTCTGATGAAATTTGTGATGCTTCCCTCACTGGTGTGATGACTACCTCATTCAGCTCCCATCCCACGCGTTAACATGATGTCCTGCATCCCTCCAGAAAGCAAACTGGGGATTTTCTCCCCTCTTCTGGATTCTGAGCCCATTTTTCAGGGATATGTTGTTTCTGTTCCCGCCGTGTTTCCTGCCTGTGTACTGTTACTGCTGTCATTTATTTCTGGTTTTTTTTCCCCAGATGTGTGTTTTATTACAACACAAGCGAAGAGGAGAGGGGCTGGCTCGGCACTGTTGGAGTAGCTGGGTGTTCTGTAACTGTTGAGCTGAGTTTATTCTGATGTTACCTGGTTTTGTCATCTCTGGGAGGTTTTTTGTGGGGGGAAACTTCTCCCCTGTGTTTGCTGAGACGTTTGCTGCAATGCCCTGTCTGTCAGATGCTCTGGGCTTCACAGGGCAACGACTCCACATGGCCCCATCACCACCCCACACCTCTGCCAGGAGGGGACCCACTTCCCCATAGCCCATCGTGGTGTGGGGAGTGTGGGTCCCCCCCAGGTGCCCCCCATCATCCCCAGCTGCCCGGAAAAGTGCTGGCTGTTAATTCCTGCCTCTGCCTGCGGAGCTGCCACCACCAGCCTGGTGTTTTGGATGAAAAATAGATGCTAACTGAAAAGGAAGAGAGAAAAAAAAAAAAAAAAGAAAAAATAGAAACATTTCTCTAATTTACCCAGAGGAAACGTTCCTTGCCACTCTGAATAAAAGCACAGCCGAGAAAGAATGTGAAATAATTCTGTATTAAAAGGGGGCATTAAAGAGGTCAGTAAACCCTTATGCCTCCAAGAAAATCATTTAAACACCAGTTTTCTGGGCTGACCCAGGCTGCAGCGGGGGATGTGAGCGAGGAGCCCTTCCTTGGTATGGCCTTGCTGTGTGGGGCCAAGGGGAGACCCAGAGAGCAGCCCCGGCTTCGCTGCCCTGGCCCTCTCCAGAATATTTTGGTGCTCCTGTCACTGTCCCTCTGTGTCACTCGAGATGAGTTCAGGCTCCTGGGCAAATCGCAGTCTCTTGGTTTTTTCCTACTTGCATCGAAACTGGCCATGCAAAAAATGTTCCGAGCTGCAGGGCGGGCAGGAAAGCTTTTTGGAAGGGTTCCAGATGTAATTATTGTGCTTTTTAATAACTTAAACCTGTCCTCAGATTTGGTTTAGGAAAAATCGCTGGGATCTGTTGGTTTCCTTCAGGCAAACTTGCTCTGCTCCCCTGTTTATCCAGGAGAGCAGCAAGCAGCGACGATTCTCCCCGAGCATGACGAGGACCCCATCTGGAGCAGCTTTGGGGCTGGGGGCTGGGGGCTGAGCTCTTCCCTGCTCCCTTGGGAGCCCTGGCCTTTCCCACCCTCGAGGCTGCAGGAGTGTGCTGGGAGGGATGGTGGAGGGCTGGGGGGCACAACTGATGGCTGGAGAAATCCCCCCCTCCCACCAAGCACTGTCTGCTGAGGTCGTTGCCGTTCCCTGTTTGTTGTGAGCTGGAGGTGGCCTGTGGATCACACTTTGTGCAAAAGTGAATTCCTTTCTTTTTTACTTTTATTTTTCCAAATAGGAAACAAGTTGCTTTTGTGAAGAACACACTGTCTGATGAACATGTTGAAATTATTCTTGGGGGGAGGGGGGGGAGAAAAAAAAAAAAACCTAATTATGAGTGGAAACACATTTGTCTGTCATTGGGGAAAATTGATGGTCTTGTTGCTACAGCTGCTTTTGCAGCTATGGGTAATCTCTGATCCAACCTGTGAGCTGCGGTACCCGCCGGGGAGAAGCCCGGCCACCCCCGCTGCCAGCCCTGCTGAGCCTGAGACGGAGCCCTCGCCGGCGTCAGCTGATGTTCAGCTGATCTAAGCTGGGGTGGGGTCTCCAGACAGCGCTCCCAGAGCGGCTCTCGGCAGCAGCCGCCCCCGGCAGCCCGGCGGTGGCAGGGGCTGGGCGGCCGCGGGACTGAGCGCGGTACGTCTCGTCATGGTGTCTCCGTTGCCGAGTATATGAAGAATAAATTGTTGTATATGCTGATATGTATGTTATGTACATTTTCACAGTGATTGAATCATTGTAAACAGCAAAATGGAAAAAGGAAAAAAAAAAAGAATCACCATTCTGTCTATTTTATGAAGATGATAAAGCAGCTTTATTAAATTATTATGATTCTGTTTCCAAATGGTGTACCTGCCACATTGGGATTTTTTCATCTGATGAGAACTTTGTTTTCCACCTAAATGTGATTTTCTTTTCTCTGCTTTGAGCATCTAATGCATTTTAGTATTAAAGCAATTATTGAATAAAATGGAAAGTAAGTGTTTGGTTAAATACGCCTCAGTGGGTTTGCTTTGATGGGCTCCAGGTGCTGGTCCTGCAGAAGCCAGCAGACTGCTGGGTGCCACCCCACCCCTGTCCCTGTCCCAGGGCTGATCAGCCCAAGAAGCTGCAAACCTCAGGCAGAACTTTGTGGTCCTGAGGAAGGGTCATCCCCATCCCCACGGGTGATCAGCTGGGACAGGCAGGCTCTGAGCTCCCGTGAAACTGGGCACGGTGCTGGTCCTTGGCACTGCCACCTTCACCTTCAAGGGAAACACGGCTGTGAGAGGGATGAGCACGGGCAGGAAACACCTCCCTACACGCACTTCTGCACTGGGGCATGGCAGAGACTTATTTTCTGTAGTTTCTCAGGAGGGTGCTTTGGAGGAGATGCTGAGGAGCATCCACTGCCTCTGAGTTAACAGTGGTTCATGGACCACATTTACACCCGGAGCATCTGAGCACTTTGTGGCTACAAGGCCAAATGCCCCCCACAAGGTCTCTGGCTCAGGGGGACACCGAGGTGGAGCTGGAACGAGAGCAGCGACCCGGGAAGCCCTTTCCGTGGGGTGGGAAGGTGCTTGAGCCGCACACCGAGTGTCGTCCTGCATGACAGGGACACGGAGGAGCAGAGGCCAGCTGCATTTAACCACACCTGGGTGAGCCCCCGCCACCTGAAACCAGCAGGGTCTGGCCGGGGTCAGCTTTGTCACGGGTGTGTTGGCACGGAGAGCACAGGTAATGGTTGGCAGCCAGCTGCAGCCTGTTTGCGCTGCCATTAGTGAGTCATTTGGCAGGTGGGTAACAGGAGAGCGATCCGGGCTGTGGGAGGGAGGCTGCTGCTTGTTCGGGGGTGGTTTGCAGCCGGTCCGGGGAGCAGCGGTGCCGCAGCAGAGCAGTGCCCGTGCCCGAGGAGGCGCTGGGCTGTGCGGCACTGCCGGGCTGTGACCCTGCCTGCACCGAGGGCCCGGGGCCAGGGCTGTGCCAGCACCGGGGACTCCTCTGCCAGGTAGGAACTGGCCCTGTCTGGGGAGGAGCTGCCCCGGTGCGCTGCCCTGGAGCAGCGGCACAGGCGGTGGGTGGAGGAGGGCAGCATCTGGGGGGCTCTCCAGGCTGAGTGGGGCTCACTGGGGGCAATGCAGAGCCCCAGCCCAGGGCTGGGCATGGGCTGACTGCTGGCTGAGAGGTGGAATGGGGCTGAAACCCCCCGGAGGGAAGGTTCCTCTCGTGGCATCCCCGAGCAGCGCAGTCCAGAGCCTGCCGGAGCCCTGCGGGCGCTGGGCTCGCTCCCGATTTCATCACCTCCCTCCGCTCCAACACCAATCGCCTGCCCTGGCTGGGAATTGGCGATGCCAGGCTGGAGATGAGTCCCTGCAGTGCTCCCCGGCCGGGTCTCGCCGTCCCCTGTCCCCCCGGCGCCCCAAAGAGCCGCAGCGTCTCCTGTGCGGGGCAGCGGCGTTGGCTCCGCATCCCGGGCAGCGCCGGGTGGGCGGCCCGAGGGAGGGATCGAGCGTCTGCCGCGGATAAAACCGGCATCGCTTCTGTCTGGAATCGCCGCTGGGTCTCAGTGCTTGGCGGCTGCTGGGTGCCGAGGGAAGGATCCTGGCGGGCAGCGATCGCCAGGGCAGTCCCTGGGACGGGGGGCTTTGGCCAGGCGGTCTGTGCCCGGCACTGCCGGGCTGTGGGCGCTGCTCTGTGCCCCTGATGCCAACAGGCGTGGAGAGCTGGGTGCTGCAGGTGGCTGCACTCCCCGGGGACCTGCGGGAATCCATCCCCGGCCCCCTGAGCTCCCCACCCTCCCTGGGAGGGAATTCCTCGGGTTGGACAGGGGGCTGGCTGTCCCTCTCCCGTGGGTCGGAGTTCCTAGGGGTGCTGTCCTGCGCCCCGAGGTACAGAGCCCCCACCCTGCTGTGCAGAGCTGGCTGCAGTGAGGGGCTCAGCCGTGAAGACCAGCCCAGTGAAGCCAGTGAGAGAAAAAATTAGCAAAGAAAGCAGGCAGCCCTCACCGGACGAGGTTCAGAGCTGGTTCAGAGACACGAATCTTATTTCTGTTTCTTCTGGACATTATTCTATATTACATTTGATGTTAAACTGGAATATCTAAATAGATCCAAATTGGATTAAGAAGCAATGACTTATTGTACATGCTGACTGTTAAGCCCACAAAGACAAGAACAAATAAATTGGAGGAATCAAAGGCGTGAAACCACAGAGCAAAAAATATATCTCTGTTTGAAGCAGGGCCCTGCTCAGGGAGTTTTGTGGGCCCAGAGGGGTGAGTGGTGGTCCCTGTCCTGCCTTTCTGTTGTCTGGATCCAGGTTCTGCTCCCGTGTCTGGCGCTGGACAAGCTGCCTGCTTGCCTTGGGCAGGAACCAGCGTCCAACTTCCCCAGCAGCCCCAGCGGGCTTCCACTTGTTTAACTTGCAGCTGCTTTTTGTTTTGTGTTGTTGTCCTTTCCTTCTGAACGTGATGTAAGCGAGCGTCCCCAAAGAGCCGTGGCAGAACAAACACAGGCAGGTGTACAATTATAGAGCTCACCTCTGCTGCTGCACACAGCCCTGCTCAGCTCCTCCTCCCCAGCCCTCACCGGTGGAATGGGCTCTGCAGGAGGGGTGGCTCTTTGGGGACAAACTCTGGGTTTTAGGGTAGACATCACACCACTGGCAGGGGTGTCTGGGCAGCTTCTGTGGGGACATGGCTGCAATCTGCTGTGCTGCAGAGTGATCAGTCACTGCAGCCCAGCTTGGAAAATAAAACAACCCAAGAAAGCAGCACTGTGGAGCTGCTGTGGAAAACCCTGCCCTGGCAGTTTCCATTAATACAGATAAAAAATTGAGACACAGGGCAAACAATATTAACCCCATCACTGATCAAGCTTAAAAGCTTTTCCCAAGAAAAATTGTCTCTGGATGGCAGTTAAATAATGGGCAAGGGGGTGGCTGCCTGCAGAAGCCTCTGCCATGGTGATGGCAGGTTCTCCTGGCCAGGGCAAGGGAAGGTGGCTGGGATGGCAGCAGAGGGTCAAACACCAGGCTGGTTCCTTGCAAAGCTCCAGGACACAAGAAGCTCCAAGTTGGTCCTGTGCTTCAGGGGGAAACGGCACAGAAGCAGATCATCAGCCTTGGCAGAGGCCAATCTATGCTGCCTGAGGGTGATGGATTGTCTTCCAAGGCGAAAATAAAAAGGAATTATGATAATAAAACCTCCAAGAGAGAAGCTTAGCGTAAGAGTTTCCAGCTTCCCAGATGGGAGGAATGGAGGTTGAGTGGTGGGAGCCCAGGTCCCCCAAAGGTGGAGGTAACTGGAGCAGGGACTCCCTGTGCCCTTAGGGCTGCCCATCACCTGTGCCAGCCTTGGAGGGTGTGAGACCCCAGCATGTCAGATCTGCTCGGCTGCTGTGGTGCTGATGCAGCTTCATGGGGCAGGGACCACCTTGGATATGAGGGGGGGATCTGGGTAGGAGGCTCCAAGGATAGGGACTGCAGCAGCTTCATCCTGGCACTGCTGTCAGAAACCCTCTGCTGCTCCACTCCCTCAGCGCCCCTGTGGAGAGCAGGCACAGACAGGGTTGTTTTGACTGAAAAAGGGAAAATGAGCAAACAACCTTCTCCAGGTTCCTTTCTTTTTTTGTTGTTTTCTTTCCTAACTCTCCTGATAAGGAAAGAACCTTTTTTTACACTCCCCTCTCTTCATCTGCTGCACACCAGCTCAAAGGCTGTTCTTTATGTATTTGATTCTCTGTAAAATTGATCTTATTCTCTTTGGAGGAGTTAGGTTTAAATCACAGGATGAAATTCTGGCCACAGTGAATCAATAACAAATCTCCTATCAACCTCTGCCTGGGGTAGAGACTTTTGCCATGGAGCTGAGGTTCCCTGCTTCCCAGTGGGAAATGTCATCTCTTGATGGAGGACATTCTTTCCTTGCTCAGCAAGCGGGTCCCAAGGTCTCCATTAGAGCACATTGGTTCTTCTGCTCCAGCCCTGCCTGCCTGTGCTTGGGACTGAGAAAAGAGATAAAGTCCCCAGCTCTAAATTCCAATGGAAAGCCTCCAGCACACGGCCATTTGCCTCTTCAGCCCTCCTCTGGCTCACTCCCCACCTCTGCCAGGAAGGTGCTCATGGGTGTGAAGGCACAGCACAGCAGTGGCTGGCCGGGCTGGGTGAGGCAGGAGCGCTGCTCAGCCAGCAGTGAGCTCTGTTTGTGCCATCCCTCCCCCATCGTTTGCCCCAGTCTCCAAAGCCTAGCATGGCTCTGCATGCTGCAGTGCCTCCTCGCTGCCTCGTGGCATAGGGAAGCAGTCCAGCATTGACACTCAGAGCCTTTCTGAGAGGGTCTCCCAGGAGGAAAAACAAATTTACTCTTTTAGGGTTTTTTTAGCTGTTTAATTATTTCTTCTTGTTGCCATAGTAAATTCATCCCACCTCCCGGAAGGTGATGGGGGCTGGCTGGACAGCCATGAGCAGGATGCAGCCCCTCTCACGGGAAGGCTCATCCCGGGTCCGGCAGCCGCAGTGCTGCTGTGCTGGGTGGTGGCAGGGTCCCACCTCTGCAGAGATGTCCCAGGGCTGCTGTGCTGGGTGGTGGCAGGGTCCCACCTCTGCAGAGATGTCCCAGGGCTGTGCTGGGTGGTGGCAGGGTCCCAGCTCTGCAGAGATGTCCCCTCGGCAGTCCCAGGGCTGTGCTGGATGGTGGCAGGGTCCCAGCTCAGCAGAGATGTCCCCTCGGCAGTCCCAGGGCTGTGCTGGGTGGTGGCAGGGTCCCAGCTCAGCAGAGATGTCCCCGCGGCAGCCCCGTCTCCCCTCCCCACTGCCGGCGGAGGGAAGATCCCCCGAGGCAGATAGTACAGCAAAGCTGTGTCTTTATCGGAGGATACTGGTAGTGTTCAGCTGCTTTTGAAGTCTCCAAAGAGAGCTGGGATATTTCTTGATCTGCTCTTAAATAAGTCATTGCCGCTGCTGTTAGCTCGCATTAAGCGCAGAGATGCCGGGCTGGGCGCGCCGGGACGGGAGCCTGCCTGCACGGGGCACGCAGCCGTGGGCCACAGCCTCGCAACAGACTTGGGGGGATTAAATATTTGATGTGCGAAGTTTATTTTAGCCCGAGCCGGGCTGGAATCGCTGTGCCTCCAGAACGCAGTCAGTCGGAGGAGCAGCCTCGCACGGTTCAGCCTCGGTTTTGCACCTCCGGTTCCCATTTCCACCTCAGCCCCGGTCCCTGCGCATCCCTGGCCACGGGGGCTGTGCCGAGCCCTGCCCGCTGCCCGCAGAGCTGCTCCCTGGCAGCAGCCTGGCCTCCCTACACGTGCCCGCGTGTGCCGGGGCATCGCACCCCTTCCGAGAGCCCTGGCTGAGGCTGGAGCTGCTTTTGCTCGAACACGCAGCGGCTGACACCCGGATACCCTTCTGCTCCCTGGTCCTTTGCTTGTGCTGAGCTGTGGAAGGAGGAGGGCTTGCAGGGGGCTGAAGCAGTGCCTGGTGTCCAGGAGGTGTTCAGTGTTAACAGAAACGTTGACAGGTCAGACTGTGTTTTTTAAATGCTACTTTTTCACTTTTGCTCGTTCCCCTTGGACTCTCTTCCCACCAGCAGCACCTTGAGCATTTATCTCATTCGAGTCCTCTAAGCAAATCTTATCTCTATGTTTATTGCATCTTTGGGAATAGTAATTTTCAAGTCAGCTTTCACATTACTCCATATTTGTTACTAGTCCTCTGTCGAGGGAAAACCTGGCTCTTTATTAGTTCTCTGCCTGATACAAAACATTTAATTTGAACAGAAACCACCAGGAGAGAGATACATATTGCTTTTCATAACCAAAGTGTCAACATCTTGACCAGGCTGTAGCTGAAGCAATCTTTACCATATGGTGGATTTTTATACTTTAACGTCACATCTGCATCCCCGCTGCCTCTCCTTTCATTCCAGAGATGCTGTGCTGGTGATAAAAGGCGCTGTCTCCGTGTCCTTCCACAACACAATCACAAAAGGACCCCTCAGCAGATAAGGAACTAAACCAGAGATACAATAGCTGTGGCTTCCCACTGGCTTTCTGCTCAATAGCTTTCTGCTATGCAGTTAACAAAAAAAAAAAAAAAAAAAAAAAAAAAAAAGAAGAGAGAAAAAAAAAGGAAAAGAAGAAAAAGAATAGCAATGAAGGAGCATGTGTTGGGAAAATAAGCCCCAGTAAATCCCAGGGAGGGCACGGCTGCAGAACATGCTGGGAATAGTGACTAGAACTGGGCTGAAACAAGATGAAACAGTTTTTTCTTTCCCAGATTCCTGGTAAATGGGATGCTCCCTACAGCTTCACTGAAGCTCAGGGGCCTTCGGAGTATTCAGACTTGGTTTTCAGGAAAATGGGGCTGTGCTGGTGTTGAGTTTCATTGCAACGTAATGCAAAAATCTGTATTAACCTCTGCTGGATCCTGATAGAAACAGGATGTACAAAGTTCCTTGCTTGAAAGCCTGTTCAGAGCCCCGTGCAGTGGGGAAGGCCCTGTCTGTGGCTGTCACTGGGCAGCAGGCAAAGGCTGTGCACAGCCCTGTGCTGAGCGGGGTCAGGGCCGTGCCCACGGCGCCCAGAGAGCTCCGAGCGTCGCCTCCGATTTCAGCCCGCTCGGGCACCGCCTCCTCAGCTCCCCACCGGGCACTGCCCCTGGTGCTCCCACCCCTCCTGAAGGATGCCAGCAGCTTTGTTCCTTGGAGACTGCTGCGAGCATCAGTCCCCTTCCTGGCAACTGGATTTCTTGGCATGTTGTCTAAATTGGCTACAGATGCCCAGTTTTATTGTACTGAGGATGCACAGGCTCTGTCACCAGCTCTTCCCTTCTCTCCCCTGGGCTGCTCCACAGCTCCGACCTGTGAGCCACCACACCGTGCTTCCACAGTGGATATTTTCACTCTGGCATTTTCTCAGGCTCTTGTCTGTCCTCTTTCCTACCCCGTGAGCCTCGTGTTTTGCCCACCCGTCTTCCCACGCCACCTCCCACATCCCCACTTTGCAGAGCCTGTGGGCTTTGCTTGGGTGCAAGGAATATCAGGGCTGGGCTCCGAGCTTGGCACGTGCCCCAAACGCTTGCCTCAGCATTTTGCATGCCGCAGAGGATTTTATTGTATTGCTTTAATGGGAAGTCATGCAGCTCTGAACCCCAAATACACAGCTCTGTAAGAGTAGTGGCTGGAGGAATCTGCAGATAATTCAGTCCTGCCTCCCTTAAGTGAAATAGGATGTTAATACAATACAGTGGAGAATCGCTAATACAACCCTATTTTTATACTAGCACTTTCATGTCATATTAGAAGAAGATTCGACTTTTAGATCTTTTTTAGCAATTTAGCACAGTGAGGATTTCATTATACTGACAGAACTATTGACAAAAAGAAACACATTAGAATTGGGAGGATAATGGTCCTGGGGAAGAGGAAGTTTTGCAAGGCTTTTCATTTAAAACTGGACTGGGCAAAGTAACAGGCACTGTGCTGAGGGGAATAATCCTGCATTAGCAAAGGGGTGGACTGGCTGACCTTTTAAGTCTTGTCACAGACTAATAGAAGTTGGAGATGGAAGAGACTTTTAGGTCACATCAAACGCTTCTTCCAACCCAGCGCAAGATTATTTCTTGATATATTTGATGGTGTTTTTTTCCACTTCTAAAAGTTCCAAGTCACGAAGCTTTGTCTCCTAAGGAGCCTTTTTCACACTGTTTTACCCAGTAAGCGTGCGCTTAACTTTGCGCACTATCATTAATTCCCCTGAATTAAAGTTGTTAAATCCTGCCGAGACTTAAATTGGATTACTCACAGCCTGCAAAGTTAAGCACCTGCATAAGACTTTGCAAGAGGGAGGTTTAACAGATCTTAGCATTAAGTTCTTCTCACTTTTCCACCTTAATCTTTCTTTTACTTCACAGCGCTCTCACCTTTCCCTCGCCTGTTTCAGCTCAGCCTCTCCTTCTCCCTCCTCCTGATGTGCTGACAGTTCTCACCTTCCCCGAGGTCGGAGATGCCGATCTCTCCTCCCAGACTGACTGTGGCTCTGCAGGCATGCGGGAGATGGGGAAATGCCTTGCCAGCAGCCGCGTGGCTTCTGGCACTGGATTCAGACTGGGATAGCCTTGCTGCAGTGAGCAGTGAAAGTGCTTTTGCCATCCCCTGCTCCACGGCTGCTCCGGAGCAAGAGGAGAGGGAAGCACGGGGATGGGTGGTGAACCTCGCTTGCTGTGGGTCTGTGACGAGAGGAGGAGAAACTTTCCTGTTCCATCTGCTCCCAGCCTCCTCGACTAGGTACCCACTTTCCATGCCGAGAGCAGATGTTCCTGCTGGAAATAGGCTTCCCTTCTGAAGTTGGAGCCATCACTTTGCATTAGAGCCTGCAAGCCTGCTTTCTGCCTTATAGTGCTTTCCCTGCTGACAGGGTGTGAGGCACAAAACATTTTAAATGAAGATCTTTACAATTGTGAACATGCTGCGATAAATATTAATGGTAGCTTGTTAAATGGCGAATCAGCAATTTATGTAATGGCTGGGGATGCCTCTCCTGAAGTGACAACACTTGGGTGTTGCTGCTCCCCAGCCTCGGCTCCTGCTGCCTTCGGGAGATGGGTGTTGCCCGTGCTCCTGCTGCCCTGGGGACGTGGTCGCTGCTGCTGTGCCACCTTTAGGGACTGCAGCACGAGTGGTTTGTAGGGAGGGATTGAAGCTGCTCTGGCTGGCTCCAGGCATTTTTCCGTGTGAACCATCCAGGAGGGTTTGAGGGCTGCCCTGCAAAGCCCACTTCAGCCCAGATTCCCTCTCCCTCTGTTTAGTCGTCTCAAAGGGACAGACAAGACACTTGTGTACCTTGGTTCTGAGGGTGCAGATGAACATTGGTGGAATTCTTGTTATCACTGAATAAAAGGCTCCTCAGAGGGTGACCTGTTGCTGTTAATTGACATATTACATTAATATGGTGGAGATCTGAATAGGCCAACCAAAGCAAATGCTCAGGTTCTGTTGTTCCCCTGGTGAGCTTTGGGGTTGTAAGCAGAGCTTGTCCAGGCTCCAGCCCAGCTCTCTGTCTGCCTCTTGCCTCCTGAATAGCCATGTATTGTCCGGGCAGGAGGTGGATTTTCAGCAGAGACAAAAAGCAAGACAAGTTCCTTTTTTAGATTTTAAGCTTGAGTTCATCCAGAGGAGACAATTTACTTCTCTTTGTTGTTTCCAGCATCATTCATCCCTTCTGTTTGTGCTCTGTAGACGCTGAGCCTGGGATATTATCTGAAAGAAGTTTCCCTTTCAGGATCTTTGATGTTAGGTTTGTTATATGTATATTTGAAAAGTACTTCTGCGGTGACAAAGCTCGGTACTACTCCTGCTGGGCTGATGTGTGTGTGAACCTCGCCAGTGAGTGGCAGTGATTAATCCAGCAGCACCATGTGCTTTTGTTGCTGAGCCGCTCTCAGTGCGGACAGAGCAGCAGCACGCTGCATTTAAATCGGTGACAAAGGGGATGGAGTCGTTTTCCTTGTCCTCAGGTGTGGAGGAGTTTGGGGTGGGGCATTGGTGGGACCCCACGACCTGCCTGGGCTGCTGGGGATGGATGGGCTCCTGCTCTGTGTTTCCAGGGGGCTCCCAGCCCTTTGTGCCCAGCGGGGCAGGTCCAGCCATGGTGTGAGAAATGCTGCAGTGCCCCTGATGAGCCTGGGAAGATGGGCTGACTTGTGGCACAATGTACTGATTTTAAACCAAAAAAAACCCTCCACATCCTCTGCAGGTGGCTACCCCCAGCCAGGAGGGCTCTGCTGAGGCCTGAAATGAAACCATCCCTCAAACCCCTGCCCTGCAGAGTGCAGCTGGAGCCCTCCCCAGCTCCTGCCAGGGTGCCACCGGCTCCAGGCTTGCTCTTTAGCACCTTGCTACCCGCGAGCAGAGCAGAGGATGGCTGTGCCAGCCCAGCCCAGGGCTCAGCTCTGTGCTCAGCCAGTAGCAGATTCTGGGAGAAGGTCTTGGAAACAGGGTCTGAGCTTTCCTACAGCAGAGCCTGCTGGCTTCCAGCAGGGAGAGACATGGGATGCCCCGAGCCAGGGATGGCAGCCAGGCTGCCAGGCCTGCTAGCCAGCTGATCCACTCCCCTGTTTATGTGTGCTGCCTCTTTTGAAGCAGCTTGTGCCCTTGGCTACCGCAACATCTGGTGGTAATAAACTGTGCCATGTAATTGTGCTCTGTGTGGAAAAGGGTTTCCTCTTTTTTCCGTTTAAATTTACTCGTTGTGGCACTGGTGGTAATTTGTGGGGTGTTCTTCTTGCCACAGCCTGTGGTGCTGTGGAAGACCTGACACCCACGGGGACACACTGAGTGCACCGAGCAAGCCAAGGTGACCCAGCACGTGGCCCTGCCAGGCTCCGTGGCCCTGTTAGATGGGGCTGAAATCTGCTTTTGTTTGCTAGATGCTACATAAATAAAATCCAGATCTGTCACATTTGCTGCTAATTGGCTTGCAAGGGCTGCTTGTTTGAATTGTGGAGCTCTCACAGAAATGGGTGACCTTTGGCAGTACTAATGTTTCCAGAGAAATCCCCAAAGCTCCGTGCCTTCCGTCACTCCTGCTGTGAAAATCTGCTGAGAGGAGCTGCTGCCCTGCTCTCCCATGCCTTCCCCCACTCCCCTGCTCTCCCATGCCTTCCCCCTCTCTCATTCTCCCAGGCCTTCCCCACCACTGCACTCAACTCCTCCTCAATGACACATGCCAGGAATGCTGCTTGTTAATTAACAACGAGTTAATTAATGAGCAGCAAAAGTCCAGTGCTCAGAGTTGTTAGGAAAGGGCACTGGAGAAAGCATTTTCAATTTTTTTGGCTTCTGGGCTGTTTCTGAGGCAGCATTCATGGCACTGGCACATCTGTAGGTGTTTCCCAGGCTGGGCTGAGTCCTGGAGAGGAGCAAAAACTTCCCTGCATGAGAAAATCCTGATGTGGCTTGGCTTGTGATCTGCAGAGGCCCCTGATGTGGATGGCAGTGGGGACAGAGCTCTGCTCCGTCCCTTCCCAGCCCTGTGCTGAGCCAGCTGCACTGCTCCATGCAGGGATGGGGCTACCTGCCTCTGGAGCAGCCCAGCTCTGCCATTCCATGGGGTTCTGGTTTGTAGGTTTTTGGGTTTTTTGCTGGTTCAGCTGCTTGACTCAGCTCAGCAAGCCACCAGCTAATCACCAGTGCTGGGCCAGAGCAGGGTGAGTAGCAGAGTGGGACAGCGCCCTGAATGTGCCCCACAACACCCTAAACCTACTCCATGGAACTCCTGGAGCTCAGCAGGATTTGTGCTCTTTTTCTAGCAGAGCAGTTGGCTATTTCTTTCCCATCCATCCTTGCAATGTCTCTTCTTATTATTCCTTTATTTGTATTGATTTTAGTTCACTGGAACCTGAATTGCTGGGTGTGTAAATTGCTGGAGTCTGGCTCTCTCTTCCATGTGGCTCTGATTTGGGGTGTAATCCCCAAAACAAAATCCCTGAGGGGTCAAGGCCCCCATGCCAGCCCATCCATCACCTCCCTTCATGCCTGCACATTCTCCCGAAATGCCCCTGGGTTCTGCTGCTGGCAGGGAGTTTTGGGTGATGCATGCTCAGCCTCTGCTATTTGTGCTCTCAGTTACCAGCTTAACCATGGTGATTTACATGGCAACCCGATGAGGCCTGGCATTTCAGTGCCTTTATGCATTTAGCGGCATCAGCTCCCATGTAATTTAATTGTCTGTGTTTTAAACATAAATCAGCAAACTGTGGGCTGGAGCAGAGCAAACTCCCGGCCGGGCACGGAGGCTGCTCCTGCTGCCTGCCCCTCTGGTGAGACACGGCCCTTCCTGGTGTCTCTGCTCCTCAGGGATGTGCCACGGGGAAAATCAGGCTGTGGGTGTTTTGTCTGGGTGAGCCTCCCTTCGGGGCTCCTGATGGAGGTCAGCGTGGAGCTGTGTCCTGGGAGTGCTCAGGGTGGGAGGTGGCTCCTGCATCCCCCTTGGGAGGGGGCTCTGCAGCCCCCCAAAGCCCCTCGGAATGTGACACCTCGAGGGCTTCAGTTTTTGTTTGAACTTGGCCAAGGGGCCCAGAATTCATTAGGCACTGTGACTAATAGTTGTGACTCAACCAGCCTCATTTCCTGAGGAAATTGGGCTAACTGCTTCCCCACAAGTTCATGGAGAGCCGTTCCTCTCAGCAAGGCTTTGATCACCCAGTGTCAAGCATCTGGGCAAAATGGTGTTTGGGTTTCACTCCCCTTTCTTTGTGCAGTGGCTCCCTGATTGAACAGGGTGAGAGTAGCACCCTGCCGCCTGCTGCTTCCCCAAGGCCTGGGGAGAATGTGCCAGCAGTGTGGGAATGAGAGCGAGGATGTGCTAATTGGACAGTGTTTGGGCTGGGGGACAGGCTCCCCCTGCTCTCCCCTTCCTGCATCCTGGCTGACACCGGGGGATTTCTGCCGGCAGATTCCTGCTGCCACAGCTGTGTCCCTGCTAGTGGTGCTGGGAAGCAGCGCCAAAATCCTCGAGGGCAGTTGGCCCTGCTGTCCTTCCATCCCCAGGAAGCCGCTGTGCTGGCCAAGGCCACTGGTTCCCGTCACAGCCAAGGCCGGGGATGAGCTGCATCTCCCTGCCAGGTCCCCGGGCTGCAGGGAGCAAACAGGGGGTTGATCCCACGCTGGGCAAGTCACAGCTGCAGGCTTGCCCAGCCAAGGGGATGCTTTTCCCAGACATCCCCCAGTCTGTCCTGCCCTTGGTGCACCACAGGCACTGCAAGGTGGGAGGGGAGCTGGGATGGAGCTGCTTGTGTGGCCACCCCAGCAGCCCCTTGCACTTCTCTTGCCCTCGCTTCCTGCACCCCTGGCCGGCCATCTCCAGCCCTCAGGAACAGCGAATACCAGTGCTGTTTTACCCTTCTTCTGCCCTCTTCCACAAAGCATTTTGCAGGCTCTTTGGAATGCATAAATCCTCCCATGCAGGGTAAATCAAGGGCCAGAGGGAGGTAGAAAATAACTTAGGGAAAAAATAAACCTTACACTGCCAGGTCTTAGCAGATGTATGTCAGGGTACACGTTATACTCCTGCTAGGTTGGAGCTGCGGCAATAAGGAGCTTCTTGACACCAGCTTTTTGTAAGCATTTTTGTATGCGAGCGCTCCCTGTAGCGTAAAGCAGCTTCCCGGAGCAGTGATCTCCTGCAGCAGCGCATCCCGGCACACGGAGAGGGCAGCCAGGGGCTGGGAGGGTCACGCTGCAGGGCCGGTCCTTGCAGCCAGGGCTGCCTCGGCCAGCAGCCCGGCTCTGCAGGCGGCAGGAGCTGCGCTGCCTGCGCGCGGTAGGAGCAGTGTGTGGAGCCGATTGCCACAGTTAATTCAGCTGGCTGGAGGAGGTTGGTATTTTGGGATGCATCAGGTGAGGCAGGGTGAGGCAGGCGGTGACCTGCAAGCGTTCCCACAAACACCTTAGTGGGCTGGGGCCAGGAGGGCACAGGGTAGCCGGGGGCAATTTGTTCCCTTAACTGCATTCACAGTCTGCAGGCTTGAACAGAGAATTATCTATTTTTGTGTGCTGGGTTTCTGCCCATGCAAAGAGTTGTCTTCTGTCCTTAATGCAGGAGCATGTGGCTGGTGCAGAGCGGAGCCCCCCTCTCCCAGGATGGGCTGGAGGTGGCTCTCCAGTGAGAACACACCTGTGCCACAAACCCTCCTGTTGCTGGGGCTCTGCTGCTCACGGCTGGTGCCAGCCGGGTCCCTCCTCGGTGCTGCCCAAGGCGCTGCTCCCCTCCTTTGCGGCAGAGCTTGGGGAGGTGATGCAGGCTGGGGCTGCTCCGCGCCAGGGAGCTCCAGCCGGGGAGCAGGGGGGATGCTGGGCAGCTGGAGTCAGCCCGGCAGGTCCTGCTGCCATGTGGGCATGAGGCACTGGCCTGCAGCAGAGGGATTATCCTTGCCAGCAGTGGGGCTGGAATCCTCGTGGCCTTGTGGAGGCAGCATTAGGGCACAAAGAGGTGGCTCTGGTTCTGTACGGGCACTCACGGCTCCGGACAGTGCGAGAGAGACACAGAACCTGCATGCCCTGACAGACAGTGCTGCCAGTCACACTTAGAGCAGCTCTGGATCTGGGCTGGCTGTGCCTGAGGGATGCTCCGAGCCCCAAAGTACAACCTCTATCTCACCACCCAAGCCGGAGCCATCTCCCAGACGGAGCCTTTGCTGCCTAGCTGGGGCCCTTGCACCCCCCAGGAGCATAGGGAGGGCGCTGGGCACGGCCACTCACACGGCCTGGCTGCTCCTGGAGCCTGGGCATGCAGCACAAAACACTTGCCAGGCTCAGTGCCCTTCTCATCCTGCAGCTCCTGGATAATTTACGAGGAGCCTCCGCTGTATCAATATTTCCCATAATGAACGTCGGGCTCATTTTCACACTTTTCTTCTGCTCTGTTTGTTTTATTTAATTTGATTTTATCATGTGAGATCCACTCTTTGCCTCCTGCCTAGCCCTGCTCTGTGCCATGGTGGTCCCTGTCCTGGCCAGGCTGTGTCCCTGTCCTGTCCTGGCTCTGTCCCTGTCCTGGCTCTGTCCCTGCCCTGTCCGGGCTCTGTCCCTGTCCTTTGTTGGCCCTTTTCAGAGGTCAGCGCCGGGCTCGCCGCGGTGCGGGCAGCGTGGGACAGGGACAGCAACAAAGGGAAGCAAAGAATCCTCCTCAAAAGGCCGGAGAGGAAGGCAGGTGGCCAGTGAGCATCGGGCCGGAGGACAAAGAGCCAGGAACAATGGAGCTCGGCGGAGCACAAACACTCGCCGCTCTCATCATCCCCCCGCGCCCGGATGAGCCACAGGCAGGGGCCGGACTCCTCACCTCCGGGATCGGAACCGGCGAGGGATGGCTGGGTGGAAAGGGGCGCTGGGTGCTCAGAACACAGCCCCGTGGGGGGAATTATCGGCCGGAGCCGAGGGACAGCGCTGCTCCGGGGTGCGGGCGCTTGGACAAGGACAGCCTCGGTCACTGGGGTGCCGGGGCCGCCTCCATCACCCCGAAGGGCAGAAAAGCCAGGAAGAAGAGGCTCCTCAGGGTCACCCCACGGTTGGATAAAAAGGGAGATTTTATCTCCCAATGGCTTTGAAATGGTGTTGGAGGCTGCATATGCAGCCTGAGGAACAGGTCCCCAGCCAGAGGAGATGAGGTGCAATTCAGGTGTTTCACTGGGGAATCTTCCTGAGCAGCTCCTGTCCTCAGCGGGACCGTGCTAAGCTGCTTCGAGGGTGGAGAAACGCGTGCCTGTTGAGAGATGACAGTCAGGAGTGAAGTAGAGGGAAATAAACCTCTTAGCCCAATGAATTCCGCAGGTCAGGCATTGGCTGCCGGCAAATGCAGAGCTAATGACTTGGGTTTTGTTATGTATCGAGTACAACCATTCCAGGGACCCGCCAGTGCACAGGTGGAGGGCAGGGGCAAGTTTTATCTTAGCACACTCATATTTAAAGGTGCTACTTTGTGATTATGTCAATTTCTTGTGCTTTTTCCATTCATCTGTCACTCTGTGATGAGCATCTGTTTGTGTTAGAACAAGGAGTTGTTGACGGCACTCGAGCTGAGCTGCTTTGACCTGCACTTCACGGTGCACAGAGGCTCTTCTCTTATGGTGATTACCTCTGTGGTGCAATATTAAGGCTCTGTCTCCCTCCCTACGTGCCTTTTGCAGAGTCTGTTAGGTGAGGAGCTTCAAAGAGCCTTGCTGGAGGGTCCTGCGGCTGTCTGACTCAGATCCGCTGCTGCCCTCATTCCTCCTGGAACAGGAAATCGTCTGACTCAGTATGACTCCCTCAGAGATGTGCACAGGGAGAAGAGATGCAGGGAGAGATTGCCATGTGAAACCAGGAGCCACGGGCGGTGCAGGGCTGCTCTGGGTGAGACTGGGTGTGTGTAAGGGCAGCAGCAATGCCCTGAGTGAGCGGAACATGGAAGAGAGGACTCAGGAGGAGACATGGAGGTGCCTGTAGGAGGCTGGGGGTCACCAGCACTCCCCTCTCTGCCCGTCCTTTTGCTGGCTGCTGCTCTCTTCCATCCTGCAAAACGGCAGCTGTGGGCCCTTCTCAGCACTGGATTAGCTGGGAGAGAAACCCAGAAGCCCCCAGGCTGTGAAGGGGAACTGTTCAGTGCTTGAAGGTCCTCCCGAGCTGTTTCATGGACTCTCCCATAGATGGGGATAGTATTTTTCCTAGATGGAGATGGTGTTCTTCCTACATGCAAAAACCTTGATTTCACATTGTTTGGGACTCCAGCTTTCTGGAAGCATTTGTGAAGTGTCTTGTACAACCCCAAATATCTCTGGGCTTTGCCATTGTCACCTGAGCTCCTGCTGCCACATGGACCAGAGCTCAGGGTGTCCATGGGCCGAGGTCCCACTGGGCAGAAGCACTGACTGACCCTAGAACTCGAGCTTCAGCACAGATTTTGGACTTGGGTATCACACAGAGATGATGTGTGGGCACAGTGACCTCACAGGGACCACGCTCACCCCACTCATGTGTGACCAGAGAATTAGTCTCGTCTCTTCCCAACTCTTTGGTAGAAATCTGAGAAGGAAAGCCTTTCCCTCCATCCTTTTTCTTTGATAATTAATTAAATAAATAGAACCCTTGAGCAAATGAAATGTCATTTCCCATTCAGGCAAATACATTTGGGTTAGAAATCTAGGTCAGAATGTAAATTATCTTGCTGCCTTCTTGAAGGTGAAGTCCCTGAAATGCACTCAATTTAACTGAAATTGGGGATTTCCCAGTTTTTGCAAGAACTTTATTTTCCTTCTAATGAATACAAGGAAAAAACTTTTCTGAAACTGCCAGGGGATACAATCTATCTCGAATGGCTGTAATATTGTATAATAAAATAAACCTTAACGATACATGCCTTATTCTCTTAGAGGCTCTATTTTGAGCACGACATGTAGGGTGTTAAATTTGGTGGAAAATCTGACCAGAAGTCAGAAAATCAATTGTGTTTTTTTCAAGACTGCTGCTTGACAAAGAGATTTTCATTTTGGTGCCATAGGGAAGAGGGACCCATGGGTGCTCCTCATGCAGGGCCAGGGATGCAGGGGGGCACAGAGCATCTCCCAGTGCTGGTGGCACTGCCCCATGCCAAGGTGTGAGGATCAGGGACAACTGCATGGAAAGCTGGAGGGAGAGGGACTTTTATCCCAGTGCTCCCATCCCCTGGACACTGCTCTCCCTTTGCCCACCCAAAGTGGTCCCAGCCTGCCCAGTTTAGCTGCACATGAACCACCAGTGGAAGCTGCTGCAGAAGGGAATGCAGGAGGGAACACACAAATTCAGTCTTGTGTTTGAAAGGAAAAGAAAAACTTCCAGCATTACGCTGGGGCTGAGACCATTTGGACAGCAAAAGCTGCATTAGCACTGTAAATTATTAGTAGGAAGGTGCAACCAGGAACACAAGCTGCAATCAGTCCTGAGGAATTCTATGGCAGAAGCTCTCTGCTCCCACTGCCCCCTCCCACTTCTTATCCAGGGAATTAAATCCTTGAGTGTTTCTATTTACCACACAGTCAGTGTTTGCTTGTCTCAGTGTTAACATTTCCTTTCTTTTTTGCCTTTAATCAGCCGCAATTATTCACTTATATTCATGGGTAGCACTAAAATAAAAATAGGTGCATTATGAATATTAAACTCCTGCAAACAAAGCCCTGAATTAGATGATTTGTGTGCCCTGTGTACGTAGGTTTTTCTGCTTGGAGTATGCAGTGAGCCATATATTTTTCCTCTTTTCTCTTTCATGGGATGCAAACCCTGAAGGGTTCACAGGGCAAAGGAGGTGGGGATATTCTGGTGCCCTCAGAGCATCGCTGTGAGGTGCCGCTCACGGTGGAGTCTGCAGAGGGGAGGCTGCAGAGACGAGCTTTAACTTGCACCTCTGGATTGCAGCCGGGAGAGCGAGGGCGCTGGGGAAACACCTTCTGATCCGCGCCCAGAGAGAGGATGTCTTGCTTAGTTCCCATGCCTGAGCCCTGCCCAGGGGAAAGCCGGGCTCCCTCACCTCCCCAAAGACACGGCAGAAGGAGCAGTCCCTTGGCACCCTGCCTGCATTTTCAGCAAGTTTGAGTTTGGAGGTCCTCTCACAATCAGGTCTCTGTGACCTTCAGTGTGGTCTCTTGTGAGGAACTCGCATCATCCGTGGTTTGGGGCAGCTGTAGAGCGTGGGGCTGTACAGGGTGGAAGTCTTTTTGCTCCAGATCACTAGAAGGCAGAGCGGGATACCTGGGACTAGGCTTTAGGAGATTCGGGATCTCTCCCTGGTGCCCTGAGGCACACCATCATGTGTTCCCTTTGTTGGCCGCACTGGGGAGGAGTTGGAGCTGCTGCTGCTACCTTTGCTGCTGCCCTTACTCCCCTGGAATGCTTTTGTGGGCAAAGTCAGCATTAGACACGGGCTTTGTCTTTCTCTTCTTCTGCCTCAGATTCCCTTGGGTTTGTTGAAGGGAAGCTGGGAGCCAGTGCTGCAGCCTGCCGGGGCTGCCATTGCTCATATCCCATGTCTTTGTCTGGGTGGCTGGCTCTTTACATTTTTAATGGTATTTTGTATTGCTTTTCTTGTACTGCTCCTGGATATTTTGCAGTCCGCATCTTTGTGGATGGATGCAATGAATCAATAGCGAATAATAATCTGAGTCTAGAGGGAACAGAGTTTGCAAAGCAACTCACCATTCACACTTGCTGGAAGCAGGGTGAGAAATCACCAGCATAGGGCCGAGTAGAGAGAAAATTACCTGGGAGAAGGACAAGAAGGAAATCCAATCTCTGAAAATGAAAATGGATTTTTTTTTAAGTGCTGTGTAAAATTATACATTTAATTCTTTCTCTTTTAGCATCAAACCTTACAGCAGATTGTGCCACAGCCGCTTCCTTGCTGTTCCTTTTTGCTGACTCTCAGGAGCTGGGGTGTTAGCCACTTATTTTTCCTGGTACTGCTATAGTTTTCTATCTTGTTCCTTAAAGGATTTGATTTGGGAGGCTTTTAAATCCCTGCAGTCATCTGGGGTGACCGGTGCCTTTGCCATTTGAGACCTGCAGGCTGTCCCAAGGGGAAGGCTGCCATCCTTAGCCTGGCTCTGTACAGCCCTTGACACAGGCTCCTTCCCAGGGCTGTGCCTTCCACCACTGCTCCCCCTTGAGCTGAAGATGGACGGTGCCTCTCAGGCTGCTGTGCCCTGATGAATGTCCCTGGTGTAAATAAAATCTGTTACAGGGGCTTGAGCCGCTGCCTGTGTTTGTCCCCTGTCCCTGCTGCTGCCCACTGCACAGCCAGGACCATTGTCTCAATCGATCACAATTACGGAGAGGCTTCAGCTAAATAACTTCGTAAAGATCCACTGGGAAAATTCATCGGTTTGAGATCTGAGAAATAGATTTTATTTACAGAGAATCCTAGGAAAGAGCTGGGCCCACAGGCTGGGCTGTGGCCGTGCTCGTGGGCAGCCCAGCCCCGTTGGACAGGTCCCCTAGCCCTCACCACCCACCAGCACCAGGAGGCTTGGAAGTCTTCTTGGAAGAGGATTCAATAAGAGAGAATCATTGAATGGTTTGAGCTGGAAGGGACCTTAAAGATTATCTAGTTCCAGCTCCTCCACACCAGTCCATATAGGATCACAGAGGGATGTTTAACCCCACCTTCGCTGAGAATAAAGGGACAGGAGGGATTTTACGTCCTGGAGGATTTGATGGCAGTGCCTCTATCCTGGGCGAAGTTTTCCAAAGCCTTTCCTGTCTGGACTGCCCATACTCCATTTTCAAAACTAATGTTAGCATGGGAGGGCTGGCCGGAGATAGGATCGTGTTACGGCAACATAACAAATTACCTGCTGTCAGCCGAGCCCGATAGCCGCCTGTGGATGTGCTCTTCCCAGGGATTTAAACTGACATTTAAACTAAGCTGTTTCAAGGGTTTAAGAGCAGTCATAACAGGTCATAGCAAAGGGCCAGGCAGCCTGGGAGGGGTTCTGGCCACAGCCCTGGGAAGTGCGTAGGAAGAGGCAGAACTGCCCCGCTGCCTCCCCGAGGGCTCCCACCACCCCCAGCACTGCGGTGGGCTGCAGGAGCTGGAAAGGGATGAGTTGGAATGGGATGGGTTGGGTTGGGTTGGGATGCTCCAGCCCACGAGGGAATTTTCTCCTACTCATTTCCTTTCTTTTCTTGAACTCGAGTAAATTTTAATCATCTGTGAAATCCTGTGGTGAGATATTTCAAAGCTTAACCCCATGCTGGGCTTAGGGAAGTTTCCTGGTTCAGAATTTGATGTTCCATGGATCATTTCTGCTGTGGGTTGGGGTGTACATACGTAGCAGAGGATGTGCTCCCATATCCCAGCCCACATCCCTGGGCTCAGCAGGGCTGAGGCTCTTAAACCCCACACATTTTGGTGCCTGAGCCCTGCGCACTCCAGGAGACTTTGCACACTGGGTGAGGACCAGCAAGCACCCAGAGGGTGCAGTGAGATGCCCGTTCCCTTCCCCACCACGTGTTTGGCTGGATCCCTGCGTGCTGCCGTGGGTGTGCTGGTCAGAACCAGGCTGACTCTGCTCTGGCCGTGTCCTTGCTGCCAAGTGTCCGGGCAGAGAGGCACATACAGGGAATAATCATTTGTAAAAAAATGATGTGCGTGGTAGTAGCTGGGTAAATGGTGTTCATTTAGTGCTGTCTGAGGGAACATGCCCGGCTGCTCTCTGGGAGGGAGCTGTGCACGCTCTGTCAGGGAGAGCACTGGTTCCAAGAACTAAACGCCAATTTGGCTTCCTTCACCCGTTCCCATTTTAGTCCAATTAACTGTCTCTGTGCCGAGTGTGGCTGGGGCAGTGAGCCTGGACACTGTCTGGGGCCTGGCTCTGCTGGGAAGGGGCTGACCTGGGCAGGGGTGGTCAGAGAGTGGGGCTCCCGCTGCGTTGCCCCTGCAGGATGGACCTTCCTTCCCCTGCTAATTTAAATACGATAATCTTCGTTTAGCTACTGCATGCAAATCCCTAAATATCGTAATTTTGATTGCCTCTCTGGCAGTTTAAAGGATTATATCTCGGTTATTTTTAGCGCAGATCATTTCCTTGATCTGATTTCCAGGCTCTGCCCAGAAGGAGAGCGAGGCAGGTGGGATGCAGAGGGAAGCCGTGGGGGCTGAGCATCCCAGGCGAGGCTGCAGCCCCAGTGGGGGGTGAAGGAGAGGCCCCCGGGGTGTAGGCGCAGAATTTCCATCTCGTGGAGAGTGACGAGTTGCATCATTGCAGCACAGCTGGGCCTGCGGAGGTGGACTTGGTGCTGCGAAGTGGTCCCTCATCTCTTCATGGCTCTGGCAAAAATCTCTGTGATTTTCATCGCCTCCCTCTCAGAGCGTGTTTAGGACAGACAGGAGGCGCAGGGCACCCTTTGGCAGCTCTAGCTGCCTCTCGAGCACCTGTCCTCTCTCCTCCACCTCTGTCCAGCTGGTGCAAGGTCCCCAGGCAGCCTCTTCCCTCCCGGCCTGAGGAGGAGCGTTATCTCCTGTGCTTCAAAGGCAGCATCAGCTGCACAGCAAGCCCCCTTGCTCCTTTCACTGAGGGATTTAGCTAATGCTCTCTCCAATCCATTTTGCTTCCCTGCGGCTTAGTGTGGATTTCCAACCCCATCTCGTCAGCCCACTTAGGGCGTGCAGCCCTCTGCCAGCCCGGAGGCAGCTCAGCCCCTCCTGTGCTGAGGGCTCCTCAGGGCCCAGGCAGGGCTGAGGCTGCTGAGCCCCAGACGAGCACATTGTTGAGCAAGTCCAGAGCCAAGAGAAGGAGTTAAAAAAAGAGAAAAGCCTGTTATGGCATGTTTAGGCTCCAGAAGCCCTGCTTATCCCTCCCGTGTGTCTGCACATCCTGGGGGGCTCTGGACGGGGAGCCCACGGAGGAGCAGCAGCGTGGCAGCACCAGCTGCGCCATCGGCCCAAGTGATGGCTCTCAGGCTGGTGAGCCTTCCCTGGTGATGGAGCAGGAGGTCTGGATTCATCAGTCATGTCACATTACATTATGTGATGCAACGCAACATGGCATGACTGATGCAACCCAACGTTAAATGTCATAGAGCAATGGATCAGCTCAAGGCTACGGTAATTTTATGTGCCCATTTAATCTGGTATTTAAAAACAAACACTCATAGCAATCTGCATCACACGCTACATTTTGCAAAATTGAGCAGCAAATCTGTACCAAGCAAATTATATAATTCTGTCATCTCTCAGCCCTATGTACATGTGTGTAAATGCTGCAGTCAGGTTGAAATCGGTGTTTGACTTCCCTCTCGCACCACGAGCATCACCAGAGATGTTGCACAGTGCCCAAGGATGGGGTGTCCACTCCTCAGCCAGAGCTGTAGGCAGGTACTGAGGCATGTCCCACTCTGGCATTCACCGTGTCCGGCTGGGCCACTGCTCCCATCACCTGCAGATGGAGCAGCCCCTGCCACCACCCAGCCCAGGTAAGTCAGCCAGGCTGGTTTAGGTCCATCATTTACACTCTCAAGCTGAAGATGATGAAGGATTTTGCCTGGAGGTCATTTTGGGCATGCTTGCCTGAGCTGAGGTGAGTGCAGGAGTGGGGGATGAGGCTGTGCCCCCGTGGCACAGCTGCACCCACAGCTGTGTGCAGCTGCACAGAATTTCGGTGCTTCCCTCTCCCTCGTGGCCTGCAGATGCATCTGCCACGTGTCCTCTCCTGTCCGTGGCACAGGCTCTCCTGCAGACTCAGTCCTGCTGTCTTTCAAAGCATCTCAGTGTTTTGAAAGGGAAAAGCCTCCCCTGTTGTTTTTCCTCCCTGTTCTGTGTCTGTGTGGCCTTGGTTTGTCTCTGCTCGGAGAAAAAAAAATCCCTTAAGTGCTTGCTTACTCCAGCCCAAATGAGGGAAACACTTTGACATGAGCTGAATTTTAAGCAGGTGCTTAAGGGCTGTCCTGGGATGCTTTCCCAGATCAGACCAGGGCAGACCTCTCCAGAGCAGAGACCATTCCTCCTTTTAACGGCCAGAGCAACAATAATGGTAATTGATGCTTCCCCAGCCTGTCGTAGCACTGTCAGATTTTATGACCAAAAGAAGTACTTCAGTCCTTTTGCCTTGTCGGGCTCCTTCCCTGTGTCCCCGTGCTGGGATGGAAGGGCAGTGACTCTGGATGCAGGTTCCCACTGCCTGCCCTGCCTGGCCTGCTGGGCACTGACCCACGGCAGGGAATGCTGCTTTCCCTAAAGGCAAAGGAATTAAAAACAGGCAAACCAAGCCAAAGGAGCAGACCCACATGGTCTGCCCGGTGTCCCTGCACGTGTGGGTGTTTTCTGGTGGCATGTGCTGAAGACCTGCCACTGGTATCAATCCATGTGGACCTCTGCTCATTCCATCCCCAGTCTCTTACCATTTCAGTTCTTGGAGTGTTTTGCAGGGCTCGTGTCTGAATTTGCAAAACACACTCACGTCAGAGCATCCCCTTTTCCTACCAAAGATGGCCTGCTGAGGTCTGGAGGCCAGCAGACTTGGGACACCACGGGCTTTCCCATCAAAACCTCTCCCTTCCAAGGCTGGATGTTCCCTAGACAGCGTGGCTGGGGCAGGAGGGCTCAGCTCAGCCCAGCTCAGAGCCAGGCTGGGCTCAGATGGTGCCAGGCACGCTGGCTGCTGAGCTGGGATCTGTGTTTGTGCACAGACCTTTCCACGGGGGGCTGTGTTTTGCAGCACTTGCCAGGCTTTTTTCCCTTTAATTTGTGAAGCTGCCTGGCAGCGTGCAGCCAGGTAGGGATCCGGAGCTGGGCTGGAGCTGCAGCCCCAGAGAGGCTCTGCAGCAGCCGCCAGCACAGCCAGACAGCGCGGCTGTCTGCAGGGTGTGTGCTCAGCAAACACATCTCCAGGGCTCTGGAGGTGGGGGAAACAGGTAGATGCTCGCAGCCTCGGAAGTCTGTTTTTACATCTCAAATCAGAAACATGCAATGAAAAATTCATATTTCGGTTCAGATCTTATTTTTGGCTCAAGATCAGAAAAAAAAAGTTAAGTGGGGAATCTAATGTGCATTTATATTTGCGTAACTCGCTAGCAGTGGAACTGCTTTGTGTCTCACACAGCTCATGCCAAAGTGAAGGATTTGCTCTTTCATTTTCAGCCTGGGGTGAAATTTTACAGTTGAGATTATAGGATCCTGAAAATAATTGTTGCCCCAACCTTAACTCTTACATTATAAATGAGGATGCATCATACTCAGCATGACTGGGAATTACAGAAATTAAGGATGAAAAAGACCTCATCTTCCAGCCAGTGTAGGATTATTTTGTATGGTGTATTTGATTTTTTAAAGCATTCTCTCCTGTCGTGATGGCCATTTTCCTTCCAGAGCAGTGCTGTTAATGAACACCTCCATTTCAGAAGAGACACAACGGTGGTGTCCTCATGCTGTTCTTCTCCAAAAAAAGGCAAGAGCAGTTTCTTTACGCTGCTCTGATATTCTGCTGGCCCAGGGAGCTCAAACATACTCAGGGCTGAGGTTTGCTGGGTGCCAAGGCTGCCAGCATGGGGCTGGCACCGTGTGCCACTGTCAGTGTGTGAGCCCGGGGACAAGGAGACTCCAGCTCCATCCCTACCAGTGACCTCTCAAACTTCCTCCTCACCCTGCCTCCGACTGCCCTGCCACCTTCCCACCACCGTCCCCACCCCCTGGGCTCAGGGCAGCAGCACTGGCACTGTCCCCACTGTGCATCCTGCAGGACAGCACCAGGGAGGAGGACAGCCAGAGAGCCACAACTCTTACAGCACTGGTTTTCTTCCTCAGCTTATCAGGACAGATTTCTGCCGTGGAATGAATAACCAAAAGCTGTAAAAAGGAAGTTTTCCTTCTGTGCTTTCTTTTTCTCCCTCTCTGCCCATCCAGGCTGGCTCCTTTCCACCCTCCTTCCACTTCTCTTTGTTGTTGCTAAAAAGATTAAACTTGTTTGACCAGGTTCTGAGTCAGCACAGTTGTAAGGGGAAGATGAATGAGGCTCTTTAACCCTGCTTATCCCTCCAAATGCCCTCCTCCTGGAAAGAAACACACACACATGTGTGCTCCGGGAAACATCAGTTTTAATGTTCCTTTTATTTTTAAGTCATTCTTTCCCCCAGTCTTATTTCTACTTCTGTCAGATAATGGGGCTGCTCTCACTCCCGCTGCTCTCTGTGCTGAACCCTTCTCTGCTTTTCCACGCTGAAAGGGCTCTCCCTTTCTTCTGGATCTTCTGCAGTGAGCCAGAGCAGGACGCGTGATCCTGAAAGGCCAAAGTGCCTTTGTTCTTTTGTCCCCAAAACCTTTCCCCTCTCCCCTTGAGTCTCACATCTTGATCTTTTTTTTCCCTTAGTCCTCAGAGGAGTCTGCTTTCAAAACCCTTTCATCCTGGCAGTAAAAACAGGAAGTGTGAAGAGAAAGATGGAAGATGGGACAGAGAGATGGGGCTTAAACCCAGGGAGGGCAGGTTTGGGAAGGGCTGGGATGCTGCTGAGCAGTGAGGGGAGCACATTGGGGTACACATTGACCTTGGCTCCTGCATCTCCTCATTGTGGTCAGCCTGGACATGTCCCATCCGTGTGCACTCACATGGTGAGGCCCTGGCCCCTGCAGCATCCCAAATTGCCAGTGCCTGGCCCCAGCCACAGAGCATCTCCCTGCCCCCTGGGGTGGAGCCGAGGTGGAATGAAACTTCAGGGCGGGATTTCAGTCCCGCTGTGTTTATTGCTCCCTGCCTTCCTGTTTGTTTGACAGCCTGCCACCGAAGTCCACAGAGCTCCAGGAAATTTCTTAAGCTTAAGGCTTGGGACAGGCAAATATTTTTCTTTCCTGTTTGGGGGATAAACAGAAGTAAATGGTGCGTCCATAATCCTGGAGTCTGCTTTACAAATGCCTTGTGGTGGTACTGTGTGTCATTCATGTAGGTGACTTTTACAATGAAAAATCCCATTTAAGCCTGACCTTTCACGTTCTGGAACATAATAGACTGTGCAACCAAATCGCATCCTGCTGGCGGGGACACCAGTGAACTGGAATATTAGTTTTGTAAGGGAAGGGGACATTGGAATCCTGGAAACCCATTTGTCAGAAGTTGTGTTTCAGGGAGCAGTCAGGGGGAGCTCTGTGGGCAGTGCAGGGTGCAGAGGCTGCCCCCAGCCTGCCAACATCATGGTCTGGAGGAGGTGAAAATCTCCCTCATGAAAGGCGATCTGAATTTGGAAACCCTCTCCCAAGAGCCCCCTCTGCCGGGTGTCTGCTTGTCCCCCAGGGACCAGGAGAATGAAAATGCAGAGAAGGTAAATGAGGTAGAAACAAGAGCTGCTCTTCTGCAAGCACAGGGTGATGTGGATTCTGCCTGGATGAGATGGGATGGGATGAGGTCTAGCTCTCACTCCCAGCCCCACTGCCTGTCCTGCCTCTGCCTGGGTGCAGGGCAGGAGGGGCAGCTCATGCAGGTGGGCCTATTTTGGCCTATTTCCAGCCAAACAATTAATGATTGCTGCCGTGCTCCTCGCTGGGCTCTTTGTGCAGCAGCTCCCCACGTTGGCTGACGAGGCTGCGAGTTCCCCCCTTGCCCCTGGCTCACGGGGCAGCAGCGGCTGCTGCTCGGAGCATTTATGCTAATACACTATCAGGCAGCCACATCCCATGGCTTATTATTTTCATCAAGTCTTGGTTTTATGGTTGAAAGGAATTACTTTCAAAAGACCATTACCACCTCCCTGTTTCTCAGGGCCTTATGCCTACCTGCTGTTAAGCTTTTATAAAGGCATATTTTTTTTTTTTGTGTAAAGCTCATAAAAGCTACTACTCAAGTCCCATGCTTGAGTCCACTTCCCTCACTCGCTGCTTGGGACTCCGACTCGGTTGATCCTGGCTGGTGCTGCTGGGAAGCTGGGCAGTGCAGGAGAGAGCAGCTGCTCCCCTGGGGCTGCAGGGCTGAGTGGTGGTGCCAGCACAGTGAGACCAGGAACGCTTCTGATGAGGATGCCCCAGGCCCTTCTCAGGGAGGACAAGGGGACACTGGGGTGCTCGGCCATCTTCAGGCAGGGAGAGGGCAGGATGCTGCTGGCCCTGAGCCTCTGTGGTCCTGTTCATCCCAAGCACAAATTTCAGCACCTTCTTTACCTCTAGGTCCTGTCTTCCTTTCGGAACCAGGCTCCTCAGGGCTGTGGTGGGCAGAGGTTCCTGCCCTCGGGCTGTGCCACAGGTCCTGGGGCTGGGGCAGGCACCACTCTCGGAGCCTGCTGGCAGGGCAGCATCTCCTTTAGCATTCCTGCCACATCCATGGCTGCTTTACTTTTTATTTTTTCACTGGTGAGTTGAAAAGGGGCAGGCAGCTAGTCACACTGCCTGATAGTCACTTGCCAGTAACATAAAAACTCTTATGCGCCAATATATCAATCAGTGTTACGTGTCAGCCTTGACTACTGCATTCAGCTTCCATCACCCAAACAAAATCATGCTGTAGCAGCTGAGGAGGAGGCTAATACCGATGGCTGGAGGCATGGCTGGGCATACAAAACATGGGTGGGGAGCTGGGTGGCCGAGCTGACTGCTGAAGCCAGGGACAAAAGCTGGGGAGATGCAGGATGCAGGCAGGGTTTTTTGGTGCTCCCTGCCCCGTGGGGACAGATGCGATGGTCAGTGAAGGGTGAGGGTGCCCTGCATGCTCACTGCCCCCTGAAAGGTTCACATCCCTTGGCAGCCAAGAGATGCCCCTGGCTCTAGGCAGGGGGGCAGTACCTGCAGCCCCTCAGCCTCCTCCTGCTGACCTCCCCCCTGCTCGTCCTCTTTCCATCCAGTTAGAATATTTGCAGCTAGTTAAAGGAGGTGATGGTTTCCAGAGGAGATGTCACCATCTCCTTTTCCATGGAGGCTTCCGTGAGGCATTTTCTCCCTGTTAGAACCATCTGCCAGCCCAGGTGCCGGTGGTGGCTCCTGGGCAGGGAGAGTGGCCATGTCCTGGTCCTGAGAGTGGAAACGCTGCCCTTTGTCAGGCTAAGGGACTGGGGGGCCCCTGCAGCCTGTGCTGGGTCTGGCAGGAATGACTGACAGTGAACACTAAGGTCCGAGTTATGGTTTGGATTGAAAGAGCACAAAAATGCAAATGTGACGGGGAGCAGTCCCCAGGCCCTTGGCAACCTGCTGATGTTTGCTCGGTGTTTGCATCCCTCTGGCTTTGGGGAGGAGAGGTGCAGCGGGGGCTTCCTGAGGACCCCCTTGCAGACCATCCCTGGCCCCAGGCTGCTGCAGGACACAGCAGTCCTGTGGAGGGACTGGTGATGCTCCTTGGCTCCCGCAGCACTGGGGCTCCTGGTCCTGCAAAGCCTCCGTGGGTTTGGTGGATGCAGCCCTTGGCACAGGGCTGGGATCACCCTCACGGCTCTGCTCCCAGCTAGAGCAGTGCTGGCCGTGGCTCTCCCTGGGGTGATAACCCTGAGATGGAGAGGCTGCAGTGTGGGTGCTCTCACAGCAGCAGAAACCTCCAGGCCTTGTGGTTCTTCACATTCAATATGCGAGTGGCCACTGTATCTCCTGATTATTTAATTTGACTGGAATAAGAGGTATTTGTATTCATTTCCAGAGATGATGTACAGGCCTGATCTAAAACTGATTTAGACAGTATTGTACATCATGAAAAATGAGAATGGGGAAATCTAATGTATGGCTTTTTTTTTTAAAAAAAAGGGCACTTCACAAACCTGCATGGAATTACAAGAGATAGGCAAATGTTGTCACAAAAGTCTCTCTTAAATGACAAAAGGACATGAAGAATAGCACTGCTCAGCAGCACAATACAAGCTCCAATAATAGCATCACACGCTCCCTCTCCAGTAGTTTGTAGTACGAGGCCTTTGACAGATGTCTGGTGTCAAATCTTGCCCTGGTCACTGGAGTTGTTACCGGTGTCTCCCGTGCCCTCTGCCAGCAGCCCCCAACCTCTCAGGCAGGGAGCCAGCTTTTCCAGGTGCCCGCACATCCCCTGGGCACGTTCACCCCTCCGTGTCCAGGCTCCAGGTCTGGACTCATCACCAGGACTCATCTTGTGTCTGCATTTTGGCTGGGTCAGGTACAATGCCACAGAACCACAGAATGATTTGGGCTGGAAAGGACCTTTAATATCACCTAGTCCCAACTCTCCCACCATCCCCGTTGTCTGTGTGGGGAGTGGATTGTGAGCCTGGAAGTTTCTGCAGCCTGGAGCTCTCCTGGGGATGTGTTTGTCCCGGACAGCCCAGGTTTGGAAGGCTGAGTGGGAGAAGCGAGCCAGCAGCAGGCAGAGGTGGGGACTGCTGCTCTGTGTGTTTCCAGCAGCACGGCTCTCCTTGCACACACGGATTCTGGAGAGAGAGGTGCTGCTCAGTGCTGGGGGGGCTGCGAGCCGGGAGAGGCTTAATGACAGCACTCCAGGTCGGAATTAAAGCTCTGGCTGTGGCTTAGGGGTGCTGTGACCTCTGCAAGGTCTGATTCTGAGCAGTCATTAAAGCTGGTCTGATGAAGGGGGAGAGGCTGGAGCAGGTGCCCCGGCTGGGTCTGAGCACACCCACACACACAGACACACACACGCCGTGCTGTGTGATTTCTGTAGCATCCGCTCTTATCTTCCTTCCAAAATCATCGCAGAGCAGTTCTGGGAGCTGCTAGGAAACAGCCGTGTGATTGGAGGTGGCTGTGTGCCTGTCAGAGGTACAGCAAATGGATCCCTTATGGAATCTCCTAGGATCAGTTCAAACCTCTCCATGGAAGCACATGTGCTTGGATGAGGGCCACATTTTGACCTTGACTGGATGGGAGGTTTTAATTATCAGAGCTGGCTGAATAACACACAACATTTTGCCACGGGCAATTTCTAGGAATTCATTTCAGCATTGCTTACACCTTTTGGGCTCTGCGTGTACGAACATACAAATAAACCCACTCCAAAGCAGGTGTTTTCACCTAAGTCACATGCTGAGGGCACTGTGATATTATTTACACCTCTTTGTGCCACTTCTGTACTCTCAGTATAAACGTAACTTACACATTACTGTGTTGCTGAAAAGAAAGTGTGAGATCCCAGTTCCAAGGAGTCACAAACCTCCAGTCAGTGCCACAGGGTGGTTTGGGGGTCAAGCCTGGATTCACAGCTCTCCGACGCCTGCTCCTGCATGGTGGAGCCACTGCAGGCAGCGTGACTGTGCTGGGGCACGGCCTTTCCCACCCCACCTCATCCCAGGACATCGCCCAAAGGCGTCCTGCCTCCTTCCCAAAGCATCCCAAAGTGTTTCCTGGGCTGCCCCTCCAGAAAACCAGGGAAGCACTGGGAGGCTTGGAAATTTGAGCTTTAAGAGGCGCTTGTTGCTGCTTAAATAGATAGTAATCAAATGAAAACAGTCTTTTGCCGACTCATGGGAGTGTTCCATCTTTGCGGTGGCATGAAGTGATTTAGCCATTAAGGTTAATGCTCGTCTTCCTGCTGTCTGTTGGAACTCTGGGCCAGGCAATGCAAATAGCTTAGCCAGTACTTTTAAAGGTCATTGTGCATGAAAAAATAAAGATCATACACCGCTCATGGAAATGTCCTTAGTAATCACTGCTTCTCGGGGGAGGAGGGACGAGGCGCTCCTGGAGCGTTTATCTCTCCCCACTGAGTGGTCGGTGACAGCCCTTGAATTTTTGGCAGCTTTAGCTGCAGGTTGGCATCACCTCCCGTGCTCGTGTCCCCCCACGGGGTTTGTGCCCTGGTGACGGTGGTTCTGGCAGGCACTGAACTCGGAGGATGCCCACTCCAGGCACGGCATCACCAAGGCACACAGGGCAGGTCTCACCTCTGGGCTCATCTTCGGGTTTCCTGCAGGAATCCTTCGGGTTCAGATCTTCCTGTCTTTGCCTTCCCCACAGGATGTCTTGCTCCTAATTTATCTAGGAGGTAATTTTAATCCTTCTCTCCTCAGACAACTGGCTACCTCCATGCATAATTAATTTATTAACACACTAACCTACTTTAAGGTGATAATCTCTTTAGGGTCACAGCAGATCTCAGCCTGGCCTTGTGACAGGAGTTGTCAGAGAACCTAAATTCCTTGGCATCAGGAGGCATCCATCTGGACAGTGCCCGTGGCATTCCCTGCAGAGAGCCCGGGGCTGACGCCCAGCCCCACAGCCAAACCTCTCCGTGCAGAGGAGCTGCTCCTGCGTGGGGCCGGGAGCAGTCGGTCCTTTGGCAGTGTCCTTTAGTAGTGCCTTCCTCTTTGTCTTTCCTGAGTGGAGCTGCTGGACTGTGACTTCCCGGAGGAGGAGAGGAGGGAGCCGCTGCTTTGCAGCCGCTCTGATGTGGGTGTTTAGCAGCAGCTCTAATAGCCTCCCCTCTCAGAGAAGTGAGCTACACCCTCTGCTCATTACTGCAGCCCTTCAGAGGAGAAGGAGAGGAAGAGAAAAGATCCTATTCAGTCTCGCTGTTTCCAAACAATGCAAAGAGGACGAGGACTCCTGTGTTTGTAGTGAGCTTATTTAAGAAATAAGCAATAAATGAAGAAATCCTGGTGACCTGCAGTGTGCCCCAAGCCCTAACGTTTCTCGAGTTCGACTGTTCATGGACAGAGCTGCAAAGTGAAATGAAAGTGGCTTTTAAAGTCTCTATTCTTCTCTTCTGCTGTGAAATTCCTGCCTCTCTTTGTCGCGTATGATCTTTGTTGGTGTTTTCTTTGTGCCTGGAGTAATTTCTGCGCGGAGAGTCTGTTGTGCTCGCCGGCGCTGTCATTGTTCGGGCTGACACGGACCCTTCCCGGGGAGCGGCTGCTCCCGAGGCACCGCCGCTGCCGGGGGCATCACACAGGCCCCAAAACCCGGGGAAAGCACCCACCGGCCCCCCTGAGCCTTTACACAGCCCGAGGGAGCCGCAAACCTCGCAGCCATGCCCCTGCCCCGGGAGATTTGGAGAGGGTCGCGCTCCAGGTGGAGGTGGGAGAGTGATCAGGGCATCGCCCAGCCCAGCCCGTGGCTCTCCTGGTGCCAGGGCTGGGGAGATACGGTCCTGCAAAATTCGCTGGAAGAAGCAATCGTGCCTTCTGAGAGAGTCAGGGGAGCACTCCACAGGATTTCGAGACTGTGTTCCACGCCCTATAGAATGGATATTAATGAATATGAATAAATATTGATATTAATTATCTCGACCTGCTTGAAGCTTCTGAAAAGTACATGTCTGGGGCTCTGCAAGGTGCGAGCTGACCTTAATTCTGCTGTCACTGAGCAGGGTGTGCTGACAGCCTTGCACGGGTGCTGATGTTTCTGCAGTGTTGGTTTTTGGGGGGGACAGGTGAGATTATGCACAGTGTGAGAAGTGAAACGTGTCCTGCAGGGCTGCAGGAGAGCAGGGATTGAGCCTTGTACTTTGTAACTTTCCTGGCTTCTCATCAGTAAACTTTCCAGTCAGGGTAACAGATGGGGACAGCTTGGATGCTGCAGATAGAGTTTGATGTTCATGGACTTGAGCCAGTGTCCTGCTGGAGCTGAGGGTTGCCTTCCAGCCCGCGGATCTCTGCAAATGAATTAATGCAGGCTCTGGGGTCATCACAAATACTCACCCTGTCCAAGGAGCAGTGGTGTGGCTGGAATACCACACCTTGTGAAGGCAGGCTCCAATCCAAAGCTGCCCTGAGCTGCTTCAGCCCTGATACAGCGCTTGCTCTTGCTGGGAGTGTTTCAGGCTGCCGTGGGAAAGCAGGGTAACACACACAGGGAGATAATGAAAGATGATGGGGAATATTCCCAAAGAAGTCTGTGTGGCTGCTGTGAGACCAAAGCCAGGGTTCTTGGCTGGGCCAGATCCTCTGCAGAGGGTGGAGGGAGCAGAGCAGGGGTGCCCGTGGGGGCTGCTCACATCTGCTACCAGGGCTGGCCAGTTCCTGCTCCTCAGCTGGCAGTGAAGGGAGGTGAGGAGGCACCCAGCCTCCACCCACCCTCCTCCAGAGGGGACCTGATGCAGCTCCTCTTCCTGCTTTAGCCCGTCTGGGTGATGAGCTCACCCTCCTGGACATCCACAAGCCACTCCGTGCCATGGCAGATGTGGATGTTCCCTTCTTTCTGTCACTCGCCCCTGTGCTTCAGTGTCTTGCTGTCACTCCAAGGCATTACAGCCCGGGCAGGCGACATCATTTATTCCTTTCGCCCCTCTGCTAGAGGATGTCTCCTGGGTGTTTGGAGAGGCAAACCAGAGCTTGCACACAACTTGGCTGTGTGACTGTGAGCTGGTAAATCAAGCAGAGAGACATGTCACCCTGGCTTGGGATGTTGCAGTTGTCCCTGGCTCAGCTGACAGTGCCCTCGCTGTCCCCAGTGGCTCTGGGGCCATGGCGCCGTGCTGGCAGTAAAACCTGGCTGTAAAACTCCCATTCCCTCTGGAAGCAGAGATGGGGGGATTCAGTCCTCCCCTTTTCTCCTCCCTCTCCATCACATTTCCTTGGAATAAAGCTGCTTTAAACTTCTTCCCTGGCTTGTCCTGCTGCGGCGAGTTGCATCTGCCTGTCATGTCACGTTAGTGTTCGCTGGGAGCCACGCCATGACATCCCAAGCAGACTGGCGTACCATGGAAATAAAGTTGCTCTATGTGAAAATGGAAAAGTCGCCGCTTTCCAGAAAATAGGCTGGAGAACATCAGCTGCAAATGGGAAGGAAAAAAAAAAAGGCTTGTCTGAGTGGATGAAGGGATAGCTTTTAAAAGGCAGACCCAGCTTCCACAGATGTCAATGGAAAGCCTTACACAAACGTTAATGGCTGTGGAGTCATGCCCTAAAGCATTATACTTTTTGGGATGATGTCAAATTGTAGCATCTTAAACGAAGCTTTTGTGTTACTATAATAAGGGATTTTTTTTGATTCGACTACTTAGGTTAGGTCTTTAGTGAAGTCACTTCACCTCTCCCTGCCCCTGGAAAACAGCTCTCATGAAACCTGTGAAACTTTATCAAGTGCTTTGAGATCTACAGGTGGAGTGAGGTTATTGGGGATGTATTGTTATTACTCTCACTAGAGAATGGTGTGAGGGAGGAAAAATGTTTGTGATTTTTTGGGCAGATCTGCAGAGGGTGGAAAAAACGAGTAATTTGTCCCCTATTAAAACATTGTGAAATACTCCGACTCTGGAATAATTTCCCTTGTGCTTTTAGAAACCCCCTGAGTTCAAAGCATCCACCCCCTGACGCTCCAGCCTAAGCTGTATCTTGTAATCTCTGCTGTACCCTTTGGGAAATCTCCCCACGGCTTTGTGTACACAAGAGAGAATCTTCTAAGGAAATTTTATTAAGAAAGACGTTTTTTTAAAGTGGGATTTAAATAGTAAGCTACATTCTCCCTGTCAGCAGTTCTCTCCCTTCATGCCTAGTGGATCCTGCTCTGGAATAGATATCCATCTCCTGTTGGGCATGTGGGCATCTCTGACAGTGAGGGCTGGTGCTGGCTGCAGAGACTGAGGGCAGTGGAGAACCTGCTGCACCCCAGCTGCTCTGGGAGGGCTTGGAGCTGGCAGCCCTGGGTCCTGGTGCTGGGACAGGTGAGTTTGCAGGAAAGGGGAGTGCTCACTCCCAGAGCAGCTCCTCCAGGATAAGCAGAGGTCACCTCCAGCCAGCCCCAGGGACGGGGACTGGGCCTTTGCCATGGTTGTGAGTTACATCTCTGTTCAAGGACACACCTTGGAACAGGCTGATAGTTAATTTTTATTGTCCGTGGTGGTCGCTGTGTGTGGTCCTTGTGGGGAGGACTCTCAGACTCGTCCTACCGAATTCCCATCGCAATCACATCACGGAGGCAGCAACAGCCAGCTGAATATTATGGATTCTTTTTGCATTGCTCTGATAAATACTGTCTACAGGGTATGTTGCAACACATGTTACAAGTCCCAAATACAGCATTTCAGAGGCAGTACACAACTTGATAATCTCATTATTTGCTACTCCTACACAATATAAGAGCATCATCAGATCAGCCTTATGTTTTGCTGCAATGGAAATAATTAATGAAAATCAAACTGCTGCCTATAATGTCTTTGAAAAGTGATAGAGAACATGCAGAAGCTACTCTGAAAACAGCTCCAGGACTAGAGCTTCTGAAACTTCTCACCTGAAAAAGGGAAAAATTGTTTTGCATTCAGATTCACTTTGAAAGTTGTAAATACTTCATGGTAGTTCACTTGCAGAAAATGGTGAATTTTTAAGGGCTTATTTGTAAAACATGCATTTTGAGCTTTTAGGAGGAGCTGCTTTCAGCAGGTGCTCGTTCTGAGGGTCGCGGGTGGCTGAGCAAGGCACAGCTCTCACTGCACTGCCTCCCTCCCCAGGGCCCACAGCCACCGTCCCACGGCAGCCTGCCAGGCTCACATTGGAACATTTTTGTTAAAAATTCCATCAGAGCACAAATCTACCTGCCCATGGGCCGCCTCTGAACTGCTGCCTTGGTTGTGCTAAACGTGGAGGGATGCACTCCACACAGCAGGAAGGCAGACAGGGAGAACACTCAGAGAGCACTTTGTGAGGAAGTGTTTCTCAAGGTGCCCTCACACGGACTCAGCTCCAGCAGGGAGCAGAAATGGCAGTGCCCTGTGGCACAAAGAGCTGCCTGGTGCTCGCCCCTGCAGCGTGGTTGCCACTGGCCCTGCAGGACATCGAGTCAAGAGAATGTCCTGAGGCAGAAGGAACCCCCAGGCCAACTCCTGGCCCTGCACAGGACAGCTCCAAGGGTCACACCATGTGCCTGAGAGTGTTGTCAAACACTTCTGGAGCTCGATCAGGCTGATGCTGTGACCACTGCCCTGGAGAGCCCCTTCCAGAGCCCAGCCACCCTCTGGGGGAAGAACCTTTTTCTAATATCCAACCTAAACCTCCCCTGGCTTCAGGCCATTCCCTTGGGCTCTGTCACTGGTCACCATAGAGCAGAGAGCCTGTCCCTCCTCTTCCCCTCCTGAGGAAGCTGTAACTGCTCTGAGCTCTCCCCTCAGTCTCCTCTTCTCGAGGTGGAACGAGCCAAGTGACCTCAGCTGCTCCTTGTGTGGCTTCCCCTCCAGACCTTTCACCTTCTTCATAACCCTCCTTTGCGAGTCCATCATGATGCTCTAGACCTCACCAGTGTGTTTGGGCCATGGTTTGAGCTTGGGCCAGCCTAGCTCAGGTAGGAGTGTGTCCATCACAGCATTCCCTTTATGGTGTCTATGGGATTATTTTCCATTTGGACCAAGTTATTTTGACCTCCCTGGCACTGACCAGCCCAGGCTGGGGCTGGAGGTGCCCGAGCAGTGAGCAGGAGTCTCCCTCACGCTGTGTCTAAGGAGTACCCCAAGGGGCTGGCATTGCTAAGCACCGTTTAAAAGCAGTAGCAGCAGCAGGAGCTCTGTATTCATAATGAAAAATTCTTCAGCAAGCAAAGCAGTCTGAGGCATAGAAGGGAGCCTGCCCAGTTGGGAGTCATTTGCAGATGGTTCTGGTTCATTTGTTGACTGCTTTTTCTCTGTCTTCATCAGCCACCACTTCCCTTGGCTTAGCAGCACACTCGGAGCACATTCTTTGCTTTAAGCACCTGGGAAGTCCCATTGACTTCAATGGGGCGACTAATGCTCCTGATTAAAGGTAAGTAACTGCTCCAGTGTTTTGCTAAATCTGAGGCTTGGGAATAGAAATAAATGGAAGGATCCTTCCTGCACAGGATCCCATCTGGGGAAACGTTTACTCTGGAGGTAGAAGAATATTTACTCTGGAGGTATGGCAAATTTCCTATCCACAGTGTCCTTGGCGATCTCCTTTTGGAAGCCATCCACACTGAATGTGTGCCTCCAGGCCGAACCTGGACCATTTACTGTCATGGCTGCAGGAGGAGAAAATTTATTTCCCTGCTGTGTCCTGCTATGGAAATGCAAGAAAACTATGAAAGTGAGTAGCTCCCCTCTTGAGCGAAGGTGAGGAAGGCACTCTTCACCTTTTTAATCTTAAAAATCCTACATTAGTATTAATTTAAAGCCATTAAATAGGAGCGCTGCAGAAAATCTGGGTTGCACTCCAAGCTTGCTGCCTGACCTGGGCCAAGCCCTGCATGCCTCGTTCATCCACCTGCAGGGTGGGGATGATGACCCAGGCATCTCTAGGGAAGTGTTGACAGCAAGTCTGGCCTTACAGAGGGGAGGGTGAAGAGGCCAAGCTGTGGTGCCCTGAGCTCCTGGTCACTGAGGCCCTGGCTGGAAGAGCCCTCACTGTCCCTGAGCCCACACACAACACATTCTGTGCTTCAGGGACCGACAGCCTGGTGGGGTTTGTGATCTTTTGTCTCTAGTAGTTATACCTGCTAGTTATTAGTTTTAATTACGTACAGAGCAGTGTTTTATAGGCAAACAGAAGATAAGTTTCCTGTTCCGTAGGCTCCATAAGGTAAAGTCAGCAATGAGTGAGTAAGGGCAGACACAAAATGTTTTGGAGGAGGTGGAGGAGGAGGAGGGAGGTGAGGAAGCCACCTCACCTTTCAGAGCACAAAGAGCATGGCAGGGTGACCCTGCTTGCCACCAAAGCGGGGTGGGAGAAGTAAAACCAGCACTCCCTGAGCACTTTGTTTGAGGCTGGCTCGGTCATGCCGCAGGCTGTCCCCTGCAAAGGCTCCCAGGTGGGAGCAGGTCTGCTGTGAGTGCTCTGCCTGACGGTGAGAGCGGATTTCTGAGAGCGTTAAGTGCTGGACCAGGACAGAACTAATGGGCTACTGGCCTCGGGGGACTAATGGGCTGGCTAATAAGGACATGGATTTTGACATGGCAGAGCAAATAAGAATTGGCAGGCATTAACCTCAGACATGTCTGCTACCTAGAGAAATCCAAGCCCCTCTCTCGCTCCTCGTTCTGTTTAGCATATTAATGTTTAATTCCATTAGCATCAGCAGCGGTGGCTGCTGCTCGGCCTGGGAGCTGCTCGGGCGAGCCTCGGGAGGTGCTGCTCCTGGAAAGGGGACCTGGTGGCTGGCAGGGAGCCAGGATCAGCCCCTGCCCCGCTCAGCAGCGGTTCCTAACCCTGCTGTGGCTCCCAGCATCTGCCTCTCCTTCGTGCTCCCCTGCCAATGCAGCATCAGCCGCTGCTGCCCGCTCCACAGGCTGTCTCCTCCCTGACACATGGCTTGTGCATTCCATCTCTGTTCACCGGAGGGATTTTCCATCTTTTTCTCTCTCTCTCCCCTCTACTTTCACCCCCTTGCCTTTCATGTTCAGGGTGCAATGCCTATGCGCCTTCCAGGAGAGGCAGGGTTGCAGGGGCTGCTTCCAGGATGGAAATAGGACAGGGCAAGAGCTCCTCACAAAGAAATGAACCATGTTGATTCATCTCCTCGAGTCTCCCCGCTCTGCTCTCCTCACTAAGTGGCAGTGGCAGCAGCAGCATGGTGTTCAGTGGTGCATTTCCCTGTGTTCGACCCGGCAGCCCTGCACCTCTGGAGAGAGGATTGATCACAGGAGGACAGGATAGGAGCAGACCTGATGTCTGGTGAGATTCCTTGCAGAGCTTATAAATCTAATCAGTGAGGTGGTGTTCTATTTTTCTCTCCTTTTCCCCCTTAATGTTTCCCTTTAAACGAGATATTAAAAATAGGAATATTAATTTGGCAGATGGTGCAATTGGGCTTTTGGCAGGAGGCTGCACACTGTGCTGCGGAGTTGCAGACCTCCGTCTCCACGCTGGAGCACTGAGTGATGCTCTGGCTCCTCTCCAGGCTCTGCCTTCCTCCAGCTCCTGCTCCCTCCTCCGGCTCTCAGTGCTGGGGCAGAGGGAGCTCTGATGGGTCCTTGCTCCAACTGCAGCCAAGATTTGATTTCTGACAGTTCTGAGCCATCACCAAAGGGTGGAGAGCTCGTTTCTGTTTTAATTGCAGCCAGGTTTGGTGGCAGTGGGAGCACTGGGTGTGTGGTGCTTTACTTCTATGGGGGTCAGTTGAGTCTCAGTTCTGAGTTTGTGGGGCTCCTGGGTGCCCCAGGCTTTCTGCAGCATCCAAGAATCCTTCCTCAGGAATGTCTGTGGGGGCTGAGTGTGATGGGTAGATGCAAGCAGAGCATTTCCAACCAGAGACTTCTCTGGGACATCTTTTCTTTTTTATTTTTTTTTTTTTTCAGTTGTGCTGTGTTCTGGTTGGTCTTGGCTCCATTCAAGAGGAGGGTTCTGGTTTTTCACTGCTTTTCATTGCCTGAATTTTCAGAAACACTACAGAGCTAAGTTTCCCCTAAATTTTCTCTGCTGGAGCTTTGGCCCAGTGCTGCAATTTCACCAGGGGCAAAATGAGCCCTAATTAATCCCAGCACCTCTGCTGTGTCCCTTTAGTCCGCGTGTAGCATCCCGTTGTTTAACATGTCTCTCCTCACGCTGTCTGAGCCCAGCCTCAGTTTCTCGGGGCTGTACCTCAGCAGGGTCCTGGGAATGGCAGGGAACAAAGGCAGAGCCAGGCCTCGCACTCGCCGCTCATTTTTCACATGCACACAAAGATTTTTTGTTTTCCGAATTCTTTTGGCATTTTTTTTGGTTGTCCTTTGAACTCCTTCTGGCTTGTCTGTCTTTGTTAGAACGTGATGCCCAGATCTGGGTGTGTTGCTTCAAACAGCAGCCTGACGAGCACTGGGAAGAGCAGAATAATTACCTTGCAGGGATGCAGCAGCCTGGTGCTATTGACTTCTGTTCAATCGATCATCCCCCCAGCCCACTCTCCCTTGGATAGCTGTTTGGCCAGATATCTCCATACAGCCTCTCCCCTTTTGTTTATTCCTTCCTATGTGTTAATCTTTTGCATTTGTCCTGCTGAATCTCTTTGTATTGATTGCAGGCCACTTCTTTAATTCATCAAGCCTGTATTGTATTTTATCCCTGTCTTGCAAATTATTTGCTACCCTCCCATCCTGGTAAAATGCTCAGATTTCATTAACATACCCCTGGTCTGGCTTCCAAGTTGTTAATAAAACTATTGAATCGTATTGACCTTGCAGGGCACTCAGTGGGACCCCACTTAACATTTCTGCCCACTGGACTCTGACCTGTTGAGGTACATGCACATGTATTTTTAATCAGCACTACATCTTTGCTCTTGTAGTTCATCTCATTTACACTATGTAAGGAGCCATATGATGTTTTGATAATAAAAATTATGATCTGTGCAGCTCCAGCCACCCGCCTGAGGATCTTCCTGGTGATAGATATAGTATCTGACACGATGCTCTCTGAGCCCTTGTCTGCTGAGGAGCCGCCGATAACCATGGGCAGGATTTCTGTAAAACCTGAAATGAAAATATCGTATTGCACTGTCAGAAAAACTCTCCGAGTTTCGATCATGTAACGAGACTGCCCCATCCTCCAGAGCTGCCCCACACCCTGGCCAGGCTGGGGCTTGCGTTTGCCCCTCTCCCTGGCCCTGCAGCAGCCAGGGCTGGCTCAGAGCACGCCCTGCCTCATCGGGGGCACGCAGGTGGGCTCACTGCAGGGCCAGGGGCTGTGCTGAGCTGCTGCAGGAGATGAGGCTCTTCCCTGCAGCCAGGGGATAACCCCAAGGGTCAAGTCCCTGGCTGCGGGTGGTGGTGGCATCTCACACCTTGTCTGGCTGCTCCAGCCCCCGGGTGGTCTCACCTCCCTGCCAGGTGCTCTGTTCTGCAAAAGAGCTTATCTTTAGCATGTTTTCCTCGCTCTGCTGGGGATAGAAGTTGCCTTTAAGTAAAGGGAGAGGTGACAGATTAAAAAAAAACCTCTCACTAATTCAGGAATGTGCTTTTGACTGCCAGAACCAGCTTGCATTTCACACTCCTGCTTTAGGTGGCTGCTGCTGCCAGGGCTGGATACTGCTCCATTTACCATTGCCAGAGAAGGCTTGAGGGCCAGTGCTTCTTGGGAGCATCCCCTCAGTTTTGGTCCTGACTGTTCTGAGCCATCACCAAAGGGTGGAGAGCTCACTTCTGTTTGATTTGCAGGCAGATTTGATGGCAGTGGGAGCACTGGATGTGTGGAAGCACTGTGGATTCTTGGCCAGCAAACATCAGCCTATCCCTTGACCACTGATGGACACTATGTTCCCAACACGCCAGAAAATGAAGCCCTAATAAAAATGGATCCTACTGATCTTGAGACCATTTTAGAAAATTTGGGGATAAATTGCTCTGGCAGCCTTTGCCTGGATGAGGCTTGCCTGACTTTCATCTCTTTAGTTTTTTTGGTGATACTCCCCACAAGCTTCATTTAATGCCTTTTCATTTTATCTGGTGTTAGAGGGAAGCTGAGCTGTGCTTATCCTGGCTTCCCTTGCCCTCCTGGGGTACAGCATGCTTGCCCCCTGCCTTCCCTCATCCTCCCCGAGGTGCTGGGGACAGTCTGGGGGTCTCACATGGTCCCTGGGGCTGTGCCAGGCCAGGTCCCACTGCTCCTTTCCTCTGCAGGGTATCTGTGCTCTGGCACTGCTGCTTGTGCCTGTGACAGCTCCTTTTCCTGCTAACTGTTATTGAATTACAGAGCCTCTTAATTGTCTCCTTTTCCTTGAAGACTAAATCAAAGCAACTCTTTAGTTCATTAGTCTCCTTGCTGTCTGTCAGAACTGACTTTTTTGACTGAGCCTGTCAGGCTGTACTCCTCCTCCTTTCTCTCCCAGTGACTCTGAAGGAATTCACCTTCTGTGGTGTTTTTTGTGCCTCAAAGTTGCATTTTGGGGACTCCCCTGTGATCACCACTGAGAACCACTCACAGTTGCACGGGGGGATCAGTGGAAGTGAGGGGAAATGTGGCCTGTCCTGTCCCACCTCTCCAGTCCTCCATCCCTGGGGGACAGCTGAGCTTCCAAACAGTCAGTTTGAAGCTGAAAATCTGGCTGAGAGTAACATGGCCAAAATCCCTGGCCTACTGGGCAAAAACACCTCTTCCCACCACCTCTGGGGCAGTCAGACCTCAGGAAATCATCAGTTTCTGCCAACAAAGTTATGAAGGGCCTTAAAGCCAAGGGAGTTGAGATTCAGTTAGTGGGGGCTGAATACTACATGAGACAAGCACTGTTATTTTTACATCATGTGAGAGCTGTCTCTCCAAGCAGTCTGGTTTTCTTCCTTGGGACTCCCTGCAGAATACAGCAGTGGTCTGACTGCTTTGGGGTGAGGCTGCAGAGATGCCCTGCCTGCATCTCCCTCAGCCCTCAGCTGCCAGGATCAATCCTGGCATCCTTCTCCCCCATAGCCAGGGCCCACCCTGGTGACAGCTCTGTAGGTGTGACCTCAGCTTCCCTCTCCTGCAGCAACAGATCACCCAGCTCACACAGAACCAAACCCACAGGCCTCCCCCTGGCCCACCTGCTTCGGTCAGCCCCACATAAAATGAGTCCGTGCTATTTGGGTGTTCCCAGGGAGATCTGCAAGGTCAGTCATGTGTGAGGGTACAGCTGCACTTGGGGGAGGCTGGCAGGATCTGCCCCATGGTGCCTGACATATGGTAAGGCAAGATATCTTTCCTAGCATGTGGATCCAAAAATTATTCCTACAAGGTGCAGAGTTACATTGATTGTATTACTGGATTATCAAATGATTAAAGCCATTAACAATCCACTCTTGAGCAATCAACGTAACAATGTTTAGTTGCCTTGCAGTAACAATTAAAAGATGAAGCAATTTGCAATAATTAGGTAGTATCTGGAAAAAGTAGTCCTCATTAAGAGAAGTTAAAAAGACTTTTTCTCATGGTTGAGATGAACCTAGCAGGCCAATTTTGCTCCTTCTCGCCCTCTTTCCTTCTCCCCCCTGCATTTTAAGAAAACAATCTGTTCTTTCTTAGCCTTTTATTCCAGCAAAGATCAAAGGGGATATAATGACTGGATGGCTCCCTCTGCACTCAGGGGATGGTGGGAATCACGGGACCACGGTGCCGGGGTTGGGAGCTCCTTTTCCCAGGGAAGCTGTCCTGAGTTTGTGCTGAGCTGTCAGGCTGCTCTGCTGCCCAGTGGGACTTGAGACCACAGAGCCTCAGCAGTTTCTGCAGCCGGGGAGGCTTTGGGAGCCAGCACTTGCTCACGCACGTGCCTGGCTCTTCCCCTCCCTCGGCCCCCACAGAGGACAGGCAGCACTTCCAGGCTCCTGTTGGCCTCACTGGGTGCCAACGAGCGAAGCACGGGCAGAGCAGGCTGGCACAGGGTCAGCAGCAGACCTGGCTGCTGCAGGAGGGGATGGATGTTGTGTTCTCCTCATGCCTCTGGGCACTGAGCCCCTCGCAGAGGGCTCGGAGCTGCTGCCCCAGCTGTGGGGGGCTGCTGGGTGCCCAGACCCTGCATGGCCACACACACACGTGCAGGTGGGCTCACGTGAGAACTCTTGGACGTGAGAGGGTTGTGCATCCTCAGGGCTGAGGAAGAGGAAAGTGAGCAAGAGCCCAGCAGTGATTTTCTTTATACTTATTTAGGTGAACTCAAGGGTTTGAGGTAGCAAGTCAGGATTTTGGAATACTTGGTGCTGGTCATTCCACTGCTCTGATGGCCACTGGGGTTGGCTCTAAAGGACAGCTCATCTATGTATGTATATTGTTAACAGGCTTTTCTGGGGCTGGTGGCTCAGAAGATGCTCCATTTCCTCATGCAGTGAAAAAGCAGACGTGTTCCTCTTCTGTGCCCAGTCTCCTGGCACATCTGGGTGATGTTCCTTTGTGCTTAGTGCCATCAGCCACAGGGAGGTGGAGGAAGAGGGATGTGGGATGTGCTTTGTGGACGGGCTCTGTAAGAAACTTGGGTGGAAGTAAAAGCCAATCCAGGGCTTGTGCATGGAAGTGAATATCCACCATGGAGGAGCACTGGGCAACTTCCAGTAACAGGTTTGTCAGATCCATAGCTCCTGCAGGGATGGGTAAGTTACTTCACTGAGAAATAATCTCCTTGGTGACAGTCCAATCATCCTGTCTGGAAGGTTCTGCTCCAGAATTTCAAACAGATTTTCCACCTGAAGGTACAAGTGAAGATGTTCAGGTCAATAAGTAATTACAGACATCAGGATCTGGCTACTACCCTGGCATTCCCTCTTCTGCTCTGGCAGAAGGAGCTGTGGCCAGGATCTCCTCTAGCTGGCAGCAGGCAGGGCTTTGATTATCTGCTCCACCCAAGCGGCAGCTGGTCTGCGGCCTCAGAACCACAGTGGGACACGTGTCCCTGGAGAAATGCCATCTATCTCCACATGGAGCTTGCAGCTACACTGATGGTGCTCAGGAGCTCATGGGTGAAGCAGAGAAATGCAGGTTCAGAGCACCAGCTTGGGGTGGAGTGCACACAAACAGGGTGGCCACACCTGCCTGCAGCTCCCTGAAGCAGAAAAGTGAAGTGGCCTCCACCACATTTTGGGTCTATGTGGCAGAACTCGGGGTATGGGATTCCCAACACCACATACAGCCTACAGAGAGTGTTGGGGGGAAGGGCCTGGATTGCCACTGGTGATGCAGCACCAGTGTGTCCTCCTCTGCTGTGTCCATATGGAGAACCATCTGCTGGGGGATGCAGACTGTGCCTTCGCGCTTCCCTGGAACACGCAGCTGCTGGGATGCGCATTGCCATTCGAGGCACAAAAATTAGGAATTATATCAGATACTGTAAAGTTGTCACGAACGATATGAACTGATAGGAGCCGATGTTCTTTAGCAAACTACTGCTGTCACAAATAGAAAATGAGAATGGATTGAGCTACATTAGGACTGTGAGAGTAAATCATCTGCAGTTTCTGGGATATTTAGAAATACGAGGATACCCTGAAGGTATCTTTGGCTGATGAGAAGACTGGAGTGAAAAAGGGATTTGAATAGTGGATAGACAGGAAAGATGCGGTCACTATGATAATTTATACAGTCCTCAGAGGCAGAACAGCATTTGCAATAAATGGTCACAAATACCTCAGAAAATACTCTTGCATGTACTGGCTGTAGCTTTTTTTGGCCTTTAGTATCATGGCTGGAGCAGGGCTGACACCAAACGGAGATGATCCTGTGCTCACTGCTGGGCATGGGAGATGCAGATCAGACACGTTTGTTCTCATGTCTGGTGCAAGATGAACATGGATTACAGCTCGGGTGTAGCCACAAGGACCTGGCTCCATACATCACTGTCACTGGCTGACGTTGCTGGATGCCACCTGAATGCATCATCTGCTGTGAGCCCAAGGCTCCTGCAGGCCAAGCCCTCCCAACAGGATCAGACGAGGGGTCCCTGGCACGCGTGGGGCTGGAAGGAACTGTCAGGATGCCTGCAGTCTCTCTGGGTACCCTGAAACTCAGGGAAGGGAGCGGGAGGCAGCTCAGCAGCGTGGCCAGAGCTGGGGTCTGAACAGGGCTGCTGTGGGGTGTGTGGTGCTCTGGGGCCAGCCAGGGTGGCACAGCATGGGCCGTGGGACAGCACGGCACAGCCACCCGCCTCTTCTGCCTGGCACTTGAGGAAGAGGGGATGTAATGCAAAAGAAGGGTGACTGAAGGATGTTTTGATGTTTCTCTTGACTGTCATTCAGCATTTCTTAAAAAATCCTGCTGGTTGCACATTTAGATGAAAACCCACTATTTTTCTACTGCCATCCTTTTCATCTGCTCCCAATTTCGTCTCCAAAAATGTATTCTCTTGCCCCCAGAAAAGTGTCTGCTATTAATTCTGCCTCCTAAGGAGCCCCATCTCTCCACAGTGCCTCTTGTTTGGGGTGCCCAGGGGCTGTGTGTGCCCAGGCTGGCCCTGGCTCTGCTGGGTGTTGGCACAGCTCAGCAGTGAGTGACACCCAGGTGTGATGCTGCTGCTTCCCAAGTGAGCCCCTTGCTGATGGACCCGGGGTCTGCGGGCAGCGCTGGCAGGACTCACACTATGGATGCTTTGCTTTGGGCTCAGCAGAGGTACTGTGGGAGTCTGGGACAAGCATTGCAAATGCTGGTGACAGACTAGTGTTAGTCTTGGTCTGTATTTATGGTGCCAGGTATTCAGACTACTTCCCAGAGTAATGGACTCTGCCAAAATAATTTATTCCTGATTTCAACAGTGTGTGTGCATCTTTCCGCTTTTATTCACAAATAAAAGTTATGTGGAGTGCTGTCTTACAAGAACAGAAATATATTTAGTGATTCAGGTGGTGTTATAAAGCATGGAAATGAAGCTCATGTTGTCAGTCAGTAGTAGGCTAAGACGTATTTATACCTTTGGTCATAATTTCTTTGCTTTAAAATACGTGGTTCAGGGTTTGAAGTTGCACAGGAAGAGCAATAGCATTTACAGGGGAAATGTAACAGAGATGCTTGAAAGAAAAATTCCGTGTGTCAGTATATATATGTATATACAACATATACTTTGTAGTATCTGTTTATCTGTCTATAATAAGTTTTAAACCAAATATACTGTCAGTGTAAAACAGAGCCTGGTGCTTTGCTGAATTTCTTAGGAATTTTCAAAGTCTGAGCATGTCATACAAGTCCTGAATTGGCCACAATTATTAAGGCTGAGGTTTTTACTTTAATGGGGCTAGACACCCTGCTGTACTGGGCAACACACAGCTGCCTCCAGCAGCTCATGGCGCTGCTGCAAATTAATAGAAATAGGTTATTTCCATTTTGGAAATGGAGATAAATGATATATTTGGTCCCATCCAGGAAATCTGCAGCAGAGTAGAAAATGAAGCCTCTGTCACGGAGCCCCCTCCAAGCGCTGCAGCCATGAGCCTGTCCCACCTCTTGTCTCTATCAAAGGTTTCCAAGTGATATTAAGTCTCGAGCTCAGTTTGGCACGGTTCTATGGTGCTTTTATGCCAATCTTGAAAGCAGTAATTATATAATTGCTTGCAAAATCACCTATAGCGAAAGATTACACAGTTCCTGCTGCTGATTGCTGCTCCAGTGAGATCTCCTGGAATGCCTTGGAGAGTGCTGCCTGCTCCCCTGGCCGTACCCAGGCAGACATGAGGTGCTCCCCTACCTCTGTCCTGTTTTCATCCCCGCCTAGGGTCCCATGCACAGCGAGCTGGCCAGGAAAGCTGAGCCCGGGGACTCACAGGAGGCTGACCCCTGGCAAAAGGAGCTCCTGGGGAGGGACTGCCATGACCACTCCCATGGGGTGCTTGTCCCTGGCTGTGGGGGCACAAAGTGTGTTGGGTGTGAAGCAGACTGAGCACATCCATGCTCTGGTTCATGCTGGCACTACTTGTCCTTTCCCCAGGAGAAGCACAAGGCACACCTGCCCTCTCAGCAAACAGAAAACCCATGAACCAAGGTCCATGACCCATCCTCCAGTCCAGGAGAGCTGCCCTGGCTGGTCATAAATTCTCATTAAGCTGGTGTTGCCAAATGGTGGGCGGCCGAGGGCTGGCACAGTCAGCTCCTGACTACTCGGTCATATTCACACTCAGACTAATTTCTGGCTGCAGTGGTGGCTGCTCGGCGGCACACACAGCGCACAGTGTGTGGGGAATTAATTAGCTGTGTGCTCCTCTGGGGGAGTTACTCTGCTGGTGCCCTGGGCACCGCAGCGATAGCCTGCCTTCTCGAAGCAGCAGGGTCAGCCCTGCCTTTCTGCTGCTGTAGCAGCTCCAGAGCTGCCAGGGTGCAGTTCTGCCTCTGTTTCTGCATTTCTCTCTGCCGAAGAGATGAAGGCACCTCCCAGCTGCCCCTCTTGAGCAGAGGTGCTGGGCCAGCAGCAGCCCCTGCCCTGGTGAGATCACGCTGCTGCGCTGGTGAGGGGGCTCGACCTGCCTGAGAGCTCTCTGCAGCCACAGCAGGGGAGTATTATTTTATTTTTTTTCCCTACTTGATCTTATATTTTCACCTTGGGCTGCTGTGCAAATAGGCTGGAAGATGGGCTGTGTGTCGGAGTTGGACCAGAAGCTGGCCAGAGGCTCTTTGCATATGCTGTTGTTTGATGTCTGCTCCCTGTCCTGATCTATTTACAGTGGAGAACTTTCTGCAAATTTAAAATTAGTTTTATGAAAACGTACCCAAATTTTCTTTAAATGCTTCCTTGTCCCTGCAGTCCTTGCGGAAAGGTCAAGCTGTACTCATCAATGTATTGATTACACATTTCTCCTTCTATTGATTCTGCTTAAAGACTCTCATGATAGGTGCCCTGGATACTAATCCCTAAATGCATCGGAGGGTGCAGGAAAAGAGGAAGAATCTCCTAAAATTGTTTCAAGGTTTGCTAGCTTTTTACATGTCAACCATGGTTTACCCCCATAGAACAGGCCTGAAAGCTTGGGGAAAAGATAATTCCTCTGATTTCAGAATGTTTGGTGTTGGGCATTTAGGGAACAACAAAGATTTAGTGACTGTGTACAGCTTGAAGGGAGGAAGCAAGCTTTTTTTCCCATTCCAGCTTTGTGAAACAGTATCACTTTTGTACCGAAATACAGAAGGAAAAATGTAATCCTGGTTGAGACCCACCCACGTGTAACTTGGCACAGGTGTTTTTTTCAGTCTCGGCAGCCCCTCACAGCCAGGAGGAGCTGTATTTCTTGTTACTGATGCAAGGCTTATCATGAAATCTTCATTTCTGTTTTTATGGGGCAAAGGACCCAATAACGGTGGCAGATGCATGTGGTTGAATTATCTCCTGTGGTGTTGTCACAGCTCTGCTGACAGTCAAGTTTCACTTTCTTACACCGTGCTCAGTCCAACGCTGTCAGCCTCATTGCGAATTCCTTTCAAGCTGCAGGATGTAACGCAGTAATTAGCATCGTTCCCTGCACAGGCACCGGAAAAGAGGCACCAGGGGATTGAGCTAATATCCCCTCTGTAGGGGCTTCTTGCAAAGCAGTGGACAGGAGCAGAGGAGAAGGAGAAAGCCTCACGCTCCGAAGGCTTGGCACGGCGGCGGAAGGAGAAGGCCGGGCGGGAAGCCAGGCCAAGAGGGGAAATCATGTCAGGGTGTGAGGGAGAAGTTCATCTTCACTGTACGAAGCAGATAATTGAGCAAGAACCTGTGGCTGATGATGTGTGAGCACAGGAGGACAGTTGCCAGTGGCACGCCTGGCAGATTTTGGCTGTGCCCTGTTTGGCACGAGCTGGCTCCGTGCTGGGCCAGCGTGGCACACGGAGCTCCCGGGATGAGCAGGAGGAGTGGAGAGGCCGAGGAGAGGCTGCTCCTGGCACCTGCAGAGGTTCAGGTGATGTGGACACAAGGGCTGTCCAGCTGCACTGCGCTGGGGTGAAGGGAAACTGATGCCAACCACTCACAAACCCAACCACGTTACCCTAACACCGTTTGTTCATTAATTAGTTGCCAAGAAGGTGGTAATTGGAGCCATTTTTGCTGTTGCCAGTAGGAGAATTTAATGTGCAACGACCTGGTGCCATCCAAGACACCCAAAACTTGCGGGTTACAGGCGGAATGAGCACAAGAAGCTTCCAGAGGGTGCTGGTCAGCAGCTGCCCGGAGCAGAGAGGTGCCACTCCAGCACAGCCCCTCACAGCCACCACACTGCATCCATCCTCTCAGCCGTGTTCCAAGGCAGAGCAGCTCTGCAAAGACAACATTGATCTGAAATTTAAATCCAATGTAGTAACTTAAGCATTTTAAAATGCCTGTGAATCAATGAGAATGATTGAAGTCAAAATCCGGATGGCCGCACAGCTGTATCATATAATACCGGCCAAAGGTTCTCTTTTCTGAGCAAGGGTATCTTCTAACACAGACTTAATCTTCAAAGAATTTTAAATGCTGCAAAATACTCATCCTAGCAAAAGTCTTTAATATGAGCCTTCTCTCTGCCCCCTTAGTAATCGTCAGTGCTGTCACTGGGATTGGGATCTAATGCTTTATGGATGTTTTTCTGCTTCATGCTTCCTAACACTCTGGGAGTGAGTCATGTGCGCTGCTGAGCCCAGCACCAGGAGCGGATCTGATTGAAAAATGCACGGAGATTGTCTGAGAATACGCTCAGGGTCTCCCAGGATGTCTGCTGCAGACCATCGTAGCAGTCCTCGCTGGATAAGCCAGAAGATACTAAATGTGATGGGTATTTAGGATTTGTTTTCAGAGCATAATCCTACTAATACTTTCCTCTCCATTTGTCTGATCGATGCAAACGTCACTGGAGCAGGCTGGTTGAAGCCTGCAGGATTATTGGGTGGAAGTCACTGCCTCTGCTCACACCCAGGGACAAGGAGCAAGGGATCAGGATTTCTCACGGTACCTCTGAGGTCCTTGCACTGAATGAAGCTGTGAATGAATGGGATTTGCTCACGGTACTGGGCTTTATGGAGGGGCTGTCATGCAAGTCATGTCTTCTGAAGGCTTGGCTAAGCCCATGCCCACGTGTGCCTAGGGAATCTTCCCTGATATGTTTCTATTTAATATAAAAAGGCCTTCCACCCCTTGGACATCAGTGACCGACAGCACTGTGTGCCAGCAGAAGGCACCTGGGGGCCTGCTGGAGTTTAGCTTAACTCTGCAGCATGGCAAAAAGGGTTTCCTTCAGTTTCTGTTGAATCAGCTGCAAATCATTTCCAGACAGCGATGCCTCCTACTTCTTGTAATGTGCGAAACAGTAAATTATTGTCCCCTTTATTTTTCCTGTGTGACATTCCTGATTCCATAGCCTCTTTAGGTATCTCTCTCCCAGCTGGAGGCAATCTCAGCCCAGGTAAGGGCTTTTTGGATGGGAGCCCTTTCGCAGCTATGGCCACATCTGTACTCTTTATTTATTGTTTCCAGCTGAACACGTTCAGAAGCTGCAGACCAGAGCAGAGCATTTCCCATTTCCAACAGAAGTGTGCTGGGCAGTCCTGAGTGCAAATAACCTTCTCCACTGCAAGCGCTGGCCATTATTAATTTATTCCCTTTTTTAGTTCTGTTTCTATGGAACAGTTGTTATTTCAAGAGAAGTTCTGATTTTTGCACCATGGCTCCTTAGTTTCTTCAAAGCCCCTTGGTGCCAGCAGCACTTTGAGGACTCCCATGGGTTACATCAGCTGCATCCCCCTGATTCCCACACCAGGGGAAATAATCTGCTTTTGATGCTCCCCACAGGTACCTGCCTGGACAGACCAGTTAGATAAGGTACTCACAAACAGGTGGCATCAACCCTTGTGCCTCCATCTTTGCCTCACATCCTAAATTTCTGGTTTCACACGGGCTCCACAAGGTCAGGAATCCAAGCATGAGGCACTCAGCAATTCTGATGGTGAGGACGCTCTGTGCACACAGGTATACATAAAGATTATTTCCACCTTTAGATTGGAATAAAAATTGCACATGAGCCATTTGGGACTACCCAATCTATAGATTTTATTGAGCTAGAACCCTGTCTTCTGAAAAATCCCTGTTGTAAGGTTTTGATTGTGTCTCAGAAGCTGCTAGAGGAATTGTATTTTAATGTGGTTTATTTTCCTCTCACGGCTCTCGGGAGGCACCCACCCACATGAGGCTCTTCTAAATGATGGTGTCGTTACATTTGAACCCTTAGTAAAAGGGTGGTTTTCCGCAGTTGAATTCAGATGTTTAATTTTGAATTTTTATTTTGTTGCTGTATAAGAATTAGGGTCTCTGCTGGTACAAACACAGCTTTCTAGTAAGCCTGGAGGTGTTGAAATGAAAATTAGAACTGTGCAAAGGTTTCTTTTTTTTTTTTTTCTTCTTTTTTTCCCCTTTTTTTTTTAATGAGGTCTGTAAGGCATGGGCTTGAGTTTGCTGCAACCTGAAAGTTCAGTCCAGAATCACAGCAAAACCTGAATTACAGCAGGGCTCCCAGACCCTGGCAGTGGGATCCTGGTGAATACTGCATGGCCTGGGTGAGAGGAGCCAGCTCTTGGTGACACCAAATGCTGCCCACTGCCCTTTCCCATGCTGTGCAGTCACAGGGGATGGTGGAGTTTGGCACAGGGCTTTGGCAAGGTCCAGGTGAATTTTGGGTAGTTACTGGGTGCTTTTTGCACATACCAGGCATGGCTGTGTGAGGATACAGAATCACAGAATGGTTTGGAAGGGACTTAGAGATGAACCATGTCAGCCCCCTGCCTGGGCAGGGACACCTTCCCCTACCCCAGACTGCTCAGAGCCTCCAGCCCTGCCTTGAGCATCTCCAAGGATGGGGCATCCACAGCTTCTCTGAGCAGCCTGTGCCAGTGCCTCACCACCCTCACAGTAAAGATTTTCTTCCTAATATAATTATGAATCTAATGCCTAAACCTACCCTCTTTCAGCCTGATGCCATGACCTGTCACTCCATGCCCCCATCCCAAGTCCCTCTCCAGCTCTCTTAGATTTCCTTTAGGCACTGGAAGGGGCTCCAAGGCATTCATAAAGCCTTCTCCTCTCCAGGCTGAGCAGCCCCAGCTCTCTCAGCCTGGCTCCAGAGCAGAGGGGCTGAGCCCTCTGAGCATCTTTGTGTCTCCTCTGGACTCATTCCCACAGGTCTGTGTCCTTCCTGTGCTGGGGACATTCTGTCTGGGACACCAAGGACTGACCATGGCCTGTGACCTGAAGCAAGTCATCAGAATGTCACTTTGTCCCTCAACACTTTCATGTCTTTCCTCCAGACACAGGATTTTGCCCCCCTGTGCTCCATCACAGCAGGGCAGGAGCAGTACAGACCCCGATCCCCCTCCTTGCATTAAATCATGATTTGAAAAAAGCAGCGAGTCCTGCTTTACTTCCCACATCTGGGTTATGAGATATCCATGTCTTGAATTATAATTTGTTCTAATACAGACACATAAAACTTCCTGCCTTAAGACACAAAATGATCTGTAACTATTAGGGATTACAGTTGAATGTTCCTGTTGGGGGAGTTTGAATCCTAAGGCTGCTCAGGGGATTTTAATACTCTTGTCTGGAACAGCTGGTGCCAGTGGAAGTGTGCTGGATGAGACAGGCAATGGGCCTTGTCTTATCTCTCATTCCTCTTTTCATATATTTTTATTTCCATCTGTGAGAGATGTGCCTGTGTTTCAAGATATGACTAGAGAGCAGGCAACATGGATTATCAGGGGAAAGACTGAACAGGGAGGCAGGAGAGCCCAGGGAAGTGGGACTGCAGCAGGGACACAGAGCAGAACTAGAAACCAGGAGATGGCAGAAGAAAAGTGGGGCTTTTGGTAGGCCCTGAGGGATGGAAGCAAGGGGATTGAATGGTGGAAAGGCAGAGGGACAAAACCTCCAAAGGCAGACAAAATACTGGGGACAGGTGAAAACTGAGAAGGGAAGAAGTTTGTACTGGAGAGCAGGCACTAGACAAGAAACAGGCAAGGGCTGAACAGGAGGAGAAGCCAGCAGAAAACATCTGAGGGAGACACCATCTCTGCATTGCACTGGAAAATGTGCAAAGGGGAAGGACAATTTCCCTGTTACTCCTGCAGCATCAACCACAGATGCTAGATTGTGGAGCAGGATCACGATGTACATGTTCCTCTACAAAAAGTTTGTCTCCACCTTACAAAACTTTTCACTGAAGAGACAAGAAACAGAAATGCAGACATGGAGATGGAAAAGTAGAGGATCATGAGACTGGTCTGGACATGCAAAGCACCCTTTTAAATGCTGTTTGCAACACATGAACAGTCTAATTGATGTCTGTATTTTTATAGCACAAACTGGCATCTTAAGAAATGGTTGAGGAGAACAACAAAGTCAATGTTTACAAAGACTCTGTGTTATCCTGAAGGGTAAGAAGATGAAGTAAGAAAAGGTTTCCTGGGGAATAGAATAGCAGAGGTTTGCACCATTAGGCTAAAACAGCAAGTGTCAGCTTGGACTGGGAGTGATGGTTACTCATGGGGAGAGCACATGGAGATGTACAGATTGTGTTTGGTACCACAGGGATGAGGGCCCTGGGAAAGCTGTACAAAGTGGTGGTGTGGTCAGGAAAGGTGCTGATTTTGGCAGCAATATTCACCATGAGCTTTAGTGCCCCAAGATCATGGAAGATGTTGTGTTAATGGATGTCTGAGATAATGGGAGCACAGACAACAGCTCTGGTGATGTGGATGAATACAGAATGCAAGGGGACATAATGCAGGACTTTTAAAAATTCAGACAAGCTCTGGATGCGAAGCTGTAAGGGCTCCAAGGGGAAGCTGGTGTCTAAGTAAGGTGCCCTGATGACCAGCAGCACAGGGATGGTGTGAGGAGAAGGGAATGACCATGTGAGGGCAAGGGATGTCCTTGCCTTGAGGAGAGAAACTGGATCCACTGTCTGTGGAGGAAAATGAGGACAGCAGACGATGAAAAGAATAAGTTATCTGCCTGTGTGTGAGGAACATTCTTTTAGCACAGAAAAGATTCACCCAGGGCAAGAGAAGAAATAACTCTAATCACCACCCACCTGCTCCTCTCAGGCATCTTTGCTAATGCCTCACTTCAGCGTGGTGCTTCACCAGCTGAGGCAGACTGAGATGAAGAATTGCAGTGCACAGCTCCTCCACTTACCCTTCTTTCATCCTCCAGAAACCTCTCCAACATCCAAGAGGAGGAATATTGCAGGGTTATTGTTCATCCGTGGATGCAGAGTGTAGGTGTGCAGTGCAGCTCACAGCTGCTGAGGCAACCTGTGCTTATCCCCAGCTGGGCAAACATCTGCTCAGCTGCTTGAAGAAGATGATCCTGTTGGTCATTTATGTTTATCCTGTGTGTCCCAGGATGCTGTAGGGGAAGGGAAGAGAATCCTAAGCTATTAACTGTGACCATCAAAACCACAGCCCTGGATTTTATTCAGCATGTGCACCCTCAGTTTGGCAGCCAAAAGTCCGTACTTATCCCCAAGGCAAAAGCCCACTTGGCAGTGCCCGTGCTTGTGCCATGGCTGTTCAGCAGTGCCCTTTTTAGGGCTGGGAAATGGTTAATACCTCCTGTATTTCTCTGCATACTTCCCACAGTGCTCTACTTTATGCAGTGCCATCCATCACAGTGTGAGCTGTGCTCAGCCATCACCCACGCCAGCCAGGGCACCGCTGCGATGCCTCAGCCCGCCTCTGTCTGTGCCTTGCCATCCTCCTCACGCCCATCCCCTGGGCTGCTCGGGGAAAAGACATCTCAGCCTGCCTCAGGAGCACCATTAAGAGAGAAAACAAGCTGGCAGATATCAGTTTTGAGCCATTCTTATCTGATTTATTGTGAAAGTCACCTCTTTTGATTTAGGTGGTGCTGATAGTGAATGAGAAAACATGTGTTTCTAAAACAATGGCAATGAAAACATTTCTTGTCAGGGACTGTAGTTTATTGTCTTACTGCTTGAAAAGTAAAATATCCAGCAGGGAAGACACTGTGTCATCATAAAGCAAATGTGGATTATAGAATGCGACAATAACTTCACGGGTAATGCCCAGAGCCGCTTCTGAGCGCAAGTTATGTCAAGTGGTTTGTGCTCAGCAATTGTGTGAACCCCCTTCATCACCCAGAGGCCCTCCAGGACTGGGTTTCTGCAGCTGAAAATGTGACACATCTGGCTGAAACTGATTCTTCATTTCCTACTGGCTCTTGACCAGGGCTTCTCTCCAGGGAAGGATCCCCATGGTTGTGTTCAGCACCTCCTTGCTTCCCTGTGCAAGGTGGCCCTCACAAAAACCATCTCCACTGAGTCATGCCTTGGGATACCTGAGCAGAAACACCTCTTCAGAATCAGCTGCTGTGCTCATTTACTGTCTGAGAGCATGACTTTGGCTTCACTCCTCAGAAGGAGCTGCTGGTCTCGGTGCAGGCGCTTGGCAGCACATCCCGCATCTCTTTGCCCCTCTCATTTTGCTGCCTGGGCTCCTCTCCCTGATTCTGTTTGACAATGTTTTCTTTCCCCATTTGGCAAGTCGGCTCACCTCTAAGCCTTATCATATTTAAATGTTTGACTGCTCTCAGACCTTAATTAAGAGTAGTAGCAGCAGCAATAGCTGTAGCTGTAGGAATGGCAGTGATTTTTCCTATCTTAAATTTTAATGGCTTTTGTACTAGGCTTTCCAGAAAAGGTGATTAATGGCACCCAGAGAGGCTGAGGTAAATGTTTCTCCACGCTGATTTTTGCCCTTTCTATTCGTGACCCCCTTTCTTGACATGAAAAACTAAAAAGTCCATTTAGAAATAATTCTGTGATTATATTTTTTTCTGGGGTTCAGTAGGTGCTTAATACAGCACTTAATATATGTGTTGAATGAGAGCTGATCTCTTAAAGACCCAGCTCTTGGTGGTCTCCATGCCAACTCAGCTTTGCTTTGAGCAGTAATTACTAATATTTTTGGTAGTCTCCAAGGATTTGGTGGTTTTTGGACACTAAGCTTCCCTAGGCTAACCTTTATTTTTTTCATCCTTTGTACTAGGCTTAAAGGAGTAGATGGACTTTTCATTTGATAGAAACATCTGTGCCTGAAGTTCTGTTGTTTTAGGTTTGCAGAGTGGGTCATTGAGTCATAAGATGTGAAATATCTGTTTGCATTTGCAGTGAGACACCCAATAGAGTTTTAAGACCAAGAAAAGAAAAGGAGGAAAAAAAAAAAAAAGGTAAAATCAAAAGATGTAAAAACCCTCAGGTCAAGTGGCAGCATCATGATTATTCTCTTGGACAGAAAATATTTGTTGTGGTTTGTAGCCGTGTCCACCAGGCAGTTAATTAGCAAAGTGTAGATATTGTCACACTGGAAGGAGGTGAATGCAATTCATAGCAAATCCTCCAAGATAAGCAGCAGACACAAAGGTGATTAAGCTGTCAATAAAGAAAAAAACCCAGAGTGGGGGGAAAAGCAGGTGGATTCAGTACCTGCCCACAAACTGAACCTGTGCCACTTAGCAGGGAACCGTTTACATCGATAATATTTGTGCTCCCACAACGCCTCCGAGCTTTAGCCACGAACCCAGATCCCACACTGCGCTGATCCTGAGCAAGGAGTGCCTCGGCATTAAAGAGCTCATGATTTAAACATCAGCCAGCAGACAGGAGATGGGCACGAGCAGACAGAGGAGCGTGCACACGGTAGCGGTGAGGACAGCTCGGAGCGGCGCCGGCTGGCCCAGCACGGCCACAACCTGCCCGCTGTCATTTGCTCATCTTGCGAGCAGCACGGCAAAGGCACTGGCATTTTGACAGTGCAGATACCGTGCAGAGAGCTTCCCAATCGCTAATTAAGCATCGGAGAGCCACAGCAGTGTTATTGCAATCTCGTTTTGCAATCAGGAGATCCGAGGTGGCTTTGCAGCGCTGGGCTGGGTAGCCCAAGGCTACTTGGCTGCGCAGTGGCAGCGTGAGGGGGTGAACCTTGCCATCCTCGCTGGCATTCCCGTGCTCACTTCTCCCGGCTGACTGCACAAAGAGATGATGATAAGAGGTATTTACTTGTATTTCAAAGCATGTGAACAAAGGCAGTAGCAAAAGCAAAACTTTAGATGACACAGGGAAGAAAAATTACAATACATTTTTAGAATTACGGTATTGTCATTCTGAGTAGGGAAGAGCTCAGATCTGAGCTCTCAGGTTGTTTTTTTAGCTGTGTAGGAGCATTTCTGCTTCCTCTTAGCTTGGCACAGTCTAAGATTAGCGTGTGAGTGCCTCTGGCTTACAGAGCCTGCCTGCACACATGCCTTCTCTCTAGATCATCAAAGTACCGGCTCCAGGTTTGGACAGGTTATTTCAGATTATGGGGCTGTTTGTGTGGTGATGAACCTCTGTAAAACCAGAACTCTGCCCCATGGTGTTTCCCTCCCTAATAACGGTATGTGGTATGAAATCTACAATACTTTAAACATCTGTTTTTAGGCTGTGTCTAGTAAAGACAATAATCTTTGATGATTTTTATTTTGTCTTTCTGGAAACTGAATGTGTTTCCTATGGCTTATGACCACAATTCATTTCTAAGTGATTTTCTCTGGCCAGTTTCCATTTATCATTTAAATAATCTAGGAACAAAGATGAGGTATTCTGCAAGAAGGTATATGACTCTCTAATCATTCTACCTTCATATCCCCTTTGGGGGGAATTATTAGAGATGAAATGACCTTCCTGGCTATCAAGCATTGCCAGTGTAACATGGATGGATAATATGACACCCCTGACACAGAGCCAAAGGCAGGTCGAGCAGATCGTGCTGTACCTGGACCTGAAAATGACAGAAACTTGATTAAAATAAATGTGAGAAAGAAGTCTGAGAGTGATGGGAGCCCTCTGCTAGCTTGCAGGAGAGTGGGGAATCTCACTGTGATGTATGGCCTTTACTGTACTTTTCATTTGGACCATGATGAGGGAAATTTACCATTTTACTGTCCTCTCCAGGGTCCTTGCTCTGTTCTCTTTGTGCTCTTTAGGAGGAAACCATACCTAGTGGATGCTTGGAAAAAGTTGGTCCCTGGAATCCTGTACAACTGCTTGACATCTACAAAACTCAGTTTCCCCATTTGTTGGATGGTGAGAACTCTACATCTCTTATACGAGCTGTTAAGAGCTTGGGTTGGTGAACTTGTAGCATGCTCCATCACACAAAACTACATGGAAAAATCAATATTCTATATTAGTGTGACTATTTATTTTTCCTCCAGAGACTTCTAGAGCAGTCAACAAGATACTTTAGCACTTATTTGCTCAACTTTTGGGCTGAGAAACTTACATAAGATTTTTGCTTTTTATACTCCCAGGAGCTCTTATCACACTTCTTGGGTAGGCAGCCATCTGTGGCATGTAACACTGCAGAACAGTGTCTAACAGAACTGAAATTGCAGACGAAAGTCTGGAAAAGACTTTCATGTAGACCCTCAAACCTGAATTTGGCCAAGGGAAAATTATTTTGTTAGTTCTATCAAGATTTTTGCTGTTGAGAAACGTGATGACAAATCTGAAGCGATGTGGAAGCCTTAATGGTCCCATTCTAAGCTTCCTTGGAGACTAATTTAGAGTCTTGATAAGTATGGATAGGCCCAAGGGGTCACACCTGACCTCCCATGGTGAGGATTTGGCTTTAGCCACGGCTGCTGGGACTGTAGGTTTATTCCTATTCTTTAAAGCAGTGATCTATTCAACTTGAGGGTCTGCAGAGGGAACATCTTAAGGAGCTGTTGGTTTTAGATACCGTATTTCTTTAAATAAGAAACATTGACCCTGGTCAAAGAATAATAAGCACAAGAGATGACTAAAAATGCACTTCCTCAGATGTGGGAGAGCAGGGCCAGAGGCACAGCTCTGACAGGAGCCTTGCAGCCCATGGATCCGAGGGGAGGTGAGTGGTTCCACTCACCAGGTGCTGTTAGTGCCAGTGGGATGCACTGGCTGCTAAGTAACCTGCTGACGGAGCAGAGAGGTTCTGAAGTCCTCTAACTTCATTTTCCAGTTCATCCTCAGGAATAGTTGTGCAAAGAGCATGATTTATCACGACTGTTATGGTGATCTACCTTGATTTAGTGGTGAAATTACAATGATGGATCGTACTTAATTATGATCATTAAAAGACATCAAAAATGTAATCGGCTGTTCATCATATACCTTATAAAGGAAAAAAAAATACCTCAGGATTTTAAAGACCGGGACTCTAGGTGTTGATAAAATTAGAATATGTTTTATTCATGCTGTGACACAGCTTTCTTCCTTCACTTGATCTCCTTGTCCAGGCATTTAACTTCAGAGGCATTGGGGAAGGATTTGAACAAGACTTTAATGAAGTATAAACAACCATGGGTCCTGGTTTTTCCACGGGCCCCTGTGGGGTGCAGGTCATGCCCCACATTAATGAAATCCACTGGGCTCCATCCGTGGGGAGAGCTTGTGCAGCAACACAAGCTGCAGATCAGCACCTTGGTACGAGCTGTTTGGATTCTGGAAAAGCGGATTTGCCCCCATTTGACCTTGATTAAAGTCTAGCACAGTTTAATGAGGCAACATAAAATGCAAGTCAAATGCTCAATAGGGAAAATCTTGTCAGACATAAGGAACAATTGGGATCAAGTCAGTCAGGTCTTCCCTGGGCTTTTAATGACCTGTTAGATTCAGCTTTACTGAGGGTTTTATAAAAAAAATAAGCGATAATGACTGAAGGGAGCATCATTAGTATTGGAGTGAGATGGCTAATGGCTGCAGATTGCTCACAGGTGTCAGGGAAGAAAAGTTTCTCCCTAGGCAGCAGCTCTGTGATCCCCCCAAGCACTGTTAGTGGCGCTGCAGGAGAGCCCATCAAGGTTAATGGAGACGAGGCCCCCTTTGTGCCAGGGAGCCATGGAACATGTGCAGAGGAGAGGCAAAGGCAAGAGCTCAGCGCTGGCATCCCTCCCTTGGTGCCAAACCCGCTGAGGGGAGTTTGGCAAGATCCGGGGAGGAACCATATGGCTGAAGGCAGGGACTGGAACATTTGATAAATATTACTGTTAGAGTGTGTTTCTAGCACAGTTCAGTGCCACAACAGGAAAGGAAAGGTATGCTTTGATCGTGGTCTGAAGCTATCTGAGCAGCAAACCTTTTTGTTGGACACTTCTGCTCAGCAAAGTACAGGAGTCCATCCAGGGAGCTGAACACAGACATATCTGTCTGTGACAGTAATTAATGTTGGCACCATTTACCACATTTCCTTTGGATCCTCAGAGTCTAGCTATGAGCAAATCAAAGCAGGATACATTTTCCGAGAGGTTTGCTTTGATTGAAAAGAGAATTCAGGGAAGTCCAGTGGCCTCTATTATACAGCACTCCAACTCAGATATTTGCTTATCCTATTTGGCTCTAAAACCTGTAGCACATTATCATGCCCCAGTTAACAGATGGCAAACTGAAGACCAGAGAAGATGTGCCCAAGGTCGTACAAGGTTGGGAGACTCAGAGAGTATGGAAAACATCCGGTAATTGTGTGTTGTAGTAAAATGATGCCACAGAGAGTCTCTGCTGGTGGTCAGCAGGAGAAGCAGGGAGGGAGGGTGCTTGTGAGGCCTTCACGCTCCTGGAGGTGCTTGCTCTGGCAGGACAGAGCTGGGTGCCATGTGCAGGTGTTGCTGCCTTCACTCAACAACAGATGCAGGTCAAACCCAGAGGGACATCAGTGGCTCGTTTTCTGCCCCTCTTCAGGGTGAGACTCTGGCTCCCCATGTGAGCACACTCGGCCCCAGAGCTGACCTAACGTGCACAAGGAGGAGCAGCCACTCTTCCTCCCTTCTGAGACAGGTCTGAGTCGTGGGCTGGGAGCTGAGCTGGGGCGTTCCTGAGGAAGCTGCTGTGGAGGAAGCACCATCATGGCATGGTGGGCCTGACTCAGATTGCTCCTTTCTAGAGCCGAGAGGGGTTGGATTTTAATCTTCTCACTGCAGTAATCCAAGTCCCAGCCAGTGCCTGTGCAGCAGGATTTTGACCTTTTAGTATAGAAAAGCTCCACTTCTTGCCAAAAGGGCAAATTCTTACAAGTATGTTTCCTTCTCTCCTGTGGGCTCGGTATGCACGTAACTCACTCTTCATACTAAGAGCAAAGTGTTTTTGCAGAGACAATTGAAAGAAATTAAGAATGGCACATCATGATCATTTATATCATGTGTATCTCAGAAAGTTCATCAATTCATATTACATTAGGGAATATGTAAACTAAATGTGCACTCATTTGGCATAGTCCTCAGAGCAATTATTCTTCAGTTGATTTAGTACACTTGATAAAAATAAAGGTTAAGGAGGATGTTAATTTGGGATTTTTTTTTTTTGCTGGTTTTTATAAAGTATTAGAATGCAGATTAATTCCAGACTTTATAATACTGCATCCAACTTGCTATCATATAAAAATAACTCGCATAAATCAGGGAAGAGGGCCTGATCCTTGTGCTCAAACACTCGCAGGGAATTTTGACATTGAATTCTATAGGAGCAGGCCCAATGTCAAAACCTAGATATAACATGAATCCGTGCCAGACACGTTAGAGCTCTGCTAGGAACATCCTCATTGGAGCATAATAATATGTGAGAGAGAGACACACACTGTGAGCACTCCTGGGGTTGGGGGCCCTGGGCAAAATGTTGGTGGCAGAACTAATTCTAGTCTGAGGAAATGAGAAAGCCAGTGTTGTGAAATGTTGCTGCTTCCAAATCTCAGCCCATCAGACTACCCAAGACCTACATTTTTCTGTCCAATTTTGGAGGTGGGGGAGTGTTGGCAGGACATCCTCCGGAGACAGTGAAAAGAGATAAAACTACTGCAGATTTTTTTTTTCTCTGAGTTCAAGAGAGAGGAGTGAAAAACCTGCCAGAGCTGCCCTAAAATTGCTAATGAAAGAGAGTGAGAGAGGCATTTGCTTCAATATGCTCAGCCAAAATGGGATTTTCAAAGGAGTCTGGATAAAGACATCAGACACAAAGAAATCAGTACCTAATAAAAGAACTTACCTGAGTCAATCCTGCTGATTGGCTTCAATAGCAGACATGTGGGTGTTGAAGCTGAATTCACTGCAGAAGTTTAAAAAAAAAAAGAGAATGAAGACGAAAAAGAAAAATAACATGCAAGTAGTAAGGAATGCTAATAACACGAGTGGGAAAGGGTCCTGCCTCTGCAGGGTTAAGAGACTGCTTCACAGCAGCTGGGAGGAGTGGTGGTAGTCTTCTCCCTCAGGAATTAATCAAGCCTCCATCCTGATGTGGATCTGGGGGCAGACGAAGTGGAGGAAATCTCCCCAGAAGAAAAATAGGATTATAGAAGTATTGAATAAGGAATTACATGGGAGTTATACATGGGAGATTTCACTGTAGAAAAATGGGGTTATGTGTATAAACCTGTGGCTTAGCTCAGAAAACTCTGCTCTGTGGACTTCTGAGTGAGGGATGGCACGTCCTCATTCTGTTGTGTCCCTAGAGCTGCCTAACCCATCACAGCCACGGGAAAAGGCTTTCTCCATGAATTTTTCCCCACGCACTGAGCCCACAGCCCTGGTGCATTTGGGGTTTTCAGAGAGCCCATTGTCCCCAGCAAACCCCAGCAGCAGCCACACAGAGCCAGGAGCCATCGGGAACCCACACGCAGGGAGTGAAAGTCACTCGCCATCCCTTCCCCATTCCTCGGCATTGCCAGCCCCGAGAAATCTGCTCCTGAGAGTGCTCCTAACAACGGTGTCTGCAGAGGGATGGGGATCCAGCTCTTCATTTCATCCTTTCTGCATCTCCCTTCTGCTCCGGGCCCGGGTAGGTCTGGGTTCTTGCGGACACGTGTACACAAGCAGGGAAGATTTTATTTTGCTCCGCTCCCATCGAGGCTGTTTGGATTTGTATATGTAGGAGACAGCTGGATTCACGAGACATGCCAAGTTTCAGCCATCCTTGGTCCAAATCCTGTTGAACCATGTGCATCCAATTCTCCTCCCTCCCCCGCGTTCGGAGGCAGCGGGGGAAGCGCTGGAACGCCGAAAGAGCCTTGCCTTGGCTGGGGAGACGGGCGCTATAATTAGGCACAGATCTCCTTCTTCTGTCCTAAACACGGTGATCCCAGGATTTATTTCTATCATGCCTGCATCCTTGGGTGTTTTTCGGTAGCGCTCTCCAAGTGCAGGCCTGAGGGGTTCCAGGGAGGGTGGTTGGGAGCTCTCGTCTGCACAGGGGCTTTGCTTCACATTATCAGGCAGCACAGGCGGGCCCATGGTGCCTCACTTCCATTAAGCTCATTTTTTGGACCCATGAGTAAAACTACACTTTTCTACATTTTTGGAATAAGAGAAGCCTGCTGAGCTGGAGTTCTCAAGATGCCAAATGTGATTTCACAGCCACTATCCAGATAGAATTGCCCTTTAACATCATCCAAGAAGTTCTTATACACAAAAATTATTCTGTCATACACAAAATGGCCCAAGTAATTTGGATGAGTTATTTAATAAACTTTGCCTTGTTGTAATCCACGAACAATTTATGATGTTCTTGAATTTCCTCATAATTCAGTTATTTCTTGCTAGATAAGTTGGACGAATAAGTTTTGGCCTGTTGACTGCATGTAAGTGATTAATTAATTGCATATTTCTGGATGCTGGAGTTTAAGTGTATTGGTCAGTTTAATTGGATCAGTAGGCCACATGCTGTAATAATGTTCTCAGGCTGGATGGATGCTTCTCCTTGAAAGAATCCTCCAAGAATAAAAATTCCTGATCAAGCATTTAAAGCAGGCGTCCTGGCTGAAATGCCAGGATGCAGGCAACCACAAACTCAATCAATTACGTGAGTGCTATTGGCATCCCGGAAAGCGAAGTGCTGCATTGTGCAAGCCCTTTCCAAAAGAGAATTCCAGCTCCAGAAAATATTCATAGAAGTATTACCTAATAATCACTTTGCCAAGCTCACTCCTGCTAGCAAGTTCAGTTGTTAAAACACATGTAAAGTACAAGCTCAACTGAAGCAAATTTCTATGAAAATTATGTACAGCACATGCTTTCATCCGCTCTTCCGAGCTCTCACAGTGCTGATATTAAAAGGATCAGCAACATCTCTCCTTGCACCCTGTTTATTGCAGTTTTATGTAACCTGAATGCCACGTACATCCTGGCTCTGTCATTAATTTTAAGCTAGGTCAAATTCATACATATTAGATAATAAGCATTTTTAGTCCCCAAATGTGTGCGTTAATTAATTTTATTTCATTCAGAGTAATTGTCCTTATAGCTCGGTGCTCATTAAAAGGAGAGGTTGAGAATCCTCCTTTGTGCTAGGCTTAATTTGGGTGGAAATCACAGAAGCTGCCTTACAACTTCTCTGTCAGTGTAGATGAGTTCTGACTTGCAGGCAACCCCCCTCCTCCCCACCACTATTACTGGCACAGGAGTCATTTCCAATTCCTCAGTGTAAGCACACATCACTCTAAGGAGACAGAAATTCCATCCAAAGGAGTAGAAATAGCCAGGAAGACCTAGTTTTGTGTATTTTCCTTTTGAAAGATCCGAGCACGGTGTACTGAATGGAAATACCTACAATGAAGCAGGTGCTGGAGGGCCACCCTCCCATGTCCTCATCGTCCAGTTCACATGTCCAGGGGCAAACTGCCCTTCCTGGTAGGCACTCAGGGCACTTACAGTGCAACTGCCCCATGCAGGAGGTTTCTAATGTGTGGCTGACAGCACATATAGGTGATAGACTACAGTTTATAAGCAGCTTATGGGTGATCAGGCAGACTTGTTGAATTTGGTAAGGATTCTGCAACTATTTATGTTGGTTTGGTTTGTTTTTTTGGTTTTTTTTTTTTTTTTTTTGGTTATCTAGTGTTTATTAGCAGGGCTTGTGTGCCCCAGACTTGTCTTTTCTCAGTGTCAGCCACTCGAGCCTTGAGACCGCTGCTGCAGTCGCTGTTCATTAAAAACCCATTTGTCATTCATTAGGAATTTGTAAATGAACGCTGAACAGGTCTGGTCTCTCCTCCAGCACTGGTGGTGCTGGACATCTTTGTGTCCCCTTGTGTTTCTCACTCATTTTTACTGTGAAAGAAGGGCTCTTTAGGGGTTTTGATGTGGAGCCAGTGTTTGGGATGTTGGATTTATAGAGGAGGTGTGGCTCAAGCTGATCTCTCACAGGTCACAGCAGAGGATGAAGATGCTCAGCACCCGCTGGGCTGGCCAATGTCCCCTGGGGAAAGGCCTCTCACAGCTTCTGCCTCCCGTCCCCCCAGTTTTCATTTGCAGTTGACATCTTTCCTGAGCTGACCAGACATGTAATACTGAGTAACACATTTTAGCTCTGAGTTAGCTACTTGAGGTGTGTCTAAAAAACGTATGAAGCACCGGCCTGGGTCTTGGCTTCTTCGGTGAACTTCCGAAGATGTGATCAGTGAGGAAGCATTTGAGGAGGAGACAGTCCCAAGGGGAACGTGTCCCTCCCAGAAGCTGATCCTTAGGGAATATAGGAGCTCAACCTCTCCTAGAAATACATCATTTCTCCTCCTCTGAAGAGGGCAATAGGATGTGCAGGATGTCCTGGTGATCACCAGGCATGCACAATTCCCTCCCTGGCCAAAGGAGAAAAGGCAGTTTAAAACCAAAGGGGCTTGAGGAGACTTCTCTTCCAGCTAAAAGACTTTCACAGAAAGTGCCTCTGATGGCACTGCACAGGGAGCCCGCCTTTCTCTAACCCTCTTGAGGGTTTTTTTTGCACCATTTTTGCAATGCTGATCTTCTGAGCTAATGTCTTGAATTCCTCTGCCTGGTAATGCAGTGTGGTCCTCTGAGACCCCTGGGCCTATTTAATTTCATGCATGTGTAAGATACCTTTTCCCTTTTGGCACCATGATACCAGCTGCAGTCACTTTAAACACTGCCAGTCAATCCTAGTTATCAGAATCTGTACAGGGGACAGGAGGAGGGAGAAGATAATGGATTTGCCTTGAGAGCTCATCTAGAAATCCAGCCCTACGCAGCAGACTGCCTACGTAATGTATTACTTTTTAATAATGTAAATATATTAACATTAGAGCGGCCTTCTCAATCTTCAGTACCTAAACATTACATCACTATAGATATCATAAATATGAAAAATATTGGGACATTAACACAAAGAGCACCAATAAGTTGCTTTGCTTGTCATGTAATTGAAAAGCATGAAGGGTTCACCGTGCTGTGCACGGCGAGCAGGGATCAAGCCTAATGCGAAGGGACAGCTCCGGTATGCAGAGCCTCACCCGAAATAACTTCACAGGGACACTGTCAAGGGTTTTTTAGGTCTGAAAGTTAACACTTCTGTGAAGTTGATTAGTGCTTGCAAGCGCTCTGTGCTATTTTCTAATCAGTGACATTCGCTCTCTTGGTTATTTAATGGTATTAGCAGCAGCAAAAGTGGAACCATTTGTTTCAGGCCAAGCAGTCATAATCCTGCTCACTCTGGATGCTGGTATTTAAGTATGCGTGGGATGCTGTTTTCATCCCACACTCCTCTTCTGTAAGATTTTTGCTTTGCAAAGTTTTCCAGTCTCTTGGTCTTCTGCTTAGCACCCTCCAGGTAAGCCTGGAATGGAAGAAATGTCAACCATTTTAAATAAGGTACAATGCCAAAATGACAGATGAAGATTTTAAACTTCCAAAGCAAAAAGGAATTATTTAGCATGGCTCTACTGGGAGTACAGGCTCATGCTGAGAAAAAATGGGATGCTTTGAATGACTTTCTGGCAAGGAAATCTGTTGAATAGCCCAAGAGGGAAACGTCGAGTCCTCGTTGCTGGGGTAGATTAGATCCCGACTAAAGACACCTAATCTTGCAAGTGATTTTCTGGGCTGGTCATGAGCTCCTTGGAGCCCCCAGTTTCACCTTCTGCAGGTGCAGAGGGAAGGCTTGGCTCCACACTCGGTGAGGGCAGGATTCCGAGCTGAGAGCTGCATCCTCCCGGCACAGAGAGGAAACGGAGCGGTGCAGCGTGGCTGTGTGCACCCAGCAGCAGCGCCGGGCTGAGATAAGGCTGTCCCTCCTTCTCCCCACCCTGTGCTGCCTCTCTGTGCCAGGTTTCTGAAGCATCCACCGTTTCCCTGCCTGCTACAGCCCATGGACACGCGGCAGGGATGTGACAGCGTGCGGGGGCAGCCGGGGTTTGCAGGGAGCACCTGCAGGGCAGGGCTGAGCAGGGTGTGGGGTTTTCCTCATGTGGAACACCCCTGAGCTTAAGCCTTGTCCTGAGCTGCTCAGCACAAGCAAACCCAGCCGAGAGGGCATCCACTGGGCCTGGGCTTGCTTGGGTTGGAGAGTCAGGGGGCTGGCAGGGGGTGCTCCCTTGGGTGCAGGGTGCGAGGGGACCCTGAGACCTGTGGCAGTGGCAGAACTGGCTGCTCCAAAGTAACCTGTCACTGGCAGTTCTTCTTGCTTTGTCTCCTGAAATTATCCTTGTTCTAGGTTTGGATGCCAAATCCTCTTTCACCTTCATCTTTTTCTTTCTGTACACACCTTGTTCTCTAATTAGCTGGATTTCTGTCTCTGCTTTGCTTCTACTTTAGTCCTTTTCCCAGCTCTGCTCTTAGATCTCGCTTTTCTTTACTTTTTGTCTGCCCTCTCATGGCTGGATATTTATTTGCTTATTTTAATTTCTCCGGTGGGAAAGCCTTTCCCGCACCGCATCTTGTAGACATCAGAGGATCTTCTCGGCCCCTTTCTGTCCTCCCCTTCCCTGTGCCAGCGTTTTTCCTTTGCTCTCTCCCCCTCTGCGAGTTGTGCTGTTGCTCTGCTCTCACTGCCATGGTAACTTCAAAAAGACACGGCCATTTGATACAGCAGGCGAAGGAGAAGTCCGCAGGAGTGTGTGCGTGCGTGTGGATGTGTCAGGGGAGGAAAGGGAACATCCTTTTCCTTTCTCTTTTCATTTTTATGTTCAAAGCATTTCATTACAGCTGCTGGGAGGAGGCAGGCCGGCTCGCTGTGGGACAGGAGCCATGAGCCCCATCCTGCTCCCCGTTTTGGGGCCGGGGATGCTCAGCCGCTCCCCGAGCCTGGCTCCTGGCTCTGCAGCAGCGGGAGGCAGCGAAAAACAGGCAGCAACATCTTAAAAGTCTAAAGCATAGTAAGGAATAGTTCTGCTCCTGAGGGGAAACATATGGGGCATTAGGAGCTCCTTCCCCAGCTTTCACATTTACACTTGAAAGTTAACAGCGGAGGAAAACAAACACAGCACTTCAAACCACGCGAGCCGTGCGGGACGCGGGGCTGCAGCAGCTGCTGGGGTGATGCCGGCAGCGATCGCAGCGGGGCTGGACCGCCGGGGAGGGACTGCGGGGAGCTTCCCCAGGTTTTGGGCTGCAAGGGGACGCAGCGAGGCAGAGGTTTCTCAGGGCTGTGGTCCCAGGTGAGCCTGCAATTCCAGCTGGGAGAGCAGCACCCTGCAGCCGAGCCCTGGGGCTGTGGAAGGAGCGGTGGAGGCTGCGGCTGCAGCTCTCAGCCCCATCCCTACAGAACAGGCAGCGCCATCAGCCCACGGAATCTCAACATCAGGACCACAGAATCACAGGGTCACAGGATGGTTTGGGTTGGAAGGAATTGTAAAATTACCTCATTCTGCCCTCCCTGCCATGGGCAGGGACACCCTGCACTGGACCAGGTTTCTCACAGCCCTGTCCAGCTTGGCCTTGAATACCTCCATGGGCTTCCCATCTCTGCCCTGCCCCACCACCGGCAGTGGTGCCCTGGGTACTGTGATGTGCTGTGTGCCCAGAGCTGGCTGGGGATGAGAAGCTGGAGCTGGGTTCCTTGGGCATCTGGCAGCAAAGGGCCCCTACAGCCCTGGGAAATACAATTACTGTTTTGGACTCGTCGTGTATTTTCTCCACAGTCTCATTTTGAAAGCAGTAATGATCTTTTCCTCTCCCCTGGGTGCTGGGAAGCAGCTCGGGGAATTAGTTGCAGAGAGGGGTTGTGGGAATGGCTCCTGCCTGGGAGCACAGGGGTGCCAGCAGTGAGGAGGAAGAGGAGGAGGAGGAGGAGGAGGAGGAGACCTCTGCTTCTGCTTCCCTTAGTTTGTTACCAAAAGCTAAGAAAAAATAATAACTGGAGAAATGTCTCTGTGTTGAGGTGTTTGTCTTGTCGAGCTGCTGGCAGGAATCAGTCCCACAAGCTGTGGAGAGAGAGGTGCAGCCTCGAACATCACAACGGGGTTGCAGGACCATGGGAATCCCATGTACCACCAAAAGCAGGACTGGAACATGCCCAGGGTGGAGGCAGTGCAGGCATGGAGTGATCCCAGTGCAGGCAGGAGCAGGCTCCTCACTGCTGGGCTGGCACAGCTGTCTTTGCAGCAGGTAGGGTTGAAAGCAGCTTTTCTGCTGCACGGAGCTGGGGAAGAACAAACCCAGTGCTCCACAGGGACCAAGGAGGGGATTCTCTGCAAAGATTTCCTTGTATAAATACCCTCCTGTGGCTTTTAATATGGCTGGGGAGGAGGGAGGAACAATCTGGGCCAGCAAAGTGAAAACCTGGTTTTCTAATCTGTGAAAACCAAGCAGGTAAAGAATAGAGGGAGGAAAAGAGCAAACAGTGGTGACCTCGCCATGAATCTTGAAGGAGCAGAAGGAGGTCCCTGAAATGATGCTCTGGCCTGCTCACCTGTCCCTGTCCCCCTCACACATCTAGAGCTTTGTAGTGCACCTTTAATGACTCACGAGGGACGGGGTGGCTGCTAATGAGGCAGGATGTGGTTGAAACCTGTTCCCTGGTGCAGTGAGAACTCAGATCCGGTATCTTTATTGTAATGGCATTCTGGCCTGGTTGTACTAATGCAGAATACTTTTCATTTGCATGACATGATCAAGTTACCCATGGAAGGGCTGGACCAGGTGCACGTGCTCCTGCTCCTTGGCTTGGTGGTGGTGGCTGCTGCTCTGTGTTCTCTGTGTTCTCACCAGGAAGGTGCAGCTCCAGACACGCCGGGAAAAATGCAGTCAGACTTCTTGGTTGGGAGAAGCAGAGGCAGCCCTGGCCAGGCAGGGCAGGCTGGCCCCAGGACTGGACATTCCATGTACCTCCTGCAGGGTCTGAGTTCCTCTGATGTGGTGCAGGCAGGAACAGGGCCATGGATACTCCTTGGTCTTGGCTGTGCATCCTTGAACGGAGTTGCAGAGCTCCCTGGAGAGGTGAGAGCTGATAGGGACAGTCCCAGAGGGGAAATTAAATGAAAAAAGACGGAAAGAGAAAAAAGGGATTAATACTGGTTTGGTTTTCACCTGAAAGCATTAAAAAAAATGGAGGAAACTTGTAAATGAACTGATGTTTTGAGCTGAAAAGACCTGAAAGTCTGCTAGTGAAGGCTTTGACTTTTGTTTTTATTTTTTCTGTAAGCAAATAGCAGACATGTTTTGATGCTTAAGCTCATTTATTTTTGTTGGAAAGGGTGTTTGGCTGTTTGGTTTTGTTTTCCCTGGCTTTATACTGGAGAGAAAACATCCTTGATGGAAATGTGTGATCCAGGAGGGAATCTGTGAGTCTGCCACCAAACACATCGTTTCAGTACACAATGTCTCCAGCACCACAATCCTGGGTTGATTTGCCACTCTTGCTGGGCTGCAGACGAAGTGTTCAGCTGATCAGAGCTGTGCAAACACACCCACCACCACACACACTGCTGCTCATAAACTGACAAACAACAACAAACCGGGGGCTGGTTTTCCTTCCCAGAGCCATTCAGTCTTCCCCCCTGCCCAGCTGCAGTGCCTGGTGTGAAAATCAGCCTGTCTTACCCAGAAACACCTTCATCCTTATGACCTCTGGCTCTTGCGTTGTTTTCTCGCTGCCTTCCCCACTGTCCCCTGGCCTGAAGCCCCCCAGCCCCAGCAGTGCTCACCATTTGCCCAGCAGCCTTGGGAATCCTGTGGAGCTGCAAGGAGCAGGAGCAGGGTGGGGCTGGGGTGCTCTCAGCCCATCCTGGAGGAGAAGACTGGAAGAGATGGAATTGTGGGGCCTGTTGATGGGGTTTGGGGGCGGTGTTGGGGAGTTGCTGCTGGTGCTGCATCACAGCAGCTGCAGGAGGATCTGCTCCCTCTGGGAAAGGACAGGCTGGGAGCAGCTCATCAGCCTCCCTCATGGGCATCCCATGGATGAACGGGGGAGATGGAGGCAGATTCAGGAATGGAGGTGTCTGGAGGTCCTGCTTGCACCCAGGGGCCGGGCAGGTGGGAGCACTGGTCAGCCTCTTGTGGGAGCACTGGTCAGCTTCTCATGGGAGCACTGGTCAGCCTCTCCTGGGAGCACTGGTCAGCCTCTCATGGGAGCACTGGTCAGCCTCTCCTGGGAGCACTGGTCAGCCTCTCATGGGAGCCCTGGTCAGCCTCTCGTGGGAGCCCTGGTCAGCCTCTCAACGTGGGGTGGCTGTAGGGGGGTGCAGTGTCCGAGCATGGCCAGCACAGGGCTGCTCCCAACAGTGCCCAGCACAAACCTTCAAGTGCAAGCACCACGGTGCTGCTCTTCTCTGCTCCGTGTTTTTTGGCCGCCCTTTCCTCGTGGCTGTGAGATCCTGGTGGGGTTGTTCTCGCAGGGGAAAGCTCAGATGAGCTTCTTGTTGCTGGAGCAACGCAGAGCAGTGTGAGCAGCCCCGAGTACCTGGTTCCTAAAATCCTGCTCCAGCACTAAAGCCCTGTGGTGTTTATGAGGCAGCACTGCAGGGACACACACAGACAGCTCTGCCTGCTCCCAGTCCTGCCCATCATCCCTGCACCTGATGTGCCTGGAGCACACAGAACCCAAATTCTGCTCCTGGGGAAAACAAACCCACACATCTATGCTCGTACAGCTGGGGAAAAAAATAAATTAAAAAAAAAACCAACCCAAAAAACACCGAAAAAGGGGTGTTTTAAACTGAGCTCATATTTTTCCAAAGTTCTTTTCTCTTTGTCCTTGAAGAAAGTCTCTTGGTTTCCTCTGGTTGCTGAGAATGAATTTCCTAGCAGGGACACCTTGTCAGCTTTTTTTCTTGGGCTTGAATTCAATGTTTCAAATGAAATGCCTCTTTTAGTCTCATCTACTTCATCTACAAGAAGATGGGTGAAAAAATCTATTTTCTTTCTTCTTTTTAGAAGATTTCTGTTTTCCCTCCAAGTGGCCTTATGGCTCCTTTTAAGAAATTATATAACAAATTGTGAAAATCTGGAAGGGAGCTGGTAGTTTGATTTCTTTAAGACTCTCCCTTCTGCCACTAAGACAAAGAAAGGGAAAGTAACATTCACTATGCAAAAAAATATAATAAAAAAAAAATCAAACTTACTGCTTCGCTTTTGAACAAGGTGCAAATTAGCGGATATTTGTTAAAATTTGAGACAGCAATTGTCTAAAAAAAATAGTTTCAAAGAGGAGAAGGTTGTTTTTTCTTCTTAAGTAAAAAAGCCCCTGAACCTTTCTTTCTTTTAACTTCAAAAGGGAGCCAGATTGCAGAGGAAGAGAGAAAAACCTTAAATCTCCTCTGAAGGGGAAGCAAGTAACTTAGTCAAAGTGATCTTATTTGTGAGGGAATAATTTTCGGTTCACTGTGGTTTTTTTCCTAAGATCATGATCAAGTGGCTTGTAAATTTTTAACTGAGCTGGTGGAACCTCTGCTCTACCTGCAGAGGTGTCAATTGGTTTCTTACTTGGGGGTGACTGGGTTATGGTGACCTGCCTCTTTCTGAAACCTTCATCAGCAGGCACCGAGCAGGAGTTCCCCTGGTTTTTGAGGAGGTGTTTTCAGTAGTACAAGAGTGGAGGGAAATGCTTCCAGCTCCCTAGGATGGCGTTTTGCACTTGTTTCTGCACTGCTGCAAGCAGAGGCACTGGAGCCACGCTGAAGGTTAGGCACAGATCCAGGGCTTGGGGGAAGATAAGTGGTGCCTGTCCTGCCTGGCACCTCTCGCAGCTTCTGCATTTCCAAACAAATAGCCATGATAAAGAGGGTTTTTCAGATGCGACCCACAGGTATTTCATGTTTATGCAAGTGATAATCTCTGGAAAAAAGATGCCTGCTAAGGAGAGTTCTCGTGGTGTATCTGTGAAAGCCAGAGTCAGCCTTGTCCAGACTAATATTAACCTCCATACACATCTACATGTGCAGCATCTGCCGAGTCTTTGGCTGGGCTCGTGGGTTTGACATTGAGCTCCTCATTTCAGCCTCAGCTTTAACAGCGAGCGGCTGCCCCAGTGGCACAGGGCACCCGTCCGTCCGTTCCAGCCCTGCCAGGCCGTGCCAGGCGCTGCCCCGGAGATTGCAGAGCACCATCACACAGCTAATGGGTGGAACTCGGCCTCCTGTGCCAGCTGGTGCTCATCAGCTCCGTGTCCTGCAGCGCCAGGGCTGATGGAAATCGCCGTGGAGAGCTCTGTGCCTGCCTTCAATCAGGGCACAAACACCGGGAATGGAACATCCAAAACACCCTGGCACGCCGGGCGTCGTGTGGGGCTCTCTGCTGGCTGCCTCATCTCAGGGGACTCAGAGCTGCCACCCTCGATGGAGGTTCAGCAGCTACAGTCACCAGTACCATCACCACAGGAGCCGGCAGATGAAAGGTTTTGCTCACTGGTGTTTGCCCTTTCCCGGTTTCCCTTGTGGTCCTGGGAAAGGTGAGTGAGTACACAGAGAGCTGCCCCAGCGAGGGCTGGGACCATGGAGTGCAGCAGGGTGGGCAGAGAGATGCTCCTGCATGCGTAAGTGGGTTAAAAGGAAATAAAGACCAGCAAAAGATCACAAAGTTGGGCAAAACTTGATAACATCTGGAGCCTGTGTAAGGGCAGAATTGTAAACGCTGTAGCCCAGAGCTGGGCTCTGGCTGGACCTGCTTGTCTCCAGAAGATGAACATTTTCCCCACTTTTGTAGAGCAGCAAAAGCTATTCTTTGAGCTGTCGAGTCCTTTTTTGAAAATTAGTAGGGTTTTTTTTTTCTTTTTTGCCTCAATAACCTACAGCAGAGAGTCCTAGAGGCTAATTATATGTTTCATTTTAAATCCTTTAATTTTTTGTAGTTCAAATAGATAACTGTGTTTTTCTCCCACATCTTTGATTCAGACAGATGATTTGCTTCATTAATTGATATGTGGAGGAGGGGGGGGGCTAGAAATGAGCTATATTTATGCTTCAAAAATAATCTTTTCCCAACTGCATTTTCTTCTTCTATGAATCCTCATATTTATTTCAAAATTATCCTGAAGTGAATGTCATCAACCTTTGTGCAGGAGTCTTTTTCTAGATTAATTAGTCTATAATGAATCTACTCATCCACTTTGATTTTCAACTTTCAGGTTGGCCTGGTGTCAGACTGCACCCAGAAATCTGCTTTCTCTCCTGATCTGTCAGAATGAGGAGGAGGGCAGGGTGCCGGGGCTGCCTGAGAAACCCGACAGTTTGGAGGAGCTGGGATTTCAGTTGTTGAGGTGAGAACGCATTTGGGAAGTGCCTCGTTCCTGCAGGAGCTGCTGAAAACCGGTGAGCTCAGAATGGAGCCGCCCCAGAGCCCAGCCTGGGCCGGGTCCAGCCTCTCTGTTGGACGGCACAAACATCCCTGTGCCAGGGGTGGATTCGCATCCCAGAGGGGAGATTTTATGTGGCCTTGTATCTTGGTGATGATTATTTCAGCTCTTCCTTTTCCTGGACAGAAGGAGAAACCTGTGAAGGTCCCAGCCCTGAAAAGCAGACACCAGAGTGAATCACACCATTGCACTGGCGTGACACCAGCCAGGGTCTCATCTCCCCAGGGAGTTTTCCAGCTCTGCTTGCTTGCTGCTTTCTTCTTGGCTTTTTTCTTTGGCTTTCAACACACTTTGGTGAAAAAAATGGGTGTGAATCATTTCTCATGAGAAGCTTCCATTGCAAAAAGTGCTTTTTTTAGGAACCCAGCATCTTTATAAGTGAAATGCCAGAAATCTCACAAGCTGAAGCTGAAATGTGCTGGTTGCAACATTAGGTGCTAACAGTTGGCAAAGCTTGAGTCCCAGTGGCTAAAGCACCAGAGAAAATGGCAGACAGTTCCTTGGCTTTTAAATTTGGGCTGTCTCACTTGTGTGACAGGAGGAGAGAAGGTAGGACTGGGCTCGGGCTGGCTGCCTGTGATTGACACGATTCAGGGACAGCTTTTTATGGCTCTCATCATGGTGACGTTCTGATTGCCTCCCCAGCACTAATGAAGACGTCCCTTAATGGGCCTGCCAGGTAGGAAAATATTATTATCTCTGATTTCCAGATGAGCCTGCTGCACGTGGCTCCATCTGCCTGGCATCTCTGGCCCATGACAGCGGTGATGATGCGTCCCATGCAGGTGGTGCTGCTGCTCCTGGCCCCACCGTGGCTGCATGGGGCTGGGGCTGGCCCCACCATGGCTCTCAGAGATGCTCCTAAAGCCACCAGGAAAGCTCTCCAGATCAGCAATGTTGCTGGCTGAGAAATGTGGAAAAAAATGCCATGTCCACTGCTGGTTTTGTCTCGAAATCTTCAAACCAAACCAGTTGGTGGGTTTTGGGGAGAATTGTCAGTGGTTTTGTCTAGATATCTGAGAATTTTTATAGAAATGCCTGCAAAAAAAAAATGTGCATAACATGTTAGTAACAGTCTCAAGGAAGCTGGGAGAAGAGAAAATTTTTTTAGGAGAGTAAAAATGGATAGAATATTTTGTGAGATTAAAAATGTTTGATGCTGGCAGCAGCTTGGGGTAAGGTGGGGAGAAATGTTTGTGAAAGCATCATTTGGGATAAAACCTTTCATCTGACAGTTGAGGTCAGCCTCCAGGCCACCACAAGGGCTGTGACCCCTGGCTGGGCAGTCTGGCTGCCTGCCAAAATTTCAGACCCTGCCACCTCCTGTGCAGCTCATTGGGGACACACCTGAGCGTGGCACCTCGGGCTGGGCCCTGTGCCAGGCACGGCTGCCTCCTGCCCTGCTGCTGGTGAGGAGCTCGGGCTGGTGACAGACACCAGTGCTTTACAGGCACATTTGGAGCTATGAGGGTTTGGCAGCTCAGTGCCACGCCAGGGACAGCCAGGGGCTGGGATGAGGGATGATGCCTCTGCTCTGGTCCCCTTTGACCTGAGCCGAGCAGCAAACTCAGCTTGGCCTCTGGGTGGAGAGGTGGCACATATGGATTTTGATAACTTTCTTCTGCTTAGAGGTCACTGTCCACTTTAAATATTCATGTTCTGAGGGACATTAAATAAATAATGCTGAACTTGTTAAGCTGATTGGCTTGCAACTTCTGCATTTTGTGTCTTGTTTGCAACTGAGAAGGGATGTGAGGCTGCTAAATACAACCTGCTCCTTTACTAGGAAAGGTTTTTCTGTTCAGACCCAGTTATCTGCTCACTGGGTTTGAAAAGCAGGACTGAAATGGTTTGCAAAGAGGTGTCTCCAATACCTACAGGCTGGTTTCCATTCTTGGGGGGAGAAAAGGAGAAAAAGAGTACTGCAAATCGATGGTTTTGTTTTGTTCAACCCTCAGTGCCCAGCATGGATCATTGTGTGGTGGTGGTCATTCCCTGTGGCCTCTGCTCAGGCCCTGCTGCAGTCCCTGTGCTCCTCCGGGGCTCCTGACAGGGCTGTCAGGCATCCCCATGGGCTCCCATCACCTGCATTCCCATGCACTGCCTGTAGCATTTGCAATAAAGGGCAATTTGCAAGAAATCCCTGTGGCATGAGATGGAAAACAAATGGCCAGCACCTCATATGTTATTTTTTCATCTGTTTGGTCGGTACCAGAATATTCCCTGGTACCTTGGGACTTGCAGTTCAATCCAGACACTCGTATTTGCAAAAGATGGTTAATGAATATGAGGTTTCAAGGTGGGAGCCTTTCAGTGACATGAGATTTATGTAGAGGCAGTTATTATACTTCCTTCCTCCCCCCCATCTGCTTCAGAAGGAATATGAATCACCAGTTGAAGGCCTCCTGTATTTGTAAATCAGCTGCAACATAACAGTGATGTTGGGAAGTTGTACTGAGCTAACTGAGCTACTTCTCAATCTCAGAGCTTTACATAACCCCTTCTTAACACACTGTTATTTCCTTTATAGATAGACTCATAAATTACTCCTGGTACACAAAATGCGTGGGAGGCTGCCTGTTTGCACAGCATGGGACCAAGACCTGCACATTCAAATATCGGCAGACAGCTGGAACACAATCTGTGAAAAGGCACTCAGAGCCTCCAGGTCTATTAAATACAAACTTAGAACATCTACCGAGAATTTTATTTCTTGCATTACATGGGTAATGCCAAAAAGAATAGGTGCAATACCCCTGGGACTTTGTCGATAAATGTCACAGCGGAGCATCCAAAAAGCCTTCTGTGGGTAGGTGGATCGGTGTGCAGGCAGAGCTGGGGACATATGTGTGCTTCTGCATGAACATGAATTTGTGTATAACTAAATATCTGAGCGAGGAGGATCAGCCTGTGATAGCTATATTTAATTTGGTGTCCCATTTTGTGCTGAACTCTCACCACATCAAGAGAATTGGGAAACGTGTTGCTTTGGGTTCTGAAGTCATTTTATTGCAATCATATAAACCCACAATGTACACGGAACCCAAATTGTTCTTTTTCTGAAGCTATTTGCTTCCTAAGGTGGGGAAGGTTTCCATTATGGACAAAGTTGCCTTATTTGCTTCCACCAGTAGGTCCAATTGACGCCCACAGTTTTTACCAGATGGGTCTGGGAGATGCTGCCCTGAGACTGATGGACACAAAGGGAGGCAGGACTGAGACTGTAGAGCCTCTGGTTCCACTTGCATTTCACTGCCTTTTTTGTCTTGCTGCCTGACTTCTTCAAACCTCAGCATCTGACTGTGAAATGTGGTCCCAGGCCATCTCTCATCCCAAACCTTCCAGTGGTGTGTGGCAACATTTATGCTGCTTTTACCTTGTGTAGAAGCCCTGATTTTACTGATCTATTTCAGTTTCCTGTTACCCACATCCAGTAATCAAAATCTGGAAAATTTTGGATAAAATTTACTTTGGTTTTAATCTAAAGGACGCCTCTTGATTACTCTAGCTTTGATATATTTCCAGCTGTGAATAAGAGGTATTCAGGCTAATGATATATTGGATTTGATTAGTAGCATAATGCATCGGGCACGGAAACAATTCACTGCTCCCAAGAAACTGGTCATTTCTGGGGTGTTTTTGTTTCTTTCAGGAGTAAGTTCTGGTCAGGAGTAGAGATGTGAAAACAAATAACACTCTCGAGTGGCTGTTTCAAAGCAAAAAGCCTCTGGCAGGTTGGATGAGGGAGGAGAGGCTGTTCCCAGGCCAGACCTGCTGCCTGATCACCTGTGACACTACTGGAGTTGCACCAAGTTTTGGTACCTTGGTGCATCCTTCAGTCACTGGGGGATAAAAGCTCTTGCCTACAAGGCCTAGCAGATGCAAGGAAAATGCATTGGGATTTTGGAATAAGAGATGGATAAAAGCCCAAAAGACTACTTCTCATTGCACTGTTAAGGAATTTTAATAAAATTTGATTAAGAGGCAGGGATTAGGTATGGTGCTGTGCAAAAACATCAATTAGCAGAAGAACAAAAAGCAGTCATACAGCTTGAGATTGTTAGAAACTCCTGCTAGAAATATTCGGTGAAGAATTTCAGAGGTATAAGTTGCCATGAAGCCTACAATTCTCTTCTTGATTCCTCTGGTAGCTTTCTGTTTTTATAGCCATGGGGGAAAAAAAAAGATTAATGTATCTGGTTTTTAACAATCTATCCAGGGTGTGGAAAAAAGCCCTTCTTACGCTTTGCCTTTCAATTCTCCAATAATAAATTAACTATCACAGTTTAAGATGCAATTGTTGTTCTTTTATGTCTCCAGACTAATGCATCGTGACACCTCGATTACATGAGGAGTGCCTGGCTCCTCCTGCCCTCTCTCTGCTGGGTGAAAGCCTGTGAACAAATCAAGGGAATGCTCACCTGCTGCCCAGGATGGATCTGCCCTGGTGCCCAGCTGTCCCCTGCACTGGGGGCAGGGGGCACACAGGACACCCGTCCCCACGCTGCTGTCAGACCTCCCCGTGATGCCTCTGAAGGGACAACGCTTCTCTCTGTGCTCCTGTGTACCTGCTGTCCCTAACGATTTTAAAAAATAATAAGAAGAGGGAAATTGCAAAGCCAGTGGACCGAAACACTGCGGTGTGCAGGCAAAGTGGCTGTGTCCATGCCACTGCCATGGATGCTGTGGGAGAGAGCAGGAGAATACAACCCACGGCTCTAGTGAGAGTAATGAAATGTTTTGTGACTGAGGCTGCCTGGCCCCGTATCTGCAATAATCAAATCCTGGTAAGGCAATTTAGCAAGCTGTGTTTTTTTTTCCCAAGAGAAAACAGTTGGTTGTTCTTTTATTCCATCAGCTGGGCTGTGCATCCCACCCACTCCCCTCTGGCCCTTCTGCCTTGGCCAGGCTCTGCTCACCACAGCTGGACCAGCGAGGCTGGACTGTCACTGAAGCCATCCTGACCCTCATGGCTGCCCAAGTTCCTGAGCAGAACTGCTCACTTTGGAGACTCAGGCAAAATTTCTCAGCCCATCTCCATGAAAACGTGATTACGTCATTAAGTACATCCTGTGATACCCTCATCATGCCCTGATGGGCCCATGCACTGAACCTCACGGCTCCTGCTGGAGCTACACCCCGTACCCAGCCGTGGAGGCACTGCTGGCTGCTGGTCTCCCACTGCGGGTGAGAGGTCTGTGAAGGGCCTGAGATCACTGTCACACCCTGGGAGTCATACACAGAATAAAGATGCCTGCTTTCTTTCCCTCCCACTCCTTGCAGGGCTCATTTTGCAAACTGCAGCTCCCGAGAATGGGAAGCCAGCTAGAGCAGCATCACTCCAGTGGTGTTGTGGAACTGGGATGCTGCAACAGAAACCTGAAGGAGGAGGACAAACACACTGGGATCCCAGTTTTGATAGACTTAGTCTTCCATTTGTGAGACAATAGGCTGAGGAGCCAATGGCACTGCTGCTGCATGGCCCTGGTGGCAGTGCTCTGTCTGCTGCCAGCATCACCAGGAACATGCGTGCCCTGTACAGGCGGTGGCTGCCACCCTGCAGATCCTTGGCTGTGTCCATCCCAGGCTCAGGACCAGGTAAGTAGCCAGTGGCCCTGGTCACTGGGTCATCATACACATCCCCTCCTGCCCCATCCAGCCACTGCCACCTCCTTTGTTGTTTGGCCCTTTAGGAGTCTTAACGGGACCTATAATATTTAATGGGTTTGCTAGTGATAATGTCATTTTAAATGACATAGCTGTGATAAATCGCTTCCACACGTCATTGAATTCTGTTTCTAAATTTTTATGTATTTTTGATAGGCCAATTTATCCCTGTTGCAGCTCCAGCCCATGCAGTCAATGGCATTCCACTGGGGGTGAATTTTGTCTGCTATTTACAGTGTGTGCTTTTAAGCAGTGATTGGTGTGACAGTGTGATCTGTACAGCTGTCTCTCTGTATTTATTCTTTTGCCTATAAGTTTGATTTATACTAGCTTCAAAAAAGAAAAAAAAAGCTCATAGCTTTTCATGTGAATGACTTTAAATAACTGATTAACGATTACTATTAGCACGGCTATAATGGAACGGGGGCTGCCAAGTTTATGGGCTTGGCTGAGCAATTGCAGGTAAAGCTGCTGCGTGCCCCTCTCCAACTCTAAACCTTTTCTGAGGTTTTCTTTATAATTGGACAGTGCCCTCTGGGTTCAATCCGACTTGATGTGTCTGACACGAGGCTCACGGCGGAGCCGCCTGCCAGGGGATGTTTGATGTTTGCTGGCAGCGCGCGGGTACCGCCGGGAGCCAGGGGTGCTCTGCACCAGCCTGCTCCTGCTGGGGACAGGAGCCTCCGCACCCCACACGGCAGTGGGGACTTGCAGACAAGGCAGGCGCTGCTCAAGTGCTCTGCTTGAGCTTGTGTCGTAGTCGTCAGATTTGTTTTCATGCATTCTAGGAGCTTAAAATGGTGTCTCTAGGAGGCGGCATCCTTTTGGGCTTGTGTCGCAGGAGGAGCCCCTAAAGCTCTGTTTGTAAAGCTGCCTCTCTGTGTGTGGCTCTGTGGCTGCACTGAGTTGTCTCCTGCCCCCTCGGGTGCTGATTCTGCCTCGATCCTGATTTATTCAATACCACCCTAGAAATCTCCTGGAGACTTTTGAAGGAATGCAGTGCTGAGTTAAGCCCCTCTACTTGGCTTTGTGTTCCTTCTCTCCCCCTGGACCGCTGATATCAGAGTCTGGTGGCCAGGAGCATCTGCAAGCAGCAAAGCTGTGCCCCTGTGTGTCTGTGTGTCCATGGGATGGTGCAGGGCTGGGCTCCTTGCTGCTGAGCCCTCATGGAGAGCAGCACAACCAGCCTTGCCTTACCCTAACCTGCCCCAAGGTGCCAGCCAGGATCATTCAAGCAGCAAACTCCCTCCCGACACAGCAGCTACTACACAGTTAACATTTTCCAGGACTGAGACCTCTGAGATGTTTATTCCAACGTTTTCCTGCTTGAGTTACCACCTGTGGTACCAAATAGGAGGAAGGATGCCTATGTCAATGAGATGTTCATGTCCTGCAAAAAGAAGGAACCTGCAAGCCAGGAAATGTTGTGTGTGTTTTCCTGAAAGTTGCAGTCCTGAATGTGTTTGTTTTGATGTGTTTGCACACGGGGAACCAGAAGCAGCAGCAGAGGGGTTCCATTTTTCCCAACGTTGTGCAGTGAAGCCATCCAGCTAGGAGCACCCTGGCTATTTAGTTGTCAGGAGGGAATAATATGGTATTTTCTTTTCTATTTTCTTTAATAAGATGGTGGTGCTTCAAAAGTAGCAGAGGATAAGGCAAAGTCTGGGAATACAAAGCATTTTTCCTGTTGTTACTATTAATCCCAGCTCGAGTAGACCTGCCTGAGAATCACTCTTGTTATTTTGTCTGCTTTCCTCTCGTTTACGTTCCCTCAGTAGAGTTTGATTAAAAACGATTGCATCTCATTTTGCTCACAGGGGTTGAGGTGCTGTGTCGCCGTCACCTGTCTGCAGCCAAAATTATACGACACATCATGGAAGGGGTTGAATGTTTGCTACTGGTTTTGATCTTCTTCAAAATATCGTTTTCACTTTGTGTAGCTGGAGAATAGTTGGCCTCCTGCCGTTCCCATTCACTTCTTACCCTTGAACAATGAGAATAAAATCTGCCTGCAGTAATGTTCAGTTTATGCTGGGGAATTTTTCCAATACAGAAAGGGAAATAAAGAAGCTTTATGAAATAATGGTGCCATTCTCAGATAAACAGATATTTTTGCTGTTAAATTCATATTCAAGGGGTAGCAAAGAGGTCAGTTCTAGCTGAATTCACAGCAGAGCTGTGGAACTGTGTGGCCATTCAAAGTCTTTGGCCTTTTGGTCTTTTGGAGATTTTTCTGAAAATACTTTTAACTCATGCAGATTTTACCTTCCTATGTCTAAAAAGGGCAGATTTATAACAGATGTAATGGTGTGTCTCTGGTGTTCCTTGGGGCTGAAGGATGCCATCTCCCTGCAAGCAGCAGCACAGGAACAGGGAATGTGTGCTGGGCAAGGCAAACATCAGCTGGGAGTGTCCGTGTTTGTGTTTGCCACCAGCCTCAGTGGTGCCCAGGGAACCTTGATGTTGAGGACTTCTGCCCTTTCCAGCCCTGGGAGCCTCTCCTGGTTCCCTGCCTGCCCTGGCATCGATGTTGTGCCAGCCCAGCAGTGGTTCCATGGAAATGGGGATGCCAAGAAGGTTTCTCATGAGCACCACGGCAACACACAGTTGCTAGCATGACTCTGCAACCAAACATCAGCTCAACTACTTTTTATTACTAATTTCAAGCTCCAGCTGCTGCCTTGAAGTATTTTGTTTTGTCATTCTGAGAGCTGCTGCTCAGAACAAACAAAAGGGAAAGAAAAATGAAAGCAAGGCCCCTAAAACTCACTAGTAACATAAAGCCTGGCAAGGATGGCTAACCGTGACTAATAATCCATCAGGGTGGCTCATCTGTCAGCTACAAAAGCATCCTTCCTAGAAGTTTACTAAAGCTTTTTAAGGTCTAAGCTGAGTTTACGGCTTGTGACAGCAGCAGGGTGCTGGCAGTGTGTGGTGCTGGCCAAATGTCTGCCACCACAGGACAGGGTCTCCTTCAGTCCCGGCTGCAGAGGACAGTCAGTGCCTGGATGTGTTACTTTGGCCAGAGGAACCCAAAAACTCCATCAGTATGGGGGACTGCCTGCTGGCCTAAGAGTGGGGCCTGCTTTGGGAGGGTCCTTGTGGCTGCTTTCCCACACCACAGCTTGTGAGTCTCTCATTCTTGCAAAGCTTTGTTCAATCCTCCCCACAGCTGCAGCGTCCCAGTGGAGGTGAGGTACCTGCTGGGGCTGTGGGGAGAGCAGGGAGCAGCCCTGCCCTGTTCCTGCCCGAAGGCACGGGAGGACACGCAGCTCTAGCCCTGCCTGTCTCTGCCAGCACAGCCCTTTCCTCCCTGCTGGGCTCTGCCTGGCCAGAGCAGCACAGCTGTGGAACAGCTCCAGGAGAGATGGGGGGACTACCTGCAGGGCACGGGGCCTCGGAGGGCTCCCACCGAGCCCAGGAGCTGCTGAGGTTGGTCCATGTGGAATAAACTCATGCTGAGGGTTTCACCACCAGCTCATGGCTATTTGTCACCAGCAGATACTTGCTCTGTGCCTCCTGCAATGACTCAGTCACCTTCTCCAGTCTCCCTTCCAGCGACTTTCCCTTTGCCCTTAACTAATCCATCATTTGGAAACATCCCGTGGTGTATTTGCTGTTTTAAACTGCCGACCTTCAGGCTTTGCTCCCACCATGGCTCCCGGGCCACGCTGATCCCTTTTCCCTTCGGAGACTGGCAACACGTTCTGGTTTTGAAACAGCTTCATATAAAACTGGAAGGAGGTCTCAAATCCAGATCAAGCTTAACATCCACTGTCGATCCCCCACGTACTCAGCCTCTTCCCTCCTGCAAGTTTTAAGCCATTCTTTTCACTCTGCTGCTTTGTGGGGCTAATGAATTTGCTGCTGCTATTCCCTCTGAGGAGGGGACGGGAACAGTCACACAATTGCTGTGAAAGGCTTAGAAATACATGTAAGTGGTTTGGGTTTCTCTGTGAAATCTGAATTCAAATCCCCACTCTCAGTAAAAAAGAAAAAAAATAAAAGGGAGAAACACCAACACTGAAGAGCAACAACTTAAAAAAAAAATGTTCATAGGGAGTGTGAGGTTTCGCTGCCTTTATCTCTAGACGGGAATGTTGTAGTGTTGCCTACAGAGCCTTTCTTCTCTGCATTAGGCGAGCGAGGAGATTTCATTTCATACATCATTTACAATGGAGTGCATCAAGAGCAGAGTTGGTGCATATTAACAGGGATGTGGGGAAAGAGTTGGGTTCTTTGAAAGTTTCAAAGCATCTCCACCAAGGAGGGCAGCCCAGGCTGCTGATTCCCCCTCACTGTCACAGAAACTGTGCGAACCAAAAGCCCACGAAGTGAAGGAGGGGAGAACAAAGGCACTGAAAGTGCTGTAATGCACCAGCATCAGTGGGAGCTGGAGTGGCACAGGGGTGCTGGAACAGACTGCCCCACCAGCCCCGAGAGGCTCTTCTGTCTCTTCTTCTTCTCCTAGCTGGAGTGAGTGCAGGGTCCTCGCAGTGCTTGGAAAGGGTGGCCATGAGCTGGGAGAACATGAGGAAGACATTGTCCTCCTTCCTGTCCAGCCCATCTGACCAGCAGCACCCATAACCAAGCTTTCTTCATTGCCTCACGCTGCACTTTGAGCCAGGTCTTCAGATCACCACAGAATGGCCACCCCAGGTATTCATGACAAAGTCTTGTGGATGATGACTTGGGCTAAGAATCAATGCTCTTCTTTGTTGATTATACTTGGGCTGGTTTTAGTTTCCTCCTGGAGTTTGCATCCATAAGATACACTTGAGAAAACTGGAAATTGGAGCTCTTGATGAGCTGTAAAACTACATCTAGGGATGCTGATGTTGTCTCATCACAGGACTCAAGGAGCTGGAGCTTTCTGGAAAACAGCAGGCACCACAAAACATGCTAAAAAAATCATGGAACTGGCAGTTCCATAAATTATGGAATGGCAACATTTTCTCCTTTCCCTGTTCCCATGCTGTCTGCTCCTTTAGCAGGAGCTGCACAGGCCACCCTGCGAGAGGGAACAGGAAAGTCCCCAAAGCCTTGTGACGTCTGTGCCAACATCTCTCCACCTTCCTCGTGGCTGGAGAGAGCCATCGGCCAGGGAAGTATGGGACCTTGGGCCTCAGTGTGTGTGGAAAAATCCTCTGTGCCTGCTGTGCCTTGCCTTTTCTATGGAAGACCACCTAAGTGGTCTTGAATTTTGCCTAGAAGTGTCTGGCAGAGAGCCTTAGGAATAACTCCAGTATCAAGGGCATCTTCCAGGACTGCTGCCCTGGGAACACGATGATTACCTTATCTGCCTGATGCTGCTCGTCCACGTACACATTTGTAGGTCAAGGGATTGGGAGAGATTTAAATAGGAGTTCCCATGGCTCCTGAAATTAATACAAAGTCTTATTTGGCAGACATTAATATAAAGCCTTTCCTGGCTGTTATAAAATTCACCACATTCCATTCTGGTGGGTCACCTTAGTGCTACATGATCTGAGGGAGGGCAGGAACAGCAGCAAAAATGCCCACCACGTTTGGGAATGCCTACCTGGACTCAACCACCTTCGGGTTTGTTCAGTAATTGATGTTGAACAGAGATGCTTGCCTGGATTTACAACGTTTATTTTCAATTAAACTGTTGACTGGTACCTGCTCAGAGTCCATTTCCAGAACTGGTGACGGATTTGAGCTGCTCAGGAGACAGCCAGCTTGCTCCAGGTGACATCTTCAAGGTTACAGAAGAAAAAGCCAACCATGTCGGGCTTCTGTCAGCTGCAATTTCTGCCCTCTTAGAGTTAGGAAACAGAAACTTTTCCCATCCCTCCCCCATGACTGCGCTCAAAACTCCACAATCTATTTTCTCTCACTCTTCACCTCTTCTCCTTTATATTGGCTGCTTTGCACCAAAAGCCCCATAGTTACATGCACTTTGACACTTGCATTTCAAAATGCCTGATTGTGGAGTTCTGCCAATACCAGCAATTGATCTGGTGCCACAGACCAGCTTAATTATTCAAGGTCAGTCTCTCTCTGTCTCTTCTTGTCCAGGGAGCAGCAGCTACAGGGAATAAAACTTGAACAGTCTTTAAATTTTAATCATAAACTTTAGTAAGTCACAGATTTGTTTTGCTGTATGTGGGGTTTTCTCTATTGTGCTTCCTGCAACTTTTGCAGCCTCCCTGCTCAGAGCACAGCTCTCCTGCTCAGTGTAACACTGGGCTTTTGTAAAGCACGGTATTTTACGCTGCTATTTAAAATGCATAAGTTGTGTGATCTAAGCAGTTTCCAGTTCACTTTTGAGCTCCTGTAAAACGTATCCCTGAAGGCATTTCAGCTGTGCAACTAAGAAGGTGAGGGTATTAGAGGTTGTGAAATGGCTTGTCTGCTAATTCTTTCTATGTGCATCTCTTCAGATAAATCTCCTGTGACCTCCTGCTACAAGCAGAACATTAGTTAAGTATCTTCTTGGTAATGGAGTGTCCTGGACCTGATCTTACATTATACTAAGGGCTCTTCATGCTATCTGGGAAGATGTTTGCCTGCAGGGAGAATAGCAGAGGTGTCCCTGAAAGCACACGAGGTGCAGGTAGCTTCACTGAGCAGTGCTGGGCTGGCTCAGAGACCCCTGTCCAGCCTGTGGGGCACCGAGGCAGGCTGGAGGCTCACGGGGCTGCACTGCCCGAGGCTGGCTCATGAAGGGGTAAAGACATCCATTTACAGCAGCCTTGGGCATGCCCTGTGCTTCATCTGCCTCAAGCTACGGGCACACAAAGATCCCTCAGTCCATCCCTGAAGCAACCTGGGTAACTGACAGGGTCTAAGGGATCACAATTTTAATAATAAGCCCTCAAAATAATTAGTCTGTATTTTAGAATAGAAATTATAAAATAAGAACAAATTCAGAAAAATGAAGATCCAAATGGCTCATAAAATTATTATTATCATTATTATTATTAATAATAATACTAACATGGGATGGGGGGAGGCAATATTTCAAGGATGCAAGAGGTACAGTTACCTTTGTCTGCTGGGACCAGACAAAGGGGAGGAGAGTTTTGGGAAAGCAAGGAAACTGGGGTTGTTGTACAGGGTTCCAGTCATGCTGCTGAGGGGAAACAAAGCCTCCTGCAGCCCCTGCCACAGCTCCTGTGCTTGGGAGAGGACCTGGGGCTGAGGCCACCAGAGCAGTGCCAGACCTACCTGGGCAGAGCTCTGCAGAGGTGAAGGGGGCAGTGGAGGCACCTGGCCCAAAGGCAGCGTGATGAGAGGCTGGGCTGGGCTGGGCTGGGCTGGGCTGGGCTGGGCAGAGCTGGGCTGGGCTGCGCTGGGCTGGGCTGGATTGGGCTGGGCTTGGGCTGGGCTGGGCTGGCTGGGTTGGGCTGGGCTGGATTGGGCTGGGCTGGGTGGGCGGGCTGGGCTGGGCTGGGCTGGGCTGGCAGAGCTGGGCTGGGCTGGGCTGGGCTGGGCTGGGCTGGGCTGGGCAGAGCTGGGCTGGGCAGAGCTGGGCAGAGCTGGGCTGGGCTGGGCTGGGCTGGGCTGGGCTGGGCTGGGCTGGGCTGGGCTGGGCTGGGCTGCGCTGGGCTGGGCTGCGCTGGGCTGGGCTGGGCTGGGCTGCGCTGGGCTGGGCTGGGCTGGATTGGGCTGCGCTGGGCTGGATTGGGCTGGGCTGGGCTGGGCTGGGCTGGGCGTGCTGGGACACCCAGGCTGCCCACGGCCACGGCTGTGCCGGCTGGCAGGGCTCAGGGCTGGCACTTGTCACATACTTTTTTGGGGAGGGGGGAGGAAATAAAGCCCAGCAATCATGGCTAATTTTCAAACTCAGCATGATTACAGTATCTCAGTTTTCCAGCACCCAGCCATTAGAGAAAAGCACCGTGCAAGTCAATTAATGATAATGTCTCTTTCCTGGAGATAAAATGGCTCATTCTTGCAGCGGGCCGCGCTGCCCTTGATGGTGCGCGATGAATAGCGGCACAGAGCCGCTCTCTTCCGGGGCACTTGCTGGCTTTGTTGCAGATTTAAAGCAGCACTGTTTGAAGCTCTGCCTCTATAGCTGTGCTATGCTGTCCTCCTCTGCAATGAAAACTTCTCCTTTTTCATAATTTTTAATTTCAAAGCCTTCAGGGGCTGGCTCCCTCAAGGCTACCTCTCAGCCTGTGAAGAACAGGGCGTCTGGCTCTGCTCTTCTTCGCCAACCCAATGGCCAAGGCTAGCTGGCTTTCACCTTCCACAGCAATGGTTTATAGCTCTTGGCTGGTGTTTACTCAGGACCTTGTCTCACTTTAAAATGTATTTCTAGACGTGAAATCATTTGTTCCTGAGCTGAAGCACTCGCTGTTAGTTTGGGGGAGGTTTGTTTACTGCAGTAACCAGCTTGCTCTGTATGTATTCCCATCACTCTCCCTTGCTATAGCCTACAAATCTCTCCAACTTATTCAGCTCAATACTGGAGATGGTTTTTGAAGTCTTCTTTAAAGTATAGTGAGTGCCCTTAAAAATTTTCCCAGCTTTGAAAGATTCTACCTGTTCTAATGCAATTCCCAATTTTAAAGATAGGGAATAAATATCTTGGGGATGGTTGGCTCACATACAGCTCCTATCTCTTAAAACATTAATGGTCCATGCTGTTTGATTCTTTTTGAAAGTATTCCATTCCTGCTTTGTTTATTTAAGTTCTTTTCTCTGCACTGGGACTTGCCAAATGGAGTTGTGTCTCCCCCAAACCCCCACTGCCACCCTTTCATTCACAGAAATCAGTGAGATGTAAATACGACTCATTTAGTTTTAGCACTGCCAACTTTTGTTTCAAAAATCAGACATAAGGTCCCTTGAATTTTGAAAAGAGTTTCAAAAACCTTTGTTGAAGAAATAAATTCTGAATAATTTCTGGTTTTGCTTTCTGAATTTTGTGCCTTTGAAGGTTCACACTTCTGAGCCTTCATGTACAATCATAAGAGATTGAAACTTGCTTTACTGTTAATAACTGCTGCATCCCCTGCAATCACACAGCTCCAAGAGGGAGCCACTGTAGGAAATGAGCCAAGTCAAATACTGCAGCTTTATAAACTCCTAAGACTTGACAACAACAAATTCTGCTCCTGAAAATCACCCACTGGTTTGCCTACAGCAGCTACGAATGCTGGGAGAACCTAGGCACAGGGAGCAGGGTGACTGTGCCCAGGGCTGTGCAGGGAAGCGGGTGCAGGGATGGGGGCATCGCCTCACCCAGGGGGACTGGGGATCACAGAAATCACCTCTGAAGGTAGCAAAGAATTTGTGCCCTGGAGAGCGTATTGGCCCTGAAGGGGTTTATCAAAGCTCAGCACTGCTTTGTGTTAGAGCTGGTCCTTCAGCCCTGGGGCTGAGCTCGGGCTGGCTGAGCCTCCCAGGGACACCCCTCATGCTCACGCGTGACTGTAAATCACTGGGCTTATTAGCTGGAGCTGTCTCTCCTCTGTTAGTGTCATTTTAGCTTCTCCTGTCCTGTGGCAGGTATCCACAGTAGTTTGGCTGGGTATGACTGATGTCTTCTCTAATTCATATCATATGTCAAGAGGAGGAAAGCTGGGGGAAGAGGGAGCTGCCCTTGGCCAGCACAGGGGGCTGGAGCCAGGGCTCTGCTCTGGGGAGAGCAGGGCTGGGACAGATACCTGAGCACCTCTGAGGTGAGCACAGCAGCAAAACCTCTGCTGGTCACAGGTGGATGGAATGGCTTTGCTGTGGGTTCTGTTTTCAGCAGCTTCCTGTGCAGAAGGTGAGCGGGGGCTGAACATCAGATGAAGATGATTTGGTCTGTCAGAAAGATGGACTGGTTTTTTCTCTGCTGTTGATGACATTACACAGATGGTCAGGAGACAAAGCTCGGGATGGCTGTGGCTGGTCATCTCTGCCCCGTGTCTGGGTGATGCTGACAAAATCTTTGCCAGCCAAATCTTGCTGTACATCCAGACCAGCAGTGACACCGGCAAGTGAGGGGGACTGAAAGCGTATGTGCAGTTTGGAACAGAGGCATGCACAGGACTTCATTAATCAGACATGATTTCTGGGCAGCCAGGGCTGGCAGGCAGGTCACCTAACCCTCCAAACTTCACCAAAATCCCCTTTTCTTTCTGCCTTTTAAGTCTTTTATCCCTCCAGTCTGCAAGATGTGAGATAGCAGCACAGGCTTTCTGCTTTCTTCCTTTTTTCCTCACACATGAGATATATATAAAAGTATATATAATTTATAGATAACGTATACATAAAATAATATTCTGTCTAAATACATGCAGACACACACGAAGCATGTTGCAGAGCCTGTGGGAAACAGTGTCTGCAGTGGAGTTTGCTAATTACAGCAGCTCTAATGGCAGCTTCCCCCCACCCTTCCCAACAGCAACAGAGATCAAAACCTTTTTTGTTTAAAATATTTACTGTACAGCTTGCAAAGCTTTAATCAACGTAACATGATGTTTCCTTGCAGCAGCCGAGTAATAAATATGCAATTAATAGGGAATTGAAATACACCCATTAGCTGTTTGCAGAGCCTCCACTTCCCACTGTACAAATGCTTTCAGAGCATTTATTGCTCTGCCTACAGTCAGCTGTGCCGCTGGAGCCAGGCAATGCCCCCACCGGCAGGGAGGGGCACGAGGGGTTTCAGAGCAGCTTTGTGACTTTTGGAGTGAGGATCACTCCTGCTCTGGCAGCCACCACAAGCCTGGGTGACACAGGTGGGCTGGGAGGCGACAGATCCACCCACAATTTGTGTCTCTCCCTCTTGGGAACTGGGCTTTTGAGACTGTGGGTTTTGCTTCAGCGAGTGTGGCTCTGCACAGTTCACAGGGCCAGGCAGGCTCTTCTCCAGTGGCTGTGGACTGGTTGTACTGGTTGTACTGGTTGTACTGGCCCGGTGCAGGGCTGGCAGTGGGTCCTGTGGGGCTGGGGTCATGGCAGGGCTTCTCCTGCACTGGGGCACCCCTTGGGCAGCCTGGCTCTTGCTGCATGGGCTACAGCCCTGCTGGCTGTGCTCTGCAGTGGCCCACTGGCCAAGTCAGCACGTGCTTTCTGCAATTTATGAGCGGCTTTTACAAAATTTAACTTCCCACCATGGTGGGAGCACCATCCTGGCTCTGCCTGAGGGAGCAGGAGACAGCACGGAGGTGGCTTGAAGCCCCTTGATAACCAAGGGGTAAAATACACACGGCATAACCACCTCAGAGCATTCTCCAAACTCTTGTCCCACACCCAAAGCCACGGTGTGGGACAAGAGCCTGAACTGAAGCCACAGCCCTGGCAGCTTTGCTCCTCACTGGGGAGCTGGCCACAGGCCTGCAGCCACCCCATCCAGCGCTGCTCAGGACTGGGCTGAGCCATGCCCGGGTGGCTGTCAGGGCACTGGGGCTCCCGGGGCTGCTCTGGAACCATCCAGAGCTCCAGCCAGATGCTGCTCCCCAGCAAAGCCTCCCCACTGCACGGGGAGGAGCCGGCGCAGAGCCCTGTGCCTCCCAGCTAAGCATTAGTGAAGCTTTTTAATCTCTCACTGTGGGATTTCTTTTTGCTTCAGCATCACACCATAAAGTATTTCAGACAAGGTGACATTTTCCATCTGCATGAAGTGCTTGCAAACAGTGTGAATTTAACTTTTATTGGCCTGATTTAGGGGTATGGGACTGTGCATAAGTCTTGGTCTCTCAACCTATAGCCTTGCACTTTAAGTGATGAATTAGTCAGTAAAATAAACAGGGCATTATCTAGCTGTACACACGTCTGCATCTTCCAAAGAAAATTAAACTGTGTTTGAACGTACAAAAGCTAATGATGGTGAAATCAACTTGGCTATAAATTAACCAAAACTCAAAACTAATCCAGAACTTTCTGAGAGCTTGAAAAAGCTCTTCTCCTGGAGCAGGCGGCTTTGCATGTAGGAGGGCAGTGCTGAATGGCCTGTGCCACTCTGCCTCTCGGTCTGTCGAGGTGCTCAGCAGTCCCTGTGAGGTTCCAGCAGTGCATGGGGTGAGGAGCTGCTGTTCCTGCAGTTCCCACGCCCATCCCCACGTGCCCAGGGAAGGAGTGATCCATCAGTTACCATCTGCAGCGATCGACAAATGTTGATGTCTTAATGGCAACCACCACACCTGCAGCTGGGTGTGATGGAATACTGATAGAGACATTAGTACCCAGGCTGGCGATGGGGTTTTATATTTCATTTAACCCAGAACACAGCACACTGCAATGTATACATTTGTAACTGCTCCCCTGATGGTCTCTCTGGAGTATTATAAAGATTTATCATGTAGTGTTTGGTCAATACTAAATACCGTGAAATGTCAGTAGAGCAGTTCTTGGGACTGCTTGAGCAGTAAATAACAGAATCCTACAATATCCAGAAAGAAATGAGCAGGTGAGCAAGTAACCTTAGAGAAACAAAATGAAATAAACCCAATCCCTATCCTTTAGAAAAAAACAGAGCAGGAAGGATTTTATTATTAAGTCTCCTTGACTTTTAATGAGCTATATGAATATTTGTCAGTTAGATGCATTGAAAAGCCATTTAGGTCTGGAAATGCTGCACCATGGTTATGTGCAGGGGTCAGGCATCATATCAAGTTCTTTTTCTTTCTGCCCCCATGAAATCCTTGCACCTCCTGCTCCATGACCCGGTGGCAGCAGCTGTTTGGGGGCTAGAGAGACACCAGGAGCATCCTCGGCGTGCTCCTCTCCAGAAACCTGCCTGACAAACAGCAGCTGCCTCGTGGGAGGTGGGGGGGACACCCCTTCCCATCGCTGACACGCTTCCTGCTAATCACTCCCCAGCTAATGGTGGGGATTGCTCTGAGAAAACCTTCCACGATGGTTTTTTTACAGGTCAGAAGTTGGCTACTGCTTAAACATATGTTCCTCTTTCCCTGTCTCTGACTTGCAGAATAGCTGCTAACTAACCAAAAGACAACATGGTGAGCCAAGGCTATTAGTGAATAATAATGCCATTTGCAGGCAGCAAAGGCTGAAAGGCTTCCAGAGCAGTTAGCAGTCTGCAGGCATCTCCCAGAAATGCATGAGCAGAGCTCCTGTGCATCAGCCAAGGAGCAATTATTCTTGGAAAGCACGTCTGCCTCACGCTTTAAAATCTTTCCTAGTGTCTTGCGTTTAAAAAAAAAAATGTGCTGAAAGAAAGCAGAGAAACTGGAGTAAAGGACTTTACACGCTGTGAATGAACACGGCTGCAGGTGTGGGCACCCCCTGGCACCCTCCAGCTCCGTGCTGGGTGTCCCAGGGCAGTGAGAGCCAGCTGGGGTGAACCAGGCTGGGCAGCCTGGAGCCTGCCCTGGAGGAGGAGAAGGTGACCCCTCTCTGGCCTTCCCAAGAGCAGAGATACAGGCAGCACGCAAAGCTCCTCAAAAACTGCATTTTTAACTGCAATTACAATGAACTTCAGTCAAGCAGGCTTGTTTGCTGCTGGTTTTTTGGTTTTTGTTTTTTTCCTTTTGGCGTTCTTGTGGTTTTCTTTCCCCCAAACATCTCATTTGTAGCAGAAGATTATATTCCTAATGGGGTCTTTTTGACTGCAGTATTGTACACAGCTCTGCTCTTTAAAGAACTAGCATGGATCCTAACAACTCTCCAGGCAGGAAATCTGGTGGGAACTCTGCTTTCCTGCTTACTGATCTATCGCTGAATTCAGCGATCCCACTGAGCCCATCAGTGCGGTGCCTTGGTAGCAAGTAATGACACAGGGAGCCACCAAAGGACTGTTTTATGGTCCAAACTTGTTAACTTCAGAGAATAATTCTTTTGCAACATTATTATATTTTTTGGCAAATCACTGAGATGTTTGCTAGTTTATGCCACAATTTTATTTAACCACTGTAGTGCTATCTTTTTCCCTTTAAATTACATATTTCATTTCCTGCATGAGACTTACTGTCAACATTTGTGTGTGTATGTTGTTACATCCTTTTTTTTTTTTTGGTTCACTTATTTTAATTATGCATTTTATTTTAAGTGCATTGTTTTATGACATCACTTGTTAATTGTTCAATTATCACTCTGTTCCTCTGCTGCTCTGCAGTGTGCAGTAGCCTTGAAGTGCTGTAGAGGCGTGCCACGAACAGGGGAAACAAAAAAAGGGCCTAAAGACCCAAAGATGCATCGCAGACAGTTCTGTGCTATTTAATTACACGTTGTTTGACAAGTAATTGGTAAGAAATGAGCTCCTTTGTCAGCATTGTAGGGCGTTTGCAGTGTGCCACCAGGCCCTGGCAGGAGAAGCCTGTGCTGCTGGCTGGGCTGAGCCCATGGCCTGGCACGGGGGACACTGGCTTTGCACGCCCCCTGACCTGTGGGGTACCAGCTGTAGGGACATTCTGGGGACTTACAGCCCCTCACAGCACCAAGGCATTGCTGTGGGGTCCGTGCCAGCTCTGAGAAGGTGCAGGTTAGGGTGCAGGTTAGGGTGCAGGTTAGGGTGCAGGAGGTGCATTAGGGCAGCCCTTCTGAGCTCCCTCAGCTCACCTGCTGTTACAGGTCCATCCTCTCTAATTTACTTCCACACCAACTTCCCAGCCACCTCATGCCTCCCACGTGTCCTTGCCAGCTCCCTGTTACCCTCTCCATCCTCAGTGAGGAGATGGAGCCCGTGGGCTGCATCTGCTGCCCCAGCCCCGCCTGAATGGCAGAAGGAGGAATGAAAGCAGCCCCAAGCCCAGGTGAGGGAGCCGTGGCCAGGTACAGGTGTGATGCTGAGCGCTGTGGCTGTGCCTGCAGGAGCACCCGGGCTCTGACAGATGGGTGGAAGGTGTGTTTGGCTCTGCAGGTGCAGATCCAGAGAGTGGAAGGGCACCCGTGTCCTCTCTGGCAGAGGAAGGGCTGGCACTGGGCGCGGGCTGCCTGGGCACTTGGCTGGTGCAGACCAGGGCAGCACTGCCCAGCGGTGTGTGCAGGCTGCTCCTGGGGCAGGGGGGCTCTGGGGGACTCCCACCCGCTTCTGGGAGGCTAAAGAGACCCATGAAGAGGTGCCCAATTCCTCCCACATGCCCAGCCCAGAGCGATGGGACACATCCTCCAGGTAGCTGTGCACACCTTCTATCATCATTTTTATCAAAGAAAGCCAAAGACAGCCCGGTTTTTAACACTAAGCTCTTCATTAGGTAGCTCACACAAAGTGTGCCAGTTGCACAACGGCATGTCCAGGTACAAAACCCTTTCATCTGCAAATCCATACTGTTTACTAATTTGGGAGGGATGCGTGAGTTGATGGCTCATGTTTCTGTTAGGAATGCAACAGTTTGCAACCCATTTATAACAAAAAGCTGAAAGAGAGCTGAGGATGCTGAGATTCCCATACATTGCTGCAGTTTCTCACTTGTTTTACAGTAATTTGATGTTGCCTGAACACAGTAGTCGACCTTTTTTTTAACTCCTGCTTGCAGGGTAGAACAGCAGGGATGATAAACCTTATGCTTTAGTTCAGAAATAGCACACATCAGTGAGAGCAACCAGGGCTGCACCACGGGAGAGAGGGGTAGTGGCAGCACAAAGCACTACTGACTACTGAGGTTTAATACATATACAAGAAAACCATATTGCCTGCCAGAGAAATTGCATGTTGGCCTAAAAAGCTGCTTAGGCTTAGTTTGCTCTCAAACCCTCACTCATATCTAGTTTTTCACTCTTTCTCTCCTGCATAGCCTGTTCATTTTAGAGCTCTGAATGACTCAGAGTCCACAGAACCTGAAATGGAGACTTTGATGAGCACCATGATGGTCCTGCTCCGCCTGGAGCTGGCAGTGGCAGATTCTGCATCAGCCGAACACCAGGTTGCTGTTCTTTCCTAAAGGCAAAACTTGCATCTCACAACACCCTGAAAAACCTGTGAAATAGTTAATTAAGGTGGAAAGGCAAGCACAGTAAGTGCATGGAGGGAAAATCCCACTCTGGCCAATTGAAATTGTATTTGTGCCCTAAATTGGGGAACAAAGAAACATTAAGAGTAGCAGTGACCTTGCATCCTGTGCAGCCTCGCTGTGCCTGGGCTGTGGAGGGCCAGATTTGTTCTCAGGGCAACAAAGTCGTGGGGAAAGGTAAACCACAGCACATGAGGCATAGAAAAATTAACACAGAGAAACTAGCACAGGATGAAAGCAGCCCTCGGAGTCATCTGGCTGCTGGCAGCATCTGCTTGTGTGTATACAGGAGGAAACAGAACACAAGGAATGGCTCTGAAGCAGCCACACTGGATGTTTATTGCACAGAAAGCACTGGGACAAATGAGAACATCCCCACGTTTTCAGCAGGCTGTGCACAACGTGTGTGACTCTCACAGTGACCACAGACCTCAGGAGCAGTGGATAAGTGCGTTCCTTTGAGTGAACTGCATAATCTGTTTCCAAAACCGTGAAGCCCAACCTCAGCGATCACAGGGATTTTGCCTGATTAAAGACCAGAATAAATTCAGAGGCCAGGTTGTCTGGCTGTTGTAGCAGCAAATGTGGGAAGAAGGGCCTTGGGCTATTTTCCTTGACATGGAAAACTTACATGACAGATCATTTGATGTGTTGATTCTATTTTTTAAGCATTGCCTAGCACAGACAGCGGAGCTGGCTGCAGCTCAGCATCAGTCCTGCCCTGCACAGCCCAACTCCTCTGCCTTGCAGGGCAGGAGCTGTGCCCGGCCCTGCCTCTGCTGGCACAAACTGTGCTCCCACAGGGCAGCAGCATCTTTCCTCAGGTGTCTTCCCCACATCCAGCACAGGTTAATAATCACAGCCCTGTTCCTCCACGAGCCATCTACATGAGCACAGCCAGCCTCTGGCACAGCTTGGTGCTCGTGCTGTAACAGTAATGGCTCTTCCCTAATGACTGTGCTGCCACCAGCTAAAACTGCTCCACAAATTATCTCACCTGGCTCCGGCCACATCTCCTCTCCTTGGGGGGCAGCTGGGTGGACAGTCCTGCAACACCCATGGCCCCAGACGACCCTGAAACCTTTGTGGCATGTTCTGGAGGAAGCACTGCATCCCCCTCTGCTTGTCTCGTGGGGATGGGAGCCGTGGTACCACCAGCATCTCACCCCCTCCACCACCTGCATCTCACCCCCTCCATCACCAGCATCTCACCCCCTCCATCACCAGCATCTCACCCCCTCCACTGCTGAGCCCTCACAGGGAGTGGTGAGCACTTTAACAGACAGACAGTCAGACAGACAGACAGACAGAGAGATTCCACTGGAGCATCGCTGCCTCTGGGGCTCATTGTCATGGGTGATGCCTTGGGAGGGAAGTTCTCATGCTGGGGAACCTTGCTGAGGCCTTCCCATATTTTATATGTGTGAGAGGAGATACTCTGTGGGAGGAGTTCCTTGGCAGACTTCATGTGGCATTTGGCTGGTGGGACCTCTTTTACTGGTGCTGGTGTGTGACTAGGACAAACATGAGCCTGGCTGTGAGGTCCTGAGAAGAAATATGCTCAGAAACAGGAAAAAAAGATAAAACTATACTTTCTGCTTTGTTGTTGGTTTTGTAAATAGTTTTAAAAGCAAAAGCAATCCTAAATCTTCAAGGTTGAACCTTTGGTTTTGTCAGATTTTCCTTTCAACACCAGCACTTCAGAGCTTGTGGACACACCTTTAAAATTACACCAAAGGGCAGTGCTGAAGTGCAGAGACAGCTGAGACTCTTCCAGCTGGAAGAATTCTCCAACCTGCACTTCCTGACAGAGGCAATGGGAGATGGGAGATGGCAGATGGTATGTGGCATTTGTTTATCAAAACAAGAACTGTGGGATCTCTTGGGGTGCTGGTAAAACTATACAGCTGAAGTGAGAAGTTGTCTGTGTGCACTTAACAGCTATTTCCTCTGAACTACAAAACTGCTCCTGTTTGGTGCAACTTGCAGAGGAAATGAATTTAGCCAAGGAGAAGCAATAGGAAGGGCATCAGTCTTGTGCAGGGTTTGAAGGTAAAGTCACCAGGGCTGCCACACCTCTTACCACAGCAGGAAGCCCCGAGTTTTGACTCCAGAAACCATCACTGAGGGTTGGAAGGGCATTCATGTCAGGAGGTAACAGCAGCCCCTCTGCAAACCTCAGTTCCAGCTGTTTTAGATCACCATTTTTCCATCTGCTTTCCTTGTGCTCAGGTCTGTGGCAACCAGAACGTGATGTCATATTCTGTCTTTAATATGTAAAATATTCAGACTCTTTGACTAGAGAGGCTGCAGACCTGTTGGGTTGGTTTTTATCCACACATGAATATTGCCAAGCTCCCTAAGAATATTCAGGTTTTCCAGCCTTTCTAATGCCTAACACCATCCCTGTTTTGTCCTAGAAAGAAAAATTAATCCAATTTATTCCCTATATGCTCCAAATTCCCAAATACCCAGGGTAGCCACAGCAGAAAGATGAGGTGCTCAAGATGCAGCACAGCTGCAGCATCCTCATGGGAGGTACCTGAACACTGGAGGTAAGTGCCTCTCACAGGGAATAGAGTGAATTAGCAGGGGCTTCCCCTAGAGTTGTACAGTTTTTGGCTGCTTTCCTCAGTGGAAAACACTGAGATGGTTGGGCAAGAAGCAGAGTGCTCTACGTACCAAAGCAGATGTACATCCGAACAGATGTGGTCATCCTACCACTGGGGCAAAGCCAGAGCAGCTTTAGGATGAGAATGGAAATAAATTGGAATTAAAAAAAGGTATGGGATGAGAACTGGAACCCTAATGTTGCTTTTTCTTTCAAACTGATCTGTACACATGTCACACAGTTGGATGTATGAATAGTAAATTATTCTATTCATTTCTTACTCTTGATGAACAGTAAATTAGTCTAATAACATTTACTGTTCAATTCATTGATTGTCAGAGGGAGATTAGAGGCAAATAGCTTTTAAGTCTTTCCAGCTGCAAACATTAGAGTTGTCTAAAGTTATGATTTTTGACTGTAATTAGCTGCAGCTCTGCAGCATCCCCCCTCCAGCTCTGTCTCCACAGCGCAGGCGCAGCCCTGGCCCCTGCCCAGCCCAGCTCTGCCAGCCTGTGGCAGCAGGGATCCCAAAGATCGCCTCAGCCAGGTGAACTCTTGCAGCTGTTTGACAAAGCAGCTAACAAAAATTAGTGGTTTTAGCACACATTTACCCAAATGGCTTCGCAGCGCCACACAGCAAGAGCGCTGGGGAGTGGAGAATCCTCCTGAGAGCTGTGAGGTGCAGGGGGTGTTTGTGTGTGTGGGGGGGGGGGGGTCAGGCTCTGCCGTGGCAGGAAAAGCCTCACTCTTCTGTGTCTGGAGGGTCTGAAGTGCTCTCACTCTCAGGAGGGCTCCCTGAAGCCGCGGCGCTGACACCAGTGGAATACAAGTGTAGGAGTGGGGAGAACAAGGCCCATAAAGCAGCAGAGGAGTCAGGCCAGTTGCAGATGGATGCCTGCCCTGTACCTGTGTGCTCCTCTTTGTCATCCTGCTGCCCGTGGGACGCAGCCCTGTCTGTGTGAAGGCGCTGCTGGCTGTTTAACAGACACAGAATTACTTGTGGCCAGGAGAAACCATAAACAGCAGAATCACTTCCAGCCCTGCCACAGCTTGGAGGTGTTTATTACCTTTATCTACACCCTGCCCCCCTTTTCTTTCACAAGGCTAAAGAAGTAAATAAAAGTTGCCTCCTCTTGCTATGCTAGTCAGGCTTTCTCTCTGTTAGAGGTGTGCTCACTGCCAGCTGCAGGTGGGCTGAGATGCTGGCGTTGGAGAAATCATCCTCCTGCCAGTGCCAGAGCCCTGCTGAACCACAGAGCCCTGCTGAACCACAGAGCCCCAGGATGGTTTGGATTGCCTTAAAGATCACCTTCATCCAAGACCCTGCCATGGATGGGGACACTTCAACTTGACCAGGTTGTTCAAAGCTTTGTCTAACCTGTCCTTGGACACTGCCAGGGGTTGGGCATTAACAGCTTCTCCGGACAACCAATGTCACAGCCTCAGCTCCCTCACAGGGAAGAATTTCTGCCTAATATCTAAACTAAACCCCCCTCTTTCAGTTTAAAGGGGGGGTTTCCCCTTGTATGACCCCCAAAGTGGGGGTAATTCCCCTTGTCCTGTCACCCTAGTTCCTCTCCTGTTGTCTTGTAGCCCTTCTAGGTCCTGGCAGGGGCCCTCAGGTGTCTCTAAGGGATCAGCCTGGGTACCCAGCACTGCTGCTGCGGCTGGAGTGGCACGAGGAGCTGCTGGGGAAGCTCAGGTGAGGTTCCTGGCACAGCAGCCCCTGGCTCCTGGCATGGCAGGGGCAGCCAGCCCTGGAGCTGGCAGTGCTGCAGGGATGGGTGGGCACGCTGTGGGCACGGGCAGCCCCTGGGACAGATGGGGCTGGTTCAGCTGTGGAGATGCAGCCTCTGCTTTCTGAGCATGTGGGCTGTGAGCAGCAATAAACCACCACTCACCATATCTCAGGGAAATTCATCTTCCTCAGAAAGCGGAAATCTGCTAAAACTCACTGTGTGCAAATAGTTGATTTTTGGTGAAATACTCCACTGGGGAATCCGAGAAGACGTTTCACTGCCTTGGAACATGTCGGGGTTTGGTCTATATTTAGTTCTGGCTCACCTGGGCTGGCAGCAGTTGCTGTGAGAGCTCTGCCTCCCAAAGCCTGGTGCTGGCCCTGCTGGGCTGACTCGCCAGGCAGAAGCTGAGCAGGAGAATGGGACCTCGACTCCAACAAAGGCAAACAATACCTCAGCTGCAGACAGGGATTAATGTCAAAGCAAGATCTTATTAAAGACAAGGCTTCTAATTTAAATTTCTCTGGGTGTTTGCTCATTCCTTTTTTTTGCTTCCTCTCCTTCCCACAGAGCGACCCAGAGTGATGACAAAATATCAGAACTGGGGGGAACTGGAGTTGTGACTGCTTGGATGGGGTTCATTTTAAAAGCTTTACTGTTCATGCCTTTCTTATCCTAAGGTTTTCAAACAGAAATATACACACACCTTAACAACAAAAGGCTATAATGACTGCATTGTCACCAGATAAAACTGTACTAAAAATAAATAAATGCTGCAGTTTAGCATGATTCAGTAGGCAGGGCCCTTATTATTCTTCCACCATTCAAAGAAGATTCAGTTCCAGCACAATACACTCCCTCTCTGTAGCATCCCTCATTCGACTGAGGCTTCTTCCAGAGTTTCCCTCTGCTCACAAATGCAGAGGGTCAAGAGTAACCACGGGTGAGTGTTGTGGTCACTGATGCATGTTTTTAAGTGCCAGGACACAGTGAAGAATCTTGGTTTAAGTGTAATAAAAGTGAGGTCCCGATTTGTTAATGAGAAGCATTGTCTGCTGCAGACACTAATTTCACTACAGGGTGCAGTCTTCAAACTTTTCATTCTAATTAGAATGCATTTCCATATTCTTTATCAATTTCTTCCCTTATTGAAATCTTCTCAAATGACCTTTTTTTCTTCACTTATGACTCATCCCAAGATTTTTTATTTTTCCCAAAACAATCATTCAGATGCAACTGCATTTTTCCAGTAAACACGTTAAAAAATAAATGACCTTGCCAGCTCATGCCTACACAGTGGGAGAAGGGCATTAGCAGTGCAGAGGCAGCTACTAATAATACATGGGAAAATTAAGTATGGGAGAAGACCGTCTTCTTCTAATTCCTTGAGCATTTAATTTCCAAATGCCCTGCAGTAGAATGTGTCTCGAGTAGGAGCTTAATGGCTACCAATGGAGTTCCAGCAGTGGGAAAACAAGTCCTGACTGAACAAGGGGCATTTTATGCACATAGGAAAATAGGTTATCTGCTAAGGAGGCTTTTTTTATTTTATTTATTTCCTTCAGTCCTCCACAACTGTGTCCAGTTCCAATTTTTATAATAAAGTAAATTATTAACTCAAGTTGACGAATTGGCTGGTGTTGGTAATAGGCTTTCAAAATGATTAGTGATATATACTCATTACCCAAATTAAAAAGCCATATTAAAAATAAGGAGAGGAAATGTAGCAGCATTATCAAAGTAATAATTTCTATTTAGTGCATATCTTTCCTGAACTTTGGCAAATGTTGAATTATGCAAGACAAACACTAATCTGAAAGCATTCTAATTAATGATGGTATTTCTTTGCTATCAAATTAAACCCAACACATTCACAGTGCATCTGACTTAAATGTTATCACAAGTTCTTCACACTTTGAGGAAGACTGTTGATGTGTTTGAAAATATTATACCCATACACAATTTACCAGGCCTGAGCCATGTTCTTCCCTTGCCTTAGGATAATTGTCAATGGGAAAGACCTATGCAACTCAAGGTTCACCCAAAATAATAGTAATATTAGTAATAATAATAATAATAATAATGGTAATATAGTAATAATAATGGTAATAATGATGGTAATAATAATGGAATAATAATAATAATAACAATAATAATAATAGTAGTAGTAGTAGTAGTAGTAGTAGTAATTTTTAAAACCCAGAGATGAGTATCTTGGCATCAATTAATCACAGTGTTTGTAATCCAGGGTTTGCCATAGTTTTCACCAACTAGCAGTATCAAACAAGTGTTTTCCCTTTAAAGATGCTTTATAGATGAAAACACATTTACAAAACTACTTTTGGAATAAAACAATAATCAGGCGGCTAATTAAGCACAATGTAAATGCTGAGCTTTTGAGTTAAAGACCTGTCCAGGCTGCAACATCATTTTTGCTTTGTTATTATATGCAGAACCCTAATAAAAAATATAATTTTGAAAAAAAAAATCCCATTAGTGATTTGCCAGAGTGAATGTAGATGTCAAAAATGCTAATGCAGAGAAGCTGTCAGGAGTTTAAATAGATTTTTCACTGACTTGCCGTTCTTAATTATAGCTCAGCACCCTGTACAGGTTAAAAAAACGCTGGGTTCCTTCGAAACAAACCATGAGCTCCTTACCACCTCATCAAATTCTCCTCTTCCTTTCAAATGGATCAATCAGATGCCAACACATAACATTTTTCATTTACATCTTTTCTTAATCTTCCTTATCCATTGCAATTATATTTTTACCCAAACCTATCCTGAAGGGGATAGAAGAGATTTCATGGAAGAAGCATAATTGGCAATTGAGCTTGCTCTTTTCGTGGGCTTCTTTTATGAGAAAAGATAACGTTTTGTGTGGTAGAAATTCAGCACTTAAATTAGGGGGTATGCTGGCTACTTAGTTAAATAATCTAGAATAATCAGGTCAGGAGGGAATAGCACATAGCTTTCACTTAATGTTTTGTATTAATTTTTCAGATAATGTAATTCCACGTACTACCCAAGCATCCGAGAGTGCATCAGAAAAGTGCTACGAACCCGAGGATTGACAAGTTGCTAATCCAATCCTCTGACAGTCACAGGGTGCCATGTAAAAGAGATCCTTTGTTCTTTAAGAGCTGATTGAGCTCCATTAGTATCCATATTCAGAGCCCTGGGCACAATATTAATGCTAATACCGTTGTTACGGAGATGGAAAGCCGTTAAGAATGAACAATAATCAGCTCACAATATCATTGGACATATTCATGCAGCTTGTACTGGGGTGAGATCCGATAGCTCTAAACCTTTCTAAAGAGAAAACGAAAATCCAATTAACATCTTCTGTGTAAACCTCCTCGGCTACTTTCACTGGAGATGACCTTGGGCAGCTGTGTTGCAATTTTGCCAAAACCTCAATTATGTCTTTAATTCAGCGGTGTTGTTGGGTTTTGCCCAAACAGAAGGCCTGGCCCTGCAGCCCACCTCTCCTGCTGGGGAAGACTTGCTCACAGAAGTTCCCTCAGCAGCCTTTGGCACTCTCTGAGCTGAGCCGTGGCACAGACGGGCTTCGGGATTTACACATCCTTGGGGATGTCCAACTCAACCGGTGGGAAAAGTCCTTTCCTCACCTTCTCCCACCTCCTGCCAAAGTCCCAGCTCTTAGATCACAGAATGGTTTAGGTTGGAAGGGGCCTTAAAGATCAGCCAGTTCCACCCCCCAGCCATGGACAGGGACGTACCCTGATGTGGCTTTCCTGGGTAAGGTGGGTGGGGAGCCCTGGCCAGGGGTCAATCACATCGTGCTTGAAGGATGTGGTGAGAGCAGGAGATGCTCCACGTGCCCTGTGCAGGGCTCTGCTCCAGCCCAAGGGGAATGGCAGCCCAGACCTTGCAGCCCAGCTCCCTGGACCCAAGGGTAGTCCAGCCTGTGCTCAAAGGAAAAGCTGCTCCTTTAGAGCAAAGGTTCCTTGCAATCAGTTTGAATCAAACCTAGAAAAACTCTAATTAGGAGCAAAATGTAGCCTGATGGGACAAAAATAAGGAGTATTTAATCTGAGACAGGATAGGAATTTACCTGCATTCAGTGCCCAAGGTAGGGTGAGGAAGCAACTGCTGTGGAAGAACTCACAAAGAATTTATATGTATTTTACTGTCCTGTCCACGCAATATTTTTTATTAAGCCAGGAAGCAAGGATAAGTCTCCACAGCCTGCTCTCCATATCTCTGCTTCTCTGACAAGCAGCCTGCAGTAAGACTGGCAGGTATTGAACCCTCCTCCTGGTAACCACATGGCTCAAGGCTTCCATGGGCAGCATCATCCACCGCCAGGTCTGGTCCTAATCACCGCGAGCAGGATTCTGCAAGGAGTGAGGATCTTGATGGAAAAAAAGCACATTCATCCCCAGGCAGCATGGACAGCTTCTGGATGTAAAGCTTGTCCTTCTTCTGTCTGTACAGTCCACGGGGAAAGAGGTAAAAGACTTGTTACTGGCTGTGCTAATGCCACGGAGATGTTCAACATGAATTGTAAGTTGTCTTCCACCTGAGTCTTTGTTGCAGCTGCTGTCAACACCACAAGTGAAGATCCCAAAATATAAAGCATTTTGAACTCTCTCTTTTCATTTCCTTTTCACTATACCACGATGATACTGCCTTATCTCAAAGACACACTTGCATACCTGCACTCTATAATGGAGAAACAGCACTACATACAGGTCCCTAAAAGTAAACACTAAACTCTGTAAATCTTGCATATAATTAGGAAGATTCTTCTGGATTTATTTTTTTTTTCCCCCAAGGCTGTTACTGCTTGATTTGGCTGTCATCTGTGTCACTTCTATGGGAAGATTTTCTATGTTAGAAAGGGAAAATCAGAACAGCAAGCTAATAACTTGTTACAACGGGGAGATTTAAGGTAGAAAATAATGAAGCAGAGCTGCTGACAGCACTGTGGTGGATGTACCTCCTCCTTAAGTGGAACAGGTCAGACCCTTTGTTTTAGAGGGTCTCTTTTGTGAAAAACCAGCACAAACCTCGCACCTGATGGACACAAACATCCTTCAGACTGCAAAGAAAACAGCTTCCCTGTAAATATCCCCAGCCCAAGACCAACAAATCAAATTCAGTCTCAACTTTATAATTTTTATTTAATTTCCTAGTATATTAATTTTCACCATTTGATTTCACTGATCTGTTGAGTCCATTTCAGCCGTGGCCTTTATTCGATTGCTTAATTGGCTTAGCGAAGCCTGGATGCACCAGCTCTGCAATGGCCTTGCTTGGTCTCTGTGTGCTGCCTGCTTGCTCCTCCTTGTAAGAGCTATAAAAAATAAACAGAGCTTATTTTACATAAAATGGTGGTCAAGCTTGGAGATCCCGGGGCAAAGATAATCTCAGGTATGTGGAGGGCAGTCTCTAGACTGGTTTAATCCAACCTTGTTCAGCTCTGGCACTGTTTGAACGTTGGCATGTGCCCCTCAGCACAACTGCCCAGTTTGAGATCAGTGCCCAGGCACAGCCTGGCTGGGGCAGGAGCTCCCATTTGTGGCGCTGCTCCTGCTGGTGGAAGCAGAGAGAGGAGCAGGGGGTGGCAATGCCTTCTGCACAGACACTGAAACTTTCCCCTGTGCTTCACTGCCATCCTCACACCTGAGCGAGCCCAGCCCCTGCTGGGATTTCAGCATGCTGGCATTTCTGAGTTTGCTTCATTTGCATTTAAACAATGAAGTGTTTTAATTAAAATGCATAAATGAATCATCCAGAAGAAGCCCTATCTCCCATGTTATTTATTTTTTATATTAAACCTTCAATTTGATGGATAAGCGCTGCCATTGGTCATTTCTGCTAAAATGATCCCATCAGCAGTGAAATATTTGACAAATTTGATGTTAAATTTTTCATCTCTAGCTTTCAGCACTTGTGGTCCATTGAGATAAATAGTACAGCTCACACTTTTGATCTATTCTTTGAAGCTCTCTGGGACCAGCTCTCTGTTAAAGAGGGAGAGGCACAGGTCAAGGGATGGTTTGAGATCCAAGCAGTGCTCTCCTTGCGGCTCTCAGACATGGCCCAGCACATCTGCAGTGATGGGAGTGTCCTTTCCTTCTTCAGTGTGTTCCATCTGTGACAACTCTCTCTTCTTTCTCTACAGTGACAGAATTTGGGGGTTTGGCACTGATCTGTTGATAAAACAGAAAGTAATGTGGACTTTCTCCTAAGTGAAACCCATTTCGTGATTTTTTTTTTTTTAATTACTATTTCTACCCTGTAACAGTGGTATCTGCAGTCATCACAGAAGATCCTCCTCCTTCTGGAACACACTACTTTGCAGCATGGCACTGCACATTTAACTCCAAGGAAAGTAATTTGTCCCAAGAACTGCATCCTACAGAGAATTAAGTAGAAAACACACTCTGCTGGTAGCTTCTCTCAGAGGATTACTGTAAAACTAAGCTAATAACAATGCAACATTCCTTCAAAAACCGAAATCTTGCTCACATGCTAAGAAGCTGTAAGAGTAACAGCATCATCTGGTGGCTTCTGCCACAAAGAATGGATTAATTGATTTTTTTTTTGCTCTACTTTCATTTAAATTCCTCATCTCTCAGGTGAGGCCAGGTCCTGAAGGAATGTGCGAGAGGAAAAACAGACGGAAAACGATAAAAACGAGAGAAGGTAATAATGAAATCCTCAGCTATACCGAAACATTAAACTGCATCTGAATATCTCAGATCTTTTTAAAAGGATTTTTTAAAGAACATTGAAAAACACCATCCTCATTGAAGTCAAGCTTCATTTACGGCAATGCCAGATGGGTTGGGATTTTCGAAGCATACATTAAGAGCAGGAACGATGCTGCTAAAGGCCTTGAACCTTAGATAAGGATTGGTGTAAACCTCCACAAAATCTTAAGACAATTCCTTTTCATCATTTCTTTTGTAAGTGCCAAATCAAATCCTTCCAACTCCTCCTGCACCTTCCTTTTGGAATTCTTATTATTGATCCTCTTAACGCTTGGAGAGGTGGTGTGTAAAAATGAGATGAACATGTATTAGTTTGCAAGAGGGTTTCCACTGTGCAGAAGTGTGTTATGCTTATGAGGGCAAAACAAGCTAATCCACCACAGCTTACATTTGTGGTTAGTGCAGTACCAGAGGCTGAATCAGCCTGCCTGAGGTATTAAACATCCCCAACCTGAACGGGCTGAAGTGTTCCCAGAAATGTCCAAGGTCCCCTGTAAGAAGTTTCCCACAATCCAGATGAAGCACAAGGGCCATACTAGCCTAGAGGACCCGAAGACTTCAGGATTAGTTGTTGCAGAACCTTATTAACAAGGCAATAACATGAAAATTATTCCTTCTGGCTTTATTGGTGCGCAGTGTCTGTTTTACATTCATATAGTTTCTGTCCTATCCTTGGCAGTTGTCTTCTTTGTTGTATTCTTACAAAGAGAGAAATATCAAAACATTAATTTAAGCTGTCACAATGCAAAGGGCTGACAGTCATATAAAGAATTATCATTGTGGCAGAGAATGGAGACAAGTTAGTGAAGGAAAATTAAAGTGACTAGCTAAACAGAACCAAACTTCTTGAAAAATCTAGGATATTGCCATGACAATTCAAATAGCTCCAACTTTTTCTTTTTGTGTTTTTCAGCCCTTTCCTACACAGACTATTATCAATCTGATGGGGGAAAGAAAGAAAAAGAAATCACTTCATATGTACTCTAGTTTTAGTGAAATATGTATTTCAAAAGAGAAGATTCATCCTGTACCAGTTTGTGCAATAAGATAAATTGCAACTAACATCAATCATTGTAATTTTCCATAATTGTAGAAGTCAGACTGACCAAGATTACAGCCTGTCTAATCCTTCTTGCTAATGCATGCAATATAGAAACGTTTCTTTGTCCTATCCAGGTCTCTTCTGGAAAACAAAAATGATTCCTTTTTACCGAACAATAAGATTCCTGCAGGTGGTGGCTCAGGGTATCAAATTGCTTTGTATACGCCTAAGAATAATTTTAATTAGTTTACAAATAAGAAAAGAAAGAGACTGGTTAAAAGAAGAAAATAACCACTTCACTCCTGTGCTCTGCTTTTTGACTGCAGCTCCTGGGACGTTTTACTCTGTCTCTGAGGACAGCAGGAGAATGAGGGTCTCAAGGTGCACGTCCATGCCCAGCAGGCCAGACCACTGCACTCTGACTTGCTTTCTCTGGGAAGGAAAACCAATGGAATCCTTTTCATAGGACAAGTTTTCAGCAGGAAGAACAACACTTATCTGTGCTCTGGCCTCTCATCATAAGCTGCCCTCCTCATAAGAGGAGGGTGGTAGGAGTGTGATGCAAAGAGTTGGTGAAAGTCCCCATCCCACCTTGTGCCCAAACGTCCTCTCCTTCCAGCCACGGCACCTGCAGCGTGCATTAAGTGCAGTGGCTGGCAGATCAGATTACTAATGAGGCAGGAGTCCACAAGATTGCTTTGTACAGTCTAAATTCATCACTAATTCCCACACACACAAGCGATCACCGAGTTCGCTCAGCTAGCACATCAAAACCTGAGCAGAGCACCAGCAGCTGAGCAAATCAGTCTTCCCAAGGTGGATGAGTGAGAGGCTTACATGAGTAATGCCAACAGGACAGAGGCACAGAACTCCCTGTGGATGTAAGGACATAAGATCCTTTCCACTTGTTCATCATCCTTACCTGTCCTTAAGCGCTGTAATCCTGGAATTAGGCAGGCAGGCTGTTTGGAAGCACCGCAGCAGGTCGTGTGTATTTGCAGCAGCAGCAGCTACTCAATTCAATCCACGCCAAGCCCAAGGTGCCAGCACTGCCTGCCAGAGCAGGCTGGCCAAGGCCTCGTGTGGCCCTGCAGGGCTGGACCCTCTGCACGGGGAAGCCACACCTAAAACACTGCAGGAAAAAAAAAACCAAAACAGGGAAGGGCTGCAATCGCTATTATTCTCCAAATAAATCAAAAGTACATTATGAGTTGGGAAAGCAGACAAGAAAACACTTAGAAATGTAATAAATGTGAATATCTGCAGTTACACAAAACGTAGCTTCGTACCTCTAATTGTATCAATTATTTTTTATGATTGTGATCTCAAAGATGTTAAGTTCTGCTAAGAAGATGTATTTGCAAATCACTTTGATTACCATGAATACTGGGAATATGTTTAAAAGTTTCTGCATATTCACTTTGGCCCTCTGATCCCCCTTTGCAGCATCCTGAATCAGCTGGCAGAACATTAGGCACTTTAGATACTTCTACTTGAAGCATTCAGACAATCCTGGAATTATTTGGGCTACTCAAATGGAGAGCCTTTGTCTAAGCTGTCTTTTCACTGATCCCAGGGCTCTTATGACTGATTTTGCTTTTCACATTTTTCTCTCTTTCATTTTTTAATCAGATATGTTTTACTGTGAGGAAGAATTTGACCATTTACTATTGTATTCTAAGAAATAAGCCTACTACACCAAGCATTCAAGGTAATTTCATTTCAGCAATAGAAGGTATAATTGAAGAATCATATTTTCAATGTAAGATACTGTCTAAAACTAGGCCCTGGCATGAACCCTGGTCAACTATATACAATCCTCTTTAATATGGCCTTTGATAGCATTCACATTCATTTAGCCCTCTAGTGCAAAGCCTTCAAAAGGGCATTGAATGAAATTAAGTTTCCAAAAGAACCGTAATAGTAACAGAAGTCTCTATCTCCACTGCTTTGAAGCAGCACATTAATCCACAATGAAAATGTTTACATAGCATTTAAAACTACAAACAGGATTAGCAAAGAACTTCCCAAGGACAAGGTATATTCAGTTTGATTTTAAGAGTGAAAGGAAAGTAGGAGGGCTAAAATTAGACTGGGGAAATCCTACCCAAAATATATTTGGGCTTGGTCTTCAGCTAACCCATGTACAGCCAGTCCACTCACCTGATGAAGTGTGTTCTGTGTTCCCCCAGGAAAAGTTCTGGCCTTTTTAATACACAGAGATTCTGGATCTAGAAGGGAAGGAGAAAAAAAGCTTCTGCAGGGCAGGGAACAAAAGGCTGCCAGAAGAGAAGTGCCAGCTGCCTTGACCGCACGTCCTTGAGGACCCTGGTCCCAAGTGGAGAGCATATTTCTCCTTGAGATTTCACTGGCTTCCAATTCCTCCTTCATGGTCTCTGTTGGGCCGAGCGGAGCTGCAGCACCACATCTGCCCTTACCCTCACTGCTCAGAGCTGCCGCGCTGCTCTGCAGGGTGAGAGAAGGACAGAGGCAGCCTGGAGTGGAGCTGAGCCTCAGGGAGGTGAAACATCATCTACACATTCTCCATCTGAAAGGTGTGCCACAGGAAGGCTCATCCTCACACAGCACAATTTCTTACCCTGGTCCAGCCTCTGGCTCTGTTTCTGCAGCAGGTCTGGGCTGGCCTGGTGCTCACCCAGCTGAAGGTGAGGTGAAGCCTCCCCACCCTCCCTGTCCTGCTCCTCACTTTTAAACCTCACATCTGCACACACACCTCAGCACCTGCGCCGGGGGACCCTGTTTCTAAAAGTGAATTTAGAATGAGATGAACAGGGATTGTTTGGGGAGCAAAGAGCAAATCTCTGCGAAGCCTTAAAACCTGTTCTTGGAAGACTTTGATTGCTCCAGGGTGTATATGCCCACATGTATGTACTTCTGCGGCAAAAAAGTGCAGCAAAAATGATTAAACACGTGAGGAAAAAAGTGATTAAAAAGACTAGCATTGTTTAGTTTACAAAACACAAGAGTAAAAGATGAAATAACAGAAGCAGAGAGAAGGGGCTATTTATTCTGTTTTCTCTGAAGCACAAATATGCATGGAAAGGTGAAGGAAAAATGCTGAAAACATTCATGCAGTGTATAATCAACCCTGCAACTCATTGCTGCAGGATATTAGGCAAATTTTTCAGAAATATTTTTAAATGTGTTTGATGTGACAAATAATAAGCCCCAGTTCCTGAGGTGAAGGAAAAGCAAAAACAAACCATCTCCCCAAAGTGGAAGGACGCTTAGTCCCTGTCCTTGTGCTAGAGATGGAATTGTCGTCTCCAGAGGGATGGCATTATTTATTTATCCAGTGCATGATATGGAAGCGCTCGTTTCCTTCAAGCAGGAGGTTCTGTGGAAGGCAATTAAAAGGGTCAGCAAATGCAGCTGTGTGAAGCCATTGCTTCAGATTCCTCCCAGAATGCATGAACTTAGTAATGGTGAAGTGGCTCAGGTTTAGTGACTTTGTTCTCAGCTGGTTGTTTTCCCCAAAGATTGTCAACAACAGCTCGCTAACAGTCAAGGCTGCGAACGAAAATGGAATTAAACATATCCACGTCCTTGGAAAGTTCTCGTTCCTGCACCCTTACAGACGCCAAGCGAACATTTTCGCCGTGGATACCGCCTAGTTTGGGCATAAAAGGGAAACTGTGGTACCTCCAATGTTACTCCGGGTTGGCAGTGAGTGGAGTTGGAGTTTCAGTGGTGCCCGTGGTGGGAGCACCCAGGAGGGTGCAGGTCTGGGGCAGCCTGGGCTGTGCTGCTGCTGCTGGGTTGGGGAAGGTGCTGCCACGGACAGAATTAGTACCTGCTTAAAATGTACATGGAGAACAAACTGTCTTTTGAAAAAAGAAATTTAAATGCTACTTCTGGCTTATGAATAGTTTCCTTGCAACTGTCAGGCCATCTGCTTGGAGAGGGGTCTGTGCAGTCATGAAAGGGATCTTAAAATATACTCTCCTCATAAACATCTTTTGTTGGGAAAATCCACATGCATCACATAATGCAGTAAATGGCAGCACAGGCTGGAGTGAAACATTTTTAAATGCCGAGGATGCAACCTTGGATACAGCTCCCCCTGCCCCCCCTCTATTAATAAGCTCGCTTTAAATGCAGCCTCAGACACATTCTCGTACAGCCTCAGATTGGCAGCACCCACCTGCTGGGAAACATGCTAAGAGAACTTCCTTGGGTACATCCAAAATACCAAACTGGCTGGTGGGCAGGCAAGAAACAGGCTCCTGCAAAGCAGCTCTCTCAGAGATTACATCATTCTCACAGCCCATTTTCTGCCTACACTGCACCATCTTCTATGGGGGGTGTGTGTGGAAATAAACCCCCAGCATACGTTTGTGTGTACACAACCAAAAAGGCCAAATTAGGGGTGTGCAAGCACAACTAATTCTAGCATTTCCTAACTTTCATGAGCTTAGGTTTTCAGAACTGTTTGGTACATGAATATATACCATACATACATATGCACACAAACATTTATTTGGTTTGCATGCTTAGAATATGAAATTGTGTGTATGAGTATGTGTTATGCTTTCCTTACTTTTTTTTTCTGTTTATTTTCATAGTTCTTTGGTCATTTTTTGTTTACCCGCTTTTTGTAATTCTAATGTAAGTTCAAATACACAAAATGCTAATTTTCTTTTACATAAAAATGTAATAAAACTTTCTGGCTTTCTTTATAAACAAATTTCAGCAGGAAGGTTGATGGGATGCTGTATACCAAGTAAAGAAGAAATACTGTTTAATTATCTTCCATATAAAATCCAATAAAACGTTCTGGCTTTTCTTATTTTTCTGTACTGGGGATTAACATCAGCGTCTTTGTGATGAGAAATCTGCATTCATGGCTCCTCTATTTAGATTTAAATAGGAATTATAGTTCTTGGCAGAAAAGGATCTGTCAAATATCACAGCATTTGTGGCAGGTGGTCACTGCATTGCTTAGTACAGACACTGCCTGCTTAACCATAGCCTGAAGTAAACATCAAAAGTCAATTATTCTCTTTGTAAATATTTTATTTATATTTTGGAGGCTCACAAACATCTTTTCAGTGCTTGGCTGAGGCCTTCCTCCACGGATCATAATCCTACTGAACCTGCATTTGGGTGGTTGAGAATGTGCTTAGCAATGCACAACTACCAGCACAACTACCAGCATATATTGAGTTTCATAACCCAATTCTCTGCCTGGAAACCTTTAATGACTTGGCTGGGTTGAAGTGGACAGAGCTGAAACTTGTCATGGTTGTTACCCATAGCAGCTGCCAATTAGTATGACAACCATGTATTATTTTGCCTTTCCTCAGTTAAAATGTATTTTGAATATAAATACTGCAAAGGAAAATAAAACCCCAACCCAAGCAGGGTCTAATTCCTTGGATTTAACGCTTTGGGGGTGGGAAAGCAGGAGGTCTGGCTCAATAGCCAGATGAGCGTGTGCAGAGCAGCCCTGCAGTGGGAACCTGGATGCACAGTGAGTAGCAAATATGGAACAGGAGCTGAACTCTGAGGGTTGAATGCCTTGGAGAAATGTCTTGTTGCAGGGTGAACCTACTAAAACATAGTGACAGTATGTGGCAAGTTATGCACACGTGGCAGAATCTCTCCCAAAACCACCATGGCACAGAAAATGTCTGAAGATGCTGCTACACATTATAGATCCTTATTTGAACTCTGTCTGAACCCTTTGGGCCATTTACTAATCAGATCATCTCATTTAAACAATGTTATAAAAATAATCAAATACTTCTGCCTACCTAAATACACTTTGAATATATTTACCTTAAAGAAGCAGGATTTTCTTGGGTGTTTACTCCTGACATTTGGGGAACAGAAGGAGCACAAAATGTTAAGGAGGAGCAGAATTCTCTGAGATGGGGCTGTGGGTAATTTTCCCTGTAAGCCTGTTTGGTGGCAAGTTAATTGACTCCCACATTACCCAAACTGCAATGTACTAAAGCACTGGGTGCTCGTTTTCCTGCACTATTTGCCTGGCAAAGGCCATCTGTTCTACCCCATCCATCCACAGGCACAGCCTCTATTGTTGTAACAGGATTCACATACACGTGGATCAAGGCAAGCATGTGCCTCTAGCTGTTTTGATCCCTAGAACATGGATTTTTCATTTTCTTTGTTTCTTTGTGCTCACCCAGTAATAATACTTGTCATCTGAGAATTCATATTGATCTTGTCATTGCCTTAAAATTGGATGACAATTACTATCTTTGTCAAAATTCGATCTGATGAAATGGCTCCAATTAGGAAGGAAAGAGAAGGAATCCATCACAGCAGGGAACATTGCATTTGGCTTTAGAGTAGGGAAGCTTGTCTTAAAGGAAAACTGAGAAGAAAATGGGAATGAGCGTGACAGAGATTAAGATGCCAGCCTCAAAATCCACAGGAATTAGGTATACATGTGAAATGAACAGCCATTTAATTTTTGCAGTCCATATCTGCCTGCAAATCTGAGTTGAAGCTCCTCTGACAATAAATGCCAGTAACTGTTGTTTTCATTTTCTGATCTGGTCAGACACACAGTGGCAGTTGGCACCAGGCTTCCTACATTTCCAAATCCAGTTCTGATTACCAGTATAATTATAATACATTATCGGGAGTAGATTTGCTGAAGTTCATAAAATGATAACAGCATAAATTACATCATGTTTCCAGATACTGATCTCACCTTGAAACTAAACATAAAGAGGTAGTGAAAGAGTTGAAAACAAAAGAGCAACTGCACTTCCATTGCTACAGATATTGGCACTAAAGCAAACAACTTATCCATGCTAATTACAAATAAAATTACTCTAATTACAGATTTTTTGTTTATAAAACAGCCCTAAAAATTAGTGTGTGCATTTGTGTGTGTGTGTAGGGGTGGGGGAATCTTTGTCCAAAACAAAGATGTTTGTTTCATATTGAGTTGATGTTCTGTCTGACTGAAAAAGCCCTGCCAGTGCTTTGTTTCTGAGCGGGAATGAAGGGTCACCTGTAATTCTGGGTGGGTCTTACCTGGGAGCTGGAAGTTGGATGCTGGTGCTTGGCTCTACCTGAAGGCCTGGAAGCCTCCACCCACCCTGCAGAATGATCTCAGCTCGAGGCTGTTCTTGCATGGATTTCTCTGAATCAGGCCAGTAAATCTTCACAAACAAATGTGTGTTTGGATTTGTACAGGCACGTGAGCTTCTGAACTGGGGACTGCACTGCTCACCTCCCTGGAACATCATCACACTTCCTTAACTACATGGAAGAGCTGCTCAAGACACTGAGGGAACCCAACCAAGCACACCAGGCCTTGAGCAGGGGGTGACTTTCCAAGCTGAAAACGTGGCACTGGTGTGATGCAGAGATGAATCACCACAGCTCACCCAGCAGCCGGCTCTGTGAAGGAGGTGGGCGAGCTGCTGCTCCTCAGCAAGCTGGGCAGACAGAATTTCCCCAAATCCTTCCCCCCCCGCCTCTG